>CM054112.1:22371623-23631623 GCA_028673005.1 Tanypteryx hageni
GAGTGGAATAGTTTTTGAAAACATTTTCGTATAGAATCAATAATGTTACGTATGTAGAGATTTGCTTCTAAAGAAAAAGAAAGATTCATTCTTTTTTCAATTATATCGCAGTTACGAACTTGATTTATACTTACCCAAAGTGCAAAAGTTTTATTCAAATCCATTCCTCCAACTGGTCCAAATTTTCAAATCACAAATAGAATCTAAAAATATTATAATTGCACCTAACAATGGAAAAGGCAAATCTAATTTTTTGATATTATAATTTTTTGGAAAACTTATCCTTTATATGACGGAGATATGTTGTCTTTTATACTTCATAGATAGAGGTGAAATAAAAGTTAGACATTATTTCAAGTTACAAATCCGATGAAAGGAGACCAAAAAATAATTATGTAGTTCCCTGCAGAATATATCTATGATTCGGTCATTCAAAGCCAGATTAGCGCACTATTATTTTTACGCTTGTATTACCTCAAGATAATTCACTTCTAGCAAACCTTTTTTTTAATCCCGCAGAAATTGCTAAAATATTTCTCTTTTGATTTTCATAAAGGAAACGTTTTTAATCAAAAGATTCCGAAATAACCGATGGAATATTTCATACGATTATCGGATGATGACCTAAAAACACAGCATATGCCGCATTGCGACCACTCCTAATGCAGCTCGAATACTCGACCTAGAAAAAAAGACGATTACGTCATACTTGAAATATCTTAATCTAAAAACGACGCGTGGAAGTGATTATAGAAATGATTTCAGTGAAAGATCTGCTGATCATCGTTTAAAAATAGTCGGTTCTAAAATTTGCAAACAAGACAAGCGAGAAGTGTTTTTACGTGCGCTGCGCATTTACGAGATGATCAGAACCTATTTTTTAAAAAGTTAATGACAAAGTACCGAAATTTTAGTTTGAAATTTTAACTTTTGCAACGAATTCGTGACGGTGGTAATGAGGCCGGTACGGATGCAATTACACTCCCTTTCCAATCAGATGAGGCTAAAACTGTCCATTCGAGCCATGTCACTGAATTGCAGTTCGACACATCGTCAGGGGACCCATTCCTTTCTTTTCCGATCTTTCCTTCGCTCCGTTGCGGGGAGCCCATTGTGAACTTAGCACAATAATTTTTTTAAAGGAACGGAAAAGTGTGCGGGAGTAGATGGAGACTGGGAGAGGGAAGCCTGGCGGGGAGAAATAAAGAACACGAGTTAAAAAGTAGCGACGGAGGAGGATGGAGGAGATGGTGGGGGGGAGGGGGGCATGGGGATGTTTGGGGGGAGGGGCAAGCGTAGCCACGATGGGCCGCCTCAGGGGAAGGATAAAAATGAGAAAATAAATAAGGAACACCGAAAACGACAAAAGAAACGTGCATTGCGGCTGACAACAGCCATTACCACCCTGACGAATGCCCCTTTAATGCAAATCCTGAAACCCGCGTTCATTCCATTTTTGGGTCGTTTAAAATCGCACGTCTCCTTCCCACCTCGCTCCGTTCTTACCCCCTTCCTCTCCTTCTCCCCATCCTCCTCCCCCTTCTGCTCTCTCGGAACTCTTTCCGTCGCTCCCTCCCTCTCTTTCGTTTCTCCCCTTTCTCTAGTCCTTTTCCCCCTCTCTTTCTTCATCTCCGCTTTATTTTTATATGTCAACTTTTCTCTCATTTTCTACATGCCACCCTCTAATATTCTCCTCCTCATGTCATCTATCATCTTCGTATTCTATTCTCCTCTTTCACCGAAGCACTCTCTCCAATTCGTGTCTCTTTTCACTCTCTTTTTCTCTTCATTCAACCAAACTTGCACTACATTCCTGTCTCTCCTATATTGTTCCCCTCTCACTCCCTCTCCTTCCTCCTTTCTTCGCTCAGTATCTCCCAAGGGGCCTTCCCAGATTAGGACGGTCAGGATTGGAGGGAGCGGGAGATCGGGGCTAGCAGTAAAGAGGCGAGAGGGATGGTGGTGGAAGTGGATGGGGCTCAGGAAGGGAGGGGGAAAAAGTGAGTTGGGGCAGAGAAGTAAAGAACGAGGTAAATGGTTCGGAAAATGCGTTCCCGAGACTCGCCGCGAATGCCATCGCGTTATTTCTTTGGTTAATTTGCATCAAATATTTTTCTCGCCCAAACATTTTTCCTCTCTGCATAAAACACGCGTATTTTTACTCAATGTGCTTCTGTCTCTTTAATATCTAGGATTTTTTGAGAGAAAATGGAGTATTGGGGTCACGCGGGATGGAGTGAGAGAGGAGGAGGGAAATGAAAAAAGGGATCCAGAAGGAATGCGTCTGACTGGTCATTCCACAGTATTAGGATTTTTTATAAATTATTTCTGGATCTGATAAGCGTTATAATAGCTAATAGTTTTCGCCCGTGATTCTAGTTAACTGCTCTATTTCGTCGCTCGTAAATGTAACACGATACAAATTAATTTCCCCATGGCGACGAAGCTACTTTTGTCTCATGATTTTATGGATGTGGAAATGTTTTCTACTATCGCAAAAAATTAAACCAAATCCGTTGATATATATATATATATATATATATATATATATATATATATATATATATATATATATATATGTTTAAAAAATAGTTTCTTCTAGTCAGTATGCTCCTTTTCATTCACCCCTCTTATCGATTTGGACTTGAGATAATATGCATGTTATTTTGACAGTTTGTGAGCAAACGGATATATTACTATGTATTAAGAAAAATATCATAAAGTGAAGAATTCCACCAAATGCGAAAATTATTATTGCAAATCCTGTATCGAAAAGCAGGAGTGAGAAAATGGCAAACAATTAAATATCATTACGTGACTTACGTGAATAACTTCCTTTACCCATTCTTTTATGGAATTTGAAGATTATTTTTTTCTATTTTGGAAGAAGAAGGAAGATTGAATAAATGTGATGAGCTAGGCAGGCGACTCGTTGAGGCGGGAGGAGGAAGTGAAAAGGAAGAATGTTGAAGAGTGGGAGGGGAAGGGGTTCATGGGAAGGGTATAAAGACGACTGAAAGGGAAAACAACTGCCTGGGCGGGAATGAAATATAAAATGAGGGCCACGAGAAATGAAGAGGAGGAAGCGAGGTAAAAAGAGGACCAGAAAAACTTTATTTTATATTCGCCTTATTCCGAGAGTCGTCTTCCTCTCCTCCCCTTCGCCTTCCACCCCGCACCTCCCCTTTCCTCGAAGACCCCGTTCTTTTTTCACCAGCAACTCTTACCTCTCTCCCCACATGGGGTACCTCTCTCCCACCTTTCCTCCCCTCTCCCCTTTCCTCCCCTCTCCACTTTCCTCCTCTCTCCTTTTTCCTCCTCTCTCCCCTTTCCTCCTCTCTCCCCTTTCCTCCTCTCTCCCCTTTCCTCCTCTCTCCCCTTTCCTCCTCTCTCCCCTTCCGCCCACCTTCCTCCACATCCCATTTCTCTCCTCATCCCACGCAACTAAATCTCTGGCGATTCGATTTTTTTCTCGCCTCCGCCGGCGAATGCGTCGACCGATAATGCCTTCCTCGTGCCATCTCTTGAATTGGGCTACATGTGCGGATCGTTGGTACAAAAGTAACAGATCATCTTTAGATTTAAACCCTTCTTTATTTGCTTCCGCATAGTTTACACTATTTCAGCAAATAGTCAAAGCATTCAAATGTTTGGAAATGGCGATCAAATACTGCGTCTGAGAGTTAAAAAACGGAATCTTTTTCATTCTTCCTTTCTACAAGTAAGTTACCATGTATCAACGCTTCCAAGGAATCTAGCCAAAAAATCCTAGTGTTTGCTGATTTCATAAAGGCTTAGTAAAGCACGCTTACTCTAATGTTATATTCTTAACATCAGGTTGTTAGACAGCGACTCCCATAAAGTATTTCGATAAGCGATGCTAATTTGGCCTGGTGACGAAACATTAGACGCATGCGTTCGCGAGCACATGAAACGACGATAAAAAAAATTTCTCTTGCATATGCTCAGATGCAATCGGAGGTATTTGCGACCTCGTCTGCAATCCCAGTTTTTATTAATCCAGCGAGGTAGCCGATAGTAAAAAGAGGCCACAAATTCAAAAACTCGGATCGACCAATGGATTTTCGTTCCAATTTGTTTCAACTTAAGCGTTGCTGGGTTTTTATGGCGACGAGGGAAAAGACCGTGACAACGGAGGACTTTATGGCACTCCATAACCATCGCCCCTTCCCTTTTCATCCCTCCCTCCGCTATGCCTCTCCGACCCCACCCGCGCCTCACACGTTCTTCGCCTAAGAATGCCCCTCCTTCCCTTTCTCAATCCTTTCGCATCCTTTGCCTCTTCCCATCCCATCCTTCAACCCGAATCTACTACGGGGGATCCCCATCCCCTTCCTCCCGGCCCTTGCTTCGCCCTCCCCCCTCCTACCTCCCTCGGTCCGCAATCTCCCTACCACCCGTGCGACGCCACCGGAGGAGGTGAATGGGGAGAGGAAGAAAAAAAGCGGAATGGAAGGGAAGATCTTCCCTCGAAATGAGACCGCAATCCCTGCCTCTCCCATCATCTTCCACCTTTTCGTTTTTTATATAATATATACTCGGAACCGTCGTCTCGGCGTCCTTTTCCTCTCGATATTGAAACATTTACATATGTGTAGAGGTTGTATAATCACCCTTTTTAGAAAGACTTATTTTACATGTCTACTTTTACAAACATTTTCACAGAGCAGCCACTCACAAATCCGGTTGATCCGCGCATATCTCAGCTCTTATTTATTAATCGCCGCTATCGATATCCTGGTGGGTTTCCTTCGAATGACGCTCGTGTGACATAAGTACAAACATATGTTCCCGATAACAATTTTATTTTTGCACAATGTCGAGTTTATTTTTATTTTCCTTTTTTACTCGGGGAATAAGAAGAAGTGAACGTGTAAACACCGATCGCTCATCCTGGATGTATTTTTTCCACCGCCGTGTCCAATCGCTCACCGAAGTGTCGAGGTCGCTTCGAAAAGAAGAATCGTCGAATGCACAGGTGCCAGCGGCGCCTCGCGAAATAAGAAGACGCTGAGGTGCACACGTGGAGGCGTGGGGTGGTGGGTAAGAATGAGGAGGCGAAAGAGATGGCAGGGGCGGAAGGGGGGCCAACGAACGAGGGGTGGGGGTTCGGGAGTCGGAGGGAGAGTATCCGAGTTGAGGCGATCCCTCCTCCAAAACCCCCTCTCCCAAGTCCTACTTAATCGATTCTCCGCCTTGGAGAGAGGGCGAGGGAGAGGAGGTAGGGGAGGGAGATAGGGGAGGGGGAGGAGGGAGATAGGGGAGGGGGAGGAGGGAGATAGGGGAGGGGGAGGAGGGAGGTAGGGGAGGGGGAGGAGGGAGGTAGGGGAGGGGGAGGAGGGAGGTAGGGGAGGGGGAGGAGGAAGGCAGGGAAGGGGGAGGAGGTAGGTAGGGGAAGAAACAGTCACTTCCCTAGGCCCTCCTCCCTCACACACCGCCCGAGAAAAGAATCTGATATTAAGGCTTGAACGCGTCGTTCCATGCGAATGAAGAACCTCTCCTTTTTTGTATTTTTCCCTCCGCTACCTCCAAACCCCTCCGTCCCTCTTTTACCCTCCCCTCCCCTACTACTTCTTTCCCTCTCTCTCCCGCTTTCTCGAGGGAAGGACGTCGTTGCAAAAGGTCATGTTTTTTCACGTAAGTGGAGGCAATGAGATTAAATTGAAGATGTTTTCTCGTGCCTTACGGACTGAAGTGAGTGAAAGCAGAAAAAAGACTAAAATATAAAAAATGCATAGCCTCGTTTGGGCCGATTTCGGCAGATAACATTGCTTTTTGGGTTTCCGTGATGCGACGCCATGTGTTGGATGGTGAACCTCAGAAGAGAGTCATGGAGAAAGAAATCATAGATTGGATTTAAACGAGGGAACGGAAATTATGTAGCCAAGGAATGATATGGTATACGTGTTACAGACTTCTAAACGGTCTATCTGCCGTAAAGAGCCTAGTTTTTTTTAAGTTTACACTTCGCCGTAAAGAAATCGAGCGTAAAACGAGAAATAAATTTCAGAATACGCGAAATCGTCTGCGGAGTTCTGATTAGGTGTTTACGAACCTCACAGACTTCGACATCGTCTTTGAGAAATCTAATCGTGACTGTCTTTTCGAAAAATCGAGCGGAATTACGATTCGGAAGACATCTCGAGCATTTCTTGTTGTACTTACTCCCGAGAAAATGTGACGCACGAAACTCGTAATGGGATGAGAGCTGTCGCGTCAAATTTCCTCCCGAAAAGGTTTAGCGACCGGGAGACGAGAAAATTACCTTTACTTTCGGTTCAACCCAGCCGACAGAATGTGTGCGTAAACTATCAGGGCGTGGCGCTTCATGTGCACCGCATTTCATCGCAAACGACTGAAAAGATTGTTACAGCGAAAAGAACGCCAAAGATCATCTAACTATAACAGGGCGTAGACCCATTCCATCTCGAGTCTCTTTCGAGCCGAAGACGTTCGGCTTTCGAAAAAAGAAATCAATACAGCGTAACGGCAATTTATCGCTTAGCAGTTAAAATGGCTACACGAACCTCGAATGTCGTCCCATTAGCGATAATAACGACGGCATGTAGATCGTTAATTCGGCGTGTTCGATACTCGAACATCACAGTCGCTCTAGAGGAAGAAATCCTCTTGCGCTTCGCACTCGGAAGAGTCGTGTGTGTGTGTGTGTATACTCGACCCTTTTTTATCATCCCTCCTCGCACCTAACTCACCCCCACGTCAAAAAGAACCCCTCTCTCCCGCACTTCCTGGTCAGAACTCCTACAACCCCCTTTTCTGCCGCCGTGAGGGGGCGCAACCCTTCATCTCCAAAGGGCGTGGGGAGGATAAGAAGGGATGGAGGAGGGTTGATAGGGGGAGGGAGCGAGATCAGAAGGTGCGCGGTGGAGGAGTTGGAGGGAGGGAGGAAAGGAGGAGATAGAGGGAGGGAGGGAGGAGATAGGGAGGGGGGAGATAGGGAGGGAGGATATAGGGAGTGGAGGGAGATGGAGGGCGTCGGGCAACAAATGCTCCTTCGATGTAGGGTGGGTGGGGTCAGGAGGAATGCGACTCTGAGGGCGAGGGAGAAAGAGGGACCTCAGCCAAGAAGGGTGGGCAGAGTTGAGCCCCAGAGAAATGGAAAATTTTTCAAAGAAAGAATAATACGGCGGAAGATAGGAAAGAAGTGATTTGCATTCTTTTAAAAGAATAATTAATGGCGTGCACTTGACGGTTACCCTTCTGGCTCCTCCCTCACTTCTCTGCTCTTCCCACTCCGTTTTTCTCTCTCTCTCTCCCTCCCTCCACCCCTCCCTCGCCCTTTTCTATCTTCCCCCCTCCCCTCTCTCCTTCTCCTACCTTGCATAGCCTCCTCTTTATCACCCTTCGTTCTCCTTATCTCCCTTCCTCTCTCTCCCTTTATCTCTCTCTCCTTCCACTCCCGTTACCACCTCCCCTTCTCCGCCTCCGCATTCTCCTTTATCACATTCTTTAACTTTTCTATCGATGATCGTTATTTTTTTCTGTTTTTACTCTTCTCCATTTTCTTTTCCTTCCTGCCTCCTTTCCTATTTTTACCTTTATTATCATTACTAAGAAACGGCAGCGAATTTGATTTTGTTTACACGTCAAGGTTTCGGAGTCGTCATCAGAATATGGTAAAGCGTACAGTAACTACTGCGTACTTACATGGCACAACTTTCTTACTTGCGTAGGAATTAAGACATGGATCTTTTTATTGCCTTATGATACTGCAATCCATTCATTTCTTTCAGGTTAACTTGCTTCATCTCTATACTGGCGACTTTATGGTTTTAATTTCTTCTATGCATTAGCCTATTCCTATAAACATTGCATTCTTTTATAATGTACTGTTCATTGTATTCTTTCCCACGTTTATAATTAAAGTAATCGTTTTCCTTATTTGCTTCTCAAATACCACTTCGAATTCTCTCTCTATTTACTCGCTCGCTCGGATTTTTTTCTTTTTAAAACGAGATAAGTAATATTGCTCCGATGCTGGGATTACGCCGATTAAATTCGCAAAAAACGAACCTAAAAAAATTGCGAATTTTACTGATTAGGTAATGGCGAGTCGGGAAGAAGCGCTGCGCTCGTTGTAAAAATGTTTCCTTCTCATTATCTTCCTCTTACTATAACCACTAAAAAATTGAATTTTTCTCCCATTCAATGGCGATTCGAAGGCGTTGTTAGTGTCTTTCTCTCTCTCTCTCTCTCACCGCCTCATTCCGCGCGGCTCTTCTCCGCTTTCGTTGGGAATGCTGCTACGGTTTATACCGTCGCATTTTCAGCGCACTGGAACGGAACTCTTTTAAAAAGTGCTTCTTTTTCCTTCCGAGAGGTGGCAATGCAATGGAGTGGAATTACGTAAAAGGCTATCGAAGGGGGATCGGATGGAGAGAGAAAAAAATTGGACGGAAAGTTGGAATTCTTAAGGCGATGAAAATTAGACACGTCTCAGCGCTTCGCGAGTGCGTGCGTGGCGTTTGAAACTGGACGCTATTTTCGACTGCGAGAGAAACGATACGGCATTGGCGAAAAGAAAAACACGATTTGCTTATCACTGGTAATAGGAGTTGGAATGAGCAGAAATGCGTTTAAGTTTTTGCAATACGAAAAAAGAAGAACCACTCTGAAAAATATCTTTTTATACTTAAATGGAAACAATTCTTGCGGTAAGAAAATCGATTTATTTAAGTAATTTATGATACATTTGGCTATTTAAATAACATCTATTCCACAATTTTATACAATACCGAGTAAAATAACTTTGAATGCTTGAATGTATTAAATTAGAATTTCCTATGGCAGGAACTTTTCCTATCTTTCCCTCAAAGTTCGTGACAACCAGGTTCGGTTGCGTTAACTTAGTTGCCTAAGCGAAGTTATTTATACACCTTGTTTGAAATAGAATCCTCGCACACACGCTGGTAACTTATGCATTTCCAAAATTATGCAACGTCGCTTGATGGCGAACAATTTTAAAACTGGGAGAATCGAACATTTTTTCTTTCATTTACACGACACTTGTGACTGAACACGATATATTGCGAGCACTGATTGTTATGGGTGACGGTGTAGCATTAGACCGATTACGACGTTATATGGGTCGGTAACGAGCAAGTTGGGGAAAGAATTGTTTAGGAGGAGATTTGAGGGTTTGAAAGGGAGTGCGGGGAAGAAGGGGAGGAAAGAGGAGGGAGGGAAGAAAGGGTTGAGAAGTAAGAGGGGCGCTGGAGGAGGAAGAGGTCGCAACGATGAGGAAGATGAGGAAAAGAACCGGGAAACAAAATTGGAAGGGATGAGAATTGAAGAAAATTCCGACTTTTAATTAACCTTATGTAGGCGGATATGCAACCTTACAACTCCCCTCTCCATCTCTCCCACCCTCCCCTTCCACCGCCGCCTCTTTGTGGGAGGGGGTAGGGGGTGATACGGTTGGCAGGGTGAGGACTTATGGGTAAAAAAAGGGCTGAGGGGGGAGTGAGAGGAATGAGAGAAGGGGGAGGTTCGGGGAGATAAAGGGGTAGGGGAAAGGGATGAGCTGGATGGGGAAGGGGTTGGAGAAGAACCCGAGTGACTGACAACATCCCACTAGTCCCGACTTAGCAAGAAATCTAATTAATTTCCGAGCTTAAAAATTATTTAATTTTTTTAGTTCCATATTTTTTAACTCCATTTTCTTCATCCTCGTCGCTTGGGAGACCTCTCTCGCACGGAGATCAAAAACGGAGTATCTTTCTTTTGTTTCCCGAGGAGATGAGAAAGAGTCGAGATGTTGACCACGTGACCAGAACTCTCACTAAATTATTCCGGGCGAAAAACCACAACGTTATATAATTAAAGAAGACAAGTTCCAAAGAGCCCAGAAAAAGAATTTGCGATCTATTTTTTTATTCGAACGCACGATGCGTCACGATAGCGTAAAAATTATAGTTATCAGCAAAGCTTGTATGAATTGACTTACTCGTTGAGTTTCTCACATAGTTGAAAAGTGAGATTTACCGAGGAAGAACCATTATTTTAAACGGTTCTCCTTGCGTGATAGTTCCGCTACCGTTTTGAATGGCGTTGCTATGCTTGGTTTTGCTTCTAAACTTAGGAAGGAAGATGACCTTTTCCTAGTTATGGGACGCACACGAATTTGAAGGAGTCTAATTACTGAAAGGTTAAATGGCCCCAAACGATAAACGTCACATTGCCTGAGTCGACTATTTCCGAGAATCGAACACAATTTGTCATTCCCGAAGATCCCCAATAACGTTCATTTCATGAAACGCCCATGAGGAAAATAAAAATATTTGACACTCTCCTGAAGCCATCAAACCAGTTGTTTGAGGAGTACAATTATCTCTATTAAACATGCATCCCATGTTTTTGCTGGAAAGTTTTCATCGACATTTGGAGGATAACGAGTTATATTACTGTTGCAGCGAGAAGTTGTATAATTATTGTATAAGATATTTACTAGAATGACTCTTCACTTGCAGTCAGTCAACTCCACGAAAACGAAAAAACGTCAGGAAGGAAATATAAAAACAGTAATCAGAAAAAAGCAGGTTTAACAAACAGTTGTATTTTTTTCTCTCTATCCTTCTCTCTCTCTCTCTCTCCCATTCCCCTCCTACCTCTCTCTCCAGACCACTTAATGCTCTCCGTAGCCTCGTTTAAACTGCACAGGGTGTTCAGCAGCCGGCGATCTATCGATCCGCTTCAACCTTGGGAAAATTATCCCGCGTTCTCGGTTCGAATCCCGATTCAGCTACATGAGCTATCTTAGTGCCTTCATGAGAGTCATGGAGGGGGATAAGTTATCCATATTCGGGGGATAAAAATCAAGGTTCCTTAGCAAAATCTCTTCCTCGTTCTTCACCATTCATATGCAACCGAACGAAAACGACCACAAAACTCGTTAAAGCGGTCCAAAAATTACAATGGAATAGATTTATGATTTTTTTTCTGAAAAATATCCAGTGCTGGCAAACGTTACGCGTAACCTAACGAAATAACGGAATTATTTTCGGTTAACGTAACGAAAAACGTGAACGAAAATTTTCAAGTAGCTGTAACGAAAAACTAACAAAAATGAAAAAATAAATTTCGTTATTTCGTTAACAGACGGTAAAGGGTTATGTTCTAGTGGCATTCTTCCCAGGCGGCGTGTCTTGAGCAAGGGAAATGGCGTAAAATCCCTTTCCCCGGTTTTGCTTGTCCCCCGCTGCACCAGTTTGGCCGCCTTGTCGCGAAAGAATCGCTATCTTGACCACTACCGATTGTCATTTGGGTTTTCCTTCAATTTGTGAAAGGAATGGTTCCCTGGTGTTAATCCTTCTCCAGGAAGCACGAGATAAGAAGCGTGAAGGATGAGGAAGGAAGCTTTAATAAATGTGCCGCTTGTAGTTAAGGACATCTACCATTCCCGCCACAGTGCCTCGTACTTCGAAAACATTCTTTTAGATATTACACCGGAGTGGGTTTTTCCTCTTTTAAAGGTCAGTATAACTTAACAAGGTATTCAGAAAGGTCGAAGTGAATTTACAATTCGAACGTGTTTCATCGTCCGTTAGAGGTCAATACTACTTCATATCTATTATTATTATAAGACGTTTATAGTAACAGTGGATTGTTATTATTCTCTGGAAATGAAAACTAATTAACAATTTCAGTTTATTTCAAATTACCGAAGACGGTCATGGAGACTTTTAGCCAGCCGTAAGAGAAACGAAGTTCCTTCAGTGTTGAAGAAGTAAGTCCCATTTTCATACATATTTAAAGTTTATATTTTGTTTATTATTAATTAAAGTCAAGTTATTTAGTGTGGCGGTTTTCCTCGTCATTAAATTAAAAAATGCCGTTTTATATGTCATTGTGTACTGGGTTCGATTCTGAAGACCACCATCATCTGCATAGGAAGGGAGTATCTAATTTTTTAATGAATTAGGATTAACTCAGCAGCGCCTAATGAAATGTTATTTTACTTTCTTATCCCTTATTTGCCCATAAATTTTAATATTAAAAAAATTTAATTCTATTTTATGAAACCTCATACAATGTCTAAACTTTTACGCTTCTGCTCGTTTTCCATTTCTCTCTAACCCATACGACTTCCCCCTGCAGTCTTACTTCTCCCTCAGTTTACATCACACTTGTCTGCTTCCCTCACCATACTCTCCCATCCCTCCTCTCTCTTCCCCTATCCATTTCCTCTATCTTTCTTCCCATTCATTTCAAACTTTTTCATATTTCTTGTCTTGTTGTAAATAAGGACAATTTTGGTCATTATAGTTTTAAAAGCTAGCATCAAAATAATGCACTGAAAAACCATTGAATCTTGCATTTTACCGTACTTTCCAGAATATAAAATAAGCCAATTGTTTCGTCATTCAGTCTTTCTGTCCCCCTATTAACTTTTGAACCGAATGACCGATTTTCATTGTATTTGGTGGATATCTTTGACCACTGGGGACGACCTGTCGAGGAAAATTCTTTTCTGATATTGTACGGTGCTAGTTCAATTCCAGAAATTTTCCTCTCATTGAGTTTACATAAGAAATGCAAAATCCATCATGCAGTGCCGTTTTATTTAAGTGTTAAAAGAAGGGAATCTTACTATTTGCGCGGAATTTGTACTATTTTCTGCGAAAAGAAATACATATTTAAATTTTTATCATAGAACTTTTCTTATCAAACGTATTTATTTAAATTCCACGTAAGCAAGCGCAAGTAGGAGCTAGCTATTTTAGAAGAAAATGTTTCAATTTTAACATGTATTTCTATTCAAATGCAAAATAAAAGAAGCATTAAAAACTAATACATGAAGTATATTACGCATGACGTTGAGATATGGTGTTCGCGGCACAATATTGAACTTCTTTTAGTTATAGCGGGAGCGAGAGAGAGAGAGAGAGAGAGAGAGAGAGAGAGAGAGAGAGAGAGAGAGAGAGAGAGAGAGAGAGAGAGAGAGAGAGAGCTCTGTTGCTTAAACGCAGCGAGTGAGCAAGAGATCACGAGCACGCTGGTGAAAGCGAAGAGAGATCGCGTTGGGATTCGCGATTTACGGTGAGGTTACGGCGGTACGCGACAATATCTTTTATCCTCATTTTATTAAAAAATATTATGTATTTTCCGATCCTAAATTTTTTTTATTCATAATCATCGAGCATAAGCCTTATCAAAATGATGAACCCCTCTAATCAACTGAAATTAAAGAATTTTTCAAATTGGTTCTTCGTTTTTATCAACTGCGTTGGAAGTAGACTACAAACTAAAAAAATCATGTGAACGTAGTCAGATCCCACTGAAAGCATTAAATTAAAGATTACACAATAATGTTACTATTAATTAAAATTTAATTGTATTCTTTTCGTCACGACAGCAATTGAATACCTGCATTGTTAAAGATTCCAAATTTTTCTATTATATCCGAAAAATTACCTTCATTGATGGTAATTTGGAGGTTTCAAATTTAGTCTTACAAATAATTTACTTATTCTTTCATATACAGAATAAAGCTATTCCCGGGTTAATATCTCAAATCCTAAAGAGGAAAAATATTGGAATTTGGATAATTCTCTTTAGTTTTATCTGATGACCGATCATTCTATCAAATTTTAGGTCTGTTACAGGATCATGTTCTTCAGGTTACAATCGGTGAAACCGACCGACGGGTTCCTTTTATTTTCTTTAATTACGGGTCCCTGGGTTCTCAGTGTACTTTTTGTGTTACCTATAAAAATTCTAATACAGGGCATAACCGTTACAACATTAAATATGTGTTAAGTTTATTAACTTGAATATAAAATTTTGAATATGAAAATCCGAATTTCCATACATGATAAAATACTTTGAAATCTTAAAAACGTTCCTAATCTGCAGCATATATTTCGAAGTGTCTATAAATTAGTATTCCAAATGAGAAGCACGAATTTAAGGTGGATACATAACCCCTAAACAAAAAAAATGAATAACAACACTTTTTACCGAATTATTTCGTTATAACATTAAACGCAACGGAAAACGTAACAAAATCGCTTTTTTGCCTGTAACGAATCTTTTTTTTTCGTTTGCCAGCACTGCAAATAACAAATTTTACAAAAGAACACCCGATCTCGCGGAGTCAAACGTGAAGAAATGCGACCGACCTTCGCACCAAGGCCGGTACATGCATTGTTGGCACGGAAGTGTTTTTTAGCAACGAACGGGGCCGACGATACAATTAACGCCGGTGATGATGATTGTAAAGCTTCCTCTTCTCACGAGTGCTCCGAGATTTCGTTCACTTCTCTCCTCCGTCCATACTTTGCAAGAACCTGGCGAAGATCCTCGCATAACATCTTCAAAAAGCGACCGTCCATATGAAACAACAGCAGCTCCATGCTAGAACCTTTGAAAATTTTACGAGAGGAGCAAAATCTTAATATTCGTGGGTAATAAACTAATAAGTCGGAATTTTATTGAAGAAGAAGAGAGGATGGGAGGGACGGTTTCCGATCAAGGGGCTGCGGGGGGGGGGGGAATAGAAAAGGTATGGGAGGAGAGGTGGGGTGAAGAGGGTGGGGAAGGAAAAAGGGGCCACATATTGAGGTCCGCATTATTGCCTCCTTTAGGATATTCCCCTTCATTTGTTCCTCGCATATTTTTTCCGATAGCCCCAAGCGGGCGTTTGGAGGTTTTTAAGGGATGCCGCATGTGGGGATTTGCGGGGCAGGGAGGAGAAGGGTACGGGCGAGACAATAGAGGGTGGGCGTGGGCTGGAGGTGAGGGGAAGAGGGCTGCATTTCTTCCGTCTTTCGCGATTATTCTCGATATATTGCCTGCTCCTTATTACGCTGAAGGGATTCCCTTTACCTCCTATCGCTCCGTTGCCGTCATATTTCATGGTTACGTAAGCAATAATTAAAATATGCGTTTTTTTCTCCACGTTGAAATGGAGGCGGTTTAAAAAAAGCCCACTGCTGATGATGTAAAACCTCAAGCTAAAAAATCGGGAACATCCCACGGGACACAGGAATATTTCCTTCGGTTCGGTAAGTAACGTTTATTGTTGCAGATGGAGTTTATCCGGTATAATTAGGCCTAAAGAGTTTAGATTGATTATAAAAAGATAAAAATTAAATATAAATTTACATTAATTAGTAAATGACTCAAATACAGCTAACAGTAAATTCCCAGTCATTCAGAAAGGTAATGAAATCGTTTTTTGTTATATCTTGATGTCGGGTAATGTTTTCAAATTCAGAACGCAGTGTCAGGATAAAAGGAAGGGCGATTTTTAGGTCGATGAGCGGAAAATACGTTCGGTCCGCGGTCCATAGGATTCTCTGTCTTTCTCGAGGAGCCAGTAGGGGTGTGGTCGGTTGTAAAATGGATGCTGCAAGAAGGGTTCCACGGATGGGGGATCAGATAAGACTACCTCCTCCACCCCATCCTCATACCTCTCCAGCTTCCTTCCTCATTTGCATGAAATCGCAATCTCGGGTCCACCGCACGATCGGTCATTGGAGAGAGGGGAAGTAGAAAGGGGTAGGGGAGAGAGAGATTCAGGGGTGGATGTGGAGAAAAGGGAGAGGGAGTCAAGGGTGGAGGTGGGGAAAGGGTAGGAGACGGGGTAAGCGATCTCTCGAGATGAAGAGAAATGACGGCCACTCCAGACCTACTCGTTCCCGCCCCGTCCTCTTCTTCCTCCCTCCTCCTCTCCCTCCCTACTCCTCCTCTCCCTACCTCCTCCTCTCCCTCGGTTCTTCCCACTAGCCCCATTCTTCTCTAGTCTCCTAGGAATCTCGCGGAAAGCTCTCACATAGCAAGTCGCCTATTTGTGCCAACTCCGAAGACTCTTTTGGCCACGTCGCTAAACCTTCTCGGTCGAGAATTTTCTCGCATTTCCAACAACTTTTGCTTCCACTTATCCTCATGTACAGGTGTGCAGAATGTTAACTTAAAACGTTCAGCGACTACCTACGACGGACAGAGAACCAAGTTTGGGAGGAGATGATTTTTTCACATTAATTTCTAATAACCTTTGTAGAAAAACTATTCTTTACATTTTAATTAACGAAGCGATGAATTTTGCTAGGTAACGTCCCAGTTTCTTCATTGGGGATAATACCAACCATTCCTCCAGCAAGACCTCCAAATCAAATTCTCTAACAC
Organism: Tanypteryx hageni; assembly: GCA_028673005.1. Taxonomy (NCBI): domain Eukaryota; kingdom Metazoa; phylum Arthropoda; class Insecta; order Odonata; family Petaluridae; genus Tanypteryx; species Tanypteryx hageni. Next base: position 22,387,794 of record CM054112.1, read on the forward strand.
GAAAGCATCACTGTTAAAGATGAATATCTGCGTTTCATAACATTTATTCTAACAATTTTTTTTTATTCTTACAAATAAAACCATTTTCCATCTCTCGTTGTTTTCATTGCGCTTTAAACGCTGACAGCTGCCGCAAATCTCAGGAAAACGATCGTTCGCTATCTCAGCGTAGTATCGACGTCCGATTTTTTTCATCGCTCTCCCGATGCAAGACAAATGCACGCACGCACGACGATTCCCCATCCCCTCGCCTTCCGCGGAGGAGGCTTTTTTAAGTCCCACTCCAAGACGTCACGCCGATTTAATCTCGGCGCAGATATCGCAATCAATATTTCCGACGACGTCCGCAAATGAGACAGTCACGCACTCGCGATCTCCAGACGGGATTAAAAGAGAGCGTTTTCGGTTTTTCTTATTCCTTTCCTCCACCTCTCCCTCGATCGCATCGGCGCTGGAAAATACTACAACGTCTCTTCTTCTCCGCTCTCCCCTCCACCTCCTGCCACCTCCCACTCCCATTCTCTCTCTCCTGTCCAGACCCGTACATTCGCGTACTCCGCCGTGCAGACGTGTCCCAACTGCTAAACCAGAGTCCGTATTCGTCCTCGACCATCAACGCCGTCACGTCCGCTTTACTCATCCGTGTAATTTCGCGGCACCTATTTCAGTATCATCGCATTGTTATTTTTACTACGTCTCCCTCTCCTACGCCAACATAACAAAGGGGTGACTATGCAAACCTAGATCGGAATGGATGATTTCATCGATTATTGACCGCCAAAAAAATATTTATCGCATTTTTTTCGCTCCGAGCAAACACCAGGAGGAAAAATTGCCGCATGAGTCTATCTTCCGAGAACTTTTCTGGTGGAATCTGCCTCACGGAAAGATAACAGCTGTTTGATGAGGAAGCGCGAAACAATCGCCACTGCCTTCCCATCACGTGGCCCATTCGAAGAGGCGGGGGCCGTAGAGGATATAGGCCTCCTTTCTTCTCTCTCTATGTTCCACTTTTCCCCCTACCGGGAACCATTCCTGCCCTATGTTCCCTTTCCGGATTTCGTGAGAACCGACCCTCTCGGCTTCCCAAAAGGAGGCAATCACGCAAATGCCCTACCGGCTGCGTCTTTCACGGCCTCCGCACCCTCCTTTACGCACTCACACGAGCCTACTCACGAGTCCCTCCCACTCTCCTTTCTCCCCTCCCCAACCACATCCCATCCCATCCGCCTCCACCGCCGCGCGTTATCCTCAGCGGCCGCCACCGACGGAGGGCACTAAGAATGTAAGGATGCCTAAACGGGGAAAATGGCGCCCCTCGGACTTTCTTCGCCGTCTGAGGAGGATAACAGGACCATCGGTACGCTTTCTTCCTTTCTCTCTCCTGGAAAGATCGGGCGGAGAGGAAAATTATCGATTTTGCTTTTTCTCTCTCATTGGAAAGGGGTTCAACATCCCTCGGCGCTCTCATCTTTCACTCCGTAAGCGTCTCTCGAATTGTTTCTTTCCACCCCCCACCCTCTCTGGCATATCCTCCCCACACCCCCTCCCCCTCTCCGGCATATCCTCTCGACATCCCATCCCCCTTCAGCCGTTATATAATCTCTTCGGTCAGCTTTTCTTTGAGTAGCGGCGTCCACTCGGAGATATTTTTATACTAAAAATTATCCTCCGGTTTCTACCTTTTGTTTGTTTTATTCGTATTCGTTTCTAGCGGTTCGTCGCTCCGTCCTCATTGCCACTCTCACAAGCCGTTCGGAGAGAGGGAGGAAGGGAGAAAGGAGGGAAGGAAGAAAGGAGGGATAGGAGTATGGAGGGAAGGAAGAAAGGAGGGAAGGAAGAAAGGAGGGAGGGAGGAAAGGAGGGAAGGAAGAAAGGAGGGAAGGAAGAAAGGAGGGAAGGAAGAAAGGAGGGAAGGAAGAAAGGAGGGAGGGAGGAAAGGAGGGAGGGAGGAAAGGAGGGAAGGAAGAAAGGAGGGAAGGAAGAAAGGAGGGAAGGAAGAAAGGAAGGAAGGAAGAAAGGAGGGAAGGAAGAAAGGAGGGAAGGGAGAAAGGAGGGAAGGAAGAAAGGAGGGAGGGAGGAAAGGAGGGAGGGAGGAAAGGAGGGAGGGAGGAAAGGAGGGAAGGAAGAAAGGAGGGAGGGAGGAAAGGAGGGAAGGAAGAAAGGAGGGAAGGGAGAAAGGAGGGAAGGAAGAAAGGAGGGAAGGAAGAAAGGAGGGAGGGAAGAAAGGAGGGAGGGAGGAAAGGAGGGAGGGAAGAAAGGAGGGAAGGAAGAAAGGAGGGAAGGAAGAAAGGAGGGAAGGAAGAAAGGAGGGAAGGAAGAAAGGAGGGAAGGGAGAAAGGAGGGAAGGAAGAAAGGAGGGAGGGAGGAAAGGAGGGAGGGAGGAAAGGAGGGAGGGAGGAAAGGAGGGAAGGAAGAAAGGAGGGAAGGAAGAAAGGAGGGAAGGAAGAAAGGAGGGAAGGGAGAAAGGAGGGAAGGGAGAAAGTAGGGATGGCAGGGAAGGAGAGCGGAATTGCATGAACTCCTCATACGCAGCGCCGACTGCTTGCCCCTCTAAGGTTCAGGCCACGGATCACTGGCGTGCTTCTCCGAAAGCTGTTACGCGGCGAATGAAATTCAATTTCTTTTTATAACTTCACCGTTGCGTACATAAAGGGATTGAGAGGGCGGAACGAAAAAAAGTAACGCCCGAGTTTATTTTTAACACCCCTTACGATTCCAATGCAAAATCTCAAGCTCAGGCACTCGCGTCGTGTTTTTAAGCGTAAAACATTGAATTTGATATGTGTATATTTATATTATATATATTGTAAATATTACGTTACTGGTGTGAAGGATTTATAAAGATAAATATTATTTTAATAGGTGTTTACACATTTTTATTTTATTAGGTTTTCATTTTTGTCACTGTCTGGAATGTGGAGATAAAAAATTAGCGAGTTTCAGTTATTTGTATATTGACGAGTGTATTAGAAATAACTCGTATATAACTCAAATATCTGGTGGAGTGGGTCAACAACGAAAAAATGTCGGCGCTATTCCGTAATCGAAAATACCAAAATTTGTTCTCTCCTTTTACCTCTCAAATGATGTCAAGCATATCGGTGGGCATACGCACGAATGACTAACAATAAGACGATATTTTCTGTCCTATCTGACGACAACCGGTAAAGAAGATGGTAAAACATCCATTTGACTAACCTCAAGATGGAGAGACCGTCGTTTAATGAATCCCCCAATTGGTCGCCGGGATCCTCCGTTCCAGGCTAAAACGAATTCGAATAGGACTCAAAATCATTCCGACTCGAACCTAATAACGTAAAGTGTTTTAATACCACTTAAAAAATTTCTCTTTCGGAGAAGAATATCTTCGAAACATATCGTTTCTGATTTCCTTGGAGACCGAAGAAAAATAATAAAGCGGGCATTTCCGTAACCCGAAATACACAGTGTGGTTCACAGTGGACGAAAAGGGAAAGTGGAATTAAAAAAAGTCTCAGGAGAAGGAGAAGAGGTAGAGAGAAATTTGATTCGTTCAATTAGCAAAATGCGGAGCGGAGTCGTTTTGGTGGACGATGGTGTTTTATTTTCTCTTTCCTTCGAGCTTCGCCCACCAGGGTCAGTTGCGTGAGAGAGAAAGAGGCGAAGAGGAAGAGTGTGGTTGCGCATGAGGGTGGAAGAGAGGGAAGGAGAGAGGGAGGGAGAAAGGGAGGGTGGAAGAGAGGGAGAAAGGAAGGGTGGAAGAGAGGGAGGGAGGGATAGAGAGAGGGAGGGATAGAGGGAGGGAGGAAGAGAGGGAGGGATGGAGAGAGGGAGGGAGGGGGAGGGAGAGAGAGAGGGAGGGAAAGAGGGAGGGAGAGAGCGAGAGGGAGGAATATGGAGAAGGTGAAAAGGGTAGAGGGCTCAACCGACTTTTGCTTTCGGCCCTAGAGAGAGCGTGTGGCGTGCAGCACGTCGAGGGAGGCGAAGAAGTGAGTGAGAGGGAGCGTCGGCGGCCGGAGAGAGGGAGAAGGAATGGGGCGAGAGGGAGGAGGCGAAGGAAGGAAGGAGAATACCCCCCGCTGCCCAAAAGCTTCTCCAGCACGCGGGCTCCAAAGGGTTTAATGGACGGTGAGCGTGGGGTGGTTCGCCCCTTAGTACGATCCCTTTTCGGAAAACTCCGCGCCACCAGCCCCCGCCTGCGCCCCTTCCATTAAAAAAATAGACGGCTCCCTCGTACGACTCTTTCTTCTAGCGAGCATTCATCTCCCCTCTCCTTTCATTCCCTCCTATCTCCCCTCTCCTTTGCCTCAATCGACCGCGCTCTCTATCTACGTCCACTTCTTCCAAAATCCTTCTCACATCTCTCTTCCAAAATCCCGGCGTTTTTTTACCTCTCCGGCTTCCTTATCGCCAGGTTTCCCCATCCACCGCGCAATCTTTCCTTGACTGTATTTTCATTCTCCCTCCATTTCACTTCTCGCTCATCTATTGTCAGCTATTCTCTTTCTTCTGTTCCTTTTTTCACTTTCCGGCGAATGAGTTACGTCTCAGAAAACGCCCAAATAACAGTAAAAAAGCACGTATATTTCTCTTTTCTCGCTTCATATTCCGAATTCACTGGAGGACTCCTCCCTTAGACTATCCATCACGGCAATTTCTCCGAACCAAATCTTTCCCTTGTAAAACCCATCCTTACCCTTACAGATTGCTCATTTAGTCCTCTCGATTCTCACACTTGCCGAGTCCTCTCACTCATCCGATCGTAACTCTTAGTGTGTTCGAAGTGATGGAAGGTTTCTTTTATCAATCTCTCTCTCTCTCTCTTTCTCTGCCGCCTCCGTATACCGTTTTAAAAATCCACACTTCCATCTCCTTTCCAAAGGAGGGGAAGGGGAGGTGAAAGCACTGAGAGAAGGAGGTGGTTGAGTTGTGGCGGGGGAGAGAAAGGGAGGACAAAAAAAGAACGATCGACTTCTCTCTTCTTCACGGCATCGCGTTGGAAGTCTCCTCCAGTCCAATCCCTTCCCACTCCCGTCCTTCTCCCACCCAAACTGCCCACCCTCCTCCCCCTCCCTAACTCACCCTTGGTATCTCTGCCCCGCTACGCCGGGGCGGACATTCCGCTCACGTCTTCCTCATCCCTCGCAGTTCCTTACGTCTCTCTCTCCTTCCTCCCTCTCCCGCCAGCTATTCGACCACCCCGCGCCCTTCCTCCAAACCCTTTCTTTACCACCCTCCCCCCCTCCACCAACAAGTCTGCCACGTACGGCCATCAGTCAAGATGATGGCGACGGAGGAAGGCGAGATTGCGGGAGCGGGTACCGGAGGCTCGGGGGAGGAGGTGGAGAGGTTGGGGATCCACGGGGTCCGGAGTCGATTCTCCCTCGCGGCCGAGGAGAAGGGGTCCTCTCTCTCTCCATCTCTCTTTCTCCTCTAGATTCCCACGCCTCTGTCCAGGAAAAATTCAACTCACGTGCCGATGGGTACGGTGCGGGTATGAGGCGGTGGGATGGCGAGGCGGGGCGGGTGCTTGGGGTGGTGGAAGGGGAGGGAGTTGAGCGAGTTGACTGCTCCTTAAGAGAGAGAGGTGATGTGGGAAGAAGAAACGGGAAGAAGAGAGTGGAAGAAGAGGCGGAAAAATAAAGGATTTCCTTTCTCTCTCACTCTCCCTCCCTTCACTCTGCATCCGTGATGATGCCATCCCATTGAAGCACGTTGGCTCCACTAAAATACTCCAACAACGAAACTACTCTTTTTTAGACTTCCTCATTTCTTTCCACCACCTAAGTACGTCGAATCTCGAGGTGTTTGCGTATAGGGTTGCCCGGAATGACCCGGAGCCTCCGAGAATCGCTAGTCTTCTTCGGTCTCCTGGACGCTACTCTCCTCTTCCCGGAATCTGTTGTACTTTTCCAAGTAGAAACGTCTACTTCTCTTAACACGCTACTCACTAGTTACATAGAGACAATACTTTAACGTACAGGAAACACCTTACATCATGGTGTCTGTCGTTTGAGGTATAAACTGTGAATATGTGTGTGAAATCTCAACTGTCATTGCCATATTGCTGAAAAATTTATCACAGCGAATGATTTTCACAATCATTGTAACATTTTGGACGATTTTTTCACTTTTGCCATCATTATCTTAATTTTTTATATTTTGTATACTTATACACACAAAGGTCCAGCCTCCGATTCAGTGCTCCCATTGCATAACGGCAATGAAAATCTGAAAACGAATCTTCCGTATCTGCCAAAGCGAATGGAATTCTTACTCCGATATGCTACCACGCACTCTATACCGCCAACATCACTGAGGGATAAGCAAGGAAATCAAGGCGTTAGGTGGGGTTGGACCACGTAAGCAGCTCCAATTTGTTTATCATAATTATTTCATGCATCATAAACTGTCAGGACAGTTGTACACGCGATTATGATGAGATAGTCAAATCATCATTCCTATAAGATTTCATGTCAAACTTTTTATCCGAATGATAACATTTGTGTTAACGAGAATTGATATTTACTACTTTAGTATGAGGCTCATCTATAGTGATTTACGGTTAAATTAGCCAACTCTGGTAGATAAGATACATGGTGACCTGTTAGGCTTTTCCCGGAGATAAAAACGTAAATCGCCTCCATGAGATAAAAATTAACGAAATGAATTTATTTATAATGATTCCAGATGTAGCGCGCGGTTCGGTCAAAAAATAACTCGTCGAAAAGCCAACTGATCGCCGAAAAAATGAGATTTTTCCACTTTCGCGAAGCTGCTCGTCCAAATCGTTTTTCCTAATTGTGGCCATGTTTTTTGTTTCCTTAACGACTCGAACTCTCAAACGAGTGCGGAGTCGTTTTATTTCTCTCGAAGTGTGAAGCGATCTCGGAAATGGCGGCGTTACGATCGCTTTCGACGATTTAGCACAATTCGAAGAATGCCCCGGAGAATAAGAGATCTTCCGAAAAAAATTGCGAGTGAAAAAGAACTATCGAAGAGAATTCCCGAGATCTTTATAAAATCGCCGCATTTGACGAGTGTTTTTTCGATTTCAAAATCAACTAGTTCCATAAGCGATCGTTTTTTTGAACGAGAGAGAGAGAAAGCAGTAGAGCGTCAAATTTATAGCGCTCCATGAATGCATGCATGCATGCTGGGAAACTAGTTTTACCCACGTAAGCACACAATGGCAAACCTTTTCTTCTTCTCTAAATAATTTCGCCGTGAGACGCTTGTTGAAATTAGAAGAGTTGGAAAATTAACATATCGAGAGTTACATATGGAGATGGTGATTTTATCATTTGGTCGTGAATCAAATGTGAGTTACTTATGAATCCCACGTTTTCCATTACAAGAAGTCTTACGTTTCTTTTTTCATGAGGAAAACTATATATTAGATGCAGAAGGAAGTAGGTGGAGGGTAGGGAGTAGGTGGAGGGGGGGGGGTAGGGAACAGCCTCGTCACTAGGTTTGCCACCTCTCCCGGAATTAACCCACTACATCTCTCCCGGAATTAGATAGAACATGTCTGGGAGCCCAGAATCTTCGTAATGATGTAATTTTCAGTTTTACTATCTTTTTACTTTATATTAAGACGAGATTTTTGGTAGAATCATTTCCTTTGATTCCAATGAAACGATACTTAATGTATAAATGTACTCTTTATAAAGGATCATGTTGGTTACTACGCACCATTAAAGGGTCACCAGATTTTTGTTACAATTTCAACCAATCAAGAAACATTCAACATTGCTTTCGATTTCTTTTCAAAAGTAAATGGAGTTGGAGGAAAATTAAAGAAAATTGTAACGTTTTTGCTGTCAGTTCCAGTATACAACGCAGTTTGCGAACGTGTTTAATGTCATTTATGAATTGTTGTGTAAAGTTCGAAACAAATTAAGTGTGGATCATATCAAGGCAGAAATTTAAGTATGCACCAATTTTAATTACTCTTGCATTGATTTACATTCCTTTTTACTATCAAAACCAGATCTTTTGGAGACTGCTCGAAGTAATTCAAAACACAAATTCAAATTAAATAAATGAAGCACGGCTTTTGAAGTAATGCGATTTTTAATGTTTTAATTAGCTGTTTTTAACCTATAGACAACCTCGCAATTAACTACTCATATGGTGGATATCTCCCGGAACCAGCAATTTACAAGGTGGCAACTCGAACTATAACAATAAAATAAAGATTAAATATCGTTATATGTTTGCTAATAAGTAAATAAAACAAGTTTCATTGCTCACTTAAGTTGGTTTTCGACCCAAAGAAAATTCTCCGGGTTTCTCCCAGAATTTGCTACTCATGAGGTGGAAATCTCCCGGAATCAACTACTCATAAGGTGGCAGCCCTACTCGTCACGTTTTGAGGGAGATGGCTCCAAATGGGAAGCGACGGCGATTGGCAGGACACTCATCGCCTCGCAGTTGGCTAATGGAGAGGGAGGCAGCAAAACAATGCGTTAACGAGGGGCGAGACGTCTGAGAGAGAGAGAGAGAGAGAGGGGGGGCGCAACTGGGAGAGGCGGGAAGGAAAAGGGCGGGTTTCAGGAGGGAGAGGGAAGAGTTTTATGCAGATGATGGAGGGAGAAGGAGAGACGCGTAGTCGTTAGAGAATGGGGTCGAAATGGGGGATCAAATAGGTCGTATCGTTTTCTCTTGGGATTTTTTCTTGACGACCTCAAGGCTTGCCGATGAAAAATGCTGTTTTGGTATTTCATTTGAATCCCCCCGAGGAAAGTGTTTGAGCCCTGACGTGTAGGAAGTGATCGTTAGGGGGATAAAAAATCGTAAAACAAAAAAATCCTATCGAACGTCACGGAGAGAAAATACTTCTCGAGTAATTTCCCAAGTGACGATCAAAGTTGTCACCCACCAGAAATAAAATATGTAAATGTAACGTGTTGGAAATTTGAGTTATATTTGAAATGAATTCCATCTGAGTATTTCCCTTGAAATTACAGATTGCCTTGACTCGTCATAAACTTGCACGTTTACTTGAATATCTAAATCTCAATTCTTACGCCGATGAAGGACTAATAAAAGTTGTCGAATAGATAACTTTATCAATTTTTTCTGACCTATACTTGTGATCCTGATGGAGGATACGAGATAATCGAATTTATTGTTCAGTTAATATCGCAGAGGCATAGAGCCTATTTTACTCATTGCGGAGATGAATTTGCAGAGCTCAAGATGATCGCGCAATAAGCAATCCACATTCAGAAAAATGAGTTTCTTTCCTGTTCAAGCAACGCGATGAAAATTTCTGATTAATTAAATAGGTTCGCGCTTTTGAATTACGATTTCCTGAATTTGTAACTCTACTTCTTCTTGATTCACCTTTCTCTCTCTCTCTGTCCCTCTTCTCTCCCACTAATCGCCACCTTGCCGTCCCATCGCACCTCCTATCCTCCTTCCCATCACTCTCCCTTTCTCACCTTCTTAACCTCCTCCTCGAGTCTCTCTTTCTCCATTTCAACCGTCGCCGATATCTCCCTCCCCTTACGACTCCTACCATCCCCCTTCAAAATTAACGGACTCTGGCGAAAACTTTCTTTTCCGACTGTCATTTCCTCCCCCTCTTTTTTTTCTCGGAGTCTCCGAGTATAAGAGAGGAACAGTCTTTTTTCACTCCTTCTCCCTTTGCCCTCCCCCTCACCTTTCTCCCTCCCGACCGCTTTTTCAGATCCTTTTCCCTCCCGAAACCCTTCCAAAGTACATAAAATAAAAGTGAAGAAATAATGAGGAAAGAACGGGGAAAAAATATCCCTATATATTAGTGCCCGCCATTCCTCATTCCTTCACCCGGGGTCGCAAACTCTCGGATCCGCATCCCGAAACTCCATTTACCAAGCCTTTCCACCTCTCCCACCACCTATTCCCCTCCCACACACCTCTTCTCCCGCCATCCTCCTCCCCTCAATCGCCTCGCATCCTTATCTCCCTTTTCTGTCCATCTTCTTCCTCGTATTTTTCTTCGGAGCACATTCGTACCTTCATCTCAAAGGGCAGGAAATATTCTGGTTATAGAAACTTTCAAGTCAGTGTATAGGATATACTAACGATGAGAAATATCGAGTGTAATCATTAATTACTGGTCATATTCTTATAGGGTACCTCTTTTTCCCCTCAATGTTTTCAGTTTCTCTCATTAATGTTTTTCCTCCATATACTAATTCTCCATTTGCTGCACGTTCACAGTCGCAGAACCACTCACTATAGGGTTTAGGCGTTATAAATGTATGTAGAGCTCAAGGATATCTTTTCGACGGAAGTGACAATGATTTTCATAAACAACTTAAATATTTTTACTCCAGATTAAAACGTCTACTGCTAGAATTTCGTCGAGGTAAAATAAAAGGTGGCTGCAAGTTCTTTTCGATGTTTCTTTCCTACGTCACTTTTTCCAAACCCGTCCTTCCGTCTAAAACATCCTCTGCCCACCACACCGCGTATGTTCTGATCTTAATTTTTTGCTAGCCGCTATCAATTCTTTTTCGCATTCCAATTTTTCCCTCTTTTTCTTAAAGCCTCTTCGTCTTATAACTGGGGAAAGAAAGATGTCCTTTTTCTCTTGTCCTCATATATCTTCAATTCCTTCCCAGCGCCTCTCTGATCTCCTCTTTTTTCATTCTCTTCCTACTTCTGCATCCTCTTTTTCTCTTCTCACCCCTTCATCCTCAAAGGTGCCTCTCCTCGCGAATACCCCCTCTCTCTTCACCTTTTCCCCTACATTTACCCTCCCTCCATAAACCCCTCCTCCTCCTTCCCCCGGCCAAGGAATCATCATCCAGTGCGAACGTTATTAACTTGTTCGGTGTCCCTTTATTTTCTCCGGACCAACTTTGAGGTGTGCGAGGGAAAAGCGGGTGGAGTGGAAAGGGAATGGAGAAAGGGTAGCGGAAGACGGAACGGAGACTGTGGAGGAGACGGGCGTAGACGCTGGAGAAGGACAGAGAATTTTCACAGAGTCCTTTTCACGATATTTGGAAAACGACATGGATTTGACTTTCTTTGGTTCGGTCGGGTTTCGATAGATCTTTTTTACGGTATTAATTTACATCGAAGGAAAATATACGTTGCTTTTATCGTTGATTTTTTAAATTTCTCTTCATTATAGCCCTCTACCAGGTCATTATGATTATGGAAATAAAACAGGTAGGGATGCACACGGGATTCCCGTGGTACAGAAGTGCTTTTCGTCAAATTCGCCGTAGTATAATCAATCGTATACTAATGTATTTGCTTTGAAATCAGAAAATTCTTTTTCCTTATATTGTGGTAACCCTGATTTTTAGATTCGTTCTAAACATTCATTTCGTTTTTACATTCTATACTCTTCATAAAAAACGAAATTTCTTTTAAATCCGTTCAGTCAATACCTTCCAAATTCATAGTTACAGAAAATACTAACCTTGATATTGTGGCAGCCCTGTTTAGTCGACCCGGTTGATAATTAATATTTTGATTATATATCTATATGACGATTATATTCTATCTTTGGTTAAAATCCATTGGGTCAGTTCTCTAAAAATAAGATTTAATAATATTATTTCACTTTTTAGTGTGGCAATTCTGCTCTTCAACTCCGCTTTAAACATCTTGATTTAATTATGGTTTGTTGTACAAACCTTATATGCAAAATTTAGATGAAATCCGTCCAGCCAATTCTTTCCAAATCCATTATTACTGAATGAGTTTAATTTGTAATTGTGGCACCACTGTTTGGTTGATGCGGTCCAAATATGCTATTTTGGTTTTGTATATATGTATTCATCATAAATACTAAATTTAGTTCAAATTGATCCGGACAATTCAACACAAACAGGTGTAAAAGTAACGTTTTTTTATTACTTATATTGTGCCAGCACTGATTTCCACATCTACACTAAACATTTTGATTTTGTTTTTCTATGTTGCACACCTTCTTCATACTAAATTTCTTTGAAATCGGTTAGGCAAATTCCTTCCAAATTCACAGTTATCGAAAAGTTAACTTTGCAATTGTGGCACCCCTGCTGAATGGATCCGGTCGAAATATGCCATCTTGGTCATTAATTTATGTGAGTATTCTATGTACCAAATTTAGTTTAAATCGGTTCGGCCAATTCTTCCCTGATAAATGCGTACGGACGGACGGACATCACGAAGATAAGAGCAATGACGAAAAGCACTAAAGAACATTCAACTCACCCTTTTTTCTTCATTTCAGTTGATTCGAAAAAATGATACTAATTTAAATGCAGCGAATTTATGATAGCAACTCCGTATCCATCGTAAATTTAACGACCAATACTTCGCTTGAAACGTTCATGCATTAATACAACCTTTTTTGAACAGCTTCTCACAATGACAGTGCAATAAATTATATGAACGCATAATATAATGAATCAGATGTCTGTGTCAAATTTTAATATGCAACGCAACTGCTTATTTTTAAGAAACTGTTTAACGAATTTTCCCGGCGAAATTCAAGTCAAGCGAATGTATAACTTGGGGTTTTCATTTGAAAAGATATAAAAGGACGTTATGTGGGATAAAAAGGTTTTTAAAATATTTTCGGGGAAACAAATAATTTAAGAGATCAATTAAGTGAATTTTATTCCAAGGTTTTTAATATTTTTTTTTACAAGTGGTTCCTGCAAAATCTTTTGCGAAGTCAGTCAGAAATCTGCATGTTAAAAAGTAATAATAGCCAATTTCTCCTTATAAAATTAGACAACTGATATTTTGAATGTCATGTTTGTTTTTATAATTTATATGTGCAATTTTAATTGTCTCGCCCATACGGAAAAGGTCACATTCCAGTATTGAAATAAAGAAAGATTTTTTCTTTTAGTCAATCGTTAAAAATGTTTACAGCCCACACGCGGTTTACTGAATAATAATAATTTTTAATTATTAACGTTGTTTGAAGTTACTACAACTATAATTTAGATGTTTCATCTAGAGCGCGAAGCGGATAACGATATTCTTCCCTCTATTTGAAGGCTTAATAGACGCTAATTGAATCGGCGGTAACAATGAGGGTCGCCTTGGCAACACCCGGAAAGAGTACGAAAAAGCCATAAAATTTCGAAAAGAATTGCGTGTTTGTGAAAAATTATTCCGTGTAACATCAAAACATTGCAAGAATAAGATATTTTATAGTTTTAGCCGTCTAATAAAGGTAAAACGGAAATATTTGGTCCATATTTACGTATTTTAATGAATGAAAGAAATGAACCTTGCACCTTGAAAAATCGAAACTCCTGTGTAAACATATGGAAAAATATAATCGTCTCCCGGAGTCGAATCCGGGATACTTCCGTAAACGAAAATACTTTTCCCGGGGTCTCCTAGTTGGCAAAAGCAAAATGGCGTTTACAGCATTTCTCTATGACAAACTGTTCAAGAGATAAAAGGGGAGACGGACGGACGGACAGACGGACGGACAGATGGAATGACAAACATTGAGTAATTATATATAAAGATGTTGTTGCAATTTACAGTGATTCAAAGCCTTATTCCAAATGGAAATATGCCAAAACAAAAACGCATTAGAGATATGAAAAAGTCTCTGCTTATTTAATTTATTACGTATAATTTTGACTAAAATTTTTTACAATGATTTATAAAACTCAAACTGAGGAGCTCGCTGTTTGTACAACCCTCACAAAAATGTCTCGAGATAAATATAAAATACACCAAAAACCTTGTTTTGATCTTAGGGCAATTCGGGCCTCTTAGGATTCTTTTTCTTTCCTTTAAGAAAGCAATCTTGATGTCCCCGTAGTGCTCCCCGAGAATGGTGTGGGAAAGAATGGACAAAAGACGGCTAGGGGGTAAAGGGACGGGGAGGCCTGCCACTTCAATGCAGAGAAGGGGGAACGGAGCGAGAGAGAGAGAGAGAGTGCCCTTCCACGTCCATTGCCTATCCTCCTCCTACTCCTTTCCCTCTCTTCAGCCTTTCACCCCTTCTTCCACTTCTACTCCCTTCCCCCACACTCCCCTTCCCTTGTCGCCCGTCCAAATGGCCCCATTGCCACGCCGACGAGAAATTCTTCTCTTAATTTTTTCCCGTAAAATCGCGTTTTTGATCCCACGGAAACATCGTAAAAAGCACTCTCCAAGAAAAGGGAGGAGGAGAGAAAAAATAGCCATTCTCCCTCCTTCCTTCTCTTCCTCTATTCCTTTTCTCCCTCCCTCCCACCCTCTCTTTTTTATTTAAAATTAACGGAACGCGGTGAAGGGAAGGCTTTCCACTCAACGCCCCATCTTCTTCAGACCTCTCACTCCTTACCCACCCCTATTCCTCCCTGCCTGCATCCCTCTCTCTTCCTTCCTATTCTACATCCCTTCTCTCCCTTAACCCTCTGCAAAAGACCTCTCGCTACTCCACCCCCTCCTCCCCATTACCTGCCTCGCGCCTTTTTTATGTCTACAGAATCCCGTATGCCTTCCTTTGACCTTCCTGACCCATCCACCTACCTTGTTACTACCTACTTCCTACCTATCCATTACCTATATTCTCCTATGGTCCAAATTTCGCCGAAATAAAGACGTTTATCTATTATATCTATTTATTTCTTTCCTTCGTCTACCATCACATGCGATCCTGACACTTTCTCTTCACTCCACTATTCCTTCTTCTTCGCTTTGTTCCTAGCCTCCCTTTTACAGCTCTCTCTCTCCCTCTCTCTCTTTCTCCTCCCCTCCATCTACCTGTCCTTCCTCTCTCCCTCTATCTCGTCCTCTCTCCCTCTCTCGCCCCCTCTTCCTCTTCCCCCCCTCTAATCTCTCTCGCTCACTTAATGCCAATCCTGATCTCAATCCTCTTTCTCTGCCCGTCAAAAATCCCCTTCTTTAATTTTTTCATCCCACTCACCCCCTGAGAGCACCTTTCCCATCCCTCAATAGACCCCCTTTGCTCTCGAATCTTCCCTCTCTCATACAACATTCCGTCTTATGTTTTTTCTTCTAAATCCTATCCTTGATCCAATCGCGATCACTCGTCTCATTTCTGTGCTTCATCGGATGAATTTTTAACAAGGAATTCGTACAAAAATTTCATTTAAACTTTGTTACAATGTCGCAGATCTATAAACTTTTTCGCGAATGATTTCTTTATAATTTGACGGATATTTAATATGCGATTCAAAGCTATTCAGCAAGAGAAAAATACTCGCGGTGAAATTTTAAAAAGTTATAATTAAACATTCTCTATAGTTCTTAATTTAATTTTTGCTGCCACGAGTGATTATTGGGGCATTTGATGACAGAAAAATCATTTCAAAATGAATAGGTTCATGAAGAAGAGAAATATTTTCTCATTCGATACATCTGCCGCTGCAAGAGACAAAATTTCAAAAATTGCCGAATTACACGAATGCAGACTGTGACACTCAAGTGTAGCACTAGTATCCTTCGATTCCAGTATTAGACTTGATTCTACTGTCTTTTGGAGGCGTACGATACATCCTTAATTAACCGACCAGAGGTGTATTCCCGGATAGGGACATTCCCTATATTATTTACAAGTAAAAGAATATTTCGTCACTGTTCACTCTTCAAATTCACTCCAGCTCCTTGCGCTTGCGTTACATCCAGTTTCCCTGCTTCCCCACACCACCCCCTCAAATGCCTTCCTCTCCCCTTATCTTTATTCCTTCCTCTGCCCTCACTTCCTCGACTGCCCTTTGCGCCCTCGACCGACCAAAACAACAAACATCCAAGAGTGATCTGCTCTCTTCCCCCTCCCCCACCCCTCGCCATACCACCTCATTCGCTTCCCCTCCCCTCACTCTCTCCCCTACTTATTCCCCTCTCGCTATCTCCCCTCTCTCCGTCTTCCTCTCCCGCCTACTCACTCATACCACTGCTCTCACGAGCCTGAGGGCTGACGAAGAGGAGAAAAAAGACAGCCTTCATTTTTCCATTATACTTAATCTCCGCGTACTTAACATCGATGGGTGAGATAGGCAGGCGAGGGGGAAGGGCAAGGCGAACGGGGTTTTTGGTAAAGGGTTGGATGGGAGAGAGAGAATTTGATGTGGAGAGGGATGTAAAACCGTGCGAGAGGTCGGATTGTCGCGGAAGGGTGGTACCGCACGAAAATGTGTTTCAGTATGTAAGTCTCCCGTCTCTTCTCTATAAGAAGCAAAGAAATGTTTGTGAGATTGAAACGATAGTTTATCCAGTCAATATTTTTAGCTTCCAGTGTTACGCGGACCGGCTGAAACGGCAAGTTGTGCAAAATGGATAATTCATGCTTCAGTATAGAGCCCGAGGTCTTATTTTGTAGTCATATTGGATAAAATGAAAGATCAAGCAAATAGTTTTTTGTTTGCCTTTTTTAAATTTTACTATTCCATTTATTAATAAAATATACATATTATATATAATATGGTAAAGAATGCATTTTTTTATATAAAACTCGATTGTGAATGTGTTGTTTTCAGCTGCATTAGGATATTATAAAGTGAATAAGTTTATTTTTCGACGTCTTTTACAGTTGCATGATTTGATTTACACTCAACATTTACACGAAATTTTTCAATATGAGATTTAAACGCTAACAGAGATCGGCGAAAGGTTTTTGAAAAAGGCTCAAACCGCGCACTTCATCGCTTCTGAATTTAGCGTGGCGACCACTTGCGAAGGGGGAAGGGCGAGCGAAGATAAAAGGCGGGTTAAAAAAGAGTTGAATCGTGGAGAAGGAGAGAATTGGAGGAGAGAATGGGAGGAGTGGGAGGTATGGGAGGGCAAATTGGAGCGGGAAAAATCTGTGCCGGTGGAAGAGAGAGAGAGGGATGTATAGAGAATCGAAGGGTTGGAGGGTGTGGGTTCTTGGAAAATAGGAAAGCAGATGAGCGGAGAGGGAAGAGGCTCACTTGAGATGAAGAGGGTTGCCGGGGAAGGAGGGGAGTAAATTCCGCTGATGACGCATTACGGGGCGGCGAAGTCGCGACAATTGAATCTCGACGGCTTGGCACTCCCGATAGGAGAGGCGGAGGGAGGGAGGATGGAGAAGAGAGAGAAGGATAAAAGAGCATTCCCATTACTCTGCACCTTGGTCCTCCTCCTCAGGTCATCTTTTCATATCCTCAGCGATTTCAGGTCTATTTTCGACGTAATATTTTTCTACGTTCATTGACTAATATTCCATTCCCCCATTTTGAGGAATGATTAAAGATTTAAACGGAATGCTTTGGACTTACGTCTTTCCGAAATGAACAAGCGAATTTTTATTTACTAGCAACCGAATGGTTCATGTCACATGCCTCGATATGTCAATCTATCACTATCTCATTAGAATCCTTCGATATGACGCCATCCTTGTCGACATACAACAGCAATAATACATAAATAAATTTGGTCTCTCTTTTTAAATGTAGACTACGAAGTGAACACTGAGGAGGCAATAAAGAAGAAAAAATTTCGAAGGAGATCGTTCCTCTCTGATACCGTATAACGCCTTTTCAGCTTCCGTTCCCATTACTCCTATTCGACCTAGCCAATAACCAATGCATACGCCGCCTTTCTCCCCGATCTCCGTTCCCCTTCCGATTTTGTGTTCTCTCTCTCTCCGGTGAAGATGAAGACACGCGATCCGAAGAAACCTCGATCGCGTAAAAAGAGAATGGGGGATGACGGAGGGGTAATGGGGGAGTGGAATGGGGGAGGGAATAAAAGGTTTCCGTGAGAGGAAGCGATTCCGCCCTATAAACTTAAAACTCGCATCGCGTCGCCGAAGAATAAAAGGAAGCGAAGGCGCGGCGAGAACGATAATACGGAGCGGAATCGGAATGGAATCGAAACCCAAAGAACCCGGGGTCTATTACCTCATCCGCGTGTATTTTGGGTCGGGAAACGTTATAACGTTCCGGTGTAAGCTTCCTAAAAAAATATCTTTATAGGGCGATGGTTTTCTAAGGGTAGCAGCAAGAACTGTCTTAGGAAGTCTCCATTTATTTTTATATTAATAATGTTTCCTTTTCTTAGAGACCCGATAAATTTTTTAAATAAAATTTTATGGATTAAGAATCAGCAGATTTTTTCCATGTAATTCGACAAACACATTGAGCATTCGAAAATATTTTTCTTCGCATTTAAGTATCGGTATAACTTATTTTACTCCGTTATTTTCAATAACCTTCCCAATAATTTTACTTTGAGCATATAGATCAAAAAATTGTATCTATATAACATTCTCCACATTTTTTCATTATAAAATTAAATCTAAAAGCTAACAAAGTTGGCGAAGAAAAAATATGCAGCACCAAATAGTCCTTGAAAAAATGTGAAGGCAAGAAGCTTATTGGCATTCTCCACATCCCGAAAAGTATTTTACGGTCTTCCAAAATGCTGCAAAGTAAATTTTTATGCTCGCCAAAGGGCAAAGTGATTTGATCGGTTATATTCGGCATTTTAAAATGGGCCCCATTTCCAAAAACAAGTATATAAAAGACAAAGGGTTTCACAAATATCCCATACAAATTAGAGCGGAAATTTAGACAGTTTTGCATAGCAAAATTCGCTGAAGCTACTCCAGAATATCTCCCGCTCACCTCCTTCTCCATGACGTAAGGATCCCTTAAGTAGCTATCGCAGATTACGTCTTCCGCAGATGCCCGTGGGGCAGGATGGCGGAGGGGGGGGGGGGAGGGAATAAGCTCCTCTGCCCCCTTCCGATCCGGTCTCCTACTAGAGAGAGGCGGAAAGGAATTTCCATTACGAGAGAGAGGAATAAGTGGATGGCGGGAGGTGGGTGGAAATGAAAAAAATTCCCTTCAGACCAGTCGCCTCCCGCCCCACCCTCATTCTCTCAACGGAGACGGCCCCATCTCCTCCGCCCCAACCCCATACCCCTCTTCTCATCGCATATTTGAGGTCTCCTTTTTGCATCTTCTCCCTTGACCACTGCCTCCCCCTTTTTTCCTTTCCTCCTTTCTTCCTCCGTGGCTCAAGGGGAAATGGGGGAGGGGCGCACTCTTTCTCCCGTTAATATATACGAGGCAGCAGGGGAGGGGTTCGGTAGTAGGGCGGCGGTAAATAGGGATGCGGCCACCCCGGCAAGGCCTTCCTTTTCTCTCGGTCACTGCCTCGCCTCTCTCTCTCACCCTCGCTCCCTCCCCTCCCCCCCACACCCCATAATACCCCCACAACCCCTAACACCGCCACCTCGCACTCCGAGATCCACCCGACGGCCTTACTCCCCTTTTTCATACACGCGCTTATGCACACACTTAAAAAAGGACCTTTCCCTCACTGCGCTTAGACGGATCAATAAAGATAATCAATTTTAATTGTACGCGAATAAGAAAAAACGCATCCCGATTCGTTTGTTTTTTCACTCGATTCACGCGCGGAAAGTAAGCAATTGCTCTTGAGAAAGGTACGGAGCAGACGATGACTCGTGGAATTTTTATGGCTCAATTGTAAACTCAAATAATTTTTAAACGAAGCTTGGTAAAAGAAAATGAAAGGGATTTGAGAAAATGTGTTTTCAATGAACTGATCCTATGCACTGTGGGCGGGGACGTTTTTAGGGACATTGAAAATTCGTATCAACGTCGTTGAAAACAGCAAAAACGTATCCTTTCCGAAGCATAAGCGAATGAAATCCTATAAATACATCAAACATGAATATGCACAATGTTATACCGCTCCCCGGTTATAACGAACGCGGTTGTATCGCGGCTCTTCCTTCCTCCTCGTTTCTTGGAGAAAACAATTTTTTTAAGTACTAAAGTAAATACAGCAAATAGTTACCGACTTTAAAAAAAAATATTAAATAAATTTCTTGTACTGACTTTATATTGTTTTATTTTTATTTTGTAGCAATTAAAGAAGTTAAAAAAATAAAAAGTTTGTATGTAAGTACATGCTGTATTGGTTGATAACGATCGTGACCGCGGTTACACCTCCTTCCCCGAAAACCGCGTTATAACCGGAGAGCGGGCATATGTATTTTTCCAAACAACTTGAGGATGCAACACCATAAATGAAGGAGTGTCTCTGTGTCATACTCGTTGAAAATAAGTAGCTAGAACTATAGCTATCGATAGAGGATCATTCTCAGTTCTAAATAACAAAATTCCGATCTCTTTAAACATTTGTTCCCGTCATAAGGGTCAAGGCGGCGCGAGGCGGCGAAAATAGAGATCGTCCAGGAAAAATCATTACGACTGCCTACTTATCCGTCTACGACCCTCCCCTCCTCTCCCTCCCCTCCTCTCCCTCCCCTACTCTCCCCCCCTCCTCTCCCTCCCCTCCTCTCCCTCCCCTCCCTCCTCTCCCACCCTTCTTCCTCCCCTCCTCTCACTCTCTCCTCTCACTCCCCTCTTCTCCCTCCCCTCCTCTCCCTCCCCTCTCTTCCCCCTCTGCCATCTAGAGGCCACCCCCCCATGTCCCACGCCCTTCACTCCCTCCTCTCTCCCTCCCAAACCTACCTCACCGTCTCTTCCTTTTCCCTCTCCTCCGCTTAAACCTTAGCCCTCTTCTCCGCTCTCCAATGGATCTCCAACACTCTCGCTATTCACTCTCGCTCATTCATCTCACCTCTCAAACACTCTCTCACGCGTCCTTTTCACGCTCACCTTCCTCTCCTGCTTCAATTCCTTCTATTCCGATCTTCAGCTCATCCTTTTACTATAGCCTACTCCTTTTGGCATTATTGCTATCAAACATCTTTCCCTCGTTCTCTAAAGGTCCGTTTCCTTGTTACGTTCATCAGTCTCTATCATTCCAGAAATAAACGCAACTTTCTTCTCTAAAGTAGGAGAAGGACATTTTTTCTATCGTCGTATAGTAATTTCTATTCCTTATTATACTGTTGTATTTTTTTCTCCGCTCGCCTGTTTTTTATCTCATGACCTACGTTTAATATAATTTCCTCTCTTATATTAAATTCCTCCTCCCTTTAATATTTTTTCTATAGCTACTAACTACATTCTCGGTACTTTTTACTAAAAAATTCTATCCCTTTTCAATCTTTCGCACCAATTTTTCCTCTTCACTCTCTCTTACTCTCTCTTTTCCCTTCCTCTTTATCTCGCCCCTTTTTTCTAACTCCTATTACCCTACCTTTTCGCCTTTCTTCACTTCCACTCTCGACTTCTCCTCTCCCCCTCCCCTTCTCCCTCTCCATGCGCTGTCAGGCGGAGAGCTGCTCGTCCGAGATTTAAGAGGTTGCTTCGGCTGAAAGGTGAAGCCGCCGCCGTGGGCTTTCCTTCCCTCCCTTTCACTCCTTTTCCTTCCCGCTCAATCTCTCTTTGCTTTCTTCCACTAGCTAGCCCTTTGTCCGATGTGCAAGGGGAGAGAGAGGAGGGACTCACAGTCGATTTACTCTAGGGAAAGGAGGAGAGCGAGTCGAGGAGAAGGCGAGGGTTTGTGAGGGGGAGATAAGGGACGAATTGGGGTGTGAGGGAGAGAAAAAGCGACGAGGGAGGCAGGGGAGAATGAGGGTTGAGGAAAGGGGAGAATGAGGGTTGAGAAAAGGGGAAAAAAGGACAGTCGAAATAATGAAAAAGTGGACTAGTAAGGTGTTTCGAAAGGAGAGCAAATGAAATTGTCACGGATCCCTGGATAAGCGTCTTTCTGTCAGCTAAGCAACAACTGTTTCTTTCGTAGCTGGATTCGGAGCGAAAGGATGAGGAAAAATATCATCAGCAATTTTCGAGTGAGGTTGCTGCCCAAAGCTCTATCATTTTCACTGTTTTTTGGGATCGAAATTTTAAAAAATATACTCGGCGGTAAACTTTTTTTGAACTTTAGAGACTTTTACACTTTAAAAACATCAATATGCGAATCGAGAAATATTTTTTCAAAAATTCTTACTCCAAACCGGTGATCAAGGCCATTTCAATCCATTTATTAAACAATTTTGGTAATCTGATCGATTCACAAAGAAATGCGATGGAAGTGTAAGTAAGATGTTGAAAGGGAAGGGAAAGAGCGAAGGAGGACTGTGAAAAGGCGTAGGAGACAAGAAGGCGTCGCAGGGTGAGGAGTTGTGTAGGGAAGGATGTAGGCTATAAGACAGTCTAGTGTGACAGACAGAGGACAGAAGTGGACGGTAACTTATGAAAGAAAATATTTGAAATAAGCTAGAAGGAAAAATGTGTTTATTCGAAAGTGCGATCTATCGTGTCTGTTAACTTCTAGTCAGGATTTCTGAAAGGCATTGAACATTAACAAAATAACAATAACAATGTTCATTAAGGGATAACTCTTTTAAAAATAATTATTTAATCTGTAAATTTATACACGATTTAGTGAGATAATAAATTGTTGTTGTTTTATAAATCTTAAGGAGAAAAAAAAGAAGAGTAAACACCGGGAGAAATACAAATGGAATTTGTAATGAGTAATTTGTGAAGCAGAGAAATGCAGTTTTTCTATCCGAAAAACTATTCAATAGGAAGTAGAAAATCTGTCATAATAGGAGTACGAAACCAAAACTTTACCTGCGATTTATGTCCCATGATACGAAACTTGAACCAAACAAAAAAAGTAATGACTAGAAATATGCGTCGCAGAATAAAGGGAAAATGCGGAAAATCATCAAAGTATACGAATAGCTATGATTAGAGATTCATTTAAAATGTTGAGCATTTATGAAGCGCAATGGAAACTGATAAACTGATAAATCTATGAGAAATAACTAACACAAGATTTTGAGCGTAGGAAGGGCCAAGCCTCTATTTACATGAAATGGCTGGCTACCTTAAATGAATACGCCAATTGACAACATCATAAGAGGGAGGTTAATTAAAAGAATGCAAAAAACAGAAAGGAGGTGAAACATATAATAGTAAGGATTAAGAACGAGGGAGCAACCATTTACTGAGAAACGAGGCAAAGGGTGGATGAGGCAAAAGGGTAAGGGAAGGCAGGAGGTGGTAGAGGGGGTGGAACGCATTAGTCTATTCTTAAGGGCAGGTCCCTTCGCCCTCTCTCCCTATCTTACCTTGGCCATTATGATTCCTTCCTCATTTTTTTCTCGGGCCCGATGCAATTAGAGAGAGGGGGGAGAGAAAGAGAGATATGAAAGAAGTGAGCTGTGAATATTTGAAGGATTAGGGTTCCCCCGAGCGGCGGAACTGGAAGGGGAGAGCGGGAGTGAGAGAGAGAGATAAGGGGAAAGCGGAGAGATTTATAGCGGAGAGTCATACCTGTCTCATTAGGCGACATTGTGTCCGCCATGGTCCCGCCCTGTTAGTAAGTGACCTCGAGAGAAGCAAGAAAAGAAGCGGCAAGGATAAAATTGACGAGAAAATTCCGTTTCGAGGGGAAAAAAGCCGGAGCGAGGCGATGCAGTTTTCATTATTCCGCGCTCGTCTGTCCTGAAATAGTATCCTCTATTGGCATTTGGCTCAGCCAGTTCTTGGAACGTTAACTCGGGGGCATGTACAAAGATTGTAACGCTTCAAGACTTAGTATCTTTCGGAATTTAACAGTGACAGAAAAAATTATTTTACACTGAAGTGCCATATTACCCAAATCGAACTGGCATATTGCTGCTAATTTAATAGCGACATAGATTCTCATTGTTTTTGCGTTGTGCTTTTTAAAAAAATCTCTTGTTTTCACATAGTCCGTCCATCCGTCTGTGAGCAAAATATTGAAACATCGAAAAGAGCTGAGAAGCTAAGATTTTCAGGATAGTTCGGCTGGGGACAGACGTTAAGCGAAGCGTAAATGCGTTCGTTTTACTTTTGAAAAGGGATAAAGATCAAAGCCGTCTATAGAATCGGCGGGGCACAGGGCGAGGCGGTAGCCGCGGGGCTCCCTCTATCCCATACTTATAAAAATTATATCTTTCTTATAACAAATATCTAGAGCAATTTTTTCGCTTTCCACGCTCGTTATGTCTATCTATTAAGACTTGTAAGTAAGAGTAGTTCGTAAGCAAAATTCAAGCGCGGAGCCCCATAGATGCAGGGCCCTGAGCGACTGGCCTCCCAGCCCCCCATGAAGACGGTTCTGAAGATCATATTACAACGGTAGATGGTAGCTCGTAAACACTTTTCCAAAAATTTACGTGAACATTTTAAAATGGGAAGCTGTTTTGGAATCTGCTTTTGCAGTTATTTTTTAAATTATTTTATCTGCGCTGATTACGATGATAGCGCTCATGTTATCATTGATGTTGGTAAGAAATGAAGTTTTGACAATAAAATGGTACATAGTACGTATTTTCTAGGTAGCTCTGTCGTCGTGGTAGTGATTCGAGCGCACGACGCAAGCAAAGTCGCTAGTTCCAATTATTTCCTAAATCGAATTCGAACTCTTGAGCATTCCTTTATCCTCTTTCTCTCGTCTCTGGAGAAGGAGGAAAGGAAGGGACGGGGGAGGACGAGGGCGGTCCTCCCCGCATGACCTCCCTTCCGTCATACCCCGCGAGCTTCGCAACTTACCCGTGTGGAGGCGCGTGTGCTGCTGGACGTGCGATAACTGCTTGAACCGGCGGTCGCAGTACGAGCACTTGTACGGCTTCTCCCCCGTGTGTACTCTTATGTGCTGCACCAATTGGTGGTTGGACGAGAAGGACTTGAGGCACTGCTGGCACTGGTGCGGCTTGGATTCGGGACCTCCGACTCCACGCTGGGCCTCTCTGGCGTGCAGCTGCATGGCGCTCTTGTGCATGAAGATCTGCAGATTGGCGTCGGGCGAGGAGAAGCGCGGCGGGAGAAAAATGAAACGAACGATACGGTTAGCGATTGGAGAAGAAGGTGCGGGGCTGGAGATGACGGGGAGCGGGCAATTCGAACTACTGGGCGAGCCCCACCTGGACGCGTTTTTCTCTGCGGCGAGAGACTGTTGCTGGTGCGAAGGACAGCGGCGCTGCAACGACCGACTTGCCTGGAAAGGAATATCTTACGATACGGACTTACCTTCGGAATATTTTAAGGTTGCTGGCATATGTGGATGCTTTATGATTACTCTCGCGGCAGCCAATTTGGACATATTAGGTAACGTAATTGGACAGGCGTGGGCAACAATTTTTTTAGTGCCGAGGACCATAGAATATGAACAGTATGAGCGTCTCGCATTCCTTTCGAAAATCAGTCAATAGAAGAAGGTCTACATGCATACCTATACTATAGGTGCATGTACATTCGATCTCAAGTTCTAAATTGAGCTACTGGACAAATTATTGGTATGTTTCTGTGAGAAAATTTCCGAGTTATAAACAGTTTTGCATAGCGTAAGACAAATTGTTTACTTATCGCTTCCAATAATCAGTTGATAATGAAGAATGAAATTTTTAATTAAAATAAAAGACCCCATAGAAATTGCGCAACAATTCAAAAGATTACCAAAAGTGATCATTTCAATTGCACGAAAACATTTAAAATTTTGTAAAAGTGTAGACAAAATATATTCAGCCAGCATAAATGTTAACACTAATTACAAATATCGCATACATTAAAATTTCCGATTTCCTAAGAAAAATTTTGAAAATTATTAATATGAACTTTGCAATAAATAACTCCATTAGGTTACCTAATATTATATCGGAAGCAAACGCAAAAAAAGATACAACATATGGACTTAAGAGGATCTCATAATTTCGGATTATGCTAATTTAAGCATTGAAGACATAATTTAAAAAATAAAATGACGTTTTTTGGGATTTACCCAACCCATTGATCTATTTTAAATAAGTTCACATCCCACTTTCCGCGTCAAATTAACAATGAAAGCGCCCACCAAAAACCCTAAAACGCCCACTGGTGGGCGCCATCGACCACGTTGAAGACCACTGACTTGGCGGACCGAGTGAACTCAATTGCGCTGCATAGCGAAATGGAAACCGTAATTTGCCCATGCCTGCCATCGGGATGGTTGAATGGAAGTGATGATGATATTTGAGTGTCAACTCACGACCCTGGATGGATCGCAGTGACAGATGAAGATGCGACCGACCAATTACAGAGCACATATAACTTACGCAGACTCCCTTTCACCATCCATGGACTCCATCAGACTGTTCTGACATTTAAAGGAATGAATTAACGTTTAAACATTAATGCGGTCATGCAAAATCCACATGTGACATTCACGCTCAATGGTAAATGGTACATTCCAGCAGTTGAATTCAAGGCACATGATAGCGAAGCATGAGAGATGATGGAGTGATAGGCGACTTTTATAAAACATGAATTGATGACCGATACACTGCTACATTATTTAGCTAATCGCAAGATGAGTAAATGATTATTTTTGAGGGAATATTCATTTTAATTACTCAAGCACTGCACTCATTTAGTGATACAGTTTATGAGGATACTGTTAAAAATGGCATAAATAGTCTTATGGTATCGTATCAAGCTTCTGATAATACTTACAGCCGAACCTTATCTTAAATATTACTGAATTCAATATACAGCTGAAACGAATGTAGCGACGAATTTCGCTTCGTGTAAGTATAATCGAAGGATCCTTCATTGCTAACGAAGTAAGAAGAGGATTTGTAAAAGCACTTGCTTCAGGAAAAATATTCATTCGTTGTTTATCTATGTACTGCTCGAGGCGTTTAGTACAACTTGGCGCATAAATATCGCACACCAAGCGGTTTTTCGTCGGCAGAAATAATTATTTTTAAAAATCTGCTATTATCGCGCCGTCCGCGATACTTAGATTAGCGGTCCATTTGACGAAAGTGCGAGCACGGCTAGCTGAGGCACAATACATATTTATGTTCAAGCCAAAAAGCGGAGTCAATCAAGTCTTCCGTCGCTGTCCTCTCACTCTGGAGAGAGGCATTTTAGAGCAGGATCCCTTATTCCCCAGACACCCTTCTCTCTCTTGCTCAATCCCTCCCTCTCCCACCCTCTCTCCCACCCTCTCTCCCACCCTCTCTCCCACCCTCTCTCCCACCCTCTCTCTCTCTCCCACCCTCTCTCCCTTTCCAACTCTCCCTCCCTCTCCCACTCTCCATCCCTCTCCAACCCTCCCACCCTCTCTCCCTCTCTCTCTCTCTCTCTCCCACCCTCTCTCCCTCTCTCTCTCCCACCCTCTCTCCCTCTCTCTCCTTCTCCCGCCCTCTCTCCCTCTCCCACCCTCTCTCTCTCCTTCTCCCGCCCTCTCTCCCTCTCCCACCCTCTCTCTCTCTCTCTCCCTCTTCCGCCCTCTCTCCCTCTCCCACCCTCTCTCTCTCTCCTTCTCCCGCCCTCTCTCCCTCTCCCACCCTCTCTCTCTCTCCCTCTTCCGCCCTCTCTCCCTCTACCGCCCTCTCACCCTCTCCCACCCTCTCTCTACACACTCAAAAGTCACCAACCCCAATTCCATAGTCGCCAATCCGCCTCTCATCCTCGTCCAACCCCCTTCTCTTCCTCTTGGGTGGCTCCTTCTTCACCCTCTCCCCTCCAAACCCCCCTTTCCCCCTCCCGACATTGCCTCCATCTTCCTTCTTTTTCCCTCGAGTCGCCTCATTAGTGACTCCGCATCGGAGGGAGAGAATGTGGAGGGGAGAGAGAAAGATGGAGGGAGTGAGAAGGGAAACGATGAAAAAAATGATTTTCTTTCCTCGGAGGGAGCGAAAGAAATAGTCCGCCGTTTTTTCGCCCCTTTTCTTATTCTCCTTCCACTCCTCCGGCTTCCCAATCTACCGCTCACCCTCTATCCCGAATATATAGTCGACCATTGAGAGAAATACGCTCATTCCGCCCCCTCCTTGCAATTAAGACTTGTTATTCAATTGCACCCTTTCTTGTCTCAAAAGCGTTAAAAATTTCAAGTCTCTCAATTCGTGAGTACAACGAATACTTCGAAAATTTTTCGTTTCGTCTCAGCCGATATTTATACTGTTGGGTAGAATCAAGGGAGTCGCCAATTAAATGTGCATTACTTCAAGCTCCTTTTTTGCTCTGGATTAGTTTAAACGTTCCTATATTTTGTCTCTAGAAAGTCTTCCAGCTCCAGACACATCAATTATTTCATGCGATAATCGGATATGGGAAAGTGATTTTCTGGAAAAAGGAAAGGTTTTGCGTTTGAGAGTTGAATTGCTATCATTTTTGAGGCCGATATAACTATTCCGTGGCTTAATTACGATCGATTACCCTCCCATTTAGGGTAGCATAAGATTCCATTTGCCGTACACTACACTATGGCTGCCTCATCTTAAGTAATTTGACTCAGCAGCCTATTGCATCCAGTCAAGCAAGTTTTTATTCTCGCTCTCGCAGTTAAATTAATAACGCAGCGGCTGTAAAAATTATCCGCCATCAGAAGTTTTTTCTATATAAATCTATGAATTATTCACCAGTACAAAGCATGTAGCGCGAAATTCGGTATCTAGGACTCGGAAAGTTTATTTAGAACTAAATTTTGTAATTTATTTGAGTCGAACTCTATTTCAGCGTTCGTTTTTGTAAGTATTGGGTCGCTTTTTAATTTTTCAATGGAGAAATGTTGAGCGTGTTTATGGCGTAATCTTCAATTAACTTCTATTTAAACAAAACATCTTAATATGAAGATTTTCATGAAGAGAGCGTACGATTTCACTGCGAGATAGGTTTATTATCCACCGCTATTTCTCCTAGAATTTTCTTTTTTCCCTATTCCAATCCATTATTCCTCCCATCACGCCTCATCTCATTTACTTTTCATCCCTAGCGCCACCGCTCTTCCCTAAAAACTCATCATTCCACTTTTTAAAATCCTATTTTTTCCTCCCCCCCCCAACCTCGCCAATAAAGACATTTTTCTTTCTTTCTTTCTTTCCCCGACCCTCCTCGCACTGTCGCATAGCCAACCAACGATCGTCACTGGAGATAAATTTCTTCCCAATCTTTGAATTAAATGGAAGCGAGGTCTCATCGTCTTCCATTTGCCCACAGACCTCCCTCCCTCCTCTCACGTCCGCCCCGAACTTTCTTACCCCTCTCTCTCTCACTCCTCTTCACTTTCCTAGCCCATCTCTTGCTACCTCAACCCCCCTCTCTCTCCTCCCCTCTACTCCCCTACCCACCTCTCTCTCCTCCCCTCTACCCCCCTACTCCTTCTCTCCTCCCCTCTACTCTCCTCCCCTCTAATCTCCTCCCCCTCTCACTCCTCCCCCTTCCAGCCGCCCTTTGACTTATTATGTTGTACCAACGGGTCGCGTCGTGTTTTCCCTCTCTCGAGATCTCGGAGACATGTACACGACGTGAGCACGTCTCTCATTTCTTTTTCTCTTTTTTTCAGTGGAATCTCCCATTCCTCTTTTTACGAAGCACGACTCCTCAGTTTTTAAGACCATGGCGGCGGGGATAATATATTATTGTTATTATCGAGAAACATTTTAATGAGAAGCAAGTAAAGGGGGAGAGAGACAGTTTCTTATTTTTCATGAGGGGTTGAGAAACAGAGCCGCATCTTAGGAAAATGTACAAGAGAGATTCTCTTTCTCTTCAAGTGGAGATAAATCATTCCGCGATGACTTCGTCGGGCGGAATTTTTGCGTCTGTAAATGCACGGGGAAAAATATTCGAGGCGCAAAATAATTACCGGCTGGGAGAGAGATTTTGTCTTATTTTTTTAAAATTGGGCGAAAGTCAATTTCTGCGTTTGAAACGACGGTTTCATCTCGTGAAATATCTCAAACGCACATACTCTGCGTTCGTTTTCCATGCTAAACTTGTTTTTGAAGGAGCAAAATGAATCATTTAAAATCAAAGTCACCTTATTCTATCTATAAGAGGAAGGTTTGCCTCTTGTCGCTCGCTATTTATTCTTCTTAAGATTTTTTTTCAAAGTAAAGGCAGACTCCTCGACCTCTTAGTATGACACACATCTTGAGAGACGATGATAAATAAGAAGGGGAAAAAATATTCGGAAAATGAGGAACGTCATAAAGTTTAGCATCGAGTTGTAACTTATCTCATGATATCAATTTACAGGAGTGCCTACAAATGCTTGTCACTTTTTATCCGCATTCATTAAACACATCGACTGCCATGTGCGTTGAATATAACTCCGCGAACTTTGGGCAGTGGCAGAAAATGTGTTAAACTTGAAGGAAAGGCTTATCGATTTTTATCTCCGCTATTCACACGAAGAGACCAAATTGTGGATACAATATAAGCCGTATTCAAGAAATGTAATTGGACCTCACACAATGAAAACAAAAGTAGAAAAGTGGAAATAAAAATAAAAGATCGGATGTTAACGAAAGGAAAAAAAAAAACAAATCAATGGAATCGTAAAGATGAGGAAAATTTGTGAGGACAGAAGATGGCACCTGCGGCGCATCGACGGGAGAAGTAAGGAGGTTGAAAAGTAATAAAGATCGTTGAATCGAGTGAGAAAGAGAGAAAAAGGGGGGGGGAGAAGGCGCGTTAAAAGTGGCGGAGGAAAAAAATAATCGGGAACCTGACCCACCATAGTTATCTCATCCCGAGTCCATCTCATGCGGCCCCTTCCGATGGGTCCCCTCCCCTCCCCTTCTCGATTCTTTTCTAATTCTCCCCCCTCTCCATCACTCCACCCCTTCCTGCTCGCCCTCTTTCTTACGACCCGAAATCTCACTTAAAAATTTTCTCGATCGAGTGGCGATATTAGCAATCAAGAGCGCGCGTCTCCCTTCCTTTATTTAGAGGAAGGGAGTGGTGAGAGGGGCGGGAGGGAGGGAGGGAGGGAGGAGAGGGGTTTTAAGGAGGATAATGGAGGGAGGAGTGGCAAGCATTTAAGATGGGGAGTGGAGATTTGAGAGGAGACGAGCATAAGGAGAACGAGGAGGCAAAGGGTAAAAGAGCGGAGGGGAATGCGGGATGGGTTGGAGTGGAAGGAAAGAGGGGAGGGGTGGAGTGGAGGGAAAGAGGGGAGGGGTGGAGTGGAGGAAAAGAGGGGAGGGGTGGAGTGGAGGGAAAGAGGGGAGGGGTGGAGTGGAGGGAAAGAGGGGAGGGGTGGGGTGGAGGGAAAGAGGGGAGGGGTGGAGTGGAGGGAAAGAGGGGAGGGGTGGAGTGGAGGGAAAGAGGGGAGGGGTGGAGTGGAGGGAAAGAGGGGAGGGGAAGATGAGACTACAGGAGAGGAGGAACGAGGAGATAGGATGAGGTGAGTAAGAGTAGAGGTGGAGAGAGAATGAGAGAGGAGAGGGGGAGAGAGGAGGGGGGAGAAGTGGAGGGAGTAGAAGAAGGGAGGAGAGGAAATAAGAGAGGGGAGGGGGAGAGAGATGAAGGGAGGAGAGGTGGAGGGAGTAGAAGAAGGGAGGAGAGGAGAGGAAATGAGAGAGGGGTTGGAGAGAGAGAAGTAGGGAGGGGAGGTGGAGGGAGCAGAAGAAGGGTGGAGAGGAGAGGTAGGGAGAGAGAGAAGGAGCGAGGAGAGGTGGAGGGAGCAGAAAAAGGGAGGAGAGATAGGGAGAGAGGAGAATAGGGAGAGTGAAGAGGAAGTGAGAGAGGAGAGGGAGTGAGAGGAGGATAGAGGGAATAGAGGTAGGACAGGTTTTTAAATGGATAAGCAGGTGAGGAAGGCGTTTCTGGAGCGTTAATTTTCGGTTGTAAACTTAAACCGATGAGGAGGTGCCGATTACTTATAATCTTTCCGAAAAAACGCCGAGTTATTTGTTTTCCCTAATTTGAAAAATGATTAATGACTGCTTTTTTTTGGAGATGGAATTAGACAATGACCGCCCATTAATTGGTTCAAACTGGACGAAGGGACGGTTAAGACGATTAGTGTCGGTGGAAGAGGACGAGGCGGACCACCGCGTTCGAAAGGGATAAGGAAACCAGTTGCTGCTCGAGAAATGACACTCTTTGATGACCTCGTAGAACCTTCGAGGCGCCTTAAAACGAATAAAAAATATGCCGTAAAAAGACGCGTTAATTTTACACGCAATCTATCGAGCAATCGAAATAATTTCGCTCCATTAAAACCGAAAAGACGTTTGACAGAACGGGCGACGCGGGGAAAAAGCGGAAAGGAGTCACTTTGCGTCGGGTTTATTTTTTCCGTCTCGGCGCGGATTTTAACAAAAATAAGCGAGTGGAAACGAAACGGCGAGATTAACGCTACATTTCTCTTCGAATAATTTTCTTCCGATTCACCGAGATTCGGGCGAGTTTTTCTTTTAAAGGGGAGTACAATGAAGCACTGGGTGTGGCTTAGCAGTTGATAAGACGCTGCAACACGTCCTTCCCTTGTTCGTAGGGCGAAAGGGAAAAAGGCTCTCTCCCTCGTTATTCGCCCCCTCTCTCTACCCTCTTACCCTCCCTGCTTCCATCTTACCCCTTTTCTACCCCGTCCCACCCTCACCCATTCCCCAGTCACTCACTCTCGCCCCATTCTTCTTCGCCTTATCTCGCCACTCACATAATCACTTCTCGTTCTCCCTCCATCCCCCGACATCCTTCTTCCCCTCCATATTCTCACTTCCTCTCTCTCTCTCTCTCCCTCCTTACACTCCTCTATATTTGACTTTTCTTTACTCTCTCTTAGCGGACTTTTTTTCATACTTCTCCTGCCTTAATTGTTTAAATTTGGTAAAGCTATATATTCCTGTTTTCACGGGGCGGGGCACAATCTCTTTCCAATGGAAAAAAACATATTTCCATATTTTTATTCATTCGGACCCATTGGCATTTCAAATCTGAAACTCGTAATATAAGAATGAATCGTCAGTCAACCTCTCCTTATAGCTTGATTCCAGTAGAAAATTGTACGTGGTTCCTCAAGCCATAAAATGTTTACACATTTCGACAACAATGTAACCGTCCTTAATCGTAATTCGCCCAAAGCTCAATAAAAAAGTACGTTAGAACAAACGACTGTAGCATCACTACCGAATACGATTACTTTAAGGCTGATATGCCCACCTTGTTTACCCAACAGTTCTGTGGCAAGTGGAATTACCAATTGAATTCGTAGTAAATTTAGCGTAACAAGATAGCTTATTGGTTGTGACAATTGACTAAGATTTCACATTATTTCAAGCTAATAATAATAAACCTTCAAAAACTTTAGATATCTTGCCTTTTGTCAAAAAAAAATCATCGAGTTTGATGGAAGGATTTTAGAATCATGATCGTACTTTCAACGAAAACGGCTGGAATTTATAATTATTACTAATGCAAGAATAACAATTTTAAAACCCAAGAAAGCTATTCTCTCGGCGTAAACATGAATGCAACAAAAAATAAGTCGATTTCGCCCTCAATCTCGTTTTCAAATACACAGAGCTCGCCTCACGTGTTGCACCTCCAAAAAGTCGCGCGACCAAAAATATTTTGAACGCAACCTTTCATTTCTCATTGTTTTCTTTTTTGCACATGGACGCTTTCGAGCAAGTTTTTCATCGAACGTCCGATCCACAAATTAAACAACCTGGTCCTTCCCCTCCCACCTCCCCTTTATTCCCTCTCTCTCTCTCTCTCCCTCACTCTTTCCAGGATGAGAACGAGGCAAAGGAAGGAGTCTTCAGGAACCGCGACTTCGTGTCCGTTAAAAAGCAGTCACGCCAACCACCACAAGGGCTGCCGAAAAAAACCAAGAGGCCCCGACCGCCCCACCGCCGCTACCACCATCGCCACGCGAGCACCTCTCCCCTCCTCTCCTCCACTCCGTCCTTCACTCCTTCCCTCTCTCCTCCACACCCTCACTCACTCCTTCCCTCTCTCCTCCACACCCTCCTCCCTTTCCTCCTCCTCCCACACCCTTTTCCGAGTTAGGGTATCACGTGGATTAACAGAACGGACCCGCTTCAATACGAAGAAGGGCCGATTTAATCCTATTTAGCGGGTCGGATATCATTTTTAAACGCTTTTCCGCGGAGGCGGCAGCGGAGGAGACTTGAGAATATAGCGTGCATTTAGGAAATTATGTGAGGAGAGGGAGCGGTCGGCGGGTTTTGTGTGTTTCAAAGAGGAGGAACAGGAAGGGGCACGGCAGATTCGAAGGTGCAAAGGAGGGAGGGGTTGCGGTTGGGGAGGTGGGAGGGGACAGCATCTTGCAAAAAGGGGGATATCACGAAGCAAAAGAGGCTTAATTAAAAAGTGAGCCTCTCCTGGGAGGGCGAGAGAAAGAGGTGGGTGGGCGGGAAGGGGGAAGTGTCAGATTGGGAGAAAGGAGGAGGAGAGGAGAGGGAGGGAGGAAGTGGAGGGAAAAAAATATGGCGAGATTTCTGCGGCGATGGCGGACGGAAAAGTGGATAAAAACGGTAGCGGGGAAAAGAGAAAAAATGCGTGGGAGGGAGGGAGGAGGAGGAGAGAGCGAGAAGGAGGGGACAGGTTAAAACCTCTGGGGCTGCATCCGCCCCATTACGCCTTATCGCGGTCACGTGCTTTTTCTTTCCGTCCGAAGCGAGAAAAATAAGGGC
This sequence comes from Tanypteryx hageni, assembly GCA_028673005.1. Classification (NCBI taxonomy): domain Eukaryota; kingdom Metazoa; phylum Arthropoda; class Insecta; order Odonata; family Petaluridae; genus Tanypteryx; species Tanypteryx hageni. Next base: position 22,422,073 of record CM054112.1, read on the forward strand.
GGAGAGAAAAAATAAAGTTTCCAAGGAGGACGGAGAGAAAGAGGCGAATACTAGGAGTAAACAAGCGAAAGAGGTGCGGAAGGAGTGAGTTTAGGGGCGCGGGCACCAGAGGGAGAGAAAGGGAGGAGAGGAGCACTCCAATCCCACGCCGCCGAACTTCGCTCAACACAACCGCCCTCGAAACCCATCTTCTCCACGAGGCATTCGCACCCCCTTCTACTACCCCATCGTGTTCCGCGTCTTCCGATTCCCCCCCATTTTTTAAACCCACCATCTGAACACGCTTCTCCTTATATACAACCAACTCCCCCCTCTCCTCTCTCACTCTCTTTCCTTCCACGATTTTCACGGGCGAGCACGAACGAACTGAAAAGGAGGTATAACCACGCCTCTCTCTCTCTCTCTACGGGTGCGGAAATACACTACGGGAGAAGGGTTGGGTGTGTGCTGCAGAGGAGGGAGTGAGGTAAGGGCGGAAAGAAGGGAGAGAGGAGGGAGCGGAGCGAGGGAGTTAGAAATGATGGCCGTGAAGGGGGAGATTGGGTGGTTTTTAGAGGGGTGAAGTCGTGTAAGAGGTGGTATAAAGGGGATGAGAGGGCGGATTCGGCGAGGTAGTGGAAAGAAGTGGGTAAAAGGATACATGAATAAAGACTTGGAAGGTGGGAAGTAAAATGGGACGGCGGAAAGGCATAGAAGGAAGGTTTTGATGAAAGGAAACTCGTAAAATAGATGGACGCGTATTTATATAGTGCGTACCTATATATGTATGTGTGTGTAAGATATATATATATATATATATATATATATATATATATATATATATATGTATATATATATATAAAGAGAGAGAAATAAATGGGAGGATAGAGATGGATGATAGGAGCAAAGCCATAAGAAAGTTAGATTTTTTTATGGCAAAATGGTAGTCACTATTTTTCAAGGCATTTAAGTCGAGCGAGAGATAAAGAGAAATAGAAAGAAAGGGGTATTCGTGAAGTCATGCGCGAAGGTATTTCGTGGAGGAGTGGTTGGAAAGAGTGAGAGGGAGATGAAGAAATCTTTTCTTCTTTTTTTATTATTAACTGCCTCGCCGATACGTTGGGTTGAGGAGCTAAGGAGAGATGGAGGTTGAGAAGCCGCTCGGTTTTTTTAAATAAGAGGAAAGGTGGGGACAACTTTATTCCGACGACGGGATAGAGAGTGATAGGGAGAGAAAGGAAAAGAAACGACTTCGTCGTCAAAGGAGGCAAAAAATGCGTGGCGTCTGTCACAAATGGAATGTATACAATGACAGCTTCGATGCTTTAAGAGTCTCGGTAAATATTTACCCTGCAAGAATAATCACGCAAGGCGTAAGTAACTATATAGAATATCTTAGTGGTGAGTAAGAAAGCGCAAAATGTCCTACAGATATCTTTGAAGTTTCCTTTCAAAGCGAATATATAAAGTTAAAGGTAATTACTCTTGTTCGCGTAATTTTTGTGTGGATTTTTTCATATAAATAATCGTTTCGCCTTTAAATATTTATTTGTTTGTAACCGAGCGAACATTAGGATGCTGCAAAGTCATTTCTTGCTAATTATTTTAATAACAAAGAATAGTTTTTGCCAAAGAGTCACTCTGATATGTAATTAATATATCCTCAGTGTCATGTAATTAATATGTCTTCAATGATATAAATGATACTGTTGGCGAGCATTAGCATAAATCTTTATGCATCACTTGTTTATCATGCTATGTAGGTAAGGTCTTTGCTCCTGACATAAAAACGAAATGAAGAAAAAAGGATGCATGTCGTGATTGGTAGGACGGGGTTATCACGTCAAAACTCTTCAATGAAAGTCTGCATGGTTGAGAGGATCAGGATATGGACAATAGACCGACGGGAACCTCTTCTAAAATGAAAAGCGGACAAATTGATTGGTAAGGAATGAGACTGAATTAGCATGCGAGATAGCAGGATTCGATAAAAAGAAGGAAATTAAATGAAGTAACGAGTTAAAAGAGATCTGTTCGCACGTTCTCATGGATATACGAATAAAAGTTCCTCGCCTTTTTGTGTTTTATAATTAAGTCGAACGTGAAATCCGGACAGATGCAAAATAACCTCTTCGCATAAACCTCTAAATCAGAAAATTTTGAATAGATGGAGCATAAATATATGAGAATAAATCATTAACTCCTTGGATTTCATTACGATCAAGCGAATAGATATATTGTTTAGAATATATTCATGATGAAAGAGATAACATGACAAAATATATTGAAAGTGCTCTAACTCTAGCCAACTATAGAAGATCGATTAAGGATATCGATAACTGAGAAATCAAGGACTGCCGACGCCAAACGTAATAGTTGTGGCGGAAACGTAAGCCATTATGGAGGAATATGCAATTTATCAAACGTTTCTCCTCTTGAGATTTTTTACTGCTTACTGGCATTTAGCGATTTATTGGGACACTAATATCAAGCAATAGGCGGTTAAGAATGTACAGTGCCTAACATATAAATGTCATTTTTATCACGCGAAAAGAGAAAGAGTTGGCGAATTTTCCGGAACGAAATGGGGGAAGCTCCCCAATAAGTAGAGATAATTTCTCGAGTAGCAATTCAAAGATAAGAAAGTGAGAGATAAAGAGCGGGATATAAATGGAGAGGTAAAGAAACGAGGGAAATAAGTGAGGGAAAGAAGTGAGACGAGGGAGGGGAGAGAGAAAATTGAGAGAAAACACGGGAAACGTAAAGAGGTTAAAAACAGAGAATAAAAAGACGAAGGGAAATAAACATGGCAAAAGAAGAGAGAAAGAATGAGAGAAAATGAGGAAGGGGAGAAGGGTGGGAGGGGAGGAGGAGTGGGAGGGGAGGAGGAGAGGAAGGGGAGATAATGAGGGAGGGGGGAGAGGGGAGAGAATGAGGGAGGGAGGAGAAGAGAAGGCGAGTGGGCAAGAGTATGGAAGGATATTAAATCTTTGGCCTTTGTCTCTGTTTCGCATCAACGACACGTCGGCCTACTCGTAAATAGGACTGGAATACTTTACAGTGTTGGCACGGCGATTCTTCTAAATACGTGCATCTTCTTAAACGCAACGCTATGCACGGAATATAAAATTGATGCAGAGGAGACGTTGTGTCGCTGCATAGATGAAAAGACAATGTGTTTCTCTTTAAAACATCTTATTAATTTCATTTTCAATAAAGTGTTCTGTCAATACTTCCGTCATTAAGAGTTAATTTTATTACATAAGAAATAAATTATGCACTGTAATTATAAAACATTCTGCGCATTATCGAAACAATGTTTACGTAATGTATAACCTGATAATTACCCTATTGCATTCGATCTACCATTTCCGCGAATGATTTAGTAATCCCGTGGTAAAATAGATAGAAAATGTCGCTTTGTTACCTAATGATCCAAAAAACATACATTTAATAAAGGAATACATTACTATTCCACATGTTGGAACACATAATTTATTAAAAACAGTTTTCTTGAAGTACGAACTTCACGTTCATACGTGAAGAAAGAAACTGCGTTAAACCTTTCATTCTGGAATAACATATGCGTTTAAATCTTCCTAGGAATGCATCACAAAACATATTCTTTTTTGTGACAGAGAAGGATTGTTCAAGGGTATGTTGAAATGGGCTCAGATAGAAGCAAAAGAGTTAATATTTGGACAATGCGTTCATGTCTTCACCAATAAGTGATCTTAAAAAAATATGACACCTCTTTCATTGGACGTTTAATTGGAGAAGCCGTAGAAACCTTATAAACTCCGATTCAATGAAGGGAGGGGAAGAGGGGGATGGAGATGGTAAAAAAGGGTAGGAGGGACCCATAGGAGGGAGGAGGTAGGAAAATGTGCAGGAGGACTCGAGACTTTGCACTCGCGAGGATGAGTAAGAGTACTGCGAACACGAAAAACCAATTTATACTAAAACCGATTTTATTCCACTGCATGAAGTACATATCGACAAAGTTGCATCTACCATCTTGAATTTGAAAAGTATCGTTTAAGAAATACAGACATTAAAAGAGTCCAAACAGCTAAAACCCAAGAGATTATGCTGCATCGCGTTCCTTTCCTTTCCCGTTACTTTGAATTCTTGCACAACCATTATTCTTAACATTTTAACGCCTAACAGATCAGAATTAGGCCACTATCGCTATTGAAATCTACAAAAATATATTTCCTGGGAAATAATTTTATTTCTGGAATAAACAGAGCCTCAGAGCTATATCATTTCGCCAACAAGAGAAACAAAAAATGACGTTTTTTCCGAACTAATTTCCATTTTCTGTAATGGAATTACCAAAATAAACAGTCTCCCAAGAGAAAGAAAGAAAATAATAATACGTCCAAGACACGCGCAGGACAACTAAAGGACGGAGATTAGGGAGGGCGAGAATTAATAAAATTAGGGCGCGTTTAGAAGAAGGTGGCACGTGAGATAGAGCTTAGTCACGATGGAAGAGGAGATAGCGAGAGAGGGAAAAGGGGGTTGCGATTTTCACGCAGGTCGAAGGAGAGAATACGCTGAAGTGGGAGGCCAAGGATGAAAGGGTCGAGAAATACAGAGAGAGAGAGAGAGAGAGGGTGAGACGGAATTAAGAAGCGTGGGTGTAGGAAGGAGAGAGGAAATGATGGGAGAGGAGTAGTTGTGTGTGTGACATTTAGAGTAAGCACACGGTGGGCCAAGGGAGGGAGAGAGAGAGGGAGTGAGAGAGGGAGAGAGAGAGCGAGAGAGAGAGCGAGGGAGAGAGAGAGGGAGAGAGAGAGGAAGAGAGAGAGGGAGAGAGAGGGAGAGATAGAGGGAGAGAGAGAGGGAGAGAGAGAGGGAGAGAGAGACGGAGAGAGAGGGGGAGAGAGAGAGGGAGAGAGAGAGTGAGGGAGGGAGAGAGGGAGGAAGGAATGGGCCGAAGAGTGAGAAGGGTGTGGGGTAGCAGAGGGCAGATATAATGGAATGAATTAACGGAAGAAGAAAGAGCCAACACATGCTCTCTCTATCCCCACGGAGTAAGGGAGGGAGAGGGCGGTGGGCGGGTCTGGAAGAGCAGACGGCCGGCGGGAGAGAACGATTCTCAACCCTTTCTACTCTCCCCACCCCTTCAGACCTTTCGGAGGTTTTGTCCCACCTTCAGATGGCAAGGTGGGGGTGTGCGTATGTGTCTGTGTGCGCGTGTGTGTGATGGAAGCCGGAAGTCCATCCGGGGTGAGGGAGCGAGAAAGGTTGCAAAGGGTTATTCGTATAGAATGGTGCTTGGAATGCCATCGTCCCACCGCAAGTTAATCGACGCCTCATTGTTGGGTTTTACACCAATCTTACGGGAAGAGAACTCGTACTCTATCGTTGTTGGTTGAAACGCATTTAAGTCGAGTGGCTTAAAAAGGAATGTTCGCTCCATGTGTGTATTTCAATGTTTTTATGTTGGTACAAATTTTCCCTTTCATTTCGTTACATCGTTGTCCTTGACTATAAAATAATGTTAATGGCTGAAGTGTAGTCTACTCGTCTTTACTTTTTTAAATGAACAGCACACATAAGAGTAACAAATAAACGTTTCTCCCATTGTTTTTTATTACTTGTTGTTTAAAAATTGTGGTCCCACATGCTCTTAAAGAATTCTCCAAATCAAATTACTGCGCTGTAACGCTATATTCCCACTGGGTAATCTCCGTTTTTACGGCGCCACTAAAAAAAACCATCCCATCCAATAAATTGCATCCCAACCGCAGCTCGTCCCGTCAACTGAAATTCGGGCGTCTAATTGCGAGGTCCCTTTTTCCCTCACTCCTCTCCTCCTCCTACCTCAAATTGCGGGGAAGGAAATGACCCGTTTCACGCCGAAACATCTTTGGTTCGCCCTTCTTGTCTTTTACGTGTCGGATCATGAGGGAGCGGTTATATAGCCAGGGAGGTCGAGGCGAAGTGTGCCGAAATATGCGTGAGAGGTGAGACAAGAGGGGGAGAGGGAGGATGTGGGGTGGGGGAGGAGGTAAGAGGGGGATGAGGTGGGAGGGGAGAAGGTGGGAGAAGGTGAGAGGGGGAGGGAGCGGGAGGGGGAGGAGGTGGGATGGGAGGAGGTGGGATGGGGAAGAGATGGGAGGGGAGGAAGTGGGAGGGGAGGAAGTGGGAGGGGAGGGGGTGGTAGGGGAGGGAGGTGGGATGGGAGGAGGTGGGATGGGGAAGAGATGGGAGGGGAGGAAGTGGGAGGGGAGGAAGTGGGAGGGGAGGAGGTGGGAGGGGCTGGAGGTGGGAGGGGAGGAGATGGGAGGGGAGGAGGTGGGAGGGGCTGGAGGTGGGAGGGGCTGGAGGTGGGAGGGGAGGAGATGGAAGGGGAGGAGTGAGGGGGAGGAGGTGGGAGAGGGAGGAGGTGGGAGGGGAGGGGATGGTAGGGGAGGGAGGTGGTAGGGGAGGAGGTGGGAGGGGAGGAGGTGGGAGGGGTTGGAGGTGGGAGGGGAGGAAATGGGAGGGGAGTAGATGGGAGGGGAGGAGTGAGGGGGAGGAGGTGGGAGAGGAAGGAGGTAAGTGGTGCTCTCCCGAAAGTCCATCATCGCTCCCCGAAACGCAAGCCGCGTCACCACTCCACTTGACTGCCTCCAACCCTCTTCACCCTTTCCATTCTCTCCTCAACCCTTCCGCTCCCCCTCCCACCTCCCCCTCCTGCTCCCTTCCTCTTTCTCTCTCGACCTCTTGGTCTTGAATCAACCACGCAACACCATAGGCCGCCCACGCTCGGCCAACGTCCATCGGACGCACCTGGCCTCCATCCCTTCCTTTCTCCCACAGGCCCTCCTCTCTCTCTCTCCTGCGCCATCGCCTCCCACTCCCTCCCTCTTCGTCCCATTCTCCCTCTAACCCTATCTCCTCCTCTCTCCCCAATTCCATTTGTTATGGACGCGACGTCCGACTTTACAACGCCTTTCGATTATCAAACACACACTTTGGCGGCGGAGAACACAAAACATTAGGAAAAAAGGGCGCCTTTTGTTTTTCGGGGTGAGCGATTCACTCTGGAGATAACCGATAGACGGGAAGTAGGTACAGTGTCTTTCTTTAATTAGAGAACTCCCTTCCCCCAACCCTTTCTTCCTCGATGTTCGGTTCCCGTCGAAACGTTTTTCGATTCCATCTATGAAATTCTACGCCCGTCGCAAATACAAGGATGGACCTTTGTAATTTTAAGGTGAATTTGAGGCCATGGTGTGCCTAAACAATAATTGAGGTTGGCCGCGAAAATTTTAAGTTTAAGATCGGATAAAAATTTTTAAAAACTATCATGAAAGTATACCGAAAACTTAATATTTTGTAAAAATCAAACGCTATAAATAACTAATGAACATTTTAATAAATTTCTTTGTTTTTTAAATAGCTCATTAGCTTTAGTTAATAATATAGAATTTCCTCTTGTTTATATATTCCTCTATTGATGTATAGGTGGGCCGCAGAAACTTTCTTGTAGTTGAGGTGGACTGCGGACTGCTTAGTTGGGCCGTATTATCAACAAGGTTGAGAAAAGCTTCCTTATACGATTTGAATCGATGTACACAGTTGAATTATGTTATTTTTTCGATTTATTTTCTGTCGAAAGATTTTTTAGTATTCTTCTATTGCTAACATAGACTCCATAGTCATGTACTCTATAATACCAACACCGACGAAGGAAGCACGGAAATATTTCGTATGCCCGTTATCAAACCTACGGTAAATTCCAGAATAAGCACCTAAATATCAAGTATTGAAAAATTAAGTATTTGTCTTGGACATTTCCATTAGGTAGCTACAACAATTTTTGATATTTGAATGCTTACTCGGGAATTTATTTTCAGCCACGAGACGAGCTCGATAATTTCCTAGTGAATATTTACGGTAGCGATTCAGAAATACTTTTACGTAGATTTAAAAGTTTAAATTTTAAAATAATTCCAGCGAAAAGATTATTACAAGGACTCATTTTAAAATCCCGCTATTCTCACTCCATAACGGATATATGTAAGTACCACTATCGTATTAGTTTTAATTATCGATAAAATTTTTGAACGGTGAAACGGTGTCAGACGAAGTCTCATCCGAAAACAAAAACTCAGAAAATCTCGCAAAGTAATCCAAGAAATGGAGATAAAAAACCTTCGAGGGGAAAACAAAAATGAATCGAAAGAGCTGCTCTTTCCGTCTCTCTCGCTCTAAGCAAAAATGCTTCCAGCTGACCACCTCGTCCCGAATCATTCACTCCATTGCCAATTCCTGAGGGATTTCCCCTCCACGAGGCCTTTTTTCGGAAGAGAAAGAGCGAGGAAAAGAACAATCAACGATCTCGGTAAAAAAAGAAGAGGAGGAGTGACTTTCATTTTAATTAAAGCCATTGGATCGTGAAAATCCCTAAGACGATCTTTTTTCCTACTCTCTCTATCTCTTTCTCTCTCTCCCTTCACTTCCTCTTCATCCTCCGCTCTCTCCTCATCTCTCCCCCTTCCCGATCTCGCCCAACCCTCCAGCCTCCGAAACACTTCCTCTCTCTCTCTCTCTCCAATCCCACCCGAGCATGCCCTTAACTATCCACTCGCTCCCCTGGGTCCCGGAGAGGAGACAGTTCCCGGAGGCGGAGAGGGAGGGACGGAGAGGAAGGGAAGAGGGACGCGTTGGGTTCGAGGGTCTAAGGTGAAGGGTTTGTGAGGGGATGATTGGGAAAAAAACGGGGAGGAATGATGAGGAGAGAAAAATGGAGTGAGAGGGAGGAGGGAGGGAGAACCGTAATTGGTTTACAGTTTTTATCGATCGGACTCATTCAATCTGTGATGATTCCGGTTCGGTGGAAAGGGAACCTTGTACGCACACACACACCGAGGTCCATTAGGAGTTAAAAAATGAAGAGAAAAATGCCCGAATGATGGGGTCGTTGGCAAGTGAGTGTGGAGAGGTTGGGAGGGGGGGAGGTGAGAGGAGGAAGAGAGGTAAAGGCAGAGGGCAGGGATGAAATGAGACGTGATTTTTAAGCCCTTTGGAAAAATAAGAGGAAAAAAGATTATTTTCGGCCCTTTTCAAAGTCGTTCGTAATTTTGGTTTCTTTCCGTGAAAAGTGAGCGGTCTTTTTTCAGAAACTAAATAACCGTGGTAATTGGAGAGGTTTATCCAGACTTCATTTGTTTCAAATGGCGGGATTTTTTAAATTTTCAAGGAATATTTTATTTTTACAGACAGTATTTATGCTTGCGCTTGAACGATGTCACTGAATGAATGCATGTGAAAATATGAAAGTTCCTTAAATAGTTGCGTGATAAAACGCTGTGGATTCTAAAACATTAATCTTGTATGGCAATTCAAAATCCTAATAGTTAGATATTAATTCCTCACTGAAGTTAATCAATCAAAACATGATCTGACTTGAAAATGTTTCTTTACTTGATTATGACATGAAAAAGCTTACTATAAAATTAATGCCTTATAAAAAACATACATAAGTTCATGTGCAAAGATAACGCGCTTCAAAGAAGCTTTGAGTCTCGCCAACAAGTTTGATATCACTTTCTCGCATGTAGATAGGCTATTTATATAAACAGAAATGAGCTCTATTAGATACTAATGTGAAATATCAACTGAAATGTGTTGAGATTGAAAGTTTCCTTGGGTGCATAATCTAAAAACATAAATAACTCTTAAGATACAGTCTCTCTGGGAAGGGGCTAACATTTCTTCCCAGTTTATAACTTAAAAATAAACCAATACTTTGGCCTTTAAAACTTTTAAGCAAACGTTTGATTCTATTGCTCAGGAGATTTTTTCCGCTCTGAGAAAAAGATAATAATGGATCTATAAGACCACAAAATACAGTAACCTTCGGAGATTAAATGCCCATAATGTCATCGTCGGTCGCCTTTGTGAAAAAATGCCCGATATAAGGGTCACATGTTACTTTGACCCAATCCTGGGTGACGCGTCTGAAACCACCGTTTATGCGTATGACGTTGCGACAGGGAAGAAAATCTGGAATGAGGGGGAGGAGAGAGGAAGGAGAGGGAGAGGAGAGGGGGAGGAGGAGAGGTAAAGGGAGGAGAGGGGGTGGCGAGGGGGAGGAGAGGAGGAGGAGAGGGAAAGGGATGAGAGGGGGAGGAGGAAGAGAGGGAAAAGGAGGAGGAAGAGAGAGAGGAGGAAGAGAGAGAGGGGGAGGAGAGGGGGAAGGAATACAAGAGGAGCGATAAGGCGATTTCTCCTCTACTCACCCGGGCGCTCCGTGGAAGAGGAGTGAGCATACGGAAGGATGGTTTTAAGGATGGAAGGAGGTAAAGAGAAGATCCGAGGTGCAGTTGGGGAAGGAAGAGGAACAATGGGATGCAACCGAGCAAATTGTTTTATGGCGACTGCGTAATACATTGCACGCTATCACACGAGGTTTGAGTAACAACTTCCTTAGTGTGCCTTGCCATCAAGAGGAGAAGCAAACACCGTTATTAATTGAGTGAGGCCCTCTCCTCCTTTCTCACTCACTCTCTCTCCAAATAAGAGAGAGAGAGTGGGAAAGGCGGCGCTTCCTGACGGAAAATGGAGTGAGAAGTTTGATACACTTGCATCTGCGACCAAATGTGTGGAAAATGCAAGTCATTGGTGCACGGCGCTGGGCTTAGCTCTCAAACGCCTTCGAATGCTGTTTCTTTTATTAATGAAAGGATTAAAGCGATCGGCTAGTAATTTATTAGTTTTTTCGCGATTGTATCTTTGCTGCTTATGCCAAGGATTTCAAAATGGAGGCCGAGAGCCACACATGGAGTTTCTTTCGAAATTGAGCCATAGCTCATGAATAATAAAGCATTTTTAAATAACAAATCGTAATTTTACCAAAAGCGAGGCCTATTACTTCATTTTTAAGCTAGAATTTTATTTAATCACCTTACATAATAAATTATAGGAATAAATTGTCTATGAAAATGAGACGAGCTCTAAATTATATTCCGTGTTCAAGATAATTTCTAGAGTAATCATTAGCACATTTATTCGCCCTTGGACGGCAAGCGATAATTATAGGTTCCTAACGAGTTTTATATTTGTAGAAAAAAGGAATGAAATATGATGACGCAAATACAGCTGTTAGGTTTGATTTTTTTCTTTCTGGTTAGAGTTGCAGGAGTTGGAACCATTAAGGAAGCACGCAGCATTAGTCCAGATAGCCGAACATAGGGTAACAATTCTAATGGGAATCGTTGGTGTGCAGGACCTGTGATCTTAGCCAGCGGGAAGGATCATTTGGAAAGGTAGACAGAGGTGATAATTTCTATAATACCGAAAATAAATTTCAACTTTCAACTGACGCGAATCCTTAGCAATGGAATTTTTTGTCTTGCTCTCTAAATAACCGTCGGCAGCACAAAAGAATAAGTTCCCTCAAAGCGCTGTCCTGACAATTGGCGTTCCGCTGCTACACGACGGATACTTGTTGGATCACTTAACAGCTGTCGATCTCAAACTTTTCAATTGTCAATTCCCTACAGAATTTTCGCTTCGATCTCGATGGAATGTGTCGGGCGGAACTGCTGGTAATTATTGGCGGTGTTGGGAAGAAAGAAACATATACACACAATGATCCGCATTCTTCTCATGCCCCGCGTTCGCCCTACATCCTTATCACGCGCAGTGGAGTGAGAGAGAGAGAGAGAGAACGAGGTGCAGTTGTCTCTAGAGAGAGAGGGAAAGATACAACGAAGTGGAAAGGGTAGTACTGACTTAGAGGAGTAGGGGTAAAGGGTCGGAGAGTGAGTGGGAAGAGTGTGGGGCGTTAAGAGGCAGAGGGAGGATGGAAGGAAGGAGAAGGGAGGGCGGGTTTGGAGGGAAGTTTTATCTCTATATAGAGAATGGCAACAAATCCTCCGTAATTGTTGGATGCTTCCCTCCTCGCGTTGTCGCGAGTGTTGCTTGGCCCTCGCCATGCGCCGTAAAAAAGTGCTCGAATGACGTCAATTGTAGTCGATTCCGAGAGAGGGTTGGGAGATGGTTGGGAGAGGGTTGGGAGAGGGTTGGGAGAGGGGTATGAGGGGGAAAGGAGAGAGACGCTCCGCAGGCTGAAAATGGCGGAAGAAGGAATAAAAATAATCCTCACTTCGGAGATTTCAATTAGCGCGAAACTTCGACGGGGAAGACCTTTTATCCCTCCCTCGCGTTAACGTCTTTCGCTCGAAATGGCAACCGAATCTCTTTCTCCTTTTGTTTACCGATGGCGATATCGCTTTTCGCCGCGGAGAACCGACGGTCAGAGATTGCGTAACATTGGATATATTCGGTATCTTGGGATGGAAAACAATCAGCAGGACGCGGACTTCTGTTCGCTTTTGTTTTTGGCTTCAGAATACGATTCCTCGGAAAAAATGATCGGACGACGACTATCCCCGTCGAAAACTATTTTAACGTCTGATTTCTTTTCGCTTCAAAAGGAAGAAAAAGGTTTGAAAGTAATGCAGAGGGCACAGAACCACGGTTTTGACGCCTCTTCTATAAGATGTCCTTTTTCATGTGCGTGTGTGTAAGTTGCCATCGCTTTTTTCACCTCTCTCTTCCTTTCAATCAAACTCTTTTTCCTATTCTCCCTCCGCGGTCTTCGAACTCAACCGTTTCCTTTCTCCATCCCGTCTGCTCCATCTCACCCTTTTCCCCCTCCACACACCCTATATCCCCTCACCCTTACCTCATCCCCACCTGCTTTCCCTTCATCTCCTCCACCCTCGACACAGTCCCTTTCTCTTCCCCCCTCCAAACCCTTCTCCCCACCCCAGTCTCATGCTTCTCCTACACTCAAACCCCTTTCACCCACATCCTTATCTCAAGAACTGCGGTCTTGAAGTGATTCCCAACGCCGCTCATGAGATAAAGCGGCGCTGTAATCTGAGGTCTGGAAAAGTACGGCATGGTCGAAATTTGCGCCGACGAAAAGAAGAAAAAAATTGATTGGGTTAGAGAGCAAGGGAAAGGTTAGAAAGAAGAGAAGAGTAAGAAGAATAGAATAAGAAATACTGAGTTAGGAGATAGACATAAACAGAGGTAGGACGTGAAAGGTGGCAGAATGTAGAAATGTAAATGAGAGAAAACGGCGAGCGAAGAAGGAGATAGGGAGGAACCGATGGAGTGGATGAAGATGGAGAGATGAAGGAGAAATTAGAGCAAGGATCGAAAAGATAGGAGGTTAAAAATAAAGATGGGACCTTTCCGAAGAACTACTCGCAGAGACGGGCCTCCCAACCCCTTTCTTCATCTTCTTCTACCATCTCATTTGCCACACGGCCTATGACCTCTCTCTCTTGATCCCTCTCTCTCCCTCTCAGCTTCGAAGGATCGGACGTTCACCTCTCGGTCGACCACTTGCGAACGACTGGAATGATTTTTCCATCGCGCGAACGGACAGCGAGCGTTCGGACGGAGATCAACTCGTCAAAGACGACTCTTAGGTTATTGTGAATACATAAGAGGGATCACTGTAGAGGATGGGTTCATCTCTGTTGTGTGAAGGATTACGCTGAAGTTTAGAATTTAACCGAAAAAAATCACTGACGATTTAGCTGAGAAAAGACGACGTAAGTAGAGAAAGGGTTTTGAGAGGAGAGAAGTTTTTTTCTCGCCGATCTTCAACTTAATATTACGGCTTTCGCTTCGGTTAACAGCTTCATTTAATCACGAACGACGTCTTTCAGGCTCTGCAGTAATAATCCATTGTTCCGAGCAACCGGATGTCAACTCTTCCGTGCAGTCGGCGTGAAAAAGGTCTGGAAATATTCGAGATACATCCGTAAACTGTGACTGTTGGACTGTTAAAGGGATCATTGCATCAGTCAACTCTTCACATCGCCGTTTCGAATATATCGAAGAAGACATTTTTATCTGTTTTTTGGACGCGCGCATTATTCCATCGTTTTGGGGCAAGGTTGGCTGATAAGAGTCGCCGGCTGATCCATTTCACTCGCTGCTATCACGTGCTGGCAAAGAAGATAGCGAGAGAGAGTGAGAACAAAGAAGATAGCGAGAGAGAGTGAGAACAGATAAGAACGTGTGTGTGTGTGTTGAGGTGGTGGTTTCCTCCTTGTTGCTTGGGTAAGGTCGCGGAACGGGAGTCTCCCCCTTCCCCTCCCTCTCTCCCCCTCCATATATTCGACGATCTCTCTTTACCCACCCGCACCTCCATCGCAACCCAACCCCACACAACGATCCCCTCTCTTCCCCCTTGCCGTCCCTCTTTCTACTCTTTCCCCCTCCCCCCCCCTTTCCCCCTCATCCCCCTTGCCATTCCTTATCTCTGGGCGGGAAGGCTAAGCGACGCAGCCACCGTTCCAGCCAATCGCCGCTTCTCTATGCAATTGGCGGATGCGTTTTCTAGGGCACCGCGAGAGGGAGAGAGAGAGAGAGAGGTGTAGAGCGAGAGAGAAAGAGAGAGATTGAGAGGGAAGGGGGAGGCGCGGCGTCATCCTGGCGCCGTCGGCGCATGCGCGTTTGAGGGCCGCGTGCGTGTCTCGGTGACGAGCGATTCCGTTCGGCTGTTTGTGACGCGTCTTTTAAAAGAGTTTCTGCGAGACTTCATAAGGACAGCGAATGGGAGTGGGCAAAGGGAGGGGGGGAGGAGGAGTAGGGGAAGGGGGTCACCCGTTTAGTAGTTACTAACGCTTATTAAAAAATATCCTAGACTTAAGCTTGAAAAAAATCGCGTTATTTTTGTGTATTTTTAGAACCCATGACTATACCTGTTGTATCCTTGCGCGACATTTTATTTCCTCAGGCTTCGTAGCTTAGGCGGGTTTTTCACAATTGGCATCTAGAGTTAATTTTATTTTCGATTAATCTTCTGAAATATGCGTTTCAATCTAACGCGTCTTAATGAAATCAAAATGCCATTACTCACGAAGGAAAGCAATTTCACTTCTTTGGATACGAAATACGCGGTGGAGGAGGGTATGTAAACTTGAATAATTCTTCCGCAGTGGATGTTTTCCGAGTAAGTTGAACTTGTTTTATAAAAAGTAATCCCGCATGCAGATAAAACTGAGGGGGTTTAGTCTTGATATACTTTTATAATTTCCAAAAATTCTATATAAAGTCAAATAAGGGGACTACTTAATGTAAAATTTAAAAAACCAATGAACACAAATCTTTACGCCGTCCCATATATTTTTCATCAATTGATTTATGAGCCCTCAAATGCGTCGTGTAATTTAGCGATTATGTCCTTTCGAGACAGCGAATATGAAGAAAAAAGATAGGAGTATTCAAATTACGGCAAACAAATGTTGTTTTTCCAGCTATCGCGCACGCGACACGAGATGAAATAAAAACACATTTTAGTCGTAGAATGCCCCAGCATCCATAAGATAGCCGCTGGAGTTAATACATTTACCTTGAAGCTATCGCTTAAAAAAAAACGGCAAAAAAGGGTCAACTTGGCTATTTTCGAGGATAAATTAAGCACGACCTAAGAAGAATTTTAAAACCCCGACGAATATTTTTTTCGCGAGCTTGTCGTCCTGCGAATATTATTCTTCCCCTGCATTAGCGCCGTTCGGATGGTGCATTCCTAATGGCCGAGGAGGAGGGCGGTCGGGAGGCCGACGGAGAGGGCATGCGTGCGTGGGGGAGGGGGTGGGTGTCGTCGGGAGGTCGTCGGGGAGAAGGGTGAGGGGGCGTCGAGGGTCCCTCGAGGGGATCTCGAGGAGAAGGTCGCGGGGGCGGGCAGCTCCGCTCCCGACCTTGGCTTCGGCGAGGGTGGTTGGGGCAGCGGCGTTGCTAACCGGCTCCAGACGACAGAACTTGCAACGTTGCAACGGCGATGATGCACTCGCGGCCCGAAGAGGTACGGGGAGGGGGAAGGAGGGAGGAGGAGCAGAGAGCGGGGGTGGATGGAATGCGAGGAGTCTCGCTCCTTCCTCCAACCACCCCAACGGCGTGCACAACCCTCTCCCTCCCACTGCCCCCGCCGGGAGGAAAAAATAGGGGGTCGGGGGGTGGAGGGGGAGTCGAAGGGTTCGGGAGCGAGGAGAGGTTGGGGTGTGCGAGGTGGCGAGTGGGGGCGATGAGGAGAGGTGGAGAATAAAGGGGTGGCAGGGGGCGTGGCGGCCAAAGCCTTCGAAAAGCACTGCTATCCCACCAGGACCTCCATCTCGTTCTCTCATGGGCGAGGACTTGTTTCGCCAAGCGTTTACAAGTACAATGCCGCGATGACGTAAACAAAACTCTCCCAAGGACAGGCGGTTATGATTGCACCTTTGGAGGATCCATCAAAAAGATCTCAATCTGGCGGAGAATACGGCGTTTTCTCCAATATCCGCTCACCGAACTCGGGAGTCGGACGCAAGAGGCGATCGGTGCCGGTAAAAAAAAACCTATTCGCATTTGGTGGCGGGAATGTTTTTCGCCCTTTCGAATTTTTGGGCGTTTCTCGGAATTTTAACACGATAATCTGCACATAAATTCCGTGCAGTAATATTGTCCGCTTCTCCGTAAATTACCACACTCGACGCCACCAACCATTCGTTTAGGAAGCCTCCGGAAGGAATAACCGAGGTCCTACAATCGCCGCTACCTCTTCCTGTTGTTTACCGACAACACGCGCGCGCGGCACGGCGACAACAAAAGGGTTCGATCTCCTTCAGACAAGGTGGGATGATTCCTCATTTGGGCGGTTGTTTTAGGCCTGACTGAGACGTGTCCCTTCTCGACAGATATGTATATCCTTTCCGTGAATAGCAATGAGGTCGGGAGGCGGTCGAAGTCAGGGAAGTTCGCTATGAAAAAACGGACGACGAAGGCGTGCATGCCCCGGGCGGGATTCGAAGCCGAACCGGTTGGACAAGAGAGAGGGTAGGTGTGTGGGAGGAGGAGAGAAGGAGGAGAGGGTGGAAGAAAGAGGGAGGAGATGGGGAGGAGAGGGGGGAGGAGAGGGGAGAGAGGGTGAGGAGGAGGAGAATCGCGCATAGCGCTCTCTCTAACCCGCTCGGTCACTTGGGCGGTGTGAAATGTAACGATGAATAGGGAAGCCATAGCGAGTTATTGCGAGCGTAGAGGAGAGATGGAGAAGAGAGATGTCTTGGCTGAGCGGATGGACCCGTGGGGAGTGGGGAGGAGGGTGAGGGGGGAGGGAGTGACTCACCACCTCCCCCGAGGGGGCGGAAACAACGGGGGAGGAACGCGAAGATGAGGAAGACACACACACGTACACAGGCGGGGGAGGATCATCTTTCGTGCACCTCAAATCACCCGTCACGATGATGGACGGTCGCTCAGCAAAAGCGTTCGATTGGTGACGATGTTCGCTTGTTTTTTCCTCTCGCTCACTCTTTTTCTTGCTCTCTTCTTCTGTTGATTTTTTACCAAGGTTTTCTTCGCGGTCCTCGGAGGCTGCGATGAGCGACGATGTAATAAGTTGGCAACGGCTGAATGTCGAATGGAACGCGCGCGGTGAAAAGCTCTCGGAGGGATTAGAACGCGGATAAAATGCTACGCTTCCCTTTCTATAGATAAATTTATTCAGTTGCGAGTCCAAGTATGAAGTTTATGATAGTAAATGTGGACGTCAAATCATCTAGATCTTATTTCCGGCTTCAGAATCGTGTAGGATAATCCGAGACCTGAAATGTTGCTTGATTAGCAGAACTTAAAAAATAAACAAAAATGGGGTAAATGACTCATAAAAGATATGATTGACCGAGGTATTTATTTGAGACAACTAAAAAAAGGGCTTAATTCTTTAGGAGTGGAGAAGAACGTGCCATGGAAAATGGAACTTACCACTCATTCTGACGGAAACAAAGCTCGCACTTCTTACGAAATAAATATCTGATCCTCCGACCCACGCAAAGCCATAAAATTTATAGTCCAATAGCTTTGGTTTTATTTAGCGATAAAAGGTTAATACCGCCTCGTCTTCGCTACAATCCATTTCATATAAATATCTCAACCGATATTTTCCATTTTGTCCCGCCCCTTCAATCTTGGCTCCCCTCCCATTGTGGATGTGGAGTGGAAGACGGCAGGAATGAAAGGGGAGTGGGATAGGGATCTCCAAATACGGTCATAGGATGAAAGTCAGTAAATGGCTTTATTCCGGAATGGAGCCGAGTAGACTGTGGGAAAAACTTTTAAACGGAGTCGCGGAACTGTAAAAAATCCCTCTTTGACTCATTTTCCAGAGAGAGAGAGAGAGAGGAAACGTAAAAGGCGTCGCTTTAGGAACACAAGCCGTGCTACCGGATTGTAAAAATTGCATGTGCATCACTTTCGTCGACCAGAACTCCCCGTCCCACGCCCTCCGACCGCTCCACGAACACCCTCCGATCGCTCCACCAACACCCTCCGACCGCTCCACGAACACCCTCCGACCGCTCCACGAACACCCTCCGACCGCCGCAACACACGCCGCGGAAAAAACATCGACGCTGCTCGCCGCCATTGCGTCTTTCCTCTCCTTCCGTCCTCTTTGTGTCATACAGATTCTTCTACGCGTGCCTTTTTCCGCTCCGATTCGCGAAAAGAGTGTTTGACGGTAAGAGACTGCCCCGAGGTTCTTCATTTCCTTACCCTCATTATATTTGTCACATTCGTCTGTTATTCGATTTGCACTCGGTTTTTTTCTTCGTCAAGTATTTATTTCAGATTTGCACCTACGTTTTTCCTGTTTTTATTAGGTCCTGACTCTTATTCTAAGGTTCACGCAAGGCGGTCGGCGGACCGCGTAGCGCCGAGTTAGTCGCGTGCTAATAATCCGACCTTCTTGAAATGAGTCCTCGCCCCATTTCGGCGTGTCGCTTGACTTTCGTTCCTCCTCTCTTAATAACTGAACAACGCGTACTAATTTGGATGAAAGAGCAAAAAGTTAAGAATTACGAGGACTGCGATTCCAAATTCATAAATATTACTGAAATTCACACAGTTTTTTTACATTCTATAAACGAGACCTTTATGATGGCTCTGTCAACTTCACTATCATTATTTTTAGAAGAAATTATTCAATGCATCTTAGTGAGCATCCTTCGTCAGCATGCGCTCTCTCCCTCGTATATCCTATCATTTTCGCCATCTCTGCGTATCCGTATCGATGAATTCTATTTTACTACTCCTTCCTCGTTTTCTTAACAATAATCCCCTATGACTCGCCTCCGACACCGATTCCTCGCTGCACAGGCATCTCTAATTTCGCCCCCTGGCGACGGATGGCGCCACTTTTGATCGCGCTTTTGAAATAACGGCGCTCGGAGTCACCGCAAGTTGACGTTCTCGATCGGTGAATGACAGCGCTTGATGTAAATACGTACAGTCGGTTTGGAGAGACTTCCTCATCCACTATTATATTCTTGGAAGTCCTTTGGAATACTATCTTCCATCCGCAGAAAACACCGACCGAGTCTCCGCCTATTTGATATTTTTTATATATATGTAGATACGATATGTATATTTTTAAAATTCCCGCAAATACAGAATAAGGAAGTCACCTTTCTTCCTAAACTTTTAAAACTGACCAGCTATTCATTGCAATAGCTCTTAGATACCCACTGTGCGTAGACAAGAGGGAATCAGCAGGTCGTTAAAAGAAAAATCCCGCGAGTAAAAATCAACTCCCATTTTTTCACACGTTAGCTAAAGGCAAACTAGTATCGAACGAGGATGTACATTGAAAAGTGTACTTCACGTCGTCTAGTTAGCAAACACGAAACGATCACTTGCATGATATGATATGCTAACTCGGAGTACACGGACACCGATGTCAGAGCACAAAAACTTGGATAAAGAAACACACGCATTAACTCGCTAGCTGATCTAACATTCCAGAAAAGGGCAACAAGGAAGGGGGCGCGAGCCAGGGAGGCGGCGGCGGGGCGACTGCGTCCGCCTGCAGAGCGCGAGGCGATGGGTTCGAGCGCCGCCAAGGACATGGCCGCCTGCCTAATAGCAATCCGAACGACGACCGCATCCCGCCATCGCTCATCGTGCGCGTCGAAAGCATTTATGCGTACATTCGTGGCCCTACGCTCGCGTCCGCCTTCGAAGACGCGGGCAGCGAGGTGGGCGTGGAGTACAAACAAGAAAACAAAAACGAACAAGGATGCGATAAACACGCGGTGAAATGGCAAGAGTTCAGAGGATGATTTTCCTGTCCGCGCCGAATTCATAAACGGGCACTTTTTTACGGTTTCGCACTTCGGAGATCGGTAATTCCCGCCTCTTTTTTTACTAAAAAACTCGTGGTATTCTTCCGTGGATGGAAACGCGACAGTATCGTCTTTCGACACTTTCAACGGATCGCTCGTAATCCATCACGAAGGTCCCAATCGACGCGCACTCGCGGAGCAGAGCGACCCGGCGAAGGTGGAGTTTTAGCCGGTGAAGATTGTTTGCGAGATCGCGGTGCGGCGGAGCGATAAAAAAATTTCGCGAGTGGGAGCGGACGTGGCTATTGGGAGTTTTTTCGGCGTTAAAGGGGAAAGGTGGGGGAGAGTTAGGAGGAGAGGAAAAAGGAGTGGGTGACGAAAGGAAAGAGAGAGAAAGGAATTGGGCAAAAGGAGCCGAGGTCAGGCGGAGAATGGGACCGTCTCGTGCAACAAAAGGGGCTTTTTTGAGGGAGGAAGGGGTGGGTCCCTTCAGATTTGATGGGGTCGGAGGGGAGGAGAGATAGGAGAAAGAGGGAGGGAGAGAGATCAGGAGGGGAAGAGAGAGAGAGGTGGTGAGAGGTAGGAGAGTAAGTCGGTCTGACTTGAGGCTAATGAGGAAGAGGCCTTGAAATGCATAAAACCGACCACGTCGTCCATCTTCTGGTCTAAAGCATTCGGCACCTCAACAAAAATCCGCGCATGGCCACGTGAACTGTACTCACCTCATCTTCGTCCATCGCCGTCCACCGCGTCGCCCGCCTATTCCTCTTCCGCTGGCGGGAGAGGGGGAGGGGGGCGCGTAGCCAAAAGGGGCGCAGTGGGTGGGGGGGGGGGCGCAAAAGGGATAAAAGTATCCCTTTTGGGGGCCCCGCGCACTTTACTAAGTCGGAGGCTTCGGCGGCGTTTGTGACATCGGGGCGAGAGATATTATATAGGAAAGACGGGAGAGAGAAGGGAGAGAAAGAGTGTGCAGTGGTGGCGGTTTTCAGCTCGACGTGTACGCGACTACTACGGAGCGAGAGGGAGAGAAAAAGAGCGGAGGGAGGGAGGGGGAGGTGGGAGGGAGGGGGGGGAGGGAGAGAGAGAGGGCGAGAATAGAAAGGGAGGATAGGAGGAGGTGGAAAGTGAGGCGGGAGGAAAGAAGCGCTTATAGTGCTGGAATACTCACGCATGTCTATGAGGACGGGGAGAGCTAGATGAGAGATGGATGAGAGAAAAAGAGGATGAAAGAGAAAGAGAGAGGTAGAGGAAGGTAGGCGTCGTTAGAAAGAAAGAGAGAGGAAGGATTCTCATTGGGCCAAAGTGGTAGGAAGGATTGTATGATTGAGGTCGGTCTCCGTGGATATATAAAATGGTGCATATATTGGTAGGTAATTATCGCTCTGAATGACCGATTGCGTTGATCCATAATCTTTCGTCGGATGAGCGGAATAAAGTAGGAATTTATGAGGATTTACGTTGGAATGAACCATGGCTTTGGTGATCCTTCAAAGGAGAAGCAAAACAATGGGAAGCGGTGCTAGAATCACCTGCAAAGCCTTATTCAGTAAATCAAGAAATAAAAACAGCGCTCATGAGAGGTGATAGGATAGAGATAGAGAAGGGAGTGGGAGAAGAGTGAGGGAGTTTTGTTTTAGAATAAAGGAATCATATGTTGCAAATAGAAATTGCCGTGTATTTTGGCGGCTTGGACACTGGACGGCTTGTGAGAAACATACAGGACTGTAGATAAGGGGGTAATGTTCTGGGAGGTAGAGGGAGATAGGAAGGGAGAGAGTCTTAGGCTTGGTAGCGAGTGAGGGACGTTGATTGAACGTGACAGGGTAGGAGGGTTCATTGTAAGGGATTAGGCGAATGACAAATGTGGTATCCCGCTTCTTAAGCTAGAATTCCTCGGACGTGTTTGTTCAACGATTATTCTCTTTATAATGTGCTATCACTAAAGAGGGACTATTTTATGAGGCCCTGAGCTAGATTTTAGTCAATAGCTTAACCTTTAATTATGCTGGTTAAAGAAAATCACACAAGTACGCTAGTGGGGTCTGGAAGACTAAGTACCTTTTGTTTAAAAATAAACTATTTCAATGACAAATATGTATCAAAACAACATTTTTACAAAAACAAATAATGATCAAATCTGCTCAGAACAATCTAAACAAAAAAATTTGCTGTCTTCTAGACAAATATGTTTCTTGCATCGGGTGCAAACATTTTTCATTTTACGATCTCGTTATCGGGGACAGCCTTGGCAACGACTCTTGCGAACCACAGAATCTCTCCCAAGTCTTCTTCTGGATCTTTTATCCGAAATTTGACAATAAGCAGCTGCAAATCACGAAATAAAAATTTTATATCACGACGAACAATGTGCTCTTTGATAAGAGAATTTTCCAATTCGGTTAAGTACTGTAGTACTTTCTGAGTACTGAGTATTTTCGTCGAATTTTGTTCAAAATAGTACCTGGCAATTTGACTGTTCACTCGTGCAATGACTAACATTGCATAAAATAAAGCCATAGGCTACCTACATGCTCGTCTTGATGTAGTATACGTGACACACAATTTATCAAGGGTATCAACACCGCCTTTGGTGTCATTATAATCCATAATCACTTCAGGCTTTTGATTTTCGTGGATTTTCTGATCGTGATGCATACTGGAAAGCAGTGTCACAACTTTGTTCTTTATCGAAATCTATTCAGTACAAATTTTGAGTAAAAACCAGCGAAACACAAAACTGTTATTAACGAAAACTACTTGCATTCAAATGCTGGTGGGGTCTATTATACCCCAAATTCACTCTCACGCTGTTGTAGTGCAATCCTCAAAGCTATAAATTACACTGACGGGCAGGGTTGCCACCTCAAAATCCTCACTATCCCGGAGATTTTCAAATCTGACCCGGAGATTTTTACAGGTGAATTGTTTTACTGTTTTTACCCTTCTAGAATAAAAATAGGCTTATGATTTCTTTGTTGAGACTGTCTATGTTTCTCTATTTGTCCATTTAATTAACGATTTACTGACAATATAAGTAATTAATTCAATAAGTCTACTTTAAGAAAGTAGGCATCGTATCGTGTTAACAATTTAATACTCAGGAGCTACGTAGTTTTTATAAAAATGTATTTAATTCCAAAATTAAAATAATAATGCAAGATTGAACAATATATAGGGAAGAACAAATTTAATGGTCTGTTTGACAATAAATGGTATAATTTGAACATAAAAATAAACAGCCACAACATATAAATGAATGCATAATGAACTTCCACATAAGCTTAATAGCAAATGGCGAATAGGGTTATTATATGATTGTACCTTTTATCTTTCCTTAAAATTATATGTTATGTTGCTTGTGAAACATTTCAATAGTTCAGTTTGCTCAGACTGTTTTAGAAAATTCAGACTCTCTGTAGGTCATATTAAAATTTAATTTAGTAAACATTTCCGCATTTTATTAATTCTACTCTCATCCTATTCCTCTCATTCCTCCATACATTTGTCATGAGAGAAAAAACACTTTCCACAAAGGAGTTACTAACGGGAATACATAAGACTTTTGACAAAGGTTTAGTCAATTCAGTGAATTTATTTACTTCATTAAATATTATTACCAATTTCTTGTCTACTGGTAAATCGCGAAATTTATAATTTATAGAAGGTAGAACTTTCTTCAGGTACATTATTTCCGAAGAATTTTTTATACCTTTGAAATGCTACATTGTCTGAACAATGATAAAATTTTCAGAGGTTGTAGTTGTGTTTCAAAAACTGCCAGGAGATGCTCCCCGCGCGTGTACTGTCACAATCTAGCCGGCAGAACGATACCTCCTTATAATGTTGTGTTTTTTTAAATTTGAATGACAAGTTATTTATTCTCATGCATGTTGCTTCATATACCGTACCGCGTGACTGTTTGTTTATATTTTCATGTATGTACCTTCTACCTGGTTAATTGCATGACACTGCCATTCTAAAATGAAATCTTTACTCTCTTAGAAAAATAAAAAATAAATCGCAATATTTAATACCAATTTCGAAAATATTCCCGTTAACCCGGAGAATTTTTCTCTCGCCCGGAGACAAATCTGAAAACCAGGAGGGGTGGTAAGCCTACTGACGGGTGGAACGTAAGTTGACTTGAGAATACATAGAGACACAGCGCCATCTGACAGTAAATACGGGAGATACACACAAAAGTTTAAGTGCTGGGTTACAGAGGACCCCACCAGCATAATTAAAGGTTGAGATCCTTTCCTGACTACGCCATCTCTATCATTAAATCAGGCAAGTATTCAAGATTTTTTGAGCATCTTGGCGTTAATGGAGCAGAGGTTCTGTACAAATATTCCTTACATTGGAGTTGAAATTCTATAGGTATACTTAAGGAAAGAGTATTCTAAGTGACTCAATAGATATCACAGGCATATGTAATTGATATTCATGTGGAACACATTCATCTTAAATATTTTGTTGATATTTTTGCGTGTTTTAGCCGATCTTTCTGTGAAAAGGATAAAATCCTACAAATTATCTTTATTCCTTTTCGAGACAAAATATTTTAAAGCACAGATAATATCTGCGAATTACGTGTGCAGTTTACGTTTTAAACAAATGAGGTAACGAGGATTAGGTGTTTCCAAGCGAGAATGGGGAGGTGTTTAGGTGGCAATGGAGGATGAGAGCGAGAGAGTGGAGAAGGTCGCTGGCCTCTCCCCTTCGCTCCCTTATCAAAGGCGCGTTAACCGAGGCCAGGGTGTCGAGCGGACTGTCAAAGGGGGTTGGTGGATGTGTGGGCAGAGAGGAGGAGGAGGAAAAGGAGGAGGAAGAGGGGGAGGAAAAGGAGGAGGAGGAGGAAAAGGAGGAGGAGGAGGAATAGTAGGAGGAGGAGGAAAAGGAGGAGGAGGAGGAGGAAGGAGCATGCGTGCAGCCTAGGCGGAGGGGTAGGAGGAGGGTGGGAATACAACCAATCGAAACCTATTATTCCATAACGCTCGCATATGAGACGTCAGTGGAAAATGAATGTCAAACTCATCCATAGCGAGCTTCAAAGCGACTACAAAATGCCCAGAAAATAGGATGAATTAATATCTGTAGTTGGATGAATTAATATCTGTGGCGGGAGTGAGTATATTTATTTAAACATCCACTCTTTTCTATCCCTAGATATATAAAAGCCTCTTTCAGTTTTTCCTATTACCTGACCATCACTTCCAAGCCGGTTCTAGGGATTTTAATGTCTCTCTGTTTCATTTGGTGTTCTTTACGGTCTAAATTCTTACGTATCAGAATCATTTTTTCGTTATAAAGGCGTTTTGTAATGGCGATTCCACTTCGATAAGTGATTTATTTGTTGATCACGACAGAAATACGTACGTTAGTCTCTGTCAGGTTTGCCATAGATTAAAAAGGCACACAATTCTTAAATTTATTTCTAACTTTATACCAAAAAAACAAGTTTTTTTACACCATTACAATTGCGCTCCAATTCAGGATTTTAAGAATCGCCCACGACACATACGAATTTCAATTATTTAGCTCCCTTTACGCAACATACACCTTAACTGGAAGCCTCAATTTCCGACAGACGTCCCGATAAATACGTTTCGGTTCATATGGCAACGCGATAGATTCTTCAATAATTTTCACCCGCGAAGCGCTGGCGGCTAGCGAGAACATCACTTTGGCCTTCTTTTTTTATCTCCCATTCAAGGTTCATCGTACCTTGGTGAAGATGCAGTTTCAGCGATCCGAGACCGAGGGATGGGGAGAGGAAGGGAGGGGGAAGGAGGGAAAGAGAGGTCCGTTTCTGTTCATCAGTCATCGAAACGTCCACAATATCATTTTCTCCGGTCACTCGGAGGAGTTTTCTATCACAACACGTGATCGGAAGAGCGGAGGAGATGGCGCGCTGAGAAGATGACGACGAAGTCCGAACTGCTCTTCCCTCTCCCATCCCTTCCCACCCCTATCTTCTACCCCCCCATCTCCTACCTTCTCCCTATCTCCTACCCTCCCCTTTCTACTACCCTCCCCTTTCTCCTACCCTCCCCTTTCTTCTACCCTCCCCTACCCTCTCCCTACCTTCTCGTCTCTGCACATACCTTACTTCGAACCCCATTGTCCGCTCCTCTTCCATTCTTCCTCCATCGTACCCTTTTCGCGAATTGGACCTAATGCCATCATGTGCGACGCCGAAATTTCACGACCGCACTTTCTGCTTCGGTTTGGGATTTTGAATCATCGCCGTACGGTCTCATATCTAGATGTGGCGAGGAGAGAAAGGCCCCCTAGGGGAAAGATGGAGTGGGATAGAGAGAGAGAGAGAGAGCGGGGTGGAAAAAGAAAGGAGAGGAAGATGTTCGCGATGAGCGGAGGAGGAGGATTGATGACCGAGGGTATGTGATGGGGTGAGAGTGGACGATGAGGGAGAGAGGGGAGTGGGAAAACGGAGAGGAGTGGTCAAGCTGAGGGAGGCAGGGTGGAATGCGAGAAGGGAGGAAGATGGGAGGGGAAAAAGGAGGGATAGGGATTGAGAGGGAAGTGGTGAGGGAGGAGAGAGAGAGAGAGAGAGAGGAGTGGGAGGGGAAATTAAACTGCTCCAGTGGGGTTGGAGAAAGAGAGGGTCCGTACGAAGAAGGGAGGGAGTGAGTGGAGCGAGAGGAAGGGGGAGACGCGAAGGGGTAAGGAAGGAGGGGAGGGGGAGAACGGGTGACGAGTGAGTGACTGCTGAGACGTCTTTAGTCCCGGGATCGTGAGAACTCGTGGAAGGAGACTCTCTCCAAAGGAATCGACGTCGCTCCTCTTCTCCTTCCTCCATTTTCTCATCGTTCACTCCACTCTCTTTCTGCTCTTTGCTCCGTGTTTTGTTATTCGCGACACTCTAATCGATCGTATAAAAGGGAATTATCTCCATTCTATCCGTCTCTAGGATTACGTCCACTCTAGCGTCGTTTTCCTAAATTGGTCCGATACAGGGAAATCCCTTTTCCGAGGTTATCGCATCCTAGAGCTCTGTGGAAATGGTCCGACCAAAAGAAGGATCCTTTTGCTCATAAGAGAATGCTCGTGTGATGCCTCACGTTCCTCGATGCAACCATTAAAAATATTTACATTGGTAAATTTAGAAAAACGCAATACTTCCAAATAAATGACAATCTTCGGCTTTTCTAATTGGCTTAAAAACTCATCGCGAAAGAACACTAACATTTTTTCAAATAATTACGCCAACGCTACTCTGATTCTGGAATATTATTTATGTTAGTTGCATGGAAAATTCTTCCTTGAAAATATTGTTCCGAAGAAAGCCGAACGTAATGGAGAGGAATAATAAAATGGTTGAGGTATTCCAACAGGTAGAACGAGGAAGGGATAACTCGCGTGTTCAGAGTCGACGGAAAAGGCGACGAAACGGCGTTCTTTTTATGCACACGAATATTAATATCCGGATATAAATATTCATAGGGTAAAGATTAGTTGATTTGTGAGAACGCGATCCGGTTGGGTAGCAGAACGTCTTGAGATAAAGGAAAAGGAAATCGATTAATTTAATGGAATCACCTAACATTCCCTTTTTAGGGAAATGTATCGTTTTTTCCAAGGCAGATGAACTTAGCGATTTTATAATCTCAAAGAAGAGCATGGATAACCGGAAAGCGTAATCGAATACCGTTATTAGAACTTGGAAACGTCAATTATATAGGCGCGAAAAATTAAAAAAAACATGATAATTCGCATTCAGATAGTTATTGAAGATAAGGAGAGCCGCAAGTATTTCTTGATAGACTAGAAGTTTGCTCGAACAAAACAATGTCATTTTCACAGGCTTTAGCAAACTTACAGATATTTTCTCCATAAAAATTCCGAATGTAACGGCTCACAACTAACAAGTAATAAGTAAGTAATAAAGGGGAAATAAAATGAATCCATTTTTTTTTTACTCATGAAGGGAGATAGGGATGGAAGGGAAAGGGGATGTGGAAACGTAAAAGAGGGTGGCGAAAATCGCGGCAAAGCATAGCGAACGAAAGAAGCGAAAAAGACGATGAGATGCGATTTTTGGGGGAGTTCTCGAAAGGGGAGGGAAGATTTGAACGGCTTGCTTAAAAAAAGAAGATACGAAGAATTAGGAGGCGTGGAATTGCGAATAGAAGAGGGAATTTAAGTCAGAAGGGGAAGGAAAGAGAGAGAGAGAGAGAGAGGGAGATGAATTGCTGCTCTTGTAGACAAGATCGCAAAATGGTGAAGAATCCGAGATGCGCGGGTGCACGTGATGACGGTGAAAATTGTCGTTATGAAGAAACGCCCCTAACACTATCAACACACACAACCTTTCTCAGGGGCGTTATGAATAGGAAGAGTTCTCCTATTCCTAGGCTGCCTTGTCTCTCAGGACGGAGGAAGGGGTGGGGGAAAGAGGAGGGTGGGAGGGTTAGAGGCTTAGGAAGACGATGGTTATAAAAGGTTTTTTTTTCGGCAAGAAGGGTAGAAGGGTGGCGGGGTGGAAGAAGGGAGTGCGGAGGAGGAGTTTTGAAGATGAAGGGGGATGGAAGGAGGAGGGGGATGGATGGAGGAGGGGGATCGAAGGGGGAGGAGGATGGAAGGGGGGGGGGCAAAGAATCCGTCCGAGTCGGAAGGAAATCCAATAACGCGGTGCACTCAGACGATAATGAAAGAATAATCGCAACAATAGGAGTCAACAAAGGGGTTCCAGTAAAAAAAGAGAACAAATGCTGCTCCTCCAACTCCCAACCATCCTCCTCCTTCCGCGGGATCCCCATTCCACGGGAACCTCTCCGCGGGAGAGGGGAAGTTCCTGGAGAGGAGGAGGAGAAAGAGAAACGGAAAGGGAAGATTCGGATACGGCAGACCGCCGGAGCGAATCCCAGAGAAGTAACAAAAAATATGATTTTAGACTTCGAAATGAAATTATTTTGAGTCAAAGCGGTTTTTTAACGTTATGCAGAAAATATGACAAAAACCTATATCCTTTGAAAAGCTTAAAGTTTTGCTTTAAACTTTTAAAAAGTCGAATATGACTCGATTTAAAAATTTGTGGTGTGAAATTTAATGAAATACGTACCTAACATGCTAAGAATAAAAAATAAACGATAAAGGAAAAATTCCGAACAGTATCGCTTTGATACATTTACATATCAATTTGTTTCAAGGACATGAGAAAGGCAAAAATTTTAAACAATATTGATAAACCTGTTGATGGAGTAGGTATCACGTCGAAACCATGGTTGCCAGTATCTAATATATGGTGGAAAATTACTAAGCTTTTAAAATTATTTCTGATAATTGAGATACTCTACAAAGTGACGCTGCAAATATTAAAATTGAAAATTCATAAATTTATTTTACTCTTCACTTCAGTTTTGAACAGTAATGTGCGAATCATTGTTTTTTTCACATAGATTTTACAAATTTCGATCTCTTTTCTACTTTTCTCTTCTCCTGGTTTTAAAAAATTCTCAACTTTTTCATACTATGTTTTTAAAAGGAGGATGAACACAAACACGTAAAATTTAAAATTATCGAGTTGTAGCATTAATCCGCCTCCCGAAAGTCGCGTTAACTTTTCTATGTAGCCATTCCGGCACAAAATGCTTCTTTCCACTTACGTAAAAACCTTTCCTATCCACACTTGGGCGGCCCTCGAAAACCTCCCCTACCACTCACGCAAACGTCTTTCGGGAGCACTTTTACAGTGTCTTCGGAAGGCGCCATCGAGAACGGCCCGCGATTATCATTATTCTGGTAGTTTCCGTGCGTTCCTCCGCGATCGCATGGAACGGCTTAGGCAGACAGGCCTCATTTTTATTCGTGGCGACTCCATGCCGCTGCCTAGTTGGATATGGAAAGAGGCCCTCTCTCTCTCTCTCTCTCTCTCTCGGTCCTCACCCCCCTCCTCTTGCCCCTTTCATTCTGTCAGACTTCCCCAACACCCTCGCCTCCTCCCCCCTTCCCCCAACATCCCCCTCTTCCTCCCCCCTCCCTCTCTCTATTCCGGTAAAAGGGCCTCCATCGATTAACAATTAGAAAAGAGGGGCATTTCCATAAAATTTTCAAGGAGTTCTTTTCTCTCTTTCATTTTTCTCCTCTCATTTTTAAGGTTCCGCCCACTTCCCGCTCCGCCTATCGCAATTCTATTGTTTTCGCACTCGCCCATCTCCCCTCTCTCTCCACTTCAACCTCCTCCTTCCCCAACCACGCTTCTTCGGCCCTTTCCCTCCCCTCTCCGGGCCCCATCCCACCCCCTTCCCTCCCATTACGTCCACAAATTCGACCTCACTCCCCCCTCCCTCCCTGACGCCCACACCCCTCCACCCTTAACCTCCAAGGCACAAGCAAAACCCTTCGCCCAACTCCATATTCAAAAGCGTGTAAGTCGTTTGACCTCTTCTAGAAGCTCCTCAAGATGGACACGCTCTAGAATTTGACCTGTTCTTTGTCTTTTTTCCCCTTTTCCTTCCAATTATGTTCATGCCTTCAATTTGTGACGAGTTAGGATATTATTCGGAGGAAAAGAAGAGGATTTTTTCAAGAGACGTTACCGTAAATGTATACTAAAAATGAGGTCCTGGAGAAGTAGTCGTTGCTGAGGAGATGTACTTTAATAAGATAATTTTTACCTTAGAATTCCTTAATAGTATACACTTAAACGCACATGCAATAACAAGGTGAAGTTTGCTGGTACACAGTTGACATGTATCATCTCCGCAATACGGCTTCCGCATGTGGCTAGATCAAAGGAAAACAAATATGCCGATGGTGTAGTTTAATGAATTCATTTAAACGCTGATAAGTATCACTTTTTATCACGATGCTTTAATTTCTCTCAAAATGATCCAAAACTTTCATCATAAGCATACAATGGGAGGACTGAAACTTAAAAATCAGCACATTTTTGGAGAAAATCAGTAATAGTAAGCTCAAAACTCTAATTCCATTAATTATTATTATTTGTCGAGAAATGTCTTCGTCCTCAATATTTTTTTTCGCGTAGTTGAATTAATGAAATAATTACCAATAAGAATCAGCCGCTAATGGAAAATATCTTTTCGGAAGTTACACAGGGCTGTCGAACAAAAAGTAATAAGGAAGAGGGGGAAAAACTTGGGAGAAATAAAAAAATCCAACGCTGAACCTTATAAAATTTAATTACACGAGAAGCCCAAAGCGCCACTTGAGTGATTTCTCTTCACAATAAGAAATCAGCGAGGCCGCATTCGTAATGATAAAAAAATAAGGACGCATAAAATCACTCTGGAAACTACAGAAATTCCAAAATACTCATCGTTTTTCGAGGGCATCTCCATCTCTTTCCCCCATTTTCTTTCTTTTTCTCTTTCCATAACATTTGAAATTCGCTAACGATTGTCGAATCCCGCCCCGTCTCCCCATCCCTTCACCCTCTGCCCTACGTCCTCCCTACATTCTCCTTCCTCCCATTCTTCTCATCAGCCCCATCTCCCCTCCAGGATTCCCCCAACCTCTCCCCGCCCTTCGCCACTACGCCTTCCCCACCACTCGCTGTGGGGCCTAATCAGCCCTATAGTTTGCGCCCACCCTCTCCTCTCGCCCTCTCCCACCCCCTCTCCTCTCGCCCTCTCTCCCCCTCTTCTCTCGCTCTCTCCCACCCTCTCCTCTCGCCTCCCACCCCTTTTTCCCTTTACTTGGTCTGGTGGGCGGAGCAAAAGGAGGGGGGGGGGAGGGGAGGGAGGATAAGCGGAGAAAAAGGAAAGAAATTTCGAAAACGGCATTCCAATAAAGCAAACAGTGAGAGCCCACCCAAGAACGCGCAACTCTCTCGGAGCGCCCAAACTCTTTTAAAATTTAGGATTCTGGGTGGAGTGGAGGTCAGCGAGGGAGTTGTAGTGGTGGGGAGGAGGAGGAATGGAAAAAAATGGGAGGTGCAAAGTAAAAGGAAGGAAAGAGAGTGGGTGGATGCGGTGATCCGGGTCATCTTCTTCCCGCGGCCCTAGGGTTTGGTGTAAGGGAGTTGGAAAAAGCAGGAAAAATGGAGGGGGAGGAAGAGGGAATATTTGGCCGTGTGGGTATTTTCGGGCAAGAGATGGTTGGAGAGGAGAGGGAGGGGAGAGAGGTTAAGAGGTTGTTGAGGCTGCGTTGTGGAAAAAGAGGTGTTCTGCGGGTGTTGAGAGTGAGTTTTTTGGGAGGCCTGGAGTTTTTTGGATAGGGACGTGGGTGTGAGGGAGGAAGGATGGAGAAGGGGAGGGCGCGAAAAGGAAAGGAAAGAGTTGGAAAATTATAAGAGCAGTTGAAGAAACCCACTTAGTTGTCGTTTTAGCCGGGAGAGGGCGGGCGGGTGGGTGGTTGAGACCGGCGCTTGGAAATTAAATTCTATTTCATTTCGGGGGGCCGAGGGAAAACTTAAGAGCGAGCGTGGGTGGGGGAAAGGGGGTTGGGGTGGATAGGTGAGGAGAGTTTGAAGAAAGAAAAGAAGAAAGAGAAGGGCGGAACCATTCTTCAATGAGCATTTTTCCTCTATCCCGTCCACCGTCGAATCCTCTTTCGTTGGGTCCTATTCATAGACCATCGTTAGGAATGTATTCCTTTATCTGTACTATTCATAGGGCGCCGTTATCTTATTTGCTACTCTCCTACGTAGCATGGAAACTTGTTTAACACGCAGATTTTTAAGAAATTAATTTTATTTATTATCACGAGGTTTGTATGTAGGTCATGTTGGTCAGTAAAGCAATTAACATTGGCAGCAAGGAACACCAACTGGCATGTCGAAAATGAGATTCGATCTCAAGTCCTTATTTTTGAAAGTTGTATTCACCTTTCAAGGCTCATCTCCATTGATGACATTTGAGCGACGATGTGCGTGAAACACTTTTTCTAATAGATTTGTATAAATTTGGTTTACCCGG
The DNA here is from genome assembly GCA_028673005.1 of Tanypteryx hageni. Lineage (NCBI taxonomy): Eukaryota > Metazoa > Arthropoda > Insecta > Odonata > Petaluridae > Tanypteryx > Tanypteryx hageni. The sequence goes on from CM054112.1 coordinate 22,455,086, forward strand.
GAAAGGTTATAACAATTATAAGACCGAATTCTCTGATTGTTATTTTGCTTAAATTCTTTCCGTCTTTAAAGCAATGAATAATATATTAAATTCAAATGTGAGTATGATTGAGGTATTGGCTCAGTTATTAGTATTAAGTTGAGTCTAATGTTCGGTGCAAGCAATGAAAAATTCTTGCAGATTCTTTTCCCATTATATTAATATAAAAAACATCAGTACACCTGAGGAGGATGGTTATAGAAGTGATCTAGTATTGCCATTATTGTTACTATTATTCAGTTCTTATTTTCTACGACACCACACCGAAAATTCTCAGAAAATATCGATCTAAAAAAACCGAAAGTAAACCACCATGTTAAAGAGAAACATAAGTCCGAATAAAAATCCGCCATTTTATCTAGAGATGGTAATCGCCTTCGGAGATGGAAATACGCGTTGAGAGATGTTAAGATGTGCGTCGCATGTTAATCCAAATGCCTCCCCGCGGTATCTAAATAAGAGTGCGTGCAGAGGATCCTGTGTTTCCACGCTGTCCCAGAGTGGAAGTGGGAAAATGGGGAGAGGTGGCGGCGTGGGAGGGTAAGAGAGGTGGGAAGTGAGGCGGAGAGGTGAGAAGGAGACGAGAGAAGATGGAGGAAAGGGAGAAACGGGGGAGGGGGGCACGAAGAGGGGGCTGGAGTGGAGAGGGCCCTGTGGGAAAGGCCACACCTGTCGATTTTAAAAACTCGGAGCGGCCATTGGCCAACAACTTTAGTTGGAACAAAAGAAGATCACTGTGAGAGTGAGAAAAAGAGAAAGAAAATGGGATGGGAGAGAAAAATGAGCGGGGTGGTCAGGGAAGGGGAGAGAGAGAAGGGGGGGAGAGAGAGAGAGGAGTGGGAAATGGAAAGGATTCTTTTGGGAAGCGACGTGTAAAAGCCGGAGAATGAAAATGCATATGGAACGAAGGGCAAAAGTAATTTCTCAAACTTTCGGCTCGAATGGGAGGAAGAGGAGGGGAGGATGGTTTAGGGGTGGGAGGAGGGATCTACCTTCCTTCTTTATTTCTTCTTTATTTCGATGAACAGTAAGAGGGAGAGAGAGAGAGAGCGAAGGCAGCGCGCTGTGGCAAACGGTCGACTTTTCTTTCCCCTCTCTCTCTTCCTGGCCTCCTCGAGAAAAAAACGACAAAATTTGAATTCCTTATTTTCCTCTCTGTTTTTCATTATCATAACCGCTTGGACATCTCTCTCTCTCATTTACCCGAAAATGGCCGAAATGGAGCACCTCTCCCACTCCTCGAATTCTTTCGGAATGTTTAATAGAACCTTTTGTTTACTTCTTTATCATACATCTGTCCTTTTCTGAAGCGGAGAGCGCAAAGTGAATGGGATGTTTACTCTACTGAGTTGCTCATTTGAGTTTTATTTCTTTTGAAGAAGTCTTTTCTCGTATTTAAATAAACGCTGTTAATGTATGTGGCTAAGTACGATCTTCAATAGTTCATATTAAAAAATGATTACATAAAATCAGTCGTTTTTAGTCTTGATTATGAACGGATATAAAGAAAGCGAGTGGTACTGATATCTCAAAAGAGATATTTAACGGTTCTGAAAAAAGTTGATGCTATAATGATTATTATTAAGTACAACTGATATAAAAATATATTTCAATCAGCATAATGCTCTAGCAGACTTTTAATAAATTGAAAGGAGTTTAACTACAATACGATCAAGGTTTGATACAAAAGAGTTATGTATCCCATTATTTTATATATAATAACAATTATTTAAAATTAGTTATTAATTTTTTGGCATGCTTATGAAAATATATTTTGGCATTAAATGTTAACCCAATTCAACTGTTCATCTTTTATGGATATTACGGGCGAAAAATGTGTAACCTTTTCGAATTTTCTTTCGACAAAGATAATATATGATGCTACTTCTAATTAAAAATAGTACTAAGTTATACGGTGCATGTTATTTTTCACTCTCTAATTCCATTTTCATATAAACTAAAATATAATACATGCAGTAGGTACGTATACGCGACGCAACGTCTCGGTCCTATTCTCGGTATACTAAAAGGCTGAGAGCGCAGCGATGCGAAGTAATCTCGACGTGTGTTTACAATGTGCATGTTGAAAAGCACTAGACGAAGCCGTAAAAATAGGTCGACAATTGACTTTCGTCCGCAGAAGTTAGTTTTTTTTACCCATTTACCATTTCCTTCCAGATTCTCGGAGGGAATGTTTTTCCAAGAAACCGAATTTCATAAAATATAACAAACTCCGTATGGAGATTTTGAAAATCCCTCCCCCGCCCCACGCACCACCTTCCAAGTTCCCAACTATGAGCTCCAAACCCTTCCTTATTCCGCCTCTCTCTCTACTCCCCTTCTCTCCCCCTCTCCTTTCCCTCCCTCCGTATATATCGCTGCCTTTACTTCCAATCTTTGGATTCGTGTCTCACGGCTATAGCGAAAAGGCAGTCAAACTCAACGACGATCGGTACCGTGCCCGGAGAAAATATGACTTTTGTGTCAATGATGATAGGTTGCGAGGGATTTTGGGAATGGAGGAGGAGGAGAAGGAGGTGGGGCAGGGTGCGGGGGGAGTTTGGGAGAAATAAAAAAGGTGGAGATATCGAAGTAGGATTGGGTGGGCACGGTCGGAAGGGGATTTGTTGATATAGGGAAAATATTACGGTCGAATACGGCATATAAGATATAATTTTTCTCCCAACGAATAGATGGAAAAGATAAGGATCTGGCCAGGGAGGTGGAAAGAACGCGAGAGTGAGAGAGTGAGAGAGAGAAAGAGAGAGAGAGAGGGAGAGAGAGGGAAAGGGCGTCAGCGAGAAGATTTGCGTGTCCTCTAGATTAAACCTAAGCGTTAAAGAAGGGAATGCGAAGAAATATACTTCCTACATTACATTACAAGCATGTACCTTGTAGCTCATCTTGAATAGACTCGGCAAAAAACGTCGACATCTGGCGGGTGGACTTCCACATATTTATTTTTTAATCATTCAAGAATAAATAACTACCAAGTTGGTGACATAAATTTCACAAAATTTTCTCCAAACCTTAGTAAGACGTTTTAGTTTGTGCACCTACTTTTATTTCAGTAGATTTGTTCTTAAGATCTCTCCCGCTCCGATATTTTCGCGAAGATGGTAGCTACCGTTTATGGGGTTGGACTTTAATTCGAACAAGTGCAATCAGCGAGAGAGCGGAGGGCGGCTGAATTCGAAGTACGTGGCAACAACAAGAGGAAAGGAATCATAAGGAAAAAGTCGGAGATGGAGAGTTATATTTGGAAGAGGGTGACTCGACGCAAAGTGATGCGACGTGACGCGTCGAGGGCGAGGTGCTGGGGACAACGCGGAAAAAAGTGCGCAAGAGAGATAAGGAAAACGAGGAGGCGAAAGGGACTGTGGAGTGGATGGGGGAGAGTGGGAGAGGAGGGGGAAGAGTGGGAGAGGAGGGGGAAGAGTGGGAGAGGAGGGGGAATAGTGGGAGAGGAGGGGGAAGAGTGGGAGAGGAGGAGGAAGAGTGGGTGAGGAGGGGGAAGAGTGGGAGAGGAGGGGGAAGAGTGGGAGAGGAGAGGGAAGAGTGGGAGAGGAGAGGGAAGAGTGGGAGAGGAGGGGGAAGATTGGGAAAGGAGGGGGAAGAGTGGGAGAGGAGGGGAAGAGAGGGAGAGGAGGGGGAAGAGTGGGAGAGGAGGGGGAAGAGTGGGCGAGGAGGGGGAAGAGTGGGAGAGGAAGGGGAAGAGTGGGAGAGGAAGGGGAAGATTGGGAGAGGAGGGGAAGAGTGGGCGAGGGGAGAGGGGGAAGATGGGAGGGGGAAGAGTGGGAGAGGAGGGAGACCAAAGGGAGAGAGAGAGAAGTTTCGGAGACTCCCTGTGACTGGCATTTCTACAGCGCCGGACGATTCTTCGCCATTACGAAAAAGTTTTGTTCTGCTTAAAGTAGAATTTCACATTATTTTTCTTTCATTCGATAAGAACAAAAGGAACGCGAGGAAATGTTACGAAGGGCGAGATGGGGCGCTTATAAAAGCTGCGGGGAACAGAAATACAATAGTGTTCACGATAGGAGATTCTTTTTATCCCAAAAAGTCGAGAGAGTAGGAGAAAGGAATGAGGAGAGAGGAGTGGAGAATGTGGTGGGAAGGAAGAGAGATATAGAGCGGGGGAAAAGGGAGAGAGAGAAAGAGAGAGAGATGGGGCGGGGAGTCATGAAGATAACTTCATGGAAGTCGAAGGGAAATTCGTCCAACTTCGAAGGGAAGGGATGGAAAGATGGGTGGGCGTGGAAGGAGAGGGAAAAGGAGGGGGGAGGAAGGGGAAAGGGGATGAGAGGAAAAAGGAGGGGGAAAGGGGATTAGAGAAAAAAGGAGGGGGAAAGGGAGAGAGGGAATAGTGGGGAAATGGGGAGGAGAGGGAATAGGAGGGAGAAAAGGGGAGGGGAGGGAGAAAGAGGTAGGTGACATTCGTGGCGGGCATAGCCGAGGAAGTTTAGGTGGAGAAAAATGAGCGAGAACGGATTTCATGAGTGGAATCCCCATGAATCTGTTCGCGATCGAACATTCATGCTAAGCCGGATGGTAGATCACGCAAAAAACAATGCCTAGATGTAAGTAGTGTGAATGGTTCTATTGTTTGAATTCAGGAAATTATTTAACCTTTATCCTACCAGATTTCAAATTTTAACTACCTTTCGAAGATCGAAATTGGATATCAAGGTCAGTATAATAATCAACTGCTCACAATGGCCATTTACTTAATTAATAATATGCTCAAAGGGACATAATCAATGATCTTTTTGGCTTAAGGATTTATCTATATCAATTCATTATTTTCTTTTTAACACGCTAAAAATCGTAGAAAAATGATGTATTTGACTGATGAAATGGTGATTGAATAAATTTGTGCATGAATACCAAATAAATCATCCAATACTTTTTCAATCACGATTCTATTATTCTAGAGATACGAAGAAGAACGATCACTTCGACAGAATTTCTCACTAGTGCCACAAGCAAATTCCAAGGCGGTATTTATTGTCCACGCGCGTGCAAATTTCAAATTTAAAAAAATGCTGCCAGCTAAGCGGAAGTGCTGTGAAAAAGTCTCATCTTGATCACCTTCGTCAATCTCTCTCTCTTCCCATTTCCACCGACACGCCGAACTCCACTGACACAATTACCTTGGAAGGAGCGCTCTTCGCTTGTCTCCCTCTCTTATCACAATGACCTAGAAACATCGGAATAGCGCATCGCATATTCGAACTCTGGGTGACGAATATAATGAGGCCATCTAATGAAAAATAAGAAAATCTAAAAAATGGAACGCACGACTGATTCTCTAAGATCCTGACTATAACGAACGGCGAGAAAATAAAAATTTATTTATCATCTTCAACCGATATAAATGTTGTCTAATTTCCGGTTCCGACGCGCTTGAATATTTCTAAACATTTAAAATATTTAATCCATACTTTAAATATTATGAAAAGTAAACCATGTTTTATTCTTTGGTCGATCGCACAACAATTAACCATCAAATCAAAAACTACTCCACACGAAGAGCGATTTATTTAAAGAACTTGCCTTCTGATTTGGTTTACTGGAACGACGACTTTATTGTGCTTAATACTGAAATATATACAAGCCAAGAGATCTGTAAGACCGATCATGATTGAGTTTATTGTTAAAAAAAGCTCTATAAAACGATAAATAGTGGGTTGAAAGAAGGATCTTGGCGTAGATTAATATAAAAAGACATTGGGTGAGGCAAAAACTGATTGTACATAAGATGTTGCATTGAAATAGCCTAGCTCAATGATATAGGTTAATCGGGTGTTACAGCTGAATACATTAATCCATACACGCTAATGTAAGATGCGAGAGAGGAAACAGGCAGGGATAGTGAGGGAGTCGAGGATCAAAGCTTCTCCGCGCTCGAGCGCTTTAACGGTTCCATAGATGGCTCTCATAGCTACAATCAGCGGACACGTCTTACATCGTCAGATGTTTGAGGAGAAGTGAAGGGGAGGAGGAGGGGAGAGAGGGAAAATAAACGGAGAGAGGAGGATGATGAGAATGGGACGAGGACGAGAAAGGAGAAAGAAGGCGGAAGGAAGAACGAGAGAGGAGGAGAATAAGGACGGAGGAGAGAGAGATGGGTTTAAGAAGAGATAGGAAGAAAGAGAGAGATAGGTAGAGAGAGAGATAGGAATAGGGAGAGAGAGATAGGAATAGAGAGAGAGAGAGAGAGAGAGAATTGGGAAGAGGGACACACACTGGGCATGTTCTTTCGCTCGCGGAAGAAAAAAAGTGTCGTCGGAGGGTTTGGGATGAAAGGGGATGAAAAGAGGTTGGAGGGAGCGATGATGACGAGGTGAGAATCAAATGGAGGGATCCGCGGATGGGAGGATGGCGGGGAGGGGGATGGTGGAGAGGGGGATGGTGGAGAGGGGGATGGTGGAGAGGGGGATGGTGGGGAGGGGGGATGGTGGGGAGGGGGAAGAATGGGTTAGAAGGGTGCATGAAAGCCGTTACGGCTTTTGTTTCTGTGGCTCGCAAAAAAGGGACTCCTATATGGGCGACCGTATGTATTTTTTTTTAATTTTCCAGGGACCTTTCTCGTATGCAAACATTATATTCATTGACATTGTGCTGAATCATGGAGCCGCAGAAGCCGAGGAGACGCTTGAGAGCGTGGAAGGAATCTGTTTCCACGAAGTTTAGAACGTTTGAAATGAATACGAGAAACAAATGCGTTTGGGGGTATTGAGAATTTTTGTCCGATCCGGAGACTAATTTCAGTTTGGAAAGGCGAAACAAGACAAATGAATTAACTTCAGTGGTCATTGTGGTTAAAATTAAAATTTGAAATATCATGTGCGTAACTTTTATTTAGTTTTGTTTTGGAGGAGAAAATTGAATCAGTGTCTTAATCACGAACAAGGACTAACGAACGCCGAGTTTTTCGCAAAGGATTCGAAAAACCTACATCTAATAATCACTATAATTATTACAACCGTATTTTAAATCTATCCGAGCATCTTATGAGAATATGAATGTACATGTTCAGTACTATTAATAAATTAAAGTACCGACTCGTAATTTTTCAAAATTAACTGCAGGAAATAAAACAAACCAAGAGCTTTACATTTATTTTTTATTGTTTTTCCAAAATCTCCGACCACGTTATTAAATATTTCAATTCCTAATTCCTTCTGATCATTATTTATACGCGGGCGATCTAATTGTCCGCCGAATGGGTCTGCCGAAGAACGGATAAAATCAATGATCAGTCGTTTGATAACATTACAACGTAAATATTCGATCGGGGTTTCAAACGCAAACCGTTTATCCGAGGGACTCAGTCTCATGAATCATCCCGCATTATCCACGAACCCATTTTGTTATTAGTGTCCAGAGAAATAGAGAGAGAGAGAGATGGGAAAGAAATAAAGGAAAGAAGACCGTGACAAAGTGCCTTCCCACAAAAAAAACCTTTAGGGAGAATGAAAAAATAACAGATGGGCCAACCGATACGTCTCGGCGAAAAGTGTGAAAAAGGTCGCTTTATCAGATCTCGGATATATATAGAGAGGAAAAAACAACTCTCCGCTACTAAAGCCCGCTTATGATAGCGAGATAAACATCGAGACCATTTTTTCCTTCACGGGTCACTCAAAAACGCCGTCTTCATTTTAAGCGCGTAAACCGACACCGCGGGAGTTGAAGAGCGACGAGCGGGAAGAACGGCGTTTACTCTTTCACGTTCCGCGGAACTAGACTCAGTTTTTTTAAGTCTTGTGACGGCTTCCGTTCCTACCGCGGGTGCGGATTTAATGATCGTGGATGGTTAGGAGGAGAGTGGCAGATGGCTGAGTGGGCCCCACCTCTACTGCCTTACCCCTTTCCGCCGGCAAGGTATGAAGGGAAAGGGAAGGTAAGGCCCGCAAGGGCAGTGGTTTCTGGATAGAGAAGGGCCGAGGCCTTAAAAAAAAAGAAGGACCGTATCCTGAGAAATGAATCCAGGAAAAAAATCGTGGGCGTAGTGAAGAAGGGTAGCCCACATTCATTCCTTTGTGGGCCGTCCCGGGTTTGGGAGAGAGAGAGGTTCCCGAGGGAGGAGAGGGGGAAGAATAGAGGTACGGAGGAGGGTGGGAGGGGTTGGATATTCCGTTGTTGCATATGCATATGGCAGGAGAAGACCCTGAGTGTATGCAGATTTGTTGGGTTCCGCGTGTTCTCCCACGACGCTCCCTACCCCCTTCCTCCCGCCCTCCTACCCTTCCTCTCTCCCTCCTACCCATTCCTCCCTCCCTCCTATCCTTCCTCCCTCCTTTCTGACCTCCTCCTCTACCTCTCTCCATCCTATCTCTACCTCCCTTCCCCTTACCCCCTTCCACCCTCCTTTCTGACGTCCTCCTCCTCTACCTCTCTCCCTCCTGCCTTTTCCTCTCCCTCCTATTCCCTCCCTCCATCCTGCCTCGATACACCTCACTCTTATTTTACCTCGTGTCCTCATCTACGCGTTTGTTTCTTCTCTTTACAGCTGCAGCTTCCCCTTCTCATTCAGCTCCCCCTCCCCATCACAACCTTCCCTCTCACTCTCAATTATAAACGGCGACGCCCATTTCTCACCCCTTTCTGCGGCTCCGCATTCCTTCGCACCTTTTAAAAAAAGGAGGAAAAAACGTGCGTCGCGGAGACATCCCTTCCGTAACGACGGAGAAAATATCACCCTCTCGCGTGAAACACTGAAATTAACGCTCCATATAGCGTCCACGTCCACGCTTTAATTTTTTATTAAAATTTTAGGCTCGTGGAAAAATTAGACCGGACGGAAGTGAAACGTTGTGTTCCTCTCTCTCTCGGAGCTAAACGTGTGTTTACGCCTCGTCACCGAAAGAAATGACCGGCAGTTTTATTTTCCTGACACGTTTGATGAGTAAACACGATAAAGTGGCTTGAATAGTTTCGGAAAAAACGTGTTATTTTCAGAGTTGAGCACGTCCGAAAGGTTACTGGAGAATTAATGTTTGGCGTCATTATTTTAATTATATTAATACGGCCAACATTTTAATTTAATCAAAGACTTCATTGGTTATATACTAGGTTGGTTAAGTGCGGTTAAAGTCGACACTTTTTAGGCGAATTCCTGAAAAATCTATTTTCCGCGAGTGAATGTTTAAGTAGCACGTGCACATTTCTATTCAAGATAACTGTTTTCACTGTTAATGTAATTTTAATCATCATGATTCACGAAGTTTTAAAACAAATAAGTTTAAGTTTAATGCGCGAAATGGATAGTAATTAATGTCACAATGGTAAATTTTGAGTTTAGATAATATTTTTTAATATATTTTCTCCGTAAAATTATAAATAAAACGAAAATAGTGTGAAAATAGATTTTTGATTCATCCGCATGGTGTAGCCATTATTGATTTAGTACTACGATAAACTGCTTTCAAAATATGAAACACGTATGAAGACGTTACTCGCTCATTTCTAGATCTTTCTAGAAATAATAGGCATCCATAATTTCTTCTATGTCTCGGCCTCATTTAAATTTGAAGCGCATTACTAGAGAAGTTTAAAAAAATTCAGCCGCCATTTGCTTGAACGGAATTTTTTTCATGCACCCAGTAAGATTGGATGATGTCAACGGTGCTTGAATGGTGACTTTCTATTATCCTCGCGGTACACTTGGGGAAGTCATGTCCTCAACACTCCTCTTTACCTCTCCCCTCCGCCCTTTTTTTTACCTCAACTCCGTTTCCCCATCCTACTCCATCCTTCCTCTCTCACTCCTTCCACTTCGCCTTCACGAGGGATAAAGGCTCCGCTCATCTCGAGGGCAAGGAGAGAAGAGAAGATAGAGAGAGAGAGAGAAAGAGGCCCACACGCTGTATTCCTTTTTAACGCCTCGCTCGCTTTTCTCTCTCTTCCCCCCTCTAACACCCAATCCCTATCCTATATCCTCTCGACGTAGGCATTTTCGCCTTTCTTTTGTCTTCGCGCGGCGCAACAGTCTCTTTTTAATTCAGGAGGGCGGTAACAGGCTTTAGCTCGGATGGGATACAGATTGAATGGGCCGAAACAGAGAGAGAGGGAGGGAGGGGGTGGTTAAAATCAGGAAAGAGGGAGGAAGGGAGAGTGAGAAACAAGGAATAGGAGAGAGAGAGTGTGTGTGTGTGTACGGAGGAATGGGAGGAGAATGAGAGTGTGTGTAGGAAGGAATGGGAAGAGAATGAGTGTGTAGGGAGGAATGGGAGGAGAATGAGAGTGTGTGTAGGAAGGAATGGGAAGAGAATGAGTGTGTAGGGAGGAATGGGAGGAGAATGAGAGTGTGTGTAGGAAGGAATGGGAGGAGAATGAGAGTGTGTGTAGGGAGGAATTGGAGGAGAATGAGGGAGAGAGTGTGTGCAGGGAGGAATGGGAAGAGAATGAGAGAGATACTATTTCTTTTCGCGCTCCGGAAGTTGGCGGCAGCGTCGTGAATGTAGATGGATTAAAGAAGTGCGAGTGGTCGTTTGTCATTTGATGGAGGAAAAGATGGAATGAGCTTGACTTAAATTAGTGAATAGTTTTAATTCAGTTTTGTAAAAATTTTGCGCAAGCTAGACAATTGCCTAGGGCGCCGTATACTTAGGGGTGGCTCTTTTACATTGCAATGCATATTTATGTTCTTTATTATTTGATAAAACAGAAAAATGTAATTTTAAATTAATGTTACAATCAGAAACTAATTATAATATTTTCTGTAAAATTTACAAGTATTTTTTTCGAACGGAACAATTTAGTCCTCTAGCCTTGGGCGCCAGAATACATGCAGGTGACTAGATTTCCATTCAATGTATTTTTGAAGTTATTTCCTTGCATACGTCTTGTTATAAACAACATCGCACTACTGCAAACAATCAGCTTCAATAAGAAAAATTGTAACCATGCGTCGTGGATACACTTTCCAATGTTTCAGACAACAGAATACCGTTCGTCAACAGCGTATCGACCGAACAAAAAACAACAAACGCTTTCCTAGCAAAGCTTCTTGGTTACGACAGGCGATCCAAGAAACAACCATATCGACCGCTTCTTTTCCTCCAAAATATTCTCGCCATCGGACAGACGCGTGGTTCACTATGGTTACTCCGTGCATTCGGTCCATTTTTAAGCAAACAAAACGCCGTTATGCACAGCACGGTGAGTACGCGCGCTGAGTTAAAATGGAGGGGGAGAACAGAGAGTTGGGGTAATTTTATGGTCGTGTTGAAGTGGATGTGCAAATGATTACCTTTTGGGAGACGTAAACGTAGGGCGGATGGGGGAGATGCTGGAGCAGAATAGGTGTGCCGGGAGCCGTGAGGGGGAGCCACGGGGAGAAATAGGAAGAGAGAAAAATAGAGATAAGGGGTATATGGAGGGAGTGGGTAAAAAATAGGGGGAGAAGATGAGAAGAGCCAAAACCGGTTCCTTTCGCCATCAGTCCCAGCGTGAGGCTGGTCCACGGTGGACGCTCTGGGAGGGGAAGGGTGCGTAACAAAAGAGGCGGTGGGTGGGGAGGAAGAGGGGAAGGGAGCAGAAGCTACGGCGCGTGATTGTAGTATTTGCATTCTCTTTTGTTCCATCTCGGATGGAGGGAGGTAAAGGAAAGAGACCCTTCCGCGTAGCTGTTGAAGACGGGCTATCCGTTCCTTACGCCCTCCCTCGCCCCTGTGTTCCTCACACGCCCTCTGTTGATGCAAAAACGATGGTCCACGCTATGGTCAAAGGGAAAATATCCAGGCTGGTTAAGGGTTGTGTATTGCCACCGCTGGGTTGACTCTATAAAAGTTTTCATTCAGGGATAGAAATGGAAATAGGTCCAGAATTATGGGAACCCTCCAATCTAATTATACCAGGCTATTCTTTCGTAATATAAGAACATCGAGAGAAACATGTTTTTATTTATAAACTTTAACTATTGTTTTAAGCAAGTAGCAAAAGAGTTACATTTTGGCCTTCGGAAACTAAAGAGTAAGCCGCACTCCTAAATTTGACGCCTCGAAAATTTTTAACTTCGATCCCTCTCGTCCCTCATTGAGTAGCTAAAACATAATAAAATATTATTTTAATTATCTGATAAATAATCTATGACCAAGGACAGGAAATAATACATGAAACTTAGAAGTATTAGTTTAACAGCTCGATCGAGAATTATACTTAAACTTTCTCACGAATTTCTTCAAGCAATTGGTTTTAATGTCCCATCAAGGCTTCTTCTGCCGATGAACAACATAAAATTAACGACAGGCGCTGAAGAAAACGCGAAGTCTTTTTCAAATCTATGCGATAATGGTTTAAGTCCGCCCTAGGGATAGTAACGAAAAAGGGGATTTGGAGACGAAATGCTCTCTTATGCAAGTATACGAGTCATACCCTCTTTTCATATAGACGGCGCTATCGTCGCCAGTGGCGCCTAGGTAGAAAATATCCTCTTAAAACAACTATTCAGAAAGACCATGGCGATAAAAATACAAAACCTTTGTGCATTGCAGATTGAAAAATATTTAATAGAGGTTACTTATTAAAAGTTGTCGATGTCTATTACATTTATAAAGTATACAGTCTATGACAAGTTTATTGAATTTGAGACGTTAAAACAGTTTCTACGTCAGAATCTTGCAGCCATTAATTTAATCCTTTGTTGCCGGGTCTATCGAGCTCGGTGGTCCGGGAGCGTCGGTTGACGGATGGGTCCAGCGGGGGGCGGGCGGGAGGGGGGGGAGGAAAGCGGCTAGAGCAGAAGAGGGACAGAGGGAAGGAGAGGGCGAGGGAAGAGAGAGAGAGGGGGTGGTCAGCCGGAAGGAAGGAAGAGTGGCCACACCCGATTGTGCACCCACCTGTGGCGCCGGGTGCTCTAGAGTGGCCATTCAAAGCGCACCTCCTAAATGGAGAGTGCAACTCTCGAAAAGGAGGAAGAGAGGCGGGGGCGGAAGGCAGCTGCCCCTTCTCATATAATGGCCGCCGGACGTTCTTCTCCTCACTCGCGCTTCGTCCGACCAATGCAGCGCAACCAGCCAATTCCTTAGTCTATTCCAAGTGAGCTACCGTTGTCGATTGACCGCGTCTCTCACAGATTCTCGCGTTATGTGATGTCGCAGCACTTTCACGGTTGATAGAGACGTACGTACATTAAACCGCTTCTATTCGTGCTTTTGCCGTCGTTTAAAACGGGTCATACTGATCGCGATCGGATTTCAAGTTCTCCCTCATCTATTTTTAGCTCCAAGTGAGATCGTCGTTATGCTTTTCATCAAAATTTCAAGAGTATATTTGTATGTTAAATGGTATGTTTTCTCAGTTTTTGCGCAAATTTAGGAATTAAAAACAAACAGATCAAACTTATCTGTTGAAATGTATAGCAACAAGGATTTTTTACCGGAAGAACAATGTTTTACTGGAGTAATTCAGAATGCCAAAGTTAGTGATCCTTCATCGCGTTACCTTTTACTGAACTAAGTAAAACATTCATCGAAGTCCATATAGACAGAGTACATTCCCTTCATTTCGATAGCATCTGTAAATAATAATAAAAAATTGGGTATTTTAGGAGAAATTTCCAGCGTAATATATTCTACAACGTCCACCCATTTAAACGCTGCATGGCTAACCTTAGATTAAGCCTCGGAATCAAGCGAACCATTTGGCTACCCATCACCGAGATTGCTGGTGAGTATAAAGGGGACACGCACTCTCACGGTTATTCCATGCTCAAGTGGTCCCGAAGGAATAGGAGTCATGTCCACGAAAACAAGTGTCCCTGTCCGTTTTTTGTCTATTCCGACCGCGTGGGCGAGGCGGGATGGCGGGGAGAGCTTTGAGGAGGAGAGGGGGAGGAGGGGAAGGAAGCGAGCGGAAGGGGTGGAGGTGGGGAGGCAGAAATAAGAGTGCCCACTCGTCTGTGCGATGGGTGGAGGAGAAAAAAATATAGGCGTCATTGGGGGGGGGGGGAAAAAGCCTCCTCATTCGTCATTTGGCAAACGGACGCCGAGTCGTGATTGGTCGAGGCTGTCCCCCTTGTCTCCCCACGGGCGACGCTACCCCTCCTCAACCCCTCCCGTTTTTTTCTCCACCCCTCAACGTCATGGGCACACCCCCTCCCTCTCTCCACCCCCTCCTCCTCTCCACCCCCTCCTCCTCTCCACCCCCTCCTACTCTCCACCCCCTCCTCCTCTCCTCTCCTCCCCTCCCTCTCTCCTCTCCTCCCCTCCCTCTCTCCACCCCATCCTCTTTCCTCGTGACATATTCACCCTCTTCATACGCTTTCCCCTAACGCACCCCTCCCCTTTACGCCGCTTCCCTCCTCTATCTCTTCCTCAGCCGCCTAACTCCATTTTTTCCCATCTAGTATGTAAGGCGGGTGGGCAGCGAGAAGGGGGATTTGAAGGGGTCCCGCGCTACGAGTGAAAATAAGGACCACGAGGGAGGAGAATAAGAAGACCGATGAAGCGTGGAGAAAAAAATATTCTCGCATTAGACGCGGACTCCTCGCTCTCATATATGCACGTGGCAGTTGATCGGCAATGCGCGAATCGACAAACATTTCCTGAAAATACCAAAAAATTGAATTACAAATAAATGTCGCCTTCTATTAACAACACCTTCATGAATTTTTATCCTTGCGAATGGGATGTTTAAGAAGAATTGACTTCCAACATTTAGGACGGACGTGATGGAATTATTTTTAAACCGAACATATTTGATAGAAAAGGACGGTTAGGGGATAGGAAGGAGTGCGGCAAGAGAGGCGGGGGTGGAATGAGGGGTCACCAACGGCGAGCTAGGAGGAACCTCCCCTTCCTAGGGACGGATTAAAAATGAATTATAAAAAAGAAACAAGCAGCGGAGGGTGACGAAAAAAGGAAGGCGGAGGGGCGTGTGTGCGGAGAGGAGAGGGTGTGGGGAGGGGGGAAGAGGAGGAAGAAAGGGGAAGTTGGGGTGGGGTGGGTTATGCGAGAGAGTGAGAGAGGGTGGAGGGAAAAGTTTCTTTTTTCGCCTCACGGGCGAAGTATGAGGATAGCGCTGCATAGGGTGGGGGTGGGGGAGGAGAGAGAGGGGAGGGGAAGGGGGAGAGAAGAGGGAGGGAGGGCAATGACTCACACCATGAGACTTCTTTTGTTGGCCTCCTCGAATATGGCGGTCTCATCATTTGGAGGGAGCTGGAGCGAGGCCATACGCAAGCCCTTTTACGGACGTTGGATTTGGTGGAGGAGGAAGAGGGAGAAACGGGGAGGGCGAGAAAGAATTAAAAGAGGCAAGAGAATGTGAGATTGGGAAGCGTGGAATAAATAGAGAAAGAGAGAGACAGAGGAATAGAATTTATAAGAGAAGGGGAAATTAACGGAAACTAAGAAAATTGAGTTTGGGAAAGAATAGGCTAGATGTATTTATGTGTATGTGTGTGTGTGTGTGTGTGTGTGTGTGTGTGTGTGTGTGTGTGTGTGTGTGTATATATATATATATATATATATATATATATATATATATATATATATATATAGGAGAGGAAGTGATGATGTTGGCAACAAGCTGTTGAAGGGAGCCCAGTGGACACATCAAGTTGGCGAGCTGCTGGGGGTGTCGAAGAGACAAACGTAAAAACACAAAAATCACGGACGCTTTTCGGGCTTATTATAAATATAATTAAATTTCACATTTTCATTACGAGGATACATTTTGTACTTTTTGGTATTGATATTACATATAATTCGGAGTTGGGCGAAAAGAATACTGAAATTTTGTTTTCATCCCGGATGGTTGGGTGATATAGGTTTAACTGCTTTATCATAATTTATAGGTGTTTGTAGCCGTAAGGTAAGCTGAATGGCAGGGCAAATGCAAATTAAAGGAATTAATACGGATAAATACGAAGCTCAGCAACATAATATTGTCGCTAACGAATACTGCACAACTTGTTGAGTACAATCTGGGAGTAGAAAGAAAGAAAGAAAAATGTCTTTATTGGCGAGGTTGAGGCAAAAAATACCTTATTGGATGCCGTAAAGGTGACGCGGTATGCTTGCCGGTCGTATCTAGAAAAGTCGGAAAGGTCTTTCTCTCTTTTATAACGGCAGCGGTCGAGAATTTCTTCTAAGCGGTCTGCTCTCGTTTATTTTTTTTTTTATTAAGGAGTGGTCAATATCTAAACATAAAACGAATTGATCGGCGTTCAACAAGACAATGGGATTGAAATTATCGAATAAAGTTTTCTTAAATAAAAATAACACTTATTTAGTCTAACAGTTTGTGTTAATTACTAATTTTTGGGTTACGAGTATTGAAAAAATAATTTTGATTTTTTTCGTGATACTTTTATGCATCTCAATTTTTAGCCAAGTAAGGAATCTGCAAAGTAATAACCCGAGGGTTTGTGCTAGTTGACGTGTCGCCATATAAAAATATTTCAGCTTACTCGAGAAAATCAGATTGACAAATTAATGGGCGTTATGGAACAACTACTGCCCTCACGTTTACGCGCCAACCGTAGGATTTTTATATCCTTGGATTACAATCAACTCTCATTGGGAGATATTTATTTCTAAGAACGTCAGTGCTGAGAAGAGGAGGTTAGGGGTGGTTGCGGAGATGTGGGTTGGTTAAACCCGAAGAAAAGACCTATGAATAGCGAACTGAGTCGCAAGAATAAGAAATGGCCGTGGGAGTCCGGCGGCGCGATTGGCGGGCTTGGCAGTGGCAGCGTAAACAATGACGGATCGAAAGTTAATGTCACGGGCGAGACCACACCCTGGCGGCAACGCGGGAGGAGAAGCAGTCAAGAGGAGTGGAATAGGGGAGGAGGCTGGGGAGGAAGGGGAAAAGGGGGAGAGGGCAGAATAAAGGAGTGCGCAGCTGGAGAAGGAATAGGGCGGGATGGAAGAAGGTACCGTCGTCGGACACCTTCGGAGCGCACGGGGAGTTAAGGCTCTGTAAAGCTGAAAGACGTAAAAGGTTAAGAAAAAAAAATTTGGATTTCACATTCGTTGGGAGATTTTCTCAACCACTTAGAGCAGGGGTCGGCAAACTACGGCCCGCGTGCCGCATGCGGTCCCCGTGAGCGCGTTATGTGGCCCGGGGAGCTACGATGAAAAAGTGATCGGTAAAATTGAATGTAGATAATTTCGTATTATTTATGCAAAATTATGGTCTCACACTTTTTTCTGGCGAAGTGAATTAACGCTAGTAAATTATTTAGACTTGATTTTCACTAATAATAGAACTCAGAATCCTTAGGTGACTTCTGATGTAAACAAAGGTGCGGACCGCCGAAGCTCTCGTGACTTCCAACGTGGCCCTCCGTTGCATTCGCAACTACGAATGTGGCCCGCCATTTAAAAAAGGTTGCCCTGATTTAAGCAAGTTCCTCGGAAAGGCTTTCTTGGAGTTATTTAAAAAATATCACTTTCCTTTTCCATCTCACGACGTCGAGAGGTTGCCATTGGGCGATCGTCTACCTCCTTTTTGACTCCGAGCAGTATTTCGAATCGCGGCGTCGTCCTCTTGAAGCGATGTCGGAGCAAATGAGATACATTGAGACACAAACACAAGACAAGCACACTGCGCCAACACTCTTATATTCGTACGAAAAAAATGATGACGCCAACACATAAAGGACGGACAGATACAGACGGACGCGCGCTCACGTCCACATTCGTGACAGGCAACATCGAGAAGTGAGTGCAGCGGATATTAATAAAAAAAGGAATAATACGAGTTTGAGACACACGCACACAGACAGACACACACAAACATTGACGTGCTTTAAACATCAAACACAAAAAATGTAGATGGAAACGAAAAAACAGCGAAAGGAAAATTATTTAACGGACAAACGACTTATGTATCGAAAAATTAAACTTCATGCACGTTGATATGGTGTGTTGATACGTAAACAAATAAAAACAAAAACAACGAATTTGGGAGGCGTGGGGAGATCCGGAGAGGATCAAGGAATTCGACTAACGTCGGGGTGGGGTAGATGAAAAATATCACACCGCAAGTTTTAGCGGAGCGAAATAGAAAAGAACGAAGGAATACATAATTGTGAAAGTATAAACCGGGTGAGGAATAATGACTTCTTTCAGGATCTTTGGAGTGAGGTAAAAATTTCAATAAAAAAGGCGAAAAAACATAATGATCATCGTGAAAAGAAGAAACCCTCCATACAAAAAAAAAGTTGGAAAATAACCGAGAAATTGAACAAAGGAAAATCATATGAAAGAAAGTCTAATGTTGCACCACGAACAAACGACCAATAGACTTTTAATAATTATGTAAAATGTGGAAGATACTATACACAACGGTAGAGATGCCAACTCACTCGTTGCAGGGTTGACCAGCACTCCTCCAGGGTTCGCTCGCTGAGCTGGGAGTTGGTTCTAGAGAGCTGCAGTGGTCGCGATGTCGAGAGAATGGGTGGAGAGAGAGAGAACGGGGAGAGAAAGAGAAAGACATAAAGAGAGAGAACATGACGCGTAGAGGGAGGGAGGGGGAGGGGAAAGAGATCGCGTAGAGAGAGAGAGAGAGAGAGGGGCACAATTTGGGAGGATGGGGAAGGGGGGGAAAAGAAGGGGAGACTTATAACGACATCATCAAAAGAGACAGACACACTTTTAGCGAGTCGCAGACGTCAACTTTGTTCCGTGTTGTTTCAGAGAACAGAGTTCCGCCTTTGCCGACCCACACGTCAACCACGTGAAAGCGAAAGCATAACAATGTCTCTTATTGGTCGAATGGAACCGAGTAAAATACGGCAGTCGTAACCGAGGTGATGGTCCACCAGTATTATTCCTACAGGTAGCGGAGTACATCCGCTTGGAACATCACCCGGCATATGACACTCACACGCACACACAAACAAAAACATGTACATTATTGAGAATACGAGATATTCATGCAAAGACGCATACAAATTAAATGAACGCAGTAAATGATAAAAAGTGTTAAATTTAGATTTCATTTAATTCAACACTAGGAAAATGTGTCCATATAATTTTTTAATTGCAACAAGTGAATTACACATTGAGGATAGGATGCCTAAGCACCTGGTTTGTTTTTTTAACAAGTTCAGATCAACAACATGCACCATTTTCTGACAACGTTTTGTTGTCTTAATCACAATTACAGGTGCTACCTTTAAAAACTGAAATCGAATACATAAAAAATTACACGTGCCACGTACATAAATTGTGCAGATGGATCTTGAAATGGAATTCCATGCTGGTGTAGGCGAATTGTAGGATGGAGCTTTGGTTCATGCCAATACTTTTTTTTACAGATTTGGTCTTTGATCTGACTCAGGTCCTTAAACCCATTACAACCCTCTCCTACAATTCTCCGATCACTTACGGTGGTGAGACGTTCTTTCATTCTCTTTTTATAATCTCTGCGCCTCATTAGCGAACCCCACCAGTCTAAGTCATCGGGAGAGTGTTCCCGACAGCAATTAGCTGGTGGCGCCACGATCGGCGACTATTAACTACTGCGGAGTTGAATCCCCTTTTACGATTCTTTGTTGCTGGAGTCCATGCCACATTTTTTGAAGTTATTCCGAGGAAGAATTTTTAAGCTTCATCTTAAATAAAAAGCCATCAGGGAGGAAGAAATTGCAAAGAAATGAATATCTGTCATGCAACAATTCATGCAATATGAAACAAGTTGTTCGAAAATTTCCTAGTTATCTCCAAGGACTGATGTATGTCTTGTAGAAATACATGGCATGCTGTAACATGCAATGCGTTTAATTTTATATATATATATATATATATATATACACATATATATATATACATATATATATATATATACATATATATATGCGACAAAAAATCGTAAAAATAAATGCTAACAATATTTTCATTCCTTTTAAATGGATGAATGCATACAAAGAACATAAGAAATCCTTTTTGTTATTTAGGAATTTGCTAAAACAGTAAGGATGATGTAAAGAATTACCTTTCTAATTTTAAGGCAATGAAACACTTTTGCCTCAACAATGCTCATTAGATATATTCTACTTTTTGCTGACGTTCAAACCGCAGAATATCCGCATAGATTTAACACTTTAGCATAGAACCTGAGCTAGATTATAAATTTCATCCTTCCCGCGTAATGAATTTCATCGCATAAACTTGAAGCGATTTCAAAGCGCTTGCCGTTGTTAACGAATTTAACGGACCGAGAAAGTTATACAGTAAACACGACATTTTCCGGAATCACAGTCGATAAAAATCTTCGCTTTTATTTCTCCAACCGTACAACGGCATTTATGAGTGTGCGTAGAGAATTAAGAGGTTGCGGGTAAATACGATGTGGCGACTGAGAGAAAAATGGTTAATAGCTTCTCCTCCCTATTTTTTGCATTCTTATGAGACTATGGGGACTCCAATGTCCCTCGCCACCCTACAGACGAGCGCAGGGATAGCGAAACGGGGGAGAGAGGAGCGGGGGAGGGGATAGTAGGGTAGTGGAAACAAGACGCGGTTTAAAAAAGAAGAAAGGGTTGGATGACAGGGTTGCATCTGGAGAAGAAGGGTTGTTGTTGAAATGGGGGATGGGGAGGGAAATAAGGGAGGGGGAAATAGGGGAGGGAGCGGAAATGGACGAAAAAAACCGCTCCTCCCCTGCCATTTGTCATTACGATCCAACCGGAATTGCGACGAACAACGGGGTCGTATAACCATAGTCTAAACCGCAATTATAAACTTCCAGAACGCGATTCGTTACTCGTTTGTCTGCCGAGGAGTAGAGGTAAGATGAGGTTAAGAGTCTTCGTGGAAGAATGGTAACGAATAGCCTCAATGACTCTGCGTATGGTTCCACATCCATTCGCTTATCGCGCGAAGGAGACATGCGGAGAATCAGTACGGAAAATCCTTTCAAACCAAAACTTTTTCTTCCACATTTGATGACTACGCCCTAAGCGGGATGTGAACCAGGTTTTCCTTTGTCAGAAGGCATTCAGGCTACACTACGCGCCGCCAAAAATCGACTGTGAAATCGTAGGACGGAGGGAAAAAGGAAACGCTTCGATTGGAACAACACAGGAAGTGATATCGCATGAGACACCTTTCTTTCGACTCATCGACACAGTCCATCCCTCCACAACTCTCTCCCCAACAACTCTTTTCCTATTCGTTCCAGTGACTCGGCGAACACGTAATCTACAATTACAATTACAACGCATTTTACTATTAAGTTTTCTAATTCACTCTGGAAACCACTAGGAAATCATAAATAAGACTTGCAAAGTAACATGAATGAAGGATTAGGTCTTGGCTTCTTTGATTACGCAAAAATTCCATCTTTCTGACAGTTACCGAAGTTGTATATAAGCTTCGAAACAATCGTACAAGGTTCGTAATTTTCCGAAGAGTTATTGAAAGAAAATTTCATTTTCCGTTAAGAAAGCGAGAAAAATGGCATGTGACAATTAGGGGCGGATCAAACTAATGGACATTCGGGCAGACCCCGATGGGCCGTTCACCTTTACGCTAAAAGTAGCAAAATTTAAAATGTATAAAAAACTTGTTGAAATATTTACACCGCGATATGGGAAAACAATAAAATAATTGAATTCCTATGTGAATAATGTTTAGAATTTTGTTTGCGAGTATATATAAAAATTTAAATAAAAATATCGTATAGCTATAAAGGCCAGTTCAGATAAAACCCACGGGCCTATATTCTCCCTCGATCCAAACCTGGTGGCAATCATATTGTATATTATATACCGGCATCGTCTTTGATTTAGGAGTTCATTCTTTTGTTTGAACCGCACATTATATCGCCGATAGCATTTAGCCGGCAGAAAAATCAAAACAAAGGCAAAATGCGCTCGGATCAGAGCATGTACAGATTGAGAAAGAAAGAGGAAGAGGGCAGCCAGTCAACCTTCCTTTGCTCCCTGAGTTCGTCGACTGAACACGGAACTGGAGAGTATGGCGCTCTATGTCGCGGCGCAAGACGGGAGGGTAGAGGAGGGAGGGAAGGGGAGAGAGTGAGGGAGGGAAGGGGAGAGAGTGGGGGAGGGGAGAGAGTGGGGGAGGGGAGAGAGTGGGGGAGGGGAGAGAGTGGGGGAGGGGAGAGAGTGGGGGAGGGAAGGGAGGAAAAGGGGAAGGATCTCGATGGCGCAGGCGCCAACTGGAGAGAGAGGTGGGGAAGGGAGAAAGGAGGAAGGGGATTTCTTGCTTCGTGTAGGTGCTTTTCTTGTTGGGTTGGAGGGGAGGGAGGTGTCGAGTGGAATGAGAAAGGGCGGCCTGGAAGCAGAGCTCTCAGATCTAGTGCCGTGTTCGAGACCGGTCGTGTTGGTCCTCTCTTCTTTTTGTTGTTTTAGGAATTTATCGCCGTTGCTGCTAGGAGCGATTCTAGAAGACGCTTTGAAAATTTGGCGAAAATATCGTAGTTGAAATTGTGGGGACATAATTTGGTGGAGATATAAGGGAATTGTAATTTCCGAGTTTTTTTTGCTCTTAAAAGATAAGGAAGCCACAAAAATAAAAATAAGGTAAACATTAACACTAAGCGTTTACCGCTGAGAGCGATCTCAGAAGACAAGCGATAGTTATGGCAATTTTAATTCATGTTGTCGAAATTATCTGTATCGCACGCTACCAATGGAAGCACAATAGCCCTTTTTATATCTTTATCAATTTTGAAAACATTTTAAGGTAACTTTATTTATCTGTAACTTTGAAAGATTGTTTTCGTAAATAAACTGAGAAATGAATTAATAAATCCAACTTTACAGCAGGTTTTATACTATTGCTCAAACAAGTTATCGCGGTCAAATTAAAATCATAATACCGTATTAACGAGGACTGCATTAAGATAAATAGCTGTATAATTGGAACTTTTTAAAATTTTATGTAATACTTAGTACTTCTTGCAACATAACTCTTTCAATTCCAAACCCTTCTAATTCCAGAGCTGGGAATATATTTTCGAAATAATGCAGAAAAGTAATAAATAGACCTGCGTCGTTTCGACGAAGCAATCCTTATTCATACGGGGGGATTAATTATTTCTGTAATAGAAATTTGTTTACTAATTCTGTAACTCTAATTCATACTTCCCATTTCGGAGCTGTTTTTGCCGTTAATGAGGAAATATTTGCGGGGGAGGACATGAAGGATAAGGAGGTGGGGAGTGTGGAAAGAGGAGCGGGAATAGGTGTTGAAACGTCTCCCGTTTCCGAAGGACCGAGTACTAAGAAGCGTGTGTTGAGCCAAGGGAGAGGGCTGCGTTGGGAGGCGTCGAAGGAATGGGGATGTGAGAGAGATCCGAGCGAGAAGAGGAATCGGAGGGCTAAGGAGCGGAGGGGAAGGGGGCGCCAAAGCGTGGGAGGAGATTTAAACCCCTTCTGCTCCCGGGGTCCAGATAGTTCCGCAGAATCCCGCTAGAGGGAATATCTTACCCGTCGTGGAAGACGAGGCCCTGGGAGACAGTGTGTCGCAAAGCAGATGAGGGAGAACTTCTAATTCCCTGCATGTACCCTTTTCTGCGTACCTCTCTCTTCTGGACGTTCCCACTCTTCCTTCCGACTCCCGCTAACGCTTAGAAACAGCGGGTCTTCCCAATCGCCATCATTCACTCCTGTTTGCACATATTTTTTCTTGTTTTTTCCCCCTTTCTCTCCATCTCTCTCTCTTTTCGGGGACCTTTTTATTTCATATTCTCCCCTTAGTACACGGACCTATTCCGTTCCTTTTGAAAAGCAACCGAAAAGTTTTTTCTAAAAAAAACGCTTCATTTTTTCCGAAACTCATTCATCAGATGGGCAACCGTGGGGAACGCCCTAAGAGATTCTAGTCCTGCTGGACCATTGCCAAAATCGTGTCCCTTATAGAACTTAAAGCGAGTGGGAAGAGTTTTTTTCCATTCATTTCGAAAACAGCGCAACGAGAATTCGCGCAAATGATATGGAAATCGTTGTGAGGTTTTCACAAAAGTGGAAATCTTTTTTTTCTCTGGTTCAACCGGAACCAAAGAGAAGTTTAATGTCTGCTTTCATAAAGATTATACTCGCTTTATAAAACTTCAGTCCGTTTTATGGAGCGCGACACGGAAAAAGTTACCTTGATAATGGATGGCAAACAAACATCACGAAACAATTTTCTGCCTGGTGCTCATCAATTGACTTAAAAAAGGAAACACGTAGTGTCTAAGATGTGACCTTGGTTTTTAAAAGCAATGGATGATTTTTGTTACGATATGCAGATTAGGTAATATTCACATCGTTTGAAATACTACTCGATCATTATTTTTCGTTTTTGTATATTTATTAGAACTTTATGAAAAGCTTACTCAATAAGTTTCGTACTTGTCAGCTTCATATTTAAACGGCCTAAACAAAACTCAACGTAAATGTGACGACAAAAAATTAAGATCGTTTATTCATGAATAGGACAGAAGTAGGAAGTGCAGTGCAGGGTAGAACATACGATTTTCTGTAGAGGAAAATATAACATTATCCTTTTAAGGAAAATATAATTGAAAAAATTTCTTTAATTATAAAAAATTCGCGTCTTTGGATCAATCGGAGAGTTATGCCGGCGACTAGTAAATTATATTACGCAATTATGTCTGTTGTGTGAATCTTGACAAGAATACAAACCATGCATCTTCCTCTCCGTTCTCTGCATAGCCTGCTTCTCCTTCCGCTTCCCACCCACGCCCTCTCTACCTTCCTCTCCCCACTCCAAGCAAACACACACCCTTCCCTCCCCTTCTCCCCCTTGTAGAAGTACGGCCTTACTACGAGAACCCCTCTCTCCCTCGGCGCCGTAAACGCAGGTCGCCTCCTCAAGTGGCGAGTTAGCAAGCGGGGCTAATGTCTCTATTAAGCGCGGGGGGATCGCGGGAGGGGGGAGTTTACACGCCTTGGCGCCCCCTCCGGAGAAGGGAAGAGGCGAACCTGATGAGGAGTAGAAGGACATAAGGAACGGGGAGGAGGTGAGGGGGAGGATGTGAGGGGGAGGTGGAATCGAGAGACCTCCGATTAGCCCGGGTGAGGGATCGGAGGGGAGGGAGAGGAGTTTGGGAGGGAGGGGGCGGGGTTGTCGCGGGGGCGTGAGAGAACTGGGTGTGATGGAGAGGGTTCTGGGGATGCCCGGGAGATGGCACCGCCACCTCCCTCCTCCCACTCCCTTAACCTATCTCAAGGACGTCGCCCTAACTCCGAAGGACGATCACGCGCGCTCATTTTGGCAACTCGGAGTGAGAGATACCCGAGGAGTGTTTGGAGGGAAGCCGCGGAAGTTTCCGGCGTGATCGTCGGTGTCATGTCTTTAAAGGAGGAAACCCTTAAGGTTCGACACGCTTTATGCGACCCCTTGCTCGTCTTTAAGGAGAGTATGTCCGTTTATTTTTTCGGGAGGCCATTTTTTCACCGCCGTGTTTTAACGCCAAAGATTTTCCGATTTGATGGAAATTATCGCTCCAAAATAAAATACATCCGAGAAAAATAATGAGGTATGTGCTCAAAGGTATTATTACCTCTCACATATGGTGATTCAGCGGCGCAGCCAGGAATATACTCAGGGAGTTGCAAATAATGAAACGCATTATTTCATGAAGAGATTAGGGTGACTATTAGGTTTATTTTCTAAGAACTTGAGGAATGCTATATCAATCAGATGACATGATAAGTAGGATCATTCGTTAAATGGAAAATAAATAATTTTCCGAAAAACATGCGTCTAATTTAACGTCAGAAATGTTTTACGAAAGGAACTTGTTATTAATTAATGGAATAAAATAAAGCCTAATTCAGATAAACCTTTTCTTGAATTGAGAAGGCGTATGAAGCTATTACTGAAATGTTTGAAAATAACGTTAAGATTGATATGGATCTAGATCCCTGAAGCTTTTCACGGTTCCCATTTCTTGTTAGAGATAAATACTCCTGAAATAATTTTGCCATTCGTGAAAAATCAACTTTCACACTAGCTATTTATTTCATATTTCCACCCACCGGAGTGCTTGGATGAACCGTAAGGGAAGGCATCTTGCGAGCGCATCAAGAGACTCATGGAGAGCACATCGGCAACAGTTGAGGTCTTATGTTAGTCAAGAGGGAAAGGTCGGCATGTGAATTCTCGGAGGCGTGGAAGGAGACATAGAAGAGAGAGATAAGGGTTGGGTTGGAGAGAGTTGAGGAGGGGGGGGGGAGAGGGGAGGAGGAGGGGGAGAGGGGAGGAAGTTGGGCGGCGATGAGTTTTTTCCTGGCCCGAGACGACTTCGGGCAAAAAATGGGTCGTGCCCCCTCTTTTATCTTTTCCTACCTCCTTGTGAACCCTTTCCTTCGAACCCTTAACCCTCTTTCCTTCTCCTCCCGGGGCCTCATACCGTTTGGAAGAAACCCCTTCCCTCCACGCACCCATCGCAACTGACGGCCAACTAGATGACTCTGCAACCCTTTGCACACACACACACACACATGCATATAGCGGGCAACGATGCCTTCGTGGTGCACCTATCGCCTACGCCACGGATCGGTTTTTATAAGCAATGAGAGCAATTTTTTCGTCGGTAATATGAAAAGTATTTGTTAAATCGCATCCGCCAGAGGTACGTAATGACTTGACTGAATGGTTACATTTTTATTTATGAGAAAGCAATTACCCTATCCACGTAGTTTCTGTTTTGTTGTACTTGGGAGGGAAACTCACGATCGTCAACAGTGCAAATAGAGGAAATGAAAGTTTCCCATTTTTGTATGTTTTGTATTTTATAGGTAAATCACAGAAAAATATTCCAAATTATTTGTAGAGGCAATCACAACATATACATATTTTTGGAGAATCTCATATCGGACGAACAAACATATACGCATATATAAAGCTCCCTAACATGATTTTCCGTAGCATTAATATTTAGACGACAAACGCCATGCATGTACTTTTTTATTGTGATAAGAAATCCCCTGAAGATCTGACCGATGCCATTCCGTTGAAAGTTAAGCGTCACTCGTTCTTTCCTTACGGACGTCCCGATTCTCTCCTCCTTCCCTCTCTCCTTCCTCTCTTTATCCTTCCTCCCCCTCACTCTCTCCTTCCTCCCTCCCTCCCCCTCCCTCCTTCCTCCCCCTCCCTCCCTCCTCCCCCTCCTTCTCTCCTTCCTCCCTATCTCCTTCCTCCCTCTCTCCTTTCTCCCTCTCTCCTTCCTCCTCTCCTTCCTCCCTCTCTCCTTCCTCCCTCTCTCCTTCCTCCCTCTCTCCTTCCTCTCCCTCCCTCTCTTCTTCCTCCTCTCCTTCCTCTCGCTATTCTCCCTCTCCCTCCCTCTCTCCTTCCTTCCCCTCTCTTTCCCTCCTCCCTCTCCCCATCCTCCGGCTGTCCATCCTCTCCCTTATTGCCACTGAGGATGACCCCCGCATCTGCATACGAGAACACCTGGAGCCATATCAACCCTTTCCATCCTCCTCATCCGTTCAACGCTCCCTCCTTCCGTCCTATAACCACCCTCCCTCTCGCACTCTCTCCCTTTCTCCCTCTCTTTCACCCTCATTCGGGCGTCGCTCCCTCATAGAGTCCCGTGCCGGCCAGCTCTCCTCAACGGTAGCGAATCGGATAATGTTTCCCGCTGTTCGCCGGCGACAATAGGAGGTAAAATCGTCGTCCATTTCATGCCTAAAACTAATTGCAGACTGTTACAGTAATTCGTCGCGAGACGGGCGGGGAGGTCTTTCCGTCGGTTCGGCCGTTTATTTGGGGTTCGCGTCACGCGTTACATAGACACGGGGAAAAATACGTGCGCCAACGGTAGCTGCTTAGACGATAAACTCCGAAAATCTCAAGTCCGGACGAGTGGGAAGTTACAAGCATAACCGAAAGGGTGAATTCGATATATCTTTATATTAACGACATGTCGTTGTCCATGTGCCAAAAATGCCTTATCTTTCAGTAGTGCAATAATTCTTCTTCGGATGGAAATTCATCATCAGCGGTAAACTTTTCGAAAAAAAAATCGAAGTCATAAAATTAGTTATGAAACTTTTCGTCCGTTACATGCTTCCTGCATCTTAATTTCACATACGACTATAGACACTCTGTTGGTATTGGATTATAAAACAATAAAACATAGGTCGAAAAGGTTTCGAAACTGTTTTGAAAAATACATCGAGAGAATGATGTGGCTGATTGGAAGAGGCAAGTGAATGCCATTATTGCTACGACAGAGCTTAAACGGAGGTAACGATTTTTCGATATTCATTAAAATTTGAAGTATCACAAAAATAATAGTGTTTTTATGAAGTGCACTTATTAATAACTTAGCTTTCAGTTCTGGATAACCAAATAATTACTCTTAGGTGCAAATTCGTTGCGTAAATCATCGACGCGACAAAACTTTATGCGCAATGAACACAAAAAATTAAGTGATTCACTAATTACACGCCATAGGGAAAAGAGGAATGGAATTCTATAAATTTCAAAGTGATTCTCGTTTTCTCTTTGCCGGCGAAATGACATTCCGACGATAGTGTCGACCTTTTGCTTTATGTTACGAGAGTACTTAACCGCATTAATAGTACTTGGCGCTACTGGTTGTCAGCGTTAAGAACGGAGTTATAAAATGTTCCTTCATTAAAATATAAAACTGCGCTATTTATTTCCCTAGCTTATGCATATAAAAATAACAGTTTCATAATATCTTACTGCGTTAGCATAATTAAGGATAGAATTTTGCTGTATTAAGGTTGATTCACACTTAACGACTCGGCAAAGACACGGGCCGGCAACGACACGACAATTACCCCAGTCTCTGTTCGCCTGTTAGCGGGGAAACCAATGCACCCGTCCGCACTAGGACGGCAAAGACACGACACGGCCGAGGATTCTTTTTGAGCATTGTCGCTGTCGTGTCTGTGGCGCGTCGTCTCGTTGCCGTCCTAGCGTGGACGGATGCATTGGGTTTTCTCGCAACAATCCGAGGCCGTCGTGTCGTTGTCGTCCCGTGTATTTGCTGTGTCGTTAAGTGTGAATCGGCTTTTTAATGTCATGAAGCAATTGTAGGCAAAAATAGTTATGCTACTGTGGATATTACTTGAGAGTTACGTTGTGGGTTGAATGCATTTAAGTCACAAGGTACATTATTAGCAGAAATATTATATATTTATTTGATTTAGAAGTAGCTTTAACATGCTGCATAACTATTAAGTTTTATAAGTTATTTTATGTGACATTAATTTTTTCGTAGTTCTTAATTTAAAAATAAATCACAAAGAAGCAATGACGTTCAAATATATAGAATCAGTAATATTACGGTTCTGCGTGTTATTATTTATTAATTATGAAGACTATAAAGATGAAAAAAAGTTTAACTTGAAAGATTGTTATCGTTAAACGTAGAGTAAACTCTTATTAATTAAAATTTAATTAAAAAGCTACTTTTTTCATGGCACCGTAATTCTTAAAAAGAACACGTTTATGAAAAGAGGAAAATGTATCAGTGTCTAAAGTTCTTTTTCAAATTACACAAAAATTTAAGACAACTTTCTTAAAGCATTTCTAAATAAACTGGTCAATTATGGGCCAGCAAACAGCAAAAAAGGTCAAATATCTAACGTTCTCGCGTAGCTGTTTAGACTTCATCAAAACGATAATGCCGGTAGCACATTGATGCGTACCTTAAGAAAAAGTTCTTAATTTTCATATTTGATTAATCTGGAGCAGTTGTCGCACAAATTATACAAAGGCAATTCAAATTACAATTTGAAGGCTACGGGAATCAACTAAATCAAACTATATAGAAATGATTGGGTGTTTAAAAATGCTATTATAGAAAAATCTAAAACCACTCGAAGACACTGAAGACAATAACAATATATTTTTTAAACATCGCTATTCAATCTATTACCATAAAAAATTATTTTTTGGCCTGTATAGTTATGATTTTTCCTTTTGAAAATATACATTTCAAGCGTTTTGAGGAACTTGGAAGCCTAAAAGCGCCAGAATATACCTCTTATTTTCGTTTTTACGCCATACGCTCAATCCATTTAAGCTGTCCATCCCGAGCGTGACTCAACATGAAGTCGAAAAAGCAGTTCCGTGAGATAGTTTCGGTTCCGGTGTCCGTCCATCTTATCTCTCTCGAATTATGACATTACCTATGGGTTTTTGGAAGAGGCGAAACAAGGCGAAGAGGAATGAGAGGAGGGCAAATGGGGGAGGGAATGAGAGGAGGACGAATGGGGGAGGGAATGAGAGGAGGACGAATGGGGGAGGGAAGAAGAATTTCAGGAGGAGGGTAATGAAGAGAGAGATGGCTGATATGGAACTATTTTTTTTATTCAGAAGACGGGGCATTTGGTAATTGAACTGTCACCAGCTGTCGCCCAATTGATTGCGTTAGGAAGCCTCATGAGCCGCACATCCCGTAATACGCCTTTTAATGCAGGTATTTACAGGAGTGTTACCGTGGTTAACCCGACCATAATACAGTCTTCGACTTGTTCTATTCAGTCGTCGAGTTAAGGTTATCGCAGAAAAGAAAGATAATTCCATAAGGTTTACAGAGAGAAAAAAGAATATTGAAATATGGATGCATAAAATAAAAAAAAATCAGCGTGATGAAAAATAAAATTGAGTGCACAAGCTTTCGTTAAATGCAGAAACAACATCAAGAGTGTAAAAATCTAGTCTACTATGCAATAAGGCATTTATAATCTAGCATCCCTTGCCGTAAAAGAATAAAATGAAAAATAATCAGTTTACATCACAACAACCATTCTTTGAAAAATTGGACAGCATTTGCGTTTGTTTTCTAATAATGAAAATTTGATCACCTAAAATAAATAATTACGTTGCTGCTACAGTGATATATCATGAAAAATGTAGACAAATTTTTACCAAAGAGTTTTTAAAAGTCATAATATATAAAAATGAATTTATATTTGATTTGCTGAAGTTTCTGCAATTTTAAATATTGGTTAAAAATACTGCAATGATATTTTCATATACATTTGATGCACAAGATATATTTGTAGTCATACGACCATTTTTATAATGATCAATTCAACTATTATATAGAGGGTTATAAGTTAACAAATTAAAAATGAAAAATATTGGTCTTATTTAATAGAATATTTAGCTGTGTAAGCGGTGCATCCTATTTAATTCTCAAAATCTTATGCAAGTAAAAATTTTATTTGGTCTTACCTAAATTTTTTTGATGATTTGCAATTTAAAAATGTAAATGTAAAATAATGAAAATAGAATCTTCATGTTTCTTTGCGGAGCAAGTTATTTTTGCAAAGTCAAGAGCTTAACATTATAATAATAACTTAGAATCTTTCTTGAATCATTTTTTACGATCATTAAATAATTACTTGAATGCTTCACGGTGTTATTGAAATTTTAATGTGAAATATTTTAAATGTAATAAAATTAATATATAATTTCACCATGCCAAAAAGAAGTTTTGTGTATGAAGTAAAACTACATATGTTAAAACATGTTTCAATGCTCTTTGTTTGTTACTTATGCCTTCACCAAATATTTATGAATTTTAGTATTCACAGTCAGATTTTAATCTTTAAAATGAAATTCATCTATTCCACCACTGGACTGTAGAACTTGTTTCTCGAAGTAGAAGGAATTAAAAAGTGAAAAGTTATTTCATTCACATGAATTCTAATGAAATGTTTTGAATTTCGTGTACGTCAACAACTCCATAGGAAAATAGAATCATCCACCAAAAATATTTCAGTGAATTTGAGCATATCATCGGTTCATGATTTTGGGAGAGATTAATCCTCTTACCAAAAATGAAAGACATTTAGTGACGGGTATGGATTGAACTCTCACCTGCAGATCGTTGACTAGCTTCTCGGTGACCTTCGGATCCGGCGCCGGGGGCGGTGGCACGGTTGCCCGGCTCTGCCAGAACTCTGGTTCCATCTTGAAAGCGCGGGAAGTGACTTCGGTCATTAGAGCGGCTGCTGCTGCAGAAGCTGCTGCTGCTGAAGTGGACGACGAAGTCGTGGAGAGGTCTTCCGATTGGGCGGAAGAAAGCTGCTGATTCTGCTGCTGTTGCTGTTGGTTTTGCTGCTGCTGCTGCTGATTCTGCTGCTGCTGCTGTTGGTTCTGCTGCTGTTGGTTCTGCTGGTTCTGCTGCTGTTGGTTCTGCTGGTTTTGCTGCTGCTGCTGTTGCGACAGTTGCTGCTGCTGTTGGTTGAGTTGGTGCTGGTGGTGCAGGAGGGGTGTGGGCTGCAAGGATTGGATGGGGCGTGGGGGCGGGGGGAGGGAATGGGGGGGCAGGGAGGAGGGGGAATGCGGGGGGAAGAGTGAGGAAAACACCTTGGCGGCCGTTTGGAACGCTTTGCAGGGTGACCTCGAAAGAGGAGGAGGGTTTGGGAGGATGGGGGAAGGGGGTGGACCTTACGGGGGAGGCGATGCTCCTCTCCTACCTTCCTCCTTGTGTCTTTCGAAGGAGTTAAAAAAAAGGGGCGGGGGATTAAGAGGGGTGTGAAAGGGGCGCGGAGGAGGGGGCGGTGTCCCTATGAGCCCGCCTCCGTTACCCCGCGGGGCGTTAGGATCCTCCTGATTGGGCTCATGCAAACTGAGTTCAGATACTCCAGCACGGTCACCACTCAGAGATTCTCACTTCGTCCTTCTCGCACATATATAAATATGTATGTGTCTCGAAAGAGATCGCGGGGAGATATTCGACAGGAATCGCGCACTTCTATAAATTTTCAATCGGGCGATGGGTAGCACAGATCGAGTACCGGGCCGACGGCGCGTCGCCCTGTCTCCGCCGTCTCCTCCCGCTTCCTGCGGCGACGTGGCCCGTCACGGGCGTCCGGCCTCCTGGGCGGGCGGCACCTGGAAAGCGAATCAGAGAGAGAAGGTAAACGGTCAGTTTACGGAGCCCCAGAAATCGCATCGCACATAAGACTTCAAATCGAAGGAGTAATATAGAGGCAGATTAGATTGCACAACCACCCCTTCTGAGATGTCACTCATGTACGGAACATTGCCAAAAAATATTTCACTATCGTAAACGACGAAATAATCACCGAAAAACTTGTGCACGAGCGAAAAAAATTGATTAAGCACTCGGTACCGTCTTTATTATTCGGTGTAACCCTCTATGTGTTTAACAGAATCGGAGGATCTATGGAAAAATTACTCTAGCTAAATATAGAATGTATCAGCGAGAGAGGAGTTGAACACACGAGCGACAAACTTCCCCCGTAATTGGCTTGTCATCTCTCGCGCTGAGGGTCAAGTTGACCACGCGACGATTAAAGAACGCTAAGTGCTTTTAAGGGGAAGGGCTATAAAAAAAGAGGCTGGAAAGAGAACGAGAGAGAGATAAATAGAAGTTGGGAAGTGGGTTTTGCGGGAAAGATGAGGAGGGGGAAGGGAGATGCATACATACACACACAAACGAGAGATGCTAGTACCTAGTGTGAGGTGCGTGTGCGAGCGTGTTTTCGAGACGGAAGTCGGCGGTGGGTATTAAGGGAGGGGCGAGGAGAAGAAAAGGATTTTGAACCGGTTGGCAAGGGGTCAGTCGGCGTGGACGGAGAGCGACGAGGCGACACCGGCGATCTAACTCTCCTCATAGACTGGGAGATAGAGGCGCGTAGAGGAAGCATAATAGGGATGAGAAGGGCGTGGATAGGGAGGGGCACGCGCTTCCCGGTTTTTATTCCCCCCTTGAAAAAAGGAGGATGGGAAAGAAGATGAAAAGAACACGAATTGCCATCCGCGCGTGCTCTCCGTGGAAAAGGCAATGCGGCGAGAAAGGACGGAGGAAGAGTGGGCAGGGGTCAGGGAGGACGGCAAAACAAACGGATCAGAAGGAGAGCGGGAGGAATGAAAAGAGAGCCGCTCCGCAAGAGGTAAGTGTCGGCCATTTGGTTCGCAGCGGAAGGCACGAGAGAGTTGGAAAGGGGCACGGAGGGAAGAAATTAAAAAAACGAATTTCGAACGAAATCAACCGAGGAGCCGTAAAGAATTCAATCAAGCGATTCCGGAAACCGTCGAACAAAACAAAGAAGCAAGAAAGTGGCGGAAAGAAAAAGAACGAAACCTATCAAACATCGGACTCGAGAGATTTATTGCGAGGAGGCGATCTTCTTTTATTTTTTAAATCCAAAACCCGATCGCGCGGCTAGGAGGATTATAGCCGAACGAGGGAACTCGTGCGGGCGGCAAACTCCAAAAAATAAAAAATTAAGAAAGAATTTATTTTTGGGGGAGAAAGGATCCACACGACCGCATCTTGCGGACGAGTTTGGCCAGAGTATATAGATTGCGCACTTAAGAGTTTGGGACGGGTTTAGCGCAAGACCAACGGTGAGACCGCAAGGACACGGGCAATGGCAAGTCCCCTTATCGCCTTCAAATGCACTTCTACACGTCTTCCGCATAAAAACGTAAGGGGTGGGATCGTCAAAATAGTAAGAGAAAACTGAAGATTTGGAGTGAGGTGTTGACAGAATGGAAGGCATATATTAAGGGAAGTAGATAGAGGTATTAAAAGAGAGGGAAGAGAAGGAGATTGAGAGGGGAGGGAGAGAGAAGAAAGATTCATGAGAGAGAGAGAGAAGCAATGCATCAATCTTTTGAACCCGAAGCCGTCCGAAGCGGTCACTATCCCTCTTTCTCTCTCTCCCTCCCTCCCGCTCCCTTCCGCAGTCTCCTCATTCCATTCCTCCTTGTCCGACTCACACACACAACCTCCCTCCACCTCTCCTCGATCACATGCCTCTCCTTGTCACTCTCCCTCTCTCACGTACGCTCCCTTCGCTTCGAGCGGCGTTCCCAGTGTCGCCTCGTGGTCTGCCACGGCGAGAGGGCGTACTGGACACTGGGACATGTGTGCGAGAGAGGTGGTGGTATCGGTGACGTCAGCTTTACACTCTACTCACACACACACACATGAACTGGAGGGGATGGTAGTGAGAGTGACGTATCAATGGCCACTCGCTCGGTGTGAGAGTGAGCGAGCGTGGAGGGAAAGGGCTATACGATCAGGAGATAGAGAGAGAGAGAGAGAAATGGAGGGAGAAGAATAAAGGAGAGGATTAGAGGGAGGCTCGGAAGGAAACAAACACTCGCGCCGCACGATCTTCGCTTATTTCCCTCGAAATTCTCGTAAATGCGTAAAATGTAATGTTATATCAGCTTACTATAACGTGACGGACTACAGGAGTTACCAAGATCGACTATATGAAATCCTCACGAAAGTTTTTACGAATGGTACGAAATATTCGTAGGTGGTCGTCTAAACGAGAATTTTTTTCCATGGAAGGACGCGGCGGAAGACGCACTGGTCGAAAAGAGCCGTACACGAAAAAACACACACACACACACATGCATACACGCCTTAAGAATTGAACCGGTCACTCACTCACTCGAAGGATCCTCTTCCTTATATATATTTTCCCCTCGCCTCTCCTCCGGCGGGGAAAAAGCACAAACACACTCGACAACAACACTTCCAACTCCCTCCGCAGTCCGCATTAAAAAAAGCTGTTGCAGCGAGGAGGGCCACGAGGGCGGCTGAGTTTGACTGATCCGTGAGAGGGGGAGGAAAGGGGCGGAGGGAGAGGGGGCGTGCGTGGAGGTCTGGGGTGTGAGAGAGAGAGGGGGAGGGAGAGGGTGGAGGAGAAGGGGGAGGAGGAGGAGGGCCGCCGGCCGTGTTGTGTTGGTGGCGAGCGATGAGTGCGTGAGAGTCGCCCGGTGACCTCGCGCCGATTTTTTCGCCGTCGCGAGGAGAGGATCGGGTCGAGTGTTGAGGTCGAGGAGAGAAAGGGGGGCGGCGGAGGCGGGGGGAGGAGGGAGAGAGACGGCCGAAGAGGAGGAGGCGCTGGGGTGGAGCCAGCCGAACCTCGTGAAGACCGCCGACGACTAAACTCGCAGAGCCCAAGTAGCAACCTTCCTTTCCCTAACTCCGTTCCCCTCCTTCCTTCCCTCCCCCCTCCGCCTAACTCGGCGCCCCCTTTTTCTTTTGCTCTCGCCGCCCCCTCTCCCGCCCCCGCCCGCCCTTAGCTCCCCACCCTCTGCCCCGCCTTGGAGGAACACCTACGCCCTCCATCTTCCTCTTACTTCCCCTACCCCCTCCCCTCCATCGCTTCCTTCAGATTCTGCGCCTGAGTTCGCTCGACGCTTCTTCCGACCCTTTCTCCCTTCCCCTCACCATATCTCCCCCTCCTTCCTTATCCTCTCCCCTCCCACGCTCCCCTTTCTCTTTTACTTCCTTCATTTCCCTGCGTCTCTCCCCTTCTTTTTCTTCTCCCCCAACTCCACACCCACGCCTCCCTCCACTTTCCCCCACCCAGCCCTCTCAATTTTTTATAACTCTCCGTCCTCTTTTTTCTCTCTCTCCCGCTCCCTTTTTACCCCTTCCCACCTACCCCATTCACTCCGTCCTTACCTCCCCTCTCTCTCTTCCTACCTCTGAAGAAAAAAATCGGGAGGGGGAGAAGGAGAAGAGGTGCGGACGCCGGGGAGGGGTTTAGAGGGGAGGGGGAACGTAAGGAGGGTGAGGAAGTAAGGAAAGCGACCCGACGCCCTCGACGCCCAAGAGTGGAAGCTCTGTCAGATGCAGCGTCGGCCTCCGCGTGGGTAGGCGTACCTACTTTTCCTCTCTCTTTTCCCTTTTAACTTTTCTTCCTTTCTATCGCGTTCTCTTTTTCACATCTTCCTTTATTTCTCTCCTTAGCAACTTATTTGTTAATTCTCTATCTATCTTTTTACCCTTCGCGGTCGTTCATTTTTCACTTACGCATTCTTCCTCGGTTCTTCTTCTCTTTACTCGTAAAAACCCTTTGAGGCTTGCGTGCCGCCCACGCAAATGGTCCGATCTCTTGCTTACTTGGCGATCTTTTATTCCTATGCTCGGAGCGCCTGCTGAAATTGAGCGTAAGAGCGAAAAGCTTCTTTTTTCTATTTATATTTTCCCTCACTCTTTATGTACGAGAAAGAAATCGCAATAAAAATTCCACACGAAATAAAAACAGGAAGAAAAATTTCGAGCGGCTTAAGCAACTTTATAGGGCTACGCTTTGCTTCAAAATATATTTTTATTAAATGTCAAACGCGTCAAATGC
The DNA here is from genome assembly GCA_028673005.1 of Tanypteryx hageni. Classification (NCBI taxonomy): domain Eukaryota; kingdom Metazoa; phylum Arthropoda; class Insecta; order Odonata; family Petaluridae; genus Tanypteryx; species Tanypteryx hageni. Next base: position 22,492,197 of record CM054112.1, read on the forward strand.
CAATCAAATGGACATGTTGATGCAATTGATAATTTTTTATTAGTGAAATTAAGTAATGCTGTTCACTTCCAAAAGAGAAAAGTAATATAAATCTCGAAGACGCTCATATATTTTTAGAGATATTTTTTCAGGCAAAGAAAATAATTAATTTTGGGCGCATAATTCCTAATAAGATAAAGCTATTAAAAATGATTCGAATCAACATCATCTTCATAAAATTATCTTTTTAGGAGAAAAAACATAATATATCATTTTTATAGCCTTTTCAATCATAATAAACATCTTCATCGAAGTTGCTTGCTGAAGAGAAATTTGCAAAATGTCATATCTAAGTATGATACTAACGTATTACAAGAATCAATTCGAAAAATATTGAAAATGATTATAGGTGCATCCTTACTTCCAAAGGTCTTAGCAGGGAAAATTAAAGAGACGAACATGAATAAAACACAGGGTAAAAAAGTTGTCATATAAACGTGGTTGTTTGGAACTGGATTACAAATGATTGCCCATTCCTTTCCCTGTTTTAAAATGGATATTGGCGTTATCTCGTTATAGAGGCATTCACGACACGCACTCAGTTTCTTAATGATATATCCTAGATTTCGTGTCAAGAGGAATAGCGTTAAAAATTGATAGAAAAAGAAGAGACGAAGGGAGAGCGTGATAAAATTTTTGATAAGGATTAAGTTTATTCGTTAGGCACTCGCAACCGATACCTACACACTTGCACCGGAATGGAACACTAGAAAAGTTCGGTCGCGTTACAAACAATTGTACCAGAAACCAGAAGATTTATATGGAAGATAAAGGAGTTGCGAGCAGGGTGTGGGAAAGCCAACCTGCCATCGGGAAAGATTGAAGTTCGACGTAAAAAAGTAAAAGAATGATTCTGAGAGACGTTATTTACAATCGATTGCGTTTCATAAAAAGGATTTCACCGATCGGTACGGAAGAAGCGATGACAACGGCCAGGACGAAATGAGACCTCGCGGGTCTGAAACTGGTTTCGAACCCAAACTGGTGACCCGGGTGACCGTTGTCGTTTAGTTTCTGGAGGTATCGGACACGCATAGACGAGTAAATGAGAATGTGCCCCTATATGCTCAGTGATTTATCTCGTTCGGTGTCAATGATCGGACGAATGCAACGGACCGCATTGGACTTTTGTCCATCTCTGGGTCTTAAATCATCTGATCTCTAGCATTCACGGCGCTCTATCGGTTGTCTTTATCTTAAATAGCTTACCTTTTACTCGATCGCTTAGCGATACTCGAAACTATTTCGTCCGGCAAAGATTTAATTGATTGTTTCTAAATGTACTCGTTTCTGTATATTATGTGGGATTGGGACCGGTTAGTTAACTTACTGTGTATTGCTGTTTGCACATTTTTCATCATTTTACCGATAGGAATTAATCTAAATATTATATCCTAAATACATCGGATGGGAAAAAAATAAAATGCTAGGTTTTTAACAGATGCTTGGCAGATAACATTCAGTTGATGAAAATTATCGCTAAGTTGTATCCTCATTCTAACACTTTGTCTGTCGTCACTATTTCGCACGGATCCTGAGTATATTCTACGGAATCGTAAGAAATTAATTTTACAGCACATTTTCAATTGCTGTACAGTCAAATAATACTAAAAACAAAACTAATACAATTCATTCACTAATAATGATATCGAAATAAATACTTTAAACTGCCATTTAATTTCAAATTAATTATTTTGTTCCCATATTAATAGAGATGAGAATGCTGTATTCTCAATCGATGGCCATAAATTTAGCGAAAAATGAACGTTTCATCGCCGACAGAATCGTGAGACATTTCGCTAAAGGCGGAGAGATTCGCGTTGACATCGATTGTCCCGAAGAAGTAATCGGTTTGGTTTGTGTAATTGCTCGCGATATAGTCTGGGAACTAAACGGCAACCGATCTTCATCCAGGGGGCGCAGTGCAACTTGAGGTGGAGCCGGGAATTCCCCGCCACTGCGCCCCTTTCCCTTTTCTCCTCCTTCCCCCGACATTCGCTGACACCCTTACAAAGCCACATCTCCCAAAACACTAGCTCCTTACAACGGCTCCACATCAAGCCTTACGCACTTCAAGGAGGCTGGGGAAGAGGGGGAGGAGTAAAAAGGGGTGATGGGGAGGATGGAGGGTGAGGCAAACACCTCTTTCGCCCTTGGGGCCGTTTTCTTGCCCCTCCCCCTTCCTTATCTCCCTCCTTCCTCTCCCGAGAAGATCTTTCGTCCCTCCCCCCCACGCCCTCCTGCTCCTTTCCCGCTCCCCTCCAACTCCTTGCTCCTTTCGCTCCAGCTCTTTGGCAGCGAGGAGCGCAAGTGACGATGTCTTAAGGGCGGCGGGTGCCTTCGCACAAGGGACTCCGAGGCGCTCATTAGCGGCTAGTTAACCTCTACCGCCGCCGCCGCCGCGCGAGCGGTGTGGTCTCGTAATTGCCGCAATTCTCTCGTGCCGTAAATTATTCAACTTTTTTCCCGCGGAACGTTCGCGTAATCGGTTTAACGACTGGAGACGCGTAATTCATCGGGATCCTCCGCGTCGATTCGTTAAGAAGGAGAGGGAATGCGGCGACAGAATGCAATCGATGCGTTAGAATAGAAAAATAGGATAACAGAATCGGTATTTTACTTTGAAACGAAAAGATACCAGGCTTTTCTTGACGCGGACTTAATTGCTACTCTTAAATTTTCTCGTCGAGACAATATTATTTGCGATAGGGATTATTTACAATCTTGTGGTGCGAATGAAAGAAGTAAGCACAGGATGAGCGACGTTCCAGCAAACTGCAATACGATGCAATTCCATAAAAGTATCGGCTGTTGGAAAGATATTGTAGCAGCACGTTTTCGTGCCTATACCTTGTTTTAACCAGATCGCGCGGCTGACTAGAAAAAACATTTCTATACTACTTCTACGCTTCTCTTTCTAGGGAAGATCCTCTTAAAAGTAAGTTGTAATGTGAATATTAAATTATATTAAGCATAGAATCCTATAAGTAATCCACTCTTCTAACGTGAGGGTAAACTCAGCAATAAATGTTTTTACTCTTTTCACTTAAGAAAATAGCTTTAGATTATCATATTACGCATAATTCTATAATAGAGAAGGACTCGTGAGGTAAATATAACAAATATAGGAAATTATTTAAACTTTTTAGTTATTTACACTTGTTCTTTCCTGATATGGAGTTCTATATCAGCCTCTTCAACTTAATTCTATAACCTAAAATTAAACCGATGTGAGTGTAATGATAAATAAAAATGTAATCGCATATAAGTGCTCTTGGGGAAAATTTTAGCAGTTACAGGGGAGCCCATGGTGTAGTGGTTAGAGTGTTGGCCCCGCCAGCTAAAGCGACCCCCGGTTCGAATCCTGTAGGGTTTTTTCCGAGGACGCCCGGCCCCCTATTTGTACGTGTTGGAACTAATGAGACGAGGACAAGCCAATGAGAAAAAGAGAAATTAGGAGCGCGTTCAAATCAACACTCATTCCTTTGGAAGGGACGTTAAGCCGTTGGCCCCCCCTCCTACTCTTTGTTAAGAGCAGCCTAAAAGCCGGCACCAGGTTTCTCTCCTCCCTTCCTATCCTATTCTTTGCACTACCTCTTAGATACCCATTGCGCATAGGCAAAAGATGAATCAGCTGGAAACATACAGATATCAGCAGTTACAAAAACATTCTTCTTAATGGCGTTCGCTGATATCAAAACCAAAATTTCTGATACCTGTTCACATTTTACAAAATTCCTCTTGGAATAAAAACTCTTAAACGTTTTGCACTCTATCTTAATGAATATTGGCACTTGTTATAAAATTACCGACTCATTTAGGTTAAGAGTAGTTGTAACTGAGTGTATGTGATACCATTCAGAAGATCTTTATTCTAAAAAATTATCTGCTCTCAAGCAAGGCTTAGGTTTTTCGCTTGATAGACTGTATTCACCACATGAGTTTACAATCGGCCATTGTTTATATTTAAGTGATAAATATCTTTCGAATATCTCTCTAACCTGGAAAGAAAGTTATTTTTAAATCGAGGCCGACTGTCATTGTAAAACCTTTTCTGCTTCTGACTGCTGTGGCTGTTTCAGTACTCTCCATGAGACCCTTCTTTGCAAGATTGTTACAAGTTTACTAACGGCACGAATTTATATCCATTGTAATGGTTACAATATAAAAAATGATTCATAATTTAACAAAAGAAAATTGCAAGGTATTTGTCTGTCCACGCCCGAACAAATAATGACCCTTTTCTGATTTCCGAGTGTATTCCTTGACATTCGAAGGTCAAAATATTTGAATTTTGAGAGAAAACACTATCAAATTAAATATCTTAATATCATTTTTAATCAGTCTGAAATTTATTATAGTGAAATAGTAGAACGAATAAAAAACAGAGTAAAAATTTCAAGCATATTTCAAACAAGTCCAGGATGAAATTTCGCGAAATTATTAACGCAAAAATATAACAGTGCATAACTATTTAGTCTATCATTCTCGAAGAAAGTTTTTAGCTATTAAAATTTGATTTTATTTATGATTAGGGAAAGAAAAAATATTGGCACAATATTCACTAACATGTTGCAGATGACGACGAATTAACTCTTAAAAACTGAACATGGAGAAAACAAATTCCATTTCTCTTTGCAATGGAAAATATTCCATGACAAACTTAAAACTTGCGTGCCACTTCAGCTAGCAAACAAGTTTCTTTCTCTAATTTTACTAACTTAATTCACCAAGATCATTTGTCGGGCATAACTTGAATACCGACAATAGTGATGTAAATTTTTCTATCGTCGATTGATGTGACGCTTGGGTTATAACTCACTGTCACGAACTGTTCGCCATTTGTTGATGCACATGTTACCACGCACTTATTTTTTACGTATCTCGGAAACATTTCTTTAAAAAATCGACCTCGAAACGCGAGAAGAAAAGCCTTCGGCACTTTCGATTTTTTCCTCTGCGGCAGTTATATTCTCTCACGGAACAACGGTTTCCTTTGGGTGTATTTTTTGTAGCGCGCGCGTATGTGTGCAGACCCCCGTCGAACTCGATAAAATTGGAGAAAGTCGATCGACCTGCGAAAAATAAGACAGGAATGAGAAAGGAAGGGAGAAAGAGAGGGTTGCCTTCTGGGCCCTGAAACGGTTTTGAGAATACCCCTTTCCTTCTATCATGCGGAGGAGTGGGCGTTCCCATCGGCCTCCGTTCGAAGACTGTTCGGCGGCCGGCATGTGCGGCGCGGGGGCGGACTCGGGGCCACCTCAGACACCTGCCCCCCTCGCACCAAACTTCCCTTCCTCTCTCTCTCTCTCCCTCCCTATAGCGCTCTCTCCTATTCATATACTCTTACCCTGATATTTGATTGGAATACTTTATTGTAACCTGTATTAGAGGTAGATGGTAGGATACATTGAGGTGATGCGATGAAATTGTACGTGGAGTTATTGCTGCGAGAAATAATTAATTTTTAGTATATTAGAGACAGCTAATTTTGTGGGCCGCGAAATATATGACTCATCTGATATAAATATACGATTTGGAGAATGAGATCTGACAAAAATTAAATTATGGTTAGCAACGATTGGACTACAGTGTTACTGTGAATTATATAGGTGGAGATGGACAGATTTTGCTTGAAAATGTTTTCATCGTTGCCTAATGGAACCTTATTGGAAAATATAAAGTTTTCCAGCCCCGTTGTCTTCAAATTCGCAGCTTACCAAGCGATTTGAAGCATGCAGACACTTTTTATTATTAGCTTCTGTTACGAGGAATGAAAATACCTGCATTTATCCATTCTTAATTCATACGAATCAACTTTTCCCTTATTGCGCGACTATGTAGATCGGAAATTCAAAGCGACGAATTGAAATAAAAGACGCTTTGAATTAAATAACTGTTAGACAACGCAGCCTTTTCTAGAGGAAAAGAAAACAATGCGCATGGTTGAGAAAGGTTCGCAATAGTCATTCTGAAGTGCCCAAATGTATAATTGCTGCACGGCTGCAAAATGATACTTATGATTCTAATGGTCAGTTGTAGTTCACCCAAAAAATGTAATTTGTAATGAACTAATAAAAATCTATGACACATCAATTCGACAAGGTGAATTACTATCTTAATGATAATTAAAAGCGAATGTTATACATGATAGGAAAATGCAGTTAAAACATCACTGATATTTTGTTAGTTTTAATTCTATTTACCGTTGACAATACCTGACAGTTGGTTCATATAAATCAACCTCTATTTAGGCGAAAAATTATTCCATATTTCCGAATACAATTGCTGAGTTGAAAGCAACCTAAACAGTTTTTATACGCAAGAGACAGTTAGTTACATGATGTGCTCGGAGGAACAAAACTGTCACATTACTAGGAAACGATACCTTATCATCTTCGTCACGACAAAGGAAAGATTATCGAGTAGCAATGTAGTTATTGAATAATTTCCGAAATGATTTCGCAGTAATAAGTCACAAATCTAACGATAATAAATTCATGGGAAAAGTTGGGACAAAGCACTGAGAACGTTAAAAGGCAATGAATGAATAGTAAATAAACAAAAACTCCTTCACCGTAAAAAGCAACAGAATACTCACACTCACGCTGCAGGTTGCTGGTAAACACCGTCGCAGGACCTAAGTCAAAAGGAGACACACGCACACGCAGAAACACTACTGATGACAGCTTAGCTGTCGAAACATCGGTGTCTAGTTTTAATTTTTGTTAGAGTTTACTGTGTGAATGGCTTTTGTATGTTTCTGCGTGTGCGTGTGTCTCCTTTTGACTTAGGTCCTGCGACGGTGTTTACCAGCAGCCTGCAGCGCGAGTGTATTCTCTTCTTGTTTACGGTGAAGGAGTTTTTGTTTATTTACTATTGTATTATTTTACCGTGTCTCGCAACCCTCCCTTTTCATATATTACAATGAATGAATGAATGAATGTATCACTTCATAGGAAATCCTAGTTACCAAGATTTCACGCTAATGACAGTGAGATGAATGACGTACCAGAAATTGGGAAAACAATTTAGTTAGTTTAAGTCGCGTGCAAATACTTTTAACACTTCCTATAGCAACATGCCTGTTACGGATAATAAATCAAAACCCTTCCAATCTAAAGCAATTGAAAGAGTTTTGCGAAACCAAAATAAGACAGCAAAAACAACTAGGACAACACATCAGTGCTAAGGTATAAATTAACGATAACTGAAATACACCATTCAGAATATTCTTTAGAGATGTTACCTTCGCAAAAACCACACCAATATTCGGTAACCGTGAAAACTGAGCACTAGATCATACCTGAACCTCTTGGAGTTTTTATCGAAAGCCTCGAAATCGCGTCTGACCGATGCCATCTCGTAAGCGCCTTCGGATTAGAAGTTAAGACGAAGCAGGACTCTCTCTTCCTTTACACCACGGGGCAGAACACCAAATAATTACTAAAACAAACGCTTTTTGTCTCGTGATTTTCGCCACCACGAATCCACGACGTGCTTCATTTCCGAGCCGTCACACGAGCGCATAAGCGAGTGCTTAAACACCCAGCAAGTGGAGGAGAAGACTCGAATTGGTGTTCCGACGGATCGGACGGAGGGAGCCGCGACCGGAAAAAAATATACGTAAACCGTCACGTCCCTTACCACCAAGAAACCGCCCAGTCATGGGTTAAAGGAGTAGGTTGTCTGGGGGCAAAGAGGAAGGAGGTGCGGGGAAGAGGCGGGGAAGGAAGGTCTCCCGGCATAGGGTCCCGCCGTCGTCGTCCTCCCTCGGTGGCCCAAGGGGTTATTCCCTGCCGTGGGAGAAATAGAGAGAGAAGAAGAATCGGATAGGTAAAAAGGTCTTCGGGAAAGGGACAACCAGTGTCGGTAGCGGAAGGGTTGAATCCCCGGCGGCGAGATAGAGACAAAAAACACGTAAATGGAAGACGCAAAACAATGGTCGCCCGGAGATTAAGGGTCTCTTTCTTTCTTTCTTTCTCTCCGTCCTCGATACGGGACCTTTTTTTTACTCCTTTCGAGGCCCTAGATGGTGGGCGGCCGCGGTAAAAATTAGGAGTACAAAGGGAGAAGAAGCGACGGACTCAGCCGTCCCACGGTGGCGGATGCAAATGCGTCGGGTTACCTGTAGGGAGGTGGGGACGCCACGGAAGGTGACTTACGTATCCCTTTCCACTGATTTTTTTGATCACTTTTCGCCCCGAGGTGGGACGGGTCCACGAGGCCTTGCGCGGGCGACCGCTCCGTTCCGTTCGGCTTCTCCGCTCGCATCTCCCGCTAGGCGCGGTCGGGCGACGGCGGCGGAGAGGTCGGGCCGCGGAGAGTGGGGCGGGCATACCCCAGGCGGAAGGGTGATGCCTCGTCGCCGGCCACTGGCGACGCGCCGCCCGGCGAATCGTCGACTGTGCTACCCGCTCTCCGTCGCGAATATTTCGCCGAGTTCGTCGGGATGGATTCCTACCTAACCGGTTCGTCATTCGAGAGCTAGAAGATTTTACTGGAAGTTTAAGATATTTCGGAAGATTATGTATAGGCCAAATTAGCACACATTTCTAGTTCTTCCAAGACTTGAACATAAACATTACCTACGGTTTTTTAGCGACTTTCTCTGCTCATTAGCTTTATATCGGTAAAGACTTTTTTACAGCGATCGGCAACACATAGTCATCGTTTATATTGACAAAGCAAAATTGGTGTTGAGATGAATGTAATCCCAGGCCGAAAACAATAAGAATCCCGTTTGCGATAATATTTTTAGCGACTTTCTCTGCTCATTAGCTTTATATCGGTAAATACTTTTTTGCAGCGATCGGCAACACATAGTCATCGTTTATATTGACAAAGCAAAATTGGTGTTGGGATGAATGTAATCCCAGGCCGAAAATAATAAGAATCCCGTTTGCGAAATATTATAATTGCTTTCGTTGAGAGAAATACATTTTTACTCGGGAAACTCAGGTCAGTTGCAATTGAAAATCGTTGACAATACGAAAGGAAAATTTAAACACATCATCGCAAGCGGAAAGATGCGAGACTTTTGCGATCGCATCGATAACCACACACTGTGCAGTCGAAAGACGGACCTTCTCCGGACTGGCGCCCGTGTTGCCAGCCTTCTGGACCCGAGGCATCGGACGCGACTCGCGGAACTTGACACCCTCGAGGGATGAGATGCTTAAGTTTCTCGAATGTTAAACTTTTACTCCCAGTGACAACTTTTTCGATCGGAAGTCGACGAAGAGTTTTATCGCCCATAGAGATCCCTCACCATCGACAAACATAGTCTCGCTTTAACTCTTTCCTCATCCCGGTCGGTTGATGCCGTATAACGTCTCAATCGCTCTCGCCCTTCTCCGAATCCTTTAGCGTCCACAAAAGAGAAGGAAGACGTTCTTTTTGGGCCTGTCAAAGCGGCGTCTTCCCCGGGGCAGGATAACTTCCCGGAGGACAGATCGGAGAACGAGGACCGCCTTCGATTCTTAAGAGATCGTTCTGCCGATACAATACACACACGCTCGCTCACATTCACTCTCTCACGCACATATGGGAGCCGGGCCAAAAAAACATACATATAGGTGAGGGTTGCCAGTTTTAACATCCGGTCAGCGGGAAATTACCTCGTGAGGTGAAAAAAAGGTCGCGCTTCTTTCGTCCTGGACGGAAATCGCCGTTCGGGTCACGTGTTGCCTTCCCGCCTCCACTCCCCCGCGCTCCACTCTCTCTCCCTCTATCTCTCTCTCCTTGAAACTCTCTCTTCCTCCGCCCCCGCTCTTCCGACACCTGTCTCCGCGGCGACCACCACCAACACCGCCGACCAATAACTCCCCCAACACACTCACCCAACACCCTTGCCGAGTCCGTTGTCTCTCGCACTCTCTCTCTCTCTCCCGTAATGTCGTCGGAAGAGAAAGGAGAGAGAAGAAGGGAGAAGAGGAGTAGAAAAGACTCGATGTGTCCGTGACGGGAAGGGAAGACGACGAGAGATCGCCGGCAAAAGGAGAAGACTCTTGCGATGAAGCGGCGGCGACGGCGGCCGAGACGCCTTGAGCCGAGTCGGGGGAAACCGTGCGAAAAGGATCCCACTCTTCACTCTTCTCTCTCTCTCTCTCACTCACTCCCTTTCTCTCCCTCTCCTCCTCCTCTCTCCTACGCGCGGCCCACACTTTGGCGAATGACTGAGTCAGATACAGCGCGAGACTTCCGCGGATCGGAGGAAAGAAGGGGTTATAGGGTGTGCGGGGGGGCGGCGTGGGGGAGGTGGGGGGAAGGAATAAGGGGGGCGAATAAGAAGAGGGAAGAAAGGAGACGGTCTTAGGTGGTGGGAGTGGGGGAGAAGGAGTGGGAGTAGGTGGGGGCGGTCGGAGGGGTAACTAAGTACAAGGAGGTGGCCTTTGGGTCGGGGCGCTAGGGAGACGGGGGCGGGGGAGTCGTCGGTAGGAGTGGGAGGGCGGGGGAGAAGAAACGATAAGTGTGCGCAGTCTCAGTGCGAGAGAAGGAATACGTCTCCGCTCTCTCTCTCTCTAGTTCACCCCCCCACACTCCCCCTTCATTCTCTCTCTTTCCCTTCTCGCAGGGAAGGGACCCTCTCGCACCCACACACACACACACACACTCCGAGGCCAAGGAATCGAACGTTGAGCGATTGGGGCGAAGGAGAGAAGAAGGCGCCGGCCGTGGGAAGGAAGTGGACTCCGGGGGAAGAATGGACTGGACCTCTTTCGACGGACTATGCATTATGATCGGATCTTCGGCAGCTCTTGCCTCTTTACTACGAGGTCAATTCGGTGTGGATTTAACTCTCCCGAGTTAGCTATCGCATTCCAAGACGTCTGGTGACATTAAGCCGAGTCGAACATTTTTTTAACGAAATTCTAATTTGAGATTTGTTACGGAATAATCATCAGTTTTGCATTTAAGCCACCGGAAGAAAAACCTTCAATCTTTATATGCAGCCATGCGCATAGCAAAGGTGTACTAAAATAATTAGATATAATTGGATACCTGTTTGATATTTAACCACGCAACGACGTCCTTTGCGCATGGTAACGATATACGAAGCGATAGGCTTAAATGATCCTGAGCAGTGGCGTAACTAGAGTATAACGAAGGTGGTATTTGCCGGCAAAAGGCACCAAACGTTTCCTCAAAACATGCCAATAGTTTTTCCCCCCGATAAATAAGTAATAATTTAGTAATTATTTTATTTCACGTCCCTACGTTTATAACTGCAAAACTGAGATGTGTTCCCGAGTGATATAAAAAGCTCATATCCCGAGATTGCTTCAAAAGTCGATCACTCTAACTCCTTTTCTGCAGACTTAAGATTTTGGATTGGTCCTTTCTTAACCTTTGGAAACAATATTGCTCGTGAAATTTGTTACCTCCTTGTCTATTTTCTGAGCTAGTGGTACATAAGAGATGAACAGACACGTGAAATTTACGTAGTGGCGCTTATATATCCTGATATTTGAGGTGCGGTTCCAGGTTCTAGTATAGACGTTCTTTGGTAAAATCTTTTGAGAGAAGCCATAAATAACTAAGACATATTCTTAATTATCAATAGAACAAATAATGTTATTTTCTGCAAAAAGGGAGGAGGTCATAATCTACTGCTCGAGAAAAAGACCTTGGAATATACTCGGAGACGTAACGCAAATAACCCTATCATTAAATGTGTGTAAATAGCAGAGCGCAAAAATCTAAAGTTAAAAAAAATACTAAAAAAATTTCTAACTGCTCAATTATATTAAGCTTTTATCATTTATAAGGAGTGATTCTAATGAATCGCGATAATCTTTAAATGTCTTCCGATTGCTGGGATCGACGGCATGTAAATTCCAGACGCTAATTATATTGCAATTATGCTCTTATTTTTTCAATTAAAATATTGCTCAATAAAATACGAGGATGATACGCACCAAAACTATTATTATCATATAAAAATAATTAGGTCTCAATGCAAAATGTTTAGGATGGAAAGCTTATACTTACAAAATATCATCGGCTCTAATGCGTTGGTTCATTCCAAGTGAAAAAACGAGTTTGTAAAGGATTTCATTTTATCAATTCTCGAAGAATATTTATTATTTTATTTTATTAGTATTTTAGAAGAATAATTATGAAAATCATTTTGCTATAATAGTTATAAATATGTATACATGTTTATACATGGTAGTAGGCGAACATAACAGGAAAATTTCTCCTTGCTTCAAAGATACTAATGTATAAATGTAACGTTGATTACCGGAGACATTTATAGCTTTTTTTAACGACTTCTTCATTTCATTTGAAAAAATATGCTCTATAAAACACGACTATATAGATTAGCTAATTATTAAATCTTTTATATTAAAGAAATATACAGGTCATAAGACAAAAGACACTCAAACAACTGTGGCAGTAGCTGAGGATAATATTAGTGAGTCGAGTTAGAACATTTCCGTAAGCGTCCCCTCTTAAACGGACGAAAAATTATTGTCTTCCACAATCAATGAAATAAATTAAATGAACATGGTGAGTTTTTGCAGAAGTTAAGCATAGTGCATGGCAATGTAAAATTCGCAGTCCTAAATTCGCCGGTTTCCTTAAAAGTTAAGGCGGAAAATTATCATTTCAACTTTTAGGAGTAGTGTTTATATTTGAACTTCATAATTTGCGCAATAAATATTACCGATTACCGAAAAAATCACCATCTAATCTTTATTTCTTCGCTACTTATGGATGAATGAAAATGATGTATTTCATTTCGAATTCCTAACCAACTTTACAGTGATTATTTAGCATACGTGTCAATTATACATATATTTGATTCAGTTCAACTTGCAAATATATCAAATAACTTAAACAAATGGTTGCATCGAAACGGACGGAAATTTAAAAAATGAAAATATAGAATAAAAAAAATTAATTCTTTTTGAGGGAAATGGAAGGACTCGTCTGTTCTTGTTCATTTTATGTATTCCTTTTTTAATTTTCCGAAGGCGACTTTACGAGAGGACGACATTAAAAAATATACGTAGAAGCGTTCATAGTTGTAACAAATATTGCATACAATACTCAAATATTGCATACATGTGTACTTTCCGGCATTTCTCGGATTTATACAGTCCTCCAAACGTTTCCCTCGCCCAGTTCCGCGATCTTTGTAAATATAATTAATTTACAGTGCGAGAATTTTCTCGAAAAAGGTATGATAAGGCGACTACGTTGGAGGCGTTTGTTATGTCAGTGGACTATATCTTCGGGGCATTCGGGCCCACGGAAGGCATTTTACGAGAGACTTCCAAGATGTGTTGCGTGCGGTACACGTTTCGGGAGAAGGCGCTCTTTTTCGTGCTGTACAGTGGCGCCTCCCCACCGGGTGCGGCCGTCCCTCCGAACCATCGCCTCGACTCGACTCCGCGTAGTTATGACGTCGTTTGTATAGATGTCTCTGCGTCCTCCGCTGGGGACCAGAGGAAGGCGGGTAGGTGGGCGGGGAGGAGAGGTTTGAATGGTGCAGGGGAGGAGCAAAGAAGAGGCCGGTGGAGGGGAGAAAATGACGGAGTGAATGGGTTTCGGGAGCTCAGCCTCTCCGATGGACGCAAGTTATTCGATGAGATTCATGAATGCACCTGATGCGTGCTTGGCTGAGGAGTTTCGCCTCGCTCAGTGGTAGGCGCGCGTACTTCCATGACGCTACTATCGCAGTCGACTCATCGAAACGTTATGGGGTGCGAAACGAGAACTTCACGTACGAGGAAAGGGACACTGGCATGAATGTGACGAACGAAAGTGTCGAATCATTACGTGCGACATATATCTTGTCCCGCAAAGTGTCATGGAATTTGAAATCATGCTACTGCTCCATACAAGAAGCTGTATAAAGTTTTACGCGAAGTGCTCACTAAGACTTTGCATGAGTTGAAGCATAACTAAAGGAAAAAATCTTAATAAAATAGGTACAATAGCAATGAGATCTTCGGATTACTAATGTAACTTATAAAAAGCAATTAAAATGGTTAACTTTCGCTAAAACCTAAGGAAGACGAGCGTTCTAGACAGGTTTAAACCACCCGTCTTTTTCATCTACCTAAAATGTTATACATTCATAGTGATAAAAAACTTCTTAAGCTTAACTGAGGTATAATTCTGTAAATTTGGGTATCTATTGAAGTCGAATCTGTTTTAAAATTTGAAAATCTTTAACGGAATTCTCCTCAAAAGATCAACTTCCGACTTCTTCGAAAGAAAAAAAGCATTCACCACAGGCTAAAGTGTCTTTATGAAAAGGTTACTTTGCAAATATAAATTTACAAACAGGCGATTAACATTTGTAAAAGTATTTATGAGTGATGCGATTTTAATTTACAGTGTAACATTTTAGGAGACAGATTGCAACCTGATTGCAAAGTTCAACTTTTCGGTAATTATGAATTTGGAAGGAATTGACAGAACCGATTTCAACGAATGTTTTATAAAGGAGACGTACAAAAAGAATTACAAAATCATGATTTTTTGTATAGATATAAAAAGCAGGGCTGCCACAATATAAGAAATAAAAAAATTCTTTTTACACGTATTTTTAGAGAACTGACCAAATGGATTTTAACCAAATATAGTATATTTAATCTTCACATAAATAAATAATAAAAATATTGTATTTAAATCGGGTCGACTAAAAATGGCTACCACAATACCAAGGTTAGAATTTTCTGTAGCTATGAATTCGGAAGGTATTGGACGAACCGATTTCAAAGAAATTTAGTTTGTAGGGCGATTATAGAATGGCAAAACGAAATGGACATCTTAAGAACGGATCTAAAAAGCAGGGATACCACAATATAAGGAAAAATAATTTTCTGATTTCAAAGCAAATGCATTAGTATACGATTATACCACGGTAAATTTGACGGAAAGCACTCCTGTACCACGGGAAACCCGTGTATATCCTACTTTTTCTGGTTTTTATGCGTCACAAAATCACGAGAATTCCTTTGAAGTCTTAACGTGGAGTTGAAGACAAGATTGAAGTGCAATGAAGAGAAATGAGTCTGAGGAAGAGTTGTTTCCGATCATCTATTTTACATTTGATATGGATTTGTGAAACGGTGTGATATTTCATTCGTACGGGTCGTGTCAATCAGAGATGCAGTTAGAAATTTTTTATCTAGAAAGAAAGTGCAAATTTGCTTTCTTGAAGTAAAAGTGAGTTTTATTTGCTCTTATACCTACTGAAAGACACTCGCCGAAAAACTATTATTTTTTCTACACACCAATGAAGGGAAAAAAGAATCTCCTTTCCGGCATCGACAAATGAAGGATGTTTGCTCGAAAACTTGAAAACTATCGTTTGCATCATGTCTTAAAAACTCATTTGTCCATTATTAGCGTTCTCTCTAAATACGTGCTGCTAATATTCACTACGATAACTGTGATTGCAATCCAAATCGAGAGATGTTACCAGTAAATTAAACCCTACATTTTCTTAAGTCAAGTGCAAGTAAAACTGCACAGTAACTATAACATTCACAAGTTGCTAAAACGGACGCCATTTAATTTTTAGTTATTTTACATGTAAAATTTGATTTTTTCTCATCAATAGGATTTACTTTTAGAAAGTAATTTCGCGGCTGACGATTTGTATACATAAATTTTGTCCACAGCCATTTAAAATACGTTTTTATTATACATCTATTGAAAGTATCATCTTTTTCTAGGTGAGTACAGCAAGTAGAAGATCTTGTCCGTCCGGCGAAAAATTCAAATTCTTAACGGGCTCACTATAAACTATTTCCTCCAATGGTATGGCGCATGGTCACAATCAAATCGCGATTTCTCTCGATTCTCCTTTTAGATCTTAGTTTTATTTTATATTTATGAACTAACATTGTGACGTCATATTAGAAAGAAGAAAACTGCTAAACTCTTAAAAAACCAAGAAAAACAGCACATGAGGAAGTAACTTGGAATTTCAGAACCGCTTTCTCAACGTTGGGGACGTTTTGTTCGGTTTACCGGGTAAAAAGAGGACTTTTATTTTTTATTTTCTTCCTCAAACTAACAAACACGAAGCCCGCCAACGTAATTAACCTTATGAAAGCGTGGATGAAAAAGGAATGGACAAAGAAATGGACTTGAGATAGAAAACATCAGGAATGGTACGACAGTTCAAATACTTTCCTAAAATATACTATATTACTTAGTGGTTTGCTTCATTTTCAACAAAATATTTAGACAAGTTGTTGTGACATGCGTCTCGCCATGTCTTATTTCAAAACAATCAGTTTGGCCCTTGGTGTTATTTGAATCCGAGACCCGTGTTTCCTTGCTTATCTCCTCTCACAATCCTCCTCCTCCGCCGGACCTAGGAGGGCAATAATCTCTGACCAGTGACAGCCCCGAAGGAACAAGTGAGGGAGTGGGAAGGAGAGATGGTTTGTAACGGAGAGAGATAGATAGAGGGAGGGAGGGAGGAAAGGTTGGAGGAGGAGAGGTAATGAGGGACCGGTGATCGTGCTCTGCCGGTTGAGGAGGATAAGGGAGTTTGGAGTAGAGGATGAGGAGCGAGAGAAAGAGAATCATGACCTTCCCACTGCAAGGGAGATTGAGGCTCTTGGGTGGTTGGCGTGTGAGCGAGAGTGTTGGAGGGTAGGTGGGAGTGATAGGGGAAGGGGAGAGGAGGAGGAGGTGTTTGTGAGCTGCGGAGGCGGCTTTGGAGGAGGGGGCGGGCGAAAGAGGTCCTTAAAGGTGGGTGGTAAATGGGGGTTTGGGAGTCACACGTGAAATGTTCTCGCATTCTCCGCACGACCGCGATGGCGCTGTCTCATGACTGTGGACGTTTCCCTTATACCATTTGTTCGTGTCTTCGCTAATTATTTGATTAATTTTCGGCTTTAAATAAAAAAAAGAGTGTGAACAGCAAAAAACTAAGAGAGGCATGTTGACATGTAATAAAAAAACTAATGGCGATTAAAAGGAGAACATTTCAAAACTGTACAATTAAAAAAATTCTTCTGTGATCAGATATTTAAAGAAAACTGTATGGATCTGTTTGTGTAGTAAGGTTTGAATTTATATGTAAGAATACAATGCTACTTTTTGGTAAAAATAGTTAAGTTATCCGAAGAATAGTTTCATGAATTAACCACGTTCAACGTCTCACTTTTTATCGGACGCTAAACTAAGTCCGCGGAAAATCTCACACGGGAAAACAAGGACGACTTTAGTGTTAATGACACAAATTTACTGAACGTAAAATAAGATCATTTACTGATGCGTTGCAGTTCGATTAAAAGAAGAGTAATCTGTATTTCTTTCGATTTTGTGAGATTGTGCCGCCGAGTCATTGTTTCGAGGGCAATTTGTCTCTGCGAGATTATGTATAACTTTTGAGATATTAATTTACATTGTCTTTGAGATCATAAATGGTAAGAAATACATATACATTAAACCCATCAGAAAGATTTTTTATAGGTGCTCTTTGCAATTTATTGGTCGTTTAAAAAAATTCTTAGCTATTAGAAAGTATGTCTAATTGTATAGAAATAATTTGACAGTGTCTATTAAATCTTGTATTTTACGGATAAATACATTAAAATAGAAGATGAGCGAAGAATCATTTCGTGCTTCAAACTTCAGCCGCCAATTTGATTCGGCTTATACATTTTGTCAACAAGAAATTTTTACAACACGTTAACTTAGCAGTGAAGGGGCATGAAAGGTAACGTCGGTGGAATGACCAATTAAGGCGCAACGGAAGAGTTCAGAGGATGCGGATTTAAAAGCGTATTTCTCTGAGAAAAGTCTTCGAACGTTAGTAACACTAAAATTCGAGTCGAAAAAAGAATTCGGAATCGACGGTAAACAACTCGCTACAAGAGAGGCATTGAAATGTGATTTACGTCCGTAAAACCGTAAGATGGCAATAACACGTTTGCAAGAGGCATTAAATGTCTCGTTCGACGACGGTTTGAGACTCATATACACAACTTCCCCGCCACGGCACGGAGACCCACGCTACATTGAGTTCCCGTTTCAGAGAAAAATTACGCGCCTTCCTAATGATATCGGCTTAATGAAAAGGGCCCGTCTGTTCCTTCGCGATAAATGATCGTAAAAACTAATTTAAAGTCCTCCGACCTTTCCAACCGAAGGGTAAAAATCGTGAAGGGAGAATTATAAACAAAGCTATCAACCGGTTATGTTATAAAAGTTTTTCATTCCCAATCCCTCTTCTTCGAAGATTTTATCGGTAAAACCCATTCCCACAGTGATTAAGGCAGAACTGCGGTCCAGTTGGTCAGCGAGTGGAAGAGGAGGTTATTACCGGTAGAATATATTCTCTCCCTTTCTCTCTCTCTCCATCCCTCCACCCGACTCCCCCTCCTCTTATCTCCCCGCCGCCGCAGCACCCAGCATCTTCCACCGAAGACCGACAACTTCTCCCCCCTGGTGGGGCTACCGCAAACCTCGGAAGGATCTGAGGACGCGAGCATAGTCTGCTGTGCGGAAGGAGCGGTTGAGGTCTATGAGAGAGCGTGTGTACGTGAGAGGAAGGAAGAAAGAGGAAAAGGAGAGGGAAAGGAGAGAGAGAGAGAGAGAGAGAGAGAGAGAGAGAGAGAGTAGGACGAACGACGGTCTCGGTAAAAGAGAAAGTAATTAACAAGCGAGATTAAAAAGCTCTCTCCCTGGTATTTTACAGACTTGCTTTTCATTTGCGGAGGAAAAGTTTACGAGACAGTCGCGTCGTCTCCTTTCTCTCCTAATAACTGAAGGAATCCTTCAAGAGTTCTAGAAAAAAGTTTGAAGAAACTGTTATGAGGTTAAATTGGATTCTAATGACACTATACCATCTTAAAATAAAAAATGGCAACATGCGAGGAAATTACATCGTCATTACTAAGAAATTTATCAACTTAAACATATCAAATGTAGGAAATGAATTGTTATAACAGTCATCCATTTTAATTTTAAATAGTTTTCTGGTGTAAATATTTGAATGTGTAAATTTCTGCCATTAACTCCGAGTAAACAGAAAAAATCACTAACTTTTAAAATAAATCGCAAGAATGCTTTGTGAAAAATAAGAGGATGCAATCATTTCGCGCAACTGTAAACTCAAGTTTGTTTTTCAGAGGCAAAAATTTACCTGAAATACTATACTTCCATTTAAAATACAAGTCTTAATCTGCTATCTGTACCGGTTCCGTTATTTAATTGTTTATTGAAAACGTTTTCGATTATTTTCTGGCAGGTAATAAATTAGATTACTAATGCTGAAAAATTAATTATTATATCTATTCGCCTCTACAAAATATCCCTGTCAATAAAAGCGATATTACTCAAGATATTAACTTTAAATGATTACCGCTTGAATTTAAGGAACACTTTAAGTAGCACTTCAAGACAATGGAAATATTTGCCCTAAGCGTAATAACACAAAGACGGAATTTATGCTACGGAAGATTTTCACAATTTAACACAATAGATGCTATAAATGGAGGAGAATTAACAGCCTTAATATTAATCATGTAACGGTTTCGCAAAAACCCAAATTCGTAGCAGCGCATAAATGGCTGTTAAATACAATAGCTAGTAGTTAATTAAATATTCTGGATTCTGCTGAACAAAAATTTCCTATAATGATTTTGTAAAACTAAAAATCTATGACGACTCACAATCAATAAAATCATTGGCCGTCATCCAAATTATGCTGCGCCATCGTTATCTCTGCTATCGCAAATTCTTTAGCGTGCATCTTGTATAGGAAATTCATTTTTCCAAGGCGAGTTATTATAGCAGGAGGGAACCAAATCCATCGTGAGAAGAGATTAAAATATAAAGAGAGCGAAACAAGACTCAGCGATGAATTAAGGAGATATGAAAATAAGGCGGTAACTAGCCGCCGATTAAATATTAGAGAATCTATTTATGTGTCGATATACATATACATACACACACATACAAAAACTATGCTATCTTTCTTTCTATAATAATGTGTGAAATCGTACTCATCTATTTGAATTAAAATTAATGTGTAGGTGTAAAAGGGAAGAAGGTTTAAGAGCGAACGGTTGCATGAGATCGCGATATAGATAAGGCAAGAAAAAGAAAGAGGAAGAAATATGATGAATGGCGACAAAAAAAGAAGGGAGAGAGAGCGAGAAAAGAATGGACGGAGAGAAAGGAGGATAAGGAAGAGACCGTAGATGCTCGCATCTTCCTCTCGACCACTTTCTCTTTCACTATCTTCACATCTACTACCTCCATCTCTTCCACCTCCTCCTTTTACAATAGCCTTCTTCTTGAGGAGGGGCCTATTCCCCAAGGGGATCCCGACCCAACCTTATCTTTCCTCTCCCTCCATTCCTCCTCTCCATCATCGGCGGCGTCAGTGGCCTCTCCCGGGTTGTCTTAGGTAAGGGTTAGGAAAGGGGTTGTGGATGACATGCTAACAAGCTGGTTCGAAGTAGGAAGGAGTGCGGTAGAGGGAGGCGGTCCACCTCTCTCTCTCTCTCTCGCTCTTCCTTCGACCGTCGTCGTGAGGCTTCCAGAGATTCCCTCCCGGAGGGGAGGGGAGAGAGAGAGAGAGAGAGAGAGAGAGAGAGAGAGAGAGAGAGAGAGAGAGAGAGAGATAGAGGGAGGGCAGGGGGAGGTGGAGGGGACAGGTTGAAGAAACGTTGGTCGGCCAGGGCGGGGGCGGCGCACCGACTAACGGCACTCTTAAAGTCAGCGATCAAGCCGACATCGGATACCGAACCTGGGGCCCGATGCTAGCGGCCTCAACCCTTGCTCGGGGGTTAACTCGTTTCCCGTGTGTATCGCATTTAAATTTCGAGGGATCTCCAAACAACACAAAAAGAGTAGGAAAGGGAGAGGAAAGGAGGCAAGAAAGAAATACCGCCTCCCTTCCGTTCCCTCCCCTCCCCTTCCCTCCCTCCCCTTTCCATCCCACTCCCTCCCCCTTCTCCTCCTCCACGACACCCCAAACCGTTCACTTTGCGTCAAAATGTGAGGGAACCACCCGCGCACTCCCAGGGTTCCTCGCCTGTCTCCGTCAATTAAGTCTCCGTTTTATCTCGCCGTTATGAAGCGGACCTCCTCCTTACTCGTGCCCGTGTGTCCCTCCTCCGACCGACCACCAAAAACCTCCTCACCCTCCCTATACCCTCTTTCTCCCCACCCTCTCTTCCTCCTCACTCTCTCTAACGTCGCCTGACGTCCGAGGGTTAATGCCTTGATGGGGCGGTCATCTCCTCCTTCGACAAGGGACCCACCACACCCACATACTCCGAATTATAAAAAAAGAAAGACACGCCTTTCAAATCCCGTCTTTCGGATGTAGATCTTCATCCGTTTGGCAGAAAGATTAGTTTCGCGCGAAGGATGGGAGATTCTCTATTGTTATTTTTTTATTTTTGTTATTTTGGCCGGTTCAATCGATCGATCATGTCGCCATTTGGATCCCAAAGAGATAGGCGCTGTCGTCGCTCTGATGCTGAAATTTTTCGTAGTTGAACTTCTCTATTTCGGAAAGATCGGAACGGAAGGCACATAATTTTATAATGGCAGTGCTGTTACTAAAAACACTACCAAAGCGATAATTTTGTGTCTCTAACACAAGGATATTAATAACATATAAAGCATGGAAAGACATTAAATGACAATAAATTGATGTATATGCATGAGATTTCTTATATAAACAGTTTGGTTTATCCAATCCGGATGGGATCATATATTAAAGGAACAGTTTTTATGTTTTGCAGACGTTTTTAAAAATTTTAAAAATTATTTCTTTAGCTGTGAGAACACAGCGAAAGAAAATAAAATTAACGCAGCACTTTCGGATCTAAGGTCCTTTCCCGGATTAGGCAACATTTTAGAACAATTCCGAATGAGGGATGTTTCCGAACCACAGAATTTCGGATTAGAGAGGTTCAACCGTATTTCGAGTTATGTACCTATAACGGGAATGGTAGACGTAGTACTTTCGTGGATGACTGGAGGTATGAGAGGCATTTTCGACCCATAATCTCTAGTCGTGGCAGCGATATTAAGGATTTACAAAGAATACGCCGGTATCTGTGACCAGGAAGCCATCATCGCATTCGGTGATTATACGATCTACCTTCTATCCTTCGCACTATTGACAATTAAAAAGCTACTACCAGTAAATCTTTTATTATCCCTTGTGCGTTGAGATGTTAATGATAGCTCACTCTCGATCAACACTTCTCACCGCCTATTCATCTTTATGAAGATGAGATCTTTTGTTTTAACGTTCGCAGAAATTTTCACTAAAAATAGTATTATACAAAATACAATGCATGGAAGGGCATCCTAGACTTCTAAAAAGAATGAGTTTGTGTCATATCTAATGACGCACATACTTGCAAACAAAACTGTGTCATAATCAATGTAATGTAAAATTATTTTACACGAGATGAGTGGTTTGAGCCCATAGTTTCTGTTCGATTACAATGATATTAAGGCATCGATTTTTTCGTTTTTATATCGAAGTATATAATTACAAGATTTTCAATTTTATCATGAATTAGTGCCTTTATTTATGAAAAGACGAACTATAAAGAAAACATGTGAGAACTAATAATTTTCCTAGACTTATACACTGCACGAGAAAATTGGAAAAGTATTAATCTGCGAAAATATTGATTAGATCATATTAAAAATCTATTCAATTTGAGCTGTGAGTGATAGGAATAAGCTAAAACCCATTTCACATGGTGGAAACCTTTTCCTCTAAAGAGGAAGAATACTCTCTCACGGCAGGAAGAATAATAAAATCAACAAAAAGGCATTGTGTGTGTATGTGACAGGGAGGGGGAAAGAAAGAGATAGAAATAGAATGGGTGAGAGAGACAGAGAGAGATGTTGCACTGCTAAGATACGTATCCTATTCTTGCATTGGGATCTCTACCAGTTGAAAAGGATGGAGGTGGAGATTGCACGGCGGGAGTGAGAGAGGGAGAGTAGCAGAGGAAGACAGGTTTACGATCGTTGCGAAGGAGATGAAGTGCAGGAAAGGAGAGACGCAGCCGAGGAAGGAATGAGGAGGAAGAAAGAAGAGTTGGGAGGGGAGATAGGAAGATGAGGAGAGGCAGGAGGGGAGATAGGAAGGTGAGGAGAGGCAGGAGGCGGAGGAGGAAAAGGAGAGAAAGGAAAAGAAAGAGTAGATATGCAATTATAATGACTCCTAGGATCCGGGGAAAAAACATCTCATATCGTCGATAAGGGAGATGTTTAAGGGCGGCGGGAGGTTGTGGAGTTGAAACAATAAGATAAAGTCGGACTTTTATAGAACCTGTTCTCTCGAGACCACCATCTCCGTCCTTAAAAGGTCTAATATAAACATTTAAGTGACTTTATCATTGAAATTCGACTATCTTGATGCGAGAAACAAGACGGGCGGAAGATATGACGACCATTGTTGAGTTCGCAGATTGTTTCGCGAATGCCGCCATTCGGAAATTCCCTCTGTATTAATGGAGTCAATTTCGAAAGAATTACGAACGGGAGAAGAAAAATGCAACTTTCCGTTTCGTTTTCTTCTATATAGTGTGTCTCCGGTAAAGATTTATTTCTGCGTTTTTCCAGAGAATACAGATAACATCCCTTCTTTTAGATAATGGCATTGATTGTCACTCAACCGCGAGAGAAATATTATAAATATTAAAGCTAGAGAAAATTAAATTGAAAGAATTTTCCCATATATCACCCGATCTACATTTTCTGAAGCTACGACGAGGAGTTTGAAGGGATTTATATCGCAGTCAGCATGTTTTCCGATGATAAATATGACACTAAAATGTATTCGTCATCGTAACCGTTAATACGCTTCATATAATTGCTCGTTCGATGCACTGGAACTGATGATAGTTAAATAAATAACTTAGCGAAAGGAGATAATTGGTCCTCTTCTACTCAAATTACGGGATGAGTGCGCGAACACACCGACATTTTCCCGTCGAATAAACACGTCAGAAGAAAATGGAAAATCGCAGCTTACGTGCACTTGATGCAATATACATGAATAGTATTTATTGGGAAAAATACGAGTCGGACGGAGACGGAGAAATCGAAACGAAATTGGATTTCTCCTTAACACGAGCCATTAGGAGCGTTAAGAAGTCGTTCGGAAAGTACAATCAGACCTTGATAACGTAAATTTTTGATTAGTCAAAATATTTCCCGGTTCGTATTATCTGCGAGTTGACTGGAATTTTCTTTAACTCGATTAACTTTCTTCATCTTTCGAAGTTCGAATTGCGACTCTGTATTATGATGAGTTCGTGGAATATAGGGTGATTATTTTAAATTATAAACCTTAATTCTAATAACACATTTGGGTAGGAAAGAACTGATAATATGAAAAATAGTAAATCTATATGCTTTTGGACTTTTTTATAAGCATGTATATCTAGTATAATGGTTACAACAACGATCCTTACACTTTGGATGAATAGAAAAGCAACATCCCACCGTTCTAATTATGGGTCAGTTTCTTTTAAACGACATACTGATTCCCTCTTGTCTACGCGCAATTGGTATCTAAGAGGTAGTGCAATGAATAGCTGGTCAGTTTCAAAAACTTATGGAAGGTGACTTCGTAATTTTAAGTCTCTCAAGAGAGAGTTAATTAACTGTAGTCTATGGGCAGTTTCCTCAACACCCTCTTTATTGCTCAGTTTTTCATACAAAATGGCGGAGGTCAGTTTCAACGCCGTTTGTAACAAATCAATCAGATTTTAAAAAATAATTAAATCAAAATTAAATGCTAAATATTAGTAGCATTTTAGGATTCTCACTTAAAATAATTACCCTGTATCAGCTAAAAATAGAATGCAGGAAAAATAGACCTTACACCCTGACGAGAAAGTTCTCTGTAGAGATGACGGAGGAGTAAAAAATAAAATGTAGAGAATGCCTCCGGGAAGGTTATAATGTTATTGATTCCTTCCGAAAAAAAAATCGCCGTTGTCAACAGCTTTCGGATGGTACCGAAAGAGTATTTGTTTGTCCGAACCCAACGAACAGTGCGGTATAAAAATAATGCCCGGGGGAATTTCAAAGAATTGTTAAGCGTGGAGGTGAGGCGATTGTGCGAAAGAGCGGCGGCGGGGGGGCAAGGGTGAGGGAGACTGAAAGGCAGGGCGACTCGTGCGTGCTTGCGTTCGCGGAAGGTTGAAAGGAGGTCGAGAAATGGACGGAAGATGCAGCGAGTAAGGCGGCAACGACGAACGCGGAAACGTGACGAGAACTTCGGTAACTGTTATTCGCTTGTCTTAAACGTTTTCAACCCCTTTGAGGAATCCCAGAGTGAGATAAGCGCTAGAAAATCAACCGACGAATGGGAAGAAAACGGTTGGGTTATCAAAGGCACTCTGGATTTAACCCTTTCGTTTAGGATAAATATCTAATCATTGATATTTCCTAACTGTAGTAGATTTGAAACCTATCAAAATTTATTATTTTTGTAATGCTCAATAAAAATATCATAAAACAATAGAAATGATGATCACACTATCACGTCGGAACCTACGTCGTGTTTCCCAAATATGATGGAACTTTTACAAAGTGATTTTTTAAATTCCGTTAAAATGGGATTTCACAAAATGAAGGCTTACCTAATGGATTATAATAGAAAAATGATTGACAAGCGTTGTATTTCCGTATTGGGTCAATCGTCTTCAGTTAAAAGACGATATCTATCTGTACTGATAAAAACGAGTTGTGCACCTGGTTTTCTCAACCTTTCAGTAACCACCAGAGAGATAGTTTGTTCATTTGATGATATCGATGACTATCTTTTGTAATATGGTTGCTAGTTGCTGTTCACGAATTGTTTTTTAAATAAGTTAATTTATAGTAGTGTTCTAGACCGTAGATAATAGGCAAATATACACGTTTTTACCAAAAGTTTTGGCGCAAAAAATATTCTACTTTTAAGCATGAGTGAATATGAAAATATTCGGCTTAGATCTAGATCGACGGGCACAGATTAATTTTATACTAGCAAATGCACTTCTTCTGTAAATCAAATCACCGTTTGCATATGTCAATTAAATTGCAGATCTATAGATGGCAATCTTATCTCGTGGGTCTAATCGATTTTCGCTGGGTGGGGACGAGTGGAACTATCTGCAGCCACAACTCAAATCGCTTTTGTAAAATGCGGTTAGAATTCTGTCTCTTATAAAACCTTTTAAGTTTACTATCACGATGGGGAGAGCTCGATGATCACATCTAAAATAATACCGTGACATCAGACGCTCGATTAAAATCGAGTTCTAGATGGAAAACGGAGTGTTGAGAATCTAAGAATGGCTACCATTCGTGTTCCCGAGGCGGATTTATAGTCTCGAAGAAGAGGCTATGACAGATTTTTCCTTGTAACTTTCAATTAAGCCGAATCGTAAGTAACTGAGGCCGAAGGACATCTGGGTGAAAGTACACTAAGAGAGCGAATGTTTTCTTTTTTCGCCGTGGCACCACTGACGCAACATCCGCGGGCCCCGGGCATCTCGGAGGTTCGCGCGGCGTGACTGGCTCGAGACGGCTGGGACTCGGGTTCGTACACCGGCCGAGGGCACGGCAACGATTGCGTGCTTCCATAAATCCGCCGGGCACCCGTGGAGAACAGCAATTATTCCTTTACGGTATCCTCCGTTTAAAATTTAATGTTGCGCTTAGAATGATGACAATAGCGAACTTAAGGAACGCTAAAGAATATTTCTGTAACTCGAGAGTCTGTAGGTCGTATTGTCAGTATTTCTTATGATATACCTTTTCAATTTGTACAATCATATTTTCATTATTCGCGTATTTGCTGTCTTGATTTAGGATTTACATTTTACATTTTAGGATTTACATAATACCCTGTAAATCACCTTAACGGTGAATGGCAGGGGTTGCAACGCACCAAACATGTCCCTAGCAATTCTTATTTATCATTTTCCTATTATGATCGCTAATCGTCCAGGGGAAAAAACGATCCTTTTTATTGCTCCGTTCTACAATATATCTCGCGAATATAATTCTCATTACCGTACTTTCCGAAATAATTTAGATTCCTGATAAAATCTATAACCTCGTTTGTTTGGTTCTCCAAAATATACTTTTTTAACAGCTTAAGTCTAGCGGTTTCAATTAATTCTAAAACCTCGTCAGCAAATTCTTCCGAGTTGTAACTCTTCAGAAGCTTCAATCTGGCATCCAGTCCGCATTCCTCTGGCTATGCACAATTACATCGTTCGTTAATGGCATAAAGTCTTTTTGTGCCTTACACAAGTTTGTTTTACCAGCCTATCTGCTATTTGCTGAAATAAAGACGCTGCAATAATGACGATATTAATTCGATCGCGATTGCTTTGCGGGTACTTAAATAATAAAGATTATTCTTCCCTTTGTCGGTTGCGAAAGACTGACAGTCGACGTCATGACTGAGGCCTACTTCGCGACGATTGGCCGCAAAAGATTGCGACTGGAGATGCGAAAAATGCGATAAGGGCAAGTAATAAAAAAGCGCGCAAAAAGAATACGAAAAAATCGCTAGGAATGTTTCATCACGATTTAGCGCAATTTTTTTAACAACCACGAGTGCGACGCATATCTAAGATAAAAATTGATACGGGAGAGATTCGACGCGCGATGCTTTGCGTCGGTTGTCCTTGGAAGGAGTGGCGTAATTTGTGTGCCTCTTCTCCCCCTCGGTCTAGTTACGATGCGTTGCGAAAATGACGCCTATTTGCTCTTTTGTTTGGGACTACGAATCGTTTAGCGGTATTATGGTAACAAGGTTTAGGACTACGAGGGAAGAATTCACTACAAAGTTATTCCTTTTGAAATTTGACGCTTGCTTTTTCTAGGCGTAGTTGGATGGGAAGTTAATAATATAGGAGTGTCGCGGATAGTGAATATACAATTATATATTTGGCTGTTAGGTAGTTATAGCAAAATAATAATTGTATTTTTGATAATCTCATTCGTTAAAAAAACAAAAATAATTTCAAGTCATTTTGATTATAAATAGCATCTGCCATTTCCAAATATTCCTTTCGTAAGGTATCAATCAATCAATAAATCACTATGATTTTGTCGTTTACGCGACGTAAACGAAGTTTCTAAGCTTGCCACACGCGCAGTCATTATTGATCGAAAAAATTAAATATTGATAAAGGACCATTTATGATCAATATTATATTAATGAAGCACGCTTATTTGGAACGAGGCAACTATGTTAGTCACTGATGCAAAAAGATTTTCAGGATTTAAAAACAGAAATGTCGCATTTTTTTGAAGTTTTTCAATCATTTTCTTGTGCGGCTATTTTCTAATGCAATTATTTGTCTGTCATAATTAAACGCAAAAAAATCTTGGTTGGATGCCAGTTTCAAGCATTATACTGATGGATACCTATAGTTTAAAAGAAATACTTTAAATAAGTTATAGATATTTTCTAAAAGGCAAGTAAAAATGGCGGTGAATGGTCAAAATACTTTCGTTTAGAAATAACTCGTGAATATAATGATACAATGACATTTTCTATTGTAACATTCGAAATATGCGCAATATTTTCTCGTATTATACATTAAAAAAGTAACAGTAGTTGTCACTTAACAATAATTTCATTGACAGCATTCAGCGGGTGATAACATTAAAAGGCAGAATCTCTTAAACTAGATTTTATTTTGGAATTCCACGTTTGACCACAATAACCGACTTATAACCCAAAACAATGGCGATAATAAGATACATCTTCTGTTATAAATTACTTATTAAAATTTGCTACAACGAATGTAAAAACACTGGGAAACATTTTACATTCGTAAACTTTCTACTGGTGATTCAGCTGTGCAGACGTCAAACCTGCGTTTTGAATATAAATAAATCGATGAATATCTAAAAATCATAGTTATTGTTGTATATTACTTTTACTGTCAATAATTAAACAATAAAAATATTATTTTATCGCTTAGAATATAGACCTAAAAGACCGTATAATGCACAATTAAAAATCTGCATAATATGTAATAATTTTCGATAGGACGGATATATATTTTTCTTACAATATATCTCCAGTAAGAAAAATATCGCTATACTATATAAATAACGATAAAACCACGAAGGAAGGGCGAAAAATAAACAATATCTTAGGATGATGATTCAAACGGTATTTTATCAAAAACATATAGCTAAGAATGGCCAATTTTACGATTGAACAAATTTCATTGTACTATACTGATAGGCAGTTAATATGTACAATAAAAAATGATGAAAATATTATTTCTGAAGCTAAACAAGTGCTAAATAAATTACACTCGTTTATATTTGATTGAGTCCGCTTGTAAGAATAACATGTTTTGGCAGAGAGAACTTCTTCTGATACTGATTCGGATTTTTACAGTTGAGAGATTCATCTCGCCAGCAATTTGTTCATGAATGAGAGGGCTTCACGCTCGTTAGACCATTAAAATAATTCCATTGTGAAAAATAATACCTTTTTGCCTCTATCAGTAGGAATGACGCAGTGGCATTCACCTATTATGTTTGCATTGATTGACAAGGGTAATATTAAAATGCGACTATCATTATTTACAATCTTACGTTCCGAGTGAAGTGATATTTATTAAGTACAATTCAGTTTAGTTTTTATCTTCTACTACTAATTTAAAAAATAGTCTTGGTAATTATATCATGAAAAGTAAACTTTTTCCGATGAATAGTAAAGATAGGTAAACTCAGTCAGTGTACTGTCGGTTATCCTGAGAATATCAAAGAAGATGATAAATTGCTAATCGAATACTACTAATCTAAATAATTACAAATTGCTAATCGAACTAAAAAATCATAAGAACTGTCACAAATTGAGACAAACATATACCTAAGTGAATATACACAAAATGTGAAGAATGCTTAAGATAATGAGTTGACTGAACATAAATTTACCAAGTTTAATATTGAGACTCAAACTCCAATCACATTTTACATCGTGTGATAAATATAGAGTGGTCATAGTGGTTTATCTGATCTAGGGAGTTGAATCTTAGAAGACAGTAACATAAGATTATTTTCGTAATGATATTGCCTTAGCCCAGCAAAGATACCCAATAACTTTTATGAATACAGTAATATAATGGCTTTTACAATTGACATGTCTTGATAATTTACCTATAAGCAATTTTAAGTGAAAACATCATAGACGATTCTGCAAAATAGTTAGTTATACGATGCACACTTCATTTTCCTCAGAAGAAATTGGAATTTGGATATTGAAATACTTTATCTATGTAATAAAACTTACATACCAAAATTTATTAGTATTGGTGCAGGAAAGGGGTCTTGTGAAAGTTGAATATGCTCAAGCTATGGGTGAATAATTTTAAAAATTATACTTAGTTACCACCGTACATAGTCATCTACACATTCATCGTGTCATATCGTAACGATAGAAAATGCATGCAACATTAATAGATCTATTATAGCTTCAAATAGATTGAGTTAGGATCGAAAATTCCTTAGCATTCCACCTCAAGGGTATAAGTCTCGTAGCACATTATAAGATTTTCGATTAGCCTTATGACAGAAAATGGTAGTAATTTAATACAGTAGAAGCATTTTTTTGCGTCCGATCACGTTGTAAATCGCAGAATGAGAAAGATTTAAAAAATAATAAAAAACAGCGCAACATTCCTTGCCGCTTCTCAATTCCGCCTGGAGATTTTTTCGCGAACATTACGTACATGCACTCGCTATTCTTGAGCGTTCCTTTGGTAAGAAGGGGTAATTCCCTCCCCTCCTCCTTCTCCCCTTCTCTCCATTTCACTCCCAAACCCTTAACCTTTCTCCCTCTCTTTTTCGGCCGACTCCATCCTCATCTGCACTCTCTCTTTTGGCAACGTGCACCTTTTGCATAGCAAAGGAGGAGCGGCCGCTATCTTTCTTCCTTCGCTCTCTTTCCATTCCCTCTCTACCTTCGCCCTCACACTACGACTCTCTTGCTGAAACGGGATTCGGAGTATTGGGGAGGAGGAGGCATAAGAGGAGGAGGTTAGTTTGAGAAGTTGTGTTTGTGGGAAGTGGTAGGAGAGGATTGAAGTGGAGGGAGGAGGACGTGGTGTAGATGGCGTAAGAGGAAGGGGGTGGGAAGGGCAAGGAGGGGAGGGGGGTCGGTGCATCGATCACGGTGCCCCTTCCCACCCGATCGTTCCCCAGATCTATAAATAGCAAGGATGGAAAAAAGGGAGAGGCGGTTTGTGCGAAGTGAGTGAGAGAGAAGAGAGGGAGTGAGAAAGAGTGGATCCCTACAACGAAAAACAGGAAAAATAAAAAAGTCGAATATCGATTTCGTGGAACCGAAACGAAAATTGGAGCCGCGACGCTAAAATATTGATTGTTATTGAAAAAAAAGAGTAATGGAAATTAATCACGAATGCACAATAAAGACGGAGAGAAGGAGGCGGAGAGCTGGGGAGGAGGGAGGAGAGAAGACGAAGGAGTAGGAGGGAGAAAAAAAGGAGTGGGAAGGGAAGGGGAGAAAGGGGAGGGTGGGAGAGCGAGAGGAGGTAGAGTGGGGCGGTAAGGCAAGGTAGATGAGAGGGGGGGGTGGGGGAGGTCACGTGCTCGGAGAAGGGGGGTCCCACGCGGACGAGTCACGGGCGGGATGAGTCACGTGGGGAAAGGAGGGGAGGGGGAACGATAGGGGAGGGAGGGAGAGAGAGGGGAGGGAGGAAAGGGTTAAGGGAGAGTTGAAATGGATTGTGGGTAAATGAGGAGGGTGACGAGGCACGATGCGGAGGGCGGTCATTACGGCGGAAGGAAAACGGAGTAATGGAAGGATTAAATGGTTGCGCGATATTAAAAAAAGGACGAACTGAAAAAAGAAACGAAAAGAGGGAC
Source organism: Tanypteryx hageni (assembly GCA_028673005.1). NCBI lineage: Eukaryota > Metazoa > Arthropoda > Insecta > Odonata > Petaluridae > Tanypteryx > Tanypteryx hageni. Next base: position 22,524,135 of record CM054112.1, read on the forward strand.
CTTGGTAAAATTTGATGAGAGCTTCGGGGTGGACTCAGCGTGGAGCGCAATACTTATCGCTATAAGCGATCGTCAACTCTTATATAGGAGACACGTCGACGCCCATTTGGAGATAAAGGGGAGTTTAGGAGGAGGAGTGGGAATGAGAGAGAGAGAGAGAGAGGGAAGAAAGGAGGAGATGGATATAAATAAATTCTCTTCTCCATGCATTCCTATCTCATCGACACTTTTTGCTCCCAACTTCTCAGCAGGAATGAATGCGCGGCGCCGTTCGATCGCAATTGGTATTCCTGCGCCAGATGAGGATTGGCGTCGTCATAGAGGACTTTTTAAGCGCACATTCGGTTGGTGTGTTGTTTACACTGAGAACCAGAGTCGTAAAGAGAGTGCGTTCGATTTCATATTACCTGTTTCGGTCAACTCCTTACCCTATCTTCCCTGCTTTCTCTCATTTCGCCTTTCTCCCTACCTACCTCTCTCTTTCTCTTCAGTCATCGTCTTCGGATGCTAAAAACTGCCTCGTTCCCAAAAGCTCTTCATCTCGCTCGATCTTAATCTTCCGATAAAAAGAGAGTACTGTTATATATGTATGAAAGTATAGCTTTCCAGGGTTTATTTGTCAATTAATTAAGGCTAACGAGGATTTTCTGTTTCCACGTTCAAAATGTAACGTCCGAAATTTTTAGAAAACATTTTTGATCGCCGCGTTGCAAATGGGTTTTTGCTTTTTGTCTCTATCTTTCTCTATCCCGTGCTGACCTATTTTAGGTTGTTCGCCAAATAAGACGAAAAAATATGATCGATGCGAATGTAAAATTGAGACAGAGTTGTACGGGAATTGATTATGTACTCCTGAAAAAGGCGTATTTTTCGTAACGGAATTGGAAAACAGCTATAAATCTCCTATGTAAAGCGAATCCGGCGCTTGTGCTGCTAATTATTAAAAATTCTATTACTTCATCTATCATTACAAAAATTTTCATTGCGTAAGCATATGACTATGCATGTATGATATAGTAACAGGAATTCAACTGCTTAGATATGATAACCGTCTCTTTTGTATGTTACTGGCACAATATTATACTCTGTTTATGTATTCGATCTCTTAAAAGGAAAGAAAAATTTGTAACTATTTCGTTTGCTAAAAGCTTTTATGCGACCAATTTCTTTTTTCTCCCACACCCAATTTCTCTTACATGACTAAAAATAATTGTTCGCATAGTTGGAAACATCAAAATAACGAATTTAATTTTAAAAATCAATGTTTCTAGTTAATTGAATTTACGGTATGCAAAAACAAAATTATTTTCGGAGCGAGACCGTTGCATTCTTTTGTTTATTGTTCTCAATAAAATGCAAATTTATAGCAATATCCGCAAAGGGATATCGCATATGCCAAAAAGAGTTATAGAATTACTGTTATTAAATTTTACAGTACCTTAATTTTTTGTTTAGCAGTACCTGCTCAACTTTGTTGTATATTATGAAAAATCGCATTAGTCATAACGCTAAAGAATGTAAAAAATACAACTACTTCACAACTTATGGTACAGAGCATTCTTCATCCGGGAAATATGTTACAATACTTTCTACAGCTATTCGCAATGGGTGATATACTTCAGTTTGAACTCGAAACGGAATTTATTTGCGAAATCTGCGACTTTTTTCGCTTTTAACTCCCGTTCTATCATGCAACACGAAAGGAAGAGCGACAGTAAGAAGTGAGATTGTGAGAGAGTTTGGGGGAGGGACAAGGTGGGGTGGAAATGGGGAGGGGTGGTTGGAAATGGGGAGGGGGTAAACATGGGGAGGATGGGGCGAGGGGTGCGACAGAGAGGAGATGAGGATGTGATGAGACAATTAAGTTGTGAGAGGTAATTTCGTATGTGTGGGTGAGGAGAACTTTTTTATTATTTTTCCAAAGGCCTCGTTCGAAAGAGATGCTAGAGGGTCCCATAAGTGGTTTGCGAAATGAAGCCAAAGCTTTCCCAAATAGATCCATTAGCCGGAGCGATAGAGGACGATTAACTATAGGGGTTTTTTACGCCCTCGTTCGTATTTTTTCCGCAGACATCACGCGAGGAAAAATTTCACGGGTAATAAGAGGTCTACGCACGGGGAAAATTCTGAAAATGCAGGAAAAAATCAGATAAGGTATGAGACAGATGCATATCTTGAGGGCGGTTTGAAAGAGTAGCATTTTAATCCTCAAAAAAGTGCCCGTAAAGTTTACGCATTTAGCACTGAAAATACTTATGCAAATAAATGGACCTGACTCATTGTAAATGACGATCGGAGTCCGTAGATTGTGCAATTACGCTTGCAGACATTATAATGTTTTAGCGGTTTATGATAAAGCGAAGCTAGAGGAGTGTATCTGTGAATGAATATGCATAGGACAGAAAATTAAAGATAAGCGGACCAATAATCACAATTAAACACGGTTGATGGATGGATGGAATAAAATTATAGGAATATAGAGTGAATGTTCCTTAAAAAATTGTTTGATTTAAACTTCAGACGATAGGAATTGAGCATCCCTATGAACAATTCGGCTACTTTCTGTCGAAAAAATGACGGATTGCCGAAGAGGTCAATTTTACAAACAGCGGAACTGTTTTTCCTAGAAGCCGTTTTGAGTTCATAGTGGAGTTCGAGGAGATTGTATAATCACAAAGTGTTGCGAGGAAGGGAAGGGGGCGGGAGGGGGGCAAGGATGTTTAGATATGAAGCGAAGAGTGAAAAAATAATAATAACGAAATGAATGTTCCACGTATTTTCGACGACTGGGCTTCACCTCGGAGATGGAATTAACATGTCCACGTCATTATGGAAGATTCCCTATCTCCTCCTTCCCTTCCTTCTTCCTACCTCTCCCCCTCTCACGACACCGCCAGTCACCTGGAGGGGTGTCCTCTCCTATACATTGTCCCCTTTCCAACTCCTCCAAAATAGAGGAAAGAGGGAGCGGAGGCAAATCAGGTGAGGGTTGGAGCAGGGGTTTTGGTGGTGAAAGGGGGAGGGCAAGGGTGTGGCAGAAGGGCGAGCCGCGTTCTGTCCCCCTCTTATCTTATATAGTGAGTGAGCAGGCGGAGGGCGGGATCTGTGGCGATTAATAAGTTGTTGCCGGTGCCATTTGTGCGATGGAGTTTTCGCCAGTAAAATGACATTCGAAAGTTGCGGATGGGTTACATTAATATTCAAACGCTGTGCGGCGGTTTATTGAGATTTTAATCATGATGAATTATTATATTTGTGTGATTTATTATATAATCAGATTATCGTTAGATGATAACACAGAGAAACGGAAAATTAAAAATAATAACAGGATGTTAATTGAGGCTCCGAGTTCAGACACATTAAGGAATATTAGACGTTAGGGGAACGGTGGCCGGTGATACTTATTTATAAAAAGGATGTCTTAATTTTGTTAAATTATTATATTTGTGTGATTTATTATATAATCAGATTATCGTTAGATGATAACACAGAGAAATGGAAAATTAAAAATAATAACAGGATGTTAATTGAGGCTTCGAGTTCAAACACATTAAGGAACATTAGACGTTAGGGGAACGGTGGCCGGTGATACTTATTTATAAAAAGGATGTCTTAATTTTGTAAAATTTATGGGCTACAAGAGTTTTAAATTAAAATAGATATTTATTAATGAAATAATTTTTCATCTTTTAGATAATATTTTTTCTATCTAGACTAGTATTGGCTAGAGAAAATTTTAACAGCACGCATCAGATAATTAGCACAAACTTCTTTTGATATTTTCTTAAAATTATATTGTATTAAAATTAAAGGATGCGGGGATAATTCCGGGAACAATAAACGCGTTTGTAGAAAATTTGCCGCAAAATATTATCGCCACGAATTCTAAGATTTCACTAAAACATAACCTAAGATTGAATAAAGATATATTTTCCTTGGGATTTGCTGCTGTTGATTTTATAGTTACTTATTACGCATTTCCTCAAAATTAAGACTTAAGACTGTCAGTATTATGAAGTAAATCATCATGTGGTGTATGTGTATACATGAATGTACACACACATACGCGTACACAGGCATACCCACAACTGGATAATTGATACAATAGTTTATGTATTGGGGAATCTTTCTCATCAATTATAAGATACAGTAGGCTACATACATTCACGGTAATTACTATGTCCTTTCTCGGAAGTTTTATATGTATAGTTTACAAAACCTCTGATTTTTGAAATTTTTGAATGTATAGGAAGAGAAAACGGTCTGACTTTTCTACCGTGCGACTATATTCTCCTAGAGTGTAGAGGTGGACGGGGTGGGTAGAGCGACCCTAAGGTGAAGCGACAGGGTGGAAACAGGAAGAAGGGGTTCTGGTGTTATGAAATCCTCTCAGGTGTGTCTGCCGAGGGACCTTATTTGTCTTCATAAGGGATTCCACATCCTCCGCTTCGAGCCTAAACTATGGGAAGACGGCCGGCTAATGTTGGACACGGCCAATTGATTAATCCACCGCTTAGTAAAAAAAAGTTATTTGGCGTTTTGGGCGGTCGACCCGGATGGGTGAGACGTGGATTCGCACATGTGTCTCATTGAGATGGACGCCGACTTGGACAGGGACACTAGCTCCTATGACCACCTCGTGCGCCAAGTGTCGCGGGTTCGATTCAACTCGTTTCAACGACCCCTGTGATGGGATCACGTGGTTGTCGAGTCGCAAAACGGACCTGATTAATCGCAACCTGCAGAATTATGCGTGACCTGAATCATATTGATGAGTCGCTGCAATGAGTTGCTATAATGAGTCCTTTGTCGGCACTCGTTCAAAACGCAGGCAGATCTTAATAACTTAATAAAAGTAATAATGAACTGAAATTCGACATTATCCAGATTAAATTTACATTCCACCGAACTTGTTTATAATAATTATTGGTTAACGTTTTGGTTGAAATTTCATTAAAATATTGGGATAAAAGATTAGACATTTTCTTTGGTAACCTAAGTATGCAAATGCAAGACTCTGAAGAGCTTAGGTTTCTCTCATTTATATGTTAATTTAATGAAATTGTGTTGCTCCAATAATTATTTTTAAAATCTAATGCTGAAATCTCTTGAAAATTCACACTAAATGTTAGCGTAAGATATGTTAATTATGGATTAATTTAGGATTGCTGTCCAATATATTATTCAATATTATAGCTATAGCATTCCTTTCTACGTACACCGAATTCTCAGTATTAAGAAGCTAAGAAAATATAGCAAGAGTGATGGTTTCAGAAATAAGGACCGACTTTGTCAAGCATTGCTTTTATTATAAATATTAGCCTATTTTCCATATGCTTAATATTTTTTCAGTATTGATGATATTGCCAAATTATAAGCCCTCTGCATAAGCTCAATTAACATTTATATCTTTTAATGTTTCCGAAAATTTATCACGAGCTGTATTTAGGCATTTAGAAAGAACAAGCTAAAGTCTACCTTGATAGAATGCTTTGTGAAAAATATTTAATTGGAAAAGACTGTTTTTGGGAAAGGCCCTTTATCGCTATAAATACTAGTCTATTGTTAATATACTTCACTTGTTAAAATGTTCTTATTTGTAATTTTGTTAAATAATTTCCTCGTAGCCATTCTAAGTATCTATATTTTGAGGAATCATTTCAGTAATCTATATTAAAAGACCAGAAAATCTCTTGTATGTTGGAAAAATAAAGACTTTCATTTGTCTAATGTTTATTCCGAAGAATATGAATCACTTGTCAGTTAGAGAAAAGCGCCGCTCCTAATGAGAATCAATTTCTCGTTTAAAATATTCCCATGTTCGCGAGATAGACATAATTGAAAAGTCTTTTCTGTTGGTTAGAGGAATGGACACGGGATAAATCTTAATTTGCATAAAGCGTAAAAAAACCTGTTCTCCGACGCGATAATTAGTTTTTTTCTCTCTTTCTCTCACTCCGGCGAGTTTCTTTTCGAACCGATTGCCTTGTTAGCGGGGCTGACGGGAAGGGGACGAAGGCGCCGAATTCCTTTTTTCTTCTTCCTTCCCCTAGTTGGACGGGACATCCATTTCCGGGACTCGAACCCGTATTCTCCCGATAGGATGGAAACATCCCAGCCCGCCCTCGTTAAGGGGCGTCTCTAATCACGCGAACCGTTTGCTACGCTAGCGATCGACGGAAATCGATCGTCCGTCGAACGCCCTCCCGCGCGCGCGTGTGTGTGTGGGAGAAAGGCATCCGATGGAGGCAATAAAGAGACGATCGGCTTTTATTCCTCTGCTTCGAGACGACACCGAGGCGCTTGTATTATCGGATGTATTCTGAAAGAGGTCTTATGCCTTAGAGAGGTAGGTAGGAGGGGAGGGAAGGATCTAACAGAGGAAAGAGAATCGGTCGAAGAAGAGCCCAGAGGCGAAAAGCGATAGAGGAAAGTATGTGTGTGTACGAGGCAGTGAGAGTGAGGAAGATAGGAGTGGGTGGGTGGAGGGAGGAAAGGGTTCGGGGGAGTGGGTTGGTGAGGGCATGATGGGGAGTCGCCCTCGGGGAGCGTGGGCGGTGGGTGGGAGGCTCGGACTCTTCAAGGCCAAGATCCACCGTCTGTGCCGGTGTGGCCGAGGAGGATGGCGAGAGGGCATCCGAGGGGGCGGCGGGGGAGGAGGAACATAAGAGGGGTTGGGGGAGGCAGCTGTGGGGGTCGCCGGCGTGGGAGTCAAGCGAGAGAGGGTGGCGGTCGTCTCCCTGGGGGATGCCTATGGAGAGAGAGAGAGAGAGAGAGAGAGAGAGAGAGAGAGAGAGAGAGAGAGAGAGAGAGAGATGGGAGGGAAGGAGAGGAGGAAGAAGAGTTGGGAAAGGAAAGGATAGATTTTATTCCAACCCTTAAATAGGCGCGTGGGATAAATACCGAGTCATATTTCATTTTTGATTAATTAGGCGTTTCTTAAGGTGCGTTTCTTTTTAAAAATATTGCCGAGTTCGAGCAATTTTGGTTATAAATTGTGCTCGCATCATCGTTTTTTTGATAGGCTGATTGAAATTGCCGTGATTTTTTTCACGCTAATGGCGAACATACTTTCAAAACTTAAGATATTAGACGATGGTACTGCACAGGAAAAATAAGTGGCGACAAAATATATTTGATATAGTAAGAAAAGCGGTTAAAATTATCTTATAATATATTAAAGTCTTACAAATTCTAAAATTAGCACTTGGGTAAAAATAAAAAATATTAAGTACTTGCCTTAGGCATCCCAAATAGCCATAACTAGGTTGTGAAGAACGAAATACTTAAGACAAGTACTTAAATGTTCGTTTTTTGTTACTTAACGCTTAATTTGATTTTTTATTTCTGCAATAAAACGAATTCGATGATTCTCCAGTGAATTAAAGTCTTAAATGTTGAAAAAATGGAAGAGAAGTCATCGCTGTGCCGTTGTAATTTCTTACGAAAATGGAATCAAGTGGTTATTATTCCCATCGCATGCATAAGATACGCTTAATTAAATGATTTAAGCTTTTTTCTCCACGCACGTGCGGACAATAAACATTTTAGTGGAAATGCGCATTACAAGACTAGGAAAAATTATAACCCACAGTCTCCAGTGTTAAGAGACACACGGAACTCAGAACGAGGTATAGAGATGTTGGGCGGAGATGTTAGAGAGAAAAGGGGCGGAGAGAAAGATAAAAAGGAGAGAGAGGGAGAGAGTGAAGAGAGAGAGAGAGAGAGAGAGAGATGAGAGGCTGGAGTGAGGGGGAGAGATTTGAGACGGCTGTGGGCGTTACCGACGACTCGCGGATCCAAACATTTTTTGGTGGCTTATAATCTGAAATAAGTTACGTATGATATACGATCCCACGCCAAAAGGGATGGCCGGTGATTATTTCTTATCTATATTCCGGAATAAGTCAATACACTTAAACTGACATCTTCGAGAGAAGACTTTATTTCACGTTATTTTTAATTATCGCCTTTGAACGATATTATGAATACATGCATGGATTGCGAGGGCATAAGTGCCAATTTTTGCAGAAGATACATAAGTTGCTAACAGTGAAAATACTTGATAATACTGTGCGTTTGAAATTGAGTCTCTAAGTACTATGCAGTGGGCAATTTTAAAAAACTATCTCGAACATTTTTCCTAAAACTATGGTTATGGTTAGACACACAAGGGATTTAAAATTTGAAAGAATTTTTTCATCGAAATTATGGCTACGGTATTTATTAAATACCGTATTAGAATGTGAAAATTTTGTATTATTTCCATTAAGAAGAGCCGAAACTGACGCGAACGCAGTTCACAAGAAAATACAAGCGCGGGAATTCCTTTTATCCGGTTTCTAGCTCGTGAGCACATGTAATAAATCAAAACAGATGAAGAATATTCTGGTCCTCGCGATAAACATAGAAACACGATAGCGCAAAGGCCTCCCGCCAATATTTACCATTAACATTTAATTTCATGGAACCATTAAGAAGTCTTTATAGACGGCGGCTTTTTCCGCCAGGGAAGGAAGCGAGGTTATTGGAGTGTGTGGAGATAGAAGGAGAGAGGAAAAGGGGAGTGGGGGTGGAAGAGTAAGAGTGAAGCGCTGTGTTTGCATAGCGTGGGTGGGAGAGTGCATCTAGGGAGGGGGGGGGAGGATGAGGGCCGTATAGGTATAGAGATGGAGGAGATGGCGAAACGAGTGGAGTAGGAGGTGAAAGGGAGAGGGAGAGAGAGAGAGAGGAAAAGAGGGAGTTGGAGATGGCGAGGAGGGATGTCTGCGGGGGTTGAAGTCTCTCCCTTTTGCTCGTTGAGAAGATTTTTGAGCTTCACGGCGGCGAGGAAACAAGCCTCGCCAAGTTCTCATTGTTCCAAAAGCGCTCAATCGGAAAAGTACGCACAACGTGCCAGAAATGGCTCGGATGGCAAAAAATAAAAGAATAACGACATATTAACCGGTTCGGGAGGAGTGAAGAAAGAAAAACTAAAATTTACCGGAACAATCGGCAAATCTACGACAACGTCAATTAACGCAGAAACGGAACTCGTTTGAATAATTTAATTTTTTTCAAAATGGCCACTGTTCACATTGTACCTAAAACTTATGACGGTGATGAGTTTTAATGAGTTCTAAACGCTGCGAGATCGTGATCAAAGATTAACGCACAATTGTAAAAACTAAAAGAAAAACGGAAATCGCGTCTCAGAAAATTATTCGTGCGGAAATGGAAAAATCAACCATCGCATAAGGATTAGAAAAACTGAACATTTCTGAATTCGATCGATAGAAACGCATTTTCTCAACCATAGAAGGTGTCTATATTTTTCATAGTGCTCCGTGATGGGTTAGGTTTAAATAAAAAGTGAGGAAGGAATTGAATTGCATGTTAAATAAGGCGCGTTTGGAAATGTTTTGCGTCGCACATTGAAAAATGATATAAATGCTGCTATAACTTTCATCGGATAGATGGTCATGCTCAGAAAAGAAATTTAAATTCACATAATTATCCAGAAAAATCACCGATAGCGTATGGCAGAGGATGTCGTTGCTCTGTACTTACACCTTATGAAAATCGATTTTTGCCCGTTTTATCACATCCGGAACCTGTACAATCTGTCGATTATAGCGATTATTTATACGCAAATTTTCTTGTGCACTTTTGTCAACTCAAGGGCTCATTAGAAACAGAAGTCACAACTATACCGAGATAATCTCAATTGTAATAATATGGTTGCTTAAGCTTCATATGCCCGGCATTAAACTAACACGCACGGACATTTTTTGAATAACCGGTAAAACTGATTATGAGAAATCAAACTCGTGCGTGAACTGAGGAAGGCCCGCAATGTATTTCGAAAGCATCACACCGACTTCATTCACGCCGTGGCATTTACGCGTTATAATTCTCGAAGACACGGTGTTACAAAAATAAAAGCTGGAAGGAGCCATAGGAGGATTTTGGAATTTAGGAAGTATGGCACCCGAGCAGAGGAAGCGGGGGGCGGAGCCGACAACTCGGAGTTAGAAAAGAAGAGGGCGCTGTGTGCACCGAGAGGGAAGGATAAGCGACGTAGTTGGAGAGGTAAGTTTAATGGAAGACAGGAAAGAGGAAGGTGATAGAGGGGGTGGGGCAAAGTGGCATACATTTTAGGTGGCGCGTCGGTGGAGTGGGAAAGGCAGGACCACCTTGGGAACGGGAGGAGGGGGTCGCGAAGGGCCTTTGGTTCGAGCGACGTATGAACGGAGGATCAGAGACCCGATGCAACGCTTCTGGTTCACGGGCGTTTGAATTAACCACTCTTCCTCTCTCACTCTTCCATTCTCCTTCCTTTCTCCTCTCTCTCTCTCTCCCGCACGGCCTCAATAACCGACTGGCTTCCCATCCGGACTGAGGTCACTGGTTCGAATCCTCGCGCAGGTCGTTGAAGAGTTTGTGTTGCAAATTTCCAATCGTTCCACAATCGTTACGCCAATTGTCCTCCTCAACACGAGAGAGAGGAAAACGGGGATAGCGAGAACGCTCTCCTCTTTCTGCTTTATAACATTTTCTTTAATCTCCTCTATCCCTCTCTCTTCATCTTTTCCCTCTTTGTCTAATCTCCTCGGAGAGACCCACAGTCACCAACCCAATCCCGGACGGACCCTTGTTTCTCGAGAATGTAAATGCACTTATCTTCTCTCTCTCTCCTCTTCTCCGACCCCTTGGCATACGTGACTCTCCTCTCTCGCTTCCTGCTCTCCTCTCGAGTCAAACATCACCCCGCTTTGCCTTCTCCATTCTCCCTCTCTTCTCTCTCCTTCCTTCCACCCATCCACCCACATACATACACTACTCCTTCACTCGCACGCTCACACACACGCACACAAACGCACACACACTCCCGAACTCTCCACGCACAGACACCGCAGCTGTTCTCCTCCCGAACCAATCATTTGACCAGATGACCCTCGGCCGTAGACTCAGCGAACCTCCTCTTCCCCATTCTCTCTCTGTTTCACTCACTCAACCCTTTCCTCTTCTGCCTTAAACTCTTTTCCCATCTCCAATTCTTTCTACTCTCTCTTTCTCTCTTCTTCACTTTTTTCTCTTCGAGATCAGTCCGTTTCCATCCTTAATTCTTCCCTCTCCCTTTTTCGGCGGTTATTTGGGGATCATTATCGGGTTATTTTCCGTAGCTAAGGTTACCGGCCCATCTATCCATCTCTCTCTTTTAAGTGTCCAGTTTTTTCTTTCCGCGCATCGGCTTTCAGCCCGTTTCCCCATTCTTTTTTTCACTGTGTATTTTTCATACATTTTTCCTCTATGGGAAAACCTAAATCTCACACTTGCTACCACAGCGGTTCGTCAATGCCTAAAAAATCTCCATGACACACGTCTCGCGGATAGAGAAAATAATTAGAATTATAAGTAATTTGAGTTACAGAATGTTGTAGCTATACTAACGGAAAAATATCCTCATATTATCGTAAAGTGGATCTAAAAGTTTTCCTGCAGATAACATCATATTGTAATACCAATGCAGATCTTATATATAACGGCATGGATATCTCTGACAAAAGGCGAAAAGAAATGGCATCGGTCAACAAGTCAAAAACCTTAGAATAAATTTATTTCAAAAGATGATATAAGATAATTCCTGTTCGTAAAATGTTTGAATAAACCGTATTCATCAAAGTTACTCAACATTTTTGCAATCACCTACCACCCATCAAAACAGTATAACTATGCATCATCATCATATTTATTCAGTTGAGATCTGTTATGGATAGATTGTAGTTATTGATCATCTTGACCTGATGGTACAATCGTATCTTCATCACTATAGTATCGAGATTTTCATTAGTTTTTTTATTCGCTAACGCGGACCTCTTACGGCACCACCGGTGGTCTGCGGACCTAAGTTGAGAACCGCTGAAATACACAACCTAGGAAAAAAGTGACCACCTAAGTGGTAATCTGTTTTAATGATTACATTGAGGATGGCTACTTTATAGTAGAAATGCGCATCTTGTATTATTCAAGTGTGTAACAGCGAAGGAACGAAATTTGATTCATGCGTGCGATGAGCTCGAACATTTACTTTCTGAATGCAACCTTTTAAAAATTGGTTTAAATGTAAATAAATAGGAATTCATTGTAACGCTTTCACACATTGCCGAAAATTTCACGGCGTACCTGAGGTCCTCCGCCGACTCGGCCGCGTGCCCACGGCGCGACCCTTAGGGAAACAGTGCGTCATTTCTTGACCTTTTTTAAAAATGTCTTCAAAGCCTTCGCTTAATGCATAAATTAAACGACCTCTTCTTTTTTGCGCAAAAATCCTGCGCAGCTTTTCACGCTCGTTCTTCGAGACTGCATTTCCTTCTTTCTTTTCTCGGATTCCGCCTTCTCTTGTTTCTCCGTTCCTTCCTTTTGATGTCTCCCGACATCTTTTGCGAAATGAATTTTCCGCCTACTCGCATCGTCTCACATTTCCTCTCTTTCTCTTCTAAAGTTTGGTATTCTTTCGTATATTCCAGTGCCGTTATGCAGTCTTATTTTTCTAAGCATCTTTCATACACATATATCTACAGTACAGCCTCAAAACCCGGCACCACACACTTGCCACGTTTTTGAAAATTCCGAGTCATAGAAACCTAAGACATATATTATAAAAAGTCCTTATATAATGCGTATATACTTTGTACCAATTAAAATTACAATTCAAATGATGAATAATCATTTAAAATAAATATATTATTAATAAATAATATTACTTTTACATACACTGAAACGAGGAATTATAAAAGAATCAATAAAAATCAAACAACAGACATGACTAAAGGAAATATGTTTATAACATACATTATTTTTATTCCATACTCTTTTAAAACATTTTCTTGAACATATCATGCGAACTAGTTTGCTTCATGCATTTTGCTTTTTCCTTCATTAGTTTATTTTGTATTAGATGCAGACAAGTAACTCATGAAAGTCAATTCAAGCACGTTGTTCTAAAGCAGATATAGTAACAGTGACCAACTGTATACAATGGTCTATTGAAGGCCTGTCTTTATCTATCTCATCCTCGTCATTTTCATTTTCTTCATCTTTCTCATGCTCGGGTTTCAAAACCATGTCCACTAATTCACTATCAGTAAGTTGAAGTACGACAGGCAGATCATTGTCAATTTCAACCCACTTTTCAATTTCATCTTGCATAACTATTTTTGCTAATGCACTATCTGTCATTCCCCTTGCAAATTCCATGAGTTTACAAACAATTCTTTTCTGATTGCTAAAATTAAAACCTAGAAAACCTGCAGGCAATTCATCATATTCCACAAACACAAATGCATCAACACTTTCATCATTATTGCAAGCAAAAAGCAATTTTTGCATACATTATTTTCTGTAATGACATTTTAGTGATCGTAAAATACCCTGGTCCATTGGTTGAATAATAGATGCACAATTTGGGGGTAAATAAACAGCACAGACATTGCCAGACACCAATAAAGATGCATCATGGTGGGCAGGGCAGTTGTTATCAAAATTATTTTACAATTGTCATCTAGCCCCTTAGACTTGCAGTGTGCACGAGCCTCTGTCACAAAGTGATTCTTGAACCAATTTAAAATTATTTCTGATGTTACCCATGCGCGTTTCCAACTACAGTCAATTTAAGTTTGTGTGTGCCTGCTGCATTTGCACAGGCAAAAATAGTCGGCCTCTCTTTTGATTCTTTCACACCACATGCGATGTCCCGATCACCAAAGTACTACGAGGAAGAAACTTCCGAAATAGCGCAGTTTCGTCCATATTATATATCCACTCAGCACTGAGATTTTCATCTGCAATGAACTTCACAAATTCTTCAATGAATTTTTCTGCGGCTTCTGAATCGGCACTAAGTTTTTCACCAGACACTGCCAATTTGAATCGATGGAGCCAACCTTGAGAATAGTTACAATCTTCTGTAATTTTTAAGGTATTGTGAAACTCTTTCGCTTTATGTATCAGCATTAGGTCTGAAATAGGTACCCTTCACTTCTTTGCTGTAGAAAGCACTGGAACACTACTTGATCGACATCATCTAGTGCCTATAACACGTAATACGATTAATAGTTTAAGAATAAATTAAATTAGGTACTAAATCGATATGTCACGCTGAAATCTTGCTCAATCGGATTGGCAGCGGTTGAAGTCGATGTAGCAGTTACACGAGGGATTTGTCAGTTAGTATCATCCGTAGCTATCCATCTGGTATTGCACCCACTTCCTAGGCCAGGGCTGGCGAACCTTATCTAGCTCGCGTGCCAAAATTAACTTAATAAGAGAAAATTTGCCTCTTCGTGTGCCAGTATCATAAAAAAATGTTATCTGGGTCTATTCTTACAATGTATCATATAGTATGTCATTTACCGCACTGGAATAAATTTATATTATTTGATTCAAATGATATACTGAAAACAAAGTGCGAAATATAGTTTTTATCGAATTATTAGAGCGAATCCCACATCTTCTAGACCAGGGGTGGCAAATCTATGGCACGCGTGCCCAAAGTGGCACGTAGAAAAAATTGTTGGGCACAGGGCATGACAAAAAATAATGTTTAATACAAATTTTTTATTCATAAATTTAATTAATTCATATGACGTTGATTTGAATTGCTTTGCAGCTGCACACAGGTTTCTGCGCGTGAACAGTAGCCAGCGGACCATGTGCAGAAGTGTTAACTTGTTATTGTAACGTGCTTTTCGTTTAAGTGCTGGTTGTTTTAGATATTATAAAATTTATTATTTAAATTTAATAATGTCCGGCCAAGGTAAGTTTTTAAAATTTTAAGTAATACGTAAAATCACGGATTGTGTATCTATGATTAATCTTTTGCAATTCATTATTCTTGCTTTATCAATTGACAGTGCAACGAAATTTATACGTTTCCTAACCTATAATTTAGTTGTCATTTATAATAATGACTCAATTTTATTGTTGTAATTTGCGTATATTTTTCAAATTAAAACTAATTATATGTCTTTTCTTGTCTAATAATTTCTGACCTTCGTTAATATTATTCATTCAGTGGATCTTGTCCTGCTATATTTTTAAGCTTGTGCCCAATAACATTGACATTTATAAAAAAATATATATTTAAATGAATATTATAGGTATGTCAAGCCATAAGAAGCTAAAAACACAAGACAACACAAATACTTGTTGCAGAAAATCAAAATGGGCACGCATCAATTCTTATATAATAACGTATATGATTTCTTGCACGCGGCCCAGAAAAGATTCGCCACCCGTTCTAGACTTTACAAATAATATTAAACGCGAACACAAAATTAAGGTCCATTAATGGATAATGTTATCTTTAGTGGAGGTGGTACTCTCTAAAAACATTAGGTATCTCATGAAAAATCGTTAAACGTGAAAACGATTTAATAAATGATATGAATGAAGTAATGAAGATGTATGACATGAACGGACTGATCCGAGGCATCAACTTCCGTTTGTCAAATTCCAGTTAAATACTTATCGGATGTTAACGATATAATAAAAATGTCAGATACTAAATTCTGTGCTGATGTCAGGGGCAGATTGGGCTGCCAGAACATAGAGCATGATCCCAGTTGGCCGATGACACCTCTTGGACGGTTTCTTCTCGGGCCAAGATGTTTTCTTTTCAAACTCTAAAGATATTAGATTTTCACACGCGTCTGCACGTAGGTAATTTCGACGTCACCACATAAAACACACAATTCTTTATCGTTCTTTTCAATTGTACCATACCTTTCAATCCACCAATCCTTAAAAATCCTTTTGCTTCCTTCACCAGAAAATTTTACTTTTTTATTCCTCGATTCCGCCATTATTCAAGGATAAAAATTTAAAGCTATATAAACCGCTATTCACGAAAACAAAAATTACCTAAATTCACTTGAAAACCCGAAACTCCTACAACTAATAAAATAAAAAGGAGTGTTAAGTGTTTACAATAGTCGCCGATAGGTGGTGTAGTTGTGGCATCTAAAAACATTAGTTTTTAAAACATCATAAAAATCATAATATAATTGATGGTACCTCCTGTAAACGAACCCTCTCTTTCGCATCTTTTCAATACGTATATTTATTAGATTTCCGGGATCACTTTTGCCATGTCGTTGTATTGGCTGTGGCACATTTCATTCCTTATTTCATTTTGTGGCGTGCCAACCAAAATCGCTCCGCGTGCCACCCTTGGTACGCGTGCCATAGATTCGCCAGCCCGTTCTAGGCTATTTGTGTTACGGCAGTGATAATAAAATTCGACTTTTTTTTAATCGCTTTAGCATTAATTTTCTGAAGTGTTTTTTTTTAATCTTTCGACTTTTTTGCAAATATAATGCAGAGTTTGTTATAGAAAAAGCTTCGTTCCCAGAGGAATCGTTAATCAAGGTGTTGCTGTATATCTTGAAAATGGCGTCAAATAAAAGTCTATTTGTAATGAAATATTTGATTCAGTTCGCCTTCCGGATGCTTTATCCAACCTTTTCTCTTTCAGGTTAGTTTTCATCGTCAATTTTACTTCTTTCCGTGTTACTTCTCCTAATCACTTTTCTCGACCCTCCATTTTTCGCATTTTTGTTACATTTTATATCTTTTTCGATTGTGGTTTCGTTGTCTTTCTCAACCCTCGATATTCCCTTCTGCTCCTCGAAATGCGTTTTTCATCCTCCCCCGCTGCATATTATCTCTCAGTTCGTCTCTTCTCCAGTTCCTCCCCATTCTCCTCCTTTCTCCCTCTCTCCTATTCCCCCAGTTCACTTCATCTCCCCTTCTCACCCCATCCTTTCCTTATTCCAAGCGCAACTTATCATCGCCCACTCACACACATACACATACTCGCACATACGCAAACACACTCCTCCTCGTAGGGGGAGGAGGAGGAAGGAGAAGAATTCTGCGCTCCCTTGTACGGCTATCTCTAAAACGCTCACCTGCATCTCCTCCTTGGTGACTCTTCTATGCAGAGTGCAGACTCATGCCACTGTCTCTTCCCTTTTCCCCTTTACGCGAAATCCGCCATCATTCCTCACTCGAGGCAATACGCTCATATACATGCACGCGCGCACACACGCATAGCATAGGAGACATTCCCGTTCGAGGAAAAGAGGAAGGGAAAAAGGAGGATCTTTTATTCCAAGATTATTACGGTGAATATTATTTTTTTATACAAAAAAATGCGTTCGGTTGAATGGGATAATTTCTAAATTTATTAAAACCATCGTAAAATAAATTGCGATATTGAGGGATAATCGCAAATATCAAAAGGTGCCATTGTGCAATCTTGAAATAGGCAAGATTCTCGTGCTCTCTTATATCGATTGAGGATTTTAGAAACTAATGACAATGCAATAAAAACAAGTGAGGGAAAAATTGCCGAGCGAATTACATAAAGCGCTTTTTTCTTGTTTTAGGATTACGACGTCATGATAAGATCACATCTTTGGTTGAGATCGATGGCATTGTAATATAGTCTGCGAATTCACTTTAAATACATTATATTAATGCTATGGAATAATATGTTTCCCATTTAAAAGCAGTGGACTCGTTGCTATGGCAGTTTTATTTGGCTTTGTTCAAATCGCAAAATTTTCCTCCTTTTTTGGAGAAAAACAATTATTTGCCCTCATTCGACATGGATTTGATTTTTGTTTGAAAAAATATAAACCTCAGTCTTTCAGCCATAAAACTATTCATGCCCAGAGTTCCCATATTAATTTTAACTAATTTAAAAATGCAAATTTATAATGTCCTGCGCCGACGTCATGCTTTCCTTAAAGGGGTGTAGACATGAAACTAGGGTGTTGGGAAAAGACATAGACTACTCCTCGGCAGCTGATCCTAGATCCACCATATTTGTGCCATACGTAGCACTCATGGAGACAACCCTGCCCTTGGTTGCCCCAAGTTGCAGGATTCAAGAAATATTGCCCGAAGACACGGACGGGCTGACGTATGGACAAAAAACCTAATGCACCAGCGATTTAAAAAAACTAATAAATGATCAATTCAAGAGAAGAATTTACCCTATAGCATAATCGTATATGGATATTACAAAGATTGGTTAATTTTTCCAACCAACCGTTCCAACTAAAAGCGTACCTAAGCAACGCTTAAAACTTAAGACTTTTAAGATGCGTTTTGTGATTCAGTATGATATTAAGCATTCATAATGCTTTCTGTCAATACAAGACAATGGCATATAAAAGAGGAGAGGCGAATAATGTAGGTCCTTTAGAAATTTATTAAGCTCATTGTTGAAATGCAAAGAAATCAGTAAATGGAAAATATTAAAATAAGTTATCAAGAGAAACAAGTACTATATTAATTTAATTCAGGTTTTGTGGCTCTCAGTATTAGCTTGTGTTTTTGTTGATTCACTGCTGTATTATTTTAAGTTTCTTTCAAGCTAGTAGTTTTCTCTTTGAGCGTAACTTAATTACTCTAAGTTCTATAAATGGTATTAAGTAAATTTGTACGAGGTCTATAACACTCGTGTTTCTTATTTGAGTTTCTAGTGGAAACTTATTGGGTACTAAAGTGATCTTTTCTTGCCGCATCTATTTCAAATAAGGCACACTTAGTATTATATTTAATTTAATAACATTCATATTTTGTTGCATACAATAAATATTACTCTTTATCTCTACCTACCTACTACTTTTTACCTTGTTAAATTTTCAAATAATATATAGAGTACTGCAGTAATTTTTTATAACTTTCAGTGTCAGCACAATTCAACTTTCTCTGGTTTTTATTTTCTCATTTTAAGTATTTATAAAAGAAATTTTTAATTATAACATGCCAAAATTATCCTTAGTCTGCAGTAGCAATTGTTCAGACAAACAGCTCAACATAAGACATTCATGCGGCAGTTTTTATATAGGTAGTTCCTAATCCCAAAGCTCCTTTATTTCCGAACATTAATGAGTCAGAAATCACCGATAACTCAGGTTTATTTGTCCAGCGCTTAGAGACGGATGGTCAGACGCTGAACCCTATCTCGTATATCCTATTCGTTGTCATAGACGTGGCGCACATGCTAGAAAACCGACCCCTAAAACAAAGAGAGAGAGAGAGAGAGACGGAAAAAAACAAAGCAAACGTAATAATAAAAAAGACAAACTTCCTTGGTAAACTCGAGGGCAGCGGAGTCTGTTCGATATAAAAACCCTCTTCCGGCTGTTTCACTCTCTTTCTCTCACGCGGAGTGGACCAAAGAGGACCGGTGCATCCTCGTGGGCAACCGAGGCCCACCTACGCCGTGGTGGACATTGGTCCGACCCACCTGAGGGATATTGGAGGGGGGGAGGTGGTAGGAAAGAAGGCATCGCAGCACCGTTGAAGAGCGGTTAGGGTGGCGGAAGGGTTAGGAGGGGGGTCAGCGAGGGCATAGGAAAGGGTAGGAGAGAAGCGCGGGGGCGGTGGGAGAAAGAGGCAGGTGCGCCTCAGCTGTGAGAGATCCCATCGTCTCGAGAGTGAGGGGGGTAGAGAGGGGTGGGGAGAGGGAAAGGGGGGTGGAGAGGGGAGGGGAGAGGGAAAGGGGTGGGGGTGGAGGGTGGGAGTGGGTGGTGAGATAGGCTGTGGCGCATCTTTCACCTTTATTAGGATAGCGCCTGCATTTAAGGAGGGAGACGGGATAAGAAATGTTTCTCACGGAGCGGGGCACGATCTCTCGGGAAGAGAAGGATAGAGAGAGTTTATTGGCAAGTCGACGGATCCCATGGCCATCCCATCCTCAATGAGACTTCCAATGCCTCCGCCCCCTCTCGCTCATCCCCTGTCCACGCATTCGAAAACGGATTATTTACGGAGACAAGGTTTTGATTCGAGATCGCGTATATGTTTAACAGTCATACCCGGGAATTATTCATTGCGAAAGAATTCTTGGCAAATCAATTCTGCGGCCGAAAGAAGAAGCTGAGGAGTGATTTACTCGTTTTCCGCACAGCATAACAAATCTACGTTTGATTATCAGAAATAAACATAAAGAAAAAACCTATAGCTCATATTTATTTGGTTGACTACCTATCATTTTTTGATATACGAGAAATTATTCTGAATCTAGTTTCTATGCATGATGGGAATATTCTTGGCAACGTCGCAGCTCGTTTGGAGGAATTTAAACGATTCAGCGTGACTTTAGACACATAACTGAATACTTGGTGAAATTCTATGGAACTCATGTTTGGAAGTATGAGTGCAATTTCTATCGTTCTATCATGGCGTTCGGTAACGGAAAATTCCCAGAAAATTTGCAGAAAAGCAGAATTTAATGCCTGGATATCCGATTTAAAAGAGAAATTTTGCTTAAATGCGCCTAATTCTCACAGTGCACCTCTGGTGTACAGATTTAACATCTTTCTTTATCTGCCAAATGAAATTCCATTTTTTAATTTATTAGAGAAACTTCGTTTAGAGTCATTATTTGGAGTAACTAGGAATGAGTTATAGGGCTAATATATTTATTATATTTCTTATTCAATAAGTTATATAAGTTAATTCCTTAACCTTTTTTTTAAATGCAGGAATTTAAAAAATACAAGAAGAAGCATTTTATGCCTCTCATCTGTTTATTACATATAAATTATATCATTATATCATAAAATTTAATTACTTCGATATTATAAATGCTTTGATATTGTTTATTTGTTTCGACTTAAAGTCAGATCATAGCAATTGGATATGGGAGAAAATTTAGATAATGGAAACATTATATCTTGCTCACTCGTAACTAATTTTTTTACCAGGCTTTCATTTTGGAGAAATTTTCCGATTTTTGTCATACATTAGCGGAGAAGTCGCTTAATTCCATCATAATCCACTGATTATGACAGCGCTGCTGTCCGAAGACATACTTAGTCTTTCGAAATTCAGTCATATTTATAGAATTTAATTGTCGTATCTACTGAAAGTCCGTGTCGCAGTCAGAAGACGAACAAGCCTAGACAATTTTTTTGAAATATCGAGTCCCTAGAGTGGAATAATTTCTGTGAACCTATTTTTTCTTTCCAACACATAGATTCTTCGATTGAGAGTACGTAGATATTTGCCTGGTGAATTCCTGTCTCGGTCGAAAGTCAAAAATTTCTAGATAAAGTTGTTTTTCGAAATAACAGGTCTCCTGCGCGGAATTAACGCTAGTTAACTTATTAAATAATAACTTAATAAATTTTTCTTTCAATTTGATTATTTTATACCTCTTTTCCAAAATACTCATTTAATACTTCTAACTAATTACTGTGGCTCTCTAAATATCACAAATTACCTCTGATGACGAATTCTTGCCATCGTAGTCTATGCCAGAATCTAACCGAATTAATCAAGCAAAGAAGGTTGATTATACGTATTATTATCATCGTATAATGGTTTACGCTTATACCGAAAAAGGTCTCTCCTTAACGAACGATCAAGGTTCCAGTCGAGACCTGATTGGATATATCGCCGAGATCCAAGGACCAATAGGGAGGTGATATCATGGGTCTCACAACCGGCACTGAATCTAACACGAAGAGATCGGAGTTCTAATCCAGATTCAATTCCCGAATTCACTCACCTTACATAATCGAAACTTAGTGGACAACCAATTATTTAGCTGATATTTGACTATACTACTGAATACATTGCATTATATTGTTTATATATATACATACGCGGGAATTAAGGGCATTTTATAGCTTAAATATATTCATTTCAGCTTAAGTTTTTTAAACTCCGGAATCGCTATAATAGATTTTTCTTCTAGTGGGTGAATAATTTTAAGGTAACCACTCTGTATCCTATATAAAACCATACTATCAATATGAGATCGATACGTATTTTAGGGTGGAATTTATGAAACTAATACTTCCAATAAATGATAAGAGATGCTATTGGAAACAATTGAATAAGCAATGTTTGCAATTAGACCACAAAATGGCCGCCGTTAGGAACAATTCGTAACACCCCTCACCTAACCTATAAAAGTAATGACGCATGTGTTCTTATTACATGAAAGATGGGTGAATTTTCTCTGGATTTATCTACTTCTCAAACTGGTTTAGTCAACCGTCTATGGATTTCGGGGTTACCAACATTATTTATCCAATAAAATGCAAGCTAATTAATTCATTTTGATCACTCAAATAGATATATCGCGTAATACTAGATCAAAATAAAAAGAGCTATTCTGGCGACAAGCGGAAGCAGTCGTTATGTTAAGGTTAAGTGTATCTCAATAAATGCGCTATCTGATTTTTTCGACCTCCTAAGTATTTAGATCCATAAACATAAAAATGGAAAAATTCAGCTGAAGACAATTGAACGGCAGTCATCAAAAAGTTTTAGTTATAGGAGATTCTTCCTCTGATGTTGTACACAAAAAAGTTATATAATCTATACTATTCAATCAAAATTTGCGAATATATACGAAAGATTTGATTGCAAAATTTTCGTAATTGATGAAATTCGCATAATAATCGGAGGATGAGACAGATGGTCAAAATATGCACACCTTTCAAGATGGAATCGCTGGGATGAACTAGAAACAGGTTTATTATGGAAACACAATTTGCAGACGTTATCTGCAGTGCATTATCGAATGTTGATTCCATTTCGCTTTATCATAAGATTTTCAGATAATGACCACTTACTTAATAGCGTTCTTAATTCTATCTTACGAATATCGACTTGAATAATTATAGCTCCTAATCATTCAACCATAAGCACCTGCTGCAATCCACAAATGCTGTTTACCTATATTTTTACAGTACTAGCTAGAATTTTTGACAAAATAATTTTGAATTGAATTAACATATTTTATTAGGGGAGATATGCCTAGAAGCAAATTATGCAATTTTTAAATTACGAATACGAGTACAGGGTGTCCATGAATTCTCTAGCAATTCTACATGTGCGTGCATATTATATTTACCATTTATTTCATAGAGCATTTATTTGTAAATAATTAATTTCTTTAAAACAATGCTTTTCTTAAGATTTAATAATACCAGAGTTACATAATTGGATTCATCAATTTGAATTACGATTTTCTGAAATTACCATGGGTTTCCTGAATGCCCTAAATATCCGTTATACTTTTCTTAGGACGTTTTATATGGACGAGAAAAATAAGCACTGCGGCTCTTTAACAGCAAGAACAAAATAATGAATGATTATTTTAAATTAAACTGGCTTATAAGAATTACACCATTACGTTGCCATGTTGGAATGGCAAAAAGTTAAAAGGACAAGGGAAGAAAGAACTGCATTGCTACTTCGCATGGTAAAATTAAAAGGAAATGTTAAAATTTGTGAAATTGACCTATTACCCCGAGACAGGAAAAGAAAAACTTTATAAACGATTTCACTATAAACTTGATATTGCAGCATTACGAAACCTAGGTGTCAATAAAACTAATATATTTAGCGAAACTGCTTGTAGTGTTTCCTTTTCCTATTTTTGTTGCTGTGACTCCTGGATAGACGGCCGTACCGCAAAAACATGGTTATCTGGCATCGTTAGTTTAGCATGGATGGACAAAACGAGAATTATTTCATACTCAAACAATATCGCCGGAGAGAATTTTTCTTATAAAATTGACAAAAATTCCCTCGGCTGACTTGGCGCAAAATAACGCCGAGTCGATATAGGATCTCGAACAAAAAAAGAACGCCCAGAGAATCTCCTATGTCCTTTCGCCATCTTTTCTTCAGTATTTCCCTCCACGCTTTTTACGCGTACCTTTATTTTCTGTCTCGGTTTTAATCGCGTTCTCCTCGCCCTCTCCGTAAGAAGGGGGAAGAGAGAGAGCAAAGAAAGGTGAGTCGGAGAGAATAGACAGAAAGAAAAAAGAGGGAGGAGAAAGATGCGACCTCCTCCTCCGCCATCACTCACATTCCACTCCATCGCTTCCCCCTTCCTCTCAAGAAAGATGCTTGCGAACACTTCTCTCCCTTTCCTCAGATCGCCTCATTCCTCCTCACCCTCCTCCCCTCCTCCTCCTCTCGCCTCCCCCGCATCCTCCTCCTCTTCCCTCACCTTCTTTCTTCCTCACCCTCCGGTTCCTTCCCTCCGCCTCCTCTCCCGGTGCATGTTTATGCGTATTTCCCGCCGGCGAGGGAATAATATACGCAGATCTAAGGACAAGAGATGGGGCGTTTTGAGGAGGTGGAGGAGGCTTTGTGGGAGGGGCACCTCTTCCATCCATCTCTTCTTCTTCTTCCCCCACTTGATCAATGATTCTTCGCAGCGCCCAACCGGTATCCGACTCCCTCCCTCTCTCTCTCTCACTCTTTCCTCTTTTTTCCCTTTCCTTCCCCAGTTAGCCTTTCTCTTTTCACTTTCTTCTCTTTCCATACTTTAGCTCTCTTTTTGCATTCGTTTGTTTCGTCTCTCTGATTCCTTCCTCTCACCCAAAACTATCTTTACTCCTTTTCTGCCTTTTCCTTCACATTTTATTTCGTTTTCAGTTCTTCCTCTCTCGTTTTCCCCCTCGTTTCCTTTTTATCTTACAACTCTTTTTATACTTTCGCGTTTTATTATTCTCTCTCTCGCCTTCCCTTCCGAGTTTACGTTTCTCTATCTCGCCATCTTCTTCATAAATCTCACTTCCCTTTTCTTCGCTTGATCTATTTTTTGTCCAATTCTTAATCCCTCTCCCATCCTACTTCTTTATTCTCCACACCTCATTCTTCTCCTGTTTTGTTAGTCACCCGACTCCTCGGACTTCTCTCTTTCTCTCTTCTTGACCATTAACCTCACTCCCACCCTCATTAACTCCAGCTTTTCCACCTCTCCTTCGCATCCACCTATTTTTCCCTCTTCTGCGGCTGTAAAAGACTCTCCTGCTCAATCATCTTTCTCTCTCCTCCCTCTCCTCTCTTCTCATCTCCCTCTGTTTTTCTTGACAGAGATCTCTCTCTCTATATCTCTCAGAAGAGTTCGTTTATTCGCCGACAGTATCCTCACTTTAAGGTAAGCGTCGATTTCATTTATCCCTACAAAGTCCTTTCCGGAATAATTTTTGCCAGTTTCATTTCCTCAACAAGACTCTCGTGTCCTCTCCTCGCTCAAACTGTTGCAAAATACCTATCTGACTGATCTTTGTCTGTCAGTAGGAGACTGTTTAGAAAATAACCGAGAAAATCATTCTGATTTCTCATTCCACTCAACAGGTTTTGCCAAATTCATGCATCTTTATTTTCATTAAAAACACAGAATAGAATAATTTTATAATGAATAAAAATGAAGAGATACGGAAATTATAATTTATCACCTGAAAGAATGCAGGATATATTTCAGTTTAATTATATCATCTATGCTGTGTCCAACACAGTCATTTTCCCGTGTCTACGAGAAACTCCGAATTTTCTTCATCATAAATAAATTGCCATCTTCTCTACTTTTCTACATTCATCATAATCTCTATCTTTATTCTAATTACCCAGCATCTTCTCTGAAGCATGTTATTCTTTCAATATTACTACGATTCTTTTTACCTTCATACTCAAACATTCTTGGAACGGAAAATTTTGTCAGTATTTCCTTGCTTCCACAAATTCAATTAATTTGACTACTTTTCAAAATTTTCATTAAAACTTCTTCTGTGTATAAGGTATCATTGTTGAAATACTAACCCGTAAAAATAGTTTTCTACATGAAAAAGGGTGCCCTTCATTGCATATTGATGAATCTCAAAGCAATGGGTCCACGTGGCAGCCGACGCCATGAGTCTGTAAGATGACGCGCTTGTTAGCTGCGAAATGTATCGCCAATTTTTTTCCTCCCGAAGAGGTTGAGCTCGCACACCGGAAGTCTTCAGCAGCTGCATTTTGAAGAATTAAAAATGTCTTCATTTTTATGAGTTGATGGCCTTTTCATTCCGGCCAGGAACAATCAAGATGATTAAACTCGTGACGTCTGTTGAGTAATGATGCAGTATCATAATCCCAACGGTATAATTGTGGTGGGATACGGAATCGTAGAACGAAGTGCTGTGTTTTTTAAAAATATCTATCCGACGCGCTGCCATGAATTAATCATAAACACTCGCCATATATTATAAAACGGTAATAAAATGTTGATAAAACTTATAGAATAAGAGATAAATGGATAAACGGAAGAATTTGTTAATAATGGATGACTGGAATTACGTACTAAAAGGAAAGGCCTTTGATCTCCTGAGCTTACTTCTAAAGTTATTAGTTATTTCTTCAGTAAAATTGGATTTTTTGATCGAATGCCGATTGATTGTGTACTAATTCTATATAATAGATGTAGATTATGATGCAGTTATTTGGGCGATACGCATGCATAACGGAGAGGCTTATTTAAGGGAAAAGAAAATAAAAAATATTTCGCTTTTTTGTGCTTCTTGCAACATGGAATAAATACTTGACACTGGTAATTTTCCATCTACGACCTATGCGAAGTAAAAAAGAGAAATACTAGATACATAAAAAAAGCGTCGAAATCATAGATCCTTTATTCTTTACTAGTGACTCGAAATGTGACCCTGTAAAGCGGTCATAGAAATTACTCATGTTATTCATTTGATGCAAGCCATTAACACAAAGGAACTCATTTTAGAATGAGTTACTTTCAGTATAAAAAGCTAAGTTAATGACTTTTATGGCCATCGGACGAAACAGCGACCTTATTCGTGGTCAAGAGAATACTCTCTTCACACATTCTGCTTAATAGAGGCAACTTAATACTGGTGCGTCCATCTATCCAGAGATTCGAATTATGCTCGCGAGTCCTCTCCTACTCATAATCATCGCGGATAATGCTGAACTAAGAGATTATTTTCCAAATAAATGGAGAAAGGGTTGAAGTAGAGTGAAGATTCTTGTTATTCCTGGGCACCTTGAAGAAGGAAAAATGCCTAAACACCTGTAAACCACTCAATACACGTCCCGAGTCCCTTTCAACACACACACGCACGCATTCCTGTTGGTGAGGGCGGATATCTAACTGAGCGAAGGAAGAGGGAGAAGAGGGGTGGGTGGAATGCTAAACCTTTTCCTCGATCCGTTGGATTTCTAGCGGTCACGCGTCGAGGAGGCGGACGGGAGGAAAGGAGAGATAGAGAGGGAGGAGAGCAGGATGAAGATAGCGAGCGAAGCCCCGACGGGGGTACGGAGCGCCCTTACTCCCCCAGTAAAGGCTCATTGAACCTCCCGAGCGTCGGCGGAGTCGTTCAACAGCCGCGGATCGCAGCCTCTCTCTCTCTATAACGCCTCCTCTTGCCTCCTCCTTCCTCTCTCGTGATTCGCTTGTACCCGCGTGCTGGCGCCTTCTGCTCCCACGGGCGGGGGTGGGCGAACGGTGGGAGGTGACTTAAGGGAGGGTTGGAGGGAGATAAAAGGAAGTCTCTTCGACGAGGCGGCCGCGGAGGCCCTAGGTTCTAGGAGGGAGAGAGAGAGAGACTCGGAGAGGAGAGAGAGGCAGTTTGCGTCAAAGTAAAGAGGAGATGGAGACAGAGAGAGAGAGAGGGATGGAACGAGAGGGTAGAAGGGAGGGAGAAGTCTTCAAAGAAAGAGAGAGAGAGAGAGAGGCGCGGTGCCCGTAAGAAGAAAAAGAGAAGGATTCGATGGCTCATCTTGTTAAAAGCACTCAACAGAGAAGGAAATGACGCGCCTCTTGAGTTCGATATAAATCGCTGTCTCCGGTTCCATTCCATTTATCTCTTAGGCTTTGGTATTCGCGTATAAGTATTTATATGAGATATATGCGCAAACTTTAGCTAGCGGGTGGTTTTGAATTCGTCGAGGCTGTTACATTATGATCTCTGAGATGTGCTCGTCTTTCAAATAGAGTCCGTTCCTAGCCTATGTAGAGATATACGCAGAATTATTTTCTATATCGAAGTAATAAATTTATTGCAGCAGCTAGTGATGAGATTTTGGCCAAATATTGACCGTTTCAATTGCTGAAGGCGTTTTGATAAAGCGTTTAAATTGAGGACGGGAGACAAACGTTCATGGCACGTCACTTCGGTTTGATCTTTCAGTTCTCGTTTATTTTTTATCTCGGCAGGCTTTTGCGATTTGAAGTGCCTGCTTATAAAGGGCTTTTATTAAACTCGCCTTGAATTTTAAAAACCTTTACTGCGTTTTAAAAATTTTTATATGGTTGAACTGAAAATTTCTTAATATCTGTAGCGAATAAATGGCATTCTTGGTGGAATTTCCAGTAAGAAACCTGCCATGAAGTTTTGGAGTTCGATCCCATACAAGATAACCTAAAAATAGATGTGATGTAAATTGTCATAAGAATACAAATAATAAATTCATACCTCTGTTAATATAGACACTTGATATAATATTCTACCGCTTGTTTTTAAAGGAGAATGTAAGT
This sequence comes from Tanypteryx hageni, assembly GCA_028673005.1. Taxonomy (NCBI): domain Eukaryota; kingdom Metazoa; phylum Arthropoda; class Insecta; order Odonata; family Petaluridae; genus Tanypteryx; species Tanypteryx hageni. The sequence goes on from CM054112.1 coordinate 22,552,495, forward strand.
ACGAAGAAGATTCGGAGCGAATGGATTACAAGAAATTTAGTTAAAATAATTGATATGACGACTATCTCTATAAATTGATTTAATTATTAAGGCATCATATTGTGGCGATTATCAAACATGCTAAACTATAAACGCGTATGATGAATTAAAATGTAAATATTACCGCAAGCAACGATTCTTCTAATTATATTTAGGTTGTTTTTAAATCAACATAGTTAGTATAGGATATTTCAGCCTTTTCACGAAAATCAACTTATATCTCATACATCATACTGGTGGTATTTGAAAACTTATGTTTAGAGTAATAACCCTTACGATATAAATTTCAAAAGACATTGACCTTTCCATCTCCGACCCACCGTCTTACACGCTACCCATCCAGCTTTTGCCTCATTCTTCTTCTTGGAGGGCATTGCTCACTCGAGATATGTTCGAGTAGAAAATAAATGATTACACATTTTATCATTATTACAATCAGACGCCGGTATATTTACAAACATTCTTACTATACTGCATCAAACTACTTAATTTTTCAAACAAAATTTACGGAACATAAAGCTACGGAAGATAATGCTTTATTAAGCATGATGATGCTGCCATTTTTTAATTTTGATAAATCGCGTGTCTTTAAGAAGCCATTTTTACAACCTGTCCTGCGTTATCGTATTTCTGGTTTATTTCTTTCATTAAAGTGTTAATTGCTGCTTATTTTGTATCTAATAAAAACCCATTTATACTTCAGCACTAGCATTTTTCACAAATGAGGATAAAGTGGGTTTTTTCCACATGTAAATGACGGGACATGATCAAGATATGATCAAATTTTTAAAGGTGATTTGCTTGTCCTAGACCTGAAGATAGGGACATGTTGTCTGAAAATGAAATATCTAACGGGAAACATTGCCGCAAAATGTAAGTGATGCTCACTCAGCGGATTTTCTCATAAAAGCGATTATGGAAGCAAAGCGTAAAAACTTGGATGTTGTAAAAATTTGAACGCATATTCTTGAGTAAGAAAGTTTGAGCGGGCACTATCTACAGTTATTAAGAAAAGAGAGAAACCTGTACAGGAAAATGCCGAAAAACTTATGATATCATGATTAGTATATATAAGAGATCGATATAAAATGCTAGCCACCAAATTGTATTTAAATCGAAATTAAAACTGTTGAATTACGTTTTGAACTCATGTAGAACAAATATTGTTTTCAAATAAAGAAGTTAAATATGTTCAATTATAACAATGAGTAAGGAAGAAAATCAAGAGTAGTTAGTTCGGTCTAAATCAGTTTAGCACCATGAATTTGACTGCGGGAGTAAATGAGAACGAATATGCAACATTTTTATCTGCATTTTATAAGACATACGTAGACTGACGAACAAATAGAATTGTTTTTAATTTTTATCTTTAACTGATTTGTTTGCACACAACAAAAACGACCAAGTAATTTATATTATAAAATCTTAGTAGATATTTGTTTATAATACGAAGGGATTAATTTCTGCGCGCGTCAATCCCGCACCTCGCTCCCCGAGGCGAACTCGACCGGTGCTCATGTGCATCCCTGAACCCCCTCCTTTAAGCATATATTTAAGGTAGAAAATTATATCTAGCCCCATTTTGGAGCTCTCTCTTAGTTGACGTCACGTTTCATATCAAATTCATTTATCTGTTAATTAAGGGTTTGCCGACCAACTACGACTTTAATGTATAGAGAGATATCTGGATTAGAAATACTCCTTAGCACAATATCAATGGATAATGGAATATATCTTAATTTATTTCCTTTACCATCGTATTATGTACCTATTTATTGTTTAAACTTCAACATAGCGTCGAAATTTCGTAAATATGTGGAAAGATGCGACGAAGAATTTTAATCCCAGTTAATCATATGCAATTACATGAAACCGACAACAATGCAAATCACGTAGACGAAGAGAGGTTTCCACGTAAAAATACGTCAAATTTTCGCGTTAAAAACTAATTTATCGACCAATTCGACGCGTATTAAAAAATTGGCGGCAGGAAAATAAAATTTCGTTCATTTAGGCGTTTGTTGTTTCAAGTCTCGAACTCCTACAACGATTCTAAGTTATTTTAAAATTCCAATGATTATTGTGCTACGCACATTCCAGTGTTAATCAAATGGAGAAAATAACTCTGCTAGAATCGAATTCATGACTTATATGTAGACATTTAGCAGCTTAAAATATAACAATGACAAAGACAGCAATACCTGAAAGTTTGATCGAAAAAGTATGAAAAGTGTTTTAGTTATAAGCAGTTTTCGTCACATGATTAGGCTACCGATCGACCGACTACGACTTAAACATAATGAGAGATATTATCTTTCAATACTTAGTTACTAGGACATCGTTCATTCCTACCCGCCATTTCTGACGAGTAATAATTAACATTTATTTTTTAAGATTCATTAGTCGTTTAAAATGAACCTTGGATTTTTTCAGTTGCTATTAATTTTTTTGATGAGCAAAAACACGTAAAGTTTATATATTGGAGATAAAATTATTACCTATACAAACGTACGCCTGCATGCTTGGCATTAAAGTAATACAGCCGTATCTCTTATGGAAAATATGTAACATGTTATAAGGGTTAAAAAAGTCTACCCTAACAATAACGAATAAACAAAATACCTTCCCTTGAGATGTCCTGGAAGGCTCTTGTATCATGACACGATGTCCAATAAAGGATTTTTAAATATATAACTTTTATAAACCGGTTTTAATATTGTATTTCGTTTTGATTCATTCCGATTCAACTTCAACGCTTTACGCATTACTAATTGCTTATTTTAATTTTATTTAAACTCTGAAAAATTATAAATTTTAAAATAATCCAATCCTTTCCTGACTCTAACAATTATGAAGACAAAGATCTTTTGAGACGATGAACAGTATTCAAGTGTTCGTATGTTGAAAATAACGCCAAATATGGACACTTAGCTCCCTATCCTTACAAAATATCCCATCTCATATAATGACATATAATATGTATATATATGTATATATGTATTTGTTACTATCATTAGATGCTGAAATTCTGATGCTAGCTCTTAACATACGCAATCTTTATTAAGTTTGTAAAGTTCGCCTTGAAAAGGACAACTTCGTAGGTGTAAAAAATATCAAGGTTAAATAATAAAGCACTCTTAATTAACTTACAACATTTTACCTAGTTAAGGTAGCAAAATTAGTTTCAACAAGGAAAAAATCAATTTCACGACTCTTTGCTTCAAATTTGGGTCCATCTGCGATGACTTTGTCTATTTAATTTAGCCATCGACTAAATAGTCTAATTCTACCGATGGGCGAGAATATGCGTTTACCTTCCACTGTACCTGCGTACTATATCAGTTTGCGTGACATTCAGTATTGGAAGGAATGGGTAAACAAACGAATTTCAGACGTAATGTAAACTGTGACGAAATTGTTATTTTTATGCAGTCCAAAGTTAGGAAAGGAAAGTATTAAAAAGCAATCATGGACATTGTATACCTTAAAATCTATACGAGATAATATAAAAGTGGTGTTATTTCAGTCGGTATTCGTATAAATTTGCATTAAAAATAGACACAAATAATGCTTCGAATCCAAAACGACTATTATCTTCAGTAACGCTATCTTAACTGGCACGAAAAAATAAATATTTATAACTATTGCTCTGAGTAGTAAATTTGAGAGAATGGATTCCATACAGGTTTTATATTCGCTTTCGCTCGTCAATATAAATGTTTTGAAAGGAAAGATAATATCTCTAGTTTTTATTGGGTGTGAACACGATTTTGAAATGTAGATAATATTTTAACTGATAATTATCCCAAAGCATTAAATATTAGCTCTATTCACTCCTTAGTTTTTGGTACTAGTTTTATCCCTGTCGTTAATTGCATTTTTTAGCTGCACCATCTGATTACTTTTATACAGGTAACGCGCCATTAGCAATAGAGTATGTATTCCCTTTCATGCAATAGGCACCAATTAAAAAAGTAAAAGATTCAGGCATTATAAGCACGTGGACTCATCCATTTTCCTGTGTTAATTTCGAGAATGATACGGAAAGGTATTGAACAATAGGGAATTCATGTTAATTGGCTCCTGCTACCCACTCTGTCGTTAGCACACATGATGGCGTCTGCTTAAAGTCCAAAGGTATAACGTTACAAATATTCGCCCGCTGTATTTTTACATTGGAATTATCTGCCAAGTTTACATGGCACGTCATTACAATTTAAGCAAAAATGCCATGTTTTATTACAAATGACGTATTTAAATGCTCCGATTACCGCATGCGAAAGAATAAAACTCATATAAATACTGACGCGAATTTCACAAACCGGTGAAATATATGTAGGAGGAGATTTGGACGGACATAAAATAAATTTTATTTATGACAGGAATCAGACTGTTGCGCAATGATTTATTACGGCGCAAGCTTGAGTTATTGAAATGGTAGAAAAAAATGTAATAAACAGTTGATTGTTTGTTACTAATTTAGCATGTTCGAACGAGGAAATAACACTGTTATTATTACCAGGTAATAAATAGCCAAGTTTGATTTTTGTTTTTTATATAATAAGAATCAGCGAATATTTTATTTTATGTGCGATCTACAAATTTTGTGTTCAATCTACCCCAACAAGCTCTTAAATTATTAGTTAAAAAAAATTAAAAGGCTTTATCCAAAGGATTAATAATATTAGATACCAAATATAGGAAAGACTTTTAATGACTAAACAAAAAAACATGGGAATCGATTACAATTCAGGATATGGAAGAGCAAGAGTGGAATGTGAACTCTGTAACAAAGAAACCGCTGAGTAAACCTGACTCAGGTTCCAGACGAAAATTCTTATTAGAATCTATGATCAGTGAGTTATCATACTTCATAGTTTTCGCATAGTACACCGAACCTTTAGCCTATAACATTTGCTAAAAATGACTCACCTCATCCTTGACGCACGTGCTACTCAACTGTTTCATGGCCATAAGTGTTCATAAATATTTTCTGCAAGCCATAAGCTGCTCTATCAAATGCATTTTAATCCCAGATTTATCGACATTTCAACGAGTAAAATCGGGAAAGTTATTGGAAATCTTATACCAACTCAAAATACGGTCGTGCGATGACTTCTCAATCGGATATAACTCCGGTATTCGGGAACTATGCGCTCAAAAGTTACCCTAGTGACGGAGGGCATTGCATCCGAAAGCGTTGCCGCACCCTGCCCCTTGCGTGGACGGCTTGGTTCGCGGGGATGCATGCGCGGGGCGTCCTGTCGGCTGCAGCGCAGCGAAAATCCTCGCGAGTCCCGATTGTCCACAAGTGACCAAATGGGATTTGCAGCCGTGTAACACTTGGCACATCCCCTCTAGTTGCACCTACAGAAATCGTATTATCGCTTCGGAGAAAACGTTTCTTCAATAATGCTACGCAGCGCCATTTGCGAACGAAAACGTATCGGCATTTACGAATATTCGAACCGCCATATTTAAGCTTTTCCTTTTTTACCTGATACGGGTTTTTATACGGCGTCGTTTCATAAGAGAGACCTCTGAATGAACAGCTGAAGTTTTTTAATTTAGATTCAGGAAATGCAAAAAACTCGAGTTCTAATGATAAAAAGTGAATTGTCTCGCAAGTTATTGTATGTGGTACATCGAAATAGTTGTTTTTAAGTGCAATTCACCAACACTAACAATAAGAGTTAGTTCTAGAACTAAGCTATTAAATATTTAAGGTTTAAATTATATTTAATTTTTATTAGCTAAAAACATGACGGGACGCAATTAAGTTGATTCTCTCAGTCTCAGGTTCTTAGCATTAATAGCACTGCTATCTTAATATCAAAAGAAATCAAATAAATAATGCGCGTCCTTTGAACCAATATTTTCAATTTATAGTCGTTATATTTTTCGTATTGTTGTACCAAGCCGGAAAACCGAAAAAATCAGGGCCGACGCGACTGGAGATGCAGCATTTGCATTTTTACAAGGCGGCAGTTTTTAGGGAGCGGCAAAATGAGTGCCAAATATTATGTATAGAAAAACTTAATATATACCATTACTCTACGAAAGTCGAATATAATGGACTAGTATTCACGATTCTTGACATTAAATAATAACATTTTTATAAGTACGCCAAAATATAAAAGGAAGAGGGAGAAATTGAGAGGGGAGGCTAAGTTAGAATTTATACAGGGAGACAAAACACGCTGACTCTGATGAAAATGAAGCTGATTGTGAGTTAATGTCTTGTGGATGATATTTTTACTGTTGCACTGGCTGAAATTACAGTTATTTCTTAGGCTTTTATGCAGAAATGACAGGAACTCAATTATTTTCGAGACCCGAATTTCATACAATTTTTTCATTTATGAAAAATACAATAGATGATTTTTCATCGCACTCATAGCAGGAAGGTAAAGATCTAAAGGTTTACTTGATTTCAGTGGACTTGAAAAATTGATCCCACTTTCGTGTATAAACTCTTATTTTTGAAAATTTCTACCATTAGTAGAAAATATTAATTAACCGAAAAATTTAAAGGTCTGGAAACTAAAATTTGTTCCTACTCCAATTAATTTTACTGAGAGCTTAGACAAGAATAAATACCATTTGAAGGTACAGGACCTTATACGGAGTTACAAAATTATCGATATAAGTTACAAACTTAGTTCAAATATGAAAATTTTAAGCATTATGCGGAAAGTGAAAGGAAGTTTTTTAATGATTACTTATTATTACCTCCGTAATGAAACTGTCCAATTTATTATGCACAAAACGGTGATAACCCTCTGCGAGCAAGACATGTAGATCTTTTAACTTTGAATGTCACAACAAAGTTACTCATTATTTCTTAGGGTAAATTTTAGCCGTATTGGTTTAACAATGTTTCCATTTTGTATTGAACTAATCAGACAAATTGTCAGAATATTAACGGATCTATGATTAAAATCAGGCTTTTAACATGAATAATTCTCAGGCATTCGTGATGCCACATAATATTACTGTTCTTGTTTAAACATGTTATTTCTTAATGCTATATTTATTGGTATAATTATCGCTCTTATTCCTCAGAATTATGAGATCCAAATTTCGCGTGCGAGGATTGCGTAAGGAATTCCTCAAATCGATCCTTTCGTAACATTGTTCATCCCTATTAAATATTCAGCCTCTCAGTAAAATTAAGAATGAATTTCATGGGCTCCAATAGATCGAGTTATTTATTGTAGCTATGGAAACCAAGATGCGCGTTTCAGCAACAAAGTAGGCGTCCTCAGCGCCAATTCACTGATTATATATTCTAAAATATCCTGGGATAGTACTTTTAAAAATCTACCATCGGTGATTGACATCTCCATATTTTCTATAAAGGAGTTTTTTCTGTATCATCTCTTTTCCTTTCAATTTAACAATAAACCATAATGATTTGCAAGAAGCAATAATAAGGAAAACTTTATACAGTGATCAAAATGGAATTATCGAGCTCATCTAATGGCTGAACCTGAGATAAGTATATTTTGAGTGCTTGTCTTGAATTTATACGGCGTTGCTATAAATATTGAATATTCTAAAAGACGTAGACGCTATTTTATAAACCGAGGCGTATTAACAGCGAAGTAGCAGATGGTATAGCTTGGTCGATTAATTGCAGTATGGGTTTATTTTTAACAATTTCCCGTTTAAATATCTACCTTTATGAAAAAAAGGGTTTATTGTTATGACTTAATTGCTGCTTTTGAAGGACGTGATTGAAAACGCATTTCAGGGAAGAAATACAAAACAGCATTTCGATTTTTTTATTTGTTAACTCCTTAAAAATAAATTATTTTATTTGAGGATATAATTTAGTATTAGAAAGTCTGTATGCTAGGCGTTCACTAAACTGCTGAATGGTATCGTCTGCACATCTCATAATTAGCTTATTTCTTGAAAACCTACTCTTAAATGACACGCGGAAAACTGTATAATGCTATTAAAAACTAAACTTTTTACTTGGGACAATGTCGGCGATCCCATGACTCCAACAACGCAAAGGAGTGCATTAAAATAGATAGATAGATATATAGATAAATGTCTTTATTCGGACGAAATTTAGACCATAAGGTCCGCTCGTAAATTTAACCCTTTAAAATAGATACATCGGTAGCCATAATATTTTGTCTTTAATGTTTTCATAAATGGGTGTAAAAAACTTTACGAACAACCAATTGTTCCTTCGAATGAGGGGAAAATTATGACAGAATCAGTAAAAGAGTAACAAAGGACGAGTGCAATGCTATGGAAAATCTAGGCTAACATATCCAATATATATACGGCCACAGACTGAAGGTGTGTGCATATTTTTTATTTTTTATCGGCTGTTTAAAACATATAGTACCTTGATCAACTTATTTTGGGAAAGAAATAATGAATTGTAGAGGAATGGATGAATAAAACATTTTTCTATGAAACAGGTAACTTTTTCCGCTTCATAAACCTCAAGACAACAGAAATTGCCAAATTTTTGTGATTACACTCAAGTAAAATAATTATTTTAGGCACGGAAGAACTTAGTTTCCATTTAGATGGATATTTCATGTTGCAAATAAATTGTTTTTGTTAAACGAACTGGTATCGAATAATGTCGATCAATTTAAACTCAGCATAATTAAATTGAAATAAGCTAAAATTATCTAACTTGAGCGAAGTAAAATATGAATAAAATTCGGGAAACCGAACATTGAGAACGGTAAACTGAAAAAGCAATGCTATAAAAGATGTCTCCTTGCGAGTGTGACCGAGCAAAAATAAATGAAATCGTTGAGGTTGCCATGACGACTGGAAGAATAATGAATGATGCATAATAAACAGGGCTAAAAACAGTTCCAAGAAATTATCGCATGAGTTAATTTCACAACTCGTCATTTGTAACGTTAGATGGAATTTTTGCATATTCCATTTCCCTCCATCTATTTAACATTATTTGTGTTTTTTTCTGAGGCCTCTTCTTTTAATATTATTTTATATAAAATGTAAATATAATGTGTAGGTGAATGATATTTTAAACGCAATTGGTGTTTATGCTGACACGCTTTCGATTTTTCCAGTAAATTACTTAAAATTCTTGTGAAGTTTTGTTCATTAATAATGTGTTAGCTTACTTTTCATGCACTTAACCTGCTCAGAGGCGTTGCAGAAGACAGATTATCGCTTAATAGAGTATTACTGTCCTAAGTATCTAGGGTAGGGCGACCAGAAGTCCCCATTTTTCAGAGCTAGGTCTCTCAAAAACGCCTTTCGGAATACCATATTTTCTCTCCTTAAAAATATTCGTACAATTTTATCTTGAATCCCTACGGGACGGTATTATCTCAGAAATTTTATTAAATGTTACTCAAAAATATTTGTCCCCATTAGTTTCTTGAGCAATTCTGTAATAACGCTATGCATCTACCGTTTGAATTTGCAAAATTATCTGCTTCCTCTTGAACAAAATTATAACCAAGCTACAAAAAATTGTTTATATTAGATATTATGAACAAAAAGACTAAAATTTACATATTGTCCTACCTATGTTCCAGTTTTACTTTCTCAGAATCTTATCACCATTATCTAAGTATCATTACGGTGCCCAGAAAGTCAGTACTTGAATTCCGAAATCTATGAGCTTGGGTTAAAATTGTTCTTATTTAACAACTTTGCTTGATCAGCGACATTAAACATAAACAATTAAAAGATAATAATGATAATTGCAATTATACATATGCATACATATTCATTCATACATATATATTTTCGTACCTTTTACCCATCCTAATTTTCTGTCATCAATCAAATAGACTTTGTCCCCAGTGGCGGATTACCGCACAGGCGGACGAGGCGCTTGCCTGGGGCCTCGACTCGAATGGGGGCCTCAAAACAGTCAAAACTCGATTTTTTGATATTTTATTTAGTAAAATATTTCACAATCGGTATAATCTACTACCTACGTACATACTTACACAAGTATTGTTCCTATTGTATTTATGAATAGTTAATACCAAATATAATGATTTTAGTTAAATAATGTATGAAGAAGATATTTGTTTGTTTATAATTAAGTTCTTGTTTATTTTTCAACATATGAAAGTTTATATAATAAATAATAAATTTTCTATTTATGCATGTCTGTCATTAAATTTATTTAACCCGTTGCATAATTTTTTTTCAATTTGTAAGTTGTAATAATTTTTTTAGGTTGAGTGTTCCCCCCCCCTCACGGACAGTTGGGGGGCAACCCGAACCTTTTGCGCCTGGGGCCTTCAGATACCTTTATCCGCCACTGTTTATCCCATCATTCTTTACAGTTTGTCCATTTTCATATATATTACTACAGTTCGGTAATAAGTGCAGTTTCATAGCCTAAAACTCTTCGATTGAACAACGAAGAAAAGAAAATCCTTAATTATTTTTTTTTAATTTCACCATTGAAGCCTGATATTCTTATAACCAAGTTTTACCTTCAGCTTTTCATACATTTTTCATATTCTGATCATAGAAATTACTTTTACAATACCAAAAATTTAATTTACAAAACCCACTACCAGGGTTTCGATACTTAGCATCATCGGTGATGCTAAACTTCGAAACCCGGGTCGTGAGTTTTGTAAATGAAATTTGTGGTATTGTAAAAATTATTTTTGTCATATATTTTAAGATGGAATACCACCAAGTGAAGGCCCATACAGTCAATTTTGTATTCTGCTCATGTTTACAGCCTTGCAATTTGCTTACTTCGGCATGGCGAGAAGTATTTTGTTAAAAGATTATCTTTCAATTCTCCTCGATGTTAAAGGCTTATCACCAAAAAGAAATCACTTCTCATCCTCCTTATTTATCCCTCTATTTTTAATGACAACTGCAGTGATGATATGAACGACCATTTCATTTCTTCTGACCATTACAGTGATTCCTTCTTTATTACTAAAGAACCTTTCACATTCGCATATAAAGTCATTAATCATTACTTTATTTCATAAAATACATATCTTTCAATCCTTACTCCTTATCTTTACCAAACACAAGTAAGCTTAAACAGGTCGAGTATACATTTATATTTGTGCTGCATTATTGTTAGCTAGTTTAGCAATAGTGTCACCTTCCATACAGATAACTTATACGATACATTAGCGAAGTCAGTATTAACTGCAGGGTGGCAAGATGGCTATCTCGTGGAAGAAAATGTTTGACATAATAGCGAAAAACAGAAAATATATATTTTTCAAATAACTACTCGAAATAAAGAATTAAATTATAGCAGTTAAATATGTAGGCCTTAGATTAGCACTAATTCAAAATTGCTACAAATCCAGGGATCATTGGAAACATTTATCAAATTGCGAGTGGTTATATAAAGGAACTAGACTGATTTTCTTAGACTTTATTATCAAATAACTTCAAAATAAAAACTTATTTAAATATATCTCCATGTCTTATTCATCTACTCATTATGAAAGTTATATTCAAGAAGAACCGCTTAAAAATCAAAATGTTAGAAAAGTACTTATCTCCGGTGTCTCCAATAGCCACAACAAGGCTATGAAAGTAGATTCTTTAGAATCTACTTTCGGTAAATTACCACTGAAGGCGGCTGGTTTTAATAACCTTGTTGTGGCTATTGGATATACCTGATATAAGTACTATTTAAATCTTGTTCTTGAAAATTTTCAGCCTTATGACGAGCTAGATAATTCTCTTTTGAATATAAGCCACACTACTGCAAAAATCAAGAAAATACCGATCAATTACAAAAATCATATTGCATTTTTTAAAAAGACAACTTCTTGCTCAATTGCAAACAAGTTTTGGCTAAATTTTACCTAACTAAAGAAAGATCATCCTTATACAATAATTCTCGAGTGTCCTTCTGTCTGTCCGCCACTACTTTTGGGCATTTCACAATGGAATTAAGAGCTGAAACTTTCACAATCGTTATGAGGTGGTCCCTTGAAAAATCAAACAATCCCGAAAAAAGTCCCGGATTTGACTCCGGGAGACGATTGTATTTTCACATAAGTTTACACGGGATTTTCGATTTTTTAAGAAGCAATATTTTTTCTTTCATTCGTCAAAATACGTAAATATCGATCAATTTCTGTCTTACAAAAATTGAGGGGTTTTCGAGGAGAAGAAAAAATAAAATTGATTATCCAAACATCCCGTCTGCATTGAAGCCAGTGCTGCACAGAGATCTTCCTACTCCTGTTCCATCACCTAAGCTTTGGACAAAAATAGTAATGCTTTTGCATACTTAAAAGGAAAGTTTCCAAAACTGAGTGACGCAAAACTAAAAGGTATCTTTTTTGGTCCGCAAATTAGAAAATTTTTGCATGATAACAGTTTCGAATGCAAACTAAATTCCATTGAATTAGCTGCATGGAAATCCTTTAAATACAAAGTTCATGGGTTCCTGGGTAATAAAAGATGAGAACTATCAAAAATGGGTAGAAGAACTGTTGCATAACTATAAAAAATTAGGATGCCGGATGTCACTCAAAATACACTTTTTACATTTTCATTTGGACTTCTTCCCTGACAACTTGGGTGCTGTCAGGAATGAACAAGGAGAAAGATTCCACCAAGATCTAAGTAACGTCGAACATCGCTATCAAGGAATGTGGGATCCTGCCATGCTGGGTGACTATTGCTCGTTTTTGCAAAGGGAAGAAGATACTGTTCATAAGAGGAAAAAATAACTTTCTCTGTAATGAATTTTAGAGTCAGAATAGCATGTTTTTCTTCACTTTTATATTTTTCTGAGTGTTTTTGTTATATTTGCCAACCATAATGTGAGACTATGATGTTTAATTAGTGAATTCCAAGTTTATTCTCACTTAAATTATGTGCTTCTTATAAGAGGAAAAATAACTTTCTATGATTTGAATTTAGAGTCAAAACAGCATTTTTCTTCGTCTGTGTATTTTTTCTTGGTGTGTTTTTAATATTTGCAACCATAGTGTGAATCTATGATATTTTAATAGTGATTCCAAGTTTAACCTCATTTAAATAACGTCAATCCTTCAAACGGCATAATAGGTAATATGTGAAGAACTGTGCTTGCTACAAATTTTTGACTATCATTTTCATGATCAGCGTACTCGATTTAGTAAAAAAACAGCTTATTTCGTTCATGTTATAGACAAAAAGTGAAAATTTGTTGTCCTGTGTTATTATTCAGTAAACAGCGTGTGGACTGAGGCCGTTTTAAACGATTGACTAAAAGAAAAAAATCTTCTTACTATATTTCAATAATGGAATATTACCTTTTTCGTAAGTAAAATCATTATATTCTACATATTTAATGTTTATAACGCAAATAGGCCTACGGATCAATTTAAAATTTGATGATATGGAAAATATGAGCTATAATTAAAAAATGAAAAATAACATATTGTGAAGTACAAAAAATATGCTGGTAATAATTCAAGGGTAAAAAATAAAATAAGTGGTTGAATTATTTGTATATAAAATGCACATATTTCAATACAAATAATAAATTTTAAAGAAATAATAAGGTAAAAGTTTGAAAATACTCTCTAAGATGACTTTTAAACAGTCAGATTACTGAATGACTTAGCAAAATGTTTTGCAGCGATAAATAATCTTTGCAAACAGGTAAGGTAGATTTTTAAATTTTTTGCCTTTGAATAGTTTCTGACTCACTTAACAAAATTTTGCGCGGGTACCACTAGAATTATGTGATAACATTAATAGAAATTAATTGCAAGCGTAGCTGCAACGGGCTGCTAGTGTAAAACACATTTTGCGATTCACTTTTTACATAGGGACATTTCGAGACCGGATTCCCCACTCCAGGGATAGCCAACATTTCCTGCATGGCGGATCACATTCGTAGCTACGAATGCTCCGGAGGGCCGCATTCGAAATCACGAGAGCTTCAGCGAGCCGGATTAGCGTTTGCATCAGTTACCCAAAGATCCTGCGGTCTCGTATGTAGTAGGGAAAATCAAGTTTATATAATTTGTCAGCGTTAAAACGTAATCATAAAATATTTGAAGACCATAATTTTGCTGAAAATTTTGAAATTGTCTAGGTTAAAATTTTACCGATCCGTCTTTCATCATAGCTTCGCGGGTCGCATGAAGCGCTCTTGGAGGCAGCGTGCAGCCCGCGGGATTTGGGTTGCCGACCCCATCTCTACTCCTTGCATACCCATCAAAAGAAAGGAATGTTTATGAAGAAGTAAGGATTAACGAACTTCGCCCAGTTAGCTCTTAAGCCTCGCTAAAATTTCAAAATGCTGCCTCAACGTACGTAAGCGGCCTCTAGTTTGATTATCGTGTCTCCCAACTCGCTTTTCGCTCGAATTCAATTGTTTCACCCTCCGTTATCTTTATTGGACGAATTGAAGCGATTCTTTTTCGTCCGGAGGAAAAAATGAAAGGAAGCGCCGTGAAAATCAACTGCTATTTTTTAATTAGCGTTATTAGTTTCCATCGGTTGAGAGGAGTAGAAAGGAGAGAGGAAGAGAGTTGAAAGAGGAAATTGGGATCACGATTGGTTCGACGAATGATTGCACTTTCGCCTCTCTCCCTCTCTTTTTCTCTCTCCCTCTCTTTTTCTCCCCCCCCTCTCTTTTTCCCTCTCTACAACGGCCAAACGAAAAAATAAATCTCGCGTGTTTTTCATTCGTGATAACAACTCAAGTGTCCATGGCCACCAATATGAATGCCTTAGGGCGATGCACATATATTGTCACCCCTCCGACACTGCGGAGTGACAGCGAAAAAAGCGTTCCTAACGAAAGAGTCGCAAAAAAATTGTCCTCTGCCTCGCCATGATGGCAGCCGAAGAGAACGAGCGGGCATCGAACAGAGGACTGCCGAGTGGAGAGGGTAGGGAGGAAAAAGGGAAAGGGGTAAATGCAAGGAGAATGGTATAGGCGAGGAACTGGTACTTGCGGGGCAGGGTCGAAAATATACAGTGACCGCTCGCTTAAGGGCTGGGGTTCGAATCCCGTCCTCCATCCACTGCCGAGAGAGGGAGAATGAATTTGTCTCAACTAGGAGAACCAGATTCGGCGCCCGGTCGCGACAAGGTTCATGCTCTCTCACACACACATACGAACTTCTGTCTCTGATCTTTTCCTCTCGTGCAGAATAGCATTTTATCCAGCGAGGCCCCAGATCAACCCGTTTGCAATTCGCAATTCGCACGTACATAGGGAGTGCATTGGTGCCTACGGTCGGGAAGGCGCGGGTTCGTTTTCGCAGTGTATACTCGCTCGTCGACCCTTTTGTGCCAAATAAGAGTGAGAGAGAGAGAGAGGTAGAGTAGGTGAGAGAGAGAGAGGACGCGTTGGAATGAAAGGTGGTTCTCTCCCCCTCCTTTTCCTCTCCTCACATAACTCCTTTCTCTCTCTCTCCCTAACCACTGAGAGATCGGCTCTCACCGATCCGAACGGAAAAATTATCGCCATGCCTTTCCCAGCCGTTCATTAATATATTTTCTCGATCGAGATTCGTCTTTATTTGCGGGCGTAAAAATCTTTGGTGTTAGTTATCGGTCGTAAAGCTGGTCGAATTTTTTACGGCGCTGGGAAGTGTCAACTTGGATCACCGGAAACTCGTATGACTCTCTCGTATTGGCATTATTCATACGCACTCATATTGCGCGAGGTAATTTTATTGTGTGACTTTTTGCAGCTAAAGGGTGTCAATAAACTATATAATATTGCTTCGATCTATGAACCAAATCGCAGTACAAATAGTAATCCCCAAAATCTAGAGGAAAATATTCTTGGGAGTTTTTCCGTATATCGAATTAAATTTTGGTTTTAAGTTTGTGATGGGAGCAATAACTTCTTATTATCATCAAGGCTAAGGTTTTAATTTTTATTGTAGCAAATATAGCAGCTTCCAAGTCTAGGACAATTTTTGCAACGATTCTTCTTTCTCAAAAGACATTTTTTAATTGAACAATTTCAGCTCAGTTGCCAAAAACCTTAATCTTGTTAAAGCAGATTATACTTTGCATCATGGAACTAAGACAGCAACAAAATTTCAATAGAATGTATAGTTCAATTCAAATTAACTAAATAGGAAAATTTTTAGGGGTATTTAAATAGAAGCATCCTCATTCCCCAGAACGAATCACCCATATGGTTTATCCTATCCCTTTCCAGTCGTAGATCATGGGCTGTATTTACTTTCTCTTTTAATTCTTCCGCGAACCACACTGGCGGACGAGAGGGGGACAAAGAGAGGGCTAGAAAGAGAGAGAGAAAGCATTCGAACGCATTTCCATCCCGTTTTCCGCCCAGAGCAGGCCGGTTGAATAAGTGCGACTCGGAATGCGACAGTCGCAGAGGCAAAGAAATCAAAATCTTTCATCGTCTGAATTATTAATGATGGGACATTAGTTTTATATCTGAACGCGCATTACTGCGACGCCGATACGTTAAGAATAGGAGGAGGGCGAGTGGAAGTTGCCGACGACGCCGATCTCTCTCTCTCTCTAAACTTTGCTCTCTCTCCCTCTCCTACCAAAGTTTAATTGAATGCACTTTGCGGCGGTTCGACTACCCTCCATTACGTACATAAGAGGGAACTCCTTTAGCGACAATGGCAGGGTTAGAGACCGGTTCCTCCTCGTCTTTCGCGCGCTCTCTCTCTCTCTCTCTCTCGATAAATCGAACAATGATGAGCAAAGATTTGCGAACCAATCGCTTGATAAAAGTCGCTTCGTTTTCTCGTTCGCGGGGCATGGAAAAAAGGAACGCAGGGTCATCGGCGGGATGTGTTGGTATTGAGAATATGTTGCGGAGCGCAGCGTCGAAGGAAACCCTTTTTACCAACCTAGCGAAGAGAAAGAAACAGAGAGAGAGAGAGCGGCGGATTCCCCAGCATGAAAAGAAGAATCGGATGATTTATTGCCGGTCGGTGCAGCGAGAGGAGATGTGTGTGTGTGCGTGTGTGCGCGCATGTACGTACGAGTGTGGATAAGGAGAAGGAATTTGGCTGGTAGCTTAGATACTCACCCACCCCACCGCTCCGTTACGCCTCCGCTGCTCCCCACACTCCTCTCTCTCGAAGCCAACAGAAGCGCGCACGCACACACACTTGCACTCACACACACTCGCACGTATGAATCCATCTCAATGGCGGCGGAGAAATCAAGTTTGTCCTGCGAGTGAGATGACGAGAGGGACCACCCAGCGCACCACCACTGCTACTATTACTCCCGACTTCGCTGCTATTTCCTCCTAACCTCCTCCCTCCCCACCCTCTCCTTTCATCCTCTCTCTCCCTTCTCCTATCTCCTTCCCTCCTCCCCATTCCACCTCTCCTACTTATGAACGCTCAAAAACTTCTTCCCCTTTCCACTCCGATCACTGCTTTTAAATATCTTTCTATCGGCGACAGTTTTGGCCGATCGCTTTTCTCTCTCTCTCTCTCTCTCTCTCTCTCTCTCTTTTACACTGACTTTACTTCGCGTAACCGACCGAGTTCCTCTAAAAGAATTAAATTACGAAGATTTTTATGTTCGAAAAATATTTTCGGGGAGATTTTCTAAATGGTAAATTAATTTTAGGTTTCACTCGTTTTTCATATTACAATATATTCGAATATATCCGAATAAATAACAAAAACGAAATTGATTTAAAGCGTCCAAATTGTGTTTTTTAAATGAAAAAAATAAAAATTTTTACGGTAAACAGGAGTTTTTTTATAGGTATATAATTTTAAAAACATTCATGCTGAAACTCGGTGAAACTTTATGGCTTGAAAAACTCGAACTATTTTCTTGTTAGGCACTTTTTTTTAATCTACAATATTTTCGGGTGAATTCAAATTCTGGAAATTAAAAAATAGGAATCCTGAATATCTCGCGAACTTAAAAATCAAACCGTATGCACTCCTCAAATGTTTCTTGCGATAAATTCTCTCTTAGAATTTTCTCTCTCTTTCTTCGTAACGAGTTCGAATGCTTTTCTCCCTATAAGATCCGAACTCGGTGATAGAACCAGCCGTGAGGACATAGCATGCGGCGATTATCGTGCAATCTTACCATTCAGTTAACTTTTCTAAAATGTGAAGGCTAAAAAATGGAAATGTTTTCTGCAATATATTATAATTTCACCAAACATTTAAAAAAATTGTGCACGTATTTCGGTCCTTCTTTCTGTCGGAGCTCATTCATCTTTTCTGACTTTAGGTAATTCCGACGAGATTGTTTTAGGAGAATTATTAATATTTTTAAGAAAGAAATTATAGTATAGTTATTCTTTTTGCAGAAGAACTGATTACTGGAAAACTTAAAATTAAAAAATCATTAACCGAATATTTCAACGAAAACTTTTTAAAGAAGGCAATAGCTAGAATAATACAAAATTTCTGGGTACTAATGTAAAAATTCTGCTACCTGATTTTCCTCCGGCGAAGGAAATATTTCCACGATTTTATTCAAATAAATCTAAAAAACTTTGCTTTTTCAGATCCACACCTTTTATTCCAACAGTAATGCTACCAGGTTTTTACGCTACTTGTATGCTCTCACGTGGGGTTTAAAAATAACTACTTTACACCTTAAAACCGATAGCACTGCACAATTCAATAACAAGATCTTCAAGTACATTTCGTAAATTCGTTTCTGTCTGTCCCTCTCATCATCTTCAAAGAAGGCGGACGTTAAAAATTCCACCATTCTCAAGGACCAAGGGTTCGTCCGAGCCTTAAAGGACGAAGGTAACCTCATCGTCCAAGATCCACGCACCGAGAGCTCTCTCTTGGTGTATTTGACGGTGATGCACCAATTAGCACCCAGTCCTCTCTCTGCCAGTCCTCTCTCCCTCTCTCTCCCTCTCTCTCCCAGAGGAGGAGGGAGGAGACACCACGTGACCGCCTTCGCAAGAGAGAGAGAGAAAGAGAGATTCCAGGCATCAGGTGTCTCTCCACTTCCCTCTTCTCCCGCCACCAACCCCTTTCGAATAAACTCCCTCTACACTCATTTCCAACCCTTCGCCGTTGCGTGAACATGGTGCGTTTTACGTAGACCTGGAGATTCTAAGAGGAAAAAATCTATCATAATATATCACTTCCCACCCTCGCTCCTCTCCAAGAATGTTGTCACTCAGGGCAGACGCTTGTTCGCCATTGGAAATTAAAAATTGCAGTGGTGACTGTATTCTTCTGTTATATTTTATCAGTTTAATGAAGTTACTAAGTAGGTAATACTTTTACTACTTATGCCCTCGAGCGGGCGTGCTGGTGTATGAAGTACGCCAACTTTTCGAATTTCAATGTGGCAACGATGCTTTGTGTCTGGCATTTAAGACACTTTGTTAATTTCTTCAGTATCATTTTGACTTCCAAATGAGAAAGTTTTCGTACCTCAAAGATCTGTAGTAGTTTAATAATTGGAGTGATAATAGTATTAGTCATCCGTGGCCCTATCTCACTGAAAGAGCAAAAATAAATTCCCTACCGGCAGATGTGAAGGTACTCCTTTCAAAATATCGAGAACCAGCGGAAAGGGAAAGAAAAAAGCGTGGACGATGTGTACTATGTGGTAGAAGAAAAATGTGGACACAGCCATTAAATGTGATTCTTGCAATCAATTTTCTTGCAAGAAACATGCCAAAGCAACATATATTTGTCAATCATGTGATGCTGAAGACAGTAATTCAGATTAATAATGGAAATTTTATAATTGTTACTTGGTTTGTGAGTTGATATATAACAATATTTTTAATTGGAATATAATTTTTTAAATCAAGTACTATCATTATAAGTTGTAGTTGTAAAACATAAAACATCATTTGATAAAAATAAACCAATAATACCATTAAACACATGAGTTATTTTGTAAAAATTACGCCGTGGACAAAGTACGCCGCGCGCCCGGTCGTGTAACAAACAAGATCGCGCCCGCTCGAGGGTTAATGTATAGCCTTCCCTCGTTTTACGAACTTCCGTTTCACGAGTTTTTGTTTATGCGAACTGAGAAATTTCATACCTATTTTTCGATTTGCGAATAAATTTTTGCTTATACGAGTTCGTTACGTTCGCATGAAAATCCTATTTTTCAAATATCGAATAAATTTTCGCTTATATGTGCCCTATCCGCTTCGGGAAAGTTCGAGAAAGCTCGGTAAAGTTCGTCAGATTGCATCACGCTGTTCCGAATAAGAACCATCATCTCGGTCTCAGTACGGGCGTTGCCGTTCTTTGTGAAATTCGGTTCGCTGAGTGGAGTGCATTTTTATCTTTTAAATCAAGACAAATTTTTGTGAATCATGACTCCTAAACGTGCCAGCCTTTAAGGTATTGCAAGTGGGAAAGTGAAAAGAGAGAATGGCTTTAAGTGTAGCCCAGAAACTAAATATTATTCAAAGATTGGAGAAAGGCGAGCGGTCGAAGGACATATACATGCGCCGCATTTAACCTATTGTAGGCTAACATAGGCTAGGATATCATAGGCTAGTACCCCTAATATATAGAGTAAGACACCATAGGCTAATTACTAAGAATGTCATTTAAATACATTAGGTAATATATAATTATTGATGTTTTTTCTCAATATGGTATCGTTCTGTATTGTTTTAAAGTGAACTATGGGATATTTTTATTTTTCCCTTCGGAACCAATTAAATTTTTTTACATAGGAAGTAATGGGAAAATAATTTTCGTTTTACGAGTTTTCGCCTAACGAACAGTTTTCGTGGAACGAATTAAGTTCGTAAAACGAGGGAAGGCTGTATGCGGATTTAAATAACTTTGGTTCTAAATCGCATCTTGGAATCTACCTTGGCGCCTAGTTTTTGGAAATGGCTCCTAGATATATATATATATATATATATATATATATATATATATATATATATATATATATATATATGAATGTCAGCAAGGTGTTGGGATGAGGAAACCCAGAGTTCTCTCTCTGTAGCTGATGAAGGAGTAGTTCCGAAAGCTTCTACGTTTGTGATGTTTCTGTGTTTTAGTGTTCTTTTACGTGTGTCGCTTCGACATCCCCGGTGCCTCACCAACCTGAAGTCGTCTGATTGGTGAGTGTTCACTGGGTTTCCTCATCCCAACACCTTGTTGACATCCATATATCCATTTTACCTTTCTTTTTCCGTAAGCTGTTATATATATATATATATATATATATATATATATATATATATATATATAGGATATTTGATAAGTAACTGATTTTTGGTTATACTACAGACAAATAAGGTTGCTGCGCAACGATTATTGTTATTTATTTATTAAATGGCATGTTTTCCGCTTATCCATCTGCATTCTCTGCAAATATATAAATACCTATATCTTTTATCGGTCCTGCATCACGGAATAATCACTGTAAAGGAACGGAACGGATAGACAATAGCAATAGGGGGCAAATATTTTATATTTTCTTCCGGAAAAAAGCAATAGTTTTTCTATCCCGCGTTAATGCTCATCAATGATGAAATGCAAAAAAGGGGGTTTAAAAGCTTCAAAACCTTGTCGAATAAATCCGGTTATATATCCATCTATATGGCTATATCATGACTTCTCTTGTCCTCTCTCTCTCTCTCTCTCATTCCCACTCTCCTTTCACTCAGTTTCATTTCCTCTGCCTCTCCCTCTCTTCCACTAAATCCACACCCACTCCTTTCCCTCCTCCCTGTCCCTCCCCCACCCGAACCTCCCATTTCGTATTGTCGATGAAATAAAAGAATAACAGTGACTGCTACGCCTCTTTCCCCCCTAGTGTCATTTCCCAGCCTCTCTCCCCACTCTCTCCCGCTACCTCTCCTCCCATTTCCGATACATCCCTCCTCTTCTTCCTCTCTCTCCCTCTCCCCCTCCCTCCCCACTCTCCCTAACTCTCCCGCTGCACTTCCTATCGCTCTCTCTTCAAAGCGGTGCAGCGCTGCATACGTCCCTACTCCACATCTCATCCTTCATTCCGCCCCACCCTGCCCCATCATCCCCCCTACCCCACGTCACCCTCCCCTCCCCCGCGCTCTTCTCCCTCCCTCCCCCCTCCTCCCTCCTTTCTCCCACACCTCGGGGGCAGCGGCAGCCAACCCCGGAGCAGAGCAGGGCACCCTCCATTACGGTTTCTCGCTAGAGGGGCGGGGCGGGGGGACGGTACCGCGATCGAGTCCCGGGGGAGGCACGTGGCGGGGGCGGAGCCGATGGAAACATACCCACCCACAGCGGCGGATGATGACGGGAGGGAGATTGGGGGAGAGAGGGAGGAGGTGTCGTCCGAGGCAGCTGTACCACCAACACCAACACCACCGGACTGGGCCGGCATCCTGGGCGCACGGCTCCGCTAACCGCTCCGCCGCTCCCTCTGGGGTCACCCGGGAGAAGGACGGCGGCGTTGCCGGGACAGCATTAGTGGGCCGCCGTTGTTCGCACTTCGGCCCAAGAGGATTGCGTTTTTTTCGAATAGGACTTTCATAACAGTTTTTCAGCGGAAACTGCTTAGCGGTGCTGACGAAATAGGTTGTAAGCTAGGGACTCTCTCTCTCTCTCTCTCTCTCTCACACACACACACACACACTGTCTCTATATATAAATATACGCAGTGATATGTTGCTCCTAACTGCGGAGCCATAAAATTCTTGACTCGGAGGTGGTAGTTAGTGCATGGAAAACGCCGCTGGTACAAGGGGTCGCCGGGTCTAATTCCACTCAAAAAGATGTGACTTGTGACGTTTCGTAAGATCTAGCTTATAGTTTAGTTGTGACAGGAAACTGCGCATTTTTTAATCTCGTCCAAAGGAAAACATTCTTCTATTGAATTTCACTCAGTGATTACCAATGCGCCGACTAAAAAGTGCACGCCGAAAATTCTCGTATTTTAAATGAGAAATCCTTAAAAGTAAGTCTTCTCTAAAACCGTCGTCGTCCTCCAAGTGCTATTTGTGAGTGCTAATGTTCCCGACAAACTCTTTTAGTTTACCCGATCCTTAATACTATTCATTTCGAGCTAGATGTGATATTTTAAGTGTAAAATCTATGCATAGTCGGTTGTGCCGATATCGCAAAAGAGACCCATCGTTAACCTGTAATTCACCGTAGGTGCAATTGTATTCCTGTTCTGAGGATTGATTCATAGCCACAAATACCTCTATATGAATTAAAAAAATAATTTTTATACGTATGTAAATCTACAAAGAAATGAATTCTCGACGATGATATATGTATTGAATTAAAGTATTTCTCCAATTCAAATAGAATCGACCATAATGCTCTAAAAGGATCTAAGAAATTAGTGATAGTTGTGCATAAATAAAAATAACAAATATGTTATATCAGTTACATTCAACTTATAAACTCATTATAAGACATAATATGCTATGCCTCGGTTTCATTAAAACATCTTAGTAATCGCTAAAATTATCTCTATTCATTTTTGAAAATGTCGCTTTTCTCAGCGTATCAATTATCTTGACACCGCAAGAGAAAATTTACGAGTAATCTTTTTATAAACAATATTTATAATTCATAATAAATATTGACAAAAGCTTCCCTGATAAATCGGCATTTCGTGTTCTTTCTAGATCGTTATGAATATTTAAAACCGTCTTCATCATGGTTTACCCAATGGGGGTTCGCAAAATCTTGCAGAGGGTCTGCGGCACTTGTAGAAAAAAATAATTTTTTATTAATTTAGAGAAGTGATAATTAATTAATTAGTAATAATTTAAAAGGAATCTATTTCCAGGGAAACATTACTCAACTGTAAGGTCTTTCTAAGCAAAGAACACGCGCTCCCATTCCTCAGCGTGTTGTAGAATGTAAAATCCACTTGTTTAAGGGGTCCGTGGAATTTTTAATGTTCTAGTAGGGCTCTATAGGTTGAAAAAGATAGAAAAACTCTATTCTGCATCGATGTAAGATAGTTTTATACATTTCACACAAGGTGATCCTAAAATTAATATTCGATCAACAGCAAGTTTCTCTAACTTTTTACACCTGAGCAGACTTCATTACGAACTACTGGCAAAATATGTCTCTATGGCACATCCAAATTTCACATTCAAGACATACTTAGCAAGAATACATTAAATACCCAAGATTTTCCTAATTAGATTAATTTTTACACTAAAGCTAGAATTTTAGGAATTTCTGTGATAAAATAAGCCTGGTAAAATGTTCGGGGTTTAAGTGGCGTGAAAATCTACAATGTCACGGTTGAGAAAGTAGTAATGCAATTCATCCGTGGACTGTTTTCTAAGACAGTGTTTTCCAACCGGGGGTCCCCGTATCCTTTAGGGTCCGCGCGTTATTTCTCGGGGGTCTGCGAGTTGAGTAGGCCGTGTGTTTATTTTTACTTTCTCCATATACGTAGAATAGGGGAAAGTATTGTATTCATAAAAAAATCGACTTCAAGATTTCAACGCAAATACACGTTTTGAGGTCCCCTGAACACGTTTTGGCCATTTTCTTGATGATATATGTGTGTATGTGATTGCTTTTTGTGGGTGCTCTAACTCAGAAACTATTAATCAGATCAACACGAAATTTTACATTTAGCATTTTTATAAAAGTCACAAGAACTGGTTAGTTTTTGGTAAAATTCGGTCAACCGAAAGTGGGTGTTTACTTTTGTGACATCCGTTATTTTAAAATATTTGCTTTAATATTTGATATATTTAAATATGTACTGGAGTAAGAGTTGTAGGAAAGTTAATTTCCTACAATCCTTGTTTGAAATGTTTTTCCATATAATGCATTGTTTAAGAGATATCTTATATTTTTAGCTGCCACCACCACGCCCCCTACCGACGACTATTGTTAACAATTTACGCTTAGTTACGTCTTAGTAACGCTCCTTTTTCTTTTCTTAATTGTTGGGGCTTTGTGGATATATCCAAAATCAGAAGGCTATGGTTTGAGTTTATTTCTGTTCTTTGTAAAGTCTAAAATTTTCTCGGTTTCTTAAAATATTTATTATTATGTAACCTATTTGTAATTTTTAGAAATATTACAGATATGGAGAAAGTCATGTAGTGGCCACATCAGATTTTTATCTATAGCTTATTTGATCCTGAGCAATATGAAAGAACGAGACAACGAATGGAACATATATGCAATTTACATGGGGAGGGGGTCCGTAGAAGTTGTGGGACATCGCAAGGGGGTCTGAGGCTCGATAAATGTTGAGAAACAATGTTCCAAGAGGATCCCAAGTTAAATATGTACAGAGATGAACTTTATATATATATTTTCATTCAAGCTTATAACAATAGAAAAAATAAATCGCTGTCATGATCATGCGGAAATAATAAGGCAAACGTGTCAGACAAGTGTCATATTTTTATATGGAAACACCCCTTATCAGAAAGGGGACATTTGCATTCTTATTGACTCATCTATCAATGTTTACGGGATTTAAAATACCAAAAGCGCAGATACCATTCCAAAAGTCTTTCTGGCCTCACTATGGAGGCACATTTATTAATTGAAATTATTTTTCATCTTATGAATATTGACGCCAATTAAATTCGATACGATAAATTCATCATTTTGATGCTATAAACGCGACAGATTATTAAAAATATTCTACATGAATATAGTTAAAAAATTAAAACCTTCATATTTTGCAGCAGAACTAATCATAGCGCCATAATAATTGTGGATCTCAAGTCTCACTGGCTTAACTATACATTTAGGCATATAAAAAGGACGGCGTCATTTTCATAAAATAATTTAAGAAATGCATTAATTGCCATACCCCTCCTCCTATAGTTCTTGCAACATCTGCGCAAGCAGTTGCGATTATGCTATTTCTGCAACATCCAAATATTTAAAATTACCTCAGTGAGCTCATTAAATTACACGTAAGATCAATAACATGTAGATAGTGAAAATGAAATTTCTATCATATTCATAGGTTAATTTTATCCTTGAAATGTCGGAGAAATAATAAGTACCTATTAATCGAAGATAGATTAAAAATCAAAATATACCACTTTAAGAAATGTTAATTCCTAATAACTGAGAATTAAAATTTTCTGATGCAATTTTTACTTTGGATTTTTGTTACCCAATGCTTCAGAATTGTTTCTTCTAATATATAAATGGAATGGTGCTGGGTCTTAGACGCGGTAACCTTTAGACTATCTAGGAATATATGATTTGAGGAATTATAAGTTAGGTGAAAAGAACTTCTTAATAACTTATTTTGGACTCATAAAAATAACTGTTGCACAACCGTTAAAATATGATGAGTTTCCTTGCATAAAAACTACAATTAATGTGAGTGACTTTGCAAAATCATTTGAATGTTGTGACAAGGAGAATGGGGAGAAGTCAAGGATTTTTACGGCTTACATCGAAGATGAAGACATTGTGATACCTCTAATATGGTAACGCCTTAAACTTGTCTTGCAGGCATATAACTAAGTGGATATGAATAACCTATAAGCAACTATGAAATAAATAGTTCGTTACTACGAGTAATTTTAAGCTGTCAATAGTGACATGCATCAAAGGCAAAAATAAGATAAAAATTCATAGAAATCAATATATTATATTAAATTTATCTCAATGTGGTATCAAGCGGATATCTCATTTTCA
Source organism: Tanypteryx hageni (assembly GCA_028673005.1). Classification (NCBI taxonomy): domain Eukaryota; kingdom Metazoa; phylum Arthropoda; class Insecta; order Odonata; family Petaluridae; genus Tanypteryx; species Tanypteryx hageni. The sequence continues at coordinate 22,579,098 of CM054112.1, forward strand.
AACGTATTCATATTTGCCTATTATAAAAGAATTAATTTTAACCTAAAAATAGAAATTTCTATAATAAAATGTTTTTCTTACCATGAGGTGCTCGAGAAGACAAAAATATTTTCAACTAAAATTAATTTAGATCTTAGGGAAAGTATAAGGATAATACGCTCACCTTACACGAGAAAAATAATTATTTAACACATTTGTTATGTTTCATAAAGTAAAGAAATATCGTTAAAGAATTGAGAGGAAAAAATTGAAGTTAAAAAATTTTAATTATTAAAAATCGAATGAAATTATATCATCATGCCTGGAGCTTTCTTTCAAAATTTACATTTAAATTTACGAATGCGATTTTTAGTCTTTTAGAAGCAAAATTGTAATAGTTAAAATTTATTGGCATTCTCAATGAATCATCAATTATATTAACTACCCTCAATACAGTTTGTTTCTTTGCTTTCTCCAAATAGGAAGCAACGAATACCATGGCAATTCTAATTACCTTGCATCATAAGTAAAGACGTAATTAAAGTGGCGTTAAATTTCACTGGAATGTTACTCACCCTTACGACGCTAGCAGACGGACGGCTACTGCTCGTGAGAATGGGTTGCGTGCTCTAATTAATCTGAAACGACAAGCAAGAAATCGTTTAGGGCAACTAAAAATTAACAAAGAGGAAATATTATTTTTACGAAAAGAAAGGAAATAAAGGTGAAGCATATTTAGAGGCACAACGGTTACTAGAATGATAAAAAATGTTTTATTCTGAGTAAAAATGTATTTTATTTTGTCATCCTTTTAAGAGTTTAGCTTGACAATCAAACAGTGAAAAGGTTTATACCTTTTTATATTTAATTTCTCGGGGTTTAGCTGCAATTTGATTGTCCATCAAGATGATTCACTAGAGGCACTGGGAGATGTGAAAAAGGAGAGAAAACGAATTACTTGAGCAACAAAGAAAAATCTGCTGCAAACAAGGTAAGCATTAGTCGAATAAATCGAAAAATATATAATCTAGAAAATAAATGATATGACACTACCCTTAGGAAATGAGGAAAGAAAGGATTAATTCTCGTTTCCTTACGAGTTTTTCGCCTTACACTGTTAACTTCCTACGCTGCTTTAAGAGTATATTTAAACAAAAAATTCCAATTAGACTATAAATTGAAACCGTACCTTACTTGGAGATATGGTATTCATCAAATATCTATCGTGCAAAGAATTATGTCAAATTATTAGTTATATCCTGTTGGAGGTTTCATGGTTTTTGTTCGTGGAGATCCTCGCTGTTTCGCAAGAATTACAGCATGCATCCTCAGGAGTGAATACGCGCGTTACAATGTGTGTGAAACATCGAGAAGCAGCTATGATGTCCACGCAGCAGTACCTATCTCTCCAAGAGCATTAACTATCACTGCTAAAACCTTGGCCTTAAATTATTTTTGTATTTATTAATAGCTATATAACAGTATTCTGGCAAACTGAAATAAGTGTGCGGACATTAGCAGCGACAGACACAACCGCTCTCACCATCGGCAGTATTCCAACACTTTGGTGTCAGCTAACATGACTTTATCCTATGATAATTGAGAGCAAATATAAATCAAGTTTTACTTCACCCAAGTTATAATCATTAAACTACGTCATGTAGGACTTTAAAACGTGTATTTTATCAAAAAGAAATATAACGCAAAAATCATCCTTGTGTAAAACTGACATTTCAGTACTGGACGATGTTATATTAGCATTTTTATTCTTGTTATACGATTGCATTCTTGGAAAGGCGTTGATGTCAAAATGCTGACATCCGCTCTTTTCATATAGAAAACATAAAGGATATCAATCCGATTTACACTACTGACTTTTTTCTCAATAAAATTTGTTCTGTAAAGTAGCCATGTGACTCAACGTGTGTGTAATAACAAAGTAATATCCTACATTTTCTTCTTTTTCCGGAGAAATGTGAGACAATATAAAAATTACCAGCTGAACCCTTTGGCATTGCGGGCTGTATTTCTCCTTGGTATATAAAATATCACTAATTGAATATCCAACAGAAATTTGTTTAGGTATTATTAGTAAAGAATTTGACTAAAATTTAAAAAGATAGAATTTAATAAATGAAGTATAAACAAGCTTAATCTGTGAAATTATTTTAGAGAACAAATTTTCTTATGGCACTCGTTGAGGTGAATCTATCGTTTATATTTTTAAAATATATTTTGGTGGATGGCAGGGGATGCATTTCCACCTAACAATAAGTTCTTTAGTTTTCCGACGTTAACTTTTCCTATTATGTTCTCTTATCGTCCTGGGGAAAACCGATCCTCTATATCGCTCCATTCTACAATCGATCTCGCGAATCTTATCCTTGCTCTAATGCCTTTCGAGATACGTCTGGCTTCTAATAAGAACTACTATCTCATTCGCTAGTGCGTCTGACATATATTTTTCCATCAGTTTAAATCTAGTCTGCAGCCTACGTTCCTCTAACGATGTCCATTTAAGATTTTCTATCAATGACGTTACGTCATTAATAGAATATCTTTGTTTACTAACGTAATTTATCTTTACGAATCAAGGCGCCCTGCGCTGCACCTTTTCTACATTCTTAGTAAGTCTTTTTCGTAAGGATCCCACACATCTGACGCATATTTGAACTGCGATTGAACCAAGGAAAAATAACACAATTCCTTCGCTTTTAAATGTAAAATTTCTGAACTTGATTCATCGGCGCGGTAGAGCAGGTACAAATTTGAGACTAAATTAATCCGCGATTTCTCAGTTTCATCATTATTATAATAGCTAATTTATCCTTAGAGAGGTCTATGGTTATTATCTGATAGACTTTCTTCTCTACTGCTGCTTTCCGCAACCATCTTCATTCTTTGATAGCTTTCTTTCCCTTTCAGGTTGTCTATCAGCTGAAACCTTTCCCTACCCTTTTATTTTTCCATCCAGTTTTCCTTCTAACACTTCCTTATTAACGTTTTTTCTATCCTCAGGTGATTTTCGATCCAGATTGCCTTCTTATGAACCGTGCTATCGTTTACTTTTATCCTATTCCTCTTAGAAATTCCTCATTTTAATCCTATCTGTCGGTTTTATCTTCTGCATTCTTATCCATGCCCAAATTTTGAAGCATTCCAAGTATTTTATATAATTTTTCCTAAGTGTGCATGTTTCTGCTACACACAAGGCGTACTTAGCATTTTATTAATTTACTAGGGAGATGTCCGTTGAAATTCAACGGGAAAGTTATTTGTGAAATAAATAAACATAAATATACCTTGACTTTCTTTGGATGGCAAGAAAACAAACTTGCGTTCTTTTAGGCGTTCGTTGTTTCAAGTTTTTAACTCCTACGATGATTCTAAGTACCTAATTTTAATATGCGAATGATTGTGTTCTACATTCATATGTATTCCTTATTGTAAATAAGGTAACGAATGTTGTTTACATTGGTTGCAATGAATGAATTTCTCTCTTCTTCTCTCGCTCTCGTACTAATTGTAAGAGCATTTAAAGCACGCTTTCACCCATAAGGATTGAAATAACAATCGGATTTCGATGTTTAACAATATAACTGGTTGGCAAGGCAACATCCCAATTAAATGCCAAGATTTCCCCAAAATATGTGAATTAAACGTTTAACATGAAAAATTTAGAAATGTAGACGAGAAAAGATGAACAGAATAAAAAACTTCATAGGTTTTTCTTTAAAATGGGCTAGATCCGTAGATCATAGGTTCATTATTTATAATTTAGATATCAAAAAGAATAAAAGTCTGCAAGTCAAAAAGTCGATTTTTACTTGTAATCACATGGAAAATGGAAATGCCTACCTTGGAGTCAAAGTTAGGGTTTTTTTCGAGATTGCATTTCGTCATCACCTTAAAATATGCAAATATAGCATTCCTGCCAGATTTCAAAAATATATTTAGATCTTTTATCGAGTTATTCGCATTTTTATAGCATGACAGAAGGAGCAACAAAGTGACAGAAGTAGCCTTTTATTATTGTTAGATTCCACATCTCCTCGTTTATATTTCCTCTTTAGTGAAAGTTTATCTTAAGGCGGCTATTACTTTCACTTTATAAAAGTCCATATTTCATCGATGCATTTCTAATCTCTTGTTATGATGCTTCCAAGGTATTTATATTATGTTCTCGATTTATAGCACCAATAATACCAATAATAATTACTGCTAATTTGCATCTCTAAACAGGAATCCTTGTATAAACTATTCGGATGCATTCAATAATTTCAATACATATCAAATCATGTCTTTTATAAATAACATGATATACCTCAAGAAAGTTTTTGTTAATTTATGCGGCAAATTTTATACAGATTTACTAAGCCTCAGTAGTGAATGAGGTGCTGACTTGATATTCTGAAATCATTCTCAAATAGTACGGTAATTAGAAAAGTACACTTTTTAAAAATTTGACGATATTTATCTTTATCTGTCTTAGGATATTTCCAATAACGTATAATACCTATATATCTCTTGATTGGTAACCAGCATTTCAGCATAAATCTTATACTTTTGATGTATACTTCAGAGGTAAGCAACAAATGTGCAAAAGATTGTAAGATCGTAGTCCAGTGGCGTTTCTATGACGATGACAGCGGAGCGGCAGCAGAAAGATGCGGATAGATCTTTTTAACCGCCATGATAACGAAACTGGCAATTGAAGAAATTCGACATTGCCATGAAAAAGTTTTGTGACTATACTGTCTCATTCCCTAGAATTTCTCTAAAGATATATTATCGCAAAGTTTCATTTATTCCAACTCTATAGTTTTGTGCCATGCTCGAAAATGAAATTGAATCGATATCCGATCGGAAGACCTGAAAATTGAGTGTTGAAGCATCAGTAGATCGAGTGACCAGAATACGCTAAAGACTTCTATTTACAAGTTTAGGTTCCAAGAAATAATTTTGTGAAACTTCAACTAAGATGGAAAAAAAATATACATATAAGATAGCATCCAAATGTAATTCATATCTTCCGCGTAGGTTTAGCCAAAATCGTATAATTTTAACGTAATTTAAATCCAAATCTATTCATTTGAATAATGAATAAAATAAACATTTGTTTACATAATCGTTTCAGAAGTAAAGAATTTACTGTAGGGAAAAACCGTAGAAAAAATGACGCGTCAATTGCTTGTGTTCATGCATCAAGTTTTGAAACAAATGTTTTATTTATATTTCTCTCTTAATTGAAAACTGAAGAACGGCAAATAATGCTACCATTATAGTGCGTCAAAAACTACTTTTTTCTCAATGATCTCGGCCTAATAAGATACTCATGGCAATAACAAGGACACTTCAAATTATATAAAATACAAGAATATGTGTATCCTGTGCCGTTTTTGTGGAGTGCTGTAAATAAAATGGAACAGCGCCTCTTTTTGTTCGCCTTCTTTCCTTATATTTTTGAACGAAATATTTATTCATAAAATTGCGCTCAGTGATTTAACATAGGCGTTATTAAAATAGAGAGTTCGATCTCATAAAAAATATAGGAAAGTTTTGGAAGAAAATTGCCCAAGAAAGATATTTGGAGTTTTTACTGCCACTCTGACTAAATATATAACCACGGTTGCTCAGCTAAAGAATTTAGAGAGAATATTTTTATAATTATAAGCATAGCAAAAACCAGAGAGGGCTAAAGTCTTCTATCTCAAAATGTCCCTCTTCGTATATGATGTTACAAAACGAAAAATATATAATGAACACGAGGGAAAGTTATTTTTCGTTGAACTAACGGCCGTTATCTGAAATAACTTTTTATTAATTTCTTTCAAATTAATGGATTTAGTAGATCCTAAGATAATTATGCGACGGGCATAAGCTGAAATTTTGGGAATAATTTGAAATTAGGAGAATAATTCAGTAATTACCGGGAATTGAACCCGGTTCTTCAACTTTTCGGGTGGATATTCTACCACTGAACTTCCGTAGCAGACTAATTTTCCCGTTTCAGAACGCGGATGTTTTTCTTAGTTGGGGCTAGTATCAACCAGCCACAATGGATGCCCTCTAAGACATAACATTGAAGAAAATCCCTACCATCACTATGTTGTTGTTTCCTTAGTTATACATTGATGGAATGAATGGATTCTACGATCACCGTTTGTCTACGTAGAGTTTTTTTATTTTTTTTGAGAACAATAAAGAATGGATGTGTCTTTAACAACAATTGAGATAGGAATACGAAAATATTAATTTACACGAACAAATTTTTCATAAATTTTATCGAGGACGAAATTCAACAAGTACAGTTTCAATAGAATGCTGCGTTGAACTACAAATCACGGAGAAGTGTGAAGAAGCAGGTTACACTTCGGTGACATTTTTTTTGTTTATAAGGCTTTGTATCTACAGTCTCTTTGATTATTCCCTTTGAGTCTGCATCATGAAAAACTATATTGCCAACAATCGGTATGATTGGCTGCGCCAAGTAGGATACAGTGTCGAAAATCATAACGTAGAGAAGTATGTGTATCAATCGTTGGGCTGGCATAAACTTTGGGAATTTTCAATTTAAAATTTAATCAAAAGATTATATTTGTTATTGAAACATTTTTTGATTTGAAGATTTCTCTAAATAAGAAGCCAATATTGTGAGAATATTCAATTATAAGTTCAGTAATTTGAGTAAAAGCATTGAAACATAAGACAATCATACGCTATAAAACGTCTGAATAAATCTCTGCGTTATCATTATGATTTAAAAAATACAAAGAATGTGAATAGCAACAAAGCTATTTTAAGATGTTTATGAATCACTTTGTGGAAACGAACAGCATTAAATTGCTTTCTAAAAATTCATTCTTAGTTTCATGCAGTCGGATCTCCCAAGTCAACGAAACATCTAAAGAGTGAATTATTCATATGTTAAGAGCATAAGACCATCAGTGATTTTCCTTCATAGACTTAATCTTATCCCAATCGAGAGAGCAGTGAAGATAATACATATTCCGATTCTAAATATCACGAACTGAACTTTCCATACCAAGCATTAAGACTATGAGAGGGAGACAATACGGTAAACTCGTAGTAAACTGGCTGTTTGGCAGAAAAGAGTTAACTTTCTACCAAATAATTCACATTTCTCTTTACTTTCATACCTTACAGTACTATGAATATGAAGCTTTTACAAATATTTTCATCCCAAGAGACTATTGAATAATATCTCTGAAATTGAGGCAATTATCTTACCTTTTTCAGTTTACTTTAACAGAAATTCATTATGAGGCATCTCAAAATTTTAGTTCCAACTTCCGATTACAGCACTTTACCATTATGATTGATTGTACCAAGTTTACTTATTATAAATGCTATTGCTATATATAAATAAGTAGTATAAGTATGTATAAGAAGCCCGCGCGCGCTTAGTAAAACTTAACTTCAATGGATCATCCGACGTTTATTTTCAATTGACCGTGCATCTATATAGCTGTACACAATCTGTGCTAGTCAGAACAAGTATGAAATATTTTTGTAATTACGATTGTATTTTTGTAAGGAAATTAAATATAAAATATTTGAATGATCAATTGAACCTTAAAAACCTCGGTATAGTAGAGGTACAATAATTAATATATTGCGATTTCCTCATGTTTTGAACTGGAATCTATCAGAGACGACACGAAACTCTATTCCAACCTCGATTATCTTTAGCTGTAAATCTAAATTTTTCATTAAGCCACATATGCCTGACGTATAATATTACAGTGTGTGGCAAATGCACAGAAATCGTGGAGGAAAATTAGACCACTTGGAATTCCGTCGTAGACTAGCCACTGCCATGCTCTCATCCTCTGCTGGAACATCTAAAATGGCGACTGGTAGACCCTCAAGAGATGAAAATGTGGATACGAGGTATGATCACTTGGATCACTTAGTGATACCTCAAGAGAAGCAGATGAGGTGCCGTGTCTGCCATACGAAGTACTTGACACGCTGCAGAAAAAGTGATGTTGAGTTTCACGTTAAATACTTTGCTGTTTACCACACAAAGTAATAAAAAATTAAAATTCCAGATGTAAAAAGAAAATGTTATTTTTTATAACTTAGACTTCATGCTTGTTGATATTCCTAACGTCCTATATATAGGGCACCATATATCTATTACATATGTATCAATAAATTGATAAGAGATCATAATTTGTATTAATTAAATCATTCTAAATAATAAAAATACCGAGGCAGAGAAAAAATTCTTTTATATATGTCAGGCATATCCGGTATAGCTGAATAAATTTATTCTGTCTTATAAATGTCTTAGCCCGTTGCAAATCCAAGTTTTGAGCATCAATCTATCTATAAAACGAAAACCAATCGATCAATTAATAAAAAAAGCACTAGATAATGCAATCAAGTATATGTAAGAAGGATATATATTATATAAATTTGAGTTGTTGCAAAAGAAATTTAATGCATATATCCTCAAGGATTTTGTTTCACAAAATTTCCTTCCCGCCAGGATAATCATTTCAAAACTAATTTTGCTACGTTAAACAAAGTCGGAAAATGTCCTTTTCATTGTCACTTGAGAAATAATTGCTATTCTGGAAATGTTTGTTATTTCGCTGATTGCCAAAAAATAGACCTTCACGACAGAGTTTTCTCAATAGAACCTCTATCCGTCTGGTTGGCTCAGAAATATGATAGTCTGCCGTTAGTACGATAACGACAATAATGCCTCGAAATTAAACTCAAATCTTTCTCACGTCCAATAAATTGTAAATAGATTTAATCTCCGAGTTACACTGCAATTTACACCAGGTAAATCAACCAATAATTATTTTACCAGATCAATTACTGCATCTGTGTACGCAACGATATTTCATATCGTTAATTATTCCAAGTCGATTAAGTAACAAGATCTTAAAAGTGTATAAAAATGCCTAAAATGTAAAAAAAAAATTATTTTTTCTCGAAATTTTTTGTCTTTCATAGATCCTGTTTTAGAATACTATCAGCAAAAATCGATTGAATAACAAATAACAACAGCTAGATGAAATAGATTGCGTTTGAAAGTTAATTCCTGAGGAATTATTGATGATGATCTTGTAAGCTTCGACAAAAAATATATTTAAAACATAATTTACACTTGAATTCAAGTAGAAAATGGCAACGTAATATTGGTTATTTTTAAAGCTACTCGGAAGTTTTAATAAAAAATACATAACATAAATTACATAATGTTATCGCTGGCATATGGCAGCATAAAATTCATGAAATAAAAAGCTTTCTCGTGAAAACGTGTTAACTCTTATATAAATCGAATTCTTTAACAAAGTAAACATTTATGTGTTGTTTGATCTTCTGATGATTTAGGCAGGATCAAATGCAATAACACTGTGTAAGGTAGTCGCTGTTATTAAAATTTATAATATTTAAAAAATACTATAAAATGTGCGTTTTACAGTTCTCGAAACGATCTCTAAATAATTTGGCGCAGAATTGAATTCTTTTGAAAAACGTTTTAAAATCATTCTTTTCGCTATTTGTACATGTGAATGCCCAAAGTTCATAATTTTAACTTTTTGAAAAATGCAGTTACAATTTCCTGAACCTACTTCTCTATACGGCACATGGAAAACAATATATATATATTTATACATATATATGTATCATTATATATAGACGTTCCTTACAGAGGAGGAGAAGGAATATCCTCTAAACGTCTATATATAATGATAACATATGATAACTAATGTTAAGGCACTTCCAGATAAGCTGGAGATTCGGAACTTTTTTTTAGGTAGGATTTTTTGCAAAACCGACTAGAAAAAACGAAAATGTTGAAAAAGTGCAACAATGCGGCCGCTAAAAATTTGCAATTGTTTAAACCAATTTTCAAGGTTTATGTATTTTCGAATGTGCTACGGAGCTGAAATTTTTTTATTGGTAGGATTTGTAAAAAAACGAAATAGGGATTATAGAAATTTTGTTATTTTAATTTGTGTTGCCGCTAAAATTCTTAAATTTTACACACACAGATAACTGTTTAGGTACTACGGGATGAGATAGGAAGCTGGAATTTTCAAGTTATTTGCAAAGTAGTGCATTTTCACAGATAAACATTTGAATCTTTCCATAAATTTATTGTGTCGGCCGTTAAAAATGTTTAAAATTTAAACAATTAGAAAAATATTATTTCACTTCTAGAAGTGCTCCAACTTTAACATTTGGCAGAAATGTGTAGCATTAGTATCCCATAATGGAGAAAGTATAAAATTGCAAAGTTTGGGAATTATTTTAATCTATTATTTTTACATAAGGGAAAAACGAAAATCGCTGCGGAGATGAAATCTTTAGAATTAAAAAAATATTTGTAATGATGAAATATCTGTCTGAAAAATGAATGTTTTTACAAGATGAGATTATATGTTTGCAGAATGCAAGCACCTTCTACTAGTAATATATATATATATATATATATATATATATATATATATATATATATATATATATATATATAGTGAGCACTCACCAATCAGACGACTTCAGGTTGGCGAGGCCCCGGGGATGTCGAAGCGACACACGTAAAATAACACAAAAACACAGAAACATCACAAAGGTAGAAGCTTTCGGAACTGCTCCTTCTTCAGCTACAGAGAGAGAAACCTGAAGTCGTCTGATTGGTGAGTGCTCACTGGGTTTCCTCATCCCAACACCTTGTTGACATCCATATATTCATTTTACCTTTCCTTTTCCGTAAGTTGTTATATATATATATATATATATATATATATATATATATATATATATACACACACATACAATAAATTCCTCAGAAAAAGATAACTTTTAGAATTTCGGAATCATATCACCGGTAGTACCCCTTGATTTGCTATCATACCAAATGTCACAACGGCCGTCATTGTTCAAGTACCTAAAATGTTAATGGATAGGTGTCACAAGCAGCTCTGTAAGAATTAGATCAAGAAATGTACCATTTAGAATATATGTAATACAAGGTATATTCATAATATATATTCTAGGCAGATATCATCGAATTTGTGGAATTTATCATGTATAAAGAATATGTTTATAATCTTATATGTAGTTTCATTTATTATTCTTCATCCATTAATTAAATTTAAATAAAATTTTTCAGAATGAGATGAGCGACATGTTCTTCGATCGAAGATGAAGTCGGTTTTAACTTACTTTCCAAAAATTTTTGAGTTCTTTCCACATTTGATTTACGTGGTTAATCTAAAATTCGTAGTGCAGTTTTCTTTTGCATTATAAAATATTTTAGAATTATAATGTCGGAGTGGGATTTGAAGAAAGCGAAAAAAGTAAAGATTCATATTCTTATAACACAATTTTGATTTTAGATCGTTTTTTTTAATTTCTCTCAAAAACTTTCGTTTCGGCGTTTTGAAAGCCATTTTTTGGATTTGTTGCTATAGTGATGATTATTGCCAAACTCGGCTGGAGCGTAGCCGAGTTCACATTCCCATAGATTGCGGGCTCGATTCCCACCTAGGATATGGGTGTTGTGATTGTCTGAATTTTCTGAATAGAATATTAACGGTGCGAAATAACCTTAGCCGTCGATGCACCTAAAAATTGAAATTACTGTAACTACTAACACGAAAATTTGTTAATTTTGAAGGTGGTATTTATATATTAAAATTGCATTGAAAGGAAAGTAGGCGGATTAGTTATTTACAGAACTTCTTGTTACAATATAGGCAGTACTACTAAAATAATTATTTATTTTTACATTTAAAACGTATACTTATATCCGTTTTCTTGTAAATTTCTTTTTATAATCTTCGACATTAACATATCTCAAAACATTCATTGACTCATCCTATTACATTTTGGCCTAATCCTGAATGTCAACAGCTTTACTAATATGTTTAAAAAATAATAAATATATTACTAAAGCGACTGATTATACATTTGATGTATTTAAGAAAATAATTTTGAGCTGATATTTGATAGAACACCAAATTAACATAAACTTGATGATTATGATTGGATAATCTCTGTTGTCATTTTTTATCAGCTCTATCGAGTTGCTATTATCTGTTATTTAACCAATTACTATCTCTACTTAGGAAAAGAAAAATAGATTGGCTATTAGAATTTTACATATGAATACAAATTTGTTTCCATGAATTTCTCTGAGTCTAATATCTTCAGTCGTTATATTCATTAAAATTCGCGGTTAAACTTGAATTATTATAGTCGTTTTATGATAAATCAAATTTCGGAAAGTTCTTGGCATGTTCAGTGCTCAATGTTAGTGCCGGATGGTCGAAAGTATCGGTTTGTATTATTGAGTGAGCCACAAGGCTAAGGGTTTGAAAAATGCTGCCTCTATAGTAGGCGCATCTTGTATATTTAGGATAGGCGACCAAGATGTGAAGGCTTGTTGACAGATTCTGACGAAATCCACTCGTACTGCGTAAGAGCTCGCATCATTTTCGCAAATAATCCTATCGTGCGGCTGCTTTCTTTGGGACTCCTTCGAGAGGTGCTTACCTACTAACCTCGAATTGCCATAACGTGTCATTTTTAAACAGTGCCCATGAAAATTATAATAAAAAACAGAAATTATGACACGAATTAATAGTGTATGAAGTGCTGAAGAAAAGAGTGTGAATCGAGAATAGGGAAAAATGTAGCATCGATTGGGAGTCTGTAGTCGCAGCAATTTCTACTTTTGCTGATGAATGTATGATCTGTCTAAGTGAAAAACTAAGTGTGCGCGTTGAAATAGCATTTTCTCCCTAGATGGGTTAAGAAAGGCAGATAGGTATTTTCATAAGAGTGAGGGAATAAAGCAGTGACACGCTCTGCTTTAAGTTCTAAGAGGCTTGTAGAATAATACTGTAAACGTTAGTATGTAGCAAAAATCCATTACGGGTAAATTTAAATGCAAATTTTGAATTTTTGGCACTCGATCGAAAAGATTTAATCGTAAGTTCACAGTTTCTTCGAAATGGGTTTTTAAAAATGTAGTAGATAAATAAGGAAAAGCTGGTCATATAAAACTATTCGTATTATATTTACTTCATCTCATTATTTATCAACTAACGTAATTTAATGTTAATAGTGTTTTCTAGCAAAACATACGTGAAATATTCTGATGTATTATTTTTTATTGGAATTTTGCAATCATTGAATAAATCCCATGTTCTTCTTTAGTCATATATATAAATGTTGTATGTAAACTGTGCTTTTTCTACCATGTCACTCTTCATCGTGTGTTTTTATTCTACGGGGAATTCAGTACAGCGCATTATTTTCTTTGCAGTATTAATCTAGAGGAGTTTCTGTCCGTATTTAAACATCTATGAACAATATTTTTTAGAATATACAGAGAATAAGACCATGGAATTGCTGATGGAGAATCGGGTTGGACAGCGCTGCGAAGAAGAGTGAGATAAAACTGCTCACCCTTTCCACCAGTACTTGATATTGCCGAGGAAGTGGTAAAAAGGGAACATGTGGATGCAAGCGTTGAAAGTAGGAGGTAGGAGAGTAAAATAAAATTTGTTTAAGACAAAGGAATTGTTGGAAATTTAAATAAGGGTCCGCAGATGTTGGAGCAGTCCTTAAATTACAATGCGAACGTATTCAATATGAAAAGAAATAAAATAATAAAGTAAACCTATTTTTAAAGTGGAAAAGGAAAGAAAAATTTCGAATCGCTAGAACAGAATCATTCTTATTTCAAAAGAGTCTTCCCTCAGGATGCTACAATTGCCAAAGGGATCAGAGGAACATGAAAAGAGCAAAAGAGAAGACACTATCAAAGAATAAGTTGTGGAATGAGAATTAATATATTGGACAAATTAACGGAAGGCATGGGCATGATAATATAAAGAGAAGGGCTTTGGATAAGGAAACCTAAGATATGTGAACCAATGATCGAACAAGAGAATGTCATTTGATTTTTTATATCATTACTTTTAAACATTTTATATTTTGTTAGCAAAAAATATCACAACTGCATTTAGGCTGCACTTTTAATTTCTAGTTAAATAAATTTAGCTTGCAATATTTATTTCCATCAAATTGTATCTCTTTCCGTTTTACGGCTTTTATTATCTGAAAAATTTATTAATTTGATTTAAAGAAAGTATAGAAATATGAGAGCCGAAAATAAAACATTCATATTTTTCAACTATGTATGATCTATTTTTAAAAGCATTTCAAATTCTTGTGTATCACTTCTATCGCTAAACAAAGAACTTATTTTTGTGTCTATTTCTGCTTGGAGTATACCTTGCGAGAATGGTATAACGATACGGCCAGTGTATTTTTGCGATATAACTGCATAATATAATATTGCTTTCACACCTGCTAATTTTACTGTATCGCATGACAGCGTATTTTTAAAATGCATTGGTTTATATTCCTTGACTATCTTCAAAAACGTTTGATAATATAAAGGCAGGCGAACCACGGTCCCTTTACGTTAAAATTTACGGATCTTAGAGATTCTGTGGCTCAGCACTCATAGCGGTTTGAATTATTTTTTGTGTACTTTCACAAAAGAAAACATTCTAAAAATTTAGTCGAACTATCAGAGAGCTTAAAATCTGAGCCACAGAATATCTATCAGTTAGAATTACAAAAGTTGATGCGACCACCGTAATATCGTATGGCAGCTGACGTGTTAATTATCTCCCACTGCAATTTATTTTTCGTTAAATTTTCATTTTTTGTCCAATACGATAACAGTGTTCAACGGTCGCTTCACGGAGAATTATCTAAAATAAATGAATCAATTGAATTTAGTCACTATGAGTCGCAGACCTAAGCGTACTAGTTAAATTTCTCTTTTCGAGGAAGACGCTACATTTGGATAGCGTAGGAAGTAAGTTATGACATTCCCCTTATTTCGCGGGTTACAATAATCTAGTGGTTACCAAAATAAGTGCCGTGGCACATTAAGATGCCTGAGTTGATTTTTAGGGGAGCCGAGAAAAAACTTTGTTTTGTGAATTAATCAACGACTTGTATGTGTTAATATATGATGCGGAGAATATTTTTTCTTTAAGAAATTGATTATGTTGTAATACCAACAAATGGGTGCGCCCAAAAGTTGTAACACCCGTAGGTAAATGTATAAAAACCTTGTTCCCAAGGTGGAGGTGCCGCGACACTTAATTTATCGTTGAAAAGGTGCCGTGGCTACAAAAACTTTCGGAACCACTTGTATAGTCAAATGAGAAGAAACGAAAGTAAGAAGAGGAAAACAAGAGTTTCAAAACCGAATTTCATTTAGTGCTAAATTTAGGAAACCTATCAGCATTATGTGAGTAACATCGCTCATTTACTAATTGAGTCACTTCATACGTCACCAAGATACAAATAACGTCATATTTTAGTTTAAATACATTCATAAATAAGAGTTCAAGATGAATAAAGCGCATTACAATTTTGTCTAACGTATTACAGATACTACTTTTCCCATTAGGCAAGAAATGCGATGAAATGTCTTAAAATAGTAATAGTATTGTCATGTAACTTCACTATTCAGGGGATGGCTGAAGAACATTAGTTGGTCCGGAAAAAATAAATGAGGAAGTGTTTAATAGAATTGGAGATGAGAGAGTTCAATTAAAGTAATAAGGGAAAGAAAATAAATGACAATGTGTAAATTTTGAGAGAGGAAGATATGTTAAAATAAGTCATAGAAGGGGGGATGCTAGGAAAGAGGCAAAGAAGTAGTAAGAGAATATACATTTAAAGAAAAGGATGGTATGAGAAAATGAAGAGATACAGATTGGGCAGGATGAGTCAAAAATCTACCGAAAGGTAGAATAAATATGAATGAATGAATGAATACCAATCTAGTCAAACGTCCATTATCTGAAAAATACCTCTCTCTGAAGAATAAAACAGAAATGTATGCAAATTTAGGACTGAATAATACAAAAATTAAACGAATAATAAAGAAAATTCCGATTGTGCGCCACGTATCACCTAGATCGGTTACGAGGTTGCAAGCAAAATGCAAAAATTTCAAACTCTCTAGAATTCAGCATTGGTTCTTACAAGTTCTCAGACATATAAAAGACGAAATACAACAAGCAATAGTTGCTTAGTTTTTCGAAGATTTAATATTTTTAGAATAATTGTTAGACTTAATGGGGTCCGGAATGTTTTCAGCAAGTATCCTCTGCTACCCATCATTATGGTGAATCGAATGGTAAAATTTAAAATAAAATTTAGAACAAGTTAAAGCTTCTACTTGAAGATATGTAGTCAAGATACTTTATTCACTTCTTCCTACTCATGAGATAGGTAAAAATTATCCTGATAACAAAGTTGAATATCGTAAACTCAAGGAATCTGTTGGAAAACTATGAAAAAAACCGCACGACGAAATTGGGATTAGGTTTAAAGACTTGAAAAATGTCTCATTATATTTAGAAATTTGTGTTGTATTTTATCAACAACAGAAATTCCGTTCCACCTCTCAATGCTCAGGACACATCTAATGCACAATTAAAAATGTTGGATCTCCTGGATGAGAAAACTTTAGAGATGCAGATAAAAATTGCCTCCTGAAAGTAATGCTGGAAACAAATCATTCTAAGCTCGAGACTGAGTGACACGTTTCAATTTTTGCCATTATGAACTGATGTGAATCGGTTTACTCAGAGAATATTTTCGGTATATCGACACAACTGTACTACCTTATACCATACCAACAAACAAACTATGCATTTCCAATTGACAGATAAATGTTTAGAAAACCTGATGCGCGCTTCGACTACAAATTGGTCGTAATCAGTAGTGAGTTACCAATAGAAGATTACATTTTGTAATCTACAATACGTTAAATTAGTTTTCCACAGTTTTTATGGCAATGGGAGAGGGATGCTTTGTCAACTTTATTTCAGCCTAAGATGTGCACGTTAGTTCTTTCTTGAACATAGCGCTGGATTTCCGAATTTTAACGACAAGAGTATGATAATACCTTAAGCGGTACCATCAATAAAGATAGTAAAATTTAATTAACTTTTAATAAGCACGGATAAAGGCTGAGAGTTTTTTATTCCTTCGAAGTTCAGGTTTTAAAACGCGTTTTGGAGAGACAGCGAATTAGACCATCGCATTTATTTAGAAAGGATTTAGAGAAAACACTTTTGTTGAGAAATTCTGATCTGTGAAATATTTCTTATCTTCATTTTATTCTTATCAGAAAAACAATTTTCACCGAAGCAAAAAAACTTTTAAAATCGCGGTCCATCCCTCCTTTTGATTTCAAATACACTCGACTTTGCGAAAATATATGATGGAATTCTTTTTATAGTATTGACCCTTGAAATTATTGCTTATTTTATCACAGTTAACTTATATATCATCATTATCATATTATGATTGTCATACATAATCTGCCTGTAGATATCCCCGTGATTAATATAGGTTAAACCCGGTTCTTCACATTTTCTCGTTTTCTGCAATATTTTTCATTTCTTTTCTCTTCATGTCATGTAGTGCCTGAAACATTTTTCTTTCCCTTTCTCCTTTTAGTTTTTTCTTCTAATACGTCTCTCTCCTGAGGTAATAACTGATTCAGTTTTCCTTTCTATTTCGAATGGTCTGGGTGGTCATTCGCCTTTCTCTTACTCTTTTAGTATTTCCTCGTTTGTATCCCATCTGTCCATTTTATCCTGGACACTTTTTCATGCTCACATTTCTGAGCTTTCCAACTATTTTACATTATTTTTTTCGAGTGTCCATGTTTTCCCTCCTTATGGAGCTATACTCTACACAGCAGTTTTACAAATTCACATACAATATAATTCGCTTTCATTTATTACTGCTTATTTTTCTCCTCATGACATTTTTATATTTTATTATATTTATTAGCTTTCACATCTATATTCATTTTTACTTTCTTTATATGTAGTATAGGGGAAAGTATTGTTTTCAGGAAAAAAAATCGATTTTGAGATTTCAACGGAAATACACGTTTTGAGGTCCCCTGAACACGTTTTGACCATTTTCTCGATGATGTCTGTGTGTAGGTGTGTGTGTATGTGATAAGTTTTTTTGGGTACTCTAACTTAAAAACTATTAATTAGGTCAACGCGAAATTTTATATTTAACATTTTTATGAAAGTCACAAGAACTGATTAGTTTTTTAGTTTTTGGTAAAGATCTGTCAACCGAAAGTGGGTGTTTACTCTTGTCACAACCGTTATTTATATTTGCTTAATATTCGATTAATGTTAAAATATATTGGAATAAATTTTGTAGGAAATTTAATTTTCTTCAACCTTTGCTTGAAACATTTCCCCATATAATGCATTGTGTAAGAGACATTTTAAAAATTAATATTTTAGCTGCCACCAACACGCCACCTACCGACGACTATTGCTAACAATTGACGCTTAGTTACGTCTTAGTAACGCTCCTTTTTATTTTATTAATTGTTGGGGATTCCTGGCTTTATCCAATATTAGAAGGCTACGGTATGAGTCTATTTCTGTTCTTTGTAAAGTCTTAAAATTTTTCTCGCTGTTACTTAAAATATTCATAATCATTTAACCTATTTGGAATTTTTAGAAATATTATAGGTATAGATAAAGTCATGTGGTGGCCACATCAGATTTTTATGTAGGTATTTTATAGGCTGTATCGTTTACAATATTTATATATAACGCATACCGTAAATAAAAACTCTTCGAATATATAAGTTGAATATCCTGTTTGCTTTTTTCAAAATTATAAGAAGTAGACAAATAAATTCTATTTCTCATTCCTAGTGGATTTCACTTGAAAATATCACTGGTTAATACAATTAGTCACTTATTTGAATCAATACGGGAAAATCAAAACAATTTTTATATTTTGAAATATAAAATCGTTCGTATTGAAATCACGATTTATTACGTTTTTAACCAGATTTGTACTTATTGGAAGTATGATGGGAGCTGACAAGAAGGATCTGCTTGTCTTTGATAAAGCAAAACACTTCAAATACAAGAATAACACAAATGAGTGAGTACTCCAGAGCTGGCGTTCAAGAATTAGAAAATCGCCCAATAGCTTAATAATTACAAGGCCCGTTTGAAAGTTGTGATAAGAAACATACAGCTTATATTCCTTCTATTCAATATAAATTTAGTATTCAGCCTTTGGACCAAGGTATAATAAAAATGTTGAAGTTCCTCTACCACTGTCACATGAGTAAGATGGTAACAAAAAAGGCAGGAGACATTACACAAACATTACCCAGCTGGATGCAATGCATATATTAAAAAAGGCTTGGGATCACGTATCGAAAACAGCAGAGATAATCTGCCTCAGCAAAGTTCCTTTTTTCAACTATTTGCAGGACTCCGTCAAATAAAAGTTCATTGACGATGGACTTGGAGAATGGATACAGTTCGATGACAATATATCCGATGCCCCCCAGTGAACTGAGAATTACATTTCTGCTGATATCCTACATGGTATTTAAGTCGATAATAAAGAAGAAAAGGAAGAAGTTTATGTTCAACCTTCACGAACTTTACAAGTCAGGCGTGCCATACAATCCTTAAAAAGGAACTCGTAGCTAAGATGCGGTTGCACAGAGGCGTTTGGAAGCTTATATAGGGTGGAAGTAGATGCAACATCTATTCATAAATAAAATTGGATTCACATAATATTAGAACCATTTTCAAGCATTAATTTATTTTTTTGTTTTAAAAAATGATTGCACGTTTATACCCGTAATTTTCTATATATTTTCTGTTTTATTAATCTTCAGAAATTTAACTTAATAGGTATTTTACAATATTCGCTTGTCGTTTTGTAAATGTACAAGTGCATAGAATATATATTAAAATATTTTCTTTATTTTACAAAACTCATCTCTAGGCTAGTTGATAAAAACAATTCACCTTTGCACATAGTGATTCTAATAAACGGAATACACTGTATTTTGATGACCATCAATGACATTAATTATATCTTTCTTACGTAATGGTATAATAATAATGCGCACAAGTACCGCAACATTTTGAAATTAAAATATACCTATTTAACCAAAGTTTCATTGTTCATCGATTTCAATACAAATACTTCTGATTATATAGTATTGCTTTATATCCTAGGATTTTGTATATTCTACGCCGAGGTAGGATTTAAAATTTAACTGACTTTAAAAAATATCTTTTGATTTTTTACACCCGAAATGTATTTTCTCTAATAACTGCCACTGATTCTTGTTCGCCCGACACTTCGAAGTTCCGAAAAGAATGTTTGGGATTACGAGAACAGGATTTTTATCCCAAATAGAATTTAATGGAGTTCCACTGGAGAGCAACTGAAAAAAGTTGTTCATTCCCCACGAATTGCTATTTTCTCGTTTTTCTTTTAAAGAGCTTCTTATGCAGTCGCCCACAAAAATAAATAATGTTAATTCACTCTCGACGAATGAACTCGAGACGTGGAACAAACTTTGGATAGAGAATAAGGAATACGCTAAGAACGAGTTAGACTGGAGGGGAAGCGACCAGTCGCTCCTTGCTGCGGTGGTCACTTCGATCCGCCACCCTGGGTTCGTTTCCCGCCTCAAATTCTCCCTCTCTCTCATCACCGGTCATTTTTCAACGTCAAAGCCTTTGAAAAAAATACGCGCGAGTAATGCGCCGCGCTTTGGCAGGATAAAAAAGCGAGAGAGAGAGAGAAAGAGAGAGAGAGAAAGGGAAAGGGGCATTTGAGAAAAATCAATGCAGTTCGCGGAAGCGGCCCTCTTTTTTACATCGGAATTTTTGTGCAGCGCTTCTACCGCGAGAATTCGGCGTCGTCAGGAGTCGCTGGAGACTGGTTCTCGGACGGAGATGAAAACCAACAATCTCTATTTGGGTTATTTATCGATATCTTTGCAGTGAAATTTACATATGCAATATTCCCTGAGGGATTAAACTATGGCGATTCGAGGGTGAAGATAGCTGATATTAGATGTTACTCTTTTGTTACATAAGTGTCGCCTGAAATAAGATGAGCTTCATTTCATTCCACTGATAAATTTCATAAATTTGTCACTCAACCAACCGATCGTACTCCACTCCCTTTTTAGAAACAAACTGAACTTGATAAACTTCGATAATCCCCATACTCTTATCATACTCCTTTGACGTTGCAATATTGTTTGTTTATCAACATGAAGTAAATCTGTGCATTCGCTCAAAATTCTCGCGATATTTTAAACTTATAGGAGACGTTATTTCACGAGCAGAAATTACCCGATAAACCGTTAAGGATCACCAATGAGAAAAGCTTAGAATTGTATTCACAGCGAGAATTGTTTTATTTGAACGTGTCTTGTAAATTCTGGTAATGCTCTTTTTTCAATCCCTTTTAAAAAATATGTGATTCATGTTGCGACAAAAATTGGAGAGAATCTTGACCAACAAACTTTTTATTGGGATTCACCCAAGTACTTCCTAGTCGCCTTGACTTAGGAGATTGAACGTAGACCAGTAGAGGAAGAGTGAGTTTAGCTGAAGAAAGCAGAAATGAACGTGGTAGTCTCTGCGGTAATGGATATTCAAAGTTATTAGAATTGTAACAGCGAAATTTATGGTGATTTCAACCAAAGAAGTTAATAAACCGATAGGGCACTTTTTGATGCCAAACTTGAAGAAGCTTTTACAAGACGATTATTTTTTTGCTTTCATCGATTATGGAGTCGCTCAAGTAAGAAAGGCTGCCTTTTGTGAAATTTGATCGTAATTATCCACGAGGTTGATGACCCATAGAGGATCATAGAAAAGACACACATGGCAAGACACTTGGTATATTAGGCCCCTTTAGGAAGGGTGGGTTCAGTCAGGGAGAGGATGAGCGCCATGCGCAAGTAGAAAAGCTGAAGCGGGAACACACAGAAACGTCAGGAGTTTTGATTAATAGCGCGGCTATTACCCTTTGCGATCGTCTTTCCGTTCGAGAGAGTTCGTCCAACTCTCTTAAAAACGAACATCGTGCCTTAGGTGCAGCGAGGGACAGATGCAGCTCCCTCTCGGGGCGGTCAGGTGGCTGGGCGTGCCCCTTTCCGCCACTCGGCTACCTCCTGAGACCCGTCCACTCGTTCGGCGTTCGTATCACGCTCGCACCCGTGCTTACTTCCCTCCCCGAGTCGCTTTAATCGATTCATTTTTTCGTGTCCTAACGCTTGCGATGCGACAGTATCTGACATGGGATTCTATCATTTAAAATAATAACAAAAGAACCGTGCTAGGACGGCGAATATCCGAATATTTTCATTACGGTTCTTACGGAAAAAAAGAACGTTAACGCTCGTCTATACGGTGTTAGCATTTCAATAGGTTAAATCGAAAGTTGCTGCATTTTTTACGATCGCGAAACGAGAAACGCAGGACGATGGATTACGAAAAAACTGCCGCGGTATCGAACTTTCAGACGAATGAAGATAATCGCCGAGTATGGGAGAGAGAGAGAGAGAGAGGGGTGGGGAAAACGATGTGAAAAATTTTTGTATTGGTGTCCAGGAAACAATGGTAGATGGGATAAATCAAATCACCGGAAGCGGTGCAAGTAATATTTTCGTCAGAATATTCCACACGCGCGCACACACACACGCACGCGCCCCTCCCTTCCTCTCCCGACTCTCCCTCCGTCCCTCTCTCCGTTCTGCCGCTACTCGCCGATATCCCCACCCTCCCGGGGGAACGAGCGAAATCGACACAAAAAAACGCATTCGAAGGTTCGTACAAATCGAACGGAGAACAACGATAGAGCGATACATGGTTTGTATGAAAAAAATCGAAGAACTTTGTCATCGAGTTACTCGCATAGGTACCTCTAAAAAATAAAAAAGACCAAAAATTTCACTCCATCCATCTCTCCCTACAGCGGACCCAATTCGCCTTCTATCCATAGAGTTCTCCCTCGCTCTCCCTACATCTATCACCGACGCGTATTAGTTGTTTCGTTTGACTTTCGGATGTTTCGGCGGACGCACGGTATCCGAATCGGGACGACGAAACGTTAAGCCCTCTCGTATTTCCCTCCCACGCAGCTGTAGCGCAAGGCGCAGGAGCGAGCACACATGCAGGAGGAAGAGAGGAGATTCGAAATCTCTCTCTCCCACTCTCTCTCCACCGCGGCAAAGGAAAAGAAGGGAAAGAGCGTGGGAGATGCAGAGAGAAAGACACTTTTGCCGAGCGCTTCCACTCGCCACTCTCTTTCTTCTTGCTCTTTCGCACTCCGAGAATTAAGTTGAAATGGAGATGATAAACTCACGGTCCGAAAGGATCACACCTCGTCTCTCTAGTTCCAAAACTTGTGCGCCGCGGCACGCTGGGGTGCCATGGCTGATTTTTAGGGGTGCCGCGATAAACTTTGTTTAGTAAATAAATCAACGATTTGGATGTATTTATAGGTAATCGGGGAAATAATTTTTTCCTCAAATAAACTGAATATGGCGTAGTACTAACAAATGGATTAATTCCAAAGGATCTAATACCCGCATGTAAAAATATAAAAACCTTGCTTCAAGGCTGGAGTGCCGCGATACTCTATTTATCTTTTAAAGGGTATGGCGCGCACAAAAATTTTGGGAACCCTTACAATTAGTCTATTCTTACCAGTGACTCCTTACAGATATTGTTCATTTAATCTCCTCCAAAGTTATTCACACGGTCGCATAAAAGTATTATTTATTCCAAGGAAAGGAATGAAAAACGTCAGAGGGATTGCCTCCGTGAACTGGCGTGACGGAATTTTGGGTGACCACTCCTAGAGGTCGCCGAACCAAACAACACGAGTGCACGAAAAAAAGGGAGGACGAGAGAGAGTTTAGGGGAGAAAGAAGAGGGAGGGAGAGCTGGACGAGAGGGAGAGGGTATGCTTTGCTTCCACGCTCTCTCTCTCGCTCTCTCCATGACAACCGGTCCCCCAGCTCTGCCCCGGGGCTCGAAGCGGGACCCATCATCGATGCACGGAGGGGAGAGGGAGATGGGTCGTGGGGAGGGACACGGAGGGAGGGAGATAGAAGCATTTTGTCAAAATGGCTGGTGCGTGTGCAGGCCATGCATCGCGCAGTTTCATATTGTGGATTGGAAAGAGAAAGAGAGAGAGAGCGATATGAGAAGGGATAGAGGCATGGGACAGTGAGAGGGGAAAGGGTGTGGATTTGTGGGTGGAGTGGGACGACTGGGAAATCGGCAGAGTGGGGAGGAGAAAAAATATCGCAATTATTGCAGCGGCGGTGAGGGGGGGAAGTCCGAGTGCCTGTGTGTGTGTGTGAGAGAGAGAGGAAAAAAATAACGTGTGGTGTGGATGGGAAATCCATGTGACATTTTGCGAATCGGTCGCCAGTGTGCGTGTGAGTCGGACGCTTTTTTTATATATAGGATGCCCGCGTCATGTTATTCTGCTTCCCGGGATACCGTCCTCGGGGGCCACCATTTCCACCCGACCGCCCCCGCCTCCTCCCTCCAACGTGTGTTTGTGTCACGTAGGCCGCGACGGCACCATCGACGGTTGGCGTCTTGAGGACGGTGTGGCCCTCAGCATCTGAGCGCGCAAGACGTCCAGGTGCACTTCCTACTCACCTCTTCCCCCTTCCCCCCTCTTCTCCCGGCGTCGGAACGGCTAGTTCGGCGGTCGCACGAGACGACTTCTCCCTCGACTCGAACCCGGTACCGCCACGTTTGGGAGATGAGTGGGGAGAGATGCAGTCTCATCGCCGGAGTAATGGGTTTCCACCCATCCCACCGGTCCTCCTTCATCTCCCTTCCTCCCACCCCACTCCATCTTCCTTCTCCCTCATCCCCCTCCCCTCACGATTCCAAGCAGAACGAATCGAATGATGTTCCGTGAGGGGGGTTGGGAGGGGGGGAGAGAGAAAGAGGGTTAGCTGCCGGATATAGAGTGACTCAGCTCCCTCCGATCTCCCTTCCTCCAGTTTTCACGCGTGCAGAAGCACACCACACTGGCGCTGACCCCCTCTCCCCGCTCCCCTTTCCTCCCTTTCCTCGACCGAGGGCGGCCTACGAGGGCAACTTTTCGTGCATTCGCATCGCATCGCCCCCGTACTGATGCACGTTATACCTCTTTACGGACGATTTTTGGAAAAACACCCATGGACTTCGGGGAAGGTAGAGAGAGAGAGAGAGGATTCGAAAATCCGCCGTTCCCGCTCGCACTTCGCTCGTTTCCCCCCCTCTCTCTCTTTCCCTCCTCCCGGGCGGCGGCGAATTATTTTATTTTTCTCTCTCTCTCTCAGTCTCTCTCGCAGAAAAAAAATTTATGACGTGGGTGAATGTCCAATTTGTCACAGATTGCGTCCAATACCTCGAATCGGGGATCGAACGGGACTAGACTTTTTTGGGAGTTGGGTTAGGTTGCCGGAGGGAAAGATAGGGGGAGGGATAGGAATGGGAAAAGGAAGGGAGAGAAATTGGAAGAGGGTTGGAGAGAGCGAGGGAGGGCGCGGGAGAGGAAGAGAGCGAGTGAGAGAGAGTCGGAGAGGGAGAAGAAAAGAGCGAGAGATGGAGGGAGAGAAAGGGAGTGAGAGAGAAAGGATGGAGAGATAAGGATAGAGTTGGGAAAGAGAGAGGATGGTGAGATGAGAGAGAAAGGGAAGGGGGTGAGGGTTTGCGATAGATACAGAGAGAAAGGAAGATGAGGGAAGAGGCGGGAAGAGGAAGGGTCGGTGGGAGGCAGAGAGAGTGAAGGAGGCAAAGAGAGAGAAATGAATGGAGGGCGAGGGAGGTTTTAGAGGGAGACGGGGAGGAATACAGTCGCAAAGTGTGCGCGGGGACCACTTTTTCGGTCATTTTTCGACTGATTCCCTCTGCATCCACTTATTACCGCATTTACTATTAGCGTTAGAATTACGGCTGAATCTGCACGAGGACTGCCGGATCCGTCCGAATAATGACACGCCGATTCCAGTCGACTGGGTTCGAACCGCAGGCCCTACCACCCAAAAAATCCAGCCTCTCCGAAACTTTTTTCGATTATTTTTTGCAGCCGGAGGGAATGGTAATCGGCGGGACGAGGTTTCGTACCCCCCCTGAGCACTTTTTGCAAACGGAGGAACGGCGCGTCCAGGACGCGTCAGTTCCGAGGGGACCGCCATGTGCGAATCGCCGCAGTTTAAAAACAGGTTATACGATGCAAGGTCATAATTCAATCAATATTCTTCGATAGGTTTCTCATTTACATATTCTGCATTATCGCTATTTTATTTGAATTGAATTAGCGGTCGAGGAACCGTTCAGATTTTTTTCGGCATGATCATTAAAAGTTTTTATTTGAGTTTCATTTATCTCCCCGAGTTGTAGGAAAGAGGCAGCTTTTTTCACTCCGAAAAATTCGCAACGATCTCTGAGAGAGACATTTCTCAGTTGTTTCCTAATACATAAGTTTGGCATTAGATGTGGTTTGCGCCCCATACCCTTCCCTTTCAATTAAAATTTTTTAACAAACGCACGATATCTCTCTCATCTCAATTCTTTCTATCGACATTACTTTTTGCGTAATTTATATCAACGGTATGAAAGCAGTTCTGGCGAAAAAAGCTTATTTCTCGCGGGCGTTTGGTTGAAGATGCATTGACTAATCATTTGTTTGAGGGACTTTTAGTAATCGAGAAGTTAACATTATTTAAGATACCAAATTTTCGTCGAAAGTAAATGACACAAAATAGTTTTTTTGGCTGCATCATGCAGGACTTAGAAAATAAATAAAATTGAAACTTTACATATTATGGAGTAAAAAACGAAAATTTCTAAGTGGTTTCATTTGAAACCATTATTTAGGACAGCGCTAAAACACTTTTCGAAGTAAAGGATGAGACACTTCGCCGACGATCCTGTAATAGTAGATCTTACGTTTTACGTGTTGAATCTTCCGCAAAAAACATCTGTTTGACACTGCCTATGTTCATGCGAGAATAAAACCCGAATCCGCGTTTCACCTGTAAATACAGCAAATTCGTGTAATTCGGAGGGAAAAAGCTGCATTTCTTTTTTTTGGACGCGGAGCAAAGGATCACGGGAGAACACTCTGTCGGACTTGCACATAAAAATGTCGATGCATATGTTTTTTGATTGATTGAATTTTTTTTCGTCCAACGATGAAAATGGACGCCATGCATTTTTAAGCCTCGCCGCGGATTTATTTATCGCGGATAAACCGAAAATAGAATCCATTTAAGTCGCCGTGGCGCAGCGATAGGAATAGCTAACGTGAAATAAAAACAACGGGCGAGTGTGAGAAGGTAGCGAGAAGGATACCGAGATACCAGAAATGGCTTCTATTTGGCTGAGAAAAAACCCGCGATTGTGCTCACGCGCAAAAACTGCCTGTTTGGTTTTTCGATTGCGTTTTTATATACATATACACCCATACTCACGCGTGCATATGTACATGGGCATTGCCGAAAACTATATATATTTATGTGCATATTTTTCTCTCCCCGCTTGGTTTCGGTGCAAGAAGGCGTCGGTGTGGCGTGGGGTTGTACACAGTCCGTGCTGTATCAAAGTGGTTCCCGACTTCTCTTCGTTTTGCGTGACGGAGTAGACTTAAGGAGAGGGGAGAGGAGGGAGTTAAGGAGGGAATGAGGAGAGGGAATGAGGAGAGGAAAGGAGGAAGAGGAATAGGAGGCGATCCGAACGCATCAAATGCATTGCGGGGAAGGGTATCCGAGAGGAGAGAGGAGAAGGGGTTTGCGGAGAGAGTGTGTGTGAGAGGGGTTGGAGGGAGGGGGGAATCTTGGATGCACGCTCTGGCCAGCTGCAGTGTCCGATACCACGCTCACCAAACTCCTCGGCTCGGGCGGCTACGATTGCCGCTGGACAAACAGTCTTGACCGGCGCAAAAGAGTAAATATCCTTTTGCCGGTTCGACCAATTGATCGGATATGATTTGTGCGACCGCTCGGTTCCTTTCTAGTCCTCGTTTGATGTCTATAAATAGCTCACCATCCTTAAAGGGCAGAGACGGGTTGTGAAGTTTTGGAGCCCTTATCCCCCACGGTTATACTCTCTCTATCTCTCCCTCTCTCTCTCTCTCAATAATAGGTTACTTCATCTTAGTTAATGTAACATAAAAATTCTTAGGAAGCAAAATAATGCGATCAGAGAATTTTTTTTTCTACATTCTAAGGAATTTTCAGTGCAAAAATAAATCATTATATCAAACGTGTTTGAATCAGCAGTATGAATAGAACAGATGAGGTAAAAAGTACGCATTGAAAGATAATGTTTTCTACAAAAACGAAAGAAGTGGTATCGCAGACAAGTCTTTCCAACGACAGTTAAGCTTTGTGTAGAGTCCTATAATAACTTGGATTTAAATTTCAATGAAATAATGAGAAAATAAATGAATACTTTTAGCTGACTAATGAAATCTCCTTAAATATAAGGCTTAATTTTGTCTCTTATGTCATTATGAAGGGAGGAAAAAAGAAAGAGGAAGGAAATGGTTCCAGATTCTAAAGGGGTTTGAAATATTACGAGAGTTATCGAAAAATAAAGAAGATAGGAAAAAACAGGATTGTATGGAGAAGCAAGTTTTAACAATAATAATCACAGACCAGTCTAAGAAGTGACTATTAATGATCGTGCTATTGTAATTAAGCTTTGAGGCCAGAACTAGGTCAACCCAGGGCTCCATGAAGGTCGAGAGGCCTCGGTTTAAATAGGCTAACCTACTCAGAAAGTATCTTTCAGAATGATCACTACTGAGAATGGCTGCTCTGTGACTGAAAACCGGCTATAGTTTTACCAACCGTTTTCTGAGTGGAGCAATTACCTTAATTATTAATTGTGTTTCTGCGGTAAGATAAACTTTTTGTTTTAGAATTGATAGGAAGAGAAATTATGCGTGTGATTTTTTTGAGAGTTGTGATCCTAGATTCGCCTTCGAGGTAGACATAAAGTCTTTTGTAAGAAAGCCAAAGGGTATTGAATTACGTTAACTACAAAATATACGTTGTGGACTACCTGATTTTGGTGGTTTGTAAACACTGTTCCTTGCATTCGTTATTTGAAAATTTGTAAATATTTTCACACGCTTCTATCTAAGCTAAGTAGCATAGATATTCATGATGTTCATTTGTAGATGGTTTTCACCATAGGAGGTTATCTCGAGAATTTCTTGGGAAAGTCTTTAGAAGTACGGCTTAAGATACATCAGAGCAGAGCTATTCACAAGTTGTCCTAATGAAGCGCAGTATTTACAAGTCTAACTTCTATAAGCCGAATGTTCAATAGTTGGAAGAGGATATTTGGTCTAGCTAACATTCCTAATTATTTAAGTTACAGTCTGTAAAACGTACTTATCTTAATTCTATTATTGTTTTCCCTAGAGGTTGAAATATAACTAAGATGATCCAAACGGAAATTATGATCAGGGCCGTCCCTAGGGTACGGCTGGAAGGTCGCCACGGGCTAAGCAGCAAGATGAAGATTGTTGCTAAGCGTAGACGAGACTCATGGTGTTCGGCTAAAAAGGCATTTAAAACTAGCTACTTCTTCGTCATCGTAGATCATATCGCTGACAACGCGTTTCGAGCAAATTGAAGAGTACGCAGGTAATTTCGGCTTCCTATATGATTTTTAAAACATTGGAGAATTAACCGAAGATGAAATGAAAAAAACAGTGTACAAAGTTGGACAAGATATTGAGTGATAAAGATTCATACGACATCGACAGTACAGACCTTTTTCTTAGAACTGCTTATGCTTTGACAGTTGATCCCCTAAGAAACAAAATGTGAAATCCTTAGGTTTCTCAAGTCAGTAATGGTTCCTTTCCAAATACAGAGATAGCATATAGGATTTTGTTAACAATTCTGGTCACAGTGGCATCAGTGATGTGAAGTTTTTCTAAACTTAAAATAAAAAGAAACTATCTTAGGGCAGCAATGTCCCAAGAGAAATTGAGTGGATTGGCTATGCTGTATATCAAGAGAGAAAATAGCCTCAGATTTGGATTTCAATGATCTGATGGCAGAGTTTGCTGCAAGAAAGTCGAGGAAGCTGAATTTCTAAAAGAAGGCAGAGCAATGAAAGTTGGTTTTTATTCTACCTTACTATTAAGTTAACGTATTGTATGTTGCCATTCATTAGAGATTTTTGTATATTTATATTCATATCAAATTGCAGGTATTCATGCAGTTTTTCAGAGCCATTTTCTACAGAATAATGAGCATAGATCATTATGAATCAGGCGTAAATGATCAAACTATTGTTGGTTTTCCTAACGAAGGACTTGTTTTTGTTCTTGAACTCCAGAAGCGATTCCTCATTTAAAAACACAGTATGCAATATACGTATATTTAAATTATACAATAAACATACATATTTAAAATATACAATAAACATACATATTTAAAATATACAATATTTTTTACAATTACGTTTTAGTGCGCGAATTGTACCTTGATGACCCTGCTTATGATGCCTACTTTCTACATAGTTATTACTAGCTGGAGTTACCCGGCTTCGCTCGGGGAAGTTTTCTTTTAAGTAGCAAATGATTTTTATTTCTCGGGGCCCCGCGCTGTCGGTGCAGCCAAATTTCTCAAATGTGCTATTCGGAGAAGAGGTTCGCGCGGAATTTTACCTACCACCTAAAGAAATCATTGAAAAATTTTAGTCAGGCATGTGCTCGTGGGTGTATCTCATCGAATCCATTATATAATCAAGGCAGACTGCTTTTCCAAGAATATTTGGCGTAATCGAGCAGTTTTATTAAAATAGGAATTACTCCGAGTGCACCATAAGCCCTGAATTTTCGTTCCTCATTCCTTAATTACGGAAGCGATGTTTACATTAACATTTACTATTTTATGTATTATATTGTAAAGTTTTACTACAAATATAATTACGCATTAGCGTCTTAATTAATATTCACATGGACATATGCACCTACGCCTTTAAAGAAGCAATACAATTATGTGGATTATGTCGATATTATTAGCCAAAACGTAAACACACGTAAACGATAAACAACGTCTTGGTTACCGAACAAATGTAAGTAGATGTATCGCTTAATGTTGTGAGAAATCTTTCAGTGCTAATAGTAAAAGATTACAATGTCCTAATATTCCATAAAAATCATTTGACTAACTTTAAAAGTATTCATAGACTATTTAGGCATGAATCCTTTTGTACCCTTTATCTTGGCGTTGGCTAAGGCGCGCCGTGGCGCGGATTTTCCTTGCATTAATGTTTACATGGCTATCTCCCTTTGAAGAGGACAACAATTGAGAAATTTAGCTTTTTGCCGCCTGAAAAATGGTAATCTAAACCGATAAATTTTGCGCTTAAAGGAGAATGTCGAGCGATTTGGCATGTAATGCGACAAAACATGAACAGAATTAAAATATTCAGTCTTTCTTGCGTAAAATAAGCAATTTATCGTGATCGTAAGTTAATATTTAGGTATATTTATATCCACATCAGTGAAGAGCTGCATGGCATTTTGGGGTTTCTCCACACCATTTCCCATGCATTCTTATGGAAATAGTATTTTGTAGACCCCACGTTCTGTAAACCTACACTAAAACCTACCTCAGGTCCATGAAACTTTTGAATTCGACAGCTCTTATAGTGTCCATGCTATTAGCGCACAAACATTCTCTTTTATATATTAGATTTATAACTATCTCCATATAGGAGAAAGTATTTTCATGAAAAAATCGACTTCGAGATTTCAACGGAAATATACGTTTTGAGGTCCCCTGAATACGTTTTCACCATTTTCTCGATGATGTCTGTGTGAGTGTATGTGATAGATTTTTTGTGGGTGCTCTAACTTAATAACTATTAATCAGGTCAAAGTGAAATTTTATATTTAAGATTTTTATATGAGTCAAAAGAACTGATTAGTTTTTGGTAAAAATCGGTCAACCGAAAGTGGGTGTTTACTCTTGTCACATCCGTTATTTTGAAATATTTGCTTTAATATTTGATAAATGTAAAAATGTATTGGAATAAAAGTTGTAGGAAATTTAATTTTCTACAACCATTGTTTAAAATATTTTCCCATATAATGCATTGTTTAAGAGAAATCTTAAAAATTAATATTTTAGCTGCCACCAACACGCCACCTACCGACGACTATTGTTAACAATTTACTTTTAGTTACGTCTTAGAAACGTTCCTTTTTCTTTTCTTAATTGTTGGAGCTTGGTGGCTATATCCAATATCAGAATGCTATGGTTTGTTTATTTCTGTTCTTTTTAGTCTAAATTTTTCTCCAAGTTCCTTAAAATATTTATTATCATGTAACCTATTTAGAATTTTTGGAAACAATACAGGTATGGAGAAAGTCATGTGGTGGCCACATCAGATTTTTTAATAGTTGTATTGCTTTAATAGCTTTAAAATCACCGCGAAAGAGTTGCTCTTTGTTTTCCCGATATTTATAATTTAACGTTATAAAATATTACAAATACAGTCGAACGGAAAACTAAATTAATCACCCGTATTTGTGTATCAAAAATAACGGTTGCCGTATCCGAGTCCAACTATTGTCATTCCAATGGCAACACTCTCATAACGAAGAAGACGCCAGTATTTGCGAAAAATTCAAAGAAATACTATCCATAAGAAAAAGTCTGCCATAAAAATTAAAATCTCCATTCCTTTCCTCAGAGAATAGCACAAATCCCGCTCCGATATTACAATTATGAGATCGGTTTATTGTTTCAAAAGTTACTAGGGGGCAGACAGACAGACACAACGACAAAACTATAAGCCTATTTCCATTCTTGGAAGTAGGCTAAAAATCAGGACCTTTTTTATTTTTACAACATTAAGAGCTCCATGTTACCTCAATATTACATTTATTAAGGATTTTTCAGTTTGTAGAATATCTGGAAAACTGTGCATTTTCCAAATACAAATTCTATAAAAATATTCACTCATTTTTATAACTTGCACAAGAAAATTTCCTAAAAATAATGTGAACAATGCCAAAAATCATGCAAGGAAACTAGTTTCAGCATCAAATAGTTTTATTCTGTTATGCAAAATATAGGGACCAACTAAGACATTGAAATATAAAAAGAGGCAAAAATATATCGAATAATAATTATTATTATTCCCATAAACGCTACAATTGGGAGCAGGTCCCGGTGGCAGCGGGTCCCCATCACAACTCAATGCATAATACCATATTACATAATAAAAATTGTGTTTACTTAATACAAAAATATAAGCTTTTTGATACCATTTCCTATACACTATATACTACTTCTTAACTTCAAGTCACAGGAACTCCCGTCACAACAGCTTAGGTATCACTCAATACATAATGCCCAAATTACATAATAACAATTGAATGTACTTAATACAAAAATAGAACCTTTTTTGATAGTAGTTCCTATACACTATATACAACTTCTTGACTTCAAGTCATTGGAACTCTCGTCACAACAGCTTAGCTACAAACTACATCATGTTTCATTTGTTATTTGTCCATACAACTACAAAAATTTAGAATAAGTAAATAATCTTCTTCATGAATAAAAAAAAATCGACCATAATTTGACATTAGATAGTTATTTGGAGTATTGTGATTAAATTATAACCCTACTATGTTTATTTACAATAATTAACGCCGCTTGGTGGCGCAAGTCCTATAAAAAAACTAAATAAAATACTAACCTACAAATACTCATATTAAATATTAAATACTAAAGTTATTAACAATTTTACTTTTAAATGCTTTCTCGGTTTACGGAAAGGGCATAAGAAGTTCTTCAGGTAATTCATTCCAGTCCAATGCTGTTCTATTGAAAAATGAATATTTACCAACATCTTTTCTTCGAACGTTTGTACGAACTTTACACGAGTGATCATTTTTACCTTTAAATGTCGGGGTTTAAATCTTAAGTTTTAGTTTTTTCCAGGCCGGTTTATTATATTTCAAATAAAGCTAGGCAGCACAGTTCTGGTTGATTTTCAACCGTTTCACATTTGCTATGTGATCGAGCAAAAAAGTCTTAAGCTTAATTTTGAGGCAGCTTCGTGTTTATTCAGCAAGTTAATAAGGATATCTAGCCAACAAAATAAGTCCGAGGGTTTAGCACTTAAAATGGTTTTAATATATCCCTTTTGATGCTTCATCAATGAAATTGGTAAACAGGGCGCTGCAGTCTTGGAGTGATTAATTAACTTGGTACGACTTCTTTTACCCTCGCTTCTCTTACAAGGAAGGGGATATCTGCGAAAAACACCATTAGAGTTAATTCAACGACTTGCAAGGGGATTCATTCCTTGCGGCTTAGCTAACGAGCCCAGATTGAGCTTTTATTCCTACGCTTCTAATAGCCCGAATAATCTAGAGTTGAGCAGTACATTTTTAGACTCTAATACGGAATTTTCAAACGCTCCTAAGAAAAGATACCCGATCTGGTGCTTCACTCTGGCTCATGGAATGACTAGATAAGGTCACCATCCGCTTAGTTTTATTTGGTCATATGTACTTAAATATTTCTACACTTACACATTAACTCAATGTTAATCAGATGATAATTTTAAAAATCACAAAAAGTATGCAGATAAGGTAGTAAAACTTTTGATAATGTTTTGATAATTATGGTTTAGGCTTGTATTCCTTTTTAAGGCTGTAGATGCAAAAAATGTTGATAATAACTAATAATGTTGCTTCTGTGACGTAATAATATGAGTCAATAGTTTTAATCATATGTTTGAAAAAGTTATTTTTAATTTTTCAAAAAAATTCGGTCAACAATAAAGGCATTCAAATCCCCATGAAGTATGTTGTGTGAGGCTTCTCTCGAGCTATAATGGATAAGCTTGATTTAATATATAAAACCTACTATTGCTTAACAAAGAGATTTTTGTCAATTTCACCAAGTAATAGCTGTATTTCTATCAAATCTGTATCCAAAAGAGAATTTTTAATAAAACATTTGCAGCTGTGTAGGAGACTAAATATCATAGCAGAATTTTCCTTTAACTCTATTAACCTACAAACAACGGAAGTGTTTAACGAAAGTTAAATGCCCACGAAAGATTTATAAATATATTAAACTGACCAAAATATTCTAAAATAAATTTCGTTAAAATTCTTAAGTTGTGAGGGACAATGTATCAAAGAGACTGGGTTTATAAAGAATTAATCCTTTTAATAGCTTAAACAATTTTGATAAAGCATACGAGGGGTCTTGGAAAATAAAGAAAGAATTTTAAAGATTGAAAACAATCTATATTTTTTGTAACGCGAATTTTATGTCAATCTAAATCTATTTTAGTTTATTATAACATAACCTTTTCCATTAATTTGAGTATATTTAAAATAGAAAAGACCGATACGATTAAACGTTAACAAATCTTAAGTTACATTAATTAATTCAAATACATCTATATCTCTTATAGATATGCCTCAATTATGCGATGAAATATACCAATTAAATCTTAATGATTTGGAAAATTCTTTCCTCGCAATTACTTTTGCTTTCTTGAAATGCTAATGTAAAATTTAACTTGAAGAAAATACATTTTATTAAAAATGTGCCATTAAAACAGCGCAATTCGAGTTGATTCCTCAATAACTTTTAATTGCTTTTTAAGAATATAATTTACCATTATAACTTTAAAGTAGGAGAAATATATTTTTTTTGCGAGTATGAACAGGTTCTAATGAAAATATTACATTAAAAAATGAACTGCTGATATGATTCTATAGGTAGGGTTTTTAATGGATTCTGAAGCCAAAAATTTGCATTTACTAGGCGTCTTAAGTAAGTTAAGCCTTAAAATATGTAAAATCCATAATTCGGGACTGATCACAAATAGCGCTTGGCAATGCCCTTAACTTTGCATAATGATTACTTACATAACTAAAATATATCATGCCTACATCTGTTAAAATTTATACGAAGAGTGACTAATATATTTCGTGAACGTTTATTCTATTAATATCACAAGCAGAAGGAATTCTGAAAAATACGAGGTAAGAATATATTGTAAACATTCGTTCAACTGAAACTCGCAAATGAACATTTTATTATTGCTGACATCCGATAATTCAGCGAGGTGTCTCATTACGTTTTTTCCATTCGAGCATTCTAAACTCCGAGGCTGTTTTTATTTTCCATCTGTAGGAAAAATGATTAATTAAAATTTGGTTCTAATGGTGGAAATGGTGTTTAAAAAATGATGTATATATGTATGTTTTTCAACGCCAAACTATAGTTCGAAATTCAAATGCAGTGGTATTTTTCGTTAGCAAGAAGAAGTGTAATACATCGGCGCAAAGTGTGGGATGGCGATAGGACGCCAATTAGCAACTTGGGCAGCCGAGAATCTAAGGAAAAAAGCGGAAAAGCAAATGCGAGGCCGAACCGGCCGGACGAGAGGGTCGCCTCAACCTGCGTAGTGGCCGCGTTCGAACGCAATCATCAGTAAAGTGTGGCGGAGAGAACGAGAAATACACAAGATAGCGCTCGCTCCCGTTTCACCTATTAACATTTTCTGCCTACAGTAAGGAAGTGTGACCATTAACTTATGCAGGTTAAAATCTATTCGTGATAGCGGCATTTCTTCACCATTCTGGTTTATTTTTGTAGACTTTCCAAGTAGCTGATGAAAGATAACAATGTCTTTTCCGGCTGGCGTTATAGTAAAATAGTAATCGTTACAAAGCATGATGATTTATTTATATTTTTAATTCGATGACTTGCTTTGAAATAACTACGTGTTACACCCTACGGGATGTTGGAACGGCAGAGTTTTTCATGGAAGGGAATGCACGAGAATCAGAATAATTAGTGATGGACTCCGTGAATGCTGTGCGATAGAAGAAGTGTAGGAGGAATTAATGGCAGTTTAGAGGAACAATTGCCGATAAAAGTTAAGCATATGCGCGTTAACGTTATCTTCTGCACTTGAGGTGTGAATACAGAAAGAAACTTTATTCGTTGGAAAGAGGAAATAATGAATGCGAAAGTAATGCTGGAAGGAAAAGGACGAGAGATATAGACGACAGGTTTATATCGGGAAGAATCCATTAATGAATAAACACATGAATATGATGATTGCAATTAATAATGATCACAGTTTTAATCCTTTTGGTAAGTTCATGTATTATTACTTTATTTTATGGCTATTCCTTCACAATAAGGCTTCAGTTTCAGAATGCAAGCATTATACGTAGATTTAATGGCATGGCATCCGATTAGATATCTCTTAGCTACACTTGAACACTGCAACTGAGTATTGGGGAGTAAAGTAGCTACGAGTGTATTATAAACTGTTGGATATTCTTTTGTAACGGACCAGATAATCTATAGAAAATTAAATTTAGTCAAAGAGGAAGCAATTGAAAGAAAAATAAGGAAGCTGTTAAAATAGCTACTGAAAAAGTTAAGGACTTTTAAAAGAGATTTTTTAAGTAAGATATTGCTAAAGAGGCAAAGAAATGCAATAGCAATATTTGAAATCAAAATATTAGTATCATAGGAAGGTGAACGGAATTATGGTATGCTTTGTGTTATTCAATGATAGATAACCTGGAGGTGATGAAGATTCTTTCCCTGAATCTCAATCTTCTTAGTTCTAGAGTTACAAGAGAGAAAGCCGAGTTTGTTTAGATGTTACTCTCAAAAACTTTTTTATCTTCATCACCTATCGCGTCTCGTAATAATTTTTCTATTTCTTTTATCATTAGTTACATTTTTCATTATGGTGACAAATTATCTCTTTTCCTCATCGACCCAGTTATTTTTCTACATCTTTTGACATGTAAGATATATAGAGTTATGGACGGTAAATGTGGCTAATAAATAAAATAGACAATCTAAAAAGCAAAACAAATCTGAGAGACTTGACAGTACCTCGACATCAATTACACAAATATGAATTCTTCTTGCAGTGATTGTCCCCCAAGATAGCCATCATAATTACACCAATATAGAATTAAAAATTTTATTTGAATGCTTATATGCTATTTTTATACCGATTCGGATCACAGCAACGAATTGATATTTGTTGATTGAATTGATGGTATTAATGCCACTCAAACTAATTTGGAAAAATTTATTTCTCACTTAAAAACACATCTTGTATCTACAACAATATTTCAGCGTTCAGATCAAAAAGTTTATCAGGAAGCTGACCTTTTCGTAATCCGAAATATTTTTACTCTCTTTTAAGTGTAGATTCGTTTTTAATTTCTGTAAATGCCCTGAATTGGAGTTCATTTTACTCTGTTTAGTGTGGCATTTTTCATAGCCGAAATATAGATAGCAGTAAATTAAAAATCTAAAAGAAATATACTCATTTCTCCTTTGTAATTTAAATCAATATTTGCTAATGGGCTGGTGATTTATCATTAAATTAAAATTTGATAGAGGGAAATATTATTGTACCGACGCAGCAGAGAATGTCTATGCATTAGTATAGATAACCTCAAGTTCAACTTATTGTGGATTGCGTTCAGTAACTTATTCTTTGATTCTTCAACTATCTCAAAAGCTTGTGTGGAAGATTTTATGCTTCACATACTATTGACAATCAACAAGCCGGTTAGTCTATTACCGTGTTTGCCCGAATATTAGGCGCACCAGAATATAACGCGCTCGAAATTTTCAACAGTCGACTTCAAGAAAAACATTCCTTGAAAATGGTTCGCGCTGTAGATTTTTGTGAAGGTAATTATAAGTAAAAAAGTGCCCATTATATTCAGACAAGTACAGTAATAATATAGATCAGCGCCATTCAGTGTGGTACCGTATTACAAATGGTGCCAGACAATCCTCAGGAGGTTGTCAACAAAATAGGTTTTTTGGGTTTCAAGGCAAGTTAATTAGGCAACGAAAAGGAGCGCGAGTCCCAAGAAATTCGTAAAACCGTCCAAGGGAAAAATATTAGAATGGCAATACTATAGATTTAAAAAATTAGGAAACAAACATTCAAATCTATTAATGATTTGATTAAAGATCGTGCGGCAACGTGCGGGACACAATTCATCGCCATGAAAATGATCTCTATGTATCGTCTTCTGCTGGGATAGTGCGATTTTTATTCTTGGTCGTTTAACTTAAAGGTAATTCATTTATTCTGTTAAACAGGAGAGATGTGGGAAGAGATTCAGAGGTAGAAAAATGAAGTAGAGAAGGAAGAAATAAAAGGAGAAGCATAAATATATGGCGAAAAAGGAGAAAGAAGAAAATAGGGAGAGGGGGAGAGAAAGGATAAAGAGAGAGAGATACTGATAGCAAGATGGAAAAAGAGGCGATTGGCTGGTGGTCACTGGTTGTCTCTCTGATGCACGCATGCTTGAGGAGCCGAACCGCTGACAGAGGGCGGAGAATGGGAAGGAAGGAAGAGGGGAAGGGATGAATGACACGGGAGGGATGGAGAAGACGGTATATGGGCGGAGGGAATGGCAGCCAGAAGATGAGAAGACCCGACGGAAGAGATGTGCAGAAACGCTAAAAATGGGATGGGGAGAGTGTGGTACGCAAGATGGAGTAGGATGAAAGGATAGAGAGAGTGAGAGGCGAAGGGGAGGAGGAGGAATCCCCCTTATGGGCGACCGGTAGCATTTGTTGGCCGCAATTAGTCGAGAGTTTGATCTTTATGACGGCAATGCCGAGCGGAGACGAACAAAGCCTTCTTCGGGATCGGCTTTGGCTAATAATTGTCCTTGGGCTATCTTCATCGTCATCAACGTTTCAAAAATACTTTTTTCAACTGCATTCAGGCCGTAATGGAGGATCGTTCTTAATCAAGGATATAAGCTTTTCTTAATGGAAGAAATGGGCCAATTTAAAAAATTAATTTCGTTCAATGAAGTTATAGTCATGAAATGGAAAAATGTAATGGGATTTTGACGATGAAACTTAATCACAAAAATTATTTTTATTTAGAATTTTGTCTTATTTAAAGTTTGAAAGCAAAAGAACTAAACATTCGAAATAGCTGTAGAGTGAAGACATACTAAATAACAACACTAATATGGTAATTATAAATATATCGTTGGTAGCTCAATAACTTTGGCTCAGATTATTAAAAGTAAAATACTCCTTTAGCCAAACAATTAGATTAGATTAGATTGTTGTAACCCTCTAATTGTTTGGCTAAAGGAGTATTTTACTTTTAATGGTAATTATAAGGTATATTTCTTAGCTCTAATATCAAACCAAACAGTAATAGAGAATGGGAAATAGGTGCAGCTTTTTTCTACTGCATTAAATGAGACGTGTAGGCAACAAAAAAGCGATTCAATCGTCAATTCGATTGCATGGGAATTTCATTCAAAGTTCACACCGATCTACAAAAATAAATTATGACAACGTAGGAAGTATTTGTTAGTAATTATATGCTCTCTTGATATTTTATTCCAAGCTAAATCAATAATTTTTCTAAAACAAAGATAAGGCATCATTAATTTTGGTTCACAGCTAATGAAACAAAATTTATTTGTGTGAATTCAATGTCATCATCATTGTTTGGTAGATTTAGATAGACTAAGATGTTATAGATGTGTTTTCCAGTTATATAATCGCAATATGAAGGAAACAATGAAGCTAGTAAACAAATGCTGAAATGGGCGAAAATTATATGGAATTCCTTATAAAACGGGTCAGTTTGATGATCTGATTGTAAATGGTCTATTTCAACAACAGAATTGCTCCGAGTACTATGAAAATTTCGTTGAAAATGCCATCATTGATTCAAGACATATTCACTGCATTAACCCTCCGTTAGTCGCGCCACTTTTTAAAACACATTTAGTCGCGTGGCGTCTATCAGACTCCATTTAATTATTAATTCAGGAAGTGTACAGACTTTAAATTGATAATATTTATTCACTACAAAGGTATGAGTAATGTAATCGGTACAAAAATATCTATAATTTTAATGTACATTAACATATATTATTAATAGATTTGAGCGCACGTTCCTCTGACATACATTAAAATTTTCTCGCATCGTAAACAATGTTTAACTAGTTTTATTTGTACAATTAACACAAATGTTTTCAGAATGCTCTAAGCAAATATAATTGTTACAGTTTGCACATTTATATTTTGTCATGCGACTATATTTTCGCTCACAAATGTAACACCTCTTTCGAGCAGTAGTTTTACTCTGTGTTTCTCTTTCCTCTGTCTCCTTGTGTAATCGTTTAGAGGTGCCAGCACTTGACTCGGGGTGTTCCTTTTCAATTGCAACCTGAGTACTATGTTCTACTGTTCTTTCGTTTAATTGTCTTGGTAAACAGGTAATTTGAGACCTTTTTTGTATGTGTTCTGCTACTAACTCTTTTGCAAGGGTTTTAATGAAATATCTTCTCTTCCGAAGTTTTTGGGAATCAGTATTATTATTTTCTAGGTAAATAACCTGAGCATTTATTGCTCCTACATTTAGCATTGTATAAAATATAGTCATAGGCCACCGATTGGTGTTTCTTGAAACAGAGTAGGTCGCGCATAATTTATCTACGACATGAACTCCCGATTTCGTAGCATTATAGAATGTCACTATTTCTGGTTGTTTGGCCGTACCTGCTGTTTCGTCGATAGCAGAATCATGATGAATTGACGAAAGTAGCAGGATATTTTTCCTTGCTTTGGGTATGTAAGACATTAAAGTGCAATGCTTTTGAAAACCAAAACGAGATGTAAATGGATCCTGACCTTGTGCTGATGCAAAAGAGGGTGGAAGCTGCCTTTTATTGTTCCTTATTTTACCTACATATGTAAGCCTGTCACTTTTTAAAATGTCTGTAAGTAGTTCGCAACTAGTAAACCAATTATCTGCGGTAATATTACGTCCACTACCACTAATTGGCAACATCATAAGGACTGTTGCTAACCTGAAATGGACCATGGCTGTTTCCCTGCGTATATTTCTAAATTTGCTGAGTAAAAGTTTTTAGCGTCTGCCAGTAAAAATATCTTTATTCCATATTTTCCGGGTTTGGTGGAGATGTATTGCCTAAAACTGCACCTTCTCCTGAATTTTGCCAGCATTTCATCTATAGTTACATATTCCCCCAAGGAATAACGTTCACGGCAGTTCTGAACAAATATACCAAAAGCTTCCCTCACAGGTGCAAGTTTATCTAAAATTTTTCTTTCATTCTTGGTTACTTTGTCATCAAAACGAGTATTTTGTAAAAGGAAATGAAAGCGTTTCTGAGACATTACCAGACGAAAAAATTCAATCCCAGTACTATTAGTATTCTACAAATAACTTGTATTCAGTTTGCTGTTTCTAAGGAAACCAGCCATATAAAGTAGCCCAATGAGAGCTCTAATACAAAGAACAAAATATAGTAAGTAAATAAATTAACAAATATTCTATATATATATATATATGTTATCAATAAAATAAAATATAACGCATTAAAAATTATATATATATATATATATATAAATATAATAAAATATAACGCATTAAAAACTATTGCAATGGACAGCGCAAAAATAATGATGTAACCCAATCG
This sequence comes from Tanypteryx hageni, assembly GCA_028673005.1. Taxonomy (NCBI): domain Eukaryota; kingdom Metazoa; phylum Arthropoda; class Insecta; order Odonata; family Petaluridae; genus Tanypteryx; species Tanypteryx hageni. Next base: position 22,621,572 of record CM054112.1, read on the forward strand.
AACGTAAGTTGTCGCGTGGCGTCTATCAGACTCATAAAATATAAAATAGTACTATATAACCCGGTGAGGTGACGAAACCCGAAAACGTTTAAATGATGGGCAGATAAGCTTCAAATAATAAGATACGCAAAAGGAGAAGTTCCTAAATATCCAAATCTGCTGCGTGCAAAGAAAATAATATTACATGCCGTCCAGCAGACGCCACGCGACTAACGGAGGGTTAAAGATTCATCACGTGTTTTCATTGAAAGTTAGCACTGAATATCTCTTATTTTATAAGCTAGAGTATGGCCACAAAACCCTGTCTGGTGATTTTGGAAATGATTTTTAGTATATCCCACAGAGTGACCATTTTAAGTTAAAAATCATTATTTCTATTAATTTTTGTAGTTTATTTTAATCAATTTGTGGCAAATATTTTGGTAGATTCATTGTATAAGTAATTGAAATTGACCTCATCAATTTTGGATGCACAAATTTGCACGACAAAGCATGTTCAAAGAAACTGCGTGTTATGTAGTGTGTGGAATGTTGGGAATGATCTGAGTAGTGTTGCATTTCGATTGATCCAAAGTGTGTGGAATACTGTTGTAGGTATTATCGTTGACATAACCCCATAGGAAGAAGTTCAAAAGACGTTTATATTATATTTTTCATACTTCCAGCCCTTTTCCCCAAAATCAAATTAGAATTGGTGGTTCTAACAAAATTATCAACCAGTATATAAAAGATTCAAATAGTATAATGTATAGAATCATCCCAAGAACTAACAATTTTTCTTGCATTCAATCGCATGAAGTATGCGCTCGCTAGTAGCATAAGGAATTACAGGGGTAATATAACGTTTTTCAAGCAATTATGTGAAAATAATGCTTATCTCAAAACTAGGTTTCCTTGTTAGTCCGATTAGTAATAAAATCTAAATTAATTTTTTGTAAGCTCGAGAATTTTTGGTTACTGAATTGCTCAAAATATTGAATGTTTAATAAAATTATTTAAGTTCTAAAAAACAAGTTAGTGTTTTGTTAAGATAAATAAAAATGTTCACGCAATTCAATCCAATCTCCAAAGAACTTTGCTTTTCTTAAATTAAATCAACATAAATGTGTATAGTTTGTGAGTGACATTAAGGTTTAGCTACTTCTTTAAGTATGTAGGTAATCGAAAGTCAAGCTAATGGAAAAAGTGGTGGAAATTAGTTCCATCAAATACTCATCAGTAAAACATAAGTAAATTTAAATAAAACATGTGTACGTTTAATTAACTATTAGTTTTCACAATGAAATAGCGGTGAAATCAACTCAAAAGAATAATAATCTTTATTGCTGCTGAAGCAAGTTTTGGAATAAAATTGACTTGGAAACGAAGAGCTTATATTGCCCTTCTTAAAATTATCATACTTTATAACGTTAGCCTCCTAGAAGACAAACTCTCTTCAGAAATATATTTCCAAGTTTAAAATTTAATAACAATCACTGTCTTTCCAGGAAAACTATTAAACTACTAGCGTAATTGCCCGTCAAATATGACGGGTATGTGCAGATTATGTATTAAAATTTAGGTACTTCCCATTCTTCCTCCCTTTCTCTCTGTCTCCCTCCCATTTTCTTTCCTACCCCTCCTCCTATTCTCTCTCTCGTATTTTTCCTCTTTCTTCTTCTCATTCTTCATTCCTCACTCCCTCTTATTCTTCACCCTCCTCTTTTCTTCCCATCCTCCATCTTCCTCCCACCCATTCTCCTCCCCTTTTCTGTAAAATTTAATTTGTTTTATTCGGAGGAAGTGCAATATATCCCCCCTCAAAATAGCGCCACAACGGACAGTAATTTCTTTAACTGCCATGTCAAACTTAAATAAAAAATTCTGCTTAGCTCATTGTATAAATTTCTGCAAAATTTCAATTTTCTATCAACATCATTGTTCGAGTTATTCGCATTTTAATAGCTTGTCACTCAGACCAACGGACTAAAAACTTAGTCTTTTATTATTATTTTTGTGATTCTTTGATTCTTTTAAGCCTCTATTTCTCTCACTATTTCCAAAACCGTCCTCAAGTAGTCCATTCTTCAAAACTAACCCCCGTAACCTATCGCACAATCCTTCACGCTATAAATATTTTACATACTCGGTTTGTTTATTAAAACGTCCAGCAAATACCTCCGATTTTCACACCGTTTCTATTTCAATAATATTGAATTTAGCTCATCATAACGATTTTAATGTTTTTAAATAGTATTTCAGGTTTTTAGGCTTACCTTCTCGTAAATAACGCAACGAATGTTGTTTACATTGATTGCTATGAAATGATTTCCCCCCTCCTTTCGTTTTTCTCTCCTTGTCATATTAAAAGCCTTCAATGCACGCTTAAACCCATATGGATTGAAATAACAACAGGATTTCGAGGTTTAACAATGTAATTGGTAGGCAAGGCAACATCCCGTTAAAAATGCAAGATTTTCCCAAAATATGCGAATTAAACGTTTAACACGAGGATTTTAGAACTGTAGACGAAAAACGATGAACAGAATAAGAAATCTTGTAACCTATTCGTTAAATGGTTTAGATCTAAAGCTCGTGAATCAATGTTTTATAATTTTAATGTCATAAATAAGATAAGTCTGCACGTCAAAACATCTATTTTTACCTGTTATCTTATAGAGAATGCAAATCATCTCCTGGAGTCGAACCCTGGAAAGTTTTCGTAAAATTTCCTTCGTCACAGTATTTTTATATTCGAGTAGATTAATTCTGCCAAATTTCAAGTTTATATCTACATATTTGATTGAGTTATTTGCGTTTTAAGAGCGTAACATGGAGACATCCCCGGCGATGTACGATGAATCCCCGTCGCGCAGACAAAGATATCAAGCGTTTTATATTAGGTGATGAAATCATTCTCCGAAAATATCTAAAAATGAAGCTTTGATGGATCACAAGTTGACGACGGACACATGCATAGAAGGAATGATAAACATGCAGGCAAAGTAATAAGATACACACATATTATGCATTAAAATTGGCTGAATAGTTTTTGCGAGATAAATTCTATCACGCTTAAGCAATAAAATATAACAAGTAACTGAGGCATAAAGATGGATTAATATCTACAATGTCACCGACCATTGGAATCTCTTTACCAATTATGAAACCTACACTGAGGCTGCATTGGGCGATCTTAAATATAATTCAAAGGGTTAGAAATAAAATATATTACATTTAACTAGCAGAAACGCACGGCTACACTCGGGAAAGAGTTTTCTTTTAAGTTGTAAACGATTTTTATTATTTATTAATTGTGGTAGCTCTGCTCTTAAGCTCCGCTTAAAAAATCTTGATTTCATTAAGGTATTTTGTAAAAACCATATATATAAAATTCAGTTGACATCCGTTGAGCCAATTCCTTCCAAGTCCATAGTTACTGAAAGAGTTTAATTTGTAATTGTGCCACCCCTGTTTAGTTGATACGGTCCAAATATGCTATTATGTCTTTATATATATATATATATATATATATATATATATATATGTGTGTGTGTGTGTGTGTGTGTGTGTGTGTACATAATAAATATTATAACATGGTTAAAATCGATGCTGACAGTTCAACACAAACACTTATAAAAAGAAAATTTTTATTACTTTTATTTTGGCAGTCCTGCTTTGTATATCTATCTTAAAAAACTTATTTGTGTTTGTTTTATCTAGCACAACTCCTTCATATAAAATTTCGTTGAATTCGATTTTTCCAATTCCTTCCAAACTACCGAAAAGTTTAACTTTGCAATTGTGGCACCCCTACTTAGTTAATCGGGTCAAAGTATGGCATTTTGGTCATGAATTTATGTGAAAATTCTATATACCAAATTTGTTGAATTCGGTTGGGCCAATTCCTTCCAAAAGCATAACTACAGAAAATTTTATTTTGCAATTGTGGCGCCCCTGCTTGGTCTATCCTGTCCAAATATGTCATTTTGGTCATGTACTTATGTGAAGATTCTATGTATCTACCTAATTTGGTTAAAATCGGTTCAGCCAGATCTTCCCTGATATATACGTACAGGCAGACGGACACTGCCGAAATTTGGACCGACCGTTCCATGGGGACCCCTCGAAATCGTGAAATTTGGATCAACCCTACATTACGATCCTTGACCCCGTAGACCGTTTTATCCATTTTAGGCTCAAAAGTGTATCTCATCTAAACATTGATATTATTGGAGAATTCATCAAAATCGGTGAATTTGTTGCTGAGATATCTTAAAAAAACCGACATTTGGACCAACAATGGGGACCCTCGGGGCCCCGTAAGCCGATTTGAATTATTTTTAGCATTACAACTTGCAGGATCAACCTAAAGCTGCTGCCTAATTTTGAAGCTTCTATGTTTATTTTCTGAAGAGTTATGGCTGCCACAGACCAACAGACAAACATTCCCTTTTATTTACAGGATAAACGTTACCTTAGGTCAGAAATATATCATAGAATTTAAATTTAATACTTCCAATGGCTTTTGTCAAACATTTTGGTTGTAACACGAAAGTATACATCTTAAGTTATCATATTTATTGTTTTTATCTCAAGTAATCAAATTTCTGAGAAAGTTTTGCAAGTTCTAAAAATGAAAATATCCATTTGTTTCGGTATTATTTTGGTATTATTGATCTGTGATATATCGGCTGTTATTTTGCTCAATGGAATGAAGATTATATCTCTTTGACAGGTATTTTACTATTTTGTTATTGAGGTAAAATTCAAGTTATTGTAATGATACTGAAATTAATGGGTGAAAATGTTAGTCTTAAAATATCGGTGAACTGCACCTAATATTACACTGTTCTTCTAAATAAATGAAGTTATACTTCAAGTGTGAACTACAGCAGAGGCCACTAAACGGAATATATGTTATTAAATAGGGATAAAGAATATTTTATCAATATAATTTATTTATTACGGTTTGGAAACAACTAATAAATTTATTTGTAATGGATAATTATATTAATAAGGAAAAGAGATTAATAAAATTTCTTTCGAATTTCAAATAATGCCTATTGTAATTTTCCATAGTTTTTTCATATTTTTATCAACTTGTGTACACAAGTTGATAAAAATACTCGTTCCGTACGATGAAAATATATTTTTGAAAATATTTAATTTTAATAGTAGCTATCGTCTTATGAAGTACAGAAGTAAAGAAGACCCGTCAAACATATACTCATTATTGCGTAGTTAATAGCTACCATTACTCGCGAAAATAATCCCTTGTCCTTATAAAGATGACGCGTGAAGATAATACCGCAAATTTAAGTTTTTAATTGTAAATATTCAATAACTAATTATGAAATATATATATATATATATATATATATTAATAAAAATGTATTAAATACGATTTTTTATATAGATACACAGTTAAAGACGAGACATTTAGGATCAAAATATAAGTCGATGTTATTGTAAACTTCCAGCAGAATTGATACGCATATAGCATAACGCTTGTATCACCAAATTAGAGATAAAGATTTGCTTTTAGTGTCACGCAATGCTTTAAATTGTATAGAAAGTCATGGGAAACTCCGCGTTGCGTTCCAATGAAAATCATGCAGAGAAATGAACGATAATCCTATGTTTAAAAATTACGGAACTACTGGGTTATCCCGGACCCCTATTAAAAATGTCATAATGTTTTCATTGCACCCTAGTATCCGAATCCAACCCCCAACCACTTTAACCCATCCCGATAGGAGGAAAATGGAACGAATCCAACCCCAAACCACTTAACCCAACCCGGTAGGAGAAAAATGGAACGAATCCAACCCCCAACCACTTAACCCAACCCGAGAAGGGAGGAAAATGGGAATAATCCAACTCCCGGCAACTTACCTTGGATTCGGGTACCAGAGTACAGTGAAAATACTATAGCATTTTTAATAGGGGTCCGGGATAACCCAGTAGTACCCATAAAACATATCTGGTGCAATTCTTACAAATTGTAAGAGATGTTACTTTGTTTTGGATAGGTATTTTTAAGATAACCTCTTTTTAAAATAATCTTCGAGAACATGGCGTTAATAGCTTTGTTGGGAAATAGTATTTACTTAATTTTTCATAGCGAATACTTTTAAGAAGGCATCGCAGTAGACAAATTTTGTTTATGATAAAAAATATGGAATTAATTCCTTCAGTGTAAAGACTATTAAAAATAAACATACAACATTACAAAGTATATGTTTGTAATTAAAAAAATAGGTGATAAATTTTCAACCCCAAATAGAGTTGAGCAGAAAAGTTTTTCTTATATCTCTCCTGAAAACACGAAACAAATGAAGATTGAATATTACTACAAGTAGTAAAAGGCGCTTTTTCAATTTGTATGGAACTCCTTCAACGATGACTCAAATGTTTGTCAGATGCTTGGAAAGAGAATCATATCCTAAACATTTATTTACGGATTTACAGAAATAATTTTAAAAATCTAAACGCAATCGAATAACTTTCGATTCTGGCTTAAATATCTTTTTAGCGCGTTTTCTTACAATCAAAAGCGTGTTAATGTGATCACGTTGTCTGACCGTCTGTCTGTGAACAATACTCATTTTCTTATTATCCTTGCGCGAAATCATTGGCCAATTAATTTTTCGGCTCTTCCGGTCTTCTAATCATCTCACCTACCCAATTTCGTTCTTATCCAAACATCGTATCTCTAAATCTCATCTCTTAATAACTAAGTCTAGACTCATTTCACCTCTGCGAAATCCAATCGATTCCAGCGATAACCTTGGCAATCCTATTCCTCTCATTGGAAGGGTATGAGTTTTTAGAAGCCATATTCTACATCTGCCAATACCAGCTGGACCGTATTTATTCGAGAAACTTAGTTGGTAGATTTGAATTACAAGGAGGCATTTAAGTACAGTTGAAGGAATAGCGTTTTTTTGAGTGCCGTTATAAGTTTTCTAGATTGAAATTTGAAATGATAGGTAAAACAATAAAATACGAACTGATATAACTAATCGTGAATTTAATAATAGGCTATGTTTCATTAAGCAACTATGGAGGAGTATGCAATAATTTAACAAGAGCAAATTATAATTATACATTGATAAAATTATTTTGATAATTTCTTTATAAGCTGCAGTTTTCTAGACCGGTTCTCTGCCTATGCATTACAGGCTCTAGGAATGAAACTACATTTATCCATTTTCCTAGTAACTACATGTATCATCTAAAGATATTGAAGGAAATGAAAAATTTCGGACTAGTTCTCGTTTATCCAGTTAGTTTTGCTTAGAGCACTAGCCTATGATGTGCCTTCATCAGAATTTACAAAATATGAATCATAATTATCCAAGAAAAATACGGAGCTTATGGGGCAAAATTCTTAAACGTATGAAAATATCTGATTTCTTGAGCTTAACAGAGATTAACGTAAATATAAATTAATAAACAAAAAATGTTTTTGACGAAATGCTTAAAAATAATAAAATAATTCTCAATAAGTTTCTCACGGAGTTAACTCTGATTTGATTGGAAGAATTTTGTGGTAATGAAAAAACAAGTTGTGCTACCATAAATACACCTTGCAAATGCACATAAATATCTGTCTTAAAAAAGCCATGCACCCTCATAAATGCTTTGCAGCTAGGAATAAAAATAATTTCGAAGTTTGCGAAAATGGCACGGAAAGAGGAGCTTGGATAAAAGAATAACATTATTGAATGGGAACATAGCAGAAGCGTAAAGAGAGAGAAACAGGGAAAATGAAAGAAACACCGAAGTTTATAGTTTATAGATAAACCACAGATTTTAATTTTATCAAAAAAGTTGAAGCCTTAACGAATTGATTGTGTATCAAAGAAAGGGCAGCAATCTCTAACATAACCCCAACATTTACAATGTTGCAACGGATAATGGCTATCCAGATATGGAATGGAAAGATAGAAGACTAGTAAATCTAAACACCAATCAATTTGTTCAAGTTTTCTTACAGTGCGATAAGTAGAATAGGTATAGGTATAAGAGTGAGACAAGGTTGTTTTCTATCGCCATTCCTAGTAAAAACACATTAATAGTATTAGAGAAAAATGTAACACAACATTCATAGTGATTGTACATGGAAAAAGACTAATGTAAAGCGCATTAGGAGGAACTGGAGAAATGAAGGCTGTATGAAGATTTATAAAGTCAGTAAAACATGCTGATGACCAAGTATTCTGGCAAATAATGAGCAGATATTTTTAAAAGTATGGCAGCCAGGAAAAAAAAGTGAAATTAAATCTTTGGAAATAGAAATTTATAAAAAATAGAGGGAAAAAGACTTCAGGTTTGATGTCAAGCTAATAGAAAAAAGTCGAATGCGATAAATCTTAGAGGGATTTAAAAAAAGAGAAGCAGAAGGCACTGATATAATCAGTAACACTATAGAGAAGAATAAGGACAACTTAAAAAGAAAAAAATCTGTTAAGGAGTAAAATAAACGAATAATTAGGAGGAAGTTGGTGAAATGCTGGATGAGGAGCATCATCTTGCATAGGGAACAAATATGGCCACTTACAAAAATTACATGAAATGCTAACTGAAGATAAACATGTGTACTTGAATTTGGAGATTTGGCGGAAAGTGTTGTTTTGGCAGTTTTGGTGAAGGTTCAGACTTGAAAAGGTGAGTATATCTAGGAAATGGAAATTATTTATTACATATTTATTTTTCTGTATTTAGTAATTGGAAATTAATGAGAAAAGTATACGAGTATATATAAACAGTATACGAGTAAACGAGCACCTATCTCCTCTTCTCGAGACTATTTCTCGAATACAATTTCTACTATATCTCCTCATAGACGCGGGGCCCTGGGCGACTGCCCACCCAGCCCCTCCCCCCCCCCCTTCAGACGGCTCTGGATTCAACTATTAGTCTGCCTGAATAGTAAACGGAGTTAAGGATAAATAGAGAAGTTTCCGGAAGATGGGTCTATATAGTGAACTAGATTCAACTTATAAAAACATGGACTTCTCTGAAGACAAATGACTAACGATTGGCTCTTCACAGAAAGAAAACTGCTATGTTCTTCTCCATTTAGTGATGATGAGTATCCAACTGTAACATTTTGAATCAGTATAATCTCTAATCGCGGTCATGTAATGGTCTGCTTCATGTCTAACAAATACTATCGAAGAAAAGGCGAACAACAAAATGAGGGTGACATGATACAAATTAGAAGAAAATGTGTATATTAGATAATAATTATTATCTTTTGCTATAGAAACGATGAGTTTTAGCATATTTATTCCGATAAAGTCAGGAAATTGGACGAAGAATCCGGAAAATCCTATGTAACCAATTAATAAAGGAAAGATACATTATTGTGATCGCCGGATGAGACGAAAAATGAATTTTGTTAAAATGGCTTAAAATTTCAGTAGAAATTTACAAAACAAAGAAAATGAGCTCTATTGTAAAGACATGTAAGATGGATGAAGGACTAGTAAACCAAAGATATTCTTGTAGGTGTAATCCACCGAGATGGACTTCAAACGGTATTTGAAGTAAGTGCCATGTAAAATCACACTTGTACTATATATTTCATCATCGTGACCTGTATAAGTAACCCAAATCTTCCTTAGTAAATGGTAAATATTTATTATCAACATACTTAATCGTAATTTTGCATAAAATATTCACAGAAATGTAATCAATAACACCATGGCTTACTGATAATCTTAAAGTCAGTCAAATCGCCTTACAATCTTCAAGACCGCCCAAAGTGGTCTGAATGAAGAAAAGTAACATTCAGTAAACGTCAAAAGCATTGAAAATCAAATTGTAGTACCAATTACTGTTATTTATTTTTTAAATTTTGGCTTAGAGTTGCATGCACCGATAAACTACTTGCCATCCAGCGTACGAAAATCGAGGGGTCAAACATAATGAGCTGGAAGGCATCTCGGAAGGAATGGAAATCTTTCACGTCGAGCAAAAATTTTTTTAACTGTTTTACGAGAAGGGAACGTTTAAAGACAAAACTAAATAACAGGGAGACAATACATTGGAAATCTGATAAAAACGATATGGAATATAAAATAATGGAGGATTAAAATAAGTTGATTATGTTTCGATGAAATGTGGGCCATATATTTATAAAAATATTTATGGTAATAACGATTAAAACTTCTTATAAACTTCGCACAGCTTTGAATTTTAGTTATCAATGTCATTGCCGCATATGCCCTTTCGATTATCGCTATCGCATAATTATATTAAATTTTACCAATCATCCAATATTTGAAACTAAGTTAAGAATTTGTGAATGTTTTCATGCCATTGCCAATAGATTTACCATAGTATCTCGGTTACATTATAATTCTCAAGCGTCCATCCATCGAGATTTTCTAAATATTTTCATATGGAATGAATAACCAAAAGTCTTACAAGTATGTGCAACCGTAAGTTAAGACCAAGAAAAATAAATAATCTTGGAAAATATTAACGGTTTAGATACCAGGAATTTTATAATCCCATTATATTAACAGATGTACCAAACTTAAAAAATGGAGATGGACTGCGACCATCTCTCCATATGCGAACGTGTCATTTTTTAAATTAAAAAATACGTTAGACTCAGGCTGCGAAGGACTTCGACAATAGTGCACCGATTTGAACTTAGCTTACTTACGAGGATGATAAATTAGGAACTTCTGTGAAATTAGCGCAAAATACGTATATAACTGGAAAAATTACAATTTTTCAAGCCTCTTACAACGGAAAATTATAAGCGGCATTTTCAGTCCTCTTTTATTCCTTTAAAAAATTATTTTCATCTATTCAATGCAGTTGGCTTCAATTTTCGCTTCATCACCATAGGCAGTCTGTCCGTAGGCAGGTCCGTGATTATTCTTGGTTAAACCTGCTCCTCTCCAATTCCTATTTTCGGCAGTCCTCTTCATGTCTTGATAGCTCTCTTTCCCTTTCTAGTGGTCTCTCAGCTGATACCTTTTTCTTCCTCTTTCTTTTATCCAACCAGTTTTCTTTCAAACACGTCTTTAATCATGCTAACTCTCCATAGTTTGTCCGATCCAGTTCGCCTTCCTCTTTCTTATAGACTGCATAATTTTATTTTTACTTATCGAGTCGTAATCGTTTAAAACATAAAATTGATATTATTAATTAAAAATGGAATAAAATTGTATGAATTGCAGATAAAAGATTAATATATTCCGTTGTATCTATACAAATACTTTCAGGCAGTGAAACTTTTATATATCGTTAATTGTCGAAAAATTGTTGTATTCGAACAAAAGATGTAGGGAACGTTCACACGTGTCAGGATGTAAAACATTGAGCGTTTCGTTGTTCTTCCCTCAATGTCACTGCGGGCTCTGTTTTAGTGGGAAAAAGCAAATATTGAGAAAATTTCCAAAGCAAATTTTAGAAAACTACATCTTGGCTCTAATTTTCGGTGAGAGACAATGGCCGCGACATTTTTTGACTTGATAGTTGAATAAAGAAATTCATAGCTCATTTTTAATATTTATCGAATATTACAAATAAATTTCAATTACATCTTTAATAATATAAAACTTTCATGATTTAAAACTTTATTACAGCTACTTATTAATTTTCTAGGCCGTTTCCTTTGGACCACATAACGCAACACAAAATACGGCTTATAGGAAAATTAACAACCTGTTTGTTGCTATTCAAACGAAACAAAAACTATACTGTGTACAGAAATTGTAAAATTAAATTGCGATGAATAATTCTATTATTACTATATACTAATTTTCTGTAAAATAAAAATTCTAATGTAGCAACTTGAATTTAAACAAAATTCCGGTACGAATAAATCAATTATATTTTTTAATACGGTACTAACTATACTGTTGATAGAAATAAAAAGAACTATGTATCTTCCGGTTTCATTATGATCGTATCATGCTGCTACTATCGTAATGAAAACGGTCGTGTAACATTAAAATTCTGGAAGATACATAATTCTTTTTCATTTGTATCATGAGTAAATTTAACAAGGGCAGTTTGAACTTATTATTGATAAACTATACTGTTGACGTACGTCTAAACAATACATTTATTACGACTTAAATTTAATCTGAAAACTCAGAAATAGTATTTTTACCACATATTAGTTAGGCATATATGTAATACTGTCCAATATCTAAGTCCGATTTGGGGTATATAATCTCACGAAGACAGCAAAAACGGTAACGATAGCCATAACGGTAACCGTGACAGAATGACATACAACATTTTAATTATAAAAGGGATATTTTACTAACATACGTTATTATCATCGTTAAGTCATACTTCTAAACTATTACCAGAATTTCCTCTCTTTATTTAGTAAATTCGGTGGTATATCAACTTCTATATTTGCATAACCTTTCCCTATTCTGACAAAATCTGTGTTTGCTACAAAGGATCCTGATTTTGGCGCAAAACATTCTCAAGCTACATTTATCATTGCAGTATAAGAAAAAAGTACAATATTAGTGCCTCCTTACCTCCAAAAACTTTTGAAGGAAAATTATTTTATAATAGACTCATAGTATCTAACAAACCTGCTGCTAATAACCTTAACACAGTGGAATCTTAATATATATTAATGTAACTCGTGACTAAAATCCCAAATCATAAAATAACTAGAAATATCATTAGAATAATTTTAAATAAAATGTTAATTTATAATAAGGTTTTCTAAAAATAAAAAGATTATAAGTTATGATAATGTGGTTTTAGTAGCCATATTTTGCTATACATTTATACTTTGCATTATTTGGGGCACCTATTATAAGATTTAGGAATTCTTGACGGGTATGTACTCTAAATATTTTGACGATGAAAAAAATATTACGAAAGTATACTGCATAATAACTTTAAATGAATATTAAAATATGTGGAATAAATAATAAAAACATGAGGCCATGAGCCCAAATCTTGCTGATAGTTTAAGTGTCTACAAAAGATATCGTTGCCGTAATCCGTTTTATGACTACAGGTACTGCACACATTATGCATTGGATGTGGGCCCGGAGCCGAGATTGATAATTCATTTTGTGAGTCTTATCAAGCTCTGAATATTATGCCTTTGTGTATTGAAGTCTCTAAGTTAAATCATCTAGGATTCAACGTTTTTAAATTACGGTACTGCTATAAATTTACGTGTGAATTGCGTGATTACAGCCGACAAATACATAAATATGCGAATATATTGTAAAAGTAAAAGGCATGATCGTTGGAATTCAATCCTTTTTTCTGTGCGGTCCACTGTAAGATTTTAAAATTTTTTTGCCTGTCACGATACCGAAAAAATAACATGCATACTTATATGCCAATAACTTGGTCTGAAGTCGATTTGAGTATATCCTCTGCCTTACGACAGCCGGGTTTGTATCCATACGGAGGCGTCAAGTCTTTTTCATCTAAAAACAGCCAACATCCCACCGTCCGCAAAAAATTACGCACGTCTACGCAACGCGAAAAAATGAATACGCTTCAGAGCGAAAAATAGAATCCAATCGACGACTTCAGATGCGTCGAAGTACTATCACACTCGCACCAACGGCCACAAGAAAACCTCTTTCTAGATTTTTCCTTCCCCTTCCTCTTTCGTTTGGGGCGAACTCGCCCTCAAACAGACATCGGAGTGCAAGGAAGGAAGGGAGGAAGTAAGGGCGGGAGTGAGAGGGAGGGAGAAGGAAAGAGAGGTTGGCAAGGGCAACAGAGAGCATCGGACGGTGGTCAGATACACAGGGGTGAAAAGGTAAGGTGGGGATTGGAGTTGAAGGTCTGGGGGTGGGAGGGGAGAAAGAGGGGGAGAATGGGAAGAGAGAGTGGAGGAATGGGAAAAGGGTAATAGGGAATTGACGTGGGACGAGAGAGTGGGAGAGGGGGAGGTGGAGAGGGATGGAAAGGAAGGAAAGGTCCGTTGCATCGAAGAAGCTGTCCTCCTCCTCTACTGCCTCTCCCCCAACATCACTCCACCCCCTCTTCCCTCCTTTTCTTCCGTATCCCACTCCACTTTCTCCCTTCTACTCCCCCTCCTTCCCTCCCTCTATCTCCTCCTCCGCATTGCCTTGAAACCGGAGTCCCTCTCCGTAGGTCCGTGGGTTGGGCTATGAACCGGAAGTGCAGCGATGCCCACGCAAGCGAATGCAATGGCACCGGCTTTGGCGGCTTTCTTTCGGGCGCACTGGGCAACCTGCCCTCTCTGGTTCCCCATCCTCCTCCTCGGAGCCGACACCGCCCGCTCGCCTTCCCGGCATCGCCGCCCGCCGCCACACCACCCCGAGGAGGAGGTGGCTTCGCGCAGAGACGGAGCAGACCAAAGGGCCCAGGCAGCGTCGTGGGAGGAGTGGCCGGAGGAACAGGGAGAAAGGAGGAGGGAGGGAGGAGAGAGAGGAGGGAGGAAGGAGAGAGAGGAGGAGGGGAAAGAGGCGGAGGAGGAGGAAGGCCGGCGAGAGCGATAATGAGTGCAGTACGTAATAACCCTATTCGGAATCGACAATGGAAAAAAAGTGTTTCGAAAAAAATGTGTTTACTTTTGCTGCTAAGTGTTCCCAGAGTTGGTTTTTTATATAATACATTTCATACAAAAGTTCCTATCGTTTTTTTTTGTTGTTGGAGGGAGAGCGTCACGTGCTGTGCGAGATTACGACAAAAATATTTCCCCGCCGCTTGAGATGAAATGCAGTGAATTGTTTTTTATTAAAAGCGTGGGCCGCCTGTTATTTTTGCGAATTTTTCTACGGATGGGGTGTTTTTTCATTTATCGAGTTTATTATTCGTTCGGAGTGATGGCTGGTGTTTCGATTGAAAAAGATCTTCCTCATAACGTCGTCTGGATTCGACAACGCGGAGCGCGGGGAGGATTGACGTTTCTCACCTGGTTTGTGATGGCCCGTCAAGTCGGTAAGGCGTGCAAGAGAGTGTGAGAGTGAGAGAAAGTGTGGGTGGATTGGAATACAAAATGGTTTTGATGTGCGCGTCACCGCAGCCTTAACCCGGGATCTAATCAACTCCCCGTGGGACTGCTCTCGGTCCGAAGTATCCCCCAGAATTATTCGAAGGGTTTGACGTTTTTACCACGACTTTATTACCGCTACTTTCCTGTTCTAGGTTCGTTTCGACGAATCCCATTTTTTCTTCTTCCCGCAAAATTTTTCTCTATTATGATGCCCAAAATAAATCATACTACGACAAAGTATACGAACTAGTTGACGCACATTTCTACGCCTATAACGAAAATTACCGTTTTAATTTCTCGCGTAGTTCGCAATTTTATCAGAGGTGTATTTTTTGCGAGCCTTTCCATTTTCCTTGTGATCATAGCTATGATGCGATTAAGTAATGTCATAATATCCATTACTCGCAAAGAGAAGATTTTTATTGCTTAACTTTGATATTTCTGAGACTCCTCACTTTCGTAACCGATTCTTATTTTTTTATCAGTAAATAAACATTTTTTACGGTTCGAATTAATTTGGTAATGCGTTAATGGATGCTGCCTAGAGTGCCTCCTTGAGAGTATCAACAATCATGGCAGTCATAATTATTTTAGTCAAGAGCAAGACAACAACAATATTTTTAAAAGACCTTCCACTTTCATAAGTTGAAAGAAACATAATATTCCATTAGATTTGAGGTAATAATGTTACACAACCGCTAAAAATAATTCAGTTGACGACGACACAACATTGTATAGATTTTTATCGGATTTAACCATGACACGTGATTGAGCGAATAGACGAGTAAATTGTACGTCGCGCATTACTTTTAAAATCCCTCGCTTTGAATATTATTAATACAAGAATCTTAAACATGATTGATTGACAGATTAAACAGAATGTATCACAGAGGAGACTTATAGAACTGAGTTTCCGAGTACTTAATAAGTTATAGATATCGCAATTCTCTCATAGACTTAACAGACACAAGTAAGATTTATTGTTTTCGTTGGAAGCATATAGAACAAAAGCTTAGTTTTAGGCAAAATTCACATATAGAATTTATTATTTATGTTAAGCTGAAGTCAAAGATGTAGTTAAAAGAATAATAAGCAAATTTTTTTAATTCCTTGACAAATGCTAATTTAATTTCAAACATGAAACAAGCAGACGTCGGATGGAAATGATGAATTTGATCAAATGGCAGTTTTAATTATCAAGTAAATTTGTTTTAAAATGTTACCTGAATATTGCAAGAGAAATATATGATAGCCCATGGAATACTTTCTGAAAGATGACAGCTGAATTATAAATAATTCTTGATACAATTGATACAATTTTTCTATTCCACAGTTAACGACTATTGTACTTCACACCGTTGTACTAGTACTACTTGCGTGGTGTTTTATGATACGTAATGAACTGAACAATATTATTTCTAGGTTATGCTCATCATTACTAATGCATTATAATACACGAGAGAAGTAGTGAAATTCTAACAACAGCGCATACACTATACATATTCATATTTGAAAATCAGCAAGAATTACGAGATACATTTCTTACATATATAAATATAATACAATACATGCATTTTACTATAGTATGCAATACATACCTTCTGTCAATTAATTCGCCCATAAAGCTAATAAATATACATTATCAAAGAGTTTTTCGTTGCGAAGCAATGCTATTTCATTGTTTTTGTCGCAATTTATTTTAAGTAGAAAAGATAGAAGACGGATTCAAAACAATTTTGTAAAACTTTAACTTCCTATAAAAATATCCATGCAAAGTGGAAGCTAAAATGTAATACAGACATAATAATAAGCTATTTTGACAGGACCAAACAATCAGAGAATATAAAGATATTTTAAAACATTTTTGATCACAAAGATTGGAGGAATTTTACTTATTTATTAGGTTTTTGAAGTACTTTATAAAACCCTACAAATTATAACAATATAACGCGCAAAAATCAAATAAATAATATATGAAATTTTTTTAGAATCGAATATATATTGCTGAAAATATCGCCTATCACTAATAATAACTTTAGTAATAGGGCCAATTAAAGCATTAAGCACGAAGTAAAAGTAAATGTGAAGTTGCATAATTTATTGATACAGTAAATTTGTGATTCAGTTCAATAAAAATTACTTTTAGACTCAACAAGAGTGTAAACTTAATCTAAATTCTACTCATATCTATTTTGACAATGCACGACTATTTTGAAGGATAAGAGATCTAAGTAATGAATTTGAATAAGACAAAACTAATTTCGCGCAAATTTGATTTTTTTCTACCTATAACATAAAAAAATAAATGATTATGAGTATCGAAGAGTGCCATGTTTAATTTAACAGATCATGATAGGATAGAATCTGATCAAAATGATAAATATTTGCTTCTAATGGGTATTACGTCTTGTTTAAGATTATTTGATATGAAGATTGACCGAATAAGCGTGTAATTATAAAAAATATATAGGAGATAAATTCTGATGAGAAAAATAAAATAAATTTACAATTATTATAAACTAGGAATATAAAACGTGCTTAGTTTCCCTACGCTAAAAACATTTTTTTCGAAGTTATTTTGGTAGCGAAATTCAATTTCTGAGTAATATGTCTCGGCATACATTTGTTGTAAGTAGCCGATAGTTTACGCTTCTACGGGTTAATTTCCAGCATTGTTCGAAAAGGTGCGAGTTAACGAACCAGTATAAGAAGGAGCTGATTGGTGAGAGACGCTGTCGACTGAGGCAGTAATTTGAGGTAAGGGACGACTCGGATATCGCTTCCTTAATTGATTCGTTTCCGATCGAACATTTAAAATTCCCGATCGTTTTCGAGCGGAGGAAGAATATAACGGGTCCTTTGCTCCCCCAACCTTGAAAGGAGCCTCAGCCTCTCTCTCTCTGCCTCAAGGACGTACCAATCACCTGCTCCTCCTTCCCACTTTCCCCCGCAATTCTTTTTTCTCTATTCCGGAATCTCTCGCGAGAGCCATTCCTACCTTTTTATTTCTCGTTCCTCATTTAAATGTGTTCCCGAGTAGAGTTCTTTTCCGCACACAATAGATAAAAAAGGTCCGGACGGAAAAGAGAGAAAGTGAAATTTTTTACTTGGTTGTATGGTATTTATAGTAGTAATTTTAATCCAACTTTGTAGGCATTTCTCTCATAGTGAAAAATATCTTTATAATGCATCATTAAATAATTAGATGAAGGAAACCGAATCAATTATTGCTTCAAATTAACAAAGGGTCGAATCTAGCCTGTGTCAGAATTGAGAAAAAATCAATCATAAACAAGATGAGTTACAAACAAAAATATTTCAGATGCATGCAAATACAACAAAATTTGTTTGTAAAGAACTCGGAATTGCGCATTAAGATTTGGATCTGAATAATACCCTGCGAGCCGCCGCAATTGGTGTGTGACGGGGGATGAAAATCATCGGTATATCATGTAACTCTCCTGTTATGCTCTCTTATTGTTCTAGAAAAAGTATCCCTTATATCTGTCCTACTATTAATTTCTCTCATCTTGTCAGAGTGGTCGCGGCGTTATACGAAAGATGGGCTCCTCTGTTAATTCATCTTTAAATTCTTCTCTTCTAAATCTCTACAAAAGTTGATGTTTTCATGACGGTTTACCCAAAGGCTTACATTCAAGCTCATCTATTAGGTTCGTGACACATATGTACTTGCCTAGAAATAAGATTTTTAACAATTAGCAGTAAGAATTTGTTGAAAAATTATGCGGCAACGGAGTACATTAAGAGAAATGTTAATGTGAGGCCCGTTGAAAAACTAGTACCTAATATTAATGCGATGCACCTCAAGGCCAATAAATATCTCCAATGCCACTAACGTAGCCAGAAATGTGAGACGTGAAGACGCCCTTTTCCGAGGAATGGAATGTAGGATGCTACCACTTAGAAAGATGGATTTCATTGTTTTCAATTGTCTGGAAGCAAAACACATCCTCCGCATTGAATCAAATCTGTGATTCGGTGAAGACATAAACTTGCAACAAATCCACTATTTAATTGACCTCACCATTCATTTCCCGTTTTTATGGCTGCAACCGGTAAATGTAATGCCGTCAAGTGTAGCAGCTTTTGCTAAGTCGTTCCTTTTTATTTGGTCCTTTTTCGAGCCCTGTCATTCTTATATTACGTCCTCTCATTTGAGTAGGAACTGGAGGGGGACGCATTTAAGATATTGTTTTATCTACGCCGTTGAGGCCTATCCTCCACATCAGCGTGTATTTATATATGAATAACAGCTACTTTTATCCATTGCTGACCGAAAAAATTTCTTTCCAATTGCCCTTTTAAATATGTAGTTCTGACCTCCATGTTGGCTCTATAGATCCAATTTTGTACTAGTTTTTATTTTTGATTTCGCTTAAGGTCAATGCGATTATCTCAGACTTCTAATAATGCGATCAGCTTGTTGCAATTTTTAATCAATTTGCAGATTTTTCCTATCATTTTTTCGAGTGCAGTTTTACATTTCTGTTTTTTTTTCTTTTCTACACCCAGAGGTCATATTCATTGCTTCTTATTATTGCCGCCGAGATTTGATTGCAAGTGTGTTTGTGGGCCGGTAGGTTATTAACAATTGTGGAAGAGGAAATGGTGTGAAGTAATCGAACGAGTCTTAGAAAGATCCGTCACGGACTCGAATGCTCCAAAAACAATCAAAGTGTGCATTTTACGAGCTTGGCGCGTTGAAACTAGTCCATCGTACCGGATCAGAGGGAACGTGGACACACTTTACATCCCCGCTGTTTTTTCCACTTCTACCGACAGGACAATAAGACCTCACCTGTTATGTTGTAAGTTAGACCGATCTAGATAAGACTTTTTAAACCTATTTTCCCCGTTAGGTCGGCTATAGAAAACGATTTAGCGATAGCGCGAGGGAGAACAAGGAACGATGTTTACATGCCGGAGTTTCTCAACAGACGCCTGTGCAATGAAGGGAACGCCGAAGATTTTCAGTTTCAAACGCATTCGATTACTTACGTAAATAAGACATGCGAGTGATTCTGAGGCTCCATCTGCAGATTTTCAGCTCCCATGCAATGTGAGCAGGGAGGTCGGTAATAACACGTTTTCTGTAGAGCTCTAAGTCGCTGTAATAAACATTTCACGGTTTTGGAACGCGGATAAATTTTTTTATGAAGTACTGCGTTGGCGATGCCTAATAAAACATAGGGCAGTATATATTTTTTAAAAACTTCATACAGAAGCTGAATATAATCCTCCGTAAAGTTGGACATTTACTCTCGCGCAGGAATGACAATCTGCTAAACTTAAGTTTTATATGAAGTGAATACGATAGGAAAATGTCTTAAACGGCGTATTTTAATTACATACAGTGATCTTGGGCAAAAAATCATCGAATGCTGATTCGAATTAGAATTCTCACTGCAACTTACGAGCGTGGTGTCACCTCTGAGGTAGTTTTTTTGGGATGAAATTCACCCATGGTTTCATGGATGCAGAAGTCGCGCACCTATTTCAGTTATTAGCTACTTATGTATTGTGACTCCTCATCCCCGTATTTCCTGCTAAGCATTCAGTCCCGTCATGGGGTGTACGGTCCGTTTGGTTTGTTGGTTTAGGAGCGGCAGTAGGACAAAAAAACGGGACACGGGCAATTTTTTTCACGCGCTCTACGATTGCGACCCTGAAGACTCCCAAGCGAGGCGCAAGTTGCATTTGCATTACGTGTTAATATCATTTATTACCCCTCAACGGGGAGGTGTCCGAATGTCCATATTTGACTAATGAGCCCACTCACCGGTCTTGCCAAACCCGCCCTGCCACCTCCGCAGAACCTGATACTCGGCCGCCCTGCCCCGTGCACTCTTATGCAGCGCCATTTACAATGCGCGCACGCACACATTCGCGCACACTCACACGCGCGCGCTCGCATGTGAGAAGATGAATGATTGGTTTCTTCGGTCCCGATGAAATCTCAAAGCAACGGTTTAGCGATTCAAAAAATATGTGTGTGCGTGCCATAACCGCGATAGGAAGGAATGCGTTTCTAACGACCGTGGCGTCGACCTCGTATTTATGAAGCGCAAGAGAATGTTACGTCGAATCAGAAATTTCAATGAGAATACGCTGCTATTTTTTGAGAATTAACTGCAGCGTCTCAGCACTTGCTACAAAATCTCGCTTATTGTTTCTTAAAAGTCTTTAAATTTTTGCCAAGTTATCGAAAGATTTTAGTCAATCACTGACGTGATGGCCATTTATATGATCTTCCCATTAAGCTTTACATTCAATATTTTTATAATATTTCCACGAATGACAACAACGCAGTTTCTATTAGGTAGCCGGATTTAAAAAAATTAAAAATCACAAAGTTTCAAAACACACTGTCCAAACACTGGCATTACAGAGATTTCAACAATTATCGCACTGGGTTTTAAAACTTCAACTTAATGGTTTCTCCAAAGCGTATTGTAAGGGGAAGATGGGTACACAATACATAGTGAAAACGTCTATAACTTTAAATATCGTACATAATATGCTACGCAAAGACAAAGTATAAGATATCGCTATGAGATGAGGAAGATTTTTCTTTTTGGGAACAAAAATTATGGATCTCACCCGTGCACAGAGTCGACGACGAGTCGGACGGCATTTAGCCGAGCGGCGACAAGTTCGATTCCGGTCCGAGGCCGGCGACTCGGAAGGGGAGATACGCGCAGCTCGGACAACGGCCGACAGACGGGCGGCCAGCCGGCGAAAAAATGGGCGAGACTGGCCACTTTTTCTTTCTCTCCCTCACTGCGTATCGCCGGGGTGGAATCTCCTTCTCCCTTATATGGACGGAAATCTCTCGCGAATAAATGAGGAGCGTCGTAAAATAGTTTCCCGCAGGCTTAATAAGGAAACTTCGCGTTTATTTTCGTATTGGGTTGGGGGAGGGGATAAAAAATGGGAATATTCATTAAGTTTGAGCTGCTAGAGGATATTAGGCGAGGAGTGATCGGAGAATCGAGTACGCGGAGCAAGGGACGGAAATAAAACGTTAGTGCCCCGCAGCAAATCATACGTACGTTTATTCCACTAGTGTTAATTAAAAAGGGGGAGGAGTTGGCGGTAATTGTTGAGGTGATAGCTTAAGAGGCGGAGAAAGAAGGGATGGAATTTGAATGCTCGTAAGAGCTGCAGAATTCCAATTTCATAAGGAAGAATAGCTCGCGAGCGATGGAAGTTGTAATCTTGAAATGGTCACAGTGATTTTTCTTAAGGAACTAATGAAGATATTTTTACATTTTGATCTAGCTATATCATCTGAATTCCAATGAGAAAAATAATATTCTTGAGACTTTAGGATAGGGGTAGGCGCTGTACCTCACCACTAGTATCAAACTCATGTGTTTGTCGTTTCATATAAATTTTATTGCTGGTTCGAGGCAGAAATGGAATTTTTGATGCATAAGTATATTAGCGCAATAGAACAAGTACTAGTAGATCACATGGCGGATTAAATATAGTCCTACATCCGCGGAGAGTTTTGACATTTGAATAAAATACAAATCTTCTACAAACATAGGTATACAAATCCGTACTCACGATCTGTGAATATTTTTACTGCTTCTTTATTTTATTCTGCAGTTGATTTCAAAGATAAAAGGATGATAAGACAAAGATGTAGTAGGTAAGAAAGAGCACAAAAGTAAGACGGTTCAAGAAAAGAACCTGCTCTACTAATGATTGACTTTAAAAGACTAAAATAAAAACTAATGAAATAAATTTAATATTATTTTTGGTTTTTCAAAATAGTAAGTAACCCTAGAATTATTTGTATTTATAAATTAAAAAGTTGTCTTTCTGATTTTTGTTACTTGTTATGTAATGCAGGTGTTCCCAAACTACGGCCCGCGCAGTGATTTGATCCGGCCCGCCTTATCTCATATATTAATCAGCAAGAGTTTTCATTAGATATCATTTATGATAGCTAAACGATATTTTCCGAGTAATTGGATGCAATATACTTTTAATATAAGCGAATGACATATTAAAGAATCGAAAAAAATTCTAAAAACACTTTGAAAATTTCACACAGCCTGATCAGTCATTTGAAATGTCGTATGTGGCTGCACAGTGGATCATGAAGCCTCATGTGGCCCTTTCAGTAAAATGTTTGGTGACCCCTGATGTAATGCATGACAAATTGCAAAAAGTCTTATGCCGAGCTCTTGTTGTACCGGCATCAGGTAAAAAAATAGCACTTGCAATAGAAATCCAATATTTGGATCTAGAAATTGTCCGTTTTTATTACGAATGTCTACTCGTTCGGAAACTACTACTAAATGATCTGGATATATATTTTCTCTCATTGGAAATCATCAAAATCCATCGCATGAAATCCTTAGATTCTTTTCACGTTCCCGTTGTACGTACTGCTTCCATTTAATGTGTTCATATATGAGGAGTAAAAACTTTCATTTTTTGTAAAATACAACATTGAAACTTATACCTTATTTTCAAGTACGTGATAATGATATACTACTATTTATTCCAGAAATATAGTATCATTTTCTACTACTTTCTATTTATTCACTACATATATTCATATCGAAATTAATAAAATAATTTTTGTCCTGTTTCAAAATTATTCCTAACTCTACAGCTAACCTGTCTGCTTAGGATATTATGATCATTTCATTCCAACAATTTCTAGCTTGGCAATCTCATCATTTGAGAGGGAGGGGTTATCATCGACGTATCTCTTCGAGAACGTCCGTTTGGGCTGGTTTATACTAGCTTGGGTATTCCGGACCCAACTAAGAATTTTTTCCTGTTTCAAAATTACAGCTCATACCTATCTACATAGGATCTTTAGATCATATTATCACATCAATTGCGTAACTAATATTAAATATAACTTTTAATAATAACAGCGGTTTAGCTGGTGATCTCAAATAGTATAACACCGAAACAAATTAATTCACTGCAAAATTATCGAGCTCGTCTTATGGCTGAAAAAATATTAAAGAGTTAGAACTTCAATATCAAATAGTAGAAGATGTATTTATCTCAGGTAGGTATTAGCAATAGCTAAAACAAGGTTATAAAAACCGAAAGTAGATTCTAAAAAGAACCTTACTATGGCCACTGGAGATACCTGAGATAAGTACTTTTTAAATTTTTTTGACAATGAAGTGCTTATTCTTGAACCGCACCAGGCAGTGATATTTGTATTTATTGATGCGAAAGATACATTCTATTTTTTCTAAAACTGAACTCATTAACTGTGAAGCAGTATTGTGAGCATTGTTAAAATTACTCAACGAAACTTCTAGTGAAAAAATGTTTTAGCCGAGGCACTTTAGCAATGCTGATGAAATGGTTACCGACGCAAGCTATTCGATAAATTAGGGTGTGGTTTTTTTGAGCAGACGCAGTTTTTGCTGCAGATATTCGCAATGTTTTTTAACTCGAAATGCTAACGATTTGAATAAAAAATGCTAGTATGGTCATGCCATTCTTTTGGGTGGTAACGCGGAAGGAGAGAGAGAGAGAGATGAAGGCAAAAAGAGAAAAGGCAGAGAGAGAGAGAGAGAAGAAAGAGAGAAAGGTAGAGAGAGAAGAAGAGAGAGAGAAAGGATCCTTTGCTTCCGGGAGAAGAAAGAGACGCTGCGTTTGAATGCATCTCATTCACGGGGCGGAGGATGAGGCTATTCTAATGGGGTGGACAAACTACTCCCATCTGGTTTCGAACCCGGTTCCGATGCAGAGGCGGCGCACAAAACGAAACTCTGTCCTTTACCCGTTAGATCCGTTCCCTTTAGATTCCGTCCCCAACATAAAAAAATACGATGGAGCGAATGTGCGACTTTGTAATGTACGTTGTACAAAATTTCATCGATATCGGGTACTTAAGTTGCCGTGAATACAAAAAATATACGAGAAAGGTACGATGTGCAAGTTACTCGGTTATCAGGGTGACTATAAGTTACATCAAACTTTTAGAACAGAAAAATATCCGAAATAAGTCTTTAATTTGCTTTGGGTACTTGAATAAGAAAACCAGAATATTAATGGCACTTATGGTGCCGTTGAGTCGATGGCGAAATTTATAATACTGTGAGAAGAGGTTTCATGCGAAATGATGAATAAAAACTATATAGTCTGTTGTAAAGCATTATAGAGAGTAAATATATTTGGTGCAGAGTTTGCAGTGCTTCATCACTATATTAGGCAACAATTTCCGCGAGAAAGAGCTATTTCTAAGATTGGAAAAAATAATGTTCGTAGACAGTTCCGGAGGATCGATTTATGCACGTTAGAGCTTATGTTGTGTAACAGTTCGCAAAATGAATAAATTTGCAAATGCTATACAATAGATTATTACATCTTCCACCTCGTCTTTGAAAATAAGACAAATATACTAAAATTAAAATTCCTCATGTTTCTATTTGAAAGAGTTAAAATTTTCATATTATGGGATAGCGCTTGATAGCTCTCATGAATTGATAATTCGTAAATGAAGGAGAAAAATATACGAGGAAGATATGATTAGTTTCTAGAAGCATTTGATCATGGATTAACCTTTTAAATTGATTCCAAGGTCAATAAAAGGAATGCATTTTTGAAGGCAGACTTTTTTTAGGCTCATGCGGACGGACTGTTGCGAATTCTTGTGTGCTACTATCGATATTATCACACTGTGAAGATACGATTTCCAAACTATACGGACTTATTCTTTCTTTCGCAACAATCTTCTTTGTGAAAATGTTTCTAAGCTAGAAAGTAATCTCTTGATTTATGATAGAACTCACGTAGCATGCGTAAATATTGATCAGAGGTTGGGCAAGTAAAAATGTCGTATTGGCTGCTGAATGCAACAAATAGAATATTCAACTTCGAGGAAAAGGAGGTTCAATGACATTTCCTAATATGATCGAGATTGGCTGCATATTTATCGTGCCCAAACTGCATTTAGCAGATTCGTTTGTTTCCAATCGCCAGTTAATGTGTATGTTTAGCCACAACAGTCTCCTTGTGGTGATTGTAATACACGAGAAAGTAGCTAAAGTTTCCCGAGCATGCGCAGTAAATCCGATGGTTTTGTTTGTACATGCGCACAAATTCCAACGGGATTCTATGTGACCGGAATCAGCGAATGAATTAACTATAAAGTAAATGGATAAATGATCAGAAATTCAAAGAAATAACCGAACAAACTGTAAAAATAGAAACATATAATCGGCCGATATTATACATTTTTCTTAAAAGCTCACCAGTTGAATTGAGTATCAGATGAATATTTTATAGTAAATGTCAATTAAAATTTTTACTTAAAAATTAAGCTAAGGTTTGATTTTAATTTGATACATGCTTACAATTATATGGTGTCAATTGAGTGTAAATTCCTGCAATGTATCGTTTTAGACAAAATTTTTAGTTTAACATGAATGTATCATGAAATCACTGTACTACATCCCGAACGATTAATATTTCAATACCTACGAAATAAAGTATATATTCATATGAGTATCTGTTAGAACAATTAGATCATTTTCTTTAAATTGTTAAAATAAACTAGGGCTAACGCAAGCGTTAAAGAAATTAGCTAGAGGGCAGTTATACATAAGAAACTGAAATATTGGGAGTTTTCTAGTTTTATTTTCTAAACAACATGGTCATATAACTTATACAGTAATAAGTAATGTAGTAGAATATTAGCTGTGTTTTCATTACAAACTCTTTAAAAAGTTTTGAAAGAGGAAATTTTAAAATGTCATCAGTGAAATAAATATGATATTATTAGAGATTGCATGCTGAATACGTTCCCTGAAAGTAATTCAAAAACTCAAATTTAGAATGATGGACTCGTTTATAAATATTTTGTATTTTTAGCGTTAAATCTTCATCCAGCAAAAGCCAGAATTCTAAACTTTTTGCCTTCATTTTATGGCAAAGGAACTTTTAGGAGCTATATTATCATTCAAACATATTCTATATTATAGTATTTTTGTAAATGAGAGATATATACGGCACAATTTACAATGGAAACTAATTTTTAATGACATTTCTCTCTTGCGCTTGATGTGAGAAAAAACTGTTAAGTATAGCTGATAGTGAATTATATACTTTGTTTTGAAACTTTCTTGGTTTATCTGCCTTTGAATGATTCGTGGTCACAGGAAATTGCCAAATAACAAGCACCGTTGGTCATAATAAAATATTACATATATACACATAATACTTAATCTAAAACTATAACATATGGCATCTCATTAATTGTCAATGCAGATTTTTGTTTTCTCTAGGGTTATTTAGGAAGAAAAAACGCTTACCTAAGCAGTCACGGGAGATAATTAGGGATAGGTTAATATACTGCACCCTGTGTCACTCACCATTCTGTTAAAATGTAGGATAAAATCTAAACAAACATGATTATTAAAATTTTGACACGGAGAACTTATCTAGTGACATCAAAATGGTTCGCCAAAGACCGGCTTGTTGACAAGAGATACAAGTATATCAGAACCTTTGCTAGTCTATGTATGGAAGTCTATTTAGTGTTCAGGGAATGAGTAAAAGTGGAAACCATTCGAAGAATTAAAAGCAACACAGCATGAAAGAAAATAAGTTGAAATAATGCCTGTAAAATGCTACAAATGCAACTGGTGCTTTTTTACACATACGATAAGAAAGGTGGATATCGAGTTCCAGTAAGGTGCAGGATGACATCTCCCTTGTATGCACTGCGGCCTGTACATTGTAAATGTATGTGCAAGCGCAGTTGTCGTGACATATATATGTATATATATATATATATATATATATATATATATATATATATATATATATATATATATATAATACCACAGAAATGTGATATATAAAGAAATCAGGAATAATATGGTAGCATAAATTCCTTAGGCTCACTTTACAACTGAGGACATTAATAGTATTAATCTCTAAAATATTAAGCCTCGTGCTAAATTCCCTCAAGCAAGATTATATATTCTAAAGAGGACTTGAATAAAAACATTTTGCTATAGAATGGTGTATTAGTAGAAAATTTTGTCTGATTAAATAAGTGGATTGAAAATAATAGGCATGCATAATATCATCAGCCATGGCTGTGAGCTTCATCTTACTTTTATCTCAATTTTATTCTCTAGGAAACATTTTTATATTTTTGGTTATTTACGGTGACACTATGCCCGAGAAAAATTGAGTTGGATTACATTGAAATGACAATACGCTTACCGCTTAACAGGTGGAAATTAATAATCAGCTAACTTTATAGCAAAATGGAACTTAGAAGAGTATTGTTTAAACTAGAGAAAACCATGTCTTTGCATTAAAAACATGTTCATTAGATTATTGTGCAATTCTTGTCTTCTAAATATAATTCTTTTACGACTTGCTGATTCCCTCTTTTCTACGCGCAATCGGTATTTAAGAGTTAGTGCAACGAACAGCTGGTCAGTTTCAAAATGTTTTGGAAGAAAAGTGACTTTCTATAATGTCATTAAAGCTCTCACAAACAAGACAGTTAATAAAATTGTTTTCTTTCACTCATCCATTGGACTCTTTGCGTCGGAGATTTCAACGATGCACCCTCTTGCTCCGTCTCACTGCCACCTGGCGTCTGAATTATAACTATTGTTTTGATTGGAAAATAGATGAAAATAAAACAGTGAATTCTAGGAGGAAACAATTTGCCTAATTTTAGATATTATAGCAGAGCCACCATACTCAGCATTGTATAAAAGAAAGACTTATGTACATTAATTAAGGAATAGCACAAGGTCTCCCGGATATATTTTGTTCGTTGGGGCTTATATCAGACGTTAGATTAGCAGCTTAGGTGTGCGAAAAATGATTGTTCCTTATATGAAAACATTACGGGGTTATTGTTTTTCTTTTTTTTAAACCAATACACCTTTGAAAACATTCTAAACTAACAAAAATACAACAAAATAAAACAAATTCTCAGCAATACGTGGTGTCATATCTACCAAGTTATCCACAAAAATACTGTTAGAGAAGATCATGTAAATGTGTATGAAAATAACGACCAAAACATTTCATTACGCCACAAGGCTAGGATTTTATAAAACTAACGATGGAGTAGGCTCGTTTTAAACCGGTAGTTGTCACGAAATTGTAAAGAAAGATGTCTTAAGCTATGGATAGCCGTGTCACTCCTTAGCATAGGTCTCGTTAAGGTTAAGATCGTGCTCCATGAATGCTATGCATCATTGCGCAACTTTTTTCTAATTCTCTCTTCGTCTATCGTCTTTCGCATCCTCTCTCATTCACTCGCATCCTCCCTTCTCCCATTCTCTCTATCCCTTCCGCATCGTCTCTCTCTGTGATGGCGCCACCTCTTTCTACTCCCTGTCCTTCAGCGAGGCGTCATGCGTTTCCCTTGCACTTCTTCTACTTTCCCTTTTCCTTTGTCGATTCGCGAGCACGGGCTTTTGCGTTCGCGGCGGATAGTGGTGCCCCCGCCGCCGGTTGGCGTGGCAACCAACGCATTCTGCACAGATAGAAGAGAGCGAAGGATAGAGAAGAAAAAAAGCAATGCCAACGCCGCACTCGTATCCTCGTGACAACCGCTGCTGTTACACGAACTACAACGCAACGACTATGGCGATCGATTTAGATATCTATCGTCGTTTTAATACGGTAAGTTTTATGAGAGTCGGATTAAAAGACATTTTTCGCGAAGGAATTTCGCGATGTCGCTGTCGATAAGTCCTTTTTAACAGATTAAGCAATCGAACTCTTAAATATTCCTTGTAGTTCAGCCGCAAAAGTTTCGCGGCAAGATTGCATAGGCATACAAATATGTATACATTTCCTAAGATTGGATTCATAAGAAAACGGTCTTCTGAAGCGATTTTTCGGATATGATGGCGGACTCATCGTTTTGCTCGTGTTAGATTAAACGGTTACGGTTTGTTTCTCTAATCAGACAAGGAAAACAAAAAGAATTTGCAATGTTGTGATCGACTGTTATATCAAAAGAGCGTTACTCATTAAGTTTCTATGTAAAAAGAAATAATCAGACACCCAAGCGTTTAAATCCATTTCTCCTTTCCTTTCTATTGCACCAGATAGCATAAGATACAGGAAGGCTTGAAAAATGTTAATTTTCATAGCTTTTTTATAAAATGTATGTTGCTGTGCGGCGGCTATTCGTTCAGTGATTGACTATGACAGCGACCGTAATATATATAAAAAAATTGGTACACTTGTTGAAAGGTTTCATTAATATTCCTCAACAAATAAGTAGAGAATGCAAAAATAATGTTACGCTGTTGACAATACATACTGAACGTCTTTAAAGTGTAACTCAAACATAATTTGCAACTACTTATGCCTCATAGAAGCACAACGTGCATTTTTATGTAAATTATTACAGAAACTGAGTGCAAATGATGATAGATATTTTTCTGTTGATATTATAAGTTAAAGTGAGCAGTATGTATGGATATTTTAAAAGCTGAAAAATGTTAATGCGGCTTAGAGAAATGAAAATTCAATAATCCACAAATCTAGTTCTACTCGGTAGCATAAACATTTCTTACAGTTTTTTCAGTAAACTTTAAGAGCATAAATTTTCTGTATCGAGCGACAGAGGCCGTTGGTCGAATACAGTAATTAATTGATAAATAGAAATTAGTTACAGAGGCCATACAGTAATACAGTAATTAATTGAGAAATAGAAATTTCTTCCAGTTCCTGTAGTAAAATCCTAAACTATTGTATTACCGACTAATAATTTCTTAACTTTTACAATTATACCTGTCAAACCATTTTCATATCAATTAAATGCCATAAAACTAACTTTTACTGAAAGAAATAGCAATTTTTTAATCGATTTATGGTGGAAAAAAGAAATCAACCCGATCATTCGTGCATAAAAATTCTTTCAGCCAAGAAGAAATAATTTTTCCCTAGGAATCTATTTTTGCGCGTACCTACGTATTCCTTTGCCAATCCACTCTCAAAACATAATTTATGACATGGC
This sequence comes from Tanypteryx hageni, assembly GCA_028673005.1. Lineage (NCBI taxonomy): Eukaryota > Metazoa > Arthropoda > Insecta > Odonata > Petaluridae > Tanypteryx > Tanypteryx hageni. Next base: position 22,652,570 of record CM054112.1, read on the forward strand.
ATTGAAATTATGGAATTCTTGGTTAAATCTGCGAAGTCACGCGACAGCGTAGACCTTGGAGTATATAAAAGTTGGTTGTAACATAAGTTTAGGCATAGCCTTCCTCCTGGGCGGCTATCGTGTTCATCACACAATAGAAACACGCCCACTAATTTTCGTTTTGCGATTACATGAATGCATAGGAGAAAAGATAATCGCGAACGAAATAGTCGCGGAGAGAGAAATGTGGGATTAGATGAGTGTCAGGGATAGATGTGTGTTATGAAATTTTTTTTCCTGTTAACCGGACGTTCTTAACCATACAATAGGACTAAAATTAAGAAAATACGAGATAGATTTAAAATGCGCTACATCCTAGGATGTCAAATCGCGTTTTCTTGCATTTGTTTTCAATCAGAGAAGGAATCAAAATCATAAAAATTCGAAGTTCGGTTTCAACGATAGAAAAATTATTTATACTGTAAGAAACTATGATTATATTTTATCTCTAGCGATTTAAAAACGCTGTACTCGTTCAATATTGAAGAATTCTATGATTTACTTGCCACACGAAGAATACCCACTTTCTGGCTAATATTATTGTATCTACTAACAGGGTAATACTATAAAAGTTAATGACGTTATTTCACCGAAACGACTTTCAATTGACGAAATAAATGACGTTCTCTACGGTTTTAACGATCAGGATAATCGCAAACTTGGTTTCTCTCTACTTTTCCTACTTCCACGGAATCATCTAACCTAAGTGACTCGCCGTCTAGTTCTTTCAGTTGCCAATATTTGGATGTGACAACAGAATTAAAAAAATGCGACATTCGCGATACAAACACCTATCATGTCATTTTAAGAGTTCGTTCTAAAAGTCCCCATTCGAATATCGAGAAGCCCTAATCTCGTCCCTCGCATCTTAACTTTCCCTCCTTGCACTGCACCTATGTACCTTGCTTCTCTCCTCTTCACTCGCGCCTCAGTGCTTGCGGCCAACGCCATCTTTGGGGGCGACTCCGATTTTTCCGGCTGCCGGCTCTTCGCCCGTCCGAGCGTAACGACTCCCCGCGTGTCCGAGCGTCGCATAACCGGTCTCTCACGGCGAGCGCGCACCTCTCGTCCGCCCGATCGCCATCCGCCTCTCCCCTCTTCGCCGGGCGGAAAGCCGGCGCCCGGCCGGGGTACCTCCGCTCGACTGAGCCCTCCCTGGAGTCCGAACCGAGGACCCCTCGCCGGAGGAGGGAATCACCGAGGGTCGCCCCCGGGGCGGGGATTCGAGTCACGGCGCGTTTAAGAAAGGGAAAGACGGCTTTTTTACCCTGGAGGAAAGGCTATACAGTCTCTTAGGATGGCCTTCTTTATCTCAAATTCTCGAGGGAGACCCGATCCGATTGGATCGGAGGGAAGAAGGGTTCTCTCCTGACCTGTGTTAGACGGGCAGTCTCAGAGGAGACGTTCTTCGGAGCGGTAGATTATATAAAGACAGACGAATGGGATTTTTTTCTGAGGGGTCGAAGAGTTTTTTATGTTTTCCTACGGATGTCGTAGCCTTTTTTTCCTGAATGCACCTGACAGCGGCTCTCTTGGAAAAATAATACGGATACGGATCGCGCCTCAGCGGTTTACGGTTGGATAAGGGCATTTGGATATTTTGTAGCTCTATTTTTAAACCCTATTTCTCTTCCGTGAGCTTCAAAAGGTTTTTGCGAAAGCTATTCTGGGGTAGGTGGTTTGGTTAGTTAAATTGCCCGTTTAGCTTATTGTTAGATGCAGGCAGATGAAACGTTATATTTCTTCGGATTTTATATTTTTAAGGCATTAGAATTACAGGAAGAAACACTCTCCCTGCAGAGATTTTTAAAAACTATGCTTTTTTGAGATATAAAAGTTAGAATATATCTCCATCATCGGTCAGGACTTAATAAGCGCAAGAGATTACTGCGTTTCAAATGTGAGAATTTGCAAATTAGTTGAGCAATGGTTCGTTCTTCTAAAATTTTATTTTTTTATCATCTCAAATATAAGTTGAGGCTGCGTAGTTTATAAAGACTTCTGTTCGCCTAAAAATTCGCTGAAACGATCATTTTGTCCAATTCTATTAGATCTTACACAGCGGATTTACGATGCGGTGTCATCTATGATTTGAACGTTAATTATTATGAACACAAAAATAAAGAACAAACGTACTTTTACTGTGACGTTCGACAAGTTGAGAATAACTTGGATATTAAATTTTCAATTCAAACCACTGGCACTGCAACTTATTTTCAAACCGCTGCCAGAAAGTTGCCAATTTTCCTAGTTTTGAATTTCTGGCATTAAGACCTGCGTTTAATTACGCCTGACGTTTGTTGTTACCAGGAGACAGAGCAATTAAGTTCCGCATTTATTGTAGTCTAGAATTCTTACTTTTATGATCCGGTTAATTTTCGCCATAAGAGGGTATCTCACAATGGTGTGATGATTACGAACTTTTTATAAACATTTAACCATTTATTTCAACTTAAGAGGATGAAAGCAATTTTCCTATTACTGGTATGAAAACTAAAGTAGAAAATAGTCGTCCGTCAACAACTGCGCTTTTAAGAAACTATTATGTAAATGTATATGGTTATTTTTTCAACGCAGTACTCAATATACCAAAACAGTCTAATAGTAATAAATAAGTAAAGAAGGAGACTACGGCGAAATTGATGTTAAATAGAAACTCCTTAACCGTAACATGTTACGGTTAAGGAATTAATTTCTATTTAAAGTCTAACAGTAAGATAAACGAAACTTCATCGCCAAATTAAGAATGCTTATGGTTATTATTCGGCGCAGTATTTTAGCATTAGCAATGTCGGGTTAGTTGAAAAATCACAGAAGAAATTTAAGATATTTTGGTTAGACATGTACTGTACTGTACACCACGTACAATTTCATCCTACCTACGTTAAACAATGCCACAAATGTTTTAAGGACAACTAAATTGCTTTCTCCTAAGTAACAGTGTATAGGTGAATATTTTCATGTAACCTCGCACCTTAAGTTTAATAGGGCAAATAATCTTATGAGTGAAATCAAAAGCGAATGTAAGCCCGAAAGGTTTTGAAAACAGAATCACCGATCAGCCGCAAATTTCTGCGATTACGCTACTCGAATCCTTACGATCTAGAGAAGGATATTCCGAACACCTTATTCCGCTGAGCACGAGGAAATGATCAAAATCCGGTCATAATCTTTATGGGTGTTATAAAAAGCGAGGAGACAAATTTCTCGCGAAGAAAAATATTCTATCAGATCAAGATCTAATCGTTGCATAACGGATTGCAGAACCCGAGAACCTGTTTCAGTTACTCTGAAAATGTTTCGGAGAGATTAAGAAAATCGGTTCTTTGGTAGAAATCACGCGCAAGATTTTTAGCAAGCGAGCAGATTTGTAGAGCTAACGGAGGAGGAAGTCTTATTCGTAGAAACTGTAGGATATTTACTCCTAATACTCCTAATATCTAGTGACACTTCTAAATGACTTAAACACTGTTATTATCTATCGGCGTATAATAATAATATCTACTTTCTATCATTGTAAGAGAGATTGTCACTGATGCGGCTGCTTCGTTGGTCGAACGTGCAGTGCGACAGCTCACGACAATGGGCACAATGAGTTTACGGGTTCGAAACCCGCTCGGTCCAAACACGTTTCCGAGTGCACATTCATCTTTAACTTTTCATCTCTTCCCTCTGCCATTTCATTTTACAGATCCGGCTTCGTTCATCGAGCGAGACTACTCGCTTTTCCCTCTCTTTCTTCTTACATATCTGCCTCTTGGAGGTCGCGGGTTCGAATACCGCTTCTGCCAAAACGGAAGTCGGGGAAATTTCAACTCGTCGCGAGGTTAGCCCTCTTATGGGGGGAGCGTGGAAGTGAGGTGTCACGCGAGCAAAGCAAAGCAAAGCCTTCTGATTGATATTCATCGCGAGGACATATGTAGGCACGAAAAGTTTTTTTCGGATAAAACTTAAGACTTCGAACGGTTGAAATTTCGAACAGGTTGGTAAGATCTAAATCATTGTAACGGTTGCCATTGCAAAAATACTTTGATACTAAACGACTGACGTTGAACAGTATAAGAGAATCGCGTATATATTTTAACAATCTATATTCGTTCGGATAGTGGGTAGTGGGAACTTGATTCATCATGTCATTAAGTTTGCACCACGCGCAAAGCTCTTCATTCCAGTCTTAGTCCGCCTGGAGCGACTTTTCGGCCAATTTCGATTGACATCATCACATTCGCGACGATGATGACTGGCATAAACTTGTAGATCTCAATGCGGTATTGGTTTCAAACCGGTAAACGTTTTACCCCGATCACTCGCGGAAGCGGAACTTAGGAAAATACAACCGGCTATTCACTACATTAATTTCCAAATTATTTATTGTCGTGAAACTTGGGCGATTTCTTTAGAATATCCACCGTCAAGCGGTCACCCGTTTGATGCAGATTTTGTCGGGACCGTGATGTGAGAAAGGAAATTGGAGTAAAGGACAGCATCGCGATACACACGCACACGATTTCCGATATTTCGGAACGGTTCAGAGCTCCATTCTTCCGCAAACCATTCCTCCGAGAGTGCAACAACAAAAATCACGTTTCAGAGCGAGAAATGGAATACCGAAAAATGCACTCGGTCGGATGCACTCGCTTTTAGAAAGAGCGAGAGGGGAAAACTGCTCTCAATGCGAGCGAGAGAACTGGATCGCCGTTTGCTTTTTTGCCCCGCACGGCTTCTCCGTTTCGCGAAGTAGGTAGGAGAGATCAAGGAGGAGACCACGTGGTCGAGAAAGGGAGAAGGAGTGAAGTGTCAGCTTTTAACTCCCACCCTCGAGTTCCCCTTCCTTCTTACGTCCACCATCAAACGCAACCTCTCACTCCTCCTCTTCTCACCCCACCTCGCGGGCAAAACCCCGCCGCCGCCTCCTCCTCAAAGTGGCGAGGCGGCAGACATTGCAAAGGAAAAAAACGGAATATCTTGCGACGTCCGCTCCCTCTCCTTCTCCACCTCCTCCTTCAGCCACCTTCTCCTTCCCGCCACCTCATCCTCCGCGATGCACACTGATGTAGTCCCGGTTCGCGCGTATTCCAGAACTCCAAGAACCACCTCCTCATCCTCCTCCTGGATGGGAGGAGGCCGAAGCAAACAAAACACTCGCACTTGCATGCTCCAGGAGCCGATTTGCAGTCGAACGGATCCCCAAGCTCTCTCCGCCTCCTCCTACAATGCGACTAGCGTAGCAGCCTTAAAAAACCTCCACAGCTGACCATTAAAACTCCCGAGCGGGACCATTTAAATCCCCCGTGCAGAGGGCGGGGAGAGAAGGTCCCTTCGACGATTCTTCTTTTTCTATTCTTCTTCCGAAGGAAGCAAGGAAGGAAATTCGCAACCCCCACTCCCATCCCCTTTTTCCACTTACCATTAGATTCTGCTTCGTTCCCCTCCTTTTTCTGCCGACCACAAGAAGAAGACAAAGAGGCTTCCTCTCCTCTTCGGACTCTTCCTCTCCTCTCCCGCCGAGTGCCTCCCTCACACACCTCCTGCGACAAACGAAAGCCCAGGGTTAGACGTCAAACTCTGATTTTTCCCCGCCATCGCCGCGGATTTTGCTTTTCTCATAAGACCGACGTTTTTATCTTTTTTCTGGAGGATGGCAAAAAATAACTTTTCAGGTGCAGGGATGTCGAACTATCTGGTAGGTCCTTCCTCTCCGTCGCGGCGTCCTTCCGTCGGTGGGTCGGTTCGGTCCGTGGCGCCCGCCAAAAAATTTCCCCAAAACGCCGACGCCTAAACGCCGGGGCCGTGCGCGGGAGTCCGACCCAAGTGCAGGCGCCGAGCGGTCTAGCCCCGAAAGAAGCGAACGATCGGCGTCTGCGAGTCCCGCGGATTGCGGCGGACGGCGGGGAGTGGTTCGAAAGAGAGAGGCAAATAAAATGGGAATGGAAAGTCGGGGGAGAAGGAAAAGGCAAGAGAGATAGAGGGAAGGAGAGAGAGAGAAAAGGATAAGGAAAGAGGAGGTGGAGCAAGTGTATGCGTGTTTGTGTGGGAGTGCTGGTAGGTAGGTAGTAGGAGGAGTAGGTTTCCCCGAGGGAGGAGGGTCGAAGGAGGCGGAGCAGGTGGCGTGGGAAGGAAGCGTAGGGAATCCAAGGAGTCGGCGGTCGAAAGGGAAGGGGGACGACGCTTCCAGAGAGAGAGAGAGAGAGAAGGCGCCTAAGAGGATATCTCTCGGGAGCACGAGTCTGATAGGAGAAGAGTCCCAGAGAGAGAATCAACTCCCGCTTCTATGTATATAAATATCTCTATCTGTCCTTCCTCCTCGGTTGCACCACAGAGAGCGATGCCGAAGAAGCGGCCGACTTCCTCACTCCCTCGCACCGAACTAAAAGCGCCCCCGCGAAACGTGTGCGTCGTGCGTGCGCGCGCGAGAGAGGGCGTGATGTGTGTGTCCCGCGGACTCCTTTCTCTCTCTCCCTTTTCTCGCCCACTCGAATCTCTCTCTTCCCAGCTTTTAACTCCGCCACTCACTCATAGCGGAATGATCGCGCGGCCCTCGCAACAAAGCCGGCCAGCGACACTGCGCGAGCGGGGGTGCGTACGCCACGGCGTGTATGCGCGCCTTTCCTCCCCTTCTCACTCACTCACTCACTCACTCTCTCTCTCTCCCTCCTCCCACTCTCCCTCCCTCTTTCGTACACCCACCGCCCCCTCTCCCACGCGGCCGCCACCGATTCTCCCCTCCACTCTCTCTTCTTCCACTTCCCTCTCTCTCTCCTTCCACTCCCCTCTCTCTCTGGCGCCTCTCGGACACCGCCGCCACCCCGCGACGCCGCTGCAGCAGAGGCGGCAGCCGCTATACACCTTCCTCTCCAAACTACTCGCAGCCACTCGCTCTCGTCCCGCCGTCCAACCCACTGATACACCCCCGCCTTTCCACACACACACACACACCACTCCCTCCCCCCACCCTTCTTCCACCCTTTTCTCTCTCTCTCCCCTTCCCTCTCCTCTCACCCCCGCCGCGCACCGTGCATCGGATTCAGAATCGTTTCCCCCTTCCTCCCTGCACCCGCTTTTTCGCAAACCGCCCCCTTTCTCTCTCTCTCTCTCCCCCTTCTCATCCCTTCCCCGTGGCGCGCGTCCATCCCACTCCAGTGCACACCTCGTTAGCTCCACTCCCCCCCTCTTCACCTCCCCACCTTTCTCTCTATACCTCACTCACTCTCTTCCCTTGAAACAACTACAGGGTCCCGCCCCACGGATGCCTCCTCCCTCCAAACGCCATCCCCACTCTCCCACACCTCCCGTTCATTCCGCGCCTTCCTCCCCTCTCCCTAACCTCCTCCCCTCTTCCTACCCTCCTCCCCTGCTCCTCCTCCCCCCTCCTATCACACTTCATCGCACGCGAGTGTGACTGCCAGTTGAGGGAGTGGGGGGGAGGGGAGGAGGAGGAAGTCGGTGGAGGGGGAGGAAACGAAAGAGAGAGAACTGAATTGATATCCGTTCCAAAATGCATCCCTGACGAAAGTTTCGGAGTGGGATGGGAGAGGGAATAGGGGAGGGGAGGAGGTATACCGATTCCAATGGGGCGTGGAGAAGTGCGGGAGAAATGTCCGAGCACGCGGTGGAAGGGGGAAGCGGGGGGAGGAGGTTTGGCGACTTTTTTAAAAATGAAAACAAAAACAAAACGAAAAGAGAGAACGATGTTGCGTGATGCGGGCGTGCCCACCCCATCCAACTTTTCAACTCTTCTCCTCTTTTTATTTTTCCATATTCTCTCACCCTCTCTCTATATCTCCTGCTCACTTCCAGAACACTCACTGCGCCCATTTCCCCTCCCCTCCCCTTCCTCCTTCCCTCCCATCTTCATCCACGCATACCCCCCCATCTTTCCTTCTCGACCCTACCCCATTCGAATACCGAGTGAGATAACGTGGACTTACTTCCCTTTTGCCCCCCCCCCCCCCTCTCCCGCGCCCCCTCTCAAGGCAGCTTTTCCCTCGTAGCGCGGGCCCCTCGAACGCTGGCGAGAGAGAGGAAGTTTTGGAGAAGCGGCGAAGTTAGTTGAGGCGGCCGCCGTCACTTGTTTTGCCGGCGCTCCGAAAAGCCAGAAACGCCGCGCCTTTTCGACCTATGTCCGGCAACGGTCAACGAAGCCTTTGTCGGCTCCCTTGCTGCTCTCTCTCTCTCACTCTGTATCTCTCTCTCTCAGAACCAAATGAACTGTTGGAAATTCGGGATAAAGCTGCGAATGTTTTTTCTGTTTCTGTTATATTAATCAGTTTTCTTTCCTCCTTAAGCCAATTATAAAACAATTTATGCCGTCGAAATGGAACAAGAACGGGAATAGAGAGAGGACGTGCGTTGTTTACCGTGAAGATAGTAAGGGCCGAAAAAACGCCTCGACCTGTTTCGAGTCTTTTCGGAAAAGAACGCTATGCTAATTCGCTCGATTGTTTGTTTGACTCCGGTTTGGCTTTTGCTGCAATGCGCAGCAATTTTTTTCATCTTTCCCTTTTATTTACGAAGTGAAAATAGTTAAAAATTATATCTAATTATCCTTTAGCGTTCCGATGAGGCGAAATAAAAATTGTCAATTAATTGGCCTGCAGTTGGAAATACTAAATTTACTGCGTGAATCAAAATTGACGTAGAATTTTAATTCCTAAACTAAATATTTTGATTTTGGTAAAAGACTTAATTAAAACACCCAAAAAAATAATTTAAAAATTACCGGTTTGATGCGAGATATTTTATTGTGATGGGGGTCACATTGATCAGCTCATCCCTTTGGTTCTTCAGGGTGGCATTTTAAGTTCAACAAAATTTTTAATGCGGCACACAGTTTAAACGTTTTTATATATTTTTTGTCGTATTACGAAGAATTATTGAAATAGCAGAGGATTTAGCGATTAAGTGGTAATAAGGTTTCTTATAGCTAATGTACGAGGCCATTATAAAAGAATTATCGGGGTGGAACATTCTTTTGAAAGAGTCTAGCTAATAGGACAAAAATATATACCCAGTTACAAACAGCATAATATTATTATAAATTATAAATAGAGGAGAATTTTTACATTCAGTATTATTGGATTCAACTTCACCGATCGATGTAACAGCTTTTATTGAAAATTTAGAGAACAAAATATTGGCTAAGTACATGTTTGCACAAAAAAGAATGGTAGAGTTCGGTCCATTCTCTCCTTAAACAATCAGCTGAGCTATATAAATCGTTTTTGAAAATTTCCTAACTTACATGAGAAGCAACCGAAAGACTTTGTTTGATTTTAAATAATAAAATATTTTATCACGTATAACATAAAATATGAAAAGATATTTACTCACCGAAACTATTCTTAAGAAATTTTTTTTTATGCAGCAAGTATTTTATGCGATCTATCAGTTTCAATCTAACAAAGATAAAAATCACCAAAGTAATTACGTAATAAAAGCTTAATAAAATCAAAATATTTGGAGGAGAAGTAACTATTACAGCGAAAAGTATTTAAAAATAATAATATGAACATCATATTTAAAAATATAAGAAAGGTTTTTGTTTACCGGTAGATTGGCAATTATACTAAAATGATAGACATTTATGCGGAATTTGCGTGGGATTATGTCGTTTTGATCTAAATGTGTCAGAAGCTTATTAGGGATGGAAGAAGGAGTGCGATATTGCAACCGTTCTTGGCCTACAAAGTCCATAGTCCGGATCGTTTCCTATGCATTCGTTGAGGCCATCTGCAAGGATAACCATCGAGTGAATCTAAGGGACCGAATGTACCAAGACAAAGAGATAAAGTTACAAACACGATTCAACTTATAATCAGCGTCTCCGCTAAGCTAAGTGCAAGTTTGTCATCGTCCCGTCGCATCTGCTTTTATCGTTGTCGCTATTTTAAACACGCTCTATAGAAACATTGTCAATATTTGAGATAGTTTGGACTTAACAGCGGCTAAAAATTAAACGTTGCAATCGCTTTTAACGCATATTTCGAAAGGAAAATTAAAAATAACCGCGGCACACTAAAGTTCCACGAAAAATTTGTGTAAATTATTATATTAAATATAAATAAATTATACTCCATTTTATTTAACTTAAACTTCATGTTGATGTTGTTGCATTATAGTATTTCAACGATTTCTTATATAATGAAGTAGTGCTCAAGACGAAAGATGTTTCTTATTTTATTTACAAGTGGTTCTTCACGCCACCGCTAAATTCTTAACTTTCGCGATGAGAGAGAAAAAGTGCCATCCGAAACGAATGCAGCTAAAAATGAACCAAAGTGAATCTGTGAAACTGATTCCGCTAGCCTCGAGGATCCCGCGCTGTCACTGTCACTCACTCAAATGGGCGGGATTAGGCGGGCGGCAGCGATAGCGGTCGCCGGCGAGGAGGGAGCCCTTCCACCGGCACGCCCATCCCGGCGCTGCACCTCATCTCAAAACGTTTAACTCACGGCCTCGAAGATCTAGAAAAAACATTATCCGAAGGAATTTTGTGATAGCGACGGAAAAGTTAAAAGAGAGTTGTTTTAACGAGAAATGGCTGCTGCGTGCGCGATTGGTTGTGAACCTTTCGCCGCCATTCCTGTAACCGCGTTTCAGATCTCCTAGCACCTCCAAAACACGGAGGTGAATATCGATGCTTATTATTTTAAAAATTAAATTGACCTTTTTTCAAAATGTCGAGTTCAATTAAAGGTATTACATAAATGCAAGACGAGAAACAAGGCTCTACGAGAAGGTCTTGAATACCTGTCAGCGGGAAAATATGCGAATGTCTCACATCTTAATTGGTTCTAGTAAAACTGATTGTACGCCATTTTTACACAGGCATGCAGGTATATATAAAGGTAAAATAATCATCGTGTTAGAGTAGAAGTTATAATCCATGAAATCTGGTGTATAAAAGTTTCTGCTGTCTTGCCAGCGGCAAGGTGAGTCTTAGCATGTTGCGACATACTGTATTTCGAGGTTCATAAATCAATGTACTGCTTAAGTCGATCCCCAAGTTTTAGATTCAAATACTTTGGTTTTTTAGTGCTACCGAATAAGATTTGGCAAACAATTTTTCCAGTTACCCTGTATTAGCGAAAGAAGTATATCGAAAACAAGGAGGCAAGAAACGGCCGCCATGACTGTTTCTGCCGATTGCGTTGCTAGCTACAATTCAAACCCAGCAAAAGAAAAAGATTATATGAAACAAAATGTCAATTTTAATATGTTAACTCCCATCAAAATAACAACTTGATTGCATATAGTACTAGAACATATAAAAAGAGTAATTTTACCAAGCAAATGTTTCATATGATTCGAAGTGAGCAATATTATAATGCAATCAAGACACTTACACGTAATGGAGAATTTACATCTGACAATATAGAGACTTTTTCACACGCATTAACGTTTTTCGCCAATGTAGCTGCAGTATAATTAATTTTTGCAAACAAAAAATGAAAAGGCACTGTCTTAATCGTTAAAATTTCAGTAGATTTGATGATCAAATGTGACAAAAGTCGAGACTAGAATTCGAGGACCAATATTTTGGTTTCAAACGTAGTTTTTAAGCAACAAAATTCAGTAATAGTTTTACGAGAATTGCTAATCAATTCTCAAAATTTGAGAATAATCGAACGATCCCTTTCAATTAAGATATCCCGAAGTTTGAGAGCAGAATATTGCATTTATTTGTGTTACACGAGTTTCATTCTAAATTGCTACAATGACCCGTGTGTATGATTTTTAGATTAATTTGAGAAAAGTGTTTGGTCAATGTAATTAATTATCATTATCTCATAAGCCAACCAACAATAACAGCGACCAGTACAGTTATCCATTCGTACGTATTTCTGGCCTCTTGGACTATTATACACAATTATCCATTTCCTGGGCAGATTTCGAACCCATAAACGTGCTATAAAATACTGATTACCATCATTGGCAGCTTAATTTTACGCTAACTCAAGGTAGCTATAACTAAATTGACTTTATTTCATTACTATCATATAAAAGTTATTGAATTTTGGAAGAACTGAGTTCGCTGCATGCGTATATATATTAGCGAGCAATCAAAACTTTCTGCCGTATTTCCGAGTACACCGCAAAATAAGGACGGTCTTACTGAAATATATTGGGAATTAACCTCGTGAGCGAAGACATCTGTTTATTTACTTAGAAGTGAAATAAATTATGATGGGCTTCTTATGATTAGATTAGTATTGACAATGTCACTCCATCCTCGCGATTTCCAAACTTTTATTTCACCTAGGCATCTTCTGATCAACTTTGAGAAATTCTGAACAACCTTTCTAAACGCCAATTATTATTATTAATGTCTACTTCTTTGTCTAAACAAAACTATTGCATTTAAATATTTCCAATGGTAAATATTAATTTCTGCAAACTGTGTGGTAGCTTCAGCAGACACTTAAATCATGCAATTTTGCAATGAAGCTCGAGTGAACATAAGGAATAAGCGGAGTTACAAGTGCTATCGTCCGCCGTGGGCCGCAAAATTCTGTCGTTTAATTTTCTACGATACTGAAATAACATCCTAAACCAGAGTGTCCAAAACTGAGTTGCGTAGCACGTTGGCGTTCCGTAGCTGGTTGTGTGAGGTACCGTGAACGACTTTACTGAGTAAATTAATGAGTGAATTGGAAGCTGTGACTGGTCAATAAGATAATCTTATTTCCTTTAACAACTTGGTAATGATGTAGCATAAAAAATAAGTGCATACAATCATTGTGACAACTCTATGGTTAAATATACAACAGTTTTTAAGGTGACGATGCAACGAAGTTCTGTTTCTTTTTGAAAGGAATCCAAGCCTCTAGGGAATTTTGGAACCGCTATTCCAAACCAACGACTTGCAAATTACTAACCCTGCACCATCCTGTTATTGAAAAATATTTAGTGGCAAATTATTAAAAATTGCTTTACACTGCAATCTTGAGCTCAAGCTGCGAAAATATGGTAATTATCTATTAGTAATACCAAGAAAACACACACAGGCATCTTTGAGCGAAATCGACATCTTTAAAGGATAAAAGAACGAGGAAATCAATGAAACTTCTTAAAGATAGTATTTTTAATGTAACATATTTGTTAAAATCGAATTTAATTTATTTATCAAATTCAGTCGAATCTTGGCGAAAAATACCGTTTCCGGATAACTACACGTAAAATAAAAGGCATGTGTGTGCGTGAAAAAGAATAAAATAGCAGATGTAAATCCGTAAATGGATTTCAGCATTAATACCCAATGTTATTATGTGAGCAATAGGGCGTTCACCATAGATAGGTAGATGGGTGGCATCATTGCGCGGTTTCCCGGCAGTTGAGCGCTCTCCTGCGGGCGTGACTACCTCAGCGCCGCCGACCTGTAATGCGGGAAGCGAAGGAGAGCTAAAGGTTCTTCGGCTCAATCGCTTTATTTTACTCGCAAGACCTGTCGGAAATCCACAAGAAAAACTTATCGATTCCAAAAAAAGCTCTTGGGAATTTTGACGGTCATCTGAATTGATATGTTTCACCTCATTTCAAGATTTCACGAACAGAGAAGGGAAGAGCGTTCTCATCTAGAAAGAAACGCGTGAAACGATATGAAAAACCGCGTAGAGATTTTTAACTCTATTTGAGAGAGGAGAAGAATTTTTTAAAGTGATTAACCCTAACTAAGCGAGGATATTTATCAGCTAATCTTCAGCATTAAGCCGAGAAAACGACTTAGCTTCTACTTTATCGGTCTCTCCATTTATGAGAAAAGTATTCATTTTTGTATTATACTCAAGAATTGCTTCTTCTAAAGGCTAGATATATAAACATAAAAGTTTATACATATTCCAATACTTTAGATAACATTTTTTAGTGAAACCGATTCAAGAAAAATAAAAAAATATTGAAATCACGTTGATGCACGAGGACTCCATTTTAGAAGTTATTTTTCTCCCAAAAATGTTTTGTTGTTTTTGTAAATATTATAATTTGCAGTGATTGTTATTTTAATATAAGAATTAAGAAAATGATCCATACCTTGGTTTAGCTGGTTTTATTATATTTATTATTGGAAAGCTATGAACTATTGTTATCCACTAATAACACCGTTAGTTGCGCCTGTTTACATTCAATTGGCTCCGTGACATTTAAACTACTTTTGGAAGCGTTCACGATTTAAAAGTAGATTGTTTTGGAAGTTGTTTCGTTATTTCGGTGGGTTTAAGCGCCTTCCAAATATTGCATTTCTTAAAAAAATTGAAGACTTAGAATAAGTCTTGCAATCAACTTTTACCAAAAGCATTGCTAAACAACTCTAGTAGCTCTTCTCTGAATTAAGTTAATATACTTTATGTACATTATTAGTGATCTGCTAATCTCATAAGCTTAATTTAGGAGTTCTATTATAGCGAAATACCAAAATATCTCTACACGTACGAAATATGTCGAGTATGTATGTAATAGATTACTGATTACTATACTATACTCTACCATATTACGAACAACAGAATAAATATGAATCAAAATGGAGGAAAGTGTGAATGCGTTAGTTATAAATGTTGGCATTAAAAACTACGTCATTAATGATATTATTATTGTTTTTAAAAGTTTAATCTGCGCATTTTTTGGCAGTTCATCGAATCAGTGAATCCACGCTCATTTTGACTTGCGGCAAAACTCTCATCTTCGGAAGACATTAGGGGCACATCTAGAGGAAAATGCATATCATAAATAAGTGATAACATCACCCATATATAAAACTTTATCTAACGTAAAGGAGTATCTTTAGAATTCGTTTTAAGAAGAAAAGCGGAAGTTCTTTTTACGTAATTTCAGATGAAAATAAATTTCGGAGAAAGTCTTTCACCCGACGGTGAATGGATGGATCTGAACATTGGTTGGCTTAACACTCGGAGTACGGACCTCGGGTCTCATGAGACCCGAAAGGTATATTATCGAAAATATTTCTTTAAAAATTTTTTTGCCGAAATTGATACTTTATGTATTCCTAGTGGAACATGTTGGGAGTTTAAAATCAGTAATAAAATTATATTGTAATTTAATTAAGTCATCGAAATCACGGAATGTATAAATGTGAGGGTCTTCGGGGACCCGGCTCCGTAGTCTACGTCGTGTAACTTTTATATCTCTTATGACCAGGCAGATCAAAGTCCGGACAAAATTAGCTCGCTCAGCACGACATTGTAATACATGTTAGTTATTATCGAAGTCTCGACGTCTCGATTTCCAGTTTTCTCTTGTGTCTCCGTTATTCACATCGTTCTGTTTGCCTCCCGAATCATTTTGTAATATACTTTTTATTTTTTGTGACTCTATGATTCTAAAAGGGGAGATAGAATATTTATGCTTTGGAGTTACGTTGCTCCACAACCTGCAAGAACAAGACCCGAAAATATAGTTCGAAATATTAGTTAAGTTATTATTTATTAATTTCACTTCCAACTCAGATAAATCAAACTAACATAAGATTAACTGAATCAAACTAACTGAATTTACCTTCAAAAATATTTTTTTTGGTATTGTTAAATGTTATCCTTAAAAAAAGAAAATTATTTCATTTTTATTTATATGCGTAATTATGTATTTAATTTTGCAAATATATACCATTATTACACTATTTATTGTATAAATCATTATCCTTATTCAATTTTCATTCATTGATTACTTGGATGTTAAATATTATTGTGAGAAAATGATTTTAGAAGCTGGGTCCTCTAGGACCCGGGTCCGGACTCGGTGTGAAACCACTTAGGTCCGTACTCCGAGTGTTAAGGACAATGGCGTAAAAATACAGCATTTCAGAATTGAAAAGCTATAATTTGCAATCTCCCATTATTCAAGGCATAAAATAGAAGAGGATCAAATTGCGAGCTTATTTTTCATTATCTGTAGTTTATATACACGCATGAATAAACATTCAATGGTGATTAACTTAGGCTGTCAAAATAAATTCCCATAATATTTGCGGTTTTTTTTTAAAAGTTGTCTGAAGTATTTGGAAAATTATTATTCTTCGACCTTAGCGTTCATCACATTTTTTAATAACAGTATAAACAATATGCAAGGAATTCTATTTTCTGCGAAAATACAAGTTTATGTCAACGTTGTTTTCCATTTTTTAGGCTTGACCACACTGGTAGGGGTTGCAAATAAAAGGAAGTATTACTAATGTTTTAGAAGTAGGATATTTGCCGTAAATCGGAACAAATAAACCTGCATTGCTATACTACCTGACACGTAACTGATAGTTGTTCTCCAATTCATTAACCCTAGAATGGTAACGCTATTTTTAGGCACTTATTGGTAACACTGCGTCAGGTTGACTCACTTAAACTTGGAATAAGGAAATATCAATAAAAAATGTTTTAAAATTATTTTTATTGACGTCAATATGTATTAAATGTCATAAATTTGTAAAATAACAATTAAGGCATCATTTTTTGGGTGTTTGCCACACACAGACTTCTTGCAAAGTACGCAGAAAGCGGAGATTTTCCTTCTCTTGGCCTAAAGGCACAAATGACAGTACTTTCTTGATATATGTCGCTCTGTCGCTTAAGGTGTTTTAGGGGCCTTTCTTTCCTCTCCTCAGGCTATGAAAATCATAGCTGTATATCGTTACTTAAGTTTGTCATACTGAGTCTGCTTTTTTGCCATTGGCTAATGCAAATTGACGCAGTTGCTTACCTTTAATATGTAACTGTAACGGTGAACGGAGAAAAATAGCGTGCTATTTCTTTGACATCACATAGACACAAAGACAACTAGAGGAAGCATTGCTAAGAGATGGGGGAGCGTGTTTGAACACGAACAGCGTTATACGCATCTTTAGGAAATGTGTGAGTCAAAGTGACTCACGTTACCATTCTAGGGTTAAGCTGGTTGCTGGCTAGGGAAGCAATGCAGAAACCTTATGCTAACAATTCTCACATGTTTGGTTTGCCAATTTAATCACAGAAATCTTTTGTAAAAAACGAGCCCACATATCATCCTGTACTGGACGCATTAAAAAAAATTATCTTAGAGGTTCTGCATTCTGACAGTCGTTTTTATAGAATCTTGCGTTAACACAGTGGCGGATCCAAGAGAGGGGCAATCGCCCTCCCCTTGGAGGACCCCATTACCCTCCACTAGGTGCAATCTTAAATTCATTCCGCGCAACATCCATTGTTTCTACACCGAAGATTAAGTCTGCATGACAAGGGAAAGAAAGATTCTGATAGGGGTAGGGATTTTTAAAATGTATGGTTGTCGGCAGAGGAGGAATCAAGACGGGGGAGGGGTAATTGGGGCGATCCCCCTCCTTGGGAAGCTTCTGGATCCGCTCATGCGTTAACAGAATACTTTAACTATGATTTCTCAATATTTGATCCTATAATACATAGCTAGAGACATCAGATGAGAAGTAAAACATTTTTTATACTTGGTGAAACGTTACGGATGCAATACACGCAAGGAGCTACATAGAATTCAATAAGAAAGATTTAGAAATATATACAAAGCATATTTTATCAGTATTATGGAGTACATCAGGAGTTATGCTTTGTTCAGACATTAGCATAAAGACATTAATCTTGGAGCAGACAAAGAAACAATTATATGATAATGAGAAGGAGAAATTTTGGCCGGTAAATGTTTGTTGTAAGAAACAAGAAACATGATTGAGACAAAGGACAGAAACAATTTGTGAATACTGTAAGCATATGTTCAAAATGCCTGAGTAGAAAGATATGATGGAGGTAATTAACAGCCGATTTTATTAAACATAAAAACATGCCTCTAAAAATTAAATACGTTAATGAGCAGATTTATTTCAACCATGAGACGCCATATTGGAAAATATGGCCGAATACAGTTTGTAATTCCCTGTTGTACAATGAGAATTTTAAAATATACTAACATCTATTTTAAGTTTTCAGCTTTTTATTCGCGCGAAACGGAATATTTGGAATTTCCATGCAGTATCATAATAGATTTGGTTTATAGCTCAATGGAAAAAGAACAGGGTTCGATTTTCGGATGATAATAAAAATCTTCCGAGTCAGCTTGAACAATAACGTAGTGAAGATAACTCTACAGCTTCTTACAATATATTCGCTCAGGCTTGATATGGCTGCGCTTTGAAGAAATATGAGGCAGATATGCTTTGCAAATAATTAATGTACGGCTCCTACAGCGTTGAATTTTGCCGCGAAGTTGCAGAGATGTCGGAGCACGGGAAAGCGAGTCTTACGGTCAAAAAATAATGCTATTGTTTGTGTCACCTGCAGGTTAACAGTTATCGAAAACGTATTTTGCAAGAAAAGGATATTTAGTGAAAATCTGAGAAGTCCATTACTTAGAATGCGAAGCGTAATCCTCTCCAAAACCTCGACGCGTGGAAGGATAGTTGGCAATAACCGTGCACGGATGGCTTGAAAGTAATCCGTAATTTTGCAAGTAAAATTTCAATTTGACTTAAAAACGTAGATGAGAGTCATTACCGAATTAAGTCGTAAGTTTGCTAAGCTAAACCCTAATGGTATAAAGAGCCCTTTCAGCAACATTGATTCAGTATTGTAACACGAAGCTAATGTCTATAAACTTAATAGTAAAAAGCTCAACGGAATTATAAAAAGACATCAGAAGTATTTCACATTCAAGTATTTAAATATTATGTAGTCATTATAGCTAAGTATCGGTTCTTACATATATCAGAAGAAATTTAAATAGATGCGAATATGAGACGTCTTGTTATGAGCGGTCCTAGATATTTCGGCATCCCAGGCAACGATCCACTGAAGAGCCCCTTCTATTCGAGAGATTTTTCTATGAAATCACTTTTAACTGACGTGTCTACTTATCTATGGAAACAATAACGAATAAATAGTTTTTTTAATGCCATCGAAATGCTCGACTATTGCCATCTAGTATTCATTAATGTGCAGATAATCTTTGGATGGACCGTCGCTAAGGCGCCCCAATGAGTTTGGCGCTCCGGTCAGCCGTTCGATTCGCCGGTACCTCGGACCGTCCCTGCGTCTAGTAAGTATTGGGGAAATATCTCCATACCTATACACACTCTTTATGCACTTTGAAGTTGAATCTAAAGTTTTGCCGCTCCAGGTATATAAAATGTACAGAATTATCAAAAAAAGGCGCGCTAGTTTAAATTGCATATGTTTATATAAGTATTTTACCTACAGCATTGTTTATGGTATCCCAGCACTTATGGGCATGGAGGGTTTTACTCGTGTGAAAAAATTTCCAATTTGTGATCCTTGTGCCGTCGTTAGCATTTATAGAATTCTACTGAAAATGTTCATAACTGCAGTTAATTTTTCTTCAGTGCTGATTTCCAAAGCCAGCTTTGAACCAACCCAACCCACGGGGATTTCTCATGTTCACTGATTACGAGAACAATCCACATACGGTTGACCAATTGAAGTCAGAAATCACAGCTTGCTGTGAAGAGCATCGCTGAAGAAAAACCAGTTGGGTTAATGGAAAATTTCAGTAGAAGTCTGTAAATGATAACGGAAGAACAGAGATCACATATTGAAACTTTTTTACATGAATAAAATTTCCCGTGCTTCATAAGTGTTGTGACACCAGAAATAACGCTGTGAGTGAAATACTTCAATAAATATAAATATAAACTTGAGCGTCTATTTTGATGACCCTGGAGTATCTTCATATTAAGAAGTCGAAGATAAAAACGTTTATTTGAAAATATTTTATTAATTAAACAGGCATGCTGCAATAAGTCCGCTTCAGTTATATTGTAATTTTATTCCCCAGCTTTAGTCTTGTATGCATATATGTATAAGTTAACCTTTTAGTGCCATGTGTTTATTTACAATTTTCTTAGTTTGAGTACTATAAAATTTGTATTTTTTTTATATAATGTGGACTTTGAATCTGGAGAAAGCTCAGAGACAATATCATTTACCTTCTCCTGATAAGATCTATTCTATACCATTTCTAAGCTAAACTTCTACTAGGCTTCTTCCCTTATGCTTAGGCTCAGAAGAACTGCTGTCTGTTATTACCGTATTTTTATAGCAAATCAATGTAATTGGGTATAACAATAGAGGCACGAAAAATAATGGATAAAATTATGTTATTACAGAAATTACATTCTTCGGCCTATAATTTGCTCATTGTTTGTAGCAAATTAGTTATATAAATTGCATTTTATTAAAACTTCAAAAATGTAATGCAATGGCATTCCTTAAGCGTCGCAAAACGAAGCATCCTTGTCGCCGCGCCTTCTTCATAGTCGCGGCGCGTGGCGATCGCGACGCGGGCTGTCTAAAGGCCCGGCGGCCGATAAACCCGATGTCTGCGCTAACTCACCCTATTTGCATCCGACGGAAAAGGATCTAAAATAGCAATACTACAATCTTTTCACGCTTAAAAAAGTCATCTTAATACTATAGAGCAGTGGTGCCTAAACTACGGCCCGGGGGCCAAATGCGGCCCGCGAAGCTATAGTGAAAAAGCAATTGGAAAAATTTAACACATAAATTCATTTAGACTTAATTTTTAGTTATATGGCACCTCAGAATATATGGAAAACTTTCGATTTAAACTCTAATACGGTCCACCGAAGAATTGACAACTTCAAATGCGGGATTCGCAACCACTGATGTGGCCCGCCATTAGAAAAGTTTGGGCACCACTTCTATAGAGAACGGATTGTTTTTTAAACCTAATTACTTCCTCGCAATCATTATAAACTTCGGTAAATACCACTTTCTTATAGGAAATATGTTTTGCCGTAATATTGTCTGTCTTCTAGCAAGGCGGCGACGAAATCTCACGAGGTCGAGAAATAGCCAAAGCGATATATTGTTACAATCGGTTCATTCATACCTCGGTACCGACAGAATCCACTGGGCTTCGGTTAAGAGTTAGGAAGTGATCAATAGGAATAATTAGCAGGATAAGAATAGGATAAGTTTTCGTGGAAAAAATAAGAAGAATATTTGTTTAACCAGGCAAAAATGGTTAGGAATAAACATCCTGGTTAGGATTTTTATAGATATAGTGAGACACAGTCCATCAAAATCATAATCCTTTGAGAGAATAGTCATGTAATTTTTCATAAATATGCAGTTAGCTTCTTAGAATTAGTGTCACATTTAGTGTCGAATGGTCTCATGCGGTTGCAAAGGCAAATGCCATCTATGATTACTGTGACTTCTAAAACAACAGAAACCTGTTCCTAGAAATGGAATTAGTTTTACTCTTATGACTTCAAGAACTAATTACTTTTCCTAGCTAGGAAATAATTCTTGCATTCCGGCTCTGGATCAAAATAATTCTCATTCATACGAAGTGATTTCTTTAAAGATTTTCCTTCGTTCACTTCCACTAAACACCAAAGCAACCTTCTTACTTTGAAAATTTATACAGCAAAATTTTTAAAAAGTTAATGAAAATCTTTCAAACTGTAACGTGGGAAAATCCTCAGGTCATGCGAATTCAACCTCATATCTCTGCTGTATATGTACAACATTGTCGGCCATTCTGAACGGCTAAGGTCGTTTTTATCCAGCGAAGAGTCCAAAAAAATAACAGAACGTGTGATAATAGTGAAAATATATGCAAACATAGATATCCAGAAGCTCGATTACTTATAGTTCTTGGGATAAAATGGAATTATTGATTTCGGAGGAAATTAATACTCTTAATTTTATTGCATGATCTCTCATACATATGAAATCACAATTTTTATGGAGAAAGTCAAGATATACATATCTGATTTGAATGTTTTCACGGCTTTTCGACATAATCACTGCAACATTATGAATACTTCTTCGCAAAGCGAAGCTTCTTTCCGTTGTTCAGGTAAATAAATTTACTTGAATTTAGCACTGGACTTGTTTTGTGTTCAACCACTCTGCTTTTGTCCAAGCATAACATTTCTACAACGGCGTTAAGATTGCTGCACTATGTTAATATTCTACTGGCTGGCTCACGAAATTCAAGAGATCACATGGTATTCGGCAGCAAAAAGGATGTGGTGAAAAGACTTCCAACGGTCGTGAATCTGCCGAGAACTATACTGAAGAATTTTCAAAATTAGTTGCTGATGGAAACTTATCTCATGACCAAATATATAATGAGAACGATAACTCTTTTCTAGTGCTATATTCCACTAAATAGGCTATCAGCTGAGGGCAAGGGTACACCAACGAGGGTGAAAGATGCGAAAGATAGTCTAACATTACTCGCATGTGCAAATGATTTCATGAAAAAAGAAGCTTTATTACTGAACAGAAAATTCAAAAGAGTACAAACACATGAAAAAACTAACATTAAGTGACATTAAAAAAAAACATCCCGAAGGTTGCGCGATAAAAGTTTTCTCTATCAAAAATCAAATCGCCTGCTGATCCACCTTCAACGCCAAGAAGTATATTATCATCACAGCCATTGCCTGCGTATTTTACTTCGTAAGTAGAGAAAAATAATACGTTTTGGCACGTAAATAAATGTGTTTTCTGTATTTTCATACAGTATTTTTTTCCTTTACTTCATATGGACTTTTTAAATAATTCTTTGTTAGGCTAAATGTATATATATATATTATTTAAAAAAAAACAAAAAAATTGCAACAGACAAGTCCTGCGGTCGCCGGATTTGGGACTTTGTACTGTATTACTATTAACATCTGGTAAATTTTGCCAACTGCGTAGGGATGTTTTTTACGAATACGCTACACTTACCATATAATTTATAAATCTCTTACGAAACAGCATTTACATTAGTTTTAAAAATTATCTCTTTCTTTTAAACCTTTAGTAGGCACGTGGGAATCTATATAACACCACCACTAGATATATGATAGATAATTAGACAATACATTTTTACTTAGTTTGCTATTTTTGTTCGCTCATAAAATTTTTTTTCTCATACGTCATTTTAGTGTATTTCTCATTACCATAATTAATTGAACAAACAGAATACACAATATCACAATGATTAACAGAAAAATATAACATGCGATTGTACAAACCATAGGCGCCCACTTGTGTGCGCTTGCTTGCTTAAGGTTAAACTTCTTATTACACAGTAGTTTTACTTTGCTTTGGAGATAAAAAGCCCAATTCTTATTCTACACAGCCGCTTATTTTAATTAACCATCATTATAAATACTACCTGACATTCAAATAAAACATGGCCGTATGTAATTATTATGAATTTATACGTAATATAAAATCTATATTTGTGATTTTTGAACCCTTGTTAAGTGATGCTAAATTCGTGTTATATGCTTGAGAAAAGTTGGGTAACTTTTGTCGCTTTGAAGCTAATTCTTGATCACATTATAGTCCATTAGGATATTAACTTCAAGGCGATTTACTCACGCAACACAAACTTCCACATTCTCGTCAAAATTAGGAAAAGCATCCGAGGTGCTTCACGGCAGACCCCGTCATGTTTTTTTCGCCAATCACTTTTCCTGATGAACGGATATTCGGACATTTCCGCCCTCTGATCGACCCGTTCCTTCAAAATTTTCCGGAAACAAGATTTTTCATCGCGCTGTCGGTTTGAGTCCGTTTTTATTAAGGTCGGCACGCTTCGCTTGCGCTATCGACAATTTTTTATTTATTTTACAAGTAGTACTAGCTCATATTATTAGAAGCATCGCATAGAAAAGAAAATCCTCCATATTATTGTTTTGTGAAGGAGATAATCTTTTCTGTCCAAAAAGGAGGAAGATTAGACATTGTGAGCGCGTAAATCAGTGGAGTAAACGCACCAAATAATGTTACTGAATTGTTTTGCTAGATAACTTTAAATTTTACACTAAGCACTTCATACAGGAACTAAAAAATAAACAGGCGGATGCAGGATAATATTTTTCCTAGCAGATAAAAAGGAATCGAGCCATAAATAAATTCGTTAGATCCTGACTTTTGTCGATATAAAAACTTCACTACATCTCCTGCGACAAATACTTTCATAGAAAATGATGTTTACGTAAAATAAAATTTTAAACATGTTTAGACCAATTTCTTGCTCAATTAATAAAGATTATTTTCCGCACGATATCATAAGCTTAATTTTTACTTAGAAAAGTATAAATAAGCATCCTTAAACTATAGCTTTGCTCTGCTGTACCATATCATTGGTCATTGTTTTTGTCTGTCACGGTCGCCATTAAGAAGTAAGAGCTTCATGCAAAGAAGGAACCGAGCGGCCCGTGAATGGCTCAGTAACTAGATCTATAATAGTAGGTATGTATGTTAACAAAATGTGAAATTATGATTTCCATCGATAAAAGATAAATAAAAACGACGCTGAACTTAAAGACATGCCATGCTTCAGCTCTTTTATGGTAAATTTACTCTGTGTGGTAATTGTTCCGAATACAATTTCTCATATTTACGCTTTTCAGTATTAAAATTTTAGAAATTACCGATATCCATTTCAGCTCTCAGGTAAACTAACTACATGGCGGTATATGATATTTTGACTGCGAGGCAAACGTCGCAAATCTTTGTATTTAAATTTATTTATAGGTTGGGAAGCACTGGTGGTGTAGTGGTTAGCGTGTCGGCTTTCTATGGCAAAGTTCGGGGGTTCAAACCCCTCGAATGGAGGTTTTATAAAAAAAACTATCATCAGTGCCTGGCAGTAGGCAGCAGTACTGTCAATATGGTATAGAGCCGAAAACAATGATGTTGGTTGGGTCTATATCCAATACAGCTGTAGGCGTGATCAGGACGATTTGAACGGCTACAGTACTGCGATGTGGAAAGCAAGAGGGAAACTACCACATTACAATCCCTAGTAAAGATTATATGGTTGGACAATATGAGTTCTCTCGAGGTAAAACAATCCGGAGGTAAAATAGTCCCCCAATCGGGTCTCCGGGCGGGGACTGCCTTGAGGGAAACATTTGTCGAAAGTAAATTACGAATAGGGACTTGGAACGTAAGAACTATGAGAAAGGCAGGAAAGCTAGAGAACTTGAAAGAAGAAATGAGAAGAAATAGAGTTGACATTATAGGGCTAAGCGAAACTAGATGGGAGGGAGAAGGACAGTTCGACTCGGAAGAATTCACGGTAGTTTATTCTGGAGGAAATAGTGGGGAAAGGGGAGTAGCTCTGGTACCTAGGAAAGATATGATGAAAAGCGTGACAAAGATAATAGCAACGAACGATAGACTGATGGCAATAAAGCTAAAAGCAGTCCCAGTGGACATGCTGATAATCCAGGTATATATGCCAACGTCAGCTCATGACGATGAAGAAATAGATGAGATCTATGAGCAAATTAATGAAATTTACGAAGAAGACGGAAGAGGAAAGGTAAACTGCATAATAATGGGAGATTGGAACAGCATAGTCGGAGAAGGACAGGAAGAAAATGTTGTCGGGCAATACGGACTTGGGAAAAGAAATCGAGGAGGGGAGAAACTCATAGAATTCTGCATCAATAATGAATGACCTTGTAGTGACTAATACATGGTTCAAAAACCATAAACGAAGGTTATACACATGGACAAGCCCAGGAGATAGAATGAGATGCCAAATAGATTATATCCTTGTAAAACAAAGATTTAGGAACAGCATAAATAACGCCAAGGCATTGCAAGGAGCAGACATTGATTCAGATCACAGCCTTCTAATACTTGACGTGAGTACAAAGCTCAAACAAATAAGAAAAACGAGAAGAGAAAGACAGACCTGGGACCTAGAAAACCTGAAAGAAAGGCAGGATGTAGTCAGCATGAAGTTTGAAGATAACCTAAGAAAGTTGGAAAACAGACCGAAGACCGTTGATATAGAATGGGATGAAATTAAAACCAGTATCAAGGATACCTTGGATAAAGAGATTGGAAAACAAGAGAAGAAAATCAGAAAACCATGGATCACGAAGGAAATGCTGGAGAAAATGAATGAGAGACGAAAATGGAAAAACGTTAACAGTGAAGAAGGTAGAGCCAACTATAGGCGTATAAACAATGAGTTGAGAAGGGTAACAGATAAAGCTAGAGAAAATTGGATAAAAGGAAAATGTGATGAAATAGAACAAATGGAGAAGTTAGGACGGTACGATATGATGTACGCTAGGGCACTGGAATTAGAAGATAAGAAGTCTAATGGAATTCGTGGTAAAGGAATTATGAATTCGGATGGGAAGAATACATTAAGGAATTACACAGCAAACAGGCAGGAGCGGCAAAAATATAACTGGAAAATGAGGAAAACATTGAAGAAGACAACTTAGGACCAAGTATTATGGAGAGCGAAGTATAAAAGGCAATAGTGAAACTAAAGAAGGGGAAAGCCACGGGCAGCGATGGAATACCGGCTGAGATACTTAAAGTCATAGGATCAGAAGGACTAAAAGCGATCACGAAATTAATTAATAAGATTTACGACACGGGAGAGTGGCCTCAGGATTTCCTAGAAGTAACAATGATCCCTCTAAAGAAGAAGCCATAGGCAATGCAGTGTAAAGATTACAGAACTATATGCCTTCTGTCACACACATCGAAGATCATCACGAGGATTCTTAATAAAAGGCTGGAGAAAAAGGCAGAAGAAATAATAGGGGAAGATCAATCCGGTTTCAGAAAAGGACGAGGAACTAGAGATGCTATAGGAGTAGTTAGAATCATATCAGAAAGGGCAAAAGAATACAGTCAAGATATCTGCGCATGTTTCGTAGACTGGCAGAAGGCCTTTGATAGAGTAATTTGGGTAAAGTTGATGGAGATATTAAAGGATATAGGTGTAGACTGGAAAGAGAGGAGACTGATTAGGAATCTATATGAGAATCAAGTTGTAAAGGTCAGGTTTGAGAATGTGGACACCTGCGGAATAAATATCGGTAGAGGAGTAAGACAAGGCTGCTGCTTATCGCCAACCCTATTCAATATATATGGAGAAAGTCTAATGCAAGAAGCTTTAGAAGGCACAGGGGATTTCAAAATTGGAGGAAGGATTATAAGAACAGTAAAATACGCAGATGATCAAGTACTTCTAGCAAGAAAGGAAGAGGAGCTACAAAAAATGATAAATAGACTAGTGATAACAGGTAGAAAATACGGTATGGAAATAAACACAGAAAAATCCAAGGTCATTCGAATATCGGGTAAAGAAGAGAATCTGAGCATAACTATTGGGGGAAAGCCATTAGAACAAGTTTCAGAATATAAATACCTTGGAAGTATCATAACACGAGAGGCAAAATGTACGGATGAGATCAAAAATAGAATAGGAAAAGCAAAACGGCTTTCAGGAGAAAGAAACAACTACTTACAGGGAATATAAGGTAAGATATCCGCAAGAAGTTGATAAAATGCTACGTATGGAGTATAGCATTGTATGGGGCAGAAACATGGACGCTAAGGAAAAATGACATCAAATACTTGGAAAGCTTTGAAATGTGGACTTGGAGGAGAATGCTGAAGATAAAATGGACAGATAGGATGAAAAACGATGAAGTGCTACGAAGAACAGGATAGAAGCGAATGATTATACAGACTATCAGAAAGAGGAAGGCTAACTGGGTTGGACATTACCTGAGGAGAGAGAGTATGATTAAAGACGTGTTAGAAGGAAAACTAGATGGGAAAAGGGAAAGAGGTAGGAAAAGGTTTCAGCTGATAGACGATTTGAAAGGGAAAGAGAGTTATCAATATATGTATGAAGAGGACAGCGGAAAATAGGAGTATATGGAGAACCAGGTTTAACCAAGAATAATCACGGACCTGTCTACGGACAGACTACCTATGATGATGATGATAGGTTGGGAAATCGGATGTCTGTTAACTTATTGTACAGAAAGTTAAAATACAAAGTTAGCGTCGTAAAACGAAGGAATTGGTTGATTTCTAGCCGATATTTGAAGCTGAAGTATTTATTGTAATTAGAAAAATAGGATGTCCTGAATGAAATTTTCTGTTGAAAAAATAAATAAAATTGCGGAATGGTGTCAATATCGTTACTGATTTTAAAAAAATAAGTAGGTTTTCTAGAATGTGTAATATTTTAAGCTTATAATTCAACTATGACAGCTTAGAGAACCTAATTACATAAAAAATGATTTCCCGCATGCTGCCGTTCTATTTATTTTTCTTATATTTCAGACTAAAATATTCTTTATTATTTATTTAATTAATGAAATGACTAAATTACATAAGAGATTTCAAAGATTGCTCCTTAGTGAGCCATCACTAATAGCCTGCATTTTAGTAAACAGATAAAGCGATTTGATCTACGCATAACATTAAAAGCTCCTGACTTTGGACGTATTTGCTTAACACTTTTCGAGAGATAGAAAGCGATATTCTGTCTTAAAAATGTGATGACACTGGATAATAATTGTAATTTGTGAATACACTACCATTTATCAGGAAGATTACACTATATTGAAGTTAACCAAAATTACTTTTAAATTAGATCGTTAATGGATAATAATGCGAAAGATACTCATTGTAAATGTCTCTTTTTATATGTATAGTTTTGAAATAAAAATAAATATATTTTCTCAATCACTCCCTATAAATTATTAGAGAAATAAAAATTAAAAGTTCCTAATAAATGCATCTAAAATTTAAATATATTATAGTGATACCAATACCGATTCAACAAAAACGCTATTTTAAGTGGCAAGGATAAAAAGTAAATTTGGGAAATAATAGGTTGAGGAAATTAAAGGGTTCCTAAACAATAAGGACGGTGAAGATATGATCCGCAGATTACAATAACTTTACAAAATGGATGATGCGACATATCACATAGTTGTAAAGGTATGGTAGGAAAACATGAAGCTAAACAAACAGTACAGAATCTATAATCTCCTATCGGCCAAGGTTAACATATTAAGTACATATCGATTAAGAAACAAATGCGATAAAAATTTAAATGAACAAAATCTTATGAAACTCAAAACGTAAATGCTAACCTTTTACTCATCGCTATAAAAATCAGCTTCAGACACGAGCGTACTACACATGATTTCTAGTCATGTTATTATTAGAGATCCAATTGAAATGGGCTTTATAACAAAAATAATAAAAACAAGCTGGAATATGGCAGCAATAGAGGCAATAAATACTTATTATACATCCACATAAAGCATGCAATTGATGACACAATCCATGATTTAAAAAAAGTGAAGGTATTTACGGAGGCTTGAATAGCGTGGAAGTATTTAGAATTGGTCAGTGCGGAATTTTTATGCATACTGTTGAGGACAATTTGTTTTATCGAATAAAGACCATGATAGATATTGTAAATTACACCGACTTACGGAAAAAAGTAAATCATAAGTCACTTATGGAATACTAATAACACATTCAGATATCACATTTTGAAATCATATTTGAATGTGCGATTTGAATTGAAATAGATTACAAGTGATATATACGAAGTTTCTCAGTGAAATTTATATCTTAACACTCGGAGTACGGACCTAAGTGGTTTCACACCGAGTCCGGACCCGGGTCCTAGAGGACCCAGCTTCTAAAATCATTTTCTCACAATAATATTTAACATCCAAGTAATCAATGAATGAAAATTGAATAAGGATAATGATTTATACAATAAATAGTGTAATAATGGTATATATTTGCAAAATTAAATACATAATTACGCATATAAATAAAAATGAAATAATTTTCTTTTTTTAAGGATAACATTTAACAATACCAAAAAAAATATTTTTGAAGGTAAATTCAGTTAGTTTGATTCAGTTAATCTTATGTTAGTTTGATTCATCTGAGTTGGAAGTGAAATTAATACATAATAACTTAACTAATATTTCGAACTATACTTTCGGGTTATGTTCTTGCAGGTTGTGGAGCAACGTAACTCCAAAGCCTAAATATTCTTTCTCCCATTTTAGAATCATAGAGTCACAAAAAATAAAAAGTATATTACAAAATGATTCGGGAGGCAAACAGAACGATGTGAATAACGGAGACACAAGAGAAAACTGGAAATCGAGACGTCGAGACTTCGATAATAACTAACATGTATTACAATGTCGTGCTGAGCGAGCTAATTTTGTCCGGACTTTGATCTGCCTGGTCATAAGAGATATAAAAGTTACACGACGTAGAGTACGGAGCCGGGTCCCCGAAGACCCTCACATTTTTACATTCCGTGATTTCGATGACTTAATTAAATTACAATATAATTTTATTACTGATTTTAAACTCGCAACATGCTCCACTAGGAATACATAAAGTATCAATTTAGGCAAAAAATTTTTTAAAGAAATATTTTCGAAAATATACCTTTCGGGTCTACTGAGACCCGAGGTCCGTACTCCGAGTGTTAATCACCTTTGTTTCCTTTTGAAAAAACTACAGCTTAGTTATTTACTGAATTAACAACTATTATTTGTTTTGGCCGTTTGTATCCGAATTTTCTTCATCCACTTTGATTTTGCTATGATTTATATGAATGCTCCCCGATGAATAATTTCAACGGGCAATTATTCTAGTGTATATATATCTTATGTTCTTCACCAAACTATTATCTGTATATATAAATTATGTCACCAGTCAAGTCTTAAAAATATTCTCACGTTAGTCATTCATCCAAGAAAAGTTGGTCTAATATGTAGTACCTCATATTGATTTGCATACAAAAGCGTTGATAAGATTAATAGAGCATCATGAATTTATCACTAGGAGTAACTGGATCTGCTAAACAATCTATATTAATTAAAGGCGGTGTGTGTCTGTGTGTGGACAGCATTTCTCGAAAACCAAAAAACTTTAGAGACTTAAAACTTGGTACACTTACTAAGGGGACCAAGGGAATATGTACCTCTAGGCCAGAATTTTGATTTTGATAACACGTAAAAATCGATTTTTCGACTTGCAGGATTTTACTCTTTTGCAAATTAAAATTAGAAAGAATTGAACTAAAATCTTCAGATCTAGACCATTTTAAAGAAAAATAAATAACATTTCATATTATTATCGTCAAATTTTGTCTAAACCACAAAGTCGCTCAAGTTCTAAGTTTAAATCATATTAATTTGAAAATTTTAAACTTTAAACGATATGTAGTTACACCTCGAGTTTGTATTGTCACCTTAATCCTTATACTATATGCGTAAGGAATGCATGCTTTGAATGCTTGAATACGAGAGAGAGAGAGTGAGAGGATGAAGGAAAGGAGAGAGACAGAGAAGGAGAGAGGGACAAAATTAAATGTTCCATAAATTAAAAATAATTTTGAGCTCATAATAATTGTATAGCATAATTTATTTCTTTGACATACAATTTATATGCTCCAAAAACTATTTTTACTCTCTGTAACACTCAATTATGTGAATTTTATATTTATTGTTTACTTTTTAATGGCTATAAAATATGGTTTCATTAATTAATTAAGACTTAATTCACGCATACTCGTCATATTTGACGGGAAATTACGCTAGTTTTAGTTTAAAAATATTCCAAACCCTATCAGTAATAATGACAATAAACTAAAATCTATAATAATAAAAGAAGCTGTCTGTGTGTGTGTCTGTGGCAATCATAACTTTTCAGAAAGTAAACGTAGGAAATTCAAAATTTGACAAACGCTTTAGATTGATAATGAGAGTTGTAGAACCAAAAATAATTCAAACCGGCCCACGGGGGCCTAATGGGTTCTCATGGAACGGCCTGTTCAAATTTCGGTTTTTTGAAGATATCTCAGCTACCGTTTGACCGATTTTGATGAATTCTCTGCCAATATCAATGTTTTGATAAGACGCATTTTCGAACTTAAAATGGATAAAATTGTTCCACGGGGTCAAGGATCATAATGTAAGGGCTGGTCCAAATTCTTTAAAAATATATCTCGGCAACGAACTGACCGATTTCGATGAAACCTTCACTAATATCAGTGTTTTGGTGAGATACATTTTTGAGCGGCAAATAAAAGGCGTGAACGAGTTTTACTTTTTATCAACCATCGAGTGATAATTAAAGTTTATCCTTTTTTCCTAATTTTATCCATAAGTTCCTATCGTTCTGAATAGATCTTCCAGATTATCTCCAGCACTATTATGCAGCTTCAGGTTGATCATGAGAGTTGCAATGCCAAATATAATTTATATCGGCTCACTGGGTGTAAAAATTGAAAATTGTCTACATTTAAGGGCCACAATAGTCCCCATTGACCGATTGGTCCGAATTTAATTTTTTTAAGGTATCTCAGCAGTCAACTGACCCATTTTGATGAATCCTCCACCAATATCAATGTTGAAACATGAAACTTAGAGATTTAAAACTTGATACACATACAAAAGGGACGTTGAGGATGTGCATCTCGGTGCCAGAATTTTGATATCTTGGAGGGGAGGGGGAGGGAGGGGCCTTACAAATCATACCCTATGGCATTTCACAAAAACAAAGAGACTTAGAGTCTTAAAATTTGATACACATACTAAAAGGACGTTGAGGGTGTGCACTTCGGGGCCAGAATCTTGATTTTTTTGGGGAGGGGGGTTCCATACAAATCATACCCTGACTTGAGGCCCATGTTAATTTTTTGTAAAATTACAGAACTTATTTTGAATTTTCTTTGCAAAATATCAAATTTGAAACTATATCTAATTTGTTCATACCTATTAATGGGGAATGTGTGTCACTTATCCCGAGAGAACAATGAGTTTGAATGATAATATTAAAGAGTGAAATAAGCATAAAATATTCGAAACTGTAAATCCGGGGCAAAGCCCGGATAACTATCTATAACAAATATTTGTTGCAAAAGAAAATCATGAAATATTCTTACATTTTAAAAATGCTGATTAAAATTCATTCTGTGCTTCATATGTACATAATACGAGGAAGGCAGATTTTATAAGTGTTTTTTGTTTGAGCAGTTGGATGTTGGACGCCATGTTTATGGTTCGGCAGCGCTAGCGATGCTCTCAGGTGAGTAAGTCGCGAACTACGAAAGTTATGATCTTGCGATTGCTCAAACCTAGATATACTTAAATTACTTTTCACTAGAGACTTATCGAGATCGTCTTATGCTTAAAAACAATTTCAAAAATAAGAACTTAAGTAACAAAAATTAAAATATTAATTACTTAGCTATTTCCAAAATAACAAGGCTATAAAAAACAGATTTTCATAACCTTCTTATGGCTTCCAGAATAAGCAGCCGAAAAACGCATTTTTGTAATGTTGTTATGGCTTTTGGAAACAATAAAATTTTCAATTTTACTTACTCTTTGACACTTAAGTGCTCATTTTGGACTTTATTTTTAGCCATTAGACGAACTAGATAATTCTCTAGTGAACTTGTTATGATTAATCGGAATAAAAACGATAAGGATTATTTTTAAAATTTTTAATACTGAAATGCTTACTTTTTAAATCAATTTCCATCTTAACCATTCTGTAAACGGCTAAGGTAGATATTGTCTAAATGCCAGATTTTGTCTTTGGAATTTCTTTTATAATTATTTTAATAGGAGTGATTTTTCTGCATTTTAACAATTTTCAGAATTTATCGATAGATTTAAATAGCTAAAATGAGGTAATAATGCATAAACGTTAAATGTTTTTAGTTGAAAAAAGCT
Source organism: Tanypteryx hageni (assembly GCA_028673005.1). Classification (NCBI taxonomy): domain Eukaryota; kingdom Metazoa; phylum Arthropoda; class Insecta; order Odonata; family Petaluridae; genus Tanypteryx; species Tanypteryx hageni. The sequence goes on from CM054112.1 coordinate 22,686,174, forward strand.
CTCAATTTTATACCCGAAATAATTTTTATGAGTTTTCACACTTAGGAAGATTGAAACATTTAATGCCTGCTCAATCATCTAAAAGAAAATGACCTGCTTTGTTGATTACAACATTATAAGTAGATCATACTAAATACAGCAATCCATTAAATAGAGAAGTTGTAAAAACTAATGCGCGGCAAATAATGCAGGAGAATTGTAAACAGCATAATTCCGGCAACAAGCGAAATGAAAAATTATGATTTTTAGCGGGCTTAAAAAACGCACTTATAGTTTAACTTTGGTGTCTGTCTGTCTGCGCACTTGCTTAAATTGAAATTGTGATGAAACCGTAAAAGATCAAAAGCTAAAGCTTAAGAGTGTAGATTTCTGCGCTGCTGCCTTTTATTTTTCTTTAGAGTTTTGAAAAATATCCAGGGTCGTATAGGGACTCGTTTAGATTTTTCAACGGCCACCATTTTGTTTCAAGATGATGGATGGAAATGAAAATAGTTTTCTGGAGTCTCCTAGCCGGTAGAAACAAAAATGACGTTTATTATATCTCTCTACAACATACCGTCCTTGAAATACAGAGGGTGACAGACAGACGAATGGTCAGACATTTGGGAAACTATATACTCGTATAGTATTGTGAATTTATGAAATAAATATACGATCCTATAGATAAAACATACGAGGATCTAACGACTGAATAAAAAGTAAGAAAACGCGCTAATTTTTTCCATGTTCATAGAAAATATTCTACTTGTTTAAAACTGAATTCAAAAGACGCCATAGTCTGTAACCTTCCATTAGCATTGCGATGAAACATTTTCAAATTCAAAACTCAGCCCTAGAAAATGTTTTCTTTACATTTCTCTTTCGATTAGAAAACAGCTATATGTATTATCGTCTGACTATATAACAGTCCAATGAATACTTTTCCACGGCACATTTTAAAATGACAAGTTACATTTGCAGAAGCACTACAAAAATTTCGTCTCAATGATGTAAGTTGAGATTTTAACTGGTCAGTACATAAATGACTGAAGTAAACATAATCGGTATTTACGTGCCGGGCATAACAAGAAAAACCACACAATTTGTATTTTTCGCTGTGATACAATATATAAAGAAGTCAAACAGAAGGAAATAGAATACTGAAATGTCAGATATCTTCGAAAATTTGAGAAATTTAAGATTTGTAAAAACGTAAAAGGAAAACGGAGATGTGATCATTCCTCATCGCCATTTAGTAGATTTAGCAGTAACTTCCTCCTTTGTTGTGCTAAAAAGTCTTATAAAATGCTGCGATTTTGTTCCGAATAGCCCATGCAGTAAAATTTCTTTTGGTTCTTAATTTTATTTTGATTTTTAAGGAAGGTGTGGCTATTCTGTGGCAGATTTCATCTATGAAAGTCGTAGCTGACTTAATCTTTTCTCATTGGGGTCAATAATTTCAATTGGAACATTAAACAGTAAAAATTACCTTTCTAAAACAAGAGAATACTGCAGGTTTTTTAAATTCTAAAATGATAAAATTTTTCTAAGCAAATTTTTACCAAAAATTTACAATAAAAATTTTAAAATGCGTGATATTTTCTTTCTCGTCTCCATGATGATAAGTATTTCGGTGTGTCAGTCTGACTCAAAAATAGTGTCCTTTAGCATCAATACTTTTTGGTAAAATATTATTAAAAAGTTTAAATTTTCTTAGTATAAGCACCTATTTGTACAAATCCGAATAATTATGAAACGGGCATTCAAAAATCTATGAATCATAATTGAATTTTCAGTAAGTCATAAATGTTAAGCAGACAATACTGAGATGACAGATTTTTTCCTATTTATTAAAATATTTATCTAAAACTTCGAATGCGTCGGTGATTAAAGGATGATCCTTAGGTAAAATCAGGAAATGCGCAAAAAATATCATGTTTTAGATAAAAGAGCTTAATGGCAAAATGGGCTATTTTGGTACTTCCAAAATTAAAGAATAGGCTCTTTAGCTATAAAAAGTTGAAGAATATATTCTGCACCATTTCACATACATATTTTGTCTCATCCTTAGTTAAATAAAACGGTTCATGAATAATACTTCACGATCAATTTTAATATCCCTCTTTGAAATAAATAAGTATAAGATGTTACCACTAAAAAAAGAAGCAGTTCGAGAATGTGTATCGTTACGCTTAGATACAGATTTTGTGATTGCATGGGCATATTTTGCGACAATTTCAAAAGTCAGGAAAATATTATCATTCTTATGGATTCCTTCATGTTGAAAATAACTAATCTGCAAAATATATCCATCATATTGCGGAAGAACATCTGCATAACGTATAGAAGAAATTGACAATTATTATCAAATGCATCAAACTGATGTCTGGAACTAGCACTAACAGAACGGGTACTAATTTATCATCTAGACAAGGTACTATTGACTATAATACGTGCATCTTTTCTAGGAGAGGTAGATATTTTAGAGCAATAAGATGCAGTATATTTTTTCCAAGGAAATTTCTCGCAGCGAAAATAATCAGAGTTTCATCGGCTAAATACCATACGATATACGTGAATTGAGATCATTTGAAGGCGTATAAAAATATTTATTTTCGTTTTCGACACCATTGTTATTAATTTTAAAGAGTGCAGTAATTTTCATGCAGCAGGCAGATCCGCTGCGGATGTTTTATAGTTTATAGTTTAGTTGAACGAGAAACCCTTCTATTTTCACCTTCTAGACGAACACGGAAAACTATCACGCTTAAACGCAGCAATTATTTAACTGCGCAGCGTAATTCGTCAGGAAAAGGGAATGGCGTTATTTGCTTCGTTTGGAACCTGGTTAATTATACGCTCGAACGAAGTCGATGTTTATATATTTAGATAATATTTTTCGTTACCCTAATTGGTGAAAATAATTGAATGACGACATTTAGAACCGAATATTTAGACTGCGGCCATCATTTTCACGAAAAACACTTTATTTTCACAAACTCCTACATAAAAAAGATGTTTAGTATGAAAGATGAACGAAAAATAAATTAATTTTCTTAAATCACGCATAATTGGCAATTTCATTGCGACGCTCATCATTATTTCGAAACAATAGTATTACGAGATTTCTCTTGCAGGAGCATGGGAATTTCTTTTCTGATATTTACTTAACAAAAATTAATTTAAGTGAAATATACCCATTGGCACGTCTTTTTATCGAATATCACGCGTATTTATTTACTCATTTCCTTGCTTTAGATTTTACCCGGACTAACAGCGAAATGCGCAAGTCAACATTTTTTTGTTCATTACTTTCAGCGAATTCACACATGATAAAACGCAAAAGATAATACGTCGGAAATGTTTGCGTAGCGAATATAAACAAAAAACGATCGAATCGAATAGTGCGATTTTATTTCGATTGAGATAACGAGATTGTCTGTGCCAGGAAATATAGTTTTTAGGTTCTCACTTAAATCATTGAGGCTTTCAGTAATAAATTCGATTTATTTTTCTCCGACTTTTTCGAGTTTCTCATTAAGAGTTAAATGCGATTTCATATGAATGAATATGTTTAGAAATGATTAGGCGGACAGAATGTCTATTGGTCTTTCATTCTCTAAAAATTTTCGCATTACCCGATGTTTCTGAAATTAAATGGCATTCACGACATTAACAATTTAAAAAGATTCATGATATTATAATTTGTTAAATACCTTCAAAATATCATTTTGATCTATTTGCACCAAAGTATTTCCATTGATTTTAATTCGTAGGTTGTATTGCTATGTCGCGATGTTCATTTAGTAAGTGAAAACACATATCCTGGAACACTACAAATCTCATCGACCCATATTTTGGAAAATGAGCTTATGATTTTTTTACAGCGCATATATTAATAAGACAAAGTATGCCGAATGAATACCAAGCAAGTGGATATAAATAATAAAAATAATAAAAGAGAGTACAATAATTGATATATTTAAGACATGCTCAGTTATGCAGTGGTGAAGTTAAATTTCTCTAGACAATTTTCACTTTTTAGTCTAACTGCGCAAGATGTATAACATGTGTATGTATGTTTTCATGTGTGAAACATCAGCATTGTCTTCCACGTGCATGGTGCTTAGCTATTTGACTGTTATAAAACAAAGTTCGGAAAAATGCTTAGTCTTAATGAGCTGTGTAGGTTTTACGAAATATATTTTTATAAACTAGATATACTGAGCTAATTAATGCTGGAAGAATTTAGCATGATATGTACATTATCTCAAGAGTATGGTAACTTATAACAACTCGATGTTTAATTAATTTGATAGCTCAGCTCAAGTAACCATTAAAAGTTTGGGTAAACCAAATTCGCATTTTTGCAAAAGAACAGCCGTCATCAGTTTTGAATCTCTCACAGCAGTTCTTTTAAGAGTTATATTGGCGGTGGATTTGTAGCCTAAATGTGCTATTGGTTTTTCAAGCGTTTTTTGTCAATGGCAGCTAACTAATTTATCAATAAGATTACGCAATATCGAATTTAAAATTATCCTTGAATAGAGTAAAGTCGCAGAAGTAAATTCCTTATACAACGTTATATTCTGAGAAAAATTATTATTTTCTAAGAAATGTTTTCCTAATCTGGAGATTTAAATAATACAAATTGCATAAGAGGAACAATTAACAGTGAAAATTGGAATATAACATATGATTGAGACATCTATAACTGGCGAAAAACTGCTGAGATATCAGAACATGCTTTTTATAAATATTTTTAGCAAACATCTCCACAATACTATATATATATATATAATTTTAGTAATTTAGAAAAATTAGTCAAGGTTATAAACATGTCATTTATTAATATGAGCTCGTTAGTAAATCTAATACCATTGACAAATATTTATACTGCGCAACAAATGCTGCTGAAATATCTTACACCTTTGAAAAGTCTGAGTAATGATATTCAGCACTTAACACAAATCTATCGACGTGACAGTTAATTCACCTACATTTTGAAAAATAAATATATTTGTTTTGTTTCACCTAAATGTGGCTATACAATTAAACTTTTTCCATTTATTTAACAGAAGAGATAGAATTATCAAGATACTTATTTTTTTAAATTAACAAAAGTATGTTTTCCTGAAACAAAAGTAACATGACGCTTTTCATTCATACTCTAAGAAATGATGGATTGGATAGGTATTTGGAAACGAAAATTTTGGGGTAAGCCCACACCATCCGCCTCAAGAAAAAAATTGAAGCTGCTGCGTGCATTTTCGCGGAGCGAGACGAAGACGCAGATCCAAGACAAAGGTGGAGGAGAGGCAACGGTCGGAGGAGTGCTGCCTCCGACGGGCGAAGGGACTTAAAAAGGCAAAGAAACCATCAGAGAGATCAGCGGTTGAAAGATCGGGAGGATGAGGGAAACCGAGTCTCGCGTGGGAGGAAGGGGAGAGGATTAGAAACAAAAGAGAACTTACGAGCGATCGCGCCGCGGCGGCCTCCGACGTGGACGGTGGAACGCCGGGATAGATTTTTATCGGTACCCACGGGCTACACTCCCGTCGGCCGCTCGGACGTAGACTAAAGAAGAATAGAGGACCAAATGCAAGGAAGGCACGAGGGGAAGAAGGGGATGGCCTCTTTTTTATTCTCCTCTTTCTACTCCGAGCGTCTGCAAAACAGAATAGTGGGAGGAAAGAGGTGCCCGTAAGTGTACCGCCTCCCACGACAAGACAATGTTGCATACGGGGGAGGGCCACTCGAAAAACAGGTTGGAGACGTCCTTCTTCCGCATGGAAAGTATGTGCTCGAGGGTATGGAGTGAGATGAGTGCGGAGAAGGTAAAAACAACCGAAGGGGATTGTGCGGTACGGCGGAAGTAACGTCGGAATAAGAAGCGCACCAAAAAGACGGGAATATAAAGAGAGAAACGGGGAGGGATTCCACAAGTTTCTGGTATGGGACCATATTTGTAAACAGTGAACAAAAATTCAGCTCCTTCTTTCAAGAATTTATTTTAGTTAACACTTTCAAAACCTTGTGTCAATTTTTCTTTATGGCGAATGCAGCAGATATTCTGAACAACAAAAACTAAAGAAATCAATGCGTTCAATATATTTTAAGGCTGCCAAACGTGGAGGGAGGCTACAAACATAAACTTCTATATGGTCGATGAATACATAATTTTCTGCGACGTGGAATACTTTTGTCACTTTTAATTCATCCGAGATCCCATTACTCTAGCATATTAATAAAAAAAGACATTGCGATTCGAGGTAGGTATAATCAATTGACGTTAGTATTCATCTGCAATAGGATTTTATTTTATGATTCAAAGTCAATAATATATAATACTCTTTCTCGACGCTCGTATTTCAACTGAAACTCTAAATTCGGTAATTGTTCACGATTTCCTCATTCTATAAAATATACTACATGCAAAATAAGTTTCAAAATATAAACATAATTTGAGGATCGGGATTTCACAATGCCTTTTGGAGGCCTTTCCTGAGAAAATTCTAATACTTCATTTGATAAACCATCTTAACCATTCCATCTCACTAACCGAAGAATCACATAGAAAAGAGACAGATATAATCCAAATACCATACTGTTTCACAACACTTGTCTTTTGACTCACCCTCTTCACTGGTTTATTAGCAATTAAATATTTTCAAAAAATAAAAATAGCGCAATTTAAATTGGAAATTGAATTCGTGCATCCGAGTAATCCAATGTATCTCGTAGCCCATTGCAGCACGAATGTCTAATACGTCATTTGATAAATCATTCTAATTCATTATCATTAACTGAAGACCCAACATAGAAAGCGACGACAGTGGAAAGATTGTTCAAAATGAAATTTGACTAAGAGAATTGTTTTTGCACTCGATTGGACAAAAACGAGCGATGTGTACCTCAAACAGGCTTCGATTATTCCTACCGATCTTAATACAACCAACACTTCCTAGAGAGCTATTCTTTTCCAAAAGGAAGCGAATTTTCTCAATTAATTTTATTTTTATTTCTTGCTAAATAACGTTTAAGAGTAAAATAATGTTTTCGAAGGAATCTTGGCCAAAGAAAGATTTCTTCGTAATAGAAATGATTGCGATTCTAATAATGCATTAAGTAATTACCCACACCCGATTTCATGGATATTCACGATTGAGCACCGTAAAAAATTAAAACAGTAACTACTCATCTACTTAGAAGCTAGGTAATTTTAGTTAGAAAAAGAAGACGTCATAATAACTTAAGTGTGATTAATAATAATTCATCTATAAGCAATGCTACACGTTTTATTATTCTAATATTCTTCTTGAGATGAAAATCAATTATTTCGGTTAAAATATGTTAGTAAATGCCGGCAAAGATAAGAAAAATTTAGAATCTAAACTACGAAACTTCTTTTGATAGCTGACATTCTACAGAAATATCCTATTTAGAGGAAACTATTTCTCATTATCTTAGCGAAAACGTGCAAGAATCCTTTGTGAGGTAATCCAAAGGAGGGCAAGTCGGACCTTAGAACGAATTGACCCAAAATGCCATAATTATAAGCTGTAAAGACAGAAGTCTTTAAATATATGCTTAGCATAATTTGCCCATCAAATTATGCCAATGTGTCGTGCGAAAGGAAAATTAGCATATTAGGACCTAACATGCGACATTCCGCCACTCTTCTCTCTCTCTCTCTCTCTCTCTTTCTCTCTCTCCTCCCAACCACAATTTCCATCTTCCCTCATAGCTCATTCAGCACCTATTGCTTCGCAAAACTCACATTCTCCACAATCGCACACCATTCTAAAAATGACTTACCTACTTGTCCCGTCGAAAATCATTCCCTTCTGGTCATTTGCCCCCACCACCGCCATCATGTCGCAAATCCTTCCGCGTTTATTTTTTTTAAACTTTCGAAGAATCATCTCCAGTCTCTTCTCTTTTTTTCTTCTCATCTTCCTTCGACTCACGTTGAAGCGCTCGATAAATCATCGGTCGGAAATATTTTTCTTCTCTGCGCGCCAAACATTTTTCGCCGTCATCTTGTCCTGCAAAAAGGCGCTTCCTTTGCGAATAGACGTTCTCCGAGGCGACTTTGACCTCTCCGTATTCCAGAAATGCATTTATAGTGGCGACCTTCGAACGTGTAACTTGCGTGAGACGCTTCAATGGAGTGATGACGGAGCGGGGGAAATATTGGATGCGAAGAATGGATGAAGATGAGGTCAGCCGAAGAAGAGGGAGAGAGATGGAGGGATGGAAGGGATTGGAAGGTGGCGGAGAAGAGGGAAGGGGTTGGGTTGGTAGGAGGAAGAGGGAGGAGGAGGAATGGGATGGTAGGGTGAGGAGTGGTGGGAGAACACATACACAGGCGCGCGTTGAGGAGACCTCAATGGAGGAAAGATCAGGGAAGGAGGAGGAGGATAGTAAGAAGAGTTTTTAGCGGCGCCGTGGGCAGAGAGGGCAACGCCCAATCCAAACAGGATATCTTAAAATAGTGGGGGTGGGTGCGCTTTGTTTTTGCCTAAACCACGCTGTGCTTACGACGAGGGAGAGAGGGCGGCGGAGAGATGGGGAGATAAAGGGCGGAGGAATTGAGGAAAGACGAAAAAATGAAGGCGCGAAATTTTGTCAGAAACATATTGCTAATAACTAAAAATACGTAGATAGGGCGAAATTGCAATGTCAGTCTTGAACTTATGAAGTTCAAATAAGTCAAGTAAGAAGTCGCTCATAAAATTCTGTAATTGTGTTACTTTGCTCGGTTAAATATCTACAGTCATGAAAATTTTTTGTGGAGAAATAAAAAATTCGTTTATCTGTACACATTTTTAGAGCAGTTTCTTCTAAGGTATTTTATACAGAAATTATTACCTGGATTGAGAATCATGAAAAATATAACAATGCCATTCATCATTTATCCTAAGATGATATAGATAATTACGCTTCATTCTTATCAGCATAATTATTCGAAAATGAATTTTCATCATTTATCCTTGCTAATATTGGAAAACTCTGTAAGAAAGGACCTCAGATTAAATTGTCTGAAAAATTAACAAATATGACTAGCCATTAATGTTCCCTTACGATAAGCATCTGGTTGCTAGCAAGGTATTATTTTTGTGTGATATTCTAAGACACATATTTGATTATATGCATGTCTCCGTATCTTGATTATCTAAAACATACAATGTTATCATGAATAAAATAAATTATCCTAAGGAAGAATGACAGAATTTGTTCGAGTGCTCCAATTATCCACAACTTTACCAGGCATAATTTAAACTACTTCAACTCTGATTGCATTAAGACATATTGACAGAAAACGTCTTCGGCCTTTGTTGACAGGACAGAAGGAAAAAATGTGAATTTGCCCAAGAATGCGGCCTCGAGCGATGACGAATCGGCGATGCGAATGAGCCCTTAGGGATTTTTGAGGAGAGAGAGAAAGAGAGAGAGAGAGAGAGAGAGAGAGAGAGAGAGAGAGAGAGAGAGAGAGAGAGAGAGAGAGAGAGAGAGAGAGAGAGAAGATTTGTTCCCGTTTTGAAAATAACGGGAACGGGAGAGGGATGGAAGAGGATTGCTCCGTATTCTTCTTCTCCACCCACTGCTTCCTTGCTCGGAATCTTCGAGTCCAAACAGATAGGGAGGGAGAAGGGTTTGGAGGAGGGGAGGGAGAAAAGAGTAGGGAGCCTTTTCCCTTCTATGATTCCTCCTCTAAGTAAGTGGCTAAGTGAGGACAGTTGGGAGCCACCGCGCTGTGGTTGAAGCACGGATTTCCTGAGAGCAAAGAGAGAGAGAGAATAAAGGATTGCTCTAGTGGGAGAGAGAGAGAGCAATTCCAATAAAGAGGGGATAAAGATGGAATGACTTAAACCGTATGGAGGAAATGCGTCGTTTTAGATTCGGGCTATGGAATTTATTTTAGGTTTAGTGGAACTCCGCCGATATTGGTGCTTCGCTGATAAGAGCATTTATGACAAGTTTTCGGAAGAAAACCCTGTACTAGCGTTTGTGTCGTTCTTATATATATATATATATATATATATATATATATATATATATAAATATAAATCTATTTATTGGTTAATTTATTTGTATTTTTCATTAAATTAGTATTTTGGAAATATATATACACACAGGAGATTTTATACTTGAAGAGGATTAATAGGACTGAAGTTTCTTCCTTAAATGTCCGTAGGTATAAGTAAAAGAATTGGCCATGCGGTCTCGATTTTCCCGTAAAGAAGTTCCAATTACGCTTTTCTGCTTCGCTTCCTATTTTCTGCCAGAAACTTTCAGCAAAATACCTACAGTCGAAGTCAATTTTTAAAAGTCGTACAATGCGATAAAAATAGTTTTTCATCAGGTGATTTAAATGAAACGAGCTACGCAACCCAAGTAAGTAACTCATTAAGACCCTTTGGCTCGTGAATGATGTATGCTACTCTTTTTAGCGCGTTTTATTTCATATACGCGCTCATGTTAGACTCTTGTCACTTATCCGTTATTTTGAAATATTTGCTTTAATATTTGATATATGTAAAGACGTACAGGAATAAAAGTTGTAGTAAATTTAATTGTCGGTAACCTTTGTTTGAAATATTTTCCCATATAATGCATTGTTTAAGAGGTATCTTAAAAACTAAATATTTTAGCTGCCACCACCACGCCACCTACCGACGATTATTGTTAATAATTAGTTACGTCTTAGTAACGCTCCTTTTTATATTCTTAATTGTTGGAGCTTTGTGGTTATATCCAGTATCAGAAGGCAATGGTTTGAGTTTATTTCTGTTCTTTGTTGTCTGAATTTTTGTCGCAGCTCCTTAAATTATTTATCATAATATAACCTATTTGGGATTTTTAGAAAAAATACAGGTATGGAGAAAGTCATATGGTGGCCGCATCAGATTTTTATTATTTTTTATGGTTAATAAGGAGGTTTCTCCATTTGTCATTAAAAATTGTATTTATCAAAAATCATCTCGTTAAAATTTTGTTTTCAAAATACTATATGTGGGCCCATAACGAAGTCTCAAACCGAGGCTCGGCATCACCTTGCTACGACAGTGATTTAAGCCTCTATAATTGGAGTGTCACGAAAAAATAATTATAGTCATGGAGATCAAAACTTGATAAATTTATGCTAGCTTAATAGAACAAATATCTGTTTCGATTAGTCGAAACCTCGAGTCATGGATATTCGACTGCATAGTCCGGTAAGCCGTCAAATGAAATGAATAAAATAATCGTTCCATATAAGCAGTTAATTAAACTGTACCACAAAAACTGTACATTTTACTATTCCTCCATCTCTTTTTCTCATATGTCTACGTGTTTACTTTTAGTAATTTTTCGGTAACTTCAGGTGCCCTGTATTTCGACTGGGTAACAAACCTCTCCGGATACCCCAAAACATTTCCATGAATGTTATATCGCGCAATCGGTTAACGATGAGCTTAAATATTAAAACCGATCACTCTATTATACATATCAAAATAAATAAATACACCACCAAACATAATTATTTGAAAATTTTATAACGAAGTACATAATAATTAATAGTGATCTATTCTGAAGGGACTCGTGATCGCAATATTCTAAAAAGCACGTATTTCTATTTTAAATTCCATACGTACGTTACGATACAAACATTTTATAACTAGATAGGGTATTTTTAATAGGAGTAACCGACGATAAATTCAATATAATCCAATTACTTGCTAACCGTAGCTTAATAACAATGCATTTATACTAGATTGATTCAGCCGATTCTTGGGGTCAACCGCGTTAGCCGAACGTTGGGTTATAAAAAATCCATTAGTAAAAACAATGTTTCGGCTTTTAAAACTCCTATTCAACGGCTGCTTTGTGAAACCATATTTAGGTCTGTGACGCCATAGTTGTAAGATATTGGATAAAAATGCAGCGGTACGGCGCAAGAGCACATAAAAACGTCACGCGTCATGGAACGTGTGCAAAAGCGATCGAATTCTTTATCCGCATCGAATGTCGCTGGCAGAAACTCCCGGAATTTATTATTCCGTAATAATTTTATAAATGATAACTTATGAAAAAACGAACATCCGTTCTATTTTACATTTTCCCCTTGCCTGCCAAGTGTGGTGATTGGCGTAGGATTAATGACGACCGCTGCGCTCTCCGAGGCTTAATTCGAGCTTTCCAATTGCATTTTATACCTTAAAATTATTTGAAACCGTCACTTCGGCTAGTAATTGATAATTATGCATCCGCGGACGAAAAATACGCGGTCCAATGGAATAAGGCCGATTTTTCACGGCGAGAGCGAAATAATAACAAGAAAACACAAAATGTCATCACGCACGCACACAGCCGAACGTTTCGTATTCATGACAAAGGTTGCTTCCCTGCAGCAAGCGGAATAAATGATGCGTAAAATCGGTGGCCTTATCATCGATGTTGTTGCGTTTTTCCGTTCGCCAATTTTTCGCGTTCCCGGATTATGCAATGCGGCCATTGAAACGGCGCCGCTGTCTGCCATTTTGGAAAGCTCATTATTTCATTCTTTTAACCCTTTCTTTTCGTTTGAAATCCCTGGCAATACCTATCCACCATAACCGATTCTCTTGTCTTATAAAATACTTTTTTGACATCAAATAATAGACGCAATTCCTCAGCAGGACTTTCGAAAGACTATACGTATGATGCTAAAATGATACTGATAAATTATACCTATTGTTATTTATACATCTGTTGATCGTAGATAACTGCTAGTAAGCTATAAGGCAGGAGGCAACATTTTTTAGCTATATTTATCACAGGAATCATATGTATATAGCGTAGAAAATAATTTATATTATATATTTATGTATCATATAACCAAATGTTTTTGCAAAAAGATTTTAAGATTCAAGATAAGCCATTAGAGCAACCGTAGCGGTTCCGGCGCTCACGAGGTCACATCCGTACCAAGTACGCGTAATTCACCATATCATGTAATATTTCTTTATATCTTCCAACCCCTCCTCCTCTTTAACAAACTACAAAACTAACTTTTCTTTTAAAATCTTTTTAATTTTTTGGTAAGGGATTGAAGAGCACTTTAGGTAACATTTAAATCCCTGACTCCCGTATTATTAACAGAATATTTCGCAATACTTGTTATTATTAAAAGTGTTTTCGTGTTTCGCAATCAATGCTGTCCTAAATCCTAATCTTTAGATCTTCCCATATCCTATTTTCGCTATGTGCCTGGAATATATCGCCTAATCTCAGCATAGTCTAGCAAGATTGCAATTATGTTGATAATATAACTAACTAATAGAGACTTTTTGTCTTTGGACGAGATGTTTGTTGCTCCAGAATTGCCTTTCGGATATAAAAGGTTTGGAAAAATGAGTCTTTTTAGTTGATTCATTGACTTTTGTATAACGAATCTATCGTTTTCTGAATTCTATGTCTGAGAGTAAATGATTATAGTTGAACCAGAAAATTATTTATTTTTAGATGTATTTTTAATTGGCACATAAATTAGAAAAGGAAGTCAATTTTTGTAATTTTGGCACGCGAGCAAAAAGAAATAGGTTTGCCATTCCAGGCCTAAACTTTTTACTCTTCTGTTTCAAGCGCCTCCCAACCGCGTATTTTCTTCATTTCCTTCTTGAATCTACTCATTGCGTATCTCGCTGCTTTCCTTAATATATTATCGATATTTTCTATTTGTCCTATCTCGTAATAATGGCATAAGTTCATCGCGTGTATTAATATTGGCTTAGCCCTTGGCTTTTATACTGACTCCCTCGTCGTCTTATATTTCATTTTATATTACGCATCACGTATTGTAAGGATTTATAAGTTTCAACTACGAGAGTTGCTAATTCACCTTTCATTAATTGATCAGTGAGCTATCACTGAAGGCGGCTACTTTTTATATCTAGTAGTCCCTCGTTCAGCCACATTAGTGACTTGGATTTTCTATTTTTAAACAGATAGATTTTTTACAACAGTCAAATCCGTATAAGTCGAATGCGTATGCATCCGAATTCTGAGAACACGAAGACAATAATTTTCCTCTCTCTGTCCATTTACGAGTTGATCTTTAGGATTTCCCTACATCGTTTCATCCTAATCATTTCGCGGGCTCATCTCTTCAGTTCTGGACAAACTTTTGCAAGAGACATCTAAGAAAAACCTTTTATTGCTCAGTACGACTTAAACTCACGCTCACGAAAAAAAATTAGGCGTTCAACATCTCACATCTTCACTCGGACTGTGATTGTACGATAAAGTTCGACTTTCACAAAATTTTTTAAAACTATACGAATAAAGTTAAGGCTGTTTCGTTTAAAATTTATCACTAAATGATAATTTGCTTACTAAATCCGTTAATCTGTATTATTAGCACAATTTAAGTTTTTTATTAGAAGCTAATAAAAAAGCGGGCTACTACGGCTTTGATAATCAGCTTGTAGTAAACAAACTCTGAGGGCATGTGAAGATGGTGCTAATATTCTAAAAGTCAAATTTTATGAAAGAATCTAATAAATTATGTAAAAAATATCCTATATTACGACGTATTGAAAACTGAGACATGATTCAGTGGAATGTCAAAATTTTAATTAGGTAATTCTAATCAGGGTGGAAAATTATTTTCTTAAATCTCCAAGTAGCTATCTCTCATGCGAAAAAGATCCAATCTATTTTAAATGAACATCTACAAATATTCTTCTTATGTAATATATTCTTTTTCGTGATCATTTTGTGCATTTCTCTCTTATCGAGTGTCTACGATTGTTATTTTCCACGTTGCTGTACTTTTGAAATAATTTCAGTATAACAAGAAAATTGATGTATGGCATTTTCAACTGATAATTCTATATACATGTTAATATCAGCGTTGATCGACCGAAAGTATGATTTTTTTCTTTTTTCTACATCTTCCTTCTCTTCATTAGAGATTTCAATGTTGGTAGATATTCTCTAAACTCGTTTTCTAATTTAATTCGTTAGCCTAAAATAATTTAATAATTAAAGCTATATTTTAATGAAATAAAACTGATACACGATAACTTTCTTAGTGCATAATAAGAAAGATAAAAAATTAAAATCTTTAGTTAGTTTAACATATAACACTGCCTATGTTTCTCTTGATTTCCAAGCATATTCATATCAAAAAAAGTAAAAGGAAGGTAGTGTTATATAATAAAATAAATGAAAATTTACAATTGTTTTGTTTAACTACGGAAAAATTCCACAAATTATTGCCGGAATAAATTTATTTTGTTGTATTCACTACCTTTGGTATGATCCAAAAAGTCCCCTTGTATTTTCTCTTCCATGAAAATACTTTATCTCTCAATATTTTATTAGGTTTTATATATAAATTATCCTTGAAAATATAAAAATTATTCCCAGAGAAAGGCTTAGCGTCCTAGGTGCAGAAAAATATATTTATCAATGTTTTAGGAGCTTATTCCTTAGGCCACTCACAATCAGAAATGTGGCCAGATTCTCAACGGTTACGGAACTACGGGTATTTGAAATTCAAGATGATTTAAACTTCATTAAGCTGTTTATTGGAACAAGTTTTTACATTGTAATATTGTTTATAATAAATGTTCAAAATAGCCGTATTCTGCTTGGATAGACATCCTGACTCATTTACTTATTGAATGTGTAGCCCTCTCTATAGTGTCCTCTTTGCGTTCATACGCCGACTTTCATGTGACCCCAGACATGGAACGATGTTCCTGTAAGATCACGATTACGTATGCACTTAAAAGTATGAATGGGCGCCTCCACATTTCAGGGGAAATGTCACACAGTATCTTAATAATCAGTTCCCTGATAGGGTGATTGGTCGCGGAGGTCCTCAGAGTTGACCACCGAGGTCACCAGACCTTTGTGTCCGTGTGTGGGGTCATATGTAAGCCATGGTATATGAACGCAAAGCATACCCTAGAGAAGAACTACTTCATAGAATTTTCGAAACTACAAGACGCGTAAATGATCCTAAAGTTCTTGGTAGGGTTACACATTCAATAATCAAGCGAGTCAGAATGTGTATCCAAGTTGAAGGCAGCCATTTTGAGCATTTATTATAACAATGTTACAATGTAAGAACTTGTTCCAATAAAGAGTTTAATTAAGTTAAAATCATCTTGAATAAATAGTTCCATAACAGTTTAGAATCTGACCCATGTTCATATGATATTTCTGACTGTTAATCTCCTTAGGAATACGCTCCTAAAGTATCATGAATCAACCTATAGAACTGAGCGGAGGATCCAAGAATGCTGACGATCACCCCTCTTGGATTTCCATGCTGTCCTCCATTGCATGCATTCTTAAACCCATTCCGCGCAAAATTCCTTTATTCTGCTCTGCAGATTAGGGCAAGCGAAAGACAAATTCTGACAGAAGTACATAGTGATTTTCAGAGAAATGGGTCATCGGAATTGGCGTATTCAAGAAAAAAGAACAGACGATTGGGTTGATCACCCCTCCCCTTGGTCAATTTTTGGGTGCGCCCCTGATAGAATTACAGATCAACATACGTAAATATCGTATATATGATGTATCTTCAAAAATACGCAAATTTGATAGATTCAACTAAGTTTTGTAGCTTTTTATCCATTATATTTCAAAATATATATAACTCATTTTATTTTGAATGAATTCGGATAACAGTTTTTCTCCGTCTGCCGTAATTTTAGCAGTATACTTAATTCGTGCATCTCAAAAGATTGTGGATAATTTTTCGTTTAGGTTACAGCAACTAACATTTTGAGAATAATCTTCTATACAGATGTAAGACACGGCAACATATTGACCATTATTTATCAGTTCGTCAACCAGTCTGTTCGTCTAAGATATATCCTATAAATGAGGGTATTTTATATTCATTTCATATTCATATTTACTTCGCATTAGAAATGCCTTGATAAATTTACAACAACGATGAAATTTCTCCGCAAAAAGCGGCTTACGTAACTTTCAATAAAATTCTTTCCTCATTCAATTATGGTTTCTGCCGAATTTTCTTAGACAGCAAATTTTGGTCAAAAAGTTGTTAGTTTTCCAAATGAGATGAAACCAATTTTGGTCAGCTTTCTCCAACTGCGAAGGTACCAATTCGGAAAGGCGAATCCAATAAGTAGTAGGCATATTCATCGCGATACTTTCCGTTATTTTTTCCCTCATCCCACTCCACTCTTGTCTGAAAAGGGTGAGCTTCTCTCTTTCTCTCATCGGCGAGGCGTGCACAGAAACATATCCGTATAAAGCTCGTCGAAATTTACAAAAGCGGAAGAAGGGATATTTTCCTTTTTTCATGCCTCGCTGGACGGCGTGTATCACCCAAAAGGTCGCTGGCCGAAATCCGACTATTATTTCTTCTCGTTTCTCTTTTTATTTTAGTTCTGCTTGGTGGCGGGGGTGGTTATGTCTTCGAGAAGGTGGCGAGTTAGCGGGCGGTGCGAGGCGGGTCGAAAGGCGCGGTGGAAGTCTGAGAGAGAGAGAGACGTCGGTGTTTGGCCTCGTTCGTCCTTGGAGGGGGATCGGATGACACCGAAACTGAAAGAGGCCGTTGAAATGTTCAACTCTGGAGAGGTGGAAACAGAGAAGAGGGGAGGGGGGAGGGAGGAATCAAGCGCGCTGTGGGAAGGAGGAGAACATTTTAGGAGGAAGAGAAGGCGAGAGGAGTGGAAGGAAGGAGTCAGGGTCTCTATACGACACGAGGTTTGTAAAAAACCTCAAGGACTGCTCTCCATGTCTCTCTCTCTCTCTCTCTCTCTCTTTTTGTCTGGCCTTCGATTGAGGGAAGAGATGTGGAACTCTTATTAATTAATTCGTCGAGGTGGAAAGACAATTTTCACCTGTACGCCTATCATTGAAATGGAAGGGTCTTTTTCATCCAAAGAAAATGCAATTTTTGACGGAGACATCTCCGTCAAAACCTTTATCAATGGATTCGACAGAAATTCGTTGTTCAGGGATAAATCGTTTAGAGCGTGCGTCGAATTGGTTCTATTTGGATAATTGATGAAAAAATCTGATGTGGCCACCATATGACTTTTTCCATACCTTTAATATTTATAAAAATTCCAAATAGGCTAAATGATAATGAATAATTTAAGAAACTGCGAGAAAAATTTGAAGACTTGACAAAGAACAGAAATAGACTCATACCGTAGCCTTCTGATGTTGGATATAGCCAGGAATCTCCAACAATTAAGAAAATAAAAAGGCGCGTTACTAAGACGTGACTAAGCGTCAATTGTTAACAATAGTCACCGGTAGGTGGTGGACGCTAAAAAAGTTTTAAAAATATTTATTAAACAATGCATTATATGGGAAAATGTTTCAAACAAAGGTTGTAGAAAATTAAATTTTCTACAACTTTTAGTAGAATACTTTTTACATTAATTAAATATTAAAGCAAATATAAAAAAACGGATGTGACAAGAGTAAACACCTACTTCCGGTTGACCGATCTTTACCAAAAACTACTCAGTTCTTGCGTCTTTTATAAAAATGTTAAATATAAAATTTTGCGTTGACATAATTAATAATTTTTGTGTTAGAGCACCCAGAAAAACACACACGCACGCGTACACACAGACATCATCGAGAAAATGGTCAAAACCTGTTCCGAGGACCGCAAAAACGTGTATTCCCGTTGAAATCTCGAAATCGATTTTTTATGAAAACAATACTCTCCCCTATACTACGTATGGAACGAAACGAAGGCTGGAGTAGAATGGAAGTATAAGTTCCAACGTGAATTGCGCTTTCAGTGTTGCAGTCCTTTGGTGATATCTCACGAACGAGTCTCTATGGATAATTTATCCAAATGCCAATCCAGATCAGATTCACAGAAAACCACCGCATAATTTATTAGAAATCATTTCTACTAAGTGGTCCCATGAAGAAAACGCCAAAGAACATTATCCGCTTCATACTCCACGTCCATATTGTTTGTGAAAAGCAAAATGTAATTTATAATTTTCAAAGTTTTTGGAAATCGAGGATGATATATGCCTATATCTGAAATTATAACTCGGTCAACAGGATATTCGAGTCATACTCTTTTTAACGCTGGAAATGGGTACCTGAAAACGAGAGCGCTAACTGAATGAGCGTTATGCGGGGTCATTTTAGTATAGTACTTGTAGAGATGCGTTCCTAAAATCGTAATTTATTACCTGTTTTCCAAATATTACTACTATATCTGCTCTTATCTCTGATGCTCTAAAAATGTGCTGTAAATAATTAACCCTTAATGTCGCAACGTAGCAGATCTGGTACACACTAGTAATCCTCCAATATAGTAACTGTCGCAGCTTTTTTGTCATTTTCTCACAATTTTAGAAGACTCCACTTACCCTCTCACTTAATAATCGGCGCCCAATATCACCAATAGGTGTCCAATTTCGCGAGATATGCAAATAAAACCATAGGTTGCTCTGCTGTCTGAGAACGTGGTGTTCTGCTGTGGTTCTTTCGATGATTTCGGCGGTTTTCTTCAGTTATTTTGATTCTGCTACACACCGAAAATGTGCAATAAAATCAAATCACACGTCTTTTAATATTTTTTTCATAGCGCAACACTTAGGAAGAACATCATCAAACACGTTTCTTCATCCAGGTCAACCAAATTTTGTATGGGCACCTCATATTTCCTCGAAATTTTCATAGGCAAAAAAAATCCCCAGAAAGACCCGGACTCGAATCCAGAAGATGGTTTCTATTTCCCATAAGATAACACGTGATAAATCAATTTAGCGACGTGCATGCTTTCAGTATTTTTCTCATAAAAATTAGAAACATTAACCCTCGATCTTCAAACTGGGACTGCTTTAAATAAAATTGAACAAAGTTTTTTGGTATTATCGCCCTCTTTCCGCAAATGCTCTAATTTAACGTTTAAAATGACTAATTTTGGCAAAATTTAGTGATTTCATGAGTATTTGCCTTGACAACTATGCCATTGTTGAAATCGAGATCTCATTATTACCTCAGTACGAGTTTTTAAGATAAATTCTAAATAATGTATTCTATCCCGTTATATCGACGGGCTTTTATACTAGCAAAAATATAATTTTGAAAGTAATATTTAATTCTTCTTGAGTTAAGAGCGCCCACCTAAACGCATGGGGAGAGTAAAAAATCTGTCCGAGAACAAAGAGCGTTATAACGAATCAGCGTTGCACGGGATTACTGTATTGCGGTTATTGTTATATGGAGTAAATAGAATTAAAAATCGCGCTTGAGATATGTGACTGCAATAAATGAGTTTTTGATTTAAAAAAAAAACAATATGCGGATACGTCACTGTTTGGAGGTGCCGTATTACGAGAAATGTTTTCATCAAATCTTTTAAACATGCTTATATCTGAGGTTCATTTCCCGTTAAGCACGCTTATGGATAATATGAAATTTTAATTAAATTATTTTTAATAGCTTTCATTTGACTAAATGTGAAAAGATTAGACAAGCTTTGAATACTTTAATCTATAGCACTTAAAACACGGGACAAATTATGTCAATCAACATATTTTTGGAAAGAAAAATTATGATTATATCTTGCCACTTCTTACCAAAACCTAATACTTGGCATAATGTAACTTGCATTGAAACCGATGGCAGTCATAGCAAATCCACCTGTGAATACGTTACACAGCAGCGTTTCTTAAACTATAGTAGGTAATTCGAAGAACCCTTTCATGCAAATGTCTTTGCTGCGGGAACCTCCTAAACTACTGCTGGGGACCCTCGGGGGTCCGCGAACCCGTTTAAGAACCGCTGCGTTACAGCATTCGAATTTACTTTTTCAGATTGCACTGTTTCTTGAACATTTGAGCCTTGGTGGTTTCACAGCAAACACCATTACAATTATGTTTTTGACAACTTATAAAGCAGTTAATTGTACTAGGAAGTCCTTCTTCTTCCCCAACTTTTGAAACTGACCAGCTATTCATTGCACCTCTACTCATTGCGCATAGGTAAGAAAGAATCAGTAGGTCGTTCAATAATAAGAAAGCAGTTTAATGGAAATATCATCTCCAGTGTTGTGTTTTGTGAATACTTCAGTGATTTTTTAAATTCGTTCAATTTAAAATTATTTAGTCATAAAAATTTACAGAAAGCAAAATCTAAATTAATAAAACGCTTACTTTGCGATATAAGTGTAGCATATTAATCATTTTCATTTTAAAATTACTTAGAAACATTGTAAAAGTTCGGGACTTGAACTAAAAAACGCTTAAAATAAGAAGGTTTTATATTCCTGTCGTTGATTTTCGAATGCGAGTAGAATCGGTCAAAAAATCAGTTTTTATCGCAAAAATTTGACATATTTTCACGTGAAAATCTTTCGTTGTCAAGGCGATTTGCATTGCTGCCGGTTTCGTCTAATTGCGAATGAATGACTGGGATTATAAATTCTTGTCGCATCTGCGCATATACTCGCTATATTTTGACCTTATTCTGAAGTTTAAACAATGTCTTAATAGTGAAAAATGAAACGACGAAACAAAAATAAATAAGTATCCCATTATATCCCATTATAAATGTTTTTAAGTCAGGTATAGAGATTTAATTTGCTGAATTTTTAAAAACTTTTGAGTACATTTTCTGCGAAAGTTGAATAAGTTTTGACGTAGGCTCATTTCTTTAATATGTGTATTTTTTATACTTTTATTGTTTAAAAATTAAATTTGTTTCTCAATCAAAATTTATTAAAATATATAAGCCAAAATATAATTGGTGGAAAAACCATTGCAAACAAATTTGGGCTAAGATTTTGTATAAAATCCTTTCCCAATTTCAACTGATAACAATAGGTATATTTGAGTCCCATTAATGATAAATATAGAACAAAATCCTATACTCGGAATGTTTTGCTGTATTTGTTGTTGTTTGCATATCAAATTAGTTTTCTCATTAATAGGATTTGGTTTGGTTTTTCACCTTATTTTATTATTTTGGACACATTGTAATAAATTTGGGCAGAAAAATTGATTTCATAAATAAAAAATACAAAGAATAGTTCTGAGTAGAATAAGGAACCTATTCCTAAAAACAAAAATACAATTTACATTAAAATGATAAAACTACCCACTATGTGCACTAAAATGTAAAAAATAAATATAAAATTGACAAATAAATGATCCAGAAACTAAAAAGAGGTTAGGTGATACAACATTTGTGGCGTAATCTTAAACAAGTAAATCATCGACATCAGCTACTGATGATGAGAGCCTGGTTCTCGAAATAGGTATTTAGCACTCTGTTCTTCACGCTAAATTCCTTTCTTTGTTTACAGTTGGAGTCGAATCTTCAATTCATAATTTGGCTTGCCGTGGTCTCTTCTATTTATCAAATAAATCATCACTAATATTTCTTTGCACTCAATATTTATATTCCAAAATCTACTTTCACTTTCTGGAACATTCGATTGGGTGAATTTTGTTTATATATATATATATATATATATATATATATATATATATATATGAGTTTAGTTAATTTTTAAAATGAAATTTTTATTTTGATTTAATACTTAATTCGTTCATACTCGTCATTTTAAACGGACAATGAATTAGTGCACTGAAAAATTAAAGCATGACCAAACGCAAACGGAACTTTATAAAATGACATAACATTTAGCATCGCCATTAAAATTTTATTTTGCTCAAGACCATTTCAGATAAGAAAATAAATCAGCTTGATTGCATTTTTGCCATTTGTTCCCTCGTCTATGCTCAAGCCGAGTTCGGTAATAATCGTCTCCATGGCAACAATCCGATAAAATGCGATTTAAAACTCAAAAACTCTATGTTAGTTAGTAGAAATTAGTAGAAAGTCAAGAAAATACGATCAATTATCAAAATTCGGTGATAGGAATTAGAATCTACTTTCTTATACCCTTAGAACAGTACAAACTTCGCTCCGATATCACAATTTTAAGATATTTTAATGTATTAAAGAAAACATCTTTTCACAATGAATTTGAGATTTCCTATGTAAAAAATAAGGAAAAACGTTCCTGGAATCGGACCCGGGGCTTCAATCTTCGCCTAAGAAAATATAGCCCGGAAGTGGGCCCTAGCAGCACGAGCCTCATACCAAGTTTAATGAAAATCGGTCTGTTGGTGCAAACGTTGTTAGTAAGGGACACACACACACACACATAAAGGCACACATACACAGACACACACACATACAGACACACATGCACAAACACAGACAAGACCTTTCATAAGGCTATGTTTCCTTTGGAAACCAGCCTAAAAATACAAAAACGAACGATACCGTTCTGACGCTAAATTCAATATATATATATTTTAGGTGCAGCGTTGAACAAAAATTGCATAAGCGCATGATACAAATATTTCTCAATAGTTTTCATATTTTTCACTTTTTGCTATATTGTCAATAAAATCATACAATTTTTGATAGATGGAAACATTTTGATTTTGATAGACTCCTTGTAGTGGCGGATCCAAGAGAGGAGCGATGGGGGCGATCGCCCTCCCCTTGGAGGACACCATTGCTCTCCACTAGGTGCATTTTTAAATTCATTCTGCGCAACATCCATTGTTTCTACACCGAAGATTAAGTCTGTATGACAAGGGAAAGAAAGATTCTGATGGGGTAGGCATTTTTAAAATGTATGGTTGTCGGCAGAGGAGGAATCAAGACGGGGGAGGGGTAATTGGGCGATCGCCCCCTCCTTGGGAAGGTTCTGTATCCGCCCCTGACTCCTTGCCGGTTTTTATTTGGCAGATGCTCCATATGACCCTGAAATAACACGACCATCGGAGAAGAGAGTAAGGTCTGCCTCAAAATTCGATCATAGATTACTAGTTATCGCCCTTTGAGCAGATGAAATTTGCAGGAGGAAAGATCACGCTCGGAAAATTACCCATTAGGATTATTTTTTTCTACTTTCCGATCGAGCAGGAAAAATCTTTCCTTCGGATCATCCGAACCTAATCACTTCTGTCGTGCGCCCCGCGAATCTATCCTCTGCAAGTGGGAGGCGACTCCACCTGCTGCACGCGGACGGGCCGTGCAGGCACGAGGTTAGGGAATTTCGCCCCAGGGGGTGGCCCTGTCGCGCATGGCGACCGGCCGCCGGCCATTGTCCCGTCTCGCCTTTGAGAGAGCGCTGCGGCCCGATTGCCTCGCTCGCCATTTTGTATCGCGGGACGCCGAGGAGAGGATCGCAGAACACCCTACGTAGAATCGAATCCTTTATCGAAAGTATTCGCGTCCGCAAGCATTCGATGTGGCCGCATCTTCGCCACGCACCTGGGAGGAGATTTCTATGATCTATACTTTTTTTGACCGTATGCTATGTTTCAACAGTTGACCAACGTGGTGCGACGCTACACCCACCTAGTGATGAATTTCGTCGATGTCCGACTCGCTTAACGAAACTAAAAAATTAATTCCCGCAAAAAAAGAAGAATACATTGACGTTCCAATTCAGCGAACTTTGCGATTTCGTATAGATTTCGCGACTCTGATAGGCGGTAATTGTTATTATTTTAGAAGAATTAGATGAAATAGTTCTCGTTGCATAAAGACCAGATATCTTACGATAGCACAAGAATCAAATTAATAGAGATGCATAAATTATTTTATGTTATGAAATAAAATTTCTTTATGCTTAAGGATATTCAGAAATGAAAAAATCCATCTGAAAATTTCAATAGAAACTACATCTGTTGATGAAACAGATATTCTGCTTTATCATGTATGTTGAAAATAGAATGGCTTTCCTGTATACAGCGAAACAGATAACTCTATATTATATAACAGTAACAAATAACAAATGTATGCGTATTTCATTTCTCGAATTTCAATGACAATTTTAGTATGAAATTTACTAAAAGACTATATGCATATATTAAACAACAACAGTACATAGAATATATTTAGTTTCAGTTCTTATTTGTACTAAAGCATTAAGTGTGCCAGCCACAGGGAACGATTTGCAGGCAAAATAAATTATCTATTCTCATCAATCCTAAGAATACCTTCTTCTGATGTAAATAACGCGCTTCTTACTGCACCTCATCTTCACTTGACAGATTTTGCATTCTTTCCCACGTCGTTTGCCCCGTTTGTGAGAGAGTCCGTGATAGGTTTCGGATCCCATTGGGCGGTCTCTAAGTAATGCTGCCAGAACTATCACGTGTTCGATGTACTTAACGGTGCGTTTCCTTTATCATAGACGATGCCAGTTGTAAACAAGTCACTTGGCAAGTATAAGGGGGCTTTAGGTTGATTGATAACGTTGTTGTTGAGTGTAAACCTAAGTTGTTTTTCTGCTTGCGGTTCTCGCTAATGAACAGGTATAGCAGATCTGTCAAGGCGAACTCGGAAATGTTTTATGGAATTAGAAGTGTGAGCATTTTATCGTGCTGGTTTTGTTAGTTATGTATTTCGTTCAATCTTAATGGCATGCATTCAGTATACGTGTCATTCGATTTCTTTCGTTAATTAGATAGGAATTAGGAGACGACTGCACGCGATATGAAACTCGAGAAGCACCTTTATGCCGATGCATACGGTGTTTTTCAACCAATTCAACGTTGTTCTTATAAGGAGTATCAATTCCCCTTTTATGATTATTATAATTATTTATTATAAAGTAAATACCCTTATTTTGGCATAGAATTTTAAAAAAGCTTCAACATAACATTTTTATTTAGAAGGTCATAATTTTGACATGGCAAAAGATTTTTCCCGCGAACCTATAAATTTTATTCTTTTGTTAATTGATATTATATCCAAATTTTAATATAAAATAGTAATTTCTATGTGGTAAAATAAAGGAAGAATCTCCAACTTTATTTGCTCTAAACTGTAGTAATTTAATCCATTTACACTCTGATCGTATAAACAATATGATCAGGAGGAACATGATCCTATTATCTCATTTCTGTCTTGACTGTTTAGATAGATACATATTTTTACATTGGCTAGGCGAATGAATAGAATTAGATTTAAATTTCAAATGCCACTGTTAGTTTAGTGCGAAAAATGATAATCGCCGAAATCGAGTTGAATACTGAAGCAGCATCAGCAGTTATTAGTTCAGCCACATTTTCGCACGCTACATAAGATAAGAGAGTGTTACAATTTCTAGGTATTCCGCAAAACAATTATACCTAATTGTGTTGTGTGTCAACCGATACAATCAAAATTGACATACTCGAAATCCAATTTATTATTTGCATATTATACCGTCCACAATTTACCTATAGCGTTATTAAGGGTAGTATTATACGAATAGAATCCAAGCATAATCGAGCTTCTATAAATTTAACCTTTGTAACTGGAATTTTTGATATGTCCTGGACATTTTTCTCTTTTATATTTCATTCCATGAATCCAGTTTCTCGAATTAATTTTTGGTTTCATACGCGGTTAGAGGTACAAAATTGAACTATGCGTCTTTCGTTCTTTCTCCACCCTTGGTCCCTCCACTCCTGCACAGTCGACCCTGGTCGCTGTCGAAGGAACATTGCTCTTGAAAATGCCCATTTAGTGAGCGAAATGCATCGAGCTAGTACCACTTGTTTTTGGCTGGAGTCTTATCCTTCTATCTATACGTAAATGATATCATCTTGGTCAAGCTAAGACTATCTAATAATTCAAGTCTAATAATATTTTTACACTGAAACTAAACTGTGGCTATAATGAAATCAATATTTATAAAAAAGCCTGTATTAAAGATCACAGATAGATTTCTCATTAACACGATCTAGACCTCATGAAATGCTCTCGCAGGCTGCACGCCTTTCATTTAAACTAAGATTGACTCTTGGACGAGAACAACAAGAAAATACAAACGGAACTTATGATGCTTACCTTCCACGTTTATGTAATAGCCTATGCCGAATTCGAGTCCAACAATAGTCGTTTCAATTGCAACACTCTATAGTCGTTTTAATTGCAACACTCTCGTAATGAGTGAGAAAAACAGTAAAAACGCCAGTATTTGCGCGAAATTCGAAGAAATACGATCTATAAGCAAAATTCTACCATAAAAATTATATTTTCCATTCCTTTCCTCAGAGAATATTCAGAAAATAGTACAAATCCCAATCCGATATTACAATTCTAAGGTATTATAATGTGCAAGAGAAAATTACCCTTCACGATGGATTTCAGGTTTTTCATTTAAATCAAATGGAAAAAATAGTTCCTGGAATCGAACCCGGGACTTTCAATCTTCGCAAAAAAACTATTCTCGGGAGCTCGGCTCCAGAAACAAGAAATCTCCACCAAGTGTCATGAAAATCAGTCTATTGGTTAAAAAGTTAATAAGGAGGAGGGTGCAGACAGGCAGACACAACGAAGAAACTATATGCCTATTTCCATTCCGGAAAGTAGGCTAAAAATATTCGCAATAATTTATACTAAACATGGTGTTGTATCCTGAATTCGTCGGCCCTTTTTATGAACTGACCTCTCTTATCCCGATTCGGCAAATCTTTTGTTCACACCTCGAGTTGAACCGGGACTTAAATATGTTCGTTAAATTATGAAAAGATAAGGCAAAAACTCATGGTTTCAGGCGCAAATATTTGTTGAAACAAGTTATGTTAATACTGATAACTATGAAAAAAGTCATTAAATCAATGACCATTCTTTCCTAGTCTGGAATTAATACATAAATACATTATTTCACTGAAAAGTATAAAGTAAAAATATGTAAAAAACTTTTCTAATTTATACTCTTTTTTATAAAGCGCACTGAAAAGTATAAAATAAGTTTTTGGGTCCCAGATAATATCTGGATCTTAAGAAAAATTTTCATTAGATATAATCATGAATCTCTTTAAAATAGATGTATGGCATATGTTGATTAAATAAGAATTTTCATGCTATTTATAATGTAGTGAATAATTTAATCAACATATACCATGCATCTTTTTTTAAAGAGATTCATGATTATATCTAATGAAAATTTTCCTTAAGATCCAGATATTTTCTGGGACTTAAATTTTTTTTTATACTTTTTAGTGCGCTTTATAAAAAAGAATATAAATTAAAAATTTTTATATATTTTTATTTGGAGACACTTAAGATATGTACCTATTTTTTCAAGTGCCCATTCTTGAATTTGTTTTCAGCCATGATTAGCTGATAATTCCCCTGCGAGTTAAGGACAGTATTTGACGAGGACGCAAAATCTTTGGCCTTGATTGCAGAAAATTTACATGATCAACTTTTTATCCGATTATAAGTATTGATAACGTTTTACGACAATTTTTAATTCAAGAAAAAATCTTTCAATAATATGTTGTACACGCATCACACATGATAAAGCCTAGGAAAGAAACAATAGAAAGGAGTATTCCTAATACATGAACAATATCCAAGAATGTACCATGGATAAAAAAGAATTTTCAGTTTTAATAAACAATTTATTTTTTTATCTAATACTTGTGCTCTGTTTGTTCATGGAGAAGGACAGAAAGAGAGTGAACAAGATGAAATACTTGCTGATCAAGGGGTATAATTTTTTAAGTAAGAGGGAATTAGTGAAATGTGTTAATAGAGGAGTTGAATGCCAGTATAAAATCTTCTAACGATAGTTAATCGAAGAACGTGTTTTCTGACAATAATAAACCTTAAAAATGTCTAAAAATTAATAAGAACTTTTTATGTCACCAATAATAATAACATTAGTTCTTCATAACGTATAACATTTAATCACACTCCGTTAATGAATTAATGGATTATATTTCTTATAATTATGATTTTTTAAATGCTATATGTATACAACTTCCGCGCGAAAAGTAATTAATTTTTCAGATGAACTTAATTTATGATTAGGTCACGGTATAGCAGTCAACTCCTGACTTAATGAAATAATAAATGTAAAATGAAGGCTTTTTGTGCGAGACGACGAAGCAAGTAAGGGTAGCCGGACTCTACACCTACAGACACAACACCGACAGACACCACGCTGACAGACACTACGCCGACAGGACTCTACGCCGACAGACACTACGCCAACAGGACACTACGCCGACAGACACTACGCCGACAGACACTACGCCGACTACGCAAGACACGAGTAATATGCAAACTAATATGCCAATTCTTAATGACAATCGAATGAGAATTTTAAATAAAATAATGAAATGAAAAGAAATATATAAGATATTAAAATAAAATAGGCACAACATTGTTATCCATCAAATAGGAATTTTTGTAAAATTAAAAATATGCAAAGAAAAAAGATGAAGAGGGGGCAGGAAGAGGGGCGTAATTTATTATAACAAAATATAAGCAATATCCATCAACTAGGAATTATTATAACAATTAGGAGTATGCAATCAAAAGGAAAAAAGATGGTGAGGGTACCTACAGAGGGGGAGGGGAGAGGGCGTAATATATTATTTAAATCTTTTTTATTGCGAGTCATAATAAGCATTGATACATTTTAACTTTATTACCCATTTTCATCATATATGTTTCTTTTTGTAAGTAGTTAATCTATGAGAACTTTCAGAAAGTAAATGCTTGGAATTAAAAGTAGGATTTAAAGCAATACAGAGTAATAGAGATTTTCACGCAAAGCTGGCATAAGAACAGCATCTGCTATTTAGTAATAACATTCATAGAACATAATTTCATGGAAATATAATGAGTTTTTATTCTTCTTCAAATTTGCAGCATTTATAAATTTTACACCAAATAACAAAAAAGATTGAAATGATGTTGGTTGAACGCTCAGATAAACACTTACGGCTAGTTGAATTAAGATAAATTGAGAACTTCTTCAGCCATAAAATTAACTTAAAGTTACCAAATGCATTTTGCCCACTAAGTGGGCATCTTCAGAGGGTACGTTGCTTACGGCAGTGACCAAAGTCAACTGCAGTTGAAGGAGTTCTCAATTTATCTTAAGATTGAAATGAGAAACTTTTGCTGATTAAACTGGACTTTAGATTAAAATGACCTGACTCATGAGCTTGAATATTTAATTCTATTGCCTACGATTAGCTGCAAGGAAAACTAATGGTACTTTCATTTCTCTGCCAGCTTTTTCACAGAAAATTAATATTTAAATATATTTTTGGCTCATTCTTATGGATTTGTTATGGAGAGAATTTATAGTTAAATCACATCAAATAAGCGTGTTTGAACTTAAAAATCCTTAGGAATTAGGAGTAGGATATATCAAAATTGACAAAAAACAAAGCGTTATTGTATAATTTATTCGTATTATTGATGCTTAGAAAAAAATTAATTTTTGTTAAATTCAACGCTAGCATGGTCATCATAGTAGTAGATTAGCAAATGAAGCGAACTGTTAATTTTATTCAATAATTTGGTGAAGTAATCGAATCCAAGGTTTTAATATGCAGCAAATTTGAGGTCAATTAAAGGTTTAATATGTTTCCGACTAAAAAATTATAGAAAATATAATACAAAAAATTACTACCAGAATTATATATCTATTCAAATAATATTATATTACAAAAGATAAACATATAATCATGACGAAAAAATTTCATTTGAAACAATTTAGAAAAAAGACGTAGAATTTATATGAACAATAAACTTTATCAAAAATAATAAATAATTAAATAAAATAGCTTTAATTCAGCCTCTGTCCCCTATTCATCTTTTTTCTTTGAATATTCTTAATTTTTATAAAAATTCCTAGTTGATGAATAACAATGTTGTGCCTATGTTATTATAATATCTTATATATTTCATCTTCATTTTATTATTTTATTTAAAATTCTCATTCGATTGTCATTAAGAATTGGGATATTAGTTGGCATTTTACACGTGTATTGCAACTATTTGGGCTCAGGTCAAAAAATTTAAATCCATCAAAATTATTAAAACCTCTAAAGTAGGACTATTTGGCCTTATATTGCTCAGTCGGCGTAGTGTCTGTCGGCGTTGTGTCCTATCGGCGTAGTGTCCTGTCGGAATAGTGTTCTGTCGGCGTAGTGTCTGTCGGCGTAGTGCCTGTCGGCTTAGAGTACTGTCGGCGTAGTGTCTGTCGGGGTAGTGTCTGTCGGTGTGGTGTCTGTCAGGGTAGTTTCTGTCGGTGTGGTGTCTTTCGGCGTAGAGTCCACACACGGCAAATAAGGTATGAAAAAACTAAGTCATTGTACGTTCTGCTGAAGTTATGCCATAGATTAAAATAATTGTCATGAAGCTAATACTTATCTCTGTATTAGAGTCTGCAAACAAGTCTCGTTTATTTGTCCACCGAACAGTTCCTCGTGGGTGATAGGATTTACAACCAAGGTGACATTTCTCCTATCAATCATGAGAACCAGAGCCCCGCGGAACTGTCCCCTTTCTATTTCATTTATCCGGAAGTAACGTTTTCCTGATATGTTTTTCTTTTTCGCTATAATTCGGAGTAAACATTTAAAATTTTACACTAGAATTTTAGCCCGTCAGTATGACGGGAAGGAAAATTGTGTTATCATCCAATTCCATGAACCCAATCTTATTTTTCGATTCGATTTTAAATATTGTAGTCGCTCATTTATTTTGCTGTGTTAGCAGTGGATTAAATAAAATACTAAAATGCTAATAAAGAAATAATAGTAATAATATTCTAATCGCTCATTTATTTTACCGAATGACAAAATAAGCTTAAGTGAGTTAGGTTTCTAGGGTATGTTTTCGTTGCTACAACAACAGAGTATACAAAAATACAGACGTAGACTATTATTATACGTTATTATTATCATTCGACATATTTGTTCATATACATACACATTCATATTGACTTTACAATTCCATATCGGACAATGTATTATCATGTGGCCTCCTTGGCGAAATCGGATAGTGCGTTCGGCTGTTAACCGAAAGGTTGGTGGTTCGATCCCACCCGGAGGCGATTGTTTAGCAACTTTTCAAGATTCCCTTCCTTTGGCTAAGTTTACATAAAGCACGGACAAACACGAAAATTATAAAAATCTGCTTGGCGTAACAATCAAAATGAAATACTGGAGAAAATTTGAAGATTTATTCTACGTAGCTGTTTAATAGACTCTTGATCATACGTTTAAAAAACCATCAACTTCGTCTCATATATATGCATGTGGAAGGGTGGAGCCTCCGTACAAACTGTTTCGGGTAACTGCAACCACATTCGAAAAAAGCTATTAGCGACGACGGCAAGGATATTCCCGGAAGTTTAAAAACTCAGCCGGATGTCCTTCGATTGTTCTCGTTGTCTGCTAATACGGGAAAAAGAAGAAGAGCATTTACGTTTCACGCGGATTCATTTTTCTTTGTCCGGGGTCAATTGTAAAAAGCAACTTTGGGTTTTCATGCTCTGTGAATCTTGCATACGCCATACGACACGCAGATCGTGATTTTTACATGAAGATTGAAAATAATTTTGTACTCCCTGACGATATTTACGTTGCAAACCTTTCATCACTAGCGGAATTGTAGGCAGTCGTCCAAGAGATGTTATAATTATGCAGAATGTCTGCGAGCACATAATCTGCTACGGAAATCCAAGAAAACTATGTTGAGACTTCAGAGTAATGGCTTGAATCATCATCTGACATGAATGCCTATATTATTTTACTGAGTAATTATAAACGCATAGAAACATTAATTTGTCCTTAAATAAAATTGATTGCTACCCATTGCAAATATCTTTCGAAAATGTATTATTTTTTTACAAAATAGAGGAATATAATATATTGCTTCGAGTAAAAATCTCTTAAACTTTTCGGATTTCTATAATTTTTATAAGATTATAGGCATGATTGGCCTTCTGCGAGTTTATAAAGCAACAACGAGACTATAGATGCTTGTGATAGATAGATGCCAGGGTAAAAGCCCACAGAAAGTAGGCAGTATAATAGAATGTCACTCGAAAACATATTTACATTAAGTTAATGTTGAAAATGAAATTTGGGGACTACGGTGTACAGAATGGAAATAAATAAAAACTCCTGAATCGTAAAATATTTTACGGTTCAGGAGTTTTTACTTATTTCCATTAAGGTTAATACAAAACTTTTCTAATTTAGAAGAAGTAAATCTTAAAACATGTTCATTTAGTAGCGTAACTAGGTTTATATACTATATGTCGAGGTGAAAAAACCATCCGTCAGTTAGCGAAATTTATATAACAAATAATAGATCGGAGGAATAATATTCAGACGCGCCGTTACGCCCAGGGACTCGAACTCAAGGCGTTCGGGGAGCGCGCTCTCGGTCTCGCGGTTGCGGCACTCTCGCCTCGGGGCAGCATCAAGCGGCCGGCGTCGGTCGAGACGGACGGCGTTTCACTTCGCAAGTTATTTCCTCTTTCTCTCTTATTCTCTCTCCCGGTCGTGAAAGTAATCCTACGGAATGCGTGCTAAGAGATCCAATCTCTTTAGAATTGGCGGAGAAAGCATACTAATTGCGTGACTACGCGGAAATTAATAAACGATCGAATCTATGCTATTTATAACACGATATCATAACTTTTGATTCTCTCATCGATTGAAATTTTTCACATACCGCATTTATTTGACTTGAACTTTGGGTTTGAGAATTATTAAAATGCTGACCAAGAAAGGGTGAGTGAGCATTACCGAAAAACATTGCTAAATCTCGCAGATATGAGGATCAGATAAAACGTAGATTTGAGCTTTTTTACCTGGGATCGTTCAGAGGAAAAAATATGAAAACTCGATTGTAAGTTAGTTCTTGGCTGGCATTTGATTATAGCTTACTTTCACATAAGCTGACCTCGGCATTCGAATGCGTGATATCGACAATCAAGGTCGAGGACGGAGTGTTCTTCTTGGAAACGTGACGACGTAGGCTCTAAGCGATTGACAAATCTCTATTCTTTCGGAAAATAAAGAATGAAAGACATTATTTTTTAATCTCTTTAGCTATGAGTAGATTTTCCTAATTATCGGATGATAAAGTAAACTATATCTTCGATGATTGCCCTGGTTACATCATTATTTATTTCCCGTAAGAAGCAATTCTAGCACTGTCTTTACACAGCAATCGTTCGCAGTCAATCCGCCTTCTGCGTACCGCTTAACTACCGCCGGTGCAATTTATTTTAATTCAAGATGGCTATCGATAAGAAAGAGCTCGATGAAAATGAAAATGATTTTTTTAGGAGCTTCAAAGCTAATGTTTTTTTAGGCAATGTTGTAGATAATAACGGTTTAGTCTGTTAGCCCGTTTAATTGAGTGATTGTATTTATAGCGAAGTTTTGTGGGTGTCTAATTAATTATATGACTCTCAAACGGGTTTAACATACTCAGAAACTTTGATGGAACTTGCATTATATTCAAAGATGAAAATGATAAAATTGCCAATTTCAAGGAAAAATATCACGAGTTTGACTTACCTGATAAAAGAAGATCCTTCCAACAGCTCAAGATAACAGTACCAGGGAAACAAGGCTATAAAGAAAAAAACAATAAATTGTTTTAAAAACTGAAATTTAACAATTAAAGTGAATTTTAAAAAATTTCTGACGAGTAATATGTTGATATAAAATAACTGACATTTAAGTTCCCACTTCTTGATAAGTAACTATGATCACCAATAAAAACATTATATGCAGTTTTTAAAGGTCCTTGAATATACACAGAAATAACAGCACAATCATGCAAATGAAGCAAGGCTCATTTCCTGCTATTCTTAGTTTTTATAAATTATCGAAATATTTGGTTGAATTCAAATGGAATGCGCAGACATTCGTAATTTCTTGAACAAGCGATTAAAAGTGGTTTTAGAATCGTTATAAAAAATAACTTATTCCTTCATTTGCGGAAACATCTTCACACACCTTGAGCAAGGAAAAACTGCCAAGGTAAAAGTATGCAAGGCAAACGTTGAGAATAATCGAGAGAGACTTCTACGAATGAGGTTTGCAGTGCTGCAGTAATCCACTGTATAGAACAGTGGTATCACAGTTATATTGCTTAGGGGCCGTTTTAAAATACATGGTGGTCCCCATGCTGAAATGTTGAGCGTAAGTATTTGATTGAAACTCTAGCATACCAATAACATCATTTTAATAGACATTATCGCCCAATTCTGAATTATTAAACGTTTAAACATTATTTTAGAACCCTATTGTCTGATCCGCGCTGTCTTCCAGCTACTTAAAAGTTGTAATGGAAGGGCCGCATTATATTTATTGGTGGAGCACATGTTTTGGACCACTGGCCTAGAGATATTTAGCACGTGGTACGCCGGGAATTAATAGACGGTACGTAGACGTAATCTCAAATGATAGTATACCTATGTTTTTAAAATAATCTTTGAAATAACAGCCAGAAACCGTAACCAAACCTTATAATTTCTCTCAATTTGTAGCGCTAAGAATTTGGAAACACCGAATGCCTGAAAAATTCGTATGGGTTACTCACTAACAAATTATTGAAAAAGTTAAATTTTCATCAAAAATTTTAGACTATTTTCGGTGTATTACCACTGAAGACGGCTGCTTTGTAGCTGAAATGCGCATGTGGGTTTTAACCCGGTTGTGGTTACTGGAGATATTGCTTATTCTTGAATTTTTTCAATCATAACACGAGCTCGATAGTTCCCTGTTGAAGCTTATTGTAATTTAGTTCCTACATTCAAATTGGAGAGTACTTTTATGCTGAATTATAATGTGCTAAATACTGAAGTAGCAATAAAAAGTATAGGGTAAATACTACTACTAATAATCTAATCTTTACATTCAAATCAATAAAATCAAGATCCATTTTTGTCGAATTTACTCATCAGAAAAGGTACGTTGTATCATTTATAAATATGGCTGTATTTCCGGGGAAAAAGGTTTAAAAACATTTGTGTATATTAGTTAGTATAGCGCTATTCTAACAATCTCTATTTATTCACATAATTCCACATACAGCGTAAGTCATTTACAGTGAAATATTATAACGAAATTAATTAACAATAAAATACATAATAAAAATAATTATAATAATAAATTAAAAATGGGGAAAACAATATAAAATGGGCATAGCATGTGGGCGCTCTAAGATTGAGATTTGATGGAATACATAAATGTCCACAGTGACTGAGAGTTTTCTACTGCTATTTAGTTAAAAAAAAGCATTCAGTACTCGCGCGGGATGCTATTTTATCCCGCATAATTAGTTAGTTTAATAAATCATAGATGGAGATGTGATATTTATCCTCTGGAGTACATTTCTCCTGAACCAAGTTGGTTAGTGTTCACTGTGAACTTGTACCGCGCATATCTAAGTCATTTCAAATACGGATGGGGCACTCGAGTTTCCCGCGCGAGTAGTGACGTGACTCCAGTTCTCGCGCTCCAGTTTATGAAATGTCTGCCTGCATGCGTCCCAATTTGAATTCTATTTTCTTTAAATTTATACTTCTTCCTCAGAAATTTGTGCGAATTGCGTAATTTTTTACTTTTAGGTGCCTAGGTAAGGTGTCCGAAGCAGCGCCAATTTTAAAGTTGTCAGCGTGCGGCTCTTTTGAAACTGTCTTCAAAATTCTCAACGATAATTTTATTTTGTTTGTTATTCTCCTGTATATGGAAATCTATTGGTTCAAATAGCCTTCCTCTTCGCCGGAATCATCCAATCCAGTTATTTCTTCTTCCTATTCTATTACAATTTACGAAAGGAGTCCTATCCTTTCCACTTCTGTCGCCTAGCATTAATGGCGATGAAATAATTTGTATGAACCAAAACCCCTTTGATTATAAAATATATTAGTCGCATAGAAATAAAGACAAACTATTAGAAAAATAATCAACCCTCTTGAACGCGCACAGAGAAAAAGGAGCAAACTTCACTTCTCATGTAAAGGCACCCAGGCCGACTGTCTCTCAAATACGACCATTTCTCGATTTACACTGGATCTCTGTTGGTTAATTTGTTTGTTTTTCGCAGTTTTAAAAAAATTTCCTTGAATCAAAACGATTATTTTTATTCATATCCTGATTCGTTTGATATGGATAAAATAAAAAATAATGATGTGAGTTGGAAAACACATTGGGCAGGCAATAAAGAATCTACCCTCGGTTTTTGGGGTGAAGTGATTTTAAACCACATAAATGTACGCGGGGTCCATTGCAGCTCTTTTATATGTTTAGAAGGCTTATTTTCAACATGATAAATTAAAAAGGAGCCATTTTTATATCTAGATGTTTTATGAGAATATTTTATTACCGTAAAAACAATAAAAAACTGAAATATTAAACGATGGATGCATTGGAGCCGACTCAAAAGCAACGCTTTATTAAAAACATACCTCATTTTAAATAAGTAGTGGTAATCTTTATGTTCACATTAATTCCTTCGTCGTAAATGATCCATTCCCTTTCACTTACAAACAACTTATTTACGTATTTAAGAATTTATAGCAGATCTTATTAACTTCAGTTTCTACGAATATGGTTTTCGTTGACAACGATTAAAACACCTCGGGAAATTTTTCCCGAGTTCAAAGTGAATTACGACTTTCTCGTTTGATTTAAAACGGCTCTCCTTCAATAAAAATGTATAGGGCAAGATATAATATATTTGACAAGTTCAACAAATTGTGTTTGGTATGATTATTATTTTACAATACCTATATGACGGACAGTTATCTTGTTTCTTGTGAAGTGACACCGGAGATAGAGTTTTGTGAACTATTTACAAAGATTTCTTAGCCTTAAAGTCCTAAATAACAAATTTCATGAATATTTCATATATATGTATATATATATATATATATATATATATATATATATATATATATATATATATATATCATCATCATAGGTAGTCTGTCCGTAGACAGGTCCGTGATTATTCATGGTTAAACCTGGTTCTCCATATACTCCTATTTTCCGCTGCCCTCTTTATATCTTGATAACTCTCTTTCCCTTTCAGATCGTCTATCAGCTGAAACCTTTTCCTACCTCTTTCCCTTTTCCCATCTAGTTTTCCTTCTAACACGTCTTTAATCATACTCTCTCTCCTCAGGTAATGTCCAACCCAGTTAGCCTTCCTCTTTCTGATAGTCTGTATAATCATTCGCTTCTCTCCTATTCTTCGTAGCACTTCATCGTTTATATATATATATATATATATATATATATATATATATATGTGTGTGTGTGTGTGTGTGTGTGTATATAGTAGCTTCGTAGATGAAACGCGTACAGACGGACGGGCATGATTCATATTAATTTTTTAATTTTTGTAAGGAACGCCTAATAAACCCAACTGTTCCTTTTGTTTACTCAATCCGTTACTATGGAAACGGGTTTCTTAAGTATGCTACAGCGTTTATCATATAATTCACGACAATACTCAAGTAAACAGATACACCCTCAGCAAAAATTAATTACCTGTTAATTAATCTTGTCAGCTGTATTAGGGCATGTTTTGTATTGCGCTGATAAATAATGTAATAAGAGCTAAAATGAACAGTAAACTTTTAAATTTCATATTATTGGAAAAGTATAATCGGTGAAAGTCACTAAATGAATTACTTATGAGGAATGAGTTATCGAATTCATAGATTTGAAAAAGATGCCTTTTTCCTTTCAGTTTTTAAGTTTGATCAACTTTTGCTCAAATGAATCAAAATCCGTTCGAGGAGCTTTACGAGTTGTCGGATTACGAAGTGCTGATCCCGTGACCAACAGTTGAGAGCCAGAGAGACGTAAATGGCGAAGAAGGTGACACGCTTTATGAACGAAATGATGCGTCGAATATATAACCGCTGTTAGTCAATGAGAATGAGTGGTGAATCACAATCTCTATTGCATCATTGACTTTTGACGTCTGGACAGAGGATGATAATGTTAATTTGATGGTTTTTTCTTTACTCGAGAAAAAATCAGTGCAACATGTATTTAAAAACATTCTAATATCCTTTCGTTAATAGTCCATTTTCCATTTAAAATGCCATCGGTTACGTCATGTTTGGCGGTAGATAGGCATACAAATTGACATAATACAAATGTCACTGGGCAGTCATGTTTTGAGACATACGTGTATGACTAATAATGTAATATTTGTCGC
Organism: Tanypteryx hageni; assembly: GCA_028673005.1. Lineage (NCBI taxonomy): Eukaryota > Metazoa > Arthropoda > Insecta > Odonata > Petaluridae > Tanypteryx > Tanypteryx hageni. The sequence continues at coordinate 22,725,198 of CM054112.1, forward strand.
AACACTATCTATGACTAGGTGAACTATAATGAAAATAATCAAAGTCATATTTTTGCGAATAAGCATATTGAGGGAATCGGCAATAATAAACTGCACGTTATTGTTGCGCTATATGGTTATTTCTAGAATGTGTCAATTTCGGCTGATGATCCAAACAAATACGAGATTCCTTAAGATTCTTTGAAACCGTTTAACCCCTAGAGTCGAGCACTGACAACAAACAGAACCGCAAAAGCAAGGATAACAAAAAGGTGCATATTAATCAAAATCTCAACTTCGATTTTTTCGCGAACGCAATACCTTTTCTATATACCTCGTGTATGACAGAGTAAAAATGGACAACAAATATAGCATCCTGCAAAATGCAACGGTAGACACCTAGGTATTTTATATAGTCGAATAAATTTGATTTATGATAAATTGGTTTTTCCATATACTATAATAAATTGCATAAATTATTACAATTAAATATCAGTTAACTATAAAGCTACAAACGATATGGTGAAAAATTACGACTGTGGTGGGTCTTTCATTAGAGAATAGTGAAATTTTAGTCTTTCTACTAATGATGCTCAGAAGTTTAATTCGTGGTAATCTTTTGACCCACACTTATTTCCATGAATTTATACATATTGATTTAGGATATATGAGTTATAAAGTTGCTTAGTTTTTTTGGGAGTAAATTGCATCTTATGTTAATGACGGAATATTTACGGAAGCTTCTTGCTGTTTTCCAGCTTATGACTCTGATTTTTGAGACAAAACTTGTAGACTTGGTCATCAATTTCCTCGCAGATGTGCAATCAGCCAGCTCCACATCCTTTGGAAGGAATCCTTCTACCTCAAACGGATATCTGGTGATAAGGCAATAACAAGTGAATGAGTGTGTCGTCAAATAAAAAATTGCAACTTTCGAAATGTTTAATTATAGTTTTAAAACTAAATAACTTATGTTTAATCTTATTCATAATTTACGAATGAAAATGATAATATAATTCTGGAAGGAATTTAAATTGAGGAATGAATTTTCTTATATCCAACATGGACAAAAGTATGAGCAGGTAGTGAATTCCAGCATTTTATATGATCGGATATTAATTAATATTGTGGACTTAAAGAGATTCAATAAACATAAAAACTACTTTTTGTCATAAGTTCAAAATTGAGTTCAGCAAATGAAATTATTCATTATTTTCCAATTACTAAAAGTAGATATAGTGTATGAACGAGGCAAAATGTCAATTCCCGAGAATGGCATCAACACATCTCTAACAAAAGGTGTAAAAAGCTCTCAGATAAAACAATCAATGATATTGCCCATATTATTTTAGTGCGAATTTTATGACAAATTAGCGGAATATTAACAATTTTAAAGATTGGATATCTTTGAGAGATCGAAAGTTAGAATTTTATACCTGAATTTAAAAGTTTTAAAATTTTATTTCTTTTTCTTGTCATGGGCTGTAAAAACAGGATGTGATGTGAACAATTAATGATACAAATACTTATAGTAATGTGTCTACAATATTATGGATTGCTAATAATCGTTGTTAATATATCTGACACAATTAAAATTCAGAATAAATCCACATCTAAATAAATTTTAAAATCAGAAATAGAGATTTACGCATAAGATGCATACGAAATTCGAATAAGTGTAGCAAGTAAATTTGCAAAATGATTACACATGCAGAGGAAATGAAAAATGATATTTGTTACATAAAAATCCAAAAAGTAAAAGTACGTTAGAGACCAGTAAGTAGTCATATTTTACCGTTTTAAGGCAAAAGAATAACGAGCCCATTGATGGAGACTGGAGATCAGTCTGCGCATGCGTCTACTGGGACAGTAGGGGTAGGGGTTAGGTAACCTGCATGCTTCACAGAATCCTATGCATTCGTGTTCTAATGGATGGGATCATTGACCGCTTTGCCTCAAGTGTTACTTCGTGGATATGGCCTTATTATAATTCATTTATTGGTGTTCAGTTACTTCGTTTGCTGTTACTGAATAATATAGTGTATGTTTCTTGCGGAGTGTGAAGTTTAGAAGTGATTTTGTTTTATTATTACCGACGCATTTATAGAGACGTAGGGAAGCTTCACGCCGGCAGATTCCACCATGCCGATGATGTTGTTGCTACTTGTGGGACTGCTGCGAGTGAGATTCTTCTACAGGAATGCAACTTTTCCATTTTCTTATCAAAATAAATTGCAAATAATTGAAAGCGGCAGATCAAAACAAATACTAACAGACTTAATGGCCAAATCTTAAGTCTTTTACGCGACACTTTCATGAAAATATTTATGACTCTGTGACGCGGTTATGTGCTGCAATAAACTAACGAAACTGTTTTGCTGGCCTTTCCTTTTGTTTTCTTAAAAATAAGTGATTGGATTAGGACTGGTTTTGAAGATTTAAACAAATTTTCAAGGCGCAAAAGAGACACAAACAATCTCAAAATCATATCGTGTCACTAAAGCAGCTGAAGCGATTCGGAAAGACCCGTATTGAGTTCAGTCTGGATAAAAAGTTTCGTCTATAGGTAGAAAAACACAATGAAAATGTAAAGAACAGAAAAATTGTTAACCGTCTAATTAAAGTTGCTTGTTTTCTGGGAAAAAACAAAGCCTTGCTTTTCGGGACCACGACGAATCAAAGAGATCTTTAAATAGAGGTAATTATTGTGAACTGATACATGAACTCGGAGAGTTAGACAGTGACTTAAGAAATCACCTTGAGAGATCTTCAGTTTTTTCCAGGACTGTCCAGTGACATCCAAAACGACATTATTGCATTAATTTCTGAGCTGATGACCGAAGAACTAGCAATAGAGATTCGCCAAGCTTCTTTTGTGGCTGTAAGTTTGGACGAAACAAATGACATTGCGACAAAATCACAATTTTCAACTGTACTACGATACATGTCCATTGAGGGCACTATTAAAGAAAGGTTTCTGGACTTTATTTATTTTAGTTCATAAACAGCCGTTAACGGCCTTTTACAATGAGCGCAATAACGTTAACAAAGACGAACACATACGACCATGCCCTCGGCAGGATTCGAACCCGCGACCCTAGCATTGAGAGCCAGACACGCTAACCACCCCTCTACCAAGGGCGACCGAAGAGCGTATTTCCTTGACATCATGTTTTCGGAGTCTTAAAAGATTTCGACTGTGAGAGTAAGTTAGTAGCTCTGACATATGATAGAGCTGCTGTAATGGCAGGTGAACAGCGGTTTACAATCTAGAGTACGAAAAAAATGTCCGGAAGCTATTTTTGTACATTGCAATCCACACAAATTTAATTTGGTTATGTCACAGTCTGTGAGTTACATTAAAGAGTGCAAAATATTTTTCATGTCACTTTCTAGCTTTGGAATGTTTTTCAGCAAATCAACCAATAGGACAAAAGCTCTAGATGCAGAAGTGACGAAGCGATTTCCCACTTAAGCCCCAACACGTTGGAATTACAACAACAGACTTCTAGAAAGAGGACATGAGTATAAAGAACAAATACAGAGTTTGCTGATTGGAATGATCTATGATGCTGAGAAATGAGATTCTGAAACGATCTGTACAGCAAGACGCCTTCTTTCAAACCTACAAGATTTCGACTTTAATTTCCTTCTTGCTGTGTTTTCTTCTGTATACTCCCAAGACATGTGTTTTAAAGTAATCCAGAAAAAAGTTTTTGTTATTAGCTTCTGCATTAAAAAAGTTGAGGATTATTTCAATTATATTAAGAAAATTAAAGATGATTTTGATAGTATATGAGACGTAATGAATATGGAATTTTCAAATAACAATGATTATTTCCAAAGAAAAAGACCCAGACTTACTATCATCTCAAGCGAAGACAAAATGTCGTCGTATAAGAGAAATATTTTAAAAATTATTGATATCATTTGCATGAATATCGCCAACAGGTTCAGTGACATTTCGAAACTCAAATTCTTAAATTTGTTAGATACAAGACACTTTCAGGATGTAAAAAAAGTTTCCACAAGAAAGTCTTTTTGCTTAAAACAGACTTACGGCAAGTTCTTTGATTTTTTGTGCCTGAGAAGTGAGCACTCTGTGCTTTACAAAGACCCAGACTTGCATAAAAACAACGTTGTAGAGCTAAATCACTATTTAAAATCGTCTGACTTAACCGATGTCTTTCCCGAAGGGTTCAGACTCACAGAACTAACTATCACCATCCCAGCATCCAGTTCTTCTGTGGAGAGATCCTTCTCTGCATTGAGAGGGATTAAAACTTACCTGCGAAACACACAAGGTCAGGAACGACTGTCATCTCTTGCTTTTTTAGCATTAAGAAGGATTTGTTGCTGAAATAACGTCGGGGGCTAACGTTTTACGACTACAGGACTGTCATCTTCGCAAGAAGAAACCGGAGAGTAGAACTACACTACAAAAAATGAGGTACTTGTACATTTTATAACATATTTTGCTTTTTTGCGTGTCAATGTAGAACAGCTTCCCCTATTTCAATAATCACGGCACCGTAATAGGAACCGGATTATTTGTCCGAAGGAAGGTTTATCCCCAACAAGTTATGGCTTTAGAGCCTAATAACTAAAGAAAGGCATTCAATTTGCTATCGTGAAAGTCAGATGCTCGTGCGCATATCGGGAATTAAATTTATGCGCCCATAACGTTTTTATAAGATGAATCTTGTGTGGATGGAATGTCCTTTCATTTTCACACAGCTCAAAGGAAAACATATTTTATAGATTCTCCATGCCTTTAGAATAATATGTCGCATAAACATAGATTTGTAACGAACTTAACGCAAACTTTTCTTGCACTAATAAATCTATATAATACGCATCAATATTAAGAGATGAGTAACTACAAATAGGTGCACAATATTAGTTTGAACTTCTAAATACTTTCAAAACAAAATCCGATTAAATAAGTAAGCTTATTTAAAACGTGGTCTTGTTTAAGAACTTTAGGAAAATTAAGAATAAAATAACACTTAGAATCCTTATGGCTGCAGTTCAAAAGCCATACGACGTCACGATGAATTGCATGAAACTAGAATATATTATAGGATCTGTGTATACAACAATAAAAATGTTTATCATTTATAACTTTGTATGATAGGCAACATAATTTAATGCCACGCATTAAAACGATCCAGAGATAGTTTTGTGAATTTTAAACGAAGGAATTTCAAATCTTCAACACCTTTAGATAAGAAAGTGACAATAGGAACTCGGTGTAATCGATCTTGTTCAGAGGCAGCAGTAAATTAATTTAATGCGGACAAAACAGAATGAATCCATTCCATATTTGGGCGAAAGAACACTTTTTAAAAGCCAGATTAAGAAATAAATCATTATAGGAAACGCTATTTACGTATGAATCGAGCAACACTCAAGTCAAAATTTCCATGGTATATGTGAATTAACACAATTCTTTGCCTGCGGCTAAAATAATGTCATTTAATATGAACCGAGCTTTTATTTCTTAAGCTTTAAATTTTATTTTATTTACAGGAGTCCGATTGGCAGCTTTGGAATGATAATTATTTATATACTGATGATAATCGAACTCCGCCTCTGATTATCTAACAATAAGGTCTATTTTAGTAGATAAACTTTTAAAAGGATTTTTTATGTTAAGTTACACAAAAATAGGTGAACCAACTCTGTTGGTTATTATCTTTGCCATAACTATATTTTCCATTACGAGGAAAACACTATTATAAGTATTTTTGTGCAGTGAAGAAAGGAATGCCGAAAATGGAGGATTTTGCATATTAAGTCAACCGCCGAATTGAACCAGCCTAGTTCACTCTTATGGTTCACATTTGTTCGTAAACAAACTTTACAAGCGAGTGCACAAAATAACCCAAAGACAAAGGAGCGAAAATATTCGACGCATATTTATGTTCCCTTTCGACGCCGCCGTAACCCGGCCAAGGATTGTACGGCGAGGATATTTCGATTTTCTGCATCATTCGCTTCACTCTATCCATTAGCCAAACAGACATCACGAAAAAATTCCTTCGACCTTCCCACAGCCTCCCTTTCTTACCCTCTCTCTCCCTTCCTCATCTCCTGTCCTTGAGTTGCTATTCCCATTGTTTGAATCGCACGCCAACAAACCAATTGCCCCTTCCCTTCACTCCGCCTTCCTCTCTCTCTATCTACCTCCACTCCCTTTCCTCATTAATTTCTACTCTAAACCTCTATCGCATCTCTCTCTCTCTTTCGTCTCTTCCTTCAGTGCCTTCTCTTTTCCGCATTGCACCTCCTCCTCCCACGCCTCCTTCCTGTTATCTCTCTCTTAACTGTTCCGTAATAATTCTTCCTCTTCTTCGAATTTAGTCTTTCCTTTCCGAAGTGAACATTAATTTCATCACTAAGTTTGACGAGAAGGCCGGATTTAAAACGAGGAATTTTTATAAACGCATTTCCTTTAGAATAGAGATTATCTATTAAAACCCATATTTCTTCTTCCCGTTCATTCATGTCCCTCAGTTCGTTTTTATTTCATCAATCAAAACTCCGGATTTTTTCTTTTATGTATATAATTCTCCGCCAACTACAGTACCTTAGGTTATCTTTGTTCCTCCCTTATTCCTATCACCTCCATTCCCATTTTTTTCCTTCGTTCTAGACCAGCAGGCTCAAGCTCAAACTGCATTGGAGCATTAGAGATCGTTTCAAAATGTATATGACGAGCCGCATGTCAAAGTAATTGCCGTAAATATTTTGGTGAAAATTACACAAATCACCTATGGTTTTTCATATATTTTTATGGCATATTTTAACTATCGCATGTTCCTGTATATTAATCATTTTTATGTTTCTTTTCACAGAGCTATTCTCGCTTCGTCCTCACTGTATCCCATCTATATACCGAAGAATCAATGTTAAGAGAGGGACGCATTATTTTACCCGGCTTTAGGGGCAGGTTTTGTGAGCACCTCTCTTAGACCGTTATCGTCAAATTTCCCTCCTTTTTCCGACTTCCGACTTCCGACTTTTTCCTCTCTTTTCCGCATCACCCCTCTTAATTTCAATCCCTTACAATTTCCGCTTCCCCTCGTCCCTTTTCTTTCTTCTTTCTCCCATATCCTTATCCTTCTTCCCCCTTTGCTCTTCTCTCTCCCACTCTCGCATTTCTACTCTCTTTCCTCCTCTCCGAATCCCTTTCTCATTTGTATTGCCTCTGCTTCCCACTCTAAATCTCCGTCCGCTGCCACTCGCTCTTCCCACCCATTCCACCCACCGGGCAATTTCTCACTCCCAACGTAAAGGCAAGAGAAGAAACTCGTGTATAATCCCGCGACGATAGTGACTCCGAAACGCGGCTTACGCTTCAGAGCTCTCCTTCCCTCTCTCCTCTCTCCCTTCTTCCCTCAATAGTTCGTTCCCAATCGCAGACCGTCCAACCGGTCAATCACGATCCGTTCTCAGTGACCAACCGCACAGCATTACAATCATATTTCTCTCTCACTCATTCTCCTTCTCTCTCATATCCTCTCTCTCTTTCTCTCTCTTGCAATATCTTCTTCAGTCGCGGAACCGGTTGTCATTTTTACGATGATCGAAATCGACGATTCAGCAAAGGTCTTACGGTCATGCGGCACGGAACAAGCTGAATAAAAGATTTTTCTCTGCGAGCGATTACTCTCCTGCCAAATGCGGGATTAATAAATAAAACAATTCCTTTCTGCGAACGCCCTGTATGGCGACTGGAGCGCGTTTTCTCCGAGATTTGAGAGGTAAATTTACAAGCCTAATTATCGGTTGGCGCCCTCTTGCTGGACATGAGAGCATATTTTATACGCTTCGAAAAATTTTCAAATCCAAGTGATGCGTGTTTAGCCCCACATACTTTCCCTCTCAGAATACAAGCATCCAGGCACTCATGTAGACACGCAAACATCGTGCGATATAAGAATTTTTATGTTTCTGGCGTTTATTATTATTTAACAACGACGCTACCCTTTGAAGACAATGCCGTTAGGTTATTCCGACCTATTTACGAGCATTACGTGTTATTTTATACATTAAAATATTAATAATAAGTTCTATAATGGACTAATTACAATTATTAACTAAAAGACTTTTGAAGTGCATAATATAAGAATGGAGAAAAAGTGATGGCATTATCTAAATGGCACTAAACAGTTTTTCACAGTTTTTGTATATATACTTATAGAAAAGTAAATAGACCGTTATGATTACCCAAACAAAAACATTTTATTGCATTAATTTATTTTATCCCTAATAAAAGCTCTGAGCTTGTTGCATTTAATGAAAGGATCGCTTAGCCTTCATACCGTTGTCCATAGATACATTGGGCAACTGGAGAGAGAATTTGCACCTGCGTATGTTACAGAATGCAGCTTTAAACATCAATCCTATGTTAGAATCATGTTTCAATGGGATTTTGTGGCGCCTGTCTGACTCTCTCAATTATTTTTCATTTTTCGAGGCATGTTTTTAATTTCTTTCAAATTCATAAAATAAGCTGATAGATGGTTTGCGCAATTTTTAATATGAGATTTTTTATTTTAAAATTGGTTCATTGGGAAAATATTGAGAACAGAGTTTTTATATATTTTTTATTTAATATAACTTAGCAATATTTTGATAATGTGGGTACAAAATTGTCTTCACGCAGAAATTACAGTTTACCAAAATCTCTTGTTAAATCAGAAATATTTCAGGAAAGTACATTTTAAATCAATCTTAATATTAGGATAACTATATAAAAAGAATAAAAAGAGAGAGAGAAATGAAATTTAGTGATATTCTATGAATAGGTGAACATTAATGTATTCATGTAATCATCTACCCAAAATCTAGAAGATTAAATATAATATTCAAGGATGAGCCGTAATAAATTTAACGTAAAATTCATTAAGTATTGATAAATTGAATATGTAGCTTTCATCTTCGTATTCCTATCCATTAATCTGAAGTTCTCGAATATTTCGAAAATTTATGGGTCCTCTAGATCGGGGCTTCTCAACCTTTTTCATTTTCGTAGCACCAAATCAAAAAAGAAAATGTTCGCGTACCACCGTAGTGAGATTGGCGGCAGTTTAAATCAATTTAAATTCAAATATTATAATAATGTAATGTGTCAACAATCTTGCTTGTAAATTTGTAATTGAATTACGGAAATATAATGCAGCAATATTTTAAGCCACATTGCACTGACTCGCATACCACAGGCTGAGAACCTCTGCTCTAGAGGTTCCATGCGCAGAAGTTCCAAGTTGTATTGCGAGTGTGCCTGCGTAAAAATAGTAAAATTTTGTAATAATAATAAATAAATATGTCCATTTCTAATATTTCCAAAGCAATTTTAATGGCGGTGAAAGTGAGTGCGAGTTGCATCTCCTTTGCGTGTTTATCGCGCAATTGCGATGCGCGCGACTTCCCCGATAAAACATGCACACGGCCTGCGTCGTCATCGTTCCTTAATCACTTGGACCCACACTTAATCGCTTTAGTCATTTGAGAGCAAAAGTGTTCCGGCTACTTATTCGGATGCGTTGGATCGAACTAAAGAACTGAGAACTACGCTGTCGTTTATTGCCGTTCTCAAACATCATTAAGTAATTTTCCTATCCAAAGGGTTGCGATCCCATGGAGGTTCGAGGACAACTTCTCATAGGGTCGGTCGTATCTTAATATTTTCATTTGAGGTTCATTTTGTTTACACGCCATGTTTCCAGAAGGTTAGGAACGGTGAACCGAGTTTGCTTAACATAAATGAATGCTTTTTTATTTAATAAGTCTAGTCCTAAAAAAATTTTTTGACGAGAAAAACGGTATAATTTCTTGCAAAATCCACCTGGGATAATTCTAGTATAATTTCTAGTCTTTCGGAAATCTATGTACAGGCGAGGTCCAAATTAATTTTTTACTTATTCAATAGGAAAACATTATATACAAAAATATCTAGGAAAAATTTTAGTTGAACAAAACAAAAATGATATTACGCAGGAAATTTTAGCACGTGTTAGGACAAATATTTATTGAAAACCAAAAGCATGTTGTGTTATGCCGTCTAAAATAGGACGACAAGGTGACGCATGCGCAGTCCATCAGTGGAACAAGAATCACGTGTTTTTGTACATAAGAACTTAATTCAATTCTTCTTTCTATTAATATAACAATGATATAAATTATTATTTTTCATATTAAAGTTCTTTTGGGTTTGGATACCCGGATAAGTAATTATGTGGTAAGAGAATTGATAGCCGGATGGTCAAATTCCAAATTAAGATAGTTCATGTTTATGGCTTTAGATAAATTACCTTGCGATCTGTCAAAAGCGTGTGGCATTGGGTGTAATCGAACCATAGTTACTTAGCAATGAAAATATTCATTTTTCGCGGTATAGAGGAAACATTCTCTTAGACCAGTGGTGCCCAACCTGTGGCGCATGCGCACTTATAGAAGCATCCGCCTCTCAAATGTGGCGCACGGCGCTTATAAAAAATTATACGATCATTTCGTTCATCCACAGATGAAATATACCTGGGATTTAAAAAAATTATTTCAAAGTTTTATTGTATTTACGTCGATATATCGGCTTAGTTTGTGTGCTTTGGATGAATGAATGGGTTTAAAAGTGAAGAATTTGGTGGACTACTGTAAGGAAACCCTAACATATCTGATGGCTCGGGTGTTCGAAAATTCCACCTGACTCAATAATGAATCGCCATCCCTATTCTATTCCCACCATTGTGTATTTATCATGGATCAACGTCTAAAAATTAATCATTCTATTGTCCCATGAGCATTTTCCACAACTTAGAAAATATTGTATTAGATCTGATGATTTGCAAGCACATGCGCACATACAAGTTTTCTCATCCATGAGAAGTATGAAAAAACAAACAACGCTCACGACTCACTGACTTTAATCTGGAAAATCTGCTGCTACTTGCAACAAAAGTTTTACAAGTCGATATGTAGGCAAGTTGGTGAAATTGAAATTAAACCAGAGATTTATTTTTTATATCTCCTTATACAGTACGAAGTCCCAAATCCGCAAATCTCGGCGCTTGTAGGTGACCAGTTTTTTATTATTCTTGTTTCTTGGTTACATATGTAGCCCAATCATGAATTATCAAATTCCATACGGAGTAAGGAAGAATAATGCGAGAAAACATAATATAGGAAAATATAGAATAAATGTTTCATTGACTTACCAAAACGCAATCTTCTCCATTTACGAAGTAAAATATGCAAGCACAGGTTGTATGATGATAAATTACTTCTCGGCCTCAATTCAATTTCAATTTAATTTTCAACAAGATTTTTCGCGCAAACTTCGGTAAACTTCTTGCAAATGTCACGTAATGTTAGTTTTTTCATATATTTGTGCCTTTCTGAAATAATTGAAGCAAATTTGTTTGCCGCAACTCGCACGTAATTTTTTAATAGAAAATTATGCAAAATGTACGGATTTCGGATCATCCCGGATTTTGGGCTTTGTACTGTATTCAATTATTGCATGCATAGAACTCAAGATCAAGGACGTACCAAGGAGAAGGGTTCTGGGGTTCCGGACCAACTCCCCTCCCCCCGGTGTACAGACATTTGTGGAATCTGAGATTACCACGCTACAAACTTACTACTTTGCCTCTTGCTACGCTGCCACTTGCTGCGTTGAGTTGTGAGAACAAATAACGTTATAAAAGTTTATACGAAGGGAAATCAAAAAGTAAATGCAATTTGCGTGCGAGAATAATACACAGTAAACTCAGAATATTGCTGTCAAAAGGTGTTCTTTTGCATCATGACAATGCTTGACCTCATTCATCCGCTGCAACCATTGAAACAATTCAATTCTTCCTCACCCACCCTACAGTCCAAACCTAGCCCCAAGTGATAATCACCTTTTTGGTTCTCTGAGAAAAGCATTCTGTGGACGCCAATTTTAACACGATGACAAAGTCAAAGAAGTGGTGCATACTTGGCTGCAGGAACAACAGAAAACGTTCTTCTCAGACGGCATTAAGAAGCTTGTCGACCAATTTAACAAGTGTTTGTAAAAGTAAGGAGACTACGTTGAAAAATGATACTAAATGTTTGTACATTTTACCTTTCTAGATTTAGTAAAAAATAAATTGCCTTAACCTTTTGATTCACCTCGTATTATTTGAATAGGACTTCTATTTAATCAATTGCTGAATATTGGTTTTCAGCCTCAGACCCTCTCGAAGTAAATTTCTGGGTACGTGCATGTGCACGATAGGTAAAAGGTTGGGAATCAGTTTCTTAGACCAACGAAAATTTCATTGACATAATTTTGAATAAATTTGTCTTAAACAATAAAAGCGTGAATGAATATATGAATATATAATGAATAATATAATAATAATAAACTTGTAATTCAGGCTCTGGCAGAGTCAAATATAATAAAGACATTTCCTTTTACATTAATACATTACAAACTGACAAAAGCGTTTATCAAGAGGTGCTATTGCACAATACAAAATTAAATAAAATATTCATAACACATCTAGGAAAAAGTATCATTTCAGAATTAGGAGCAACTATATTTTTTGGAGAGCTTCCGCTTACAATTTACTCTTCTGAACTTCATGTCTTGCCACCTCAAATCACTCAAAAGCTCAGATATACGTCTGTTACATTGAAAAAAGTCCTTAACTAAATTAGTGCTTTACGCTGATTCATTTCTAGGTTCCTAGATAAGCCCCTCACAAAACCACAGATTGCGCAGCAGTATTCTACGATTGGAAAATATTCTAGATTTACTTCATACTCGACAGGCATTTTCCCATATATCTGCTAGAATATAAAAAATAATTGTGCTCTGATGCTATGATTTTTATGTGCTCCCAGAGAATTCATTTTAAGCTAAATATTTTCTAAGCATGACGGATATAGTCCTTGTTTTGAAATGCATACTCCATTTTGAGATAAGGAGGTCATGAATTTGTGTTAGCTCAAAAAGGGATCGCCAGCAAAAAAGGATGAGAAACAATGTTCCATTGCCTATTTCTGCGCATCAAACACATTGCATCTTTTACCAAACATTCTGCAAACTTTGGCATATGCGATGGACCAACAAAATTCTTAAGGCATTTTCTGATTTTTCTATCGATTCCTTAGACTAAGCTTTGTGTGTAACTCATATAAGGATTAATAAATATTAATAGTTTTTTCACATCGTGACTATGCTTAACTACATTTTGATGTATTTAGCATTTGCACATGAACTAAGCATCTCCTCAGTGTTTCACGCAATTTATTTTATTTGGATGTAGATTTAAAAAGAGTTGTACAATTTTATCAACGCTAGCTTATGATCTGATAGAATTTCTTAATCTGATGAAATTTCTTGCTAAATTCCGTCAAAAATAATATTATCGTCACACTTCGTGTTCTCAATGGGATGACGTTTGTATTCGATACCCAAATTATTGTCTGTTCTCGCGCAGAAAAAGACAATTTCTGTAAAAATCTGCGCGAATGATATACATATTGGACGATTTTCTTAAGACTATTGCTATTTTTATTATATATTTATATCAATTAATTTTTTTGCCAAACTAAAATTTTATCTTCATATGGAATGTATGATATTCTTATTAAAGAGATCTCGATGAACTCTGACTAATTTTATGCTGCAATATACACTACGGCTCAATGAGATTTGCTTGCAACGCAATTATTAGTAACTGTAATTCGCGTAAGTGTTTTAGTTAGGGTAATACAATATTCGTCCAATGAATTTTATTTTTACCATATTCTATCAAAGATTTTATATGAAAGTTATAAACATTTTATGGATAATTTTAAAACTTCTACAAAAATGCACACATGAAAAGAAATCGACTACAGTTATTCCCTTTTTCAAAATTGCAAAAGGTGACATCCAATTAGGCACCATCTCGTAAGATAATATCTTAATCATGAAAGGTTAATGCGAATCGCAGGACAAAATGAAGTTAACCTGCCATAAAAATACTAAATATAATTATCACTGGTGAAAGAAACTGATCTATTTCCAACTGCAATAAATTCATAATCTAGCATGGTATTATATAGTATAACATTTGGTTCGCAGCAAGAATGCTAGCTTTTTAGGCTACCAGTCACATCATGCTAAATTTTCAACCAGTACTTAATGGAACATCCTCTTATTTCAGGAACGTATCCTCCGTATGTACAGAATCAACAGTGAACACGGGCCTATGAGTACGAGGTGATTCACATGTGCTTATATTTTAGCTTTTCGTCACGCGGTGTGTATATGCACAAAAACGCCCTGTACTAGCGTTTGTGTCGTTCTTTTATATATATATATATATATATATATATATATATATATATATATATATATATTCCTTGGATGTGTAAGATCAGAGAAGGTACTCTGACTTTACAATTACACCCAGGCTCACATAATCCACTGCCTTAGTTATTTAATATTGAAATGTATTGAAATTGATATATTACAAAAATAACGTCAATTTTCACCCTGACAATATTTAAATACGATGTAGGTAAGAGGCTTCAAGGCTCTTAAAATAAAGCTGTTGCAATCGTCAATCCATTGGCCTTAACAAAACCTTACTATCAAAGTATTATGTATTTTGAATATCCAATTATGATTCATAATATGACAGCAAGATTTTACTTACGCATGCGCGGCAAATTCTACTTACTCTATTTTTTTCACATTCTTGTAGATACATATTAGTAAATTCTATATTTAATATTGGCTAACAAGTCCTATGTTATCTTCTATTCAAGAATAAATCCGTATGTCTCAAGTTTGGAATGTATTTAAACAACGGTAGCCATCGAGGAACACTACATGATTATTTAAATTGGAATAATTGTAGAAGAATACCTACTGATTTCGACTCTTAAGATTTCTGAAATTTTGAAAATGTTTATTGACACGATTTTCACGCATCTCCTTAATGTGTGTTCCGTCTAATCAAAAGTTTTTTTGGTTATCTCATTAAACATAGCAAAAAAATATTCATTATAATAATACTAGTATTTTTCGCTAATAAGCATTTGTAACGATTCACCAAAATGTATATGCACAAGATTCATGATTTGTGCTTCAGAGGTACCTAACACCTGAAAATTATTTTGAAAAAATCGAACTTCACCTCATTCTAGGGATAGCGCGGGAACTTTTCTAAAATAAGATTGCGAGAACGGAAATCGATGCAGCAGTTAAAAGTGGTTTTTCGATGAGACGGAGATCGTCGTCATTTCTTCTCTTGGGAGTGAACTGTTCGCAACCAATTATTCAGTAGCAATTTTCAAGATTTATTCTCTCTGCTTAGAGTGTATTTTATATGTCCTGTTATAGTTTAGAAAATATAAAAATCCTTCTCTATTAATTGGGCAATTAAATAGGCACGATGTCCGATTCACATTCGTCAGGAATGTATTTTGCATCTTGACTCTAAAACAAGCCACTTGTCGCTGTATAAATGGATATTCCCTTCGCAGCTGTACTATTACCGCTCTCCTTCGGAAACCCATTTCGAGGAGCATAGTTCCCAATTCGGAATAGATTCCTCTTTTTTTCTGCGCCGCTCCGCCAGGCGGCAAAATCTATCCTAACGAGAGGGAGAGTTGCACTGCCTTCGACGCAGAGTACCCGTCACTCTCTCATACCGCTCCGAAAATCCCCTTTAGCGCGAGAGTAGCGCGTTTCGTAACTAAAAATTCGCTCACACTGTTTAGGGTCGAAATCCTCCGCCCGACACACCTCTGCCATCCCAACCTGCTTGCCGGAAGGGTGAACAACAATGGCTCCTGCAATAATGGTATTGTTGGTATTTCACTTCCTATTGGATTTATTTTTTTCGCGTTTTTCCCTCTTCATTTTCAACTCTCGGTCAAGTTTAGCCGAAATGGAAACCCATACAACTCTCTCCGTGAAAATCACAACTATTTTTTTTGAAAACGTCCAACAACAATAGGTTCGGGCACTGTGCATTAATGTAATGAAACCATGGATGCGAAAGATGAGGAGGGATCGCGCGAGTGCGTGCGTGCGTATGCACGCATTGCGTTCGTTAATTGGTTTTAATTTTTTTCTCCCTTCATACCCCCTTACACTCACTCTCAGCACAACCCCCATTTTTGAAAAAAACCCTCATGATGAGCACGTCATTATTGCCATGCCCAGATGTTTTGTATCTTTCGCAAACCGTGACGGAGTGCAATTGAACGTAAGGTGGGATTGATGGAAAATAGGGTTGCGGGGGAGTAGGAGTTTGGGGAGGTGTACGCTGGCTTAAACAGGGGATACTGGTTGTGAGTGGGCGATGGAGGGAGAGGAGGAATTGTGGGGAGTTTGGTATTAATTTTAAAAGGCAGGAACGGTTCGGTTATATAGGATTCGTGCCTCGCTTAACCCATTTTAAACAAACCCGGTTTCCCTTCTACCCCCCTCCCCCTCATTCTCTCTATCTCTCTCCTCCATGCGTTTCCCCAGTATCCCTTCCGTCTTCTGTTCCAACAGCACTGATCGTTTCCTCGCTCAGTCCCCGTGAGAGACCTTAGCGATACGTAAGGCTTCGTTTCCAAACTCTCTCCCATCCCCCACGGACCAAGGGTATCAGAGCGTCCCGCGCGACTGTGACTCCATCTATCGGCGGATGCCGGAGTCTGCGAGGACGCCATCACGGTTTTCTCGTTTGCGAACAATGTGAGGCCATTCACGAATCCGGCGGCTTCTTTTTTGGTAGGAGGCGCGATGGAAAAATGAGAGGGGGTCAGGGGGAGGAGCATACGTCCCCCAGGGTAGGGGAAACGGGTTCGAATCCGACTGTCGAAAAGGCGGTTTCTGCTACCGGACCCTCAATCTAGCACTCTTTCGGCGTCCATTAAGCGGAAGATACGTTCCGTCTGCATTCGCTCTTTTTCATGGAGCATGGACGGAATATCAAAAGTGGCGTAAATAAAATTCTTACGGAATTTTCTCGGAATGTGCCTCGATCGCTTCTTTTTCTCCTTCGTTGCGACGTAAATGATTGATGGACGAATGGAGCCGAGGGAACACCAGAAGACGAGGACGGCGTGGAGGTAGGAGAGTTTTTTCGCGGATTAGAGGAAGGGGAGATATAAAAGTTGACAGAAAAGGTGTAGGGAGGAGTGAAGAGAGGAAGTTAAGGGTGGAGCGCAAGGTGGGGTGGGGGGTTGCGCGGATGAAGGCGGAGCAATAGTAACATTACGTTAGGAGATAGGTAATTTTGAATCAAGGCGCCGCAGAAAGGAAATGTGAAAAGGCCCATAAAACGAAGTCCTGCAGTAAAATATTGGTCGAAGCACTTATGATTACTAGGAAAGATACAAAGGGATAGGAAGATAAAATTAATGATTAATAATTTCAAAAAGAAAGGGATAGCTATGAGGAGACTAAATGAAGTGCTATAAATGTGGCAGACAAACCAAACGCTGCAACGCTGAACGAAAATTTCTCAAAAACCTTTGTAAATTGGTGATTCTTGCAGAAAAATGTCCACAACGGATAAAAGAATCCATTTGTGCATCGGAAGATTAAAATATCAAAGCGTACGGAAGTGGAAATCATATCTGTGAAACAAATTAAAAGTGAATGAAAACCATGTCACTTCTAACAATTTCCAAGTACACCTATAAAGAATATTATTTTCGCGGATGAATTTTAAAAATAACCTTCACATGAAAACTTAGTAATTTTTCGTTATTAATGCTGTTGTAATAACATCTATTATGCTTAAAAAGGCGAAATAAGATGTAGGTTCTTCATCGAAAATCGTTCTTTGTGAAGAGGCGTTAGTTCCGTACATCCGCGAGCTATCCGATTCCCGCCCAACGACCTTAACATTCTTGCCACGCTCTGTGATGTGCGCGCGTAATGGGGCTAAAAATATACCATTTCTTAATCCGAACTCAGTAAATTCTGCGAAAGAATGGGTCAGGAGGCGGAAAATTTAAATAGCGGAAAAAATAATACTGGCATAATAAGGAAGAAAAGGGGCAGACATTCGTGTGGAATTCTCATAATAGGTCTCTCAAGTAGCGGCAATTAAAAAAAACGTTTTAAGCGGATGCGAAAGGAAATGAACTTATTGCCTATTCGTAAAATAAGTAAGTGCCATTAAGAGCAAGATTAGCTGCAAAAAAATTGTGGTATCTCGATTTAACCTCGATTTCTGTAAAATTAAAACTATTAAAGAATTATCTTGGATTTAATTAGTTCCGATTAATGACTCCATCATCTTAGCGTTGATGGAAATGCGCGTGGGTTATATAAAAAAGTGCGTCTGTTTATCCCATGAAATCTGAACTTCTATTGATTAAAGTGAATCAGTGTTTTATACACGTTGGATTTTTAACTGAGCATTCATGCGGGAAAGTAGATAATCTGAGGTGAATGAGACAATGAATGATGAGTTGATAATTTTGTTCAGTACCTTACATATTTTATGTATTATATGTATTTTAGGAGAATTGGTTCTATTCTTTTTAAATTAAGCGGAAAAATATAAGTATGTAATAAGTATTCCTTTAATACTATAAATTTTCACGAAACTACACCGCCATCAAAGAATTTATTAATATACAGTAGATTCGATGAAAGATTGCTATGGAATGGCCAGGGAACCAAAAAATATTTCAGAATCAAAGTTCAGTTCTATAATGGGGAGATTTTTCTAATCGAATTTCAAGCAAAATAACTTCAAAAACGAACAGAACCCTCTATAATATCATCTAATATAATTGAAGGAACGTAGACATCGACATTGCAGAGAGCTGGAGAATTGATCAGAGTTGGCACAGATATAGTTTAGTTCAAATTTGGATGCAACAGAGGAAAAGAGACCAAAAAGTACATCAAACTGGTCACTAAGTGTAAAAATGCTAATAGCTTCGGTGTAATGCCTCACGTACGATGAGCATAAGAGGATTAAAATTGCACCATCAACATACATAAGAAAATCCTCAATTCCACAAATTCAGTAAAAATCGTGATTAATAGTTATCCGGCTTAAGAAATGCTTTTAAACGTATTGAAAACACGTTAATATTAGTTAAAACATAATGCAATCCAGATTGACGGTTAAGTGAAGAAATGGAGTTAGGATACTTTGTAAATTCCTCAAAAGAAGATTTATACAATCAACAGAGACTGAAAAAACCAAATAAGTATACTTCATGGGTCAGTTAATAAATGTATAGAATTCTAATAATGATACAAGGATTATAGTAATGTTTAAAAATTTAAACAGGGCAATCATAAATTTTGCTGGATTCTGTCCATTCAATATAATCAGCATGATATTCAAGAAGATATTTTACGATGGATGTAAATAGATCAGCCTTAACCGCAGAAATGAGCGTGAGAGAACCGCTTCTCAGCCACTAGGTCACAATCCACCTGAAGATCGTGGTGAACTTCTTAGCTATCTAAAAATATCATTTAATAATTACTATGCGAAACTTTCAAACAAATTTAAAAGGAAATATTCTATTGAATGATTTTCAAAATGTAAAGTAAGAAACGAGAATGCAGGATATGATGAATGAAATGAGAAGACGCATGCGCAGTAGACAAATTCTTATCCAAGTATTTCCTGAAAATAGGAGGAAAATTGAAATAATAAGATATAATGTATGAATAATCTATAGAAATCTCCTTGAAATATTTGAGAAAATTATAGATTACTTTCTGAAACGCTCGGCATCGCTCGGAAATGTTTTCTTTTAAGTAGGAAACGATTTTTATTATTTATTAGTTTTATTGGTATATCTCTCTTGATGACATATTACAATAAAAATAATACAATAAATTTTGAAATTTACTTACTTTTGCTGTTGGGTACCCCAAGTTTTCGATTGGTCGTTCTGGGGTTTGTGGCCGGAGCCCCCACAATAAAAGGTCCAAACTTTACCATACGTACCCCATTCCTTAATTACGCAAGCGATATTTACATTAACATTTAATATTTTATGTATTGTATTTTGAAGTTTTACCGTTAATATAATTACGCATTAACGTCTTACTTAATATTCACATGGATAGATGTACCGAAGCCTTTAAAGCAGCAATAAAATTATGTGGATTATGTCAATACTATTAGCCAAAACGTAATCAATAAAAAAACATCTTGATTACCGAACAAATGTAAGTAGAGGTATCGATTTATTTTGCGATAAATCTTTCGATGTTAATGGTAAAAGATAACAATATTATAATATTCCTTCAAAATCTTTTGATTCATTTTAAAAGTATTCATAGACTATATTTAGGCATGAATCCATTTCTACCCTTTATCTTGGCGTTGGCTATTCTTCCTTTTCGGCGCGCCACGGCGTGGATTTTCCTTGCATTAATCTTTACGTGACTATCTCCCTTTGAAGAGGACAACAATTAAGGAATTTAGCATTGTTTCCGCCTGGAAAATGATCATCTAAACCGCTAAATTATGCACTTAAAGAAACATTTAGAGCGATTTAGCATGTAATACGACAAAACATGAACAGAATTCAGTCTTTTGTGCGTAAAATAAGCCCCTTTTTCCGTGATCGTAAGTTAATATTTAGGTATATTTATATCCGCATCAGTGAAGGGCTGCATGGCATTTTGGGGTTTCTCCAGACCATTCTCCATGCATTCTTATGGTAATAGTGTTTTGTTGACCCCATTGGGTATCCTAGACTAAGTTCTCCCTTTGGTCCAGAGGATGGTCCATGAAGCATTTGAATTTGATAGCTTCAACGGTATAAAAACGTATAAATAACATACACACATACACTCTAAAATATTTATAACATGTAATTTTTTCAACAGGAGAAACCTAATTTCTAAAAAAAAATGTTTTTGAGAAATCGATAATAGTTTTTCCCCATGTGTTTCTACAATTAATCGCCATCCTGTATATACACATATAATAGTTATTAGGCCTAGAGGCCATAGCGCCATGGCGTAAGAAACCTTTAATCCTGGCTTGGTTTCCACTCTTTTTCATAAGCCAATGAAAAATAAAACAAATGCCAAACTATTTTCAATCGTAAAAATAACGTATATCCCATTAATTGCAGGTTGTAATACATCTGTTGAATACAGAAATAGCTGGAAATTAGCTACTTCTACACCCCAGCATATACCTACCTGATGCATAGTGATCCAAGATCTGCATTTTCCATCACTTTCTCTAACTCTTGAAAGTGAAAATTAATATGAAAACGTTATTTCATTCTAACAAATCAAATAAACGGATTTTCCTATAAAAGATACTGAAAGTAGTTAGGGTTCTGCTTGCTTTGACTAAGAGGATATTACATAAATATTCCAGAAACAACGTCTTCTAGACGCATTAGAATGTATTTAACAGGAAT
Source organism: Tanypteryx hageni (assembly GCA_028673005.1). Lineage (NCBI taxonomy): Eukaryota > Metazoa > Arthropoda > Insecta > Odonata > Petaluridae > Tanypteryx > Tanypteryx hageni. Next base: position 22,746,579 of record CM054112.1, read on the forward strand.
ACAGTAAGCATAAATCTGCAGTAATAAATAATTATAATTCAGTCCAAAGTTTAATTTTTAATGGAAAAATTATAATCATTATAGTTATATTCCCTTTTGTAATTGTCCTTTCAGCTCTTTATATTTTTGAATTTTATGTCGTTCTCTAGGCATCACAGATAAAGGCCAAGGAGGAATTCATTCGATAACGAATCTGCAAGATGATTCGTGGAGGTGAGGGTATCTGAATGTCAGTTGACCGGACACACCTATAGGAGAAATGATTGGGTCTTTCCAATAACCGGATCCCAAGACGCACAACGAGGAAAATTAGTAACGGGCAAGTAAGGAAATAAATTGGTCAAACTCGAAAGACGCGTTCAATTGAGTCATATTACTCCGAGGCTTTTAATTCCACATATTTTAAATGCCCAATGATTTATATTTATTTTTGTATATAATCTTATGTTGGAGATTTTTCAGTACATAGAAATAAAAATTAAAACTTTAACAGAATTTATTAGATCAAATTAGGCCGAATGAAAATATTTCTAACAAATTTAAATTTGATATGAATCAATTATTACATACAATCTTACCTACATAAGTAAAACATTAGTGATAAATTAAAATAATAGCTTAGAACTCTTAGCTGGTGAATAAACTTGAAAAAATCTATCTATTCGACTTTTAGACATCCAAGTCGTAAGGATTTCGCTGTATTTTCTGGTGGCTCAGTACTCTATTAATCAGGAAACTCCGACCAAAACAAATATTCCTGAGGAGAAAAATCATAAGGAAGGAACGTGACCATACAGACAAAAACATATAATCATCAGAATTTTATTGCAAGAAGCGGAGAGAAACGATCCTAACCTAATCCCGGAACAGGAGGGGAGGATGCGAAATTTTAGGCGATTCTCATTTGTTGGGTTTAATGCAGGTAAACCAATTTTCTGTATTCCCGTTATCGAGCGAACTAAAAACTTTTTTATAGCGCGCGGCGCCGAATTCCCTAACCTCTCCACTCCCAGCCTCCCCTCTTTCCCCCTCCCACCTCCCCCTCCCATCCGCCACGCCGCCCACCCCACCCTATCACACCGTGCCGACCGCCCTTCTCTCCCCTCTCCCTTCCTCCCCCTCCCACAAACGAATGCGACATGCATTTCCATCCTTTGAATCCAATCGCGCCGGCCATCGATCATCTTTTTCAGGGGGAATTCCGAAAAAAAATCGAACAAACAAAAAAGGAAAGTCGTCAACTTTTTAATTTACTTCTTACTTTTCGCCGTTTTAGGAGATTGACCGGATAGGAAGACAGTCTCTGAAGCAATCTTTTCTCACTCTCCCATTTCTCCCCTCCCAGCCCACCTCAGCCCTCCCCTTCGCTTCTCCCTTCCACTTGGAGCCTCACCCCTTGCATCCTAATCACACATTTTCGGTACACCCTCTCTCTCTCTCTCTCTTTCAGACCTCTTCCCACCCACTCCTTCCCTCCCTCTCTCTCCCATTCAACCTCCCGTCCTCACCAACTTCTCCCCCTGTACACACCTCCTCCCGTGCACCCGCCGTGCACAGCCATGCCATTCGAGGCATCCCCGAAATGCCAACGGCAGACAGAGAGGACCTATGCTCCCCATCCCACCGCCACGTTCCTCCTCCCTCTCCCCCCCCCCCCCCGCTCCCACTCTTCCACATCCCGTCCTTCCCCTCCCGCCTCGTTTCATCTGCCATATCCGCTCCCTTTGTTTATTTGCATTTTTCCCTTTCATTTTTTTTTATTTCGCATCGCCTCGTTTCGTGATGCGGGCCCCGGGCTCGTGAAGTACTGCCGTAATGGAATGGGAAGATTTTTTGGGAGGGAGAGAAAGAGAGAGGGAGGGAGAGTGGGTGTTTTGAGGGATGAGTGGAGGGAGGGTGCACAGTGAGGGGAGTAAGAGGAGAGAGAGAGGGAGCGGGTCGCCCAGGTGCTGGGTAGGGGGAGAGTCGAATGTAGGGAGGGGGAGGCGATGAGGAGAGAAGAGAAAGGAGGGGGAGGGACATGCACCGTTAACGCCGATATACCACGTTTATTCGAAAAAATCGCTGTAATTTTTAAAATACTCCGCTTACAACGGCATCCTATGGAAAAAGCCTCGCGTTTTTTGGATCTATTCCTATCCTCCTTTCTTTCTCTCTCTCCTCTCTCTCTCTCACTTTCTCTCACTCTCTCTCACTCTCACACTAGCTCTCTCTCTCTCTCTCCTTCGGGTCGGACCGACGTGTCATGTCTCTCTCTCTTCCCCTATACCCCCTCCTCTCCGCGAAACGGCGGTTTTTTCAATCAATTTGTTTTTTTAATAAAAACAATGCGCCCGGAATGACATCAAGCGTGTTTTGTTTTCTCCCTTATCAACTCGATCCTTCCGCGAAAGCGCGATTTTTCCCCGTCGCATGAAAAAATATATAAATTATGCAGTGAACGATGATATTTATTTAAAAAACATTTTTTCCACATAATTCGTACCGCGCAAAACGAGAGAAATCATGGATAAATATTTTACGTTTCTCCTCCCTCTCTTTCTCTCTTTCCCGTATCCGCGACCCACCCACGCGGACGCGCGCACACACACACAGGCGCGCACAGACACATAGATGAGCGCGCGCACATATATTTATGTTGCAGTTGAAGTTATTGATAGTCTCACCCGTTTGACGCCAACGCTAAAATTCAGCTTGCCATATTAGCCGTGATGGAATCGGACGGGAGATATGGGAGGGAGATAGGGAGTGAGAAAGAGAGAGAGAGGGATGGAGGGAGAGAGGAAGAAGGTAAGAGCGAATGAGATATGGAGATCCAGATAAAAAGAGGAGGAGAAAAAGGAAAAGGGAGGAGGATGAGGGGGGAGGGGAGTAGGAGGGACGGTCGCAGTGGTTTTGCAGGTCTTACAGCTTATCCGGGGAGAAGACGTACTTTCGCAACTCCAAAACCGGAAATCGTCTCATAAAGCAAACAAGTAGAACTACGCGAAAAAAAATATGTAAGTCATTGCGTCCTTCTTATCCTCGCGCATCCCTCTTTCTCTCCTTCACCTTCTCCCCTATACTTCCTTCCTCTCCCTCTCTCCCTCTCTCTATATCGCTCTAATCATGAGTGTGAAGCGGTGATTGTGATTCTTGCCGTGGGTATTGGAGCTTGAACCGTCCTCTCTCCACCTCACTCTCCCTCTCCACCTCTCTCTCCACCACGCTCTCCCTCTCCATCTCTCTCTCTCTCTCTATTCGTTGGAGGAACGGCTGCACCATGCACTAGGCTACGCGCTCGGGAACGACGAGAAAGGATGACATTGCGATAGTCTCCCAGTCGGACGGACCAGAATGCATCACGCGGTGGTTGGATTCGAGAGAATTTTGGACGTTGATGCTTGATAGCGTAGTGAAACGAATCTCTCCCACACGTAATTTGTGTGTGTGTGTATATATATATAGATATATGTATGTATATAAATAAATATTAGGGAGAGAAGTTTTACTCGTGCCGTAATTTTTCCTCCATTTTTGACGAGTAACGGAACTGTCTACTGTAAACATTTAAATAAATTACGAATGGGAGAGCCACTTAAAACTCTAAATCAACGTTGATGCAGGCGAGAATAAATTTTAGTTAAAAAAGGAAGAGAGCGACGCTTCATAGGGAACGATTTTATGTAGATACGTATTTTTTTGCTGCTGCAAAAATTTTCGTTCACAGTCGAAAATAAAAAAAGCGTTAAATTTTTGCAGTCGATAATCGGATGCGTGCATATTACCGAATGCGAAATTTGTTCAAATTCGAAATTTGATCGAGGCAAAACATCGTCCAAACATTATAAAATGAATTATATATTGTGGGTTCTTTGTTGTAGGTTTAGATTTTTATTGTTTAATAATTACTCTATAAGAAAATATAGCGCTGATCGGTTTAATAATTAGTTAGTCATCTCTTACAAGACCACCTGAAGTGCAAAAAAGGGATATTTGTTGCTCGATACGAATAAGAATAATTAAAAATTGCTGGTTATCGTCACTTTTTTAATAGCAGCATATTTTGTTTTCTTGAAAACTATACTATTTTCCCAAATGCTAACTTAATTCGTCATTAAGAGAGAATTTTTTATTTAAAATCAGCTTCATTTCTACAAAAACAAAATTATAAAGTATTTAAAAAAATAAAAACGACCCCTTTCAGTCCTGAATTATATCTTGCAACATCTTCTATATTTTGACAAATTGTTTAACTTGCAAGCATTAAATGGCAACAAAAATTCTTCTGATTCACATAAAAGATGTACATGATCATGTTCGTGTTTGAAATATTTTGTACAATTTTTTCATAGAAAAGTATACTAAAATGTCATGTAGGTGAAAGTTTTCGCCAGGTCTGAAAGGGTTAAAATAGTGCCACATGTTAAAATTTACAATTTTACTTGATTTTCGACGTGTCTATTTGTCACGTGCTACCTAATATTATCATTTACGTACAAAACAGATTTTAAATTTGGTAGGGAAGCCTTCACAGTTTATTATTACTGTTTTTAAAAATTGAATTACTATAAAATAGACGATTTATAAGAATAGGTACAGCTTTGCGTTTTTTCAAAATTTGTCATATTTACCATCATCATCACAATGCTGCTGTCCGAAGACAGGTTTCAACTGAATCGCTGCCACCATCTCTCTCTCTCTCTCTCTCCGGAAGCCTCTTTTATATCTCTCAAAGTACTATATTCCTGCTTTATATTCTCTAATATTCCTATTCTTTTTCTCCCTCTTTCTCTTATTCCACTAATTTTGCCTTCTAAGATCGTCCTGTCCTGTGTACTACTTCCATCTTGCGCTAAAATACTGCCAAGATATTTTGAACTACTTACTTGTTCCAATTTTTGGCCATTTACCATTATATTTAATTCTTTATGTTCCTTTGAAACCACCATGACTTTCGTTTTTTCGGCATTGTTCTTCATTCCATATTGTTGGCCAACCTTTACTAGCCTGTCTGTTATCCTCCGAAGTACTTTCTCGTCTTCTGCTATTAATCCTTGATCATGTGCATATTTAATGGTGGTAATACTTTTGTCTCCTATCTCAGATCCTTTCTCTTCCATCAATGCTTCTTCTTTTATTGTTTTTGCATAAATATTAAATATCGCTGGTGAAATAGGACATCCCTGCCTCACTCTCCTCCCTACTGAAGTACTTTATATTTCTTCTCCTTCAAACCTGACTATAGTCTTATGAACAAAGTAAAGGTTTTTAAGAAATCTTTTATAATTCCAATATATCCCTATTTTATTTAAATACCCAACATTTTATCCCATTTCACTCGTTCAAAAGCTTTCTTCCAATCTACAAAACAAAAGTACACATCTTTATTGACTTCTAGCGCTCTTTCTGTCATCATCCTCATACATCCTATAGCATCTCTAGTCCCTCTTCCTCTTCTGAAACCAAATTGATTATCTTGCAGCTCCTTTTCTATTTTACCTTCAATTCTTATGGTTATTATTCTAGTTATAACTTTAGCTGTATGAGAAATTAAACTAATAGTTCTGTAATCCTTACAACTTTTTGCATTTTTCTTTTTCTCCAGTGGTACCATAACAACATCTAAAAAATCTTCAGGCCAAATGCCAGTATCATATACATGGTTAAATAATTTTGTGAGTTGTTTAACTGCTTTCGACACTAAAACCTTAAGAACGTCCACTGGTATATCATCACTCTTAACAGCCTTCCTTCATTTCATTTTATCAATTGCTCTTTTAACTTCAGACTCGAGAATACTATGTAGGTCCTAGCTGGTCTTTTCCACGTCCTCTTTTTCATATATACCATCCGACAATCTATAAATACTAAGGACTTTTGTGAAGTATAGAAATAATCAGAGAATATTTTAAAAGAAATAACATGGTATAAGGCGGCTTTAAGAATGTGAATTCTAAAATATACGCAAATGTTGGAAATAGGTGATACCCTAGAAATAGATATTTATGAGCGTATTAAACATTTTTGAATGAAATTTGACTATATGGACCTTCAATTCGTAGTATTTCATCTTAAAAATATCAACTAAAATGACTTTTACAATACCACAATTTTAATTTAGAAAACTCACGACCCGGGTTTCGATGCTTAGCAACATCATCATTTTTGAATGAATAGTTATAATTTTCATGGTTATGATGTTTTCACTTATTTTGCAATAAATTTTAAAATGTCAGTTATAAGGAGAGTTTACAAAAAAGAAAATATTCCCGTTTGTTTAACTTCTCGTCATATCTTCATACGATATTTTACTCGATAAAATTATCGTAAAAAGAATCGTTATATTTAACTACCCATCTACTTACTCTGACTTTGATTAACATTTTTTTATAGCGGCCCTTAAAACTTATCATCTTATCTGTGCGAGATTTTATTTCGATCTGAAAGAGTTCCAATTCCATCATACGGTAACATTATATATATATATATATATATATATATAATCTACCCTAGCTAAATACCAATAAGAAATATTCAAATATTCCCTAGCTCATGCCAATTCCAGATGCTTCTAAGACATTCTTTCAGCCTATGTCCTTTATCTAAATTCATAATGGACAAATCCGATAAAACCATTTTTATTTACTGTTATTCATCTAAAAATTAAAATTCATATTGTTTAGTTTTCCTTTCTGAAATAACTACAACCGAGAACGCAAAAACATACAGAGGTCATACTTCATAGACATCGTTTGAATTGGCCTACATTGCTTTTTTATACATTAAAATTAAACTGTTGTTCAGTTCCATGTTGTCTTTTTTCCACATTATCATTCCATTAAGAACCAAATTCACCATTTATACCAAACTAATTTTTTAACAAAACAAATATTGACAATCGCTATTTATAATAGTTGCCAAAATTATTTTAAAATAAAGTATTATGACATATTAAATCATATTTTTTATGTACACTTGGACGTAAATCACCGGAAGTGTTTACATAACTATTTGCAAAAAATGCAATATTTCACCATTTAAAATATAATATATTGCTACAATCTTAGCCTTAATTGTATTTTCAAATGTGATTCGTATTCTCAATTTGAAATTAAAAAAATATACTTTTCGTTTCAGCTTCGAGGCAAATTGTGGAGGAGCACGCGGAATAAGATTCCATTTATCAGGTATTCGTGTAAAAATTCCTTCTTTATATTGCATTATTATAAAATATGATATCATCAATGCATATAGTTAATTTTTAAAAGTTTTTTTACTGGTACATTTTTCCTTTAGAAATTAATGTAAGGGACGAAAAGTATTTTACGTTCCTAATTTAAAGATGTTAAACTATCGAGATATTGTATATTTTATTATACTTCCACTATAGTTTTCTCATATAAATTGCCATCCTATCTGAAAACTGCATTGATTTAAAAAGGCTCAAAAGCGCTCATTTTCTGGCAAAAGTATAAGCTAATACATCAGTTAAAGATGTAAATAAAAATAATGTCTTATTCCCCATCAATTTACGTCTGACTTGTTAAATGCAGATGAAAATAATTCATTCTCATTTTAGTTTAAACCAAAGGGAGGAAACATTCTCCTGCAGTCAAGACCGGGCTGATAAAATTGGTTGGAATCGGAATTACTGCTGCTGACATTTCTATTACACACGGTTATCATTAAATAGATGTAACTCCTTTCCGTATAAATTGAATTTTTGTTGTCAATACACAAATGGTACATTCTTCTATTAATCATTATAGTTTTTTACTCGTCCCTTAGATGGCAAGAAAGAGCAATTACTTGAAAGCTCAGACGTGACAACAAATGCATGAAGTAATCCTGAAAACAATATTTTTTCTTTGTTAAAAAGTTGAAATTCTTTCCTTTATTTCGGGATTGAAATCAATTTTAAAGCTAATTTGGAACTTGCTTAAGTATTATTGGCTGCACACATAAAGTGTGTTCTTTTTAACTTTTAACTCGAGCTCGTAACTTGACTCTAAGTATATAAAAATGTTAAAAAAAATATCATACCCTCGCTCACATGTTAATCAATTATAGATAGTAAACAGCTTTAGAATATTTTAATCATGGACTAAAGCTCATTAAAACCTATAAGGGGATGCGCTAATTATTCTGCTAGCTTGGCTAGCCCGAACTAAGAAGAACACCCGCATTCTGAAACGGGAAAACTGTCTGCTACGGTAGTACGCGACATTTCATTCATACTACTGTTAGATTGTTAATACGAGGGGTGTTCGAAAAGTTCTAGGAATTTTTAAAGAAAAATGAAGTAAACGATTTATTCTTCATTATATAAACTTAATTTTTTAACATAGTTGCCTCCTAGTTTAATACACTCTTCCCAACGAGAAATTAGCTTTCGGAGTCTATTATTAAAGAACTCTTTTGGAGTGATATCTATCCTGAAATTTGCTGCCAATTTCAGCTCCTTTAAGGAAGAAAAGGTTACTTCAATTATGGGAAAAGATAGATGCTGGGTTGGGAGAGTAGGGTGGATGAGGAAGCAACTCCCAGCAAGACCGGCTATGGTATCCATAGAAAGCATGGCAGTGTGAGACATTGTCCTGCTGCAGCAAAGGTCGTAGGTGAAGCTTTCCTGGCCATTTTTAATCAGTGCTTGTCGCATAGAACCTTATAATAACAATGAATAGTACGCGTCATTAACGGTGTCTCCTTTAGGAAGGTATTTGATGTGATTTATCCCTTCGCAGTCCCAGAAAACTGATTACAACCTTACCAAAAGAAGGAATAGAGCGTGCTTTGAGTGTAGGTCTATCAGTAGACCCGCTACCATTCTATCGATTGAGTTTTCGTCTCAGGATTAAAGTAATGCAGCGAAGATTCATTTGTGGTTATTATTTGTTGTCAAAAGTCTTCACCGTAATAGTTTGCTAGCTCAAGCAGCTCCGGACATGTCTCTATATGGTTGATCTTTTGGCCTGGCTCCGACAGCCTAGTCAGCAATCTGGCAGAAACTTTGCTCATGCCCAAGTGGTTGTGTCGGATCTCATGAATAGAGTCAAGATCAATGCCGATGGTTCCGGAGATATCTCAAACGGTAGTCACTCGCCGGTCTTCCAACACCAATTATTCAACTGCCCCGATGTTTTCCTCATTAACAGCAGTTGAAGACTTGCCAGTCCGAGGGTCATCTTCAAGACTCTGCCGGCCAGTCTTGAATCATCCTACCCAAAAGTATACTGTGCTTTTTGACTCAGCAGCATCCGCAAAAACATCCAACAAACGCCTCACCATTTCTGCTGCCTTATCTTTTTCCTTCCACAAAAAAATAATGCAGCGCTGTGATTTCAATGCGTCTTCCAATATGAGTTAAAGGCGCTCAACAATACGGTCACTACAAGACAATCAAAGAATCGCAACTGAATTAATTAATCAAACTTTAGAGATTAGGTACAAATGTTTTTAAATTGTAATTAAGTTTTGTTTTAATTGGTTGAAGTATTCTTGTTTCTCAACAATATTTCTAGAACTTTTCAAACACCCCGCGTACTTATATTAAAATAGAGTCTATGGCGTCTGAAGAATAAGGTTTGCTCACTTGATTTTCTTATTGCCATTCCCTATAGCATTTTCATTTTAGCTTATTTATTACATCCGCGTTGTATTAATTCTATGCTTAATATGTTTATAGTTACATTGTTACCCTGTGAGTTAACAATGGCGCATGGCAGGGAGCAACAAATCTGCATTATACCGAGAGCATCTATTTTATTATATATAACAATCTAATATTGCTAAGAGATATTTTTCACACTGAGAATGTATTAAGACGGCAGATTAATGAAGATGGAAGTTTCATCATCAGCATCAAGAACGAAGTTGAGTTGTCTAGTCAATGAAGCTAGTCTAAACTTTGCTGTCAGTGTCAACCATAATAAGAGGAAAGACTAAATCCTATTAAATTAATCCGTCCTTCGGAAGGGACGTTAAGCTGTTGGCCCCCTTGGTGTTCTTCGTTAAGGGCAGGCTAAAAGTCGGCACCAAGTTTCTTTCCTCCCTTGAAATCCAGTTATTCATTGAATTACCTCTTAGATACTCATTGTGCGTAGGCAAGAGGTGAATAAGCAGGACGTAAAAACATGAATTAAATTAATATTTATTTAAGTATTCTTTATTAAAATAATATTTGTGTGTGTATTTTTTGGATAATCAACGTCTTGGATTATTATAGCCATAGCTACTTCCGCACCGAACACATAAGGGAGGAGGAAAATCTGGTGTTGGTATTAGCCTATTCTTAACGAAGAGCACCAAGGTGGCCAACGGCCTTCCGAAGGACGGAGCGCTGACTTTGTGCGGTCTCCTCAAACCATACAAACATGGGGCCGGGCGACCTTTATTATTAAACTAATGTTTTATATAAAATTCACCCTTTGACACCTGTAAATGAAGCTTTACAAATTTTAAACCATACTGTTGTGAATAGCAATGCGTTGAGGAAAACTTCTCATGGTCGAACTGACTAGTGGGCGAAAAGTTTATGAGTGAAAAAAACAACTGCGAAATGACTTTTGGTGAAACTTCTCCTAGGCGAAACGTCTTTAGGTGAAACATCTTGTGGGTGAAAGACTTTAGTTGCAACGTACAGACACCTGACAACTTTTTAACGAAATTCACGGAGCCATTTTTGAGTAAATAAACATTTTGGGAAAATAGATGGGGATAAACTGCTCCATATTGTTGCTATATCCTTCATTAAAAAAGACTCCTATTCTGGGTCATGTTGTAAATTCGGGATCAGATTCTGTGAAGCCGCTCAGATCCTAGAGCTGCGCGCAAAATAAAGTCAATAGACGGAATCGGAAAAACCAACTTTTCTGGCTCAGGACCTAAAACTATGTGGATCGTGAATGAGAAAGTAAAGTCAGTTGTCAGGAATACAAATCGTATAAATATTTTCTTATTAACTATTGGAAATGTGATAGACATGCTTTATTTTAGAAAGCTAAACAATACCGGTAACGGTAACGGTTAGCGCAGGTTTGAATCCCGCCCAAGGTATTGCTGTGTCGGGCTTTGCTAGCGTTATTAAGCTAATTGTAAAAGACCATCAACGGCTGCATATGATCTAGTTAAAATAAATAAATAATATTTTTAGACTTAATGTCATGTTATCTTTCGCTTCAAAAATATATAATGAATGTATATAATCTTTGCTACTTCCTTTCATGCAAAAGAACCCCATTTAAAATTAGAAAAGCATAGAACTCCTTGAAGCAAACTGTCATAAACATAAATATAAATAAATCGAAATTAAAGATAAATCTATTCTAGAAGCATTCCATGAAATGCTCTTTATAGAATTTTAGCACCCTGTAATATCCTATTATGCAGTTTGAAAAACTAAAACACACAAAATTCATCAAAAGATTTCGAAAACAAGATGCTCACTTCGGCTACAAAGAAACCGTTATCAGTATTGATTTCCCAAACTTTTCTTAGGGCTACTGGAAAAACAATCTTTTTCAATTTTGATTTCAGCTTTAAGATAAGATCGACAATGTTTTTAGTACCTCCTAGGTATTTTATCGGTAACTCTCGGTACTACATGAATACAACCTGAAAGTTTCTAAACGAGTTTTACGTTGTACACTAACACTGGATCCCGTCGTCAGAAATTGTGTCTGTACTTTCCACATTTATTAAATTTGAGAAGGAGACTTGACCGGGAGTCGAACCCGGGTTTCCCACTTGCCGGGAAGGTGATTGAACCAGTTAAGCTATCAAAGCTATCATATTATAGATAGCTTAGTTAGTTAAAGGACCTACTCAGCAAGTGAGAGAACAGGGTTCGATTCCCAATCAAGTACAGGTTTTTCTCCTCACATTTCAAATATTAGTTGAGCTTCATGTTCTCATGCATAAGAAATCATTTCCTTGACTTTACATCTTGCTATCCACATTTTTATTTCTACCTGCAATAACTAAAATATACTTGCACGTTTTACTTCAGTGCAAATTATTTTTCTCTTATTTATGCCGAATTTCATGGCATAAAACATAAATATTCGAAATATGAAGGGTTTACGAGGTTTGCCACTCGGTTATATTTTCACCTAAACTCTAACGAAACCTCCCTTTAATCCACCGATTACTTCTTGAAGTAGCACTTAACTACCAAAAATTTAAAAATTAAGCATTTGTCGTGGGGATCTCCGACAGCCCTCCTATTACACGGATTCTTAATGGGGCCGAAAATTGTGTTATTATCCAATTTTATGAATCGAATCTAATTACTAGATTCGTTTAAAATGTTGCAATCGCTCATTTATTTTCCGAATAACAAAATACATCAATTAATTAGGACCAGACAAGTCCAATAATTTTCGAAAACTTTTTTTGCGTTTTTCTACAAGATCAAAGTCCCTTCTTTCTACCCACAAAGTTTTATAAATCAAAACAAGCTACTTTCCACTTAAATGAAATGTCAAAATCTCCCGTCAGTCTCATAATCAGCCAAGTCAATTAGTTCTTGAAAGATCCTCCAGTCGTGCTGTATAAATACAATATTTTTATTGTTGTAAGAGACTCAAAAAACAACTTAGTAAAGATAATGTTTTCGTTTATGAATAGGATGATATACAAAAGCATTAACAAGAATCATAAATTGACTCGACCACAGCCTGTTCCAGTAGGTATCCCAATTGCTCCCTTGATGATAAGGGATGTCAAAATTTTACTTGTAAAATAGGATGGTGAAGACTGGGCCACTTAAAGATCACTGGCTTTCTGTTGCAAAGTGATTAATAGAAACGAAGGCATGGTTTATAATAATAATAATGAACAATTTGAAGAAAACTGTAATGAAGAACACGTGATTTGTGAAAATGATTCAAATTTTATCTAGTAAATATTATTTCACTCTGTTTTTGCTTCAAAAAAGCTAATTTTGGAACATAGAAGAGTGTTTTGATTTTTATTGTGATTAATACCTACTGATGTTACTCTTATAAGCTTTATGTTTTGTAACTATCATACTTTTTATCAATTTACAACAATCTCAAGATGTTATTAACCGTTAAATTTTATTTAGTGTTACCCGAAAGATGTTTATATTACCACAAGTATTTATTTTGTCCACTTTTTTACTTTCTCCATATACGTAGTATAGGGGAAAAAATCGACTTCGAGATTTCAACGGAAATACACGTTTTGAGGTTGCCTGAACACGTTTTGACCATTTTATCGATGATGTATGTGTGTTAGTGTGTGTGTGTGTGTGTGTATATGATAGCTTTTTGTGGGTGCTCTAACTCAAAAAATATTAATCACGTCAAAGCGAAATTTTATATTTAACATTTTTATAAAAGTCAGAATAACTGATTAGTGTTTGGTAAAAATCGGTCAACCGGAAGTGGATGTTTATTCTTGTCACTTATCCGTTATTTTGAAATATTTGCTTTAATATTTGATAAATGTAAAAATATATTATAATAAAAGTTGTAGGAAATTTATTTTCTACAATCTTTGTTTGAAACATTTCCCCAAATAACGCATTGTTTAAGAGAAATCTTAAAAATTAATATTTTAGCTGCCACCAACACGCCACCTACCGACGACTATTGTTAACAATTGACGCTTAGTTACGTCTTAGTAACGCTTCGTTTTATTTTCTTAATTGTTGGAGCTTTGTGACTATATCCAATATCAGAAGGCTATGGTTTGAATTTATTTCTGTTTTTTGTAGTCTAAAATTTTCTCGGTTTCTTAAGATATTTATTGTCATTTAACCCATTGGGAAATTTTAGAAATATTACAGATATGGAGAAAGTCATGTGGCGGCCAAATCAGATTTTAAATTTTTATTGAAATACAAAGAAGGCATTTGTGTTATTGTATGTTTTTAAGTTTAAAGAACCTTTTAAAATAAATATTTATTTAAAAAGAAGTTAATAAACGGTATTTTTTCAATATTCCGTTTCAAAACCAGACATCTTCAATTACGGATTCAAAATCAGCCATGTCCGAAAAAAAATTTCAGATTACACCCACAGTTCAAATCTGTTTGGAAACTAATTTATATCCCAGATTATACATGTGATAAGCATTTAATCTCGCCTTTTCCAAAAATGTTGCTGCTTACCAAAGAGAAATTAATCGTTTTTTTCCTCCTGAAAAATTTTATATTTTGGACTAGACGACTCATATATATATATATATATATATATATATATATATATATATATATATATATATATATATATATATATATCATATAGGATATATGATATAAAACCTAAGGTACTACTAGAAGTGCTACAGAGCTGGAATTTGGCATGAAGATTGGTCATTAGGTACAATCTCTTGGAAAATTTTCTTTCCAGAAGAAGATATGTAAGGAATATTTTTGACCCCAGGGTCCAATTTTAAATACCCATAAGTAAAGCATTGAAAACGGTACAGGGCTATATATAATTACATTTTAAAATTATTTACAATTATGATTCAAAGTCAAGACATAAATCATACTGTGGACGAAAGAATGAAATGTATTTTTCTTAAAGAAAAAATTCAAACGCTTGCTAAATTTGCGTAAAAATTTGATTTTAATCATAAAATTATGAAAAGTTTTTCGGTTTTCAAAAATGAAAAATATGCACTATCATAGCAACGACTCCAATGCGTTTCAATTGATTTTCCAAACTTCAAGAGCATCGATTTTACGTTTAGAATGCATTATAAGCTATTTGATTTAAGCCAACAACGTATATGTACATATGATGGCGTGATAATTTTAAATTATTTTTTAAAATTCGTATACCTATCCTGATACGTACTAAAAGGCACAAATGATGACACCATTATCCTTATACACACAATATTCTATTTTTTACATCGATTTTAGTGTAACATGTAGGCTGTTGCCTTAATGATGATTATGGTTATTACCGAAATAGGGCGATCTCAGCCATGAAACTTGAAATTCGAAAACTTGGACGCGAGCCGATAGGCAGAGAATATAGAAATTTCGGATAGATGTATTAATTTCGCAGAAAATGAAAACAATTATCTTATTTAAGTGGGCTCTGCGTAATTCAAAATCTGTCGAGTTGGTTTATTTAGTAGTTTGGATCTTGGTGTACGTTGATTTTTTAAGCGCTGCAGTACCGAAATCTTATATATATATATATATATATATATATATATAACTGGCGAAGTTAATATAAAGTTGGTAATAAACATTACCTATATCGTTATTATCATGCTCTTATGATTTTAGACGTTAAACAATGTCACGTATTTTCCTGACCATTTGATTTGGAATACTAAATAGTATACAAAAAAGAAGTAGAAAATATAAGTAACAAATTATTTGTTGATATGTAAAAGAAACTGAACTGCGAAAGGTGACAGAATAAACCGAATGAAATTGAATATTGGACTCGCGGATGTGGTGACAATACGAGTTGATATGGAAGTTTAAATATATCACCGCTGTAAATGTGAGTAGCAGCCATTTATGGGGAACTATTTTTTGGACAGATTCGTGTATGATAAAACTTCTTAACAGTAAAAATATACTTCTCTTATTTTCCATAAATAGTTTGTCTCGGGTTCGTCTCGATTATAACCTTTTTAAATAGAGATAAAAATTATCTGAACGAATTACTGTTGGAGTTACTCACATGATAGTCTGGTATTCGAACGCATGCTATTCTTCCAGGATTTTAAAAAAATTTCTGAGCATCAAATCACGGCCTTTTACGTGAGTAACATCAGGTGCCAAAAAATAAACTGTTAGACGAACTGATCCTTAGAATTATTATGTAATGATTAGGAGCTTTCATTTCATTAAATATACTTCTAGGTTATGTTCGTTTTTGAAATTACATTGCAAACAAAGGCATTGATTAATTTTTGAAAATCTGAGGATCTCGTAAACACCACCCTAAGGTTGCATTGTGCTTCGAAGGTTTGGGTTGAACCCGATGTGGTGGATAACCTATGAGGGAGACATTCTAAAAGTAACAAAAACTATTATTTTTGTAACGATAAGTTCTGAGGGCGCGATTAAAAACCCTGTGTCATTATCAGAGGCGATCCTTAGTGAGGTTTAGAATTTTTCATACGAAGTTACTGGCAAGTGACCGTTGTTTGATTTATGATTACGTTTATCATAATATAGATGTAATTAGGAAAACTTGTCTTTGCTAAATAAATTATCATTATCTTAGATTGATTTAAAGGCAAACAGTTTTATTGTTGTGGTAATCTAAAGGTTCATAGGATTGAAAAAATATATTTAGTAAAATATTTTAATATATCAATGAATTTATAACGTGGAGACCGAAAAGGAGAGATTCATTCTATTACAAAAATTTACTGGAGTTCCTCTTCATACGTAATGCCAACTATTCGACAATTTACCAAGGAAGGATCTATCAATGATTCTCTCAGTTTCTTCTTTTTGAAAAATTACTTTTAGCCAGAGATAATAGTTTTCTTCTCGTATTTTCTCCTGATTTATATATTTTTTAAGGTTTTGTTTAATAAACATTACATTTAGAAGCAATTTGTTTTCGTTTTACAAAATTAAATTTTGCAAGCGGGAAATATCGTTGCGCCGAGGTAATGAGTACAGCGAAGAAAATAAGCATAAGATACCCCTAAAAACAATGCAAGATGATCCAAACGGAACTTGTGATGCCTACTTTCCTCATCATTATTTTAAGTTAAATGAAGGCAAATTCATTACTTTTTAGAATCAGATGTTCAGCTGTTGTATGCTCCAATCATTTACAGATTATAAGAGTTTTTTACTGGTTGATTAGCACAGAATTGATAAATGTATGTGTTACTACAATATACCGAATTCGAATCCATCAATAGTCGTTGCAATGGTAACACTCTCGTAATGAGTGATAAAAACTGCAAAAATGCCAGTATTGACACAAAATTTGACGAAATATGATTGATAAGCAGAATTCTCCGATAAAAATTAGAATTCTCATTCCTTTACTCAGAGAATAGTATAACTCCCGCTCTGATGTTATATTTCTAAGATATTTAAATGTGAAAGAGAAAATTACCCTGCACGATGGATTTCAGATTTCCCATGTAAATCAAATGGGAAGGATAGTTCCTGGAATCGAGCCCGGGACTTTCCACCTTCACAACAGAAACTAACCTCAGGACCTCGGTCCCAGTAACAAGAGATTTCCATCAAGTGTCTTGAAAATCGGTCTATTGGTTCAAAAGTTAATAGAAAAGGACAGACAGATGGACAGACAGACAGACAGGCACACACAACGACGAAACTATAAGCCTATTTAAATTCTGGAAAGTAGCCTAAATAAACGGCGCAATATACGTTGCACAAACCTTCTCATATACGTATATGCGTTTGGTCTCAGTACACTTTTTGCCCCTAAAATAACTATGGGTGTTTGGCAATTCACTGCCACATATGTTAATAAGGCGTAGCAACAGAACCAAAGCGAATTACACCATACACCTCTCATATCTAAGGCCACACACACACGGTCAGTTTTGCCTTCAGGCTGACTGACAGCTCAGGACTGAACAGTTCGGCCTGAAGGGCAATTTCCCCACACCCGGTTCAGTTTTGCCTTCAGGTCGGCCTCAAGGCATTTTATCTGTTGTCGGTGTGAATGGTTCATAATGGCAACTGAACGTACTTCGCAGATTAATAATCTTTTTGGTGACACTTTTTTTGGTTGCGGTCATTTCTACTTCTCTTATTTTTGCAACCAATGCATCGTATGCTTCTTTCTTCATCCGATTAAGGCAATCTTTCCATAATGATTCCTTTTCCCAAGACATTTCTATAAATTCTAACAAAAAGTCTTTTGACCAATTGGTCATGTTCAGTAAATTAACAGCATACGAAAATAACGGAAAAAAACAAAATTGCGAAAACAAATTGTCTGAGAACTGCACATGGGTACTGTACAATGCGAAAAATCAAAGCGAACTGTCGTGCGACCTTCAGTCCAATCCACACACGTCCGATAACAGCTCAGTTCAGGCCGATCTGTCAGTCGATCGTTTGCCTGTCCCACGGTCCGTCAGGCTAATATTTTGAACTGAACAGTCCATCCGGCTTCCCCACACACGTACGATAAACCGGATCAGTCCTGGACTGTTCGGGCCGATCTGAAGGCAAAACTGACCGTGTGTGGGCACCTTAATACTTCTCACTAAGAAGCGCGTAGCTTTAACAAAGAAGTACGGGATTTTAGACTAGGGAATCCCCGGATTCTCCCTTCCTTCTGACGCGTGCGCTGAGCGTCTTGAACAGAAATAATGCCGGTTTTGGGACATATGGCTTAGTTAGTATTATTTTTGACATCAGGCTGTATGATTGGGTGGATTTTAATCAAAATCCCTAAAGCCGTTTTTGAGTAAATCAAATTTTGTTTCAAAATATCCAAGAATAAAGTACCCTTAATTGTTGCGCAATATAGTTCATCTCTTCAGAATGTCTTCTATGAATGATATTATTCACAAATATGAGACAGAATTCGATTTAGTTTAACCTTTTAGGCTGTAATAAGATTTTGAGTGGATCGCGGCGGAGGCGTGACGTCATAGGGCTTAGGTAGGGTTGCTTAGCGTACATTGTAATGTCCCTGGACGCCATATAGTGATTTTAAGGGATATATGGCTTATGTAGTATTATTTTTGACATTGTGCTCTACAATTGGGTTGATTTTGATCAAATTTTTGGGAGCCATTTTTGAGTAAATCAACTTTTTTCAAAAATCACCAAGAATAAACTACACTTCATTTATGTGCAATATCATTTTTATGAAAAACGGTCTGAAAAATGATGTATTGCACAAATACGAGATATCATTCGATTTTATGTATGCGTTTGGGCGCTAGAACAGCGAACAGAATGACAGACAGACAGAGACGGCATGGCGAATACCACTTTTATGGACTTGGGGACACCTAAAACGTGTATTTCCATCAAAATCTCGAAGTCGAATTTCTTCACGATTACAATACTTTATCAATATACTACGTATATGAGAAAGTAAAAAGTGCTATAGAGGCGCTTCTAATTGACAAATTATATTAAGTATTGTTATAAAAATTCGCCCAATAATTGATTTAATCAATATACATATTTGCCAAAGAAAATTTGGTAAAAAAGCTTGAAGGGGGGATAAGCACAGCACAGCATAAGCATAAAACTCTTGCGTATTATATTAGATGAATCAGAACAGTTGTGGCCAACTTTATAAACGATAAAGAAGCCTATGGATCAAATTGCCTTCCAGAAGATTCCCAACACTGATGCCCGCTGGTAAATGACGGCTTTCCTATGAAGCTAAAAGAAAATCAAATGCTAGAGACCTCAAGCAGCTGTCGTTCGCCGTGTAGGGCAGTTATAAGAAATTCCTCGTAATTATGACCATTGAAAGCAAAGAAACTGTCCGAATCTAACCCACAAAAAAGTGCTTTATGTGCCTCCGAGAAAATCACTTGGAATGACAAAAAATGGAAACCCACAGTATTTTCTTATGAAAAAAGTTCTACTTCGACGGATCTGACGGCTGGCAGTGTTATTGACACGATCTGAGGCATGAAGAGCAAATGTTCTCGCAGGCAATTTGGAGGTGGTTCTTTTATAGTTTGTAATCCATTTTATATTCGTGAAAAGTCAATGCTGGCATTTCTGGAGAGAGAGGAAAACATTTTAGGGTATATCTGCAGACCCTCAGATCATCTCTTACTATTTGCAAACTTGCATTATGGAATAGATTTCACAATTCAGCATGAAAATACACCCATCCACTCGTCGGCTGAGGCGAAAGATTGGTTTGAGGGTCAAAAGAGGTGTTACTGTGAAGCGGGCAGCAAGACCCGCTGACCATTAACCAAATTGAAAACCTATGGTCAATTCAAACGAGAAACGTTTACCTTCAAGACAAACAAAATCAGTAAAGTAATCCTTCAGTCATGTTATGAAATCTTCCAAAAATCATTGAAAACATTTGTACGATCAATGCGAAATCTATATAAAAGCGTTTAACAACATAAAGGAGCAAAATCTAAGGACTAAACGAGCATAAATAAATTTCTAAGGTTTAAAGAACAGTGATTTTTTGTTGTTTTATATTTTTTCCTCCCTCCGAATTAGAATTCTCCATTTTCTGTTGAAAATAATAAATATATTGCATGCAACATGATTGTCAGTTTTTTATTACGTAACTGATTGTAGTTGTTCAAGTGGATCTAATTAGAAGCGTTTCATTGATGATTTTTAGTCTTTTTATTGGTGTCGTAAGTTTATTTCCCATAGTTGTCAATTATTATATTGTACTTTTTATATCAGTTGAGTGTTGGATGAACAGAATAAACATTATTTGTATGGAAATTTTCTCATATTGATCAAGAGAGAATTTTGATCGAATAATCCATTGATGCGTGCATAATTATAGATAACGTAAATGCGACGATGGCTCCAATGAGAAACTTTAACGTAGCAGTAATGCAAATGCAAAAAGAAAAACATTAAAAATTGGGAAAAATAATTGATCGATATCTACATGAATCCACATCTACACTCCACCCTGAAAGCCATCAGACAGGTGGGAGAAAACGCACCAGACTTGCTATATAACCTTCAACTCGGTCCTGTTGTGATATCTAAGCATTCTAGAAAAAAAGGACCCTCGATATCGCTACGTCCTACAGTCTATCTCACGTTCTTAATCATTGTTCTTGTGCCTCCCTATGTAAGTGGGCGCTTCAGTTATTCCGAATCCATCCTCAGCTAAGATTTCTGATTTCTATTTCTCAAGAAGCTTCCATCTAGTGTTCAGACGACGATCCTTTAGCGATACCCAATTAATAATGGAGCAACGCTATGCATAGGATCGTAAATATGTTTCGCGACCCTTGCTGCCCTGCGATGCAATTTTTCAAATCGAATATGTGGCCTTTTTCATGTGGATCCTACAGGTATAATAGAAGAGTAGTCAACCAGCGGCATAACCAAAGATAGTTAAATAGACTATTTTTAGCTACTGCTAATGCATCAATACCTACGATTGAGAATAATAAAATGAACACTAGTTGTTTGGATTTAGATGTTTTGCGGGTTCATCGGTTCATCTGAGTCCATCCGATTCGCCTCTTCCCTACGCACAATGGGTATCTTAGAGGTGGTGCAATGAATGTCTTTTAGAAACAGGCGCCTACATTTGGAGCAACTCCCTAATTACCTCTGGCAAGCAATCCTTAGCAGCGTAATATACCAAAATAAAAGCAATTGAAAATAATTCCCAGGAAACGAACATAAAAAATGCAATTTCAGCTTTGTTTTGCACCTATAATGAAGCAGAGGATGAAAGATTTGTTTTTTCTTATATACGAATTATACAGATGGAAATTATGATCTTAAAAAAATCGAGAATCTGATTGAATATGCATATTTTAGGTGTATCCAAACCCGAAAAAGTGGCTTTTGCGATTTCGTCTGTAGTCTGTCGTCTGTGCGCAGCTTTAGAGGTGGAATGGTAGAGCAGAATCTAAGGAAATCTTGGGTTTATATAGAGCATTACGCGAAATAGAAGTCCTGTTTAAATGAACAATACCGCGAGAAAAAGGAGCATAGTTTACTCTGTCCGATTATCACAAAATGTCAATTTACTCAATTATTGCTTCAAGAATTTTAATGAAAATTCATGAAATTATAAAATTTCATATCGGAAACAATAAAACGTAGCCTAAATTCCTGCAAATTTAACTATATATCGTCGGGTGATAAAATGTTATATTGAATTTTCTGCCCGGCTACCACCAATCTGTTCATACAACAGTGTAACTCCTTACGTTATTACATGGAATAGTAGACAGTTAAGACCATTATATTAATAATTTTTTTATTGCGATAATTTAGAACCATGCTTGTTATACTACATCCTTCTTATATCATATTTACATTATTACGTCTTTATATTTTTTTGATTCAAATAAATGCTTCTCTGATTTCAAGCTAAAGTTAATTTTTACATTT
This sequence comes from Tanypteryx hageni, assembly GCA_028673005.1. Taxonomy (NCBI): domain Eukaryota; kingdom Metazoa; phylum Arthropoda; class Insecta; order Odonata; family Petaluridae; genus Tanypteryx; species Tanypteryx hageni. Next base: position 22,768,609 of record CM054112.1, read on the forward strand.
TATATGATACTTAAGTTTTGAAAAATGATATGTGTCTATCAATGACATATATATATATATATATATATATATATATATATTTATATTTATATATACATATTATCATCATGGGTGTCGGCAGACAGGCCAGTGATTATTATTGGTTAACCTGGATCGCCATATGCTCCTGCTTTCCACAAATCTCAGTATTTCCGTTTCCTATATTTTATCAAAATACATAAACACCTAACTGGGTTGAGTACCAGATAAAATTCACGGGGATGGGCGTATTTTTGTGAAACTATTCCCTGATGCACCTGAAGATGTTGTATCACATTGAAACTGTCGAATATACAAAGGGGTCATTTTTATTTGTTCATCATGGGTTGAGTACTTTTCAGTAAGTTTTGATTAGATTAGTTGGAGCCATTTATGAAATTTTATTTCAAATTTTAAATCAAAGAAACAATTCCGACTGACTCCATACGGCTTATATCAATATTAACCAATTATAAAAAGTTTGAATTTTTGTACTAAATATCTATATTTTTCCAATTCATTGATGCGACTTGTTCACACGATTGTTACTAAAATAACCTGATCAAAAAAGGTAACTGCTGACTGAGAAGACAAGCTGTCCCTCGAATCTTGGAGAGCGACAGAGAAGACGGGCGATAAAATAATCGAAAGATACGAGCCGCGGGTTGCAACAATTCTACGCCATCGCACGTCCGTCATCGTCCGGTACACGTTCACGCATCAACAGCGCATCCTCGCGGAGAAATCCGAAACTCCATCTCACTCTCAATTCGCGGCCCGCCTGGAGGCCATGCGCAGGTGCGGGGTTCGGGTCACTTTTTCGCGATGATTTTTCCGGCGCTTTCAACTCGGCACCGGCCGGGACTCGGCATAATCAGCGTCGCGCGGTGTGAGGAAGGGTTGTGTGTTTGGGGGAAGGGAGGAAAAATATAAATGGAGAGGGATGGAAAAACAGTAAGGGGCGTGGTGAGGGGAGGAGTTCCACGGTGGGAGGGCTCTGTTTTTTCCCACCCCTTTTCCTCCACCTCTTTCCACCCCTCTCTCTACACATTTTTTTCCGACCGCCGCAAGTTTAACAGGCCTCCGACCAGTTCCGTGGTCCGCTACTGGGACGGGGTTCGAAGCCGGTAACCGGCCAGTGGGCGACCCCCTTTCGGCGAAGGCGGTTTCGCGCGCGCTCTCGGTAAAACTGGACACCGCGCGCCATCCTCGATTCGAACGCGCAGTCAATTTTCGTCGTCCTGGGCGATCCAAATCGATCCAAAAGCAATGGCGTTTTTTTCTGCAATGAATATCCGAGTCGCCCCGCCCAGTACGCCCGAGGGCGGGCGAGGAAAAGTTTTTCCTTTGGAAGGTATCGAGAGAGAGAGAGAGAGAGAGAGAGAGGAAAAAATCTATTTACATAGCGTAAAAACGATTTGAACAAATTACAATGCGTAATAACAGAGGAGGTCGGTCCTGGATAGTCTGGCGGCGATAGGAGATCTAATTAAAGGCGTTATAAAAACAGAACGAGACGAAAAGTAAACTGCAGTCGTGCGATACTCTAAAGAAAGAACAATAGGATATTTTTAAAAATAACTATATTTGGGAGGTCGCGTGCTATTTAAAAGTTATTTCATCTGCACGTGCGCACAAAATTGAAGGCAAATAAGGCAAATTTAACATTTATAAGGCTCATTAACGGCATTGTTGCTTGCTTTTGTTAGCCGGTTAAAACAAGAGATTAAAGTCTATTAAAATTTTAGACGGAATTAATCACATTAGAGACGCGAGTATGTTAATATGCTGATGATGATAAAGTGCCGCAACGATCAGTAAAAAATGAGAACGCAATGCCGTAGGAATTGTTATTGATGGATAGCCTATGGAATGGTATTATAAAAATCCGATTCCTTGAAAACTTACATAAGATTCAATATAAATTCACGGTTAAATAAATAAATAAATATATGTATATGTAGAAAAATATGGTGTACTTTTGCCATAATATTGTCAATGCATGTTATCTGATACGTTGGTTTTATCTTTCCCATGATTTATGACTTGGCTGGAGGGAAATAAAAAGAGCGGTTAGTAAATGATTCCAATCCATAATTTCGGAAAAGCTAGTAAGCGCAATCAGAATAAATGCAACGGACCTAAAAGGAAAATACATTAAAGGTTTTTCTCACTCACTGAAAGTTTTAGCGATGGGTTAATTTAAAAAAAACATTGCTAGAGAATGGCCAAAGTAATAAATGAAAAGACATCCATGTAATATTTCATGGAGCGTGGCGGCGAAAGAGAAAACATTGGAAAATCCAGTATCAAGCAGTTTAGCATGGCGATAGAACTGATCAAAAAGCCAACGCAGAAAAAAAAACGAAATCCTTTCGCAAATCCCAAAGGTCGGTCGCTATAATTATCCTTCATGAATAACTGCAGAAGAAACGGCGACAGCTGTAGCCGTAATCCAGTCGTCATTTGTTAAAACCGATCTCCGCGAAGGCTTTATTACCTCTGTTATGGACTTGGGGACAAGTGCACCATAAGACTGATTTATTTCGATAGTTCTAATTTAACCATTTTTTCGTTGAAATTTATGTCTGCGACCTAATGCTGTGCCTGAAAAACAAATACAATTTTTATTTTAAACTAAATAAAATGATAGGTATATCGAATTCATTTACTGTGTCTATGTTGTGTTTCTGCCCCAGAAATACAGAGAGAGAAAGTTATTAACTCCGCACCCATTAATTATCGATACTTATATGATGACAGTTTTAACATAATAATTAGGGTTTGCTAACAACAAAACGAGGACAACAAGATCTTAAATATGGCGTGTATTTCACTGGAGGAGCTATGTTGATGAATGTAGATGAGCGCAAATAAAATCAATGTTATTTTGACATGAACCTCGAAGAATAAGAAATTTTACCGAAATTTAAAAAATTAACATAATGGAATACATTTTGGATGCAATATTTGAAAAATAATACGGTAAGAAACAGATGAGTAAATATAATATATACTGGCATTTCATTCGTTCATAAAAATTTAAAAAATACGCAACTAAATGCTATTAACTTTACTAATTCGAAAATTATTTTGCAAATGATAAACCAACATATTCATGCCAGAGATGTACGATGAATATTTTTTATTTATTTGATGACATAAAGCATCAATTGATGAATTCTATGCGTGAGCTGAACGGAAGTGAACAGGAAACGCATTTCATTGAAAATTATAATATTAGTAGTGGAATGAAAGAGAATGTCACTAATAACGAACGCTTTTATGATGTTTTCATAGAATATTATGCAAAATACAAATTTGCATATTTTTCAAACTTGCGAATAATCAATTGATTATATAAAACGTCCTAATTAAAAAAATACTTTGTGCGCATGATCGCATACTTCACTGGGCTAATTCGAAGGAGAATATGTATTCCTAGATATTACATCATTTTTCAATTAGATATGCACATGCAGAAGGACTTGATTTGAATGATTCTAACTTTTCTATTAAATAAGGCGAGGAGATTCTTGGATAGACATTTAACGCAATCTCACAAACAGAAAAAAGAAAAGAAAATATGAACCATGAGCTCTACAGCAAACATAGGAAACGTACATGACAACGGCAAAAGGATAGTATAGTTTATCTGCATGATCTGAGAGTTTTACTAATGTAAGATAGTACATGTGAAACAGGATGTTTTCTTAAATGTTGATTTTCACTGATAAAAACCTATTCCTTTGCTTCTTTTATAAAATCCACGAATGCACCAGAAATACACAATGATGCAAATCAGGAATAAAAGTGGCATTATAAAATATATCCGATAACCTCACATAATATTGGCACTGCATTATAAAAGAAATTAGCTGCGTATTGTGAAACGCGAATTTTGTCGTGCGCCGACGCCGCATTGTTAATTGTTGAATTTTGTTTCGTGAAAGTGCTTCGATAAATCTGCATAACATTCACTTATATTTTTATCATTATATGTTCATGTGGAAATTATCCGTTTTATCTTAACATGTCTCATGAGTAACTTATGACTCATTTGTTTAGACATCAATTTTATTCTCATGAAAAACTTGGGTAAGTGCAGTTTATTTTGAGACTCGATTAAAAGAATAGGAAGTTTCTGCGCATGTCCACATCTCTTTGGTTAACTGAAGCCTGAAATGAAATAAAATGGCCGCTGTACACGAGGTAGCTGATTGGACCCAGAAGTAAAAAATAACGGGCACTCATAATGCAGACCGTTATCAATTAACAGTTGAGAATGGGCCGCGTAATATATATGAAATAAATTACCGCCTCTTTTCATCTCAGCTTAATAATTTCAATTAGTTAATATATAATTATTCCTACTGGTTTTTACAGTAAAAAATAGAAATAATTATGACAAAGGTCCAATTTTATTTTATTCGAATATTCTCTCCTCCAAATATTTAAATCTACTTTGTAAATCATGTACGATAGTAAGATATATCTATAATAATATCACATTCTTAGAAGGAATAAATTGGATTGTTTTACATATATGTTTACTGAAAAAAAAACCTAAAGTAATCCGACTTTATTTTAATAATTCATTTATGAAAGTGGAACATACACATTACTGTTAATATATGTGGTGTTTTCAAGAATAAATGACGGAATTTTCAAGAAATCCACCCAAGTTGTGTAAAACAAGCGAAACAACCAGCCGCTGAGACAGTTGACAGTCGACAGTTTATCGGAACAAAATATTTCGACAGAGTATACATTCTAATAACATTTTCTACCTAGAAATTCTGCAAGTTAACTTGTTCAAGTTCTACAGCAGATAAGAATTTATTGCCTTCATATCTCCCTTATCCTGTGTTACAAATAAACATCATTTTTTAGTAACTCTTAATTATGAGTAAACGTCTCGTCCGATTTCGAGGTTATGTGACATTTAATCAATTAAACAAAATGTTTTTGGAAAGCTTGTTATCAATTAAATATAAATTCTTGGAATATTTTTGTGTGCCATTTATTTTTCCAAAGAAATTTGATGAACCAATTAAAGAGGCTATGGAATCTTAACAAACGCATAAGCTAGTTCTATGGAAAATCGACCACTATCGTCTTATGGTAAGAACCGTTTCAGTTGACACAGACAACATCCTCATACTAACACATGAAAGGTTCACATATTGGAACGTTTTTCTATGTACCTAAGAATGTGGACTCATAAGGTTAATGGCAGCCGTATATCTTTTTGTTTATTAGTGATGAACATTTTCTTAAATACATCAAAATATTTTTGTGTGGGATCGCACTCCAGGCCAAGTCTCGCCCAAGCCCTTCGAGTGCCAGATTTAACCAACCAGCAGCGTTGAAACGGAAAAACATTACATACATGTTCGAAAAACTTTAACAAGAAAAAAATCACCATGACATGGTAATGTCAATACATTTCTGTAAATGTTGTTGTGGATTCAAAACAAGAATCTCATACCACCAATAAAAGAGCGGGACGACGGCCAAATGTCACCGCGATCCACTTTCTTTAATTAAGATATAAATGTCTCATTGCCTTAAGATGTTTATTAAAAATCACATTCCACGCGCAGCGCGCATTAAAGAAAACCTCAATGACATTCTCTCTCTTATTTTGCAGCGGCGCAAGCGGAGGGTGTATCGAAGCGGGAAGGGGCAGAGAGAGGGCAGCGGAGGACGAAATTAGGAGGGGGTAAATAAAAGGACGGGGAGGAGGGGTGTGAGGAGGGGGAGAAGGCGGAGGGAGATAAGGGATGGGGAAGAAGGACCGGATAGGGATGTACGCTAAGACACCTTCACCTCACCTGCCCGCCGCCGGTCAGCCGATGTGGGGGCGGGAGATGTCTGGGGGCGCGGGCCGCCGCCGCCGCTCTCTCTCTCTCAGACTGCCGTCGTCGGGGTCTCGGAGCGGGAACAATGGCTGACGTAATGATATCGAAGACTGAGCATCGCCGCCCGCGCCGTGGAGCCCGGGTCGCCCAGATGGCGCGGCGGGCGCGGGGGCGGGAAGGAAGGGGTCGAAGAGCGAGAGAGAGAGATAGATAGAGAGAGGGAGGGAGAGAGTAAGGGGTGGGGAGAGTAGAGAAGGAAGAGAGTACTACTACATGCCTGCCTCTGACCATCCGCCATCTCTCTCTCACTGCTTCATCGGGTGAGCGGAAAAAGAACATCTTTCTTCGTACTCTCTCCTCCTTGGCTCATTTCGGCCGAAAAAAATCTCTCCCAATCAAGCTTTCTTATTAATTTCGGTCGGCGGAAGCGTGATCCTTTTCACGTTTCTTTTGTTTCGTCCCATTTTATTTTTCCCGGAGGCCCCGCAAATGTCGCTCCGATCTTGATTCAGTGGATTGCACGGATCGGAACCCTATGATTAAATTTTTGTTTTCTTTTTTTGCGATCGGGTGTGTATATTTTTTTAATCTTTCTGTTTTGCTCTCTTTCCGTAACTTCAACCCAAAGCATGCCCATATGTTACTGCTTTGTTAATAAGGCGTAATTTTCGCAAGCTGAGGAATAAAGATGGTTAATCAGATTCTTTTTTCTCTTTAACTACATATATTTTCTTCACAGATTCAAGACCTCGTTGCATGTCCTTATGTAACTAAATTGAAAATATTGTGTGAAATGTTAGCATGGTTGTCAGTATATGTGTAACGCTCATTTTAAAATGACATGTATGATCGTTTTCCTTCTAGATATTTTATTTCTTATTTAAACTTTAATTTAAATTAATTATTAAAAGATATTTTTCACGTCAAGCCACTGAATTTAAAATATATGACTCAGTTCAGAGTTTAAAGAGTGGTTCCTAATATATATTATTTTCTTCTGAGATTACCGAAAACTTGCACAGAGATCTCATTCAATATTTCAAGTAGATTGAAAGGTAAATATCTACTTCACATCTTGTGTTATATTTGATTTTATTTTATCGTGGAAAAGAATATTTCCTACGCATGACTAATTCCCTCCAAGAGAACAATTCTGCCTGCGTCAGTCGGAGTTCGAGAGGGATTGCTTTGCACGCGAGGGGTCACCGGTTCGAAGTCAGCCGCACGCACGTCGATCCCTCCTCGCTGCCGCCCATGATTAACGGCCCGAAAGACGTCCCAGGGTGGCACCGGGGTATTTTTTTTAAAGACCGGCGAACAAACCGATCGATCGGAAGGAAACGGAGAAGTTGTTTTTTAAAACAAAGAGGCTGCAAACGCAGAAAGAGCTCAAGAAAGAGAATTGCGCAGATAGCGAAAAAGAACGAGGGAGAGGTATAGCGATAGATGAGTTTATTGCCTGAAGAAGCGGTTGAGTGGAAAGAGAAAAATTTGGAGGAGAGGAGAGGAGTTAGGGAGTTGAGGAGGGGAGGGAAGTGGGGAGAGTGAGATGGGTGGAGCAAGATATGAGAGGGAGGCGGTAGGTGAGTGATACAGGGACGGGGAGGAGTTTTAAATCTGCCACAGAGGGGGAGAGAAAGAAGGGAGGGAGAAGAGGAGGATGGGGAGATAGAGATAGGTTCGTACAGGAAGAGAACTGGAAATGAGCAAGGGTATGTGGACTGGTGGTATACATTTCCGCTTCGCCATGTACAAGCTTCCATGAAGCGATATCAATGCTATAATCGGACAAAAAATATAGGAATGTCCGCAGTACGTTAAAAGAGAGCCTATATAGTCCTGAATTTTAAACATTAATTTTTTCTTAACCAGTTTAAATTATCCGCTCTGCTGTCTTTAAAACTTGAGGCCCTATTGCACTCTGAAATAAAGTTTTCATCTTAGCGAATTTTTCTGCCATAGTTGATCGAAGAAAAACTTTTACTTTTTTATACAGACAAATTTCGTATTGTAGTCCTAGGCTTATAATAATGGAGAGTTTTTTTATAAAATGACCAGCCACAGGCCAAAAATAGCATATATAATAACAAAATGAAGCACTGTCAATTTTTTGGCTTGAATTAAATATTAACATTGTTACGCTTTCGTTAATAAAAAGAAAATTAATGATTTTACCTTATAGGTAAATTAAATCGACAAAATACATGTTAATTTTCAATGTTCATGTACGTATAGGGTGATAAAACCTGATACACGCTTTGGTTAACAGTCGTGATATTAGATTCTATATAAGAAATGTTCTTTTGCGTATCTGGCTTTTCCAAACCTTTTAAGACTACTGGAGAGAGAGTTTTCAATTCTTGCTTCATCATGGTAAGTTTTCACTTTCATGGCTCTGAATCTTCAAATATAACTGTAAATGTACTAATGTACTGGGAATACACCAGTTGACCCGCATAAGGTGAAATTTTCAGTGTTGACGGTAGCTCAAGTTGCACTCCGTGATAATGCGAGTGCATTATCAGTTTCTTTTTGATGGTTCACAATTTTACCGCTTTTTCTAAGAAAATCGCTCGTGCATTCGGTTTGCCTGTCCGTCCGTCTGTCGGTTCGGTCAATGTGTGTGAGATTCTGAACCTTGAGAAGCCAAATTTTTAGGATAGACTGATCTACATGAGGGCCAAACATGACGAAAATGGCAGATATAGGATCCGTTACTTGGGACTAATCGGTGTTTTTCCAGCACCTTCGTATCATTTATACCTCACAAGAAAAGCATGATATCGGGGTTCCATGCCGTTTCCCTTAAAGCACTTCACCCACGGGACGTTTCACCCACAGACACTTCTTTAACGGGTCATTTCATCCATATTACTCTTCACCCACGGGACGTTTCACCCACGAGAAGTTTCATCCAAAGACCTTTCACCCATAGGTTTTTCGCCCACAACCCAGTTCACCCACATAAGGTTTCACCCATAATTGTTTCGCCAACTGTTCCGTTCACCCAAAGACTTATGAACGTAACTAATGTAACAAATAAAATAAACGAATTAATCGCATAACAGAGTAACTTTGTATTTGTGGCCATAATTTCATTTTGTAAACGCATATTGAATTTTTTTTATTGGAGTGCCATGTCCTAAAACCTTTAAATAAAACATATAAGAACAATTGATATTCTTTCATTCCTAATTTCATACTGTATGGGCATAACTATATAAGAAAATAATGAGTGAGGTGACGTATAGGTGAATGTCTGTACTTGTGAAATAATTTATTTCAAATGTATTTTTAATTAATCATTTCATTCCGTGAAAAGATACAGAAAGTTCATTACTCTAAAAACAAGTTTCCATAATGTATTTCACCTTATTAAACAAATAAATAATATCATATTAAAGATAAAAAGATTTTGTTGTGTTAAAAACGGAATTTTATTTTATTTCTTACTAGGGCATTAGCCAGTCTGAAAATTGAGTTTTTTTGTGTAAAAGGATTCGAAACGTTTCTGTATTCAGAACTACAGTGCAATTATTTAATTCTAAAGGGAAGAAATTAGGCATATCACAAAAGAAGTGAGAAAGAAATATATTTTTCCAATAGTAAAATGATACAATATGAATTTCCTTTGCTAAATAATTCTCTAAATAAAAATGAACGTGATAAACATACAAAACGTGATCGTCGCAGTATTTGTAACACTTCAAATGCAGTAGTTCTTTCGAATAATCTTAATGAGGTTCCTAATTCTTGATTTCAATTTTCTGGGGATAGGAAGATTTTCTTTCTATTTTCTTTTCTAATTCATTTATAAATGAAATAAACCGGATAAGGCTTAACAACAAACACTATTTATTTAGTTTCCACAAATTTGATTAACTTAGCAGTTGTTCAAACATTGCAATCTGATACCGAGAGTGGTCAAAATGATTTCACTTGAAAATTTAACGCAATGTTTTTTACTTGCACTCACGAATAATTCTTTAGGAAAAGAATACGCTTTGTAATTGTAAATTCGACAGTCAATACACCATTTAATAAAATGATTTATTACACATGCATATTATTTTTGGAGAAAAATACGCTTTGTATTTGTAATTTTGATAGTCAATAAATAGAGTATTTCATAAAATGAATTAAGTACGTAATTTCATCTACCTTAAATTGGGTAAAATAGTCCATTTAATAATAAAAGTTTCTTCTTCTTTCTGTTTCTGTGTATTGACATACTTCTAAGTCCATTTGATGTTTAATAGTGTGCAGTTTATTATATATGTATTTGGTTTTATGAAATTGCCTATATTAGTTAAAGTGCGTTGACCATATTTAGTGTGTTGCTGGGCCATTTGTTGTTTGTTTACATTGTAACAATAATAAAAAATAATAATTTACTTGAGATCATCATCTATTCTATTAGTAAATAATTCCTTTTATAATAGATTCGTTTGAATATTTAACATTTAAACTGAAGCATGACCCAAAAACAATGGGTGAAAGATCTTTGAGTGAAACCTTGTGGGTGAACCGGATTGTGAGTGAACCAGATTGTGGGCGAAAAACCTATGGGTGAATGAATGTTCTTTGGATGAAATTTCTCGTGGATGAAGCGTCTGTGGGTGAAACGTCCCATGAGCGAAGAGTGTATGGGAGAAATGACCCGCGGGAGAAGTGTCTGTGGGTGAAACTTCCCGTGGGTGAAGTGAATTGCGTGAAACGTCCGGATACCTGATATCGGTGCAGGGCATTATAAATTTGCATTTTTAAATTAGTGAAATTTAAGAGAAGCTCTGGACATGAACATTTCTGTCACTGAAAGACTGAGGTATATATTTTTAGGAAACAGAATACAAATCCGTCTCGAATGAGAGCAAACATTTGTTTTTAATCCAAAATTCTGGTTTTTAACAATGGAAAATAAAACTGCCATAGCAACGAGTCCACTTCTTTTAAAGGGGAACAGATTATTAAATAGCACTGATATAATGCTTTTAAGAGAATTCATAGACTGTATTATGAGACCGTCGATTTCAACCAAAGATGGAATTTTATGATGACGTCATAATCCTAAAACAAGAAAAAACGCCTCGCTTGTTTAATCTTAAATTCGTTTTATTTTTGCCATGATAGGTAATCTGTCTATAGATAGGTCCGTGATTAGTATTGGTTGAATTTAGTTCTTCGCATACTCTTGTTTTCCACAACCTTCCTTATTTATTAATAACTTTATTTACTATTCAAGTCATCTAGGACCTGAAGATGTTTCCATTCTCTTTCTCTTCGCTCTGTAAGGTCCTCAAATCATGCTCTCTCTCCTATCCAATTCGCTTTCCTCTTTCTAATGTTCTGTACAACCAATATATTTAAACCATTCTTTCAGTTTTAAATAGAGACACCTAAAGAGGGTTATGGGTAATCACTGTGTAATATAACGGCCTTATTTCGATCCCAGGACCGTTTAAATCCTCCATTTGAATATCATGGGAACTGGTGCGGCAGGTTTTTGATTTTCACTTTGAATTCAAAGATAATAATTGTACAACTTTGAAACTTGAACTAAAGCACATTTAAAAGAATGAAAATTAATTTTTTTATCATAAATTTGCAAATACACGTCGATTTAGTGCACAGATTTCTTTTGAACATAAATTTTTTATGTTTTTCGATGAGAAAATCATTCGTCGTCAGGAGGACCCCCATTGTTGCCGATTTAACCAAATTTCGTACATTTGATTGAATTATTTGAATAACAAGAAATATTTCGTGGATATATACCCGTGGCCACCGATACTATAGCTTAACTGAACTAAGAATGAATATATAAATGCTTCAAACAAGTTCAATATAAATATTATGAGTAATGTAAACTAAGTTAATGTAAATAAAATCAATTTAATGCATATAAATGCTTTACTACATAAAAGTTATTTATTAAAAAAATCATTTTTATACAAGTAAAATTCCCGTTGCTACACAATTTCAAAATTCGGAATCCTATAAAATAATTTTCTGTTATTTTTATCTTTACTGCTGGCTCATGAAATACTTTTTTAAATTAAAAAATACTTCCAGTGGGGATCGTGCCCACTGCCCCCGTGCAAATAGCACAATACACTAACCGTTGCGCCACGGAAGCTAACAAACCCAACAATTATATAAAAGACCAGATCTTTCTGTGCTTCTGTGTATAACGGTGATGACGTAAGTTACGAGGTCACAACGCAAATAACTCAATCAAATATGCAGATATAAACTTGAAATTTGGCAGAGATAATCTAATCGGATATAAAAATGCTGTGACGAAGGAAATTTTACGAAAAACATCCAGAATTCGATTCCAGGGGATGATTTGCATTCCCCATAAGATAACACGTGAAGTCGACTCTTTTACTTGCAGGCTTTTCTTCTATTGGAAATTAATATTAAAAAACATTAACCCACGACCTTTAGATCTAAACCATTTTAAAGAAAACTTTACAAGGTTTCTTATTCTGTTCATCGTTTTTCATCTACAAGTCTAAATCTCTCATGTGAAACATTTAATTAACATATTTTTGGGAAATCTTGGCATTTTAACGGGATGTTGTCTTGCCAACCAATTACATTGTTAAACCACAAAATCCTATTGTTATCTCAACTCTTTATAAGTTTAAGCGTGCTTTGAAAGCTTTTAATATGAGAATAAGAGAAGGACGGAAAGATAGATAAATGATTTTCATAGCAATCAATGTAAACAACGTTCGTTGCGTTATTTACGAGGAGGAATACCTACTTAAAAAGCTGAAATATTATTTAAAAAGATTAAAATCGTGATAATGAGATAAATTCAGTATTAATGAAATAGAAAAGTTATGAAAATCTGAGGAACTTGCTGGACGTTTTAATAAACAAGCCGAACAAATAAAAATTGTATAGAGTGAAGGATTGGGGTAAGGCCGAAGAATGGAAGAATTAAGGACGGTTTGGGAAATATGGAGAGAAAGAGAGGTTTAAAAGAATCACGAAAATAATAATAAAAGGCTATGTTGTCCGTCCGATGGTCTGAGTGTAAAGTTATCAAAACGCGAATAAATCGATCAAGGATGTAGATAGAAAATTAAAATTTGGCAGAAATTTATACAATGAGCTAATCAGAATTTGTTTATTTGGGGTTGACATAGTAATTTAAGATATAAATGTCCGTTTGTGGCTCTATTTTCAGCGGGGGATATATTATACTTCCTTCGAATAAAATTTAAACATTTAAATTTAATGAAACAAAATTTTTATATGGACTGAAGTTTTAAAAATATATATCATTCACATTATTGTATATTCCAGAGAGTTGAAATAATTTTGGACAGCTAAATCTGTACAGCGTAATGTGTAACAAATAAATATTATTTTTGTATGTAAGATTTGTATCTACGTATATCACGCTGAGAGTGATTGCTACATTTTTGAGGGGAGAATGAGGAGTAGAACGTGAGAGAGTGAGGCAGGAGAACGGAAAGGACAAAGAGGAAGGATGTGAGGGCGAAGAATAGGATGGAGAGGGGGATGGAGAATGGGATGAAGGAAGAGAGAGGGAAAATAGGAGGGAGAGAGGGAGGGAAGAGAATGGGAGGGAGGACGAGAGAAAGGGAGGAAGAATGGGAAGTACCTTAATTTTAATACAAAATCTGCTCATACCAGTCATATTTGACGGGCAATCACGCTAGTTATTTATTATATAAAGACATTATCAATCTCTTCAATTAAAAGGAGTAATGTGTATTTCATTTAATACGATATATCATGTATTAAAATCATTACGTCATCATATATTATATACGTCATTGGTTGTAATCAACGGGTATATAATGCAATCTATCAAAGTTCTCCATTAAAATCTATTGAATTAATGCTATTACAATTCAGATTACCAGTTCCCATTTAAAAGCACTGGACTCGTTGCCATGGTAGTTGACATTTTTCAATGTAAGAAAACTGAAAAAAATCCCCTTATTTTCTGATTAAAAACAATTTTTTACGCTGATTCGGCTCGGATTCAAATTTTCTCTTAAAAAAATTAAACTCCAATCTTTCATCCAGAGAACTGTTATGTCCCGACTTCATAAATAATTTAAAAAAAGCAAATTTTTAAAGCATCGTGCCGTTTCCAGTGCTTTTCTTATGGGTGTTTAAAATTGGACATTGGGGTCAAAAAGACCCTTTAAATATGTTTTTTTTTTTCTGGAGTTTCGGATTTTTCCCAGAGATTGTACCCAATGGAGCACTGGCGCACAATTGTTCGGAGACCATCTCCACACAATCCCACACACAACTGCACCACAGCACTCCGGTTAATTTGTTTTTGTTTTTTATTTTATATTATCTCATAAACAGCCGTTAACGGCCTTTTACAATGAGCGTAATAACGTTAACAAAGACGAACATATACAGCCATGCCCTCGGCAGGATTCGAACCCGCGACCCTAGCATTGGGAGCCATCCAGCATTGGTTGTACCCCATGACCTATCTTCTTTCTAAATTTGAGCTCTTTAGCACTTCTAGAATTACCTTAGGTTTTACATCCTATATTTTGAAGTGTTGCGTGACTGAGAAATTAAAAAAAAAAATATTATATAGATTACTACTTGTGTATATTTTGCTTCTGTGTTCATTTTTCTCTCCATACAAAACGCTCCACACAGCATTTCGTTTATGTCTTCCTTGTGTCTCCGTTTATTATTAATAGAAGTTCCTTTCTTCTGAAAACAACTTTTGCTTTCACTTCCTAGTCATCATTTCATCGGTGCAATTTTAATATCTTGTTATGATGTTTCCAAAGTTTTAATAACCTGAAACTTGTTCAAATTTCACCAACATTTATTTTCCTGATATACTCATAGCCTTAGATATTTCTGTAATCATTTCCATACCATATTTTATAACTGCTATTATCAATATATCTTTGCTATGTTGCGCTTTACATGTTATGAAATTTGCTATCCACACCTATGAGCCTGAATTTAAATATGTAGTTAAAATCGAACGTTTTAGTTTTTAACAGGGCACTGTACAACTCATCGTAGCCACTTAGTTTTTGTAATGGCCTCACAATAATAATTTGAGGGCACGACTATTTAACATATCATTGCGCAGGAAGACGTTTAAAGGAAAATGCAATAGTAAAGGTCCATATTATTAGAAAAAATAGGTTATGAAGTTTAGTTAAACTCTTATAATATGCTAATTATATAAGTATCTCATACATTTGTGTGATATTGCTCGTGTATTGTTTGTAAGTGAGTTGAAAATTGTGCCTTCTTTAATCGGTTAAACTGTTGTTTCATCTAACAACAAAGCCGCCCTCAGACGCTATTCAACCGACAGTCGATTCTACTAATTGCACGTATGATTCACTCAGCAGTTTCTTTCACATAAAAATTGAATATATTGTTATATCTAACAAAACATAACAAATATCTTACGATGATTACCATGGAATTAAATCATCGTTTCAATAAAAGACCCACCTTTTCAAAGAAACTTTGGGCATTTGAAACATATTACAGTAAATGAAACTAAAGACTCGCATGCTGACTATTATATGCTGCAACTTGTCATTTTCTGCATTACATATGACCGAACCAAGGCTTATATTAATCATTTAACTTAAAATGAACTTCCAAAGTTATGCTATAATTGATTATAAAATGATTTTGTAAATCATTCCACAAAATATTTCATCTAACAACGGTATTATATCGGTAAAATTTATGACAGGTGATATTTCCCTAATCAAACATCTTCAATAATTGGACTTTGTCGGAAATAAAATAAAATTTATTCTTATATAACTATTTTTTTGTAGCAATATTATTTTCATGCATGTCTTTCATTGTTAATCCCATAAACATAATAATTAACTGATTAATATTATCTTTCAACGCCGGAGTTCAGTAGCGTCTTAATTGCAAAAGTTACGATGCTAGTTTATATTTTTTAGTTTTAAATTCATTCTTAATGAGAATACAGTTTTTGTTACATGCAAAGGATCTAGGCGCACGAAGTGACACTGCATCGTACAGAGCAGGGAAGTTAAGGGGAGAGGGACAGGAAGGATCGCTTCGAGAGGTGGAGAAGGGAAGCAATGAGGGATTGGCAGAGAGCGAAGAGAGGAGGAGAGTTGGAAGGAGATGGAGAAGGAGAGAGAGAGAGCGAGCGAGAGATAGGGATATAGTGAGGAAATGGGATGGAGTGGGTTAGTGTGTTCAGGGGAAGAAGACAGTCCCTCGTGACCTAGGAGCAGACGCGACGGAGAAACGGGAGGTAAGTCAAAGAGTGTGTGTGAAAGAGAGAGAGAGAGAGAGAGAGAGGAGGCGGGGTTGCAATGACGGAAGATAGGTCGAGGAATAAGAGGAAGAAGAGAAGGGCACGATCGCAGACGGAGTCGGTATTAGGAAGACTGCTATTTCTGCGGAATAAGGCGATCGTAAGAGTAGGAAGTTAACGGCGGGAACGAGCGACCGTGCGAGGGCCTTCAAGAAGTGGGTGGTCAGTGCAGTCTGGGATGGAAAGAGAGGCGGAGGAGGAGGGGGAGGGAGAGGAATGGGATGCAGGAGGAGGTGGGAGTGAGGAGGTCGGGCGATGCCGCCGTTGCAGCTGCAACGTAAGGTTGTCGCCGTCGATTGCCTCGGGGAGGGCTAAGTGCGGCGAAACCGCAGGACTCATCTACGGGCGGTGTCTACTTTCAAGGAGGAGAGAGAGAAGGAGAAGGATGGAGGGAGAGAGAGTGAGAGGGAGAAGGAGGGAGGGAGAGAGAAGGGCGGAGGAAAGGGCGGGTAAGGAGGACCAGTTCGTCTATCACTAAACTTCCCTGGAGAATCGAGTGACCGTCGCTTCGTCTGTTGGGGTTATCCCGCCAATGCTACGGGGAGGGGGCGGGGAGAGGGGGAAGTGAGGGAAAGGAGAGGAAGATGGAGGTTTCCTCGGAAAATATGATATCGCTTTTAAATCGAGATTGATATTATGTGAAAGCTCGCTTTACGCTTCACTTTGTACGTCCGTCCGCTAACATGTCTAACTGCTGCTCGACACTTGTGATTGGTTTTTGTTTTTTAAATCCCTCATATCCCGACGGCAGCTGTTTATCTCTCGTGTTCGCGGAGAAAATCAATCTTCGGTCGGATTCAGACACCACTCGTCGGATTCGTCGACGATAAAACGTTGTATCTTTTTTTGGGATTATCGATGACCGTCCCGATGATTTAATGACAGCTGTAGGTTCCGTTGTTATTTCATTTTCTCTTTTCCGTCCGTCATATAAAAAATTAGTTTTAATCTTCCTTCAATCCATTCGAAGGATCCGTACGTACTTGGGCATGGCGACCAATAGGTCTGAATAACACCACCGAAAATGAGGTTTAGAATTGGAGAGTCACGAACGATTTTTCATCATAAACGCGTTACCTCAGGTTAGAATGAGACATTTTAAGTTGTCATTGTCACATATCGAATTTTGTAACTTTTTTTTGGATAAAATAGATAGAAAACCTGATAATCTCGAATAAAATTAAAGATGATATTTTTGTATACGTATATAGTATAATTATTCTTTTTAAATAATGCCTTATTTGAATCAACATTTTTTCCAATTTTAAATTCAATCGCTAGTATATCCCCTCGTTAAAGAACGTGTATTTTATAGGTAAAGAAGGGAATTAGTTTCTAACAGCCGAGTTTAGAAGTATATATAGGTAGTTCTTACTGAAATTCAAGATTATGAATGAGTGGCCCTGAAACTATATAAGTTATAACATTAGTTGACACAAACTGAAAAATGAAGGATTTAAACTTATATATGAAATATATATATTTTTAAATTTATTTAAATGATCATTTCCAAACTTTGATAGCATAAATGAAAAAAGATTTGTTTGTTATAGTAAGATTTGCCCACTGTTGTGTAAAATATGTTCTCATTTCGTCTTAATATTTTCGTATTTGCTCGTTCTTTTAGGAATTATATTAATTATCAGAAAATGCTGTTTTTTTTAATAATCAATTTTCTTCAGACGCCGGTAAATGAAATGAATTATGAACTCACAAGGATAACGATATGAAAACCTTTTATGTAAACATAATTTAGTATTTATGGGCTGCATATATCATTAATAGTTATGATCTGAATAAACGTGGAAAACAGTCTTAGATTTATAAAAGGTGGAGAAGAAAGTGACGCACTGTCATTTAAATTCTCTCCAACTCTTTACAAGGCGTGAAGCAGTATGTGCAATTACGGTATTATAAAAAACATATTTTTCATTATGTTAAAATGCAACTTAAAATGCTGTGCGTTAAATATAGGAGGCCAACGGTATTAATTTTTTTACTCATCTTGGATATAAAGAATTGAAGAATTATCGTATATTGAGTTTTTTCATTCCACTTAATCTATGTTAACGTCTGTCTGCAATTAAGCATGTTATAATCACTAAGGTTTGTTAATCGTTTTTAGAATTCTAAACTTTACAGAAAAATATAAATTTCTTCTTCGTATACATACAGCAGTCAGCAAAACGCTATAGCAGTAAATTTTGATAAAAAGATCGATAGCAGAATTCCGTAAATACCGTTGGATTCATTACATGAGAGTAAAAATAAAATGCTAAAGCCGTGTGGCGAATTTTATAGATCCGAAATAGGAATTGCTGCATGAAAATAAGGCTAGCTAAAATAGTGAATGACATCATTAACGCATATCACAGCCGATACTTTATACAAACGTGAAAGGTTTCCAGCGCTGAAATGTAATTCAAGAAATTGGATTTTAGATCGGTAAAAATGGACTGGAATAAAATACCTTCACGTTTGTCTCCCGCTTAATTACATGAAATGTTAGTTCAAGTCGTATTAATATTCGATATAAATTACAAGCGTACATTTGTTCAATTTGTGAGAGAATATCAATTAAAATTTATCCATTCAACACATGCGCATCATATTATGCATTGAGAATATTTTTAATCCCTTTTAAAAACAAAATGTCATATTGTTTTATTTTATGCTGAAATAACATTGAATTGATGATAGTTGCCGACTGTAAAGAAATTACGGCGATAGAACAATATTAAGTGGAAAAATGAGCAAAGTAGAAATCAAATTACGTTTTGCGGTTGGTCAAATTTAAATACGAGGTTGCCATTAACAAAATATCGCATATTCGGATTATTTCGGTTACGTGACTAATGCAGGGACTAAGAGTGCGTGATAGTGAAATGAAAAACGACACAGCTTACATTATTCGATACATTACATACCATGGAATTGGATAACATAACATAAGAACTTGCTTTCTGCTATATTCATGAATCGATCCATATGCATTCAAAAGAGTCATGGTATATTAGTATTTGAAAAAGTTTTATGGATGGAAAAGAAATACTGAAAGCCAATTTCGAAAATAATACTGTTGAGTTATAGTTCTTTAGTCTGAAATTAACGGCAAACTGAAAAAATGTAAGGCTTGGAGTTTCCTGATTATATCGCTTCATGCTCAAGTTGTAACTAGGCATATCCTTGTTGGGTGAAATTGAAAGTAAAAATTTTCTTTCACATAAACTTTACTTCATCTTACTTTGGATGTTGGTGCCGATGAAATGTGTCAGAAGATCGAGTCTGTGAAGTTATTTAGCGATGGAACTGCTATTATATGGTTAAATGTCAAACGACTTTTTTGGAGGCGTTAATGTTTCTCTGTGAAATACCATATATTTCTCATAAAAATATCAATTTTTGTTATCCTTCCCAAAAGGCACTGTGGCAGACACGACAATTTCGTAATGTACGTTAATTAAGTTAATTGTTCAGTCTTATGCGTATAATAATCCGAATTTTAGATTTTTGGGGCTCAAATTCAATGAAAAAGTTTTTAGGCTATATAATTCTAAAAAAGCAATTAATTCCGTTAAAATATCAATATAAAATACGTATGTAAATTTCTGAGATTCAAAAGAAAAAAGTACTTGGATTCTTTATAAAATATCACATTCTTGAGTTCACGCATTGAGCTTCACATTTATTTTACCATTTACATATTGCCTCTGTTTGACATTTATTGAATAGCTTTTTGGCCTATCGTTTATTATCATGCTATTATAATTAATTTGTTCCTTCATTTGGCTATTATTCATACGTAGTTATATTAGTGACCCAGCTTATGGTCTCCATAAATAAGTGGTATAGACAGCTACAATAGTTTTATGGCTATAGGAGTTAAGCATGCCAATTATTTGGCTGCCATACGTGATATCTTACCAATGTTTAGATTTAGGGTTGAAAATGTTGCCTCTTCTTGGGTCATGGTTGTCTTTAATGAACCGTCATTTATACACTATTTAAATTTCGAATGATATTTTTATTTAGAGTGATAAGTTGGGCTGAAATGAAACGCTATAAATTAGCGTGAAAATTATACACTCTAGATATCTTAAAATAAATCGTTAAAACAATGGTTCAGAGAAATTAATGTTATTTTTGTTAACTCGAGATTAATTTAAAACTTGAGTTGGGATCGCACTACCAGAGATTATTATTAAGGGTCATCGCCGGTTTAACCAACATACTAATATCGAAAGTCATACCAGAAGATCCTGGGGTCATTTAACACCTGATTCCTTCCCTAGACCTCCAATTTCAGCAAAACTTCCTTTAAAATAAGAAGCCACGATTGCTTAGATGGCCATTGAGCAAACTTAATCCAAACCGATAATGATGGCTATCGATATCGACGCACGTGTAAGGAATAGCTAAAAATCTGTGCAATCAGCAGATTGAATGAATATACTCCAGGGCTAATAAAATAAGGTTGGAATATCGTTAACTTTCATTTAAATTCTCTATAGTAACTTCAGTACTTTCATTTTCTCCAGGTAAGGATTTAAAAATGTGATTCACTCACTATACGAAGGTTTAATGCCGTGAGCTTATCAAAGCCTAGCTATTATCAATCTCTCTTCAATCTATCCGAGTATTTATTTGACTTGTTGTTATAGATAGTGCAGTAGTATGTATTGTGTTCTTCCACTTTACAACTAAACATAAGTAACACTCTTCATTCATCGCCACTTTGCAATTAAGTGCAAGATCAAGGAGAAATACCCTACTCATTTTCTCTTACATCACATATCAAATGGAACGCTGTAAATTTGTTATGCGTTAGAAAAATTTTCCATTAATAACCGATTATATTTGAATAGAAACCTTTTTGTCTGTAATTTATTTTTACATAAAATATATTAACTGTTGCCCGTTCGTTAAGTTATTTGTACGCAGAGTCAAACAAAACATCAAGGATTAGACCTTGACCATATGAAGAGATATATTCCTTGGAAGAAAAATTTAACAGTATGAAATAAATAAGTTTTCAGAATTATTCAGTATTTGTTCTTTATAATGCCTTTTATTCTTGAAGGTGTCATCATTTATAGTTCTCGAGAAATGCATGTCTACATGAAGTGAGTGCATTTTAACAAGATTCAGCGTATTAACTCCAACCACCGAAGATTACTAGAGGAATTAAACGCCGTACATTACAAGTTAATAATATCAGTTGTTTTTAAAAATGAAATTCAGTTGCAATAAATTCAAAAATAACAGCTGATTTTAGTTTGGGCATCCGATCAGCTCGTGTAGACGGATTTTGATGAGAGCGCCCCCCGCGCAGCCGTGCGACGCGGCCAACGGACGAGGCTCGAACCGGAGCCCGGCTGCCGGAGAAGCGGCCACGTCACCCTACTTCCGCAAATAATGGCAACGGGGTTGCATAGACATTTTGCAGCGATTAAGAGCATTCGCTGCCTAAAAAAATGAAAGGTGGACGAGAATGTTCAGCAGATTTTTGTCTCAGATGCGTCCGGCAAAGACTCTTAATTCAAGAGAACTGGATTATTATTAATAATACGCTAAATCTAGTTCATCAATATTAATATCCTTTTATTATGCAGGTCCCTAGCTATATGTTAAACCAGGTTCTCCATATTCTCCCATTCGCAACGAACTTCAGTTCTTGAAAACTGTCTTCCCCTTACAAATCGACTTGCAGCATTTTCCTTTATCATCCCCTTTGGCTCTCAAGTTTCACATAAATCGAATCTTCTATAAGTAGTGGCTCTATGTTATTCTCCCGTTTTATACCGTTTTATATACATTTTTAGGCTGCGCGGACTTCGAACCGCCTCAAAATATATACCACTTACCTATATTACAGCTGGAGAGTATTTCGCAAAAATTAAGCAGAAAAAATTCGCATTTGTTTAAACGGACTATTTAATAATTTGATAATAGTCTGCAGAAAGGCAAAAAAGATGAGCGACATTTATAAAGAGGTTCCATTAACTTTTCCCGCCATTTCAAAATTTTCATTCTTCAGTTTTTCAATCGCAAAATTTTTCTAAATATGTGTACTGAAGGATAAAGTAATTGGATTACTTTCCTGGATATCAACAAGTGTAACTGAAGTTCTTTGTGTGTCATCACTAAACACCCAAAGCTCCTTCTGCAAAATGCTTGTAGTTTGCTTCGAGAATTGCAAAAAGTTATGGATAATTAATTCATTTAGAGCACTTAGGGTAGCATAAAATTAATTAATTATTGTTATAGGTAAGAGAAGACCTGAAATAGGAGAAAACAAAAAAATATATAAACTTCTGGTTTCATATCGAAAGGAGAGCACATTCCAATAAAAAGTTGTTAGCATAAATTAAAAGCGCCGTTCTGCAATATATTTGTAATAATTCACCCAATTTTTGATCCTATGAAACATTATGAATTGCCAAGGTTTAAAAATTAAATACAGGAAATAAACCAATGTGGATGTATAATTTGCATAGGGAAGGCGAAAAATGATCTACTCGTCCGTTTTGTATTTTTATGATTTTTCTAATCATAAGATCAACTTGCTAATTCAAATTTGAACATTCCTCGAAAATTAGAATTTTGCTGCTTAACTATTCTACCAAAAACATTTAGAAAATTAAAAAATTTTATTTAACGTAATTTATATTAAATTATTAAAAACACACATATGCGGTCAACATACTTATGTGCATCTATATTCATAAATTAAATGATCCATTAAAAATTATCACGAGGAAAGGATCATTTTAATTACATGCACTTTTGTTGGATGGTTATCCTGTTAAAAATACGTAAATTACTTTCTTTTTATCATCGGCAGTCGTACAAAAGACTGCAATGCAGTGCAATATGGCAATTAACGATAACGGAAATTACTCCGTGGAAGTATGCCACAGCGAAAACAAGTGTGCCATATAAAAGATTCCGCAAAAGTTGTTTATTATATCTCCGCCCCGGGCTTTTTCACGAGCCTCAGCATCACGAGATGATGTCGCAGTGCAGAGAAAGAATGGAAACGCTATAAATGATGCACTTGTAGTTAATTTCAGATCAAACGTTTCCGCTAGAAAGAATTTCTCTTCACTAACTAAACCTTGATGTTTAAACCGGGCTGCTGCTTAAAAATGTGCTTATATGGATTCAAAAATAAACAAGGTATTGAAAAATTCAAAATCTCCGAACCTTGATAAGCTTTAAAAATTACGCTTTTTGAGAAGCTTTGCCATAAACAGTGGTCTTACCTTTGGTATAAGGTTTCCGCGACTGCATATACTTCATGATTACATCTTTTAATAGATTTTGATGTAAAAAATATTTTTAGTTCTCTGTTTTTATATTCTGAAAGCATGCATTTTTAGCCACTTTGTAAAAATATGGTATTAATTATTATAGTAATGAGGAACACTGCCAGAATTATATTGCCATAAAAACGGAAAATTTTGCTTTATCTTTGTATGCGGGCTTGTTAATTTATCAATTAATGAAAAAGTTATATTATATGATTACTTTCTGACTAATTTTATAAGTTTAAAGAGAAAGAAATTCCATGAATTAAATATATGTATTTTTAATATTTTAAAAGATTACATGAAAACCACACGAAATATAAGTCAATATGTTTCTCTCGTTTGGTTTCATTGAGATAATAGCAACTGCAATCTCCTCAGCTGTGACTTTTTAGTGTCTCAGACTTTAGATGCAACGAAGTTATTAAAGATATCTGGCAGTTAACTATGACAATTAAAAATAACCTTGTTTACCAATTTGGTAACGTATCTACTTTACAGAAAATATCAAATCCATGGGGAAAAATTACTTCCCAGCTATATATTCTTTTGAGTGAACTTCTTATCAAAAGTTTAAGACGCAAACCTGAGAAACCCGAGCTGTGCATAATGCAATCCAGGAAATAAATTCCTCTCCGTCTACGCGTAAAAACTGCTTACCAAAGGCAAAACTTCCTAAATAAATCTGCAAGCCGTAAACATTTTAGATTTTTTAGAATTTGCTAACGATCAAGTTTTGTCAGAAGGTTAAACATTGGCAGTGGTTGGGAAATAATGACATCACTCTACATCTTGACAATTCAGGCTAATAATATGCATGGCTCAGGTCGTTCGGCCATTTTGTTTTCAAAATTATGTAGAAATCTGATGAATATTTTAGATTTTTCCGCCATTTTTAATTTTTGAAACGATATTCCAGTTACACGTGTCCATTTGAGCGGCATATTAACAATGTTTCAATATCATGTATGGCTATAATATGCTAACTAAGATATAAACAGAATGAGTTAATGAATTACATTAACTATTATGGCTCGATCTTGGATTTTAGGTTTTATTACTCGGGTTAAACGTATTCTTAAAACCAAAGGCATTTTTGTTTAATCTATTTTCCGTTCTGTACGTTAAAATGGAAATATGGGTTTAACATATTTTTCATTGTTTTTTATGAGAGATGATGGGCATTAAAAATATTCAGGAAATTTGTTAGAGAATTTTCAAAACAATAAGATCACCATGAAATGAGTTTTTGAAAAAAATTAACCGTATATGACTTAAATTTTCACATTTGTTAAGACGTAATTATATTTGTGATTTTAAGGGAATCTTTTGCTTCTTTCAATTTGGAAGTAAAACAAAACTAATCATTTTTATCTTTACTGAAAGATTTTTACTTAAAAATTCGCAATAACATTTGCTTTCGCACTTATTAACTTATTTATAATTACTAGTAGTGCCCGCAATAACTTTTGAGAAGTCAGTTAGAAATCTGCATCTTTAAAAGTCATCTTAGAAAGGAAAATATTGATACACAGCAGTTATTGTCAAAATTTTATGTAATTAATTCTTTAAAATTGTTTCTTTTTATTGAAATACATGCAATTTTTCATATACAATTACTTAAACCATTTATTTCATTTTCTACTCGTGAATTATTACCAACGCACATGTTTTGTACTTCACCACATGTTATATTTCATATAAAATTAACAATAGAAGAGCCGCAGCGGTCATTTTGACCTTTAGCAAGTTTTAAAGGAGTGCCGTACTCGTAGTTTTAGAAGCACGATGTTGCGTCTTTGTGACTTTTCATCATTTAAGGCTTTACACTTTTTCTTACGAAAAATTGGACCATTACCTGCAACAGGAACGCCTGTACAGAGGGCCATACCTATAAGGGACATTAGCGGTCATTTTGACAGCAGTTAGTTTCGCATAAACCGTGTACAGGCAACCCCGTACTTACGAATTAATAAGTTAAATTTGCATTGGCCTCTGTTGTGTGGAACAAATTCATTAAGGATTGTACTTTGTGCTACAAACCTGGACAGAACGTCACTGGTGATGGACAGCTCTTCCCCAATAATGCTCGGTGCACGTTCACACGGTACATGGCCAACAAGCCAGATAAATTTAAAATAAAATTTTGGCTTTTGGCTAAGGTTGCGTCGAAGTATGTCTGCAACGGATTACCTTACCTTAGGAAAGATGAGATAAGTCCTGAGATACGTCCTACCAGTGAGTCATTGCCTGAAAATGTTATCATGGCGCTCATGGACCATTGCCTCAAGAATAGGGCGCAACATCACAACTTATTTCTTCTTCACATCGATGAATCTGGATGAGAGGCTGGAAGCACAACAAACTAGCATAGTTGGAACAATGAATCTTGTGAGGAAGGAAATCCCAGAGTCTCTACGGGTATCATAGGCACAGCTCTACAATACTACAATACTGAAGGGTGCAAATGATACTACACTCACAGTATACTAAGGAAAGTAAAGTAAGAATGTTTTGGTACTGAGCACTCTGCACCAGAGTGTCTAAATACGCGGAGGTGAGAAGAAGCCTCCCGAAGCCATAGAATTCTACAACGCTGCTAGGTTTGGTGTAGACATAGTTGACCAAATATCTCATAAATACTCTGTGAGGGCTGCATCTCGCAGGTGGCCTGTACACATTTTTACAACGTGCTTGACCTGGCAGCAATAACCACCTGGATCATCTACAAAGAGGTCACTGAAAAAAAGGATCCCTCGACATAAGTTCATTCACCAACTAGTAGAAGAGCTAAGTGCAGAGTACATGAAGACAAAACCCCGAGGCTGCGTACACTCTGAAAATGAGCCTCAGCTCAAAGGTGACTGCAAGCGACTGCTATATAAAATGCTCTCTAAGTGCAAGAGGTACAAAACCGTTTACACTTGTTCTGTTTGCAACAAGCCTGTTTGTGGCAAATATTCAGCCAAGATTGCCAAAGAAATCACTTTTATTAGCTGCTTGCCAAATAATTGAAGGTTAGGATTATGCTTTTTATATTTACAGATTTTATATAAATATTTTTCTTCTTATGACATGGTACAATGTTCTGTTTCCATGTAGAGACTGCTTTCTGCAGGAATTTAATTTAATTATTAAATCACTTCCCTTTTATTTCTAAAGTATAATTTAAAAAATATTTTAACGATGGTTTTTTGTCGAAATAAAAAAGATTAACATTGTTTGGGTATCTCTAAAAAAACCCTATACACCTATGAACATATAAGAACTCCATCCAGTCGATATCTGCCTCTCAGAAGAATGCTGAACAGTTATTCAGTGGTAGCGGTCAAAATGACCGCTCGTGGCCCTTCTAGGTATGCAGGTGGATCCGACCCTGCTAGTGTTAATAACGTCAGGCTATACTTTATGGAATTTACTTATCGAGATGAGAAGGAAAAACTTTGTCACTCCCACAGTTTACTGAGCACGACCGGTTTCGCTAATATCGTAGCAGCACCTGGTGAAAAACTGTATTAAACCATTCCATATTCAGGGAAAAAAGAGGAGGGAGAAAAGAGGGGTTACACAGGAAGCGATTGGATGGCAATTAAAGAAACGGTTAGGAAAATGACGGGGTTGGAAAAGGAAGGCGGAAGAAAAACAAAGTTACAAAATGTATACAAAAAATTGGTAAAAAAGCCAAAGACAACAAAGACACAAAGTATTTACAAAAAATTAGGTAAGCTTAACAGAGGAGAGTTATTGTGAAAAATGTATTCATTTTAGAGAAGCGAGTCCTTACAAATAATTATCTCTAGCTGTTCTAGAGCATCCAATTTGCGACCGGTCGTGTTCAATAAACTGTGAAAGTGACAAGTTTTTCTTTTCATCTCGATGTTATAATTCATTTATTTATAATAGTCCATATTCTCCTTATAAAATTATACAACTGGCATTTTGAATGTGTCTGTTTTTATAATTTAAATGTGCAATTTTAATTGCTTCAACCTTATGGAAAAGGTAATATTCCAGAATTGAAATAAAGAAAAGATTTTTTGGTCGATCGTTAAAAACAATCCTCACCCAGTTTACCAAATAATAATTATCTGCAATTATTGACGTTGCAATCTATTATACGCTGCTACAACAATAAGTTCGATGAATCATAAAAAGTGCGAACCGAATAACTTAATTCTTTTGTCTATTTGAAGGCTTAATAGACGCTTATTCAATCGGAGGCAACATTGCGGGTCGCTCTGGCAACACCTGGAAAGAGTACGAAAAAGCCATACAATTTCAAAACTAAATGTTTATTTCTGGCAGGTTCTTCCGTGTAACATCCGTTTGTTATTTACGGAGACTGGAATAGCATGGAAGTATTTAGAATTGGTCAGTGCGGAATTTTTATGAATACTGTTGAGGACAATTTATTTTATCGAATAAAGGCTATGATAGATATTGTAAATTACATAGACTTACGGAAAAAGGTAAATCATAGTCACTTTTGAATACTGATAACACATTCAGATATCACATTTTGAAATCATATTGGAATTTGCGATTCGAATTGAAATACATTACAAGTGATAAATACAAAGTTTCTCAGTAAAATTTATATCTTAATTATCTGTGTTTCCTTTTGACAAAAATACAGCGTAGTTATTCACAATATCGGCAATTTTATGCTTACACAATTATCTAGAAAATTTCGTCATACCATGCATACGTTAATATTAAATGCCATTTAATTTAAAAGTTTAAAAATCACATGGAAACTATATGATCTCGGTAAGTTGGTTTTAGAAATTCATTGTGTAGAGTGTTATTTCTTAAATTAAATCATGGGTAACAGATTTGATAAAGACACCCGTTACCGCGGTACATGCTCACTTTGATTTTGCTATGATTTATATGCAGGTTCCCCGTTGAATAATTTTAACGGGCAATTATTCTAGTGTATATTAATAAAAGGCTGCGTGTGTCTGTGCGCGTGTGTGGAAAACCACGAAACTTAGAGACTTAAAACTTGGTACAAATACTAAAGAGAGATTTGCATCTCGATTCCAGAATTTTTATTTTAGGGTGGGAGAAGGGGGGTGCCATACAAATCATACCCTACAGCATTACTCAATAACTAAGAAACTGAAATCTTGTTATACTTACTAAAAAGACCTAGTGAATGTGCACCTCTGAATTAGAATTTTAATTTTTTTGGGGAGGGGGGTTCCATACAACTCATACCCTGACTAGAGACCCGTGCTAATTTTTTGTATAATTATGCAACCTATTTTCAATATTATTGGCAAAATAACAAATTTGAAACTACATATATTTAATTTGTTCATACCACTTAGGAGAGAATTTTGTCACTTATCTCGAAAGTACCATGAGTTTGAATGAAAATATTAGCGAGTGAAATGATCATGAAAAATTCGAAACACGGGACAAAGCCTGGGTTAGTATCTAGTTATGTATAAAATATCTTATTAGCAGCTCACAGCATATTAAAAGGCAAAAGATGTTTAATGGTTGCATTGACGAATGCAAGTATCTTTGCCAGCTAAAAGATCTCATTCCGCGTCAAAAGTATTGGGGTTTAGAGTATGCCTACTCATCACATAAAAATTAGCAAATTTACGATCACTTTAAATATCATCGCTAAAAGCGCTGATTATTGGGAAATTTAATACTTTGAAACAATGATATTTTGCAGAAATTATATCGTAAACTAAATAATTCGAGGTCAAAACAGTTTTATAATCGAAAGCTTCCTCAAAATCTGAGTACCTCTTGCTTAGCCAGAAGAATCTTTTATTACATATTGGTATCTTTGCATGGAAAGCTATACAGTCATGCACTGTGATGCTACAAATGTGGTGACGCTGTTATTTGAGCCGAATAATCCATAATCGCGGGCCAATGAGACTACTGCTCCGAATGGCAAAAGAAATCAAACGGCTAAACTGAGAAATTCTATTTACAGTCAAACCTCAAAAAGAGGACAAAAAAGTTCGAGTTACCTAAGCATTGAATTATATAACGCTTATGAACACGAAGGGGAAATTATACTTTGGGGTATACAAAGAATTATAATTACCAACATTCGAGTTATACAGGGGTACAGAAAATTTGAGTTATCAACATTCGAGTTACTGTTTTGTCCTAAGTGGAAATTTTCATTGTTTATTTAGCCACTTGCAATGACACTGGAAATTATGTGTGAGCCATCAGCCATACATTCCTATACATATCTGTAGTGCGGCTTCTGAAATAAAAAATAGCCGGCAACCGGGTCAATGCGACACTGAGCAAGCAAACACATGTTAGAAAACAGCTATTAGCGATATATATGTGAATGGTTACATCTCTATAACAAAAACCATACTTGCATGAAAATTCCTAAAATAGATCTATTGGCATAAAATTCTTTGACTAATGTAAAGCGATGTAATTTAAAAAGATATTTTAATATATAAAGTTCTAAGCTAAATTCAAACATGCGTGAGAAACTGTCAAAATATACTTCTCCAATAGCAAACAAAAGGTTAGGATACCAGATGCGTATTTCAATTATAATGCAACTGTGATCATTGGAGATTCACACATTCTAATGAATACTCTATTACAAGAAATTAATTATTAATTAGCCAATTCCATGTTAAGCTGTAACCCTAGACCGCCTGGCGTCTTAGAATCAATCCCTCCAAATGCACCTTCGCCTTACGTAAGCAACCAATTATAAACCAATACAAAATTCTTGGCATTACTATCCCTTAGTTACAACACAAAAGGATCTTTAATCTTTGACCAGAAACTACTATGTGTTACCCATATTAGGAACGTCACTTCTCGTGCCATGTCTATGCTGGGCCTCATCTATCTTTTCGCCGAAATTGCGAATGTTTTCTCTCTACGCACAGTCTTTGTCAGCTGTGTTCTCCCAATTTTAGGATACTGCTCACCCATTTAGTCCTCAGTTTCCCAATCTAATCTCAATCACCTAGAAAGGCCCCTAAATTTATTCCATCACATTATCCGTCAGCGAGTTCCTTCTCTTCGTAATGCGTCCTCTTCCCACATCCTCCACACACTGACCGATCGTAGACTGGTAATCGATTTAAAGTTTTTTCGTAACATTGTAAATGAAAATTATAGAACTTCCGAACTTTTCTCCAGTCACCCCCTCCGTATTCTCTCTAGAAGTACTAGATTACATGATTTATTCCACTGCCACACTCCTCGGCTCTCAACCACAAAACTCTCCTTAATTTTCCGCCTCTCAAACTTATATAACCAAACTCTGAAGCAAGATCCTCATACTGATGTATTTCATCGAGTTCCTTATTGTTTTATTTGACTGTTTTTATATGCATTTATTATTTATTGGTTGTAATATTCGATGTAATAGGCCTGAGTGCTGTTGTTGAACTTATTAAATAAATAAATAAATAAATCAGATATATCCGGCTAAAAAGATAACTTGTATCCTCATTACGTTCGTAAAAACGAATTTTAGTGCAGGCTTATTGACCTCCGTGAACTTATATAAACTTTTATCTCGGCACCAAGAATTTTTATTACCGATTTTTAGATTGGAAATGAGATATTGGTACATGCATACAGTCTCGGAAATGGCTATAGGACCACCTGGATTAAAAAAAAATTGTTAGATGCCGAGTTCTTTTAACAATTTCTAAGATAATGTGGTGTAAAATAAATAGATAATAACTGTTTTATATTTTAAACAAAATTAACAAATATAATCGAACATTTTGATTTTCAGATGTGAAAATGCCCAAAGATCACTTGCTGTTTTGCTGTAAAAGTTGTGTATTATACTTTTAAAAATCTAGGTATCCTTACAGTCATTTACAGAACTGTAGAAATTAGGTGGCATTGTGGTTTTACAACAAAAATGCATTTTTAGAGAAAACGGGTTCCTTACTTCTTTATGATGGAAGACAAATATAAAATGGCGGTCAGTTCCATTAATGATGAACTCCAATGCCCAAGAAATGGTCAAGAAAATCAGATGAGTACATATTTTGATTAAAAAGCCGCATTACTTAGTGATGATTTACCGATCGTTGGGTATGTATAGTTAATTATAAAAATATTATTTAGAATCAGTAATCACCAGTGAAGGACGGTTGCACTGTAGTCGGAATGCGCATCAGGTTTTTCCAATCTTTCTATGGTTCCTTGAATTATATTCTTCATAAATTGAGCACGCTGCCATTTAAAATTTTTTGTTTTCTACCAGGAGCAATTGTCACATCATTTTGAAATGCAAGTATTTTCTCGTGTAGCTGAAAATTCTTAGATCAATCATTATCATCATGTGGATTCCTGCCATAGAGCTAGAGAGTTCAATATATCATTCTTGGAAATATTGTGTACCAATAATTTTTTTCCATTTTCATTTAATCAGCAGTAAATTTTGGAGCTGCTAAAGCAATAAAAATTGCATCCGGATTTAAGAAAGAATTTGACTATATTGTACAGCAAAATATTTTTTTACATAATAATTTATGAAATACTAGAACACATGCAGCATTAGTGTTTAATTCTAGTAGTTTTTGATATGGGGATTCTCAGTGTGTCTTTATATTTAACCCTGAAAGCCCATTGATGTCAAAACTGTGTGATCTTATTTTTATATTTATTTAACCAAGTAAATTTTTTTACGATTATCTGTACGTTTTGATGGTCAGTATGTACTTTATAATTTGATGATTTATTCATTGATATATATAGGAGATTGAGAAGGCAATCTCATAGATCAAGGCGATATTAAGTGAAAAAGAAGAACACAAAGCCCAACCAAGCACTGGTGATGTGTGAGTATAAGTTGGAGGAAAGAGCCAAGAGGATAGAAAACCGCCGGTTGGAGTAGTAGGCGATTTAATGCTGCGATTTATTTGAGGCCAGGGCAGAGAAGAAAATGCAACGGTGGGATTTTTTCCAGGGGAAAAAAGATATCTAGAAAATAAAATTCATAGAATGAGGAGTAAGTGGTGTTACTGCACGTTGGAACAAACGGCTCTAAATGGGGGAGCAGTGATCATGTTGTTGGTCTTGATCGGAACCTGAGCACTGCTGTGGAGAACAAATTTAAAAGAGCAAAAGTTATAACAAGGAGAATCATCATGAGAAGAGGTGTCTCAAGTAGAAGAAAAGACTGCATAAATGAAGAAAATGATTGGGTGTGTAATTAACAAGGTGTGTATTTCGTGGATCGAAACTGTAGGATGACATAAAGTGACCTGGCATGAGATAGTGCATCTGAGAAGGAGTGGATTCTACGGAAAGGGAAAACTTTTTTATGATGCTATAAATACATTTAAGGTGCAGGGAAACTAGAAGAAGATAGAATAATAAATAAGTAAATTGGATATCGCTAAAGGGGCACCTATTGGACGCTAGATTGAAGCTTCTAGAGAGATGTAGGTCAGAAAGTTAAGCTGATGATTATATTATATAGGAAGACATAATCACAATGATAACGTACGTGAGATAAAGTGTAAGACAGAGCGATGCCGAGGATATTTTTTCGTATAATTGTTAAAGGTCATAACAAGATATTTAACACTGAATTTGAGATTTATTAGGAAGCCTGGTGCACTGTATCCCTCGCCCCCACCTATATAGGGAACTTCAAGGTATGATGCAGATATACCTGGTAATGGATTACCACCGGGGTCGCATAAGGGCGAAATCAAAATCAACGCGGAAAACTATTGACGAGTTAGCTTGACACCTGTGTTATTGTCTTTTACATATGGTACTTCTTGGAAGTAAGCAACTGGCAACGCAAAATTTAGCATGGAGTTAGAAAAAGCTATTATTGCGAGATTCTATTATTATGTTTGTGTCCGGAACTTGCAGGATCGATAGATAAAGGAGAAGAAATTGACAGCATCGTGATAAACTTTTCTAAAGCTTAGGATGTAATATCTCACGATATTGTACTAGCTAAATTATACGACTTAAAAATTGATAAAATGGTAATATTATGGCTGAAAAATCTCCTTACAGGGAAATAACAGCGGGTTAAAGCCGGAGAGAGTCCACAAAGGAACTATCGAGCCCATCTTATGAAAATTAAGCAGTTTAATAAAATACTTGCCTCAGGTATCTCCAATGGCCATAAAAAGATGTAAAAAATCAGATGTGCGAATCTATTTTCGGTGAATTACTATTGAAGACGGCTGCTTTGCAGCCGAAATGCATTCTGGTTACTTAAACCTTATTGTGGCTATTAGAGATACCTGAGGCGAGTATTTTTTAAATTGCTTGCTTTTGAATTTTAGGACAATTATTCGATAGAAATTAATGTCACATCAAAAGTGCCACAAGGATGATTTTAGAGCTCTTATTAGTACCAATTCACGTAAACGATTTCTTTAATTACATTAATTCTGATTGACAACTTTTTGCAGATGATTGTATTACTTATATAGAGACGAATGAAAACCGAAAAAATCAGTCAACTTTGGAAAATGATACAGAACGGGTAGAGTTATTGATTAGGTTAAACAAAAATCAACGTTAGAAAATGTAAGCACATCACCTTCTTAAATAAAATGACCACGAGCAATTGTCGCTGCACACCAAATGGGGAGATGGCACCTATGATAGGTAAATGCAAATATCTAGGCTTTCAAATTATCAAAGGCTTACATGTAGGTATACACATAGACAAAATCCTAACAAAAGCTTACAAAACTTTACAATATGTACTCCCTAATCTGAAATTAAGTAGTAAGAAGGAGTTATCATGCAAATTAGTTATGCCTATATTAAAATGAGAAACGAACAAATGGTATCCTTAAAAGATAGGACGAATAAAGAGACTCGAGAGGATCGCAGGCAGGCTACGAGATATGCACTAGGTGGATTTAAAAACTAAAGATTGTGTCACTAAAACAGATTAGGTGGTACATATTCAAGCCACTTAACAAATATAAGGTATAAAAAATCTAAGGAGATGGTAAGAAAAATCAGCATTAATTGGTAAAAAACGAACATGAGTTTTTAAATTAAATTGAGGCCGCAAAAAACAATCATCGCGAAATATTCTCTTATTATAGGGGATTGTAATCCACTGCCTGAAGTGCTCTTCGAACCATTCCCAAAAACGCAAATTATTTTAGGGAAAAAATGTTTGTTTGATAATAATTGGTCTTCTAGATTATAAAAGATGAAGACGGAGTTGATAAAGCAAAAAAGTAGGGATGTGTACGGGTTTTCCGTGGTACAGAGGTGCTTTTCGTCAAATTCGCCGTAGTATAATCGTATACTAATGTATTTGCTTTGAAATCAGAAAATTATTTTTCCTTATATTTTGATCCGTTCTAATCATGTTTATTTCGTTTTCCCATTCTATACTTGTTCTACAAACAAAATTTCTCTTAAATCCGTTCAGCCAATACCTTCGAAATTCATAATTACAGAAAAATTCTAACCTTGATATTGCGGTAGCCCTATTTAGTCGACCCGGTTGAAATATGATATTTTGGTTATTTATTTTAAGAAAGATTAAATATACTCTATTTGGTTAAATTTCTTGAGGCCAGTTCTCTACTAATACGTGTAAAATAAATACTATTTTACCTTTTAATGTGGTAGCCCTGCTGTTCAGGTCCTAAAACGTCTCGTTTTCATTATTGTATTTTGTGCAAATCTTATATATATAAAATTTCGTTGATATTAATTTAGCCAATTCCTTCCAAATCCATAATTGAAAGAGTATAATTTGTAATTGTGGCACTCCTGTTCGGCTTGTTCGGTCTAAATATGCTAATATGGTTTTGTATATATGTGTACACCAGAGGTGCACAGCTCAAAAGTTGACACGGGTCAAAATCGACCTAGATAGGATCTAGGCGGGCCACGCTGTGAAAGTTATGTACATAAAAAATTTAAGTGCACTATTGTAGATTCAGTATTTACCGTAACAACTTTTACATGCAATTTTTATGCGACAAAAATGAGGTGACAAACAAATATAATTTACTTACTCGATGGGAGATGTTGCACCGTTTTTCTCTCGCCATTCCACTTATATCTCGAGTAATGCTGGTAGTTGCTGTTCTTAGGATATCTCCTAAACTCTTATCTGTCAATACTAAACGTAATGGAGCTTTGCTTGATTTTATAAGGGAGAATTTTTGTTCACACATGCGATAAATATCCATAACAAATTTTACTTGTATTTTTTACGGAAAAGGAAAGCACCAGCCGAGTTAAATCCTGCCGGGCCACATAAAATGTGTCGGAGGGCCAAATTTGGCCCGCAGGCCGTATGTTGTGCGTCTCTGGTGTACATTATAAATATTATATTTGGTTAAAATTGATGAGGAGAGTACAACATAAATTGGTGTAAAAATAATTACTTTTATTTCTTGTATAGTGGTAGCCCTGCTTTCTATATCTATACTAAAAATCTTGATTTTGTTTTTATATGTTGTAAATCTACATCATACAATATTTCGTGAAATCAGTTGGACCGATTCCTTCCTATTTCATAATTACCGAAAAGTTAAGCTATGCAATTTCGGCACCTCTGCTGAGTCGATCCAGTCCAAATATGCCATTTTGGTCATTAATTTATGTGAGTATTTTATTTACCAAATTTTGTTGAAATCGGTTTTGCCAATTCTTCCCTGATATATGCGTACAGACGTACGGACGGACATCTAGAAGATAATAGTGCTTTTCAGCAATGACGAAAAGCACTCAAAAATGCTTGATGGGGTGTAGTACAGTGGGCTCGGGGACGGCTACGGTAGTTGTGAAGGCTCATCTTGAAACTACAGAGTTCTACATTCATAAAAGTCTGCAATTATAAGTATTAATAATTAAATTGACGTATACTTAACAGAAATAATTTATGCATAAATTCTATTTATTCATGTATAAGATGTATATGCTATATGCATGATTAATGTATTTTATATGTATGATTTATAGATACGTATAAGTCTAAAATTTTAAAAGTTGTCGCCACCCGGCTTTAGCCTACTTGGGATGATTAGGTTAAATAAGTACATTATTTTGACGGGAGAAAAACTGATTTGATAACAGCAATAAATGACGAGCTAAACGGTATCCCAAATGCATTTTGACGAAGGATCCTACGTTCTTGAGAGACTCCTTATACTATTTCGTACATTATGGATGCAAATTTCCAATATAAAATTTATCGTTAAATTTCGACTTTATATTTAATTGAGAGATGCTAAACGTAAGTAAATATGAGTAGCGCCATACATAACTACATTATTTATGCATCTCGTGAAATAAATACTCATCGAATGGTATAAGCAGTCGTGCAAATATGCAGGTAAAATAGAAAACGGTATATGATGGAATTTTAAGTAGTACTTATTCTGAGAACTATAATGTAGCAATGGGAGCATTCCGAGATGGAAGGAGAAACGTATCGTTGATGTTGAGATATAGTTATGGCGAGCACAAAAAGAAATAAAAATAGGGTTGAAGAAATATTGATGGTTTTTTGAAGAAAGCGGTGTTGGTGCTCCCTTGCAGAGACCATTTAGCAGAAGTTGGAATAATTAAATAAATTTTTTTATTACCTTAATTAAACAAGTTTTCTACCGTTAACTGTTTAACAAGATTACCCAGATGCAATATACATCTTAGACTTATTTTAGGAATATTTATAAAACGATCAAAGTTACTTAAGTTAGCATGAGTTCTACTGAGCAATTAACGGCTTCGTGATTTTTACCCTAATTGCCTACATAATTGCATATTATGTCTCGCAAAATCCTGTATTGAATATATAAGGCAATACACCGCGAGTTTTCATATAAGTCAAATTTTAGGGTTGAATGGAAAAATCAACTTTACCTAAGCAATTTCATAAATTCCGCCATAAAAGTTAATACATGTATAATTACTGCAGCTTAAAGGAATCTAATTCCAGGTTTCGGTTTTAAAATCCATTATTGACCCTTCAAATCTTCTATAAAATGAAACGCTTTCATTGTGAGTCCGTCACGCTGCCATATGAATGTAGCATATTAATCAATTGCATTTTATAATTACTTATAATCATCGTAAGAGTTAGAAATTTGAAACAAATAACCCCTAAAGTAAAGAAATTTTATTTTCCAGCAGTCGATTTTCGTATACGAGTCGAATCGGTTCACATATTAGATTTTAACGCGAAAATGTGGCATACGCGAAAATCTTTATTTTGTCAAGGTGATTTGTATAGTTCCCGGTTATGTCTAATTGCGAATGATTTGCTGAAATTATAATTCGCTTCACATCTGTCCAGACATGAACTATTGTGAAGTTTAAACAAAACCTTAGTAACGCTAAACAATATGATGTTAACAAAAATAAATAAATATCCCATTATTCATTGACACTGCTTATAAGTGATTTTTAGTCAGATATGAGGTTTAATTGGCTGAATTTTTAAAAAGATTTTGAGTAAATTTTCTGCCTAAGCTGAATAAGTTTTAGCGGAGGTTCACTTTTTTCATGTGTATTTTTATATATTTTTATTGTTTAAGAATGAAATTTGTTTTGAATAAATATCTTAAAAAATATATAAGCCAAAATTTAAAAAGTGTAGCAATGAAAACAAATTTGGGCTAACATTTCATATAAAATCTGTTCCCATATTTCAACCGACAACAATATATTTGAGTCTCATTAATGATATATACAGAACAAAAGTCTATGCTCTGAATGTTCTGTTGTATTTCTTACTGTCTGTATACGAAATTAGTTTTCCATTCAACATTTATAATACGAGTAGTCGGTGCTTGCATACTGCAAGCGCTTAAAAAACTCACCATACACCAAGATATAAACCAACGCGATCTCCAGAGCGAGCTATTTATAATAAATATGTATCCCACTAAAAATAATAATGATATTGAAATGAATGGAATATTTTATGTGTTAGGATTAAGACGTCCCCATATGTTTACCTAATTGGTTGACATAAACGATATATATGCAATATAGTCCATTGATTCCCATTGAGAGCATTAAATCAATGCTCTTGAAGTATGGAAAAATCAATTCCCATTGAAAGGTTTTTGAGTCGTTGCTATGGTAGTTATAATTTTTCATTGTTGAACACCGAAAAACATTTCATAATTTTATGGTTAAAATCAAATTTTTACGCAAATTCGGCATGGATTTGAATTTTGTCTTCAAGAAAAATAAACGCAATTTTTTCATTCACAATATGGTGCATGTCCTGACTTTGTATCGTAATTGTAAATAATTTAAAAAACAATTTTATATATCCCTGCACCGTTTCCCATGCTTTTCGTATGGGTGTTTAAAAATGGACTTAGGGTTCAAAAACACCACATAAATATAACATTTTAGAAATCGATTTCAAAAAACAAAAAAATACCACAAAAATTCAGAGTAGAATAATGTATCTGTTCCTAAAAACAAAAATACAATTAAAAGTAACGAAACAACCCCTTTTGTGCACTAAAATGTAAGAAATCAGTATAAAATTAAGGCTGATAAATGTTCCAGGAAGTAAAAGATTTGGCCATACAAAAGGAATCATCACTAATATTTCTTTTCCACAAATTTTATATAGCCAAAACAATTTTCACTTTCTGGAGCATTCAATTTCGTGAATTTTTAATTTATTGCTCACTTTTTAGTGCATCTATAGTACGCATGTCAAACTCAAAGAGGCATCAGATTCGCAATTGTTCCACAGATTTTATGAAAGAGTCGCATTAGGATTAAACGTTGTTTAATGACAGGATTTCTAAAGGATTTGAGGTGTTCTACAAAAAAATAATTCAGAAACCGCGTTCTATTGTTCCTTATTTGCTAATATAAAATCTTTTCTTCTTGTCACAGAAATAAAATATTTATATAAAATCTCAAACGATTTAGTTTAGACAGAATTACCCATTCGCATAGAAAGGGCCATAAATTCGACATGCCTGGTCTATGCAAAAGAACAGAACGTTTTTATGCCCTACAATTTCTTGGGACTATCCTTTTGAATTGCTAAAGATTTCTTTTGCGATGAATAATAATGCCCAAGGTCAATCGTTAAAAATTGCCGTGATCCGCTTATGTGCATTTTGCTTTTCTCATGATCAGTTTTAAATAGCATGTTCAAAAGTAAGCAAACGAAATAATTCGTATATTCTTTTACCAAATTACAAGATCGTCAACATAACCTATGATGAAGTTTTGTAAAAGGGTTGTCGGTATGTTTCTCAAAATTATGGATGTCAAAGAAGATAAAGTTATGACATCGAAGTAGGGGAGCTTTTCAAAGTATTAATCATAGATACCCGGGCAAAGAACGTGTTGTTCTGCTAGTTACTCATATTATCCTTTGTTTTCTCTATATTTCCTAGTTATTCACTTAACCCGTTCATTTTATCTTCAGCATACTTCTCAGCAAAGTATCAAAGCTTCTAACTATCCATATACCACCCCTTCACTCATTGTTGGTACAATTTTACTTTTGCAATTTTGCTCTCTTGTAATACAGTTGCGAAGGAATATATACCGTGCAACTTAATCCAACGGCTTTCCATCAATTCTAACCTACATCACATTCTTTCTCGATATTCGGTTAAGTATTTTCTGCATTGCCATACATCTTGTATTCAATTTCTGTTCTCGCCAATCTGTTTATAATTTCCTGGATTTCATTTTCCTTTCTTGCAAGCATTATATAGGGAAAAACTGATCGTCAATGAATATATTACACGCGTAGCACTAATAAACTGAAAATGCCACTCGGATGCAAAAGGCGACAATCACTCTTTTAGTTTTTCAGATTTCGAAATTATTAAACGCACACGTACAAAACAGTTCGACTACAATTGGATAGTAGAGCAAATTTACTTATCTAATTGACGGAAAGGCAGGTAAAGTCTACGCAAGGGCACGGTATAAGTAATGCTTTACAATAAAATGTTTTAATGTACCAAAAAAACCTATTCCAGGCATATAATTCATGTAAGTGAATTATTTTCTAATCATCACAAAATTCGTCATCTATAGCTACTTAAAAGTAGTGTGTGGTAATCTTGAAAGAAACTGGAGATCTCACACTAATATGGTTGCAATAGCTAGAAGTGTTAAATATTATCACTCGGTTCATTTTGAAGATCATTCCTCAGGATATTGATTTCTATGGCTATTATTTGATATACAAAGATGTCAGAAAAGCAAACTTTACAGTGCCTGTTTTACAGAAAAACTTAGAAGCGTAGATTAAATAGAAACGCGAAGAATTCTTGTGAGAATATGATTCAATTAAAGCCGCTGATCCAACGGTACGCTCAATAAATAACCCGGAAGGAGACGATTGTTTTGCTTTTTCAATATAAAAGGGAGCATTAGAGTAGCGAAAATCCACCCGTATCGAACGATAACTGTTACCTTGAACTAGCTTGAGAATTTAAGTGCCCTTTTCACTGTCAGCCGGTAACGAGATCGGGACACGGGCGACGACGTCGGCGAGTGATGGCGCGATGCGTGACCTGTCACTTCGGCTCTGTGCGAAGCGGCGAATCGACCGTTCCCGCGATCGCTTGCGCGGCGCTTCAGTAAGTGTCGCCCGCCACGGCACACTTCCCACTCGTAGAATCCAAAGATGGTGATACTATTCGAATTCAGAATCTTATATTATGTATGGTGCCATCTATGGAAAAGAAATTGGTTTTCATGAAGCTATACATTGTACTTATTATATCCAAAACACTTTTATATTAATATGCTACATGCAAAAATTTTAAGTCATATTTTTATAAGGCACGTCGCAAAATTTCATTAGATCACTCCTCCAGATTTTCTAAACCTTCGTTCGACTAAATGGCGATTAGGAATTGTTTTTACCATGAATAACGTAAGCCAAAATTTTTTTCATTGTTTCTTGTTTAGCTAATTCATTAAAAAGGTTTAATACTTTCGCATATATTTGTATGATGTATATAAGATATCTTACACTGTATTGGCAGTTATATAGTGAAGAATCGTCGTAATATTTGAGACGTATGCAATTAGTTTAAATTGTTTTCACCTATTCATTAGCTACAATGAAGCTCATGGGTCATGTTTTAGCTTTCTTTTAGAAAAATAACAGCCATCTAGAAAGAGTTAATGACTTGATCATGATTCGATCTATAAACCTCATTTTTAGCAGGCAGAGCCCTAATTACCATAAAATAATGGACAATTGGTATTGAAAGTATTAAACAAACATCGTGTAAACACATTTATTACGCGGTAGAATTCGTTTCCAGTCCTGCCATTTTGAATTAGATATATATAAATGATCGTTACCTTCATCGGTAATTTATTTAGCTTATAAAAAAATTTAAAATAAAAAATCGAGTTAGAGCTGGTAAGAATTAAGCATGTAATGGAATTTTAAGTAGCATTCGGGGAATCATAGAATAGCAGTGAGTGGTGGTGTGGGCGTACCGAGAGGGAAGAAAGAACGGATAATTTGCATTTAGACAGAATTACGTTGAGCTAAAAAAGAAATAAAAATGAGGCTGAAGAAATATTGATGGCATTTTGCGAAGCTGGACTTGCATTGCAGTAGATATGGGAAATCCAGAAAGAGAAGTTGAAATAACTAACTTCATTAATGAAAATATTTTCGAACACATTATTTGAGAATGACATGTTATCTATCGGCATTTACAACACACATACATTTCAGGAAGAGCAATAATGGTGCCCAACATCATTTATCCAAACAATTCCAATTATTCTAGGGCTCTTCTTTCGAATCTCTACGTTAGCTTATAGAAATTTCTATAGATATTTTCCGAAAAACTTCGTCAAGTTATTTGGCGTATTGGCAAAAGAAGCAACGAAATCATGATTGTTTTTGCGATTTAGAAAATAATAAGAATTGAGCAAAAATTCTATTTAAGCGTTAAATTGATAGTGTCAGCTCAGAAATGTGATGAAGATGATGTGTCTATGACAATTTCTCATGTTCCCTTTTATATGTAAATTACCCTGAAAACGAATAATGGATATTAAGAATCTAATGATATTCAGGATAAGGTAAGGAATACAAGGCAGATAGGAAGATATGATTCGAATATGATGACTTGTATAATTTTCTCTCTTTGGATATTTAGCCATTAGTTTAGTGCTTCCTAATTTTTTGTGAACGCAGCATCCATTAGTGGATAAATAGAATTTCGCGACGCCCTCACTATGAAGCAAGGTTTTGTACCTACAAATGGGTGTCACAACATTTGGGCGCACCCATTTGTTGGTCCTACATCATAATCAGTTTATGAGAGAAGAAATAAATTTCCTGATGGCCTATTACATTTCCATATATTTGATTTATTCACTTAGCAAAGTATTTCGCGACACCACTAAAAAT
This sequence comes from Tanypteryx hageni, assembly GCA_028673005.1. NCBI lineage: Eukaryota > Metazoa > Arthropoda > Insecta > Odonata > Petaluridae > Tanypteryx > Tanypteryx hageni. Next base: position 22,811,545 of record CM054112.1, read on the forward strand.
CAGCTGCGGTACCCCGATGTGCCGCGGCACCCAATCTCGGAAACGCTGCCTTACAAAGTTGCATGGTATTCTTCACCTGCAAATCATCACACGTGCTACTAAGTTCTCCTATGGGGTTTCTGCTGACTAAAATATATGAAATATATAGTGATGGAGAAACTTTATCGCTTGTTTAAACTGTTTTTACAAAATATAGGAGATAGGAGTTGCTATTTTTGTTTCTTATCTAAATAACATTACAATGGTGATAGGGTACTAGAAGTCTTACCTAAAAAAATATGCATTTAAGGGTTAGATCAAATAGATTTCTATTCTGCTAGAGCTGTGGTGACAAACCTACGGCTTGTGAAGGTTATTTTGATGCCCGCGGTATGATGAAAAAGTAATCCGAACAAATTCATACATTTTCTGAAAATTTTCATAGTAACACTTATAATATTGACATTTTAAGCATAAAAACCTTATTTAGATTTGATTGTTACTCATATGGCGCCTCAAAATACATAGTTAACTTCTGATTTAATCTCTAATCCGGCCTGCTGAAGAATTGGCAACTTCCAATGCGGCCCACAGTAGAAATGGTTGAGCATCACAATGCAAGAAAGTGCAAGTACTGCATTGAAAGGTAAATAAATTCCGTATGTAAACTTATTTATTTCGAGAAAGACTTAGGCGATTGTGTTATTGGTGGCATTGTTATTATTGCCGTTATCCGATAAGCTAACTGGTTTTTGTTCTTCGATAAGCAAAGATGAATCGGTAGAATTTAATATCACTTCAATAATCTATAAAAAGTGCAATTTATTTATTTCTTGTTAAGATTTTTGTTAGTAAGTACACGTAATGATAGTTGAAAAATCTTGTCTATTCAACGACAATCCACTACTCCTTGGAGTAATTTATAAAAACCAAAGACATCGTTATCATTCTTCATATGAAAAATCAGTTCAAATTTGGATGATATTTCAGGTGGTATCACTAATGTGACAACAAAAAAATTAATTTTTATAAATATGTTTTATATAGATAATACCTATATATGCATTAATTTAATTTTATTTACATTAGCTTTGGTTACATTTATAGTATTTACAATGACCTGTCGTGAAGCTCGAAGTCTTTCTAGTTCTTTCAAAGCACTTTGGTTACAGACGTTATATCACCTGATTTTGTTGTTCTCTAGTTTAGAGATCCCTTACCTCATCAAGAGATTTTACTCGAGAGTGTGTGACATAAACTTGACCAGAATGAAATTTATATAAAACTTTAAACGGAGCATATTAATTCCATATTTACATATTCCTACTTTTTTCAGTTAAACCTTACTATTGGTGGTCATGAAATATTTCTCTTTTCCATATAATTCAATGCAATGTACTTAATTTACCCAAATCAACAACAATGGAAGAAATCTGTGAATCAAATCGACACGTAAATGTAAATCGACACAAGGGAAATGAATTGTCATTTCTTAGGCGGTCTTTGGTTTAATTCCCAAGTTTGTACGATATTTTTCAGTATTTTAAAAGTGAAAATCAAAAATTTACTGCATCAGTTTCTATGCTATTCAAATGGCTAAATTAAACGGTCTTGGTTTTGAACTCGGGCCACTATATTATACATATATGGAAATGAGCTCCACGGCACAAATGAATGGTGAAAAGTAAAAAATTTAATTACGGTATTTGGAAACCTTTTTTACTTGTAACTTTTCACTATATTACACGATAATTATCCATAAATCTCTTTAGGATTCGGTCTATTTAAAATCAGGGCATCGAACCAGAACCGAACCGAAATCCGAAACCGAAAAAAACCGTTACTTTTGCTGGAGTGAAACCGAACCCGAACCGAAAAAAATATTTTCCTGAACCCGAACCGAAACCGAAAACAGTTATTTATTTCTTTCCATATTTTTCGGTTCGCACAGAAAGTGGAAGCGAAAGGAGTGTTTTTCCTTTTCTTTAATTCTGAGTCTTTCTGAAAGCCTCACGTTTCGAAACCGAATAAGAAAATGGATGGGCTTTTCTTGAGAACACATTTTCCTCAGCCTTGGGAAGGATGTGCCTTTGTGATAATATCTGTCGGCTCAACGGTGGGATTTTCCAATGGCATCTCAATACATAGAGAGAGGATGTACAGTACATCCTGCTGAGATTACCTGTTCAGCGAGGGTAGTGGGAAGGATCTTAGGCGGTACTTGGAAAACAGCCTCTAATTGTTTTGCTACCCTCCCCCTGAGCATACCCCGTAGTGTGTGTTCTGGGCAAAAATATTTCCAGATTCTTAACTTGGATTTTCCTTAAAGTTGGAAGTAATTGTCCCCATAAACTTTCACTTCCTCTCCATATCCACTATACCCTTGTATATTGGTAGTCATTCTCTGAAACTTATCCAGGAAGGATCGCTCCGTAGTCGTGGTTTTGAAATATTCTTATTTCAGTTATCCTTCCTTACAGGTTAGTAAATTGTTTTTTATTTTATAGAATATATCTTAAAACGAGCACACATATTCGTATTTGTTGTTAAAACTGAGGAGAAATTAAATATGGATGCGAATTTGTTATTTTTAGTTAAGTATTTTGCCAACTACAAAGACCCACATTAGAGACTCCGCGTGAAGAAAGTTCATGACTGGCCGAATAAGTAAGTCTTATTTTCTTTTTGTTTGCATGCTTCATTTCAAGAGGAATTTAGTATAGCAATGTAAATTTGGTTTTGTCTCTATGCATTAGGGCTGACATGCAGACTTTTTTCGTTATTATTTTAATATGACGCGATATGTCTATGGCCATAAACATAGGAGGTTGTAGATTAATTTTCTTAAAATGGAAATTTATTTCGGAATCGCGTTTTTTCAGCGATGAGGTTTTAATATAAGTTGTCTTAATTTTATTACCGATATAGTTGGATATTATTGGTTTCTTCATTCTCCTACTTAATATGTTTACATTTCAAAAAGCAATTTTTTCTAATCTCCCTAATCGTTTTCGCTGATTTACGTGGAGGATGGAATGATTAGTTAGTGGAGTGCATGTTAGAATGAGGATAAAGCGGAATGAGTAAGGGAATATAATATACTATTCAACTTAAGACTTGTTCATAATAAACGTAGTTGTTGTATTCCAAATGCACTGAGTTTCTCCTTCTCTTGTTTGATATCTATTTCGGTTGATTCCAGTTGAATTTTATCGGGCAGTTTCTTTTTTAGACGCGTCTCATCCCCTGCTACCCACTACACTGGTGATTTGCTAGATATAATGTAGACGTAGGTTTTTATGCATATAATATCGCAACTAGGCGTCCATAATGACGATAACGGAAAATGATTTTAACATATTTATTTGTATGGATGCATTTAATTTTCTATTTAATTAAGCATGCACCGTTTCAGATCATGCCTTCTTGCTCAATAATTTTAATCCATACCATTTATATGAACCTTTGTATACACATTAGTTGCCTTTTGCAGCTACGATTACAATTAATTTTCTTCTTTCTTACCACAAAATATAGTGGAATTTAGAAAGACAAATTATACTATTATAACATTACAGGGGCACTATTTTTACGATCGTTACATTAAAAAACTTCCCGTATATTTTATCTACTGACCTATCATTGTGCCATATTTCAGATCTGTAGCCCTTCCAAAATGTAAATAGCATACCCATTTCCATTCTTTTCTGCCGAAGGTTTCCAATCACATATTGGGGTGAGAAACATCCCAATGAAAAATATTGTTGTTCTAACCAATAACGTGGTATCTTGTCAAATTTCAGATCTGTATCTTATATGTAAGTGTACTCATTTCCATGCTATTATTCTCGGTTATTGAATTGGAACAATGGGGTGTAAAAGAATACCAAAAAATTAAAATATTTGCAAAATTCGACTTTTTCCATTAAATCTTCTCAACGACCTATCATCATGCTATAGTTGAGATCTGTAACTCATCTGGAAGTGTTTTAAAAAGGTGTGACAACTAGATAAACGAAAAATTGAGAATTATTATATAAGGAATACATTTTCTCTCTGAAAGTGATACATAAAAACTTTCCTTTCTTATATTTTCGCAAGTTTTAAGGTGTTTCTCTGCAGTGGGATTTTGTTTCCATTGTTAAATGATACTTATAGTTTTTTATCCCACAAAATTTTAAATTTTCATTTTGAATATTAAGGTAATGTAATATCTAACTTTATTTTTCCTCTTTCATTTCTATATTTTTTAACGAATTATATAAGCATATCATAACAAAGGGTTGCAAGTAATAAGGGACTTTTTCGCCCCGAATAAAATCGTTCTTCAGTCTGTCTTTATCTCTTTCTCTTCACCGCCATTTTATCTCAAGACTCTCCCTACTTCTCTCCTTTACAATCTCTTTCCCGGATGTATTCCTACCAGTTACTTGTATTAATTCCTTCCTATACATCGATAATTTATTTATTCCTACCTCCTCTCCTATTCCCTTATCTCTCTCTCTTAGATTTCCTTTTATAACGCCTTCCTCTTTTTGAATCTCACTCGTTCCTTTTCGATAAACTACAAAATACATCATATTCACTGTAGTAAATGAGGTAAATACATTAATAAGAAGGCTTTGGAATTTTATTAAAGACGTTATACGTCCAAAGCTTGTAATTCACTTTGTTCAATTTATATTAGGAATTCAATGAAAGCCTGCAAGCCGGAAATGCGATGTTAACCTATCTTTTGAGAAATGGAAATAGACGGACTTATTAATCTATGCTGGATCTTTATTCTTCGGATCAATGTACATTATCGTATTAAGTTGCAAACTTATTCGCGCGAATATGGTTTATTACTTTGTCAATTTTATTAAACATGTGGAATTATTAATAGTTATTTACAATTATCTGCTTAAATTTAATTTAAAAAATTTTTCCCTATCAACATTATGGAGCGTGACAGTATAAATCTTTGCAGAAGATACTTTGAATTTAACAAGCAGGAAAATAGAAGCAGGTGCAAAGTTTGTTGCATCACAATGGTTCGTGACCATGTAACCAATTTAGAGAGGCAAATAAAGCGATACCACAGAGATGAATTGGACGATGTCCAGCAGAGGAAAATGAAGAAACTAGATGAAAGCAGTAGGCCGTCTTCAAGTGAGCAGCAAACAATTGAGGAGTTCATAAAACCAGACTATATTAAGGTTAAATTTGATAGGAAAACTGTCGTTGATGCTTGCGTGGAGCTTGTTACTGTAAATGGTGGCTCGTTTGAGATGATGGAGTATTCGTGATTTAGAAAAATTTTAAACCATGTACTTGCCGCCATCGACAAAAATTTTTCCATCAACGCAGAAAACCTAAGAGATATATTGCCTGTGATATCTTCTAAACTTGTAGAAATAATGCGTGGTAAAATGGAGGATGTTCTCATTTCTTTGAAAGTTGACATTGCACGTTGATTAAGCAGATCTGTACTTGGTATAATTGCCCAATATATTAAAGGAGGAAAAATGAATATTTATACTTTGGCTATGAAAGAATTAAAAGATAGGCACACAAGATTATACCTAAAGAATGTAGTGCTTCAGGTTTTAGACAAATATAAAATTTCTCTCCAAAAGGTTCACTCAGTTACCACCGATAATGGCTCAAACATGGTAAAATTTGTAGATTTGCTCGCAAAAGACGGTGAAAACTCTTTTGATGAAGAAAAAGAGATTGACGAGAATATGAATTTAGCTGACGAATCCGATGGCTTTCATAGAAATAGGCTACAAGAGGTGAAGTGCGCAGCCGATGCGCTGCAATTGGTTATTAAGGATTCCATGAAAGAGGCGCAAACAGATGAGCTTTTAAATGATTGCCGAAATCTAATCAGAAAGCTACGAATCCCTTCTTTAGCTTTGAATCTTTCTGATAATAACATATAGAGGCCTGTTTTAGACTGTCCAACGAGATGGAACAGCACTTGCATTATGTTGGAGTCTTTATTACCATGCCAAAAATTTTGTTCGATTTTAGCTAATATCAACGTAACAAAAGTGGAATACTCCTTTAGCCAAAACAACTAGAGACTAGTTGTTTTGGCTAAAGGAGTATTCCACTTTTGTTAGTTTTGGCCAAAGTTATTGAGCTACTATCAATTATTTTAATATCAACGTAGATTATTTTTTCCCAAATGATGATTGGAATAAACTAGAAACTATTTTGGAAGCCTTAAAACCTCTGAGGGAATTAGCCTTAAGATTACAATCCGAGCAGTTAACAATGAGCGACTTTTTTGTTCTTTGGGTGGAAACAAAAATTGAATTAGAGAATTCAGCAAACCTATTTGCAGGCATATTAGTTGAACATTTTAAAATGAGGCAATAAATGTTTGTTGGCGGCAGTTTATCTTGATCCACGTTTCCAAATTTTGTTAAACGCGGAAAAAATGTTCGCAATTAAATATTTGAAAGAGGTTTGGCGTATGATAAAGAATATTAATGCGGTGAGGAAAGCTGCAGGAATAATATCAAGGAACTCATTAAATTTAAATAAGTGTGATGATTTATTAGAGAGATTTCTCAAAAAGAAAGAAAGGGATACTCAATTGCAGAATCATGTTGCTGGTATAGATATTGAAAAGATTTTATCTTCCTTTAATAGGGTGGAAAGGTTACCGAGGAAAACGAGAGTTTTGGAATTTTGGGAAGAAAATCACCCAAATTTTCCACACCTGTATCAATTAGCCACAGTTGTTCTGGGTGTGCCTAAGTGAGTGTAGAGAGGGCCTTTTCGGGTCTAAGATATGTCTTGAGAGATAACAGAGATAGTCTCAATGAAAATTTGCTAGAGGACATTTTATTAATTAGATCAAATTTTGATTGCTTGGAGTAAATGTTACTGTGTATATGTATTTGTGATATTCTGAAAACGCGTTTTATGTACCTAACTATATAGTATTTTATTTTATAATATTGACATAAATTCTTGTATTTATTTGAAATCCCTAGTTAAATATGTAGCTCTTTTTTGAAAAACTGTATATAATATGAATGTGAATGAATATTATTGTATTTGCTCAAGTGTCTGCATGAAAAATTGATTATGATAATTAGAATATATAATTAATGTATTTTAAAGTAAACTCCTCTAGAAATATATCTATTCTTTATAATTATAAAAATTCAATGAATTTTTCATGGTGGTAACTACAAGATCAAATAAAACTTAAATTTCGATATCAAATTTTTCATTAATTTCTAAAATATCCAAATACATCTATATTTATAATCCGTAAATGGTTAATATATACGATAAATAATAATTATCAAATGAAATATCATTTTGTACTCATTTAAACTTTCAGTTATTATTTAAAAATTTCGAAGATTACAGTAAATATTTGCATCCAAACGAAAATTTAAGATCGGAACGATTGAAACTGGTTCGAACCGGTTCAGTTATTTTTGCCGGAGCGAAACCGAAATTTTGCCTTTTTTTGTGGAGCGGAACGAAAACCGGAGCGAAATAAATTTCGGTTCGATGCCATGTTTAAAACTGAAAGAATGGTTTTAATATGTACATTCATTCATTTTCTAGTTATTTGATATTCTTTGGGAACTTAATGCAATAGCATAAATATAAAATTACTGAAAAGAAATGAATATAAAAGTTATTAAAAATGATATAATGATTCTTTTTATAGGATCTACTATGCTATTTATTTTATCTGAACTAAACAAGATTTTCTCAGTTTATATGGCTAACCAAGTTATCTAAATTTTTAACGTCTTATGAGATTAGACGTTTCCATCAACTTATCACTAACTTTCTGGAACGTTACATTCTCATGCATATAATAAGGCTTTCTAATAGCCAGGCCCTTTCCAAATTCCTCGACAAATTTATTGGAACAAAATATGCTTAAGTTGCCAAGTACGAGAAGCAACCATTCTCCCACAAATTCCTTATTATTGGGTGCCAAATGATTAGTTAACGTTGTCTAGTGCTGATTAAATAATTGCTACTCGTAGTTAACAAAAAACCAGATTGGAAAAAATAGATAAGTGTCTAATTAGTTTCTCTGCGATTTCTTCGCGATTCGGTAACCCTGAGTGATCCATGTTGTTACAAAGTCACTTTTGAGTTGTCATATTTTCTTTATAGAAAATTCATAAAACTCAGCGTAATGGTTTAAATGATGAAAGATGCAAACGGACAGCCATGATTTATACCTATGCGTTTATTTGGTGCACGGTGCGTAAACAGCTAATCAAAACCAAAGCCAAGAAAGTGGCGGAATGAAATTAATAGATATGACCACAAAAAGGTAAATATAATTTCTTAGTGAAACTTATACTATAATAGTAAAAGGTACTTGCATTCTGCAAGCATTTCAGATCACTTTGTTTAATTTAGATTATGAAATTTCATGCAAAGTTAGGATTGAGAACCTCCTCAATGAAAAAATTGCTTTTAGAACCTTCAGAACGAATAGTAATTGTATGCCGTTGAGAGCGATGTTCTTTTTATCCTGCAGCTGCGCAGTTAGCCTACGTTGTGATCTTGACGGTGTGATGACACACAAAATCGCCAAATGCCTTCCCCTGCCCTTATATGATCTGTAAGGTATCGATTAAAAATTTGTTCAGGTAGAGGACAAAATTTGCTACAACTAAAGTCTGAAACACCACGAATCTACGACTTATAGCTTCCGAGATAAAAATTATTAATATCTAATAATCGTAAAATATATGTATAATAATCTTATTTAACATTCTCTAGACCTTATATGATTCATAAGGTACCTACTATCGTTAAAAAAGATATACAGGTAGAAGACACCATTTGCTACAAAAACGCTTGCAACAGCACTTACCTACGACTAATAGTTTCCGAGATAAGAATCATTAAACTTTGATGTAAAAAAATCGGGTAAAAAAAACCTCGAACATTTAACGAATTTGGAATTTTCGATTTTTTTGGTTGTAACCGAAAGCATATAATCGTGCAAAATTTCAAATCTTCAGCTCATCTTGAAGTGCATAAATATTGCTATCCTCCCGGGATCTTTTACGTTATATATGTAGGATTAAATTCAATATTTCCAATTTAACATACGATTCTCTAGAGCAGTGGTGCCCAACTTTTTTACATGGTGGGCCACATCGGTGGTTGCGAATCCTTCGGCGGGCCGCATTGGAAGTTTCCATTTCTTCAGCGGGCTATATTAGAATTAAAATTTTAAGATTCTTATATATTCCGAGGTTCTATATAAGTGAAAATCAATTCCAAATAAGGTTGTTATGGCCAACATTTCAGTACTTAACTTAACGTTTTCATAGAAATATATGAATTTGTGAGTTACATTTTTCGGGTAGCTATTTCATTATAGCTTAGCGGGCCACACACAAACCCTTCACGGGCTGTAGGTTGGGCACCACTCCTCTAGAGCAAAGGTGCGCAAACTGGGGGGGGGGCGATAGGTTCTTCAGTCAAAGTGGAACGCGTTCCTCAGCAAGTTTACTCGACCTGGTGACTATTTGGTTTTTATTTATCAAGGAATATCGACTTATACACCTTTACAATTCTCATATTTATAAGAATTTATTACAAACCACACAAACATGAGATAATATTTAATTTAAATGAGAGGATCCACCGTTTTCAGTGATGAAAATGGGGGCGCGGCTTGAAATGTTTGCGCACCGCTGCTACAGAGAATTATCGGGATAGTCTAAAGGCTGAAAATTATCAAGAATGAGCACATAGACAAAAAAGTTGAAAACTTACTTACCTTGGGTATCTCCAATAACCAACACAAGGTTATGATATTTTTTCATAATCTTTTTGTGGCTTTTTGTTCACTTTTTAGATATTTAAATGTTTATTAATTCCAGATTCCCCCAAAATGCAACATATTTGTAACCTATGGAGATTTTGTAGATTTCAAATACAAGTAGAGAGTTTTGAGGCATACAATATGTCCACTAATTCCAATTTCATCGAAATCAAGTGCAGTGTTAGTACTCGTATTTCACACCTACTCGGCGTGCAATATATTTTAAGGGTTTCACATAAGGTAGAAAATATCATCTCGTTTTTAGCGCACGTAATTGGACTATTGCAGGCTATATCGACTAACTATTCAAATCGACTTAATTTTGTGTTTACTATCTGTTGCCTTAAATTGAAACAAGGACAGCAAATCTTCACTTATAAATCAAGAACTAAATGCTTCACTATGAGTTTGCCGCCAATTTAATTAGACTCATTTCGTATTCTAAATAAACCGATTCGAAGAAAATTAACAATGATTACCAACCTGATGCTTGGAGATTAGGCAAAAATTATAAATTTATTTATAAAGGAAGTAAACAATGGCGTTGTCTCCTATAGACAAAATACGATGCTCATGAGAATGTTTTACGGTGATCTCTTAGCAAGAATTTATCTATTAGATGACGAAAGCTCGATGTCAACAAACAATGGCAATAGATATGCTCGAATGGCAGAGTTTGAACCCGTGCCTCGGGGATAGTGGGCAGCGCATGCGTAACCGGTGACTACGGCGGCCATTTTGGAAACGCGTCACAACTTTGCAGCCCGGTAAATACGACAAATCATTGGGGCATTATAGAGATTTAGGCAACTCTCATTTCGAAAATAGTCTATAGATGCCAATATCACCCCAATGCCCCATAAGTATAGAATAGTGAACCGGAATTTTACACGAAATCCTAGTTATTACTCGTATCTCAAGGATAGATTGCAACGATTCGAATGAACGAATACTCTTATTAATGCCATTTGAAAATATTTTAATCATAATGTGAATAAATTTTCTGTATTATTTATTTATTTGAAATATTTCTCAACATATTGAAGTCGTAACACATCTGAAGACTTCTTCGAAGCCACTTTCTCTAAAAATATTAATTGTGAATGACGAAAGTAAAATGTAATAAATAATTCTTATAAGTAAGGTTCACTCTATTTTTGTTTTATTAGAAGACCTCTATCGAAATAAAAGAATTCGTGAAAGATATTTCCAAACAATAGGTTTCCGTGAGAGAAAAAAATTATTACCATTTACCTTTCACCCTCGGTTAAGTCTCCGGAAAAAGGACATTTAAGCAAAAGTGTCTTCAGATAGAAGGAAAATCGCCGATTTACAAAAACGTCAATTCATGGCAAATAACATAGGTGGCCAAATTATATCTTCGAAGAAAATTAAATTTGCCCTAGGTATAAGTTGACCTAACATAAGTATGTATTTTATATACTGTACGCAGTTTCTTTTGTCAATGCATTAGTATACCTTAACCACTTAATTTTCGAGGAACTTGGTATTTATAATACATCGATTCATAAAATCTAAATAAGTAATAATAGCTTTTTAATTTACGTGCACATGCATGACAGATTTTTCAAAATACTGGTGTCATTATGGCGTTTCATCCAAACTTCGGTTTCGTAGGATAAGAAAAATAAACTTTATTTAAAACTAGACGTCTCGGGAATTGTCTGCCTTATAATATAATTGACCTCCAATCAGGAATTATAACTCACTCACGAGTGATTACATATATATATATATATATGGATGTCAACAAGGTGTTGGGATGAGGAAACCCAGTGAGCACTCACCAATCAGACGACTTCAGGTTGGCGAGGCCCCGGGGATGTCGAAGCGACACACGTAAAATAACACAAATTTTACGTGTGTCGCTTCATATATATATATATATATATATATATATATATATATATATATATATAGATGAATTATAAACATATTATATAACTCGACCCTTTTTGTGCGATGTATTATGCGTGGTTTTATAACACATCTGCTTATGGTGTTTTTATGCCTATGCGGACGTGGACAAGTGGATTCCATGAAGGCACTGCAATTTAATTTCTAGGCACAGGATCTCAAGATATGATAAAGTCACTCCCAAAGAGCAGAAAAACAATAAATACTTTATTTATTTATTTATTTATTTTATAAATAAGTCACTCCCAAAGAGCAGAAAAACAATAAATACTTATCGAATTAAATTGAAAAGAATTTTGGTATTACTGATTACAGCGAAAGTAGTTATTAATATCGGCGAAAAAGAACATTTTTCTCAAGTTTTCAGAATTTAATTAAAATGAAATTAAATAGGAGACTTTCATTTTCTGCTTCGCGCTTGTGATTAAAATAATACAATAAAATCTAGAAGCTTCTGTGATCAAGGTGGGACTCGACACGAGTATCGGTAGGAGATTTTAATTTCAGAAATTATAATGATGGTAGTCCGAAGTTATTTTTATATTCCGGCGTGTTATTTCTGAATGCGAAAATGTTGATAAACTTTGTGACTGGATCAGCGATGGACAACTGCCAGTCCGTAAATGCATTTAACTCTATTAGCAGAGCTTGTATGAATAGGCGATCTATGCATTAAAATAAAAGTTATTTCACAATTTTCAATTGAACATACGGTATTTCAATCTACTATTGTCGCCGATTTAACGGTAAATATTTCACTTTATTTTCGATGTAAAACTACCGAAGAACTTGCAATTATGAATTTGGCCTGCTGCGTGAAAACAAATCGACGCTTTCGGACTAGACCGCAAAGACAAATAACTCCTCCTCAATATAAATGATGATAAAAGATGCCAGCAAAATTTATGGGCGAGAACGAATCGGTGATGTTATTGTATATTAAAAGGTATTGATTAAGGCATTGAGAGTAGACAATGGTATCCTTAAAGCAACTTCAAATTTGGTTTTATGTAACTATATAAAGCTGACGCCCATTTTAACCATAAGTTGAGTACTTATGCGAACATTCAGGCTTTCGTTAGTGACAGAACTTGCAAGTAAAAAATTATTGAACTGTTTTATAGAAACTACGTAACCTATATTTGTTTTATGTCCACAATCTCATATGCCATCAGTAAAATATTTATATGCAGCCAATAAAAACATTAAAACTATGCATCCTTTACTTACTATCGAAAATTTCCTTCGTCCAAGAGGCTAGTTTTCCACAAGCTTGGTAGATTCCACACACACCTGCAATGGAGGAAAAGCGAATAAATTATTAGGATTAGGTAATTGTATATATGTGTAATTAACTTTGTATAAGAATATATATATTATTATGCATGAAAGATTTTAAGCAATCGTCGATATTTTAAAAACTGATATGCTACGGATTCAAAACTTATGACTGCTTAAAATCTAAATTACAGCGAAACAATATAAATGTTACAACTATCGACGAAAGTAAAAAAAGCATCTTATTAGCTGGGCTATCTTAAGCTCTCAAATATTTTATTTTAATTGTCAAATGCAGGAGTTTTCAACCATTTTTTGCTGACGTACTCCTTAGAGCATCTTTTTAATCTTCGCCTACCACATAGTACGTTTTAAAGTGATAATGAAATGAATAATACTTGTGTTAAAATAGATAACTCGTGTTTATAACGTAATGTTTTAGTGTTTTATTCAGTTTTATAACGTTATACAAGTCGTAGCATAGCAAATTTTGATTCCAAAGTCATGAATGAAGGACAAAGTAAGAAGAATAATTTTAACACTTCCGCGTACCCCTTTGAAATACTAATTGTAAGGACGCACGTACTCCCGGTCAAAAATTCCCGGTATAAAGCTAAAATACACAAGACTGGGATTATAGAGTAATCTTTATGGAGTTAATTTCGTATAAGTCGTGTGTGATTCTTATATTTGCATTAAGAAGCAAACTGCGCAATCATAGGTTCTATTTTTTCTCCACCGTCCATTAGAAATGTATAACAAGAGGTTTTGGTTTATTAGTCAAACTTACGATCAGTAAAAAGTTATAGGTTTTTATATATACTTGAAAATCTTACTCTCCATGTACGTATTAACTTCACAAAATGTCAAACACTAGCTGAAATGCTCGGCTTTGCTCGGGAAAGTTTTCTTTTTAGTAGCAAACGATTTTTATTGCTCGGGACCCCGCGCTGTAGATGATCCCCAAGAAATTTAGCTTTGTTGCCGCCTGGAATATGGTTATCTAAACCGTTATATGTTGCGCATAAAGGAAACTTTAGAGCGATTTAGCATGTAATACGACAAAACATGAACAGAATTAAAATACTTAGTCTTTCCCGCATAAAATAAGCCATTTCTTATGATCGTAAATTAATATTTAGGTATATTTATGTCCACATCAGTGAAGGGGTGCATGGCATTTTGGAGTTTCTCACACCAATTCCCGTGCATTCTTATGGAAATAGTATTTTGTTCACCCCATGGGGTATAAGAGACCCCACGGTCTGCAAACGTAGACCAAGTTCTTTCTTTGGTCCATAGAATGGCCCATGAAACTTTTACATTCGATAAGTCTTATAGTGTCCAAGTTATTAGCGAACAAACATACAAACATTTTCCTTTATACATTAGGGATAATGTTAGTGAAAAAGGCAAACAGTTTTATGTCATAGCAATTTGAGGAATTTATTGTATTATATTAATATACAAATAGGTTGTTACAAAAAACGAGGCAATTTCAGAAAAATTTATCCTATGCATCCTATTTACAGTGTTTTATTCCTCCACAAATAAGTTAATAACGACTTATTTCATTATCTTACTTAGCCGTAGAAGAAGCAATATAAAAAAGGGAACTTCATTTGCTGATGCGATATGAAATAGCGAGCTTTATTTTTAATGAATAAAATTTAGAATTGTAAGCTTGAAATTCTTTATAAACTTACTGTTAGCAATATAATTATATGACAAAGTAATGAATGCATCCTCTGCCATCCACCGATAAAAAATATTGGATGTTATTAAAGGTCACATACACCCTGAAAATTTTAGTCCTAGTATATCTCTTACAGTTTACTTGCCTTTTTGAATTCAATTGACTGCGTAGATGGACAGATAGCGACAACAAAACCAGGTGCATAAAATGAAACTCGCTAATTATACAAATAAATATCTGGTCTCTGAAACATTTTTACAACTGCGGACGTGATGCAATAATTTTAGATTTTATATTACCCGAATTCACGCAAGTTAATCATTCAATCGGTATGTAATGAGGCCGATAACCCGCGTTGCAACTTTTGAGGTATGCCGCCATTCGCCTCGGAGGGACCGTTGCACACAGCGGACGTGGATGCTTTGCCGTGACCGGTGGTGGAACCGGAGGCCCCGGGCGCAGCGGATGCCGCGGTGCGGGCGGAAAACGCTCAACCATTGCGACGCCAGCGGCGGATTTTACGCAACATTTCAGTCGCCGAGCAATTTATAGAGAGAAAGTGAAGTACGTACGTACATGGTTGAATACGGGATGTCAAAATGGGCGAATGGAATACTGAAGTGGGCGACTTCTGAGAGATCTGCTAACTGCAAGCTTGAATTGAGATCTATTTTCGTTTGGTGTGTTTTTATGAGGAAACAAAATGAAAACATATAAGGAAGCTAATCTTCCTTTTTAATCGTAAAATATTTAAAATTCTTAAGAAATCGATGTGTAGTTTTATTTCTCGGAAGGGATCAAAGACACACGCCATCTGCTGAGATGTACTTTATTACAAAATGGAAACACTTTATTTATTTAAAAAAACTACTTTTCGGATTATTTTTCAAAAATCAGTGTGTAGATCCTGTATTATATTTTCAAAGAAAATTGATTTTTTATTTCAAGATAACCTCGATTGCGTTGCAAATGTTGGGGAAACTGTGGAACGCATAACTCCAAATAGGAAATATAAAGAAGAAAAATATTTTTGGGATCAAATATATTATAATTAATCTTGTCAAATGTAAAATTTAATAATTTTTCCATCGGTTTATCCCAAAAACATGGGAAGCGTGCCTTATTCAGGGTCTTGTAGGAAGAGTACGTATACGGTATGCGTGTGCAACAGAAAAGAAGCCCAATTCCATTTTCCATGGGCGGATTTGGTCTTTCGTCTCAATCTCAGAAAGTTGATATAAAAAGGGGGAAATCCTAAGAACTTGTGAGGCGTTTATTTCAGGCAAATATTGTGCCTCAAAATTTGATAGTTTGCAGATATCTATGATGAAACAGCGTTGAGCGACTCTTGGTACAATACGAGAAATATAAGAGTACGTTTTAAATGTTAAACCTGCTATTATCATTTTAAAATTCTAGATATTTCTTTTAAGATAGACTTTCATTCATGCAAATATGTCCATTAACCAATTTGGAAACAATTATGTTTTAGCGCATTTTACGTTATAAACTCGCTTATGTTTTCGCTCTATCTGTCCGTCTGAGCAATCGATTAAATTAAAATGGCAAGTAAGAGTAAGAGATATAAGACTGATATTTTCAGGGTGAGTGTGATTTAAGATGCCGTTTATTACGATGACAAAGATATTATTTGGAAAAATAGGTTAGTGGCAGGGGATGTCTCCAAACCTGTCAAATTATGATTCTGAGCAAATGGTTAGAAATAGAAAATTAAAAATTTTCACTATTTTTGTGTCCTTTTTATGCCATCTACAACATTGAAACAGTACATTTTTTGAAAAATAGGTCGGCGGCAGAGGGTGCCTTCAAAATTTTCAAATGAAGACCAATTTTGATGAAATGGGAGAGCGTCAGGTGGACCCATTTTAGTAATGTAGTACGTTCATATCATAATACAATATTCATTATATAAGAAGCCTAATATAGAGTAAAAATATACATTTTTAATTAATTACTGAATAAATTACTTTGTCATATAATTATAGCACTTAATTTTTAAAGAATTTTTAGTTTAAATTTCTAAATGAAACTCGATAAATAAAAAGCTCTTTCACATATTGTGTCAGAAAATGAAGTTCCCATTTTCTTTCTGGAAAGAACATGCTGTAGGCTTGAGCTTTGAAGGCATATCGGTTGCTAATTAAGAGTTAAGGATAATTACAGAAATTCGCGTGATTTGAACGCAGAGATTTCCGTGTTATCCGTCCTATGCACAGCTTATCACTCTGAGTAATCTCCGTTTTCCATGCACCTCTCGTTTCCGACCACTATATCGTATAGTATGAGAATCTCCTACTTCTTTAAAGGAGTTATTAATGACAAAGCTCGTGTGCAAATATAGGTTTTTGTCGACGATTTTTTTCTCTACTGCACTTTATTTATTATCAAAAGTTCGTCCTACATGCTGAAAAGAGCTGTCTGTAGATTTTTAAATCTAATTTACTCATTGAGGAATCCTTGCTAAGTACTCACAAGGAAATTTAAATATTGGGGTGGAGAATAGCTGGATCAGTTAACCTGCCGTAACAATTATCGAACAGTTAGTGCAGTATTTGGTTGTTACACGTTCTCTGCTGGCTTATTCGCTTGCCAAATTTATATTCTATATTTTGTGAAACTGTGACAGTATTATTATAGGCTGACGACAGCTCAAGAGGCTACTTGGGGTAACGCGAAAAAGTAAATAAATTAATCAATGATTTGGTAGGCCTTTTTTTGGCAATAACCGCTTCTCTAATAAATTGGTTATAGCAAATAAAAGAGCCCAAACGTTGCGATGTTCGTATGTATTTATAAGTATGAAGCCTTGATTGAAAGTGGGGATGCAGCGGAATTTTGTTATGTATTTATTATCTTAGAAAGAGTTCCGCACCTACAGAAACGTTGGAAACCCCTGTTCTCAGTATTGCAAAATGTTAATGACAAAGAAAAATAGTAAGGCGACAAGGTATGTGCGTTCATTCTATAGCATAATCTTGCACAAAGGAAAATGCTTCTTGAGGTATTAAAGCAGTTTTATAGGCACGTTTAGTACTTATTCAAATCTCCGAAGAAAAATATTAAACAATGAAATATTTATAATATTTAATGTGAAAAGACTAAATTTAAGATAGCGGAGATGGAAATACACACGGTAACAGAGAAGTGCTAGGCATTTAAATTCTCGGTATGAAATATGTTAAACTCAGTTTACTGAGATATTCAAACGATTTCCCTTCTCGTCATCTGAAATTCCTTTGCTTTCGACGAATAATTACTAAATAAAAGGCAAATGAGTAAGGGTAGCAAATTTCGCAGTACTACACAAAATGCAAGAGAGTATTAGAGCGAGGAATTCATCTGTGATTAATTTATGAATACCAAAATATAATAGATGCCAAGTCATACGCACCGTGAAATATGCGGAAAAGAAAAATATAATTTCTACGAAAAACGCGAATAAAATTTAAAATTTATTTGACCAACAAGACATGAAAACAATATACTACTAATATATAATCATGCTAAAAAGATATTAAAATATTTTGTTCATGTTTTATCTTCCTCCTCCACTTTCTTCTTCTTTATTTATTAAACCGTTGGCTACACCTAGTTACGTGGTGATGCAGCGATCGTAGCAAATTCGGTCTTGTTATATTAAAATTCCGTGGAAGACACATAGTAGAATTCCATTAGTATATATGCTTTCAACAAAGAGGTTCATCAAACTTTGGCGTCTAGAAGATATCTCTCTGCGGAAAAAAAGGGTTTCAATTTTCTACATCAACACCAACAAATATGGAAGGGCACCATTGTGATGCAAAATTGTTTAAAGTATGTCTTATTATTATCTCCGTGGCTAAATAAATAGCTTTGTGGATACAAGAGGGCGGAATATCTACATTATTACAAGTCGCCGAAATTTCCCTAAGCCAGTCTTATCGAAACCAGGAAAATGGACAAGTTGTTCAGTATTTTCTTGCAAAATTTGGTTCATCCACACGCTTATTATCACTATTAGGTAAAAACAATGGATACGCTCATATTCTCTATGAATTAAGGGCTGCCAAATACTTGCTGATAAAATCAGTTTATAGTAATTTCTTCTATAACTCGCAGGTCCTTTTCAAAAGCCTCTCAAACGCTCTCATATACTACTCGTACTAGCATTGATCAATAAAAAAAGTTATGAAAGTGTACAGCGTAACACAAATAGGCACTATCATGATGGAATATATATAGTGTATGTATATACAAAATAATATTACAAAATGTGAAAGCTGTATTTTGTAAAGCATTGTAGTTCTTCGTATGTGGTTTTTAGAGCAGATAGAAAAAACGGGCGTTTGTCTAGTGTTAACGATAGGCATTGTGTGTACCATTTGAGTGCTACCGTTTACTTTTCAAAATAACGACTATGCAACTGAAAGCATTTTGCGTGGATTGGTTAATTGAGACAAAATCAACAACTCAGGTGCAACGAAACTTCACAATTTGTTCGACCAAAGCTTCAAGAACCGTAACTAAACGTCGCGTTTCAACAAGATGTGGCGCCCCCATATTAGTCTCTTAATGTTAGGAACATTCTTGATAGAGAATTTTCTGGGTTGGTAGAGACGAAGGCTGTGATGGCCAACACATACTCAGAATTTAATCTCACTGTTTTAAATCCAGCCTTATGAAATGGTCCTGTCTGTGTGTGTGTCCCCTACTAATAACTTGCACCAATGGACCGATTTTCATGAAACTTGATATGAGGCTCGTGCTGCCAGGGTCCACCTCCGGGATATATATTATTTGGAGAAGATTGAAGTCCCGGGTTCGATTCCAGGAACGTTCTTTTCCAATTTGTTTTACATAGGAAATGTCAAATCCATCATGCAGAGATGTTTTCTTTAATACATTAAAATATCTTAAAATTGTGATATCGGAGCGAGGTTTATACTGTTCTAAAGGAAAAAGAATGTAAATTATAATTATCATCACAGAATTTTGATAATTGATCATATATTCTTGAATGTATACTAAAAATAGCATTTTTGCGTTTTAAATCTCATTTTATGGGATTTTTGCCATAGAGACGATTATTACCGAACCTGGCTTGACCATAGACAAGTTAACAAATGGGTTATTTTATTTTCCGCTCGACTACTCTTCAGCAATGGACAGTTGATCCAGACATATTAGCGTATAAACGGTAAAATTTATTTAATTCGTTTATTAAGAAATACATGCAAAATGTAATGTCAGAAAGAGATTTGGACATTGTTTTTAGTATTTCAAAACTGATAATGTTCTATTAATTTGTTTTACATTTTTTTTGTAGAATTGATAAATTATAAACTACAAGTGGTATTTATGGTGTGAGAATTTCTTGGAATGACTAACATATACTGAAACATTTCCTGTCAATATAAGTAATGAATTAGAGACGTCAACTTTGGGAAACAAGCCTGCATTAGTCCTGGTTTGGATTTCTTTTTTTTTCTGTAGAAGTACGTAAAAGACATTAAGTACACTAATCCTATTGTAGATCTTTAGGACTCACATAACAGAATCACATATGTCATTTCCATAATCACGTCATATATGCTTTAACATACATACATAGTATACAAATGATTGTTGTTTAGACATTGTCACAACACTTAAGGGTATTCACATGGAAATTATGTAAGAAAAACTTCCATCTTTTCTGAATTTGTAACAGGAAACAAAGTAAATACGTATTTATTAGCTTACAGAATATTGATGTTTAATTTTGTAACATTATTTTGTACACACACTGTAAAACTGAACGATATAGTTTAAACGAACGCACGCCATAAAAGAGGGAATTGTCATTACTTGATGTATCATTGACTACTAAAAATTTCTTCCCTTTTCTGAATTGGTGCATTGATAAACGCATTTACATCATTTATTATGATGGCTAAATACTGCAAAACGATACATTAGAAATGATGCCAAGGAAATATTAAAATTTTGTTTTACGGATTTATTTTCTAATTAAGCAATCGAAAATTATTAAAACATAGCCCACTTGAGTTATGTAGCTGTGAATTTTACGTTTATGTTCTTTTCTTCATTGTAAATAATTCATTTCCTTCCGCTTCCAAAATTCTGCATGAACACTTGAGGAAATTAAATGTATTTTCATAATCACAGCAGATATTATTTATTTCAATTATAATGAAGATTTTTGTTGACAACAATTAAATAACCACGCAAGAATATTTTTAATTTCAAAAGCGAATTACGACTTTCTTATTTGATTTTTGATTTAATGGATAACGGCTACTTCTTATATAAAAATGAATTTACAGGAAAGATTTAGTTTACTAGTTCTACAACTTATATTTGAAGCCTTTTTCGGTATGACTAATATTTAACTAGATATGAGGGAATGTTCGTTTATATTTCTAGTAAAGTGGTACTCCTGATTGAGATATGCAAACAATTTGTCATTTTCTTATTGCCTTCACTCAAAAGTCCTAAATACCAAATTTCATGAAAATCCGTTGGGTAGAAGCCGAGAACGACCATTCGTACGGACGGACGTACAAACCGAAACGAAGCGCGCCTAAAAACTATTCGCTCTAACAATAAGATGGATTATTTTAAGGCTTTTAGGTAAGCCATATTAATGGGCTCCTAGGCCACACAGTGTTATTCAATGGCCGGGAGAATGTGTAAAAACAAGCAATTTACTTGGCATTCGGAAGCAGATTCTTCAGTAAATAAGCAAAATTTTTCTCCTTTCGCTAAGAAAAAGTTTTTGATACCCGCTTTTGCCATTTTCTAGCATGATTAAACGAATAAATCTAGTGCGCAATAAATAATTTTTGATGGAAACTGTACTGAACTTGTCTATTTTGCTTGCTCCACAAAAGGGGTCGGTAACAATTTCTGCACGGCGGGCCAAATTCGTAGTTGTGAATACTTCTGAGGGCCGCATTGGAAATCAGAAGAGCTTAGGCGGGCCGCATGAGCATTTACATCCGAAGTCATCTAAATAGAGATTCTGTGGTCTCATATTGCTAAAAATGAGTAAATAATTTACTAGCGTTAAAGTTTTGCCTGACAAGATTTTGAGATTTTTATTTTACTGAATAAATAGGAATCTTTCTGTTAAATTGTACCGAACGCTTTTTCGTCGTGGCTTCGTGGGCCGCATAAAGCGCTCTCGGGAGCCGCGTCCGGCCCGCGGACCGTAAGTTGCCGACGCCTGCTCTACAAAATCATGCTTAGTTTAGTACATTTTTATGCCTGTTAATTTCGCTTACCTATCACATACTCACTATCAAAATGGGTATTGACCAAAATCGAAGAGTTTTTGGTAATTTGTTAGTGATTGAAGTGAACAGAGATACAAAACATTTTTCACTAAATTAATTAAAGTACGGTTCTGTCCAATTAATGGCTATTGCAACTCTTTTTGTTAAAGGACGTTTATGCGAACCAGTCGTTTATTTCAACTACATGCCTGCGGTACCCATTGGTAATTTACAGGTCGCTGTTGGAACAAAAGTCCGGCGTGTTATTACCGAGTTTGTCTATTCCCTAGGTAAAAATACGCATCTGATTTATCCAACCGTTTCATTGCAATAAGACCTTCGTTATCAAATATAACACAAATTTTTATCCTTAGCATTAGCAGAACTAACTCACTTGGGCATTTTTACGCTCTTAGCCTTTTTCTGGATAGAAATAAGATCAAACTTCTCTTTTTCAACGGACAAAAAATTGTGTGAGAAACATTTTTTTCATAATGTGCGTTCTCATACGACATCCATTCCATTTATCTACGCCCTATCTTATTTGGCTAAGTAAAATATATTACCCCTGACTACATGATGCTTTTTATGTTGATGAAATGTTTTATAAACCCAATAAGATGTGTTGTGTAGGAAAATATTTAAAAAATCTAAATCATAGAGAATTGGGTTTCTATACTAAACGCCATTTTATTCACAGGCGGTGCAACAGGAAGCTGACACAATCTATTTATAAAATTTATGTGCCATATATGACCTGCCATGCAGTAAGTTATGTCATTAAAAAACCATACTAGCCCTGTTTGCTTATTAAAATAATACAAGCTAACATCGTTTAGTCCAAGCAATAAAAGTTTACTTAGCGTTGAAAGAATTTAAATTTCAGTTATATTAATAATTTATCCTTAGGCAGTTAATTACATTTTTAACAATATTTATCACAGTTGGGTATAGTTTCGAGGAATTACAAAAAATATTACAACTCATTTAGTGCTTTGTTTTGAATAGTAATAGTATTCCATAAAATAGGTAAACCACTGTGGATATAATTCATGTGTAAATAGGTAATGCGAAGTCCCGGGACCCGAAACATCACCATAGATTTAATTTCTATGTAAATTAGTTTTGGTGTAACGGCCATGAATTGGGTATAAGCGTAGGTTTCAGAGAAAGTCAATGAGGAATTTATGTTTTGTTAAGTTCATCCCTCATCTGGAGAAATGCTTGAAGTGTTGTGTTATGCCTTCAGAAAAGATAAGTTTTTGAGGACGCATATGCGATTTCTGCATATCGTCCTACTTGTATGACCGAAAATAAATTCTGTACCCTTGTGATACGCTCGGATAAATGATATTTAAATATCTTTAAATTTGAAAATTAATATTATATTATTTTTCTGATAATCATACATTCTGCGATCTTTTATTATGGTCATAAAATGTCCGTAACCAAACAATAGCTTTTCAATGCATTTACGAGAGAACGTATAGGTACGGTCCTACCAAATCGATAAGTTACTCATTGCAAATATGGAAAACGGGAATAAATTATCCAACGGAACGCAGTGGTTCCTTCGGTGTTGAATAACGAGCGTTAGGCCATCGATGGAAATGTGTTTAGACGTTTTACAATCCAAAAGAGAATTATCGAGCTCACATCAAATTGATAAACCATGTTTCTCCAATAACAATAAGAAGGATGGGAAAACCAGATACGCATTTTGGCAAAAAAGTAGGCGTCATCAGTGAGGATTCGTCAAGAGTAGATTCTAAAACCTGAGAGGTTTTTAACTGAAAGGCGCTAGTTTTAATTTGTGTTGAAGAGACAGAGTTTATCAGTTTTTGTTTTAACATGAATATATTTCATATTTTAGCATCAAATGCTGAAGAACATTTACCTTTGGCAACATTGAAACCATAAAAACTTATGTCCGCTGAAATTTTTTTATAACAGAGAATAGAATATTTAATTATGCAATGTTAGCCTCCATAGGAGGTTCATTTCAAAGATTTGGTACGGTAAAAATAAACCATTCATTTAACTGACGTATTTTTTAATAGCTCAAAATGAGCGGAAGTGCCACTTATGATCGTGAGATCTTGGTTAGGGTTTATGTAGCGATAATATTTTATATTTTAAATTTTAAATAAGATATTGACGATGTCTCGGATGCAACAACTTGTAAAGTGGCAAAATATATGTGTAGCCGCGCTGGCACCTCCATATTGTTAGCAAGTGGTTCTATCTACAATTAAATTAGACTCTGGGAATGGAACTTAAATTTGCCTACTCTGCGTTCCCGAATTTTGATCATATAATCATAATTAGTATGCAGGTGGCTTTAGAGTTTGTTGATATCCTTAAAATGATTCAACATTCTCTCTTCAGTTGTTGTACATGAACTATTATATTTATCGGTATCTTATAACATTATTCCTTTACAAATTCGAGTGCTAGACGATTTTCACAAACTTAACACAGTAGTAGTATTTAACTGAAATGAATTTTGCTACAAATTTTCGATTTTTGCGGGTTTTATGTCCGCGATTTCACTTACACGTACGGAAATTATGGCAGAAATCAGCAACGTTCGCGGATGGTAAATTTCACTTATTGGTACCCGTATAGAGCATCAAAATCTCAAGTAAGGACGTTTAAGCGCTGTGATTAAGATCTGTTTGTGAATATTATAGGGCTCGAGGAGTTTTGCTCCATCTTTTCAATTGCATCCCTACGGAACCTTCATTTTCCACGCACACCTGTCGATTAAAGACTCAGAGAGCTGTACGAGTTCATAAAAAATAGTAAAACATATCGCTATCATTTGCTGATTCCTGCCTCTGCTTATCCGGGAGCGGGAATGTGCGCCGCCCCGTGCTCCCGAACCGCGCCCCGGCTATATAGGTCGATACGATCGCGGCGAGAATAGAAGCGGTTAAAATTAAGTGTAGAAGCGATCGTTTCAAGGCGTCCCTTTCCCCCAAAACAATACACGGTCACAATGGGAAGTTAACGGGTTATGTCGGTGATTATCGCGTCCCGCCACACACACACATACAGACACAAAACACAGACGCCCGTGCCTCGATCCTGGTGACTTGTAAGAGCGTCATGTTTAGATGTGCGGTGGAAGGGCAGGAGACGACTCCTCATATCTGACGAACACGTTAAAAACTGGATGGTGAGGTCGTCTGATATGGTCGCGAAATATTTCCTCCGAGTTATGGAATTTTTACCAGTGGTCAATCTGTAAAGCGGTAGATGTTAACCAGGTGAATAAGATATTAAAACCACCAGATTCGACTTGTTTTGCGTCTCATGTTCTGCATCTTGACATCAGATTGCAATGAAAGCATTGAGGAGGACTATTTCCCTGAAATAGGTCATTTTATGTTATGTTGCTTTATAAAATGTTTCAATAATGTCACACGGAATGAAAAAAATTCCTGCTTACTTTTAACTTTTGATATTAATAGAACCACAGACAATTCAAAATAATATTTTTAATGCATTTGAATTCTCTGTGGCTCTCCATTAATAAGAAATTGCGGCTAAAAAGGAATCCTGCGCCGTAGTTTCAGGATTAATTGTTGATTCATTTCAAATGAATTAGGCAATTTTTAGTGACTATAATGATACATGTTTTATGCCTTAAGTTTCTTATATCCGGAAATATTAATTTCAAAATATTTTCACGAAAGGCTCTTTGACAACATACAAAATTTGAATAAATGAAACGAAATGTTTGACTTAGTGGATCGGGAGTTACCAAATTTTCACTAACGTATAATGTTTTCCATGAAAGCAGGTATGTATCGTTTTACATAAGTTACATTTCTCTCCACCCATTCATCAAGAGAAAGTTCATTGGACAACAAAAAATTTACTAATTTCATTTTAAGCTTGTGACAAAACCTCAATTTGTTGATTACAATAGTAGCTTATAAGTTGAGTGTAAAAGAACATAAGTTCGTGCGATTTATCAGATAATATAAATCCACGTATTGCTAGGTATTAAAAATAATTGCACGGTATACAAAATAAGCACTTACCGGCAGCCAATATATAGTAAAATTCCAGTCAAAATAATTTGTCGTAATAGTCGCATCGAATCTTAATATAATATATTTAAACTAGGCTTTCATATCTCATTCACGCCAACTCGTGTATAGTTTATCGACCTAATTATTTTTACTGGATAAGACTTAAAGGTTTTTTAATGTTAGTTCTTGGCAACCGTTACAATAATTATAATGTCTTACGCTCATAGAAACGGTTCTCTTGCAAATATTTTGATTTTTACAACGTAGAAGACAAAATAGACGCAGGAATGTGAGGTCGTGGATTTAGGAACTCAAATCACTAAAATTTGTATTGATGATGTACGAACACGGCTAGAATATGAAACCCTGAGTTCCATATAAATGGTGTGTATTGACTGTGGAAGGCGAGTATTTATTTAATTATTTTACTTTTTATAAAAATATCCGGCAAGGATTCATTGGGGAGAAATAGTCATTTTACCGATCAAGGAAAAATAATGAATTGATGCAATACATTTCGTTCTCTTGGTGGTTTTATGGACTATTACCTATGTGCTGCTTAGAGACAAACACGGTTCATTGGATTTCGTTATAAAATCACACATTCATAAAAATCTTGGCTTCCTTAAAATTTTACAAAAATTCAACAGCTGAATAACGAAACAAAAAAATGAAGTTGATGGTTTAA
This sequence comes from Tanypteryx hageni, assembly GCA_028673005.1. Lineage (NCBI taxonomy): Eukaryota > Metazoa > Arthropoda > Insecta > Odonata > Petaluridae > Tanypteryx > Tanypteryx hageni. Next base: position 22,838,267 of record CM054112.1, read on the forward strand.
TTAAAAAAATGTTCCCAAAAATATTTTTACATGATATTATTGCAATTCCTTCGCATAAAAGAAAACTATACAGTGTACAATACGTTTTTTACTAACAATCTCCTGGCGCAGGCAGTGTTCCTCGACTACCCGAAAAATAAGATCCTAAATTAAATCATAGTGATTCATATATGAAAATAAATTGCCTTTTCTATGCATTGGTCTATTGCCTGATTGATCATCGAAAGAAACTTCACTTGTCCCCGAAAAAATGCGGCGCTTTCCGACCAATGAGGCAAGAGTCAAAACTTGCATGACCGGCAGATTAGAGGTACGATTGGCCGCAACTTGCCATCATGTGACGAGGCCGCCATCTTTAATTGAAGTAATATGTCTTTCGAAAATATAGGTATAAGGTAATTTTAAGATTAATTACGCAATTTCACGGTATAATATACCGTAATTTTCCGATTATAATACGCACCCATATTTTTACGAACGAAATGCGAAAATTGTCTTATCACCATATATAATACGCTCCTAATTTTTTGTGTAAAGGTCAGTGTAACTTTTCACTAGATTATCAGCACTATCGATGCAGTTCTCGCTTTGCCGCCAAGTGATACACGTGCGAGAGAGTTTACGAGGATATCACGTTACGTTCCGACTCACTTATTAAAGATCGACACAATGTATTAAAATATGTACGCCGTGGATTGTTCCGAAGACGATACCGTATGGGATGATGATTTCGGAGAAGTGGATAACGCGGATGAAGACGACGTTCTCGGCGTTGCCATTTAGGCAAACGACGAGAGTGAACACAAGATCGCGGATGGACTATTTGAAAACAGTGAGGGAAGTGATTGTGAATTCGGAGATTTTAGTGATTAAGACAGCTATAAATAAACAAATAATTATTCTCAGTTTTGTTTTGACTAAAAAAATAAATACTATCAGAATGCAATGAAAAGTACAATTTATTTTGAAAGTCATGAGAGAAAATAAAATTCTTTTCTTACTAGAAAAAGTTATATACATTTGTTACCATTTATAATACGCAACCTAAATTTTTGCCAATATTTTGAGGAAAAACATGAGTATTATAATCGGAAAATTACGGTACATGACTATGCGACAAGTATATTCAATATTGCTAAACAGATTTTGATATTTGTAAACCTACTTAGTGAAGAAGTAGACATGCAGCAACTTTATAACAAAATCGATAGACATAATTAGCAGCGAATTAATGATACAAAATTTTGATTTGTATCGAAGTTATTGGGCAAGATTTCACATTTTTGGAGTCAGTGCTTAAAAAATATTGAATTACTTGTTTAATTATTTGCTTCTATTTTTTAACGAATTTTCTGAAGTAAAAAATGGCTGATATAATTAAAATGGAGTATTTTACATGATTTGCGGTTCTCTTGATACTTAATTTTAATTTCACTAGAACTACTATCCGAATTCCATATTCAATGCAGTAAACAGGTTTTACGAATATCTTCATGAAAGATTTCATCATTATTCTAAAAAGAACTTTCCATTTGACTGGCAATCAGCTTACTAGGAATTTGTGACAAATGTGCAAAAAATACGATTTTTAATGCACTTTATTTCACAGAAAATAACCTATATACCTTTAGATCAAAAGGGTAACGAATAATCCCAAAATGAATACATCCAATGTGTTAGAAACGAGTGAATTAACGAGATAATGTCGGACGAATAGGTCGGTTGTCCCTTTTAAGATTTCAATTTAACAAAGTACCTTAATTTTGCGATTATTATACGTGCCCAATATAGTTTGAACCCAGGTTTCCACGAGTGAATTGTCAAAATTATCATATCAGCATTTTTGATATGCACCTAATGTTGTGTTGTGTTAAGATCAATACTTATATTCCTTAAAGTTTTAAGTGAAGATGGCTGCTAACTTTTAATATAAAATATGACGCGATCTCGCTAAATTATGAATTATGTAGTGAGTATACGACATACGTGTAATATATATTAAGAATAGAGAATATTTTTACCACCAGAGAAGTATCGAGCTCGTGTTATGGCTGAAAAAAATTCAGGAATAAATTCTTCAATTTAGAAAATTGAAAAATGAAGTCCTTGTCTTAGGCATCTCCAATAGCCATAACAAGGTCATAAAAAACCAGATGCGCATTTTGGCTAAAAAGCAGCTGTATTCAGTGGTGATTCAGCGAAAGTAAATTCTAAAAAACAATCTTTGTTAGCTTTAAGTTGCTTTTTACCCAAAATCTGCATCTGGGCTTGTACAACCTTGTTATGGACTTTGGAGATACCTAAGATAAATAATTAATTTATCAAATTTTACACTTAAGCGCTTATTTTGGAATTTATATTCTTGATCATTTCTTCTAAAATCCGTCTTTATAAACACTGAAAATAAAAGAATATTCTGATTTTTTAAAACAAAAATTTAAAAATTAATATCATCAATGACAATGTGTCCGTAAAAAAACTATTATTGACGGGCTGGAAATTCTTTTGGTATTTGTTACTACTTATATTATGCATCTTAATTTTTTAATTAATTTTTACTAAAACGCGTATTATATCCAATAATAATTGCTGGTTTATGCAGGATGTGTTTGGAGGCACCAATAAATGACAAATATGTACGGCTTAGCACGAGAAAATGTCCATTTTGTCCACTGAATTTGGATATCGTCTAAAATATTTTAATGAAAACCTTTATGAAAACTTACATGCATGAAATGGAGAATACAATTTGCGTATTTTGATATTAAAAAATAGTGACTAGAATTATGGCACCAGAATTGCAGGAATGGACAGCTAAGAGAATGATGATAAATTTTTAAGCTTATGCTCAAATTTTAGAAGAGCACTTCAATGAAAATTTACATTTTTCTGTGGCATTTTTGGAATTATGATCCTGATAAATACTCCAATATTATTATGATCTTTTCCTGAATCAAATAAAAATACAGGAAGCGAGTGCACATAGTACATGCATAATATTTTACACAGGCAATTTATAATATTTTTTGATTGAAAATAACATTTCTACCATTGGATAAATAACTTATAAAATAATGTTAGCATAAAAGCAGATAGCATTCGTACTTAACTATTAAAATATACATGCGTGACAATGTAACATCATTAGAAATTACATAACAGAAATTATACATTAAAAACTTAAAAATAATAATTATGATGCACATGAAGAATTTAAAGGAAAAAATTAAAAATGAACATGACTGGTACATTGCTATTAAAAGTTATGGATTTTATTTCCACCACCGCCATACTGTAATCATAAACCTGATCAGACACATGAGGCAGTTAATGAGTTATGTCTTTCAGCTTTACCGCTAAATGGATATAAAATAACGCGAAGTAAAATCCACGGCGTATTTCCCTACCTTCAAACGGTGAAATCTCACCCTTCTGCAGAATTCCGCCACCAAAAGAAGAATAAGCGAATCTTTTGGATCAAGCTGGATGTTCTTTGGGAGTTTAGAAGGAACTGAAAATTCTCTATGCGGGGAGTGGCCTAATGCGGAACACGACGAAAATATTCAGTAAAGAAACCGGCCAAGGTGGAGAGACGTGTGCAAGGTGGGAAAAAAGTGGGAGTAGAGTCGGACGGGGGAGAAGGAGGGAGTGTGAGGGATTTCGACCTCGTAGAAGAGAAGGGGAAGGGGCAAGGTATGAAGATAAGGGAAGACGAAACGCATGCATGGGGAAGAATAGGGAGGGGGAGGAGGAGGGGGGAGTTTAAGGACGAATGAGGGGAGGGTGGGGCGTGGAAGACTCGGCCAAGCACAAGGGGCGTCAAGGAGACAATACAAAGAGGCAGTGCTTGTTGAGTGACAGAATGTAAGAGCCAACGTGTTGCATTTAAGTGCAACTCGGTGGCAAGAACCAATGGAAGTGGCTTTTCACAAGGTGCATTGAAAGGACGTGCGTTACGCAGCCAACCAACATCGAGCACCATCCCGTCTCAAGGTAATTTTATAAATAATCCTGCGCGAATCGTATTCCCCCGTGAGCCAACATGTGTACATTTTTCAGATTTGACATATTTCCGCCTATTGTTTGGCCGCTGTATTGGAAGTGACATAAAATCGTACTATATTTTATGTAAGATTGATATTTAACTTAAGTTTATTCTCCTGTCCGATTTTTACTCTCATCTAAGAATATAAATCGAATAAAATCAATTTTTGATTATTTATTTAATGTCATCATTACCTACTATTTTATTTTAATTATATAGAGATAATTTTCAACCTATATACAAGCAAATCGAAAGAAAAATCTGTTCCAAAAACCTTTAGAAATGGTATTTCCATATTTCGACGCTCTAAATAATAAGTAATAAAATCTTAGAGTAGAAATATATATTATATTTTTAATTGAAAGTTGTTATTATAATTTTTCGACTGTAATTTTAATAGGAGCAATTTTTCTGAGAATTTTTTCATGTTGATTAACGCGATTAACTCTAAAACATGTAGAATCAGAAATATGCGTCTAAAAATTTTTTTTAATGGATAAATTGGACGTTACACAAAAGAATCGAGTGTTTGGAAATCCCATAAATGGCGTAATTCTGTATTTAATAATTTTTTCGTTAACTTTCTCGGTTACATTCTTGCAAACAAAAAAGGGAATTCAAACGGCAACCTATATATCAGTGGCGGCCAAAGTGCGGTCTTAGGGAAGAAAAAAATGTGGAATGACATTTTAAGGAATTATTTCAAAGAAACGTCATTTCCTCTTCAACCCAAGAACTTTACTGAGTTTAACTTAAATGATATGTTCTTGAGATAGTCTGGCTTTCCGAAAGAATCATTTACTTTAATTATGTATGTGAACCAACTTTTTAGAAATAAACCTCAGAAATAAACAGACGGCGCACTGCACATACTCATGACAACCTCAGAAATATTATAAGATTAGTAAGTGCAAATTTGCCACCACAAATTGAAGTTGATTAAAATGAAGCAACTCAATCAATAAATTAAACATTTAATTAACTGTAATTCCAAATCCTTGAGTAATAATAACACAGAACTTGCATTAAAATTAATATGATATATTATTTGTGAGAAATCTAATTTCTGCTGTAGTTTTTGATCACTATTGCATTTTCATGAAATTATAGTAGGTAATACCTTTCCTATTTGAGATTGGTACCACAAAATAATGTTTGGCCACTACTACTCTAGACTGCACAGCAGTAAACGAACTTTTCTAGGAATCAAGGAATCAATTTTTAATTAAATTGATCAATTTTTATGTATAGAGGAATTTAGATATTCTTTTTAATTTTTAATCTCCTCAGAAATATACTTCGTAAACAACAATGTAATCAAAGCGAGAGAACGACTATTGCTTCTCAATGACCTTCAGTTCTCCTAGGGGAATAATTCGCACACAAGGAGGCAGTAACCTAAATAATATTTTCGAATCCTACTATTTTTCATACACATAATTCTAAATTGAGAATGGGACAAAAGGCATTTCTACGGAAACATTAATTTGAAGTTAAAATTTTTAAAGCAATGCAATTTTCTTAAAAATGTAGCAGTTGTGCTTAGTTTTAAAGGCATGTTGCCACTAAATAACCCCGTATTCACTAAAATCCCGTCCGAATAAGACAAAAAATGTTATATGAAATACTTCCTATAATATAATATTATCATGCTCGTCGCAACGGAGCTCGCAATTAATTTGTAGTTTGAATTTATAAGTTAGTAGTTAATTATGTCATGTTAAGAGATTTGCGTAAAAAAATCGAAATTACTACACTATAATTCTACCTGTCAATAGTTACGTAATTTGAAAATTTTTCTGGATAAAATTAAAAGCAAATTCGTTCATACGGCTGGCTCAATTTGCTAATCTCCCTTAGAAAATCCGATTCCGCCATTGCGTTCGGCCAATCACCGCAAGCTAAACCCTTTGGAATACCAATGAATAATGATTGTGAATTTTGTCCAATTTCGACTTTCCGAAAATCTTTATAGTCATTTTGCCGCCGCTAAATGATTTTTCATTTGAGTTTGCCTCTGTTCGTTTTATGTTTACACTTGGGCGAGAAAAGCCGAAAATTAAAAGGAAACGCTTTTATTAAGTGAAAATGTAGTCGTTTCATTTCATGAGGTAGAAAAACATTTTATTTTAACGAAAACCACGTCGTCATAACCATCATCATCATCATCATCTACGTTTCGGTAGGTTTTTAGTTCACCCAACCCAATCTATCCCACTCAGGGCTTACCTCGTCATAATATCATAGCCATGTCCTTCTTTAAAGAGACCTCTAATATTCCTTTCCTCATCTTACCTCTTAAATAAAGCATTAGAAAAATTAAATTAAAAATCGCATAAAATAACCTATCACGACTAATTTATGACTAAAATTAATACATCTTCATCAGCTATGTCCTGAAGTTTTATAACGCCTAATACCACCTAAGAAAAACACTCTTTTATCATAGAAGAATATTTATAAATCTATTTTTCATTGTAATTTCATCGGAATCATTAAGACCTCGCCGGACTATGGAGCTACCTTCATCTTAAGCTGCGTAAGTAGAACAACTGAATTAAAAAAATTTTGAGATTTATTTTATGCATAAATACCCATCCGGAAGTTATAAATATGGCGTCATACGTCAAAAGGATATACATGAAGGAAAGGACCGAAATATTGAGGGTATTTAAATGCAATTATCATTTATTGCGATCATAATAGCGTCTCATTTCTCTAATTAGACCTTAAAAACTTATGCCTTTTTCAAAGCCAACATCTTGGAAAGATTCAATAAAACTGGGTTTCCCACGTTATGGACCGGCGATCACATGGCCGCATCTCTTCCGCATCATCAATTTCGTTTCATATTAGTAAAAGGGAATGTAGTCGGAGTCTTTGAAAGCCGTGATTAAATATTGAATGCGGTGGATTAGCAGTGCGAATATAATGAATGCTATTTGATTTTCTAAATGCGGTATATGATGCGCTTCATAACAACAAATATCGAAATAAAGCCATCAAAATATTCGTGCAGCGATTGGAATTGGCGTATGCGGATCGCTAAGCGACTTTAGTGATTCGTATTTACATCGAATATCCATTGTGGATTTCTACTTTGTCATAACATTTACAAGTCTTTTTTTTGCTATATTATTGCTTTTTATAGTTTTCAGGTTAAAATAATGGTCTTCTCTGTGCCTAAGGAATATTACCATTGGCAAGGTATTGAATGAATAATATACTCTTCGGCAAACACTGTCCACTCAATTAATACCTATTGTAGTTGGCAGTAATAATTATTTTTTTTCGTCTAGTCGTCCTTAATTTTTCTATTAATAATTTAAAGCAAAATACCTTCCTCTCAAAATTATACACACAGCTACTGCCGTCGCGATATTTAGATTGGCGTCTTCTTTGTGCATAATACATTGTCACTTTACTGTAATTGTAAAATATATTTTCCCTACGTTATACCTGATAAATATCTCTAAAGTCTCTAATTCCTGCAAATCTCCTTTTCATAAACACCAAATATTTGATTCGAAAATAATTCTTCAACATTTTATCTTTATCATTCATCACTCACTAGCTACATTCCTTCTACGTCGAGTTAACTTCACACACACTGTGCTTAATATGAATACACTATTTGATGACAAAATGCAGAAGTAAAAAAATGAAGGGCATTTCAGATAATGTAATGTTGAACCAGTTGTTTGATCGGTATCAAAGTTCGGCATAGAAAAAATCTGCTTAGTTGCTTTTTACTTCGTAACTTTATCAGTAAACAAGCAGTGTGTTTTCCATGTACATGGATAAAATTAGCGCGTTTTATTATTTTTCATGTGGCTATACTGCCACATATTGGGTCATTAGTGCCTCGATGTCGTTTTATAAGGGGAAGGGGTACCACGTGAATGTGAGGTTAGCGTTTAAATGAGATCTAAGTTAGCATTGTACTGTGCATTACCATTCTACGTAAACATATATTTTACGTAAAAATATACATTTTTGGATAATTTTTACTTCTAAAATAGCATATAAGTTTAGAACTCAACCAATTTTCGAGTCTAAGAAAATTCACCGACCACAATTCATCGAATAAGGAATTCATCGAAACACAACTCATCGAAGCATGATTCATCGAAATGTAAATTCAACAAACCACAATTCATCGATATTTCCAATTCACTTTATGGATATGGAGGAAGGGGGAGAGCGGACTGATTATAACAATTGGAAAAATAATAAGTAAGAATAAACCATTAACATTTAAGGAGGTGTGGGTATGGGGAGGAAAGATGGAAGATTAAACATATAAAAACGAAATACTGGCATCATGGATGTCTTTCGAATTCAAATAACTCGTAGATGAATAATAAACAATAAATAAATTAAGCTCACTGGGGTGAGGGTAGAAGGAGAAAAGGGGAAAGATTAATCATTTCAAAACGAAATATTGGTATCATGGATGTTTTTCGGATGCAAATAATTCGTAGATGAATAATAAACAATAAACAAACAAATTAAGCACTCAAGGATTGGGGTAGGGGAGGAGATGGTTAAAGCTTAAAACATTCAAAATGAAATATTAGCATCATGGATGCTTATTGCTTTTCATAATATTTAATATGTAACTAGCTTATTTTACCCCGGCTTCGCTCGGGAAAGTTATTTCAATTTTTAACGGTGCGTTGAATTTTCTAGGATGCTCTCCACGTGGTATTATTTCATTCTATGAACAATTTCATCTCGTTGTTAGGCATTCGTTCCAATGCTTTTTTAAATGTTTGTACGCTCAAATTGCAAGGATAAAACATTTTTGTAGGGATCTTACTATCGATGAGTTTTTTTCAGGAATATGTCTACCTCTTTCATCAACTTGTGAATTTGCATCGCCAATAAAGTAGATTTGAAGAAACTTATGATTATGATGATTGACAGGTAACAATGAGCTAATACAATGACAGATTTGTCCTTGCACTCGAAAAGATGATTGAAAACCATAATGAGTAGACCCTAAAAAAGTTATTTGAAAACACGAATTATATTTCCTTATACTTCTAGAGAAACTTTTGATTGAGTAGAAACGTTTTGCATAAAACTAAATAATGGCTCAGGCATATCTTCAAGATTGCGTCAACTATTTTTCCGTTGGAACAACACATGACCTCCGCTTCTGTATTAAATTTTTTTGATTTAAAAAACCTGCATATTTTCGTAAGACTTCTGATATCAATCAATTCAAGAGCTTCGTAATCAATTGCAGGGTCATGAATATAGGCATTATTTCTCAATGAAATGCAGTTGGGTAATCAATTTCGTGCAGTGCGTATTTGATGTTGTTGAAGGCGATTAAGAGAATTTTCATTTTTCATTTCATTCAATCGAGAATTCCTGTCTTTCTCTATATTTAGCGAGTCACGATTCCCTTTGTTCAGTTGCCTCATTCAATCGGGCGTTTCTTGTACTTTCACGATTGTGTCGCGGACGACCTTCTCTTTATTCTCGATTGATTCTTTCACAAAAATTCATCCTATTTTTTTACGGCAACTGTCTGTAAGGAGCAGACATCATTACAGTTTAATTCAAAACTTTTCAGTAAAAAAGATGCAAAAGAAATGAATAAATATATACACGAACAAAATTATGAATAAAGAAACAAAAACAGAAAATGGTGTTATGCGATAAAATATCAATCACCGTTTTTATTTCTCATCGAAATCCAATTGGATAATCTATTTCGTATCTCTCTATTCGTATAACAGGCGTTTCTTTGTCTGGAAGATCAAATGCTTCTTCGAGGTTGTCATAATAAATTTTGTAAACAAAATATTGCAAATCGAATTTTGTTCGATTAATGTATATTTTTATTTAAATTATGAACACAACATTAAATACGATTGGAAAATATATTTAAATGATTTAACATACTAAATAAAAGATCCTAAATAAAATGGTTTCAAAATAAAATTCATTGAATAAATATTAAGTGAATGAATTAAGCGAACATTCAATGCATAATATTGGTAAGATATTTCAGTCCAACAATCGGATTTCCATAACAACATTTAGTTCATTCATGGATTTATTCCATTACATTTGCGATAATACAAAATTTTCAAACTTAAGGTAATAGGAAACGAAAATTAATGAAAAGAATAAGAACCTTCAATTCTTCCTGCATAAATGAGTCCAAGTCCGGTTGTCGTAGGACGAAATATATGTATTTTAAATTCAAATTGAAAAATGTGCTGCACTCGACTTAGGATTGAACTAAGATCTATCCTTCTGGGTTGTCGACAGACAAACTTTCCTCTTTATTTATAAGATTACTAGGGGGATGCCCGTTGAAATTCAACGGGAAAGGGTTTTGTGAAATAAAAAATGAACAGAAATATGCCTTGACTTTCTTTGAACGGCAAGAAACAAACTTTATTTTTGTTAAATTATATTTATGCTTATTGTTTGACAGTCATTTCAATAATTAAATTTTTACAAATACATATTAAAATATAACCTTAATTAATTACAGAACTAATAATAATTATCTTTTAACTATTACAAAAGCCCGTCAATATGAGAGGTATGCGTGGATTAAATTATAATTTAAGGCACTTCCCATTCTTCCTCCTTTTGTCTCTTCCATTCTCCTCCCTCATATTTTAAGTTTATATTATATTTTTTCCGATTTTTCCACATTTCATAAAGAGGTTGCTATAGTAGCTGGAATTTTTGATCTCGGATTTTTGCATTATTGAACTCAAGCTTTCAAGTGCATTTACACAGCTTACAGTGAAACAAAGTCATGAAGAACAAAAACCGATTGAAAATTTATGTGAAAAGTTTCATGTAAATTTAAAACAAATTAACACGTAGCGTAAGAACTTTAAGTCAGAAACGACTCCAATGCATTGTAATGATGGACAACTCAACATTTCTAATAGGAAGATACTTCACGCGTACATTGAAAATGTCTTTTCGTTTGCAAATTTTATTGGGCAGTTTAAAGCAAATCACTATAATTGGCAATGATTATGATAAATTTATATCGATAATTAAGCAAGATATTTGACGCATGGCCGGTGCATTTATAGTGATTGCAAAAAATGTGTCAATTAAAAAAGCTACTTATTAAGTTCTTTCGTCGTCAAGGTAAACAAAACAAAAAGCTAATTAAAATATTAGCAGTCGTATGTTCGTTCGTATTTCTTCCACGCCTTAGAAATGGCACTGCAGTAAACAAACCTATCGTTCAAATTAAGCCATCATGACTTTTCTTTCGATTAAAATGCATTCAAAATATATAAGAAAAGTTCTCACAATTGATTCCAAATACAATATCAAAGTTCATGAAATTGCTTTTAAATATAGACGTAATTTTGCTGGATCAGCAACAATGCCGCCGCCCTTGACTACGAAATTTTGTCGTCTAAAATTTATCCCAATTTTCGTGTTAATAAAAAACCTGTGGAATGATTCTAAGCGTATTCGAAAATCGATGGCTGGGAAATAAATATCCATTCTTTTAGGCGTCGTTTTGGTGCCATTCCCGTATTCATATCACAATTTTAAGTGATTTAAAATATAAATAAAAAATGTAATAGATTTTACAATTTTGATTTAATTAATTTAACAATTTTCTTTTTATATTTTTATAAGGTGAATTGGAAATTTTGATGAATAATACATTCGATGAATTGTTGTTTGGTGAATTTACATTTCGATTATTCGATGAATTGTGGTCGATGAATTTTCCGTAATGCCAATTTTCCATTAAAATTTTGAAAGTTTTCCTATACGCTTCTGTAAAATTTTTAAAACTCAAACTTTTCAAGAATTAGTGACATCAATGCGGAAATGTAAACGCAAAGTTTTAGCTATCCATCTTTTACACTTTCAGAGATATAAAAAGAAAACAAAATTTTAAATGGACCTCAACTAAAAACTCAAATCTACAGAAAAACAAATGGCAGCATTACAGAATTCTAACGCTCCAAGTTTAAGCTATCGTTTACGGTTCCGTCACAACTTCAATTCAAGCAAGTGTCCAGACAGTCGAACGGACAAACGCAAAAAATGAAACGCTTTTTTAATGTGGGAAAGGAGACCAAAAAAGGCTATAACTAGGACGTCATTTAAAATAGTCAAGAATATATCTGGTTTATGAGATATTGGAGAGGTGTGAATGACAAATATCAGAGGAGAAGTCATCTCATTACTAATAACAGGTGCTCATTGCGAGATATAAGAACATATGTAGTAAGATGGAAATTGTACGAATCAGACATATGGCATGGCTTACCCCGCAAGGGAAAGCGTCAAAGTGTGTTGTTGTTGTTAGATCAGACTCGAATTATCTTTATCGTCGGACATGGAAAATCAATGCGCATTGGGAAGAAGAATTCTACATGTGAAGGTTTAGTTGAATAGAGGAAATGAGTTGGGCGAACTAAAGAAAGCCAAATATAGTCACAGAAAATATTCATCCAATAATTAAACGTTGAAGTAAAAGGAATCAAGGTTCTAAATTTTTATTGGATAATAACATGAAGAATATAGGGTTAAATGCAGATGTTATATATATGGCTGCCGGGTAATAGAGGCAGTTAGTACTAAATATAATGATAGCCTGTAGCATATAAGAATGATTTCTAACAGAACAGGGAAGCGACTTCCTTTGAGGAATATTCTCATTAAAAAAATAATGGTGTTATGAAGATAGAGCGATTCTTTTTCATAGTAAGCGCACGAGCATCAAACTTTCCCTGGCAAAGCAAGATAAAATGAAGTCGAAAATATATAAATGTGTAAGTTTTTGAGAGAAAGTTTTAGTGAAACTTTTATTGAATGATTGCATTGTTGTAGTAGACTTGCGTTTAATATTCCCAAAACAATTTTCTGACAAAATGCGAATTGGTTGTTGTACGTATTGAACCTAAAACATCATGTCACTCTTGTTACGTGGAATTAAAATGGCGGATATAATTATCTAAAAGATGGCTTTATCCGCCTGATACAAAATGCCGGAAAATTCGTATAAACATTAAAATGACATCAAACACTCATTTTGTAGATCAGATAAAATTGACAACTTCCATTTAGCGAATGTTTCAAAGCAGTAATTTTAAGAATGAACTTCTGATGCAAGACTTCCGAATGTTAGACGTGATAAACTTACGTAGATAATACAGTGTACGTTAACTGATGAAGTGTGAAAGTTTAACACCGAGCCAATTTTCAAGGCATTTAAATTGCTGGAATAAAATTTATAACTGTGGAATATCACGGCTGAATAATTAGTGCAAATTCGCACGATCATAATTTACTTTTCTGTTATGCAGATTTTCCGCTATTCCGAAGGCAGAGGAATGATAGTACAAAACTTCTCAGAAATTATAGCGGTCCTCAAAAAAATCTTCCTATTCTCTCTGTCTCTGATGAAATGTAGCTTTTTTGAAATGGTTTTCATTTATTTATCTTTGAAGCATTCATAGTACTCCTTTCTAAAACTGCGTGTGAGCACAAAGATTGCAAGAGTAAAGCCCACGGCAAAACTATACACAGCGAACTTCGAAACGGTGTCATTGCTTATCCCTTATCTGTCCATCCATGATAAATGTCATAGATACCTACTTGAATCATTGTGCAATTTGGGTATGGCTATTTTGGCGTTACAATACAGATTTTTGGTTAAAAATGGAAATTTTACGTGGGACGTCACAGGATTCGGAACCTTTTTCTTTTGAAACCACGACGAATGTCCTGAAGTATTAGAACCCATGATTAATTTATTATGTTACAGTTATTTATTCGAAAAATTCCCTACGCACCAGAGGTTCCCAGTTCGAAAACATCAATTAAATTACATCTGCTTTGGTGAAAAGAAGTGTGAAACAAGGACCTCAAAAGTATTAATTACTTCATTACGAAGAAATGAAATCAGTTAACAAGGTCCTTTTGTTTATCGTATGCTAATATGTCATCTCCGATTACGGATATCAAAATTATTATATCATGATCTCATTTCTAGTTTTTACCAAATATGAACCATTAAGCTCACCCTTTCATTGGAATTCCATTTGTTATCAGGTCAACTCCTATAGCCATGAAATACTTGAGAAAAATATCCGCATTTCGTCTAAAGAGCAAATTTCTCAGTGGTTTATCACTAAACGTTGAAATAATCTCTGAAGAAGACTCCTTTTACGGGAGAGGTCTAAATTGCCGAATTCTTCTCTGCGTTTCTTTTACTCAGAAAAATATTATGCTGATTGTCACTAAGAATAGCGGAACTTTTTCCGGTGAGAGAAAGATAAGTTTCAAAAAAGCATATTTCCTATATCCAATTTATAAAGATATTAATTTAAAGCATAATTAAGTTATCAAAAACTATATCTGATAGGTTAAAATGTGTGGGGCATTGAATTTAATGCAATCGAAAAGAAAAAGAAGAAAACTGATAGGTTTTGAATAAAAAGGGGATTAAAGTGATTAATCTATTTTGAAGAATTCGGAAGAGGCGATTATGGATTATGCGTAATAAACTGTTTCGAGGAAAATTTCTGTAGAGGAGAGGAAAAGAAAGCGAGGCATGGATTAATAATTATTTCGAGGAATTCTTTGCAAGAATACTAACGGATGACTTTTTGAGTTACGGTAATCGAAATAAATTCATAACCTACTGCTATAAATAAAGGAGGGATTGATCGCTTATAAAGATGGCCTTAAGTTTTGACAGCTGATGAGTCAACTCAAATAGGCGTCGAAAAAGGGAAGACTTTTTGATAAGTCAGATATGAAGAAAGTTTGTCACCGAATGCATTTTGACGATGTGAAAAGGGAAAGGCACATAATGTGCGACAGGGGCCGCCGCATAAATTCGGAAACTACTAGTAGATTTTATAGAAGTTATCATATAATTGAAAGTCAAGTATTACACATTCTTAGAGTTATAGTTTAATCATACAAGGTTTTTAAACCTAATTTTATGTAAAATATGAAATAGTTAATGATACATTTCATTAATCGATTTTTCATCTTAGCTTCGCGGGCCATATAAAAATGCTCTCTATGGCCTCATAGGTAAATTGCCGGCCTTTAATATAATAATGTACCATTGATTTCAATTTTTTTTAAAGTATCTCAAGGCTTTTCTGCATATTATTTATTTTAACTTAGTATTATGAAGTTTTTGGCAAAATTACTTAACAAAATTCCTCAAAATTTCCTATATGGAAAAACATTGCTTTTGTGGTCGCATATTTTGACTAGCGAAAGCGTTCATTGCGATGGAGAAACCCATTTTTTTAAGTTTAATCAAAGATTCGATCCTTACTTCAGGAGGAGTGCGACAATTTTTACAACATATGTTTATTGCTCCTAAGATAGATGAAAACTAAACTGTCCGATAGGCTACTTAATTTATTTCGACCGTAAATGAGGTATTTAGCTTCGTTGCTTCGAGCAATTAGACACCGAAAATTCAAGAGGGAGAAATTATGTCAGAGGAAGACAATTAAAACCGATGTTATTTTTGGAGCGAAAAAACTTCCTTCCAAAGTAAAGCGAAGCGAATCGTGCCTATATTAACGCGCTTTCTCATTTACACTCCTTTCATAGAGATGATTGGATTCGTCGTCGCTCTTGCGTATTCTGCGCACGCCGATTTCCATTGCTCGTCACGCGTGTTTAACCTCCCGCTAATATCAGATCGATGCGAATAAATCACCTACATATCTTGATGAAACTTTCTCGCAAAATCAAATGTCGTCGCGCGTTGTTTTTTTGCTGTCGGAGCGCGGAGGCTAGGTGATAACGTCGTTTCGCTTAAGAGGGATTAGAACAATAAGTACGTCGTCACTACACTTCTACAACATCCCAGACTGTTTCGTGATCGCAGCAAAAACAGATCGAAGGAAGGCGGAGCTGTCTAAAACGATAGTCGCTTCCGAATTCGCGCACGGTGTGATTAGTGTGATTAGCAAACTTGCTCCCCCAATGTTCATCTTTAAAAATGACCTCGCATGGATAAAATATGAAATAAAATAAAAATAAAACTAAATAACATGAATAAGTAAATTTTATGAATAGCTCTATTTTCATTCATCTTTATCAAAAGCATTTATTAAAACATTTATGGATAATTACATTGATATATGCATATTTGTTATTATAAATGGAACCGATTGGAAAATTAATACGAAAGCTTCCGCGGTGTTTTCGTACTCCTTCCAAGACTTGCGGGATTCTACCGCGTGTTGTTTCTTCTAGTGACGACTGTTTCGCCTCCATTCCAGGTGGCATCTTCAGGTCAGACCTGAAGATGCCACCTGGAATGGAGGCGAAACAGTCGTCACTAGAAGAAACAACACGCGGTAGAATCCCGAAAGTCTTGGAAGGAGGATTGGAAGATTATTTATCAAGAAAATTGATTTCTTCCATCTTAAATTTATCCTCCCATTATCCAAATCGGGTAATGATTCCTTTCCATGGAACAAAAACGCGCCTTTTAAGTCTCAATGATTGCTTACGCAAAAAAACTTCAAATTCATTTGACTAACACTAACGTCCGCCAAAGTAACAAATCGGGGATATTTTCAGGGAAATAATGAC
The DNA here is from genome assembly GCA_028673005.1 of Tanypteryx hageni. Taxonomy (NCBI): domain Eukaryota; kingdom Metazoa; phylum Arthropoda; class Insecta; order Odonata; family Petaluridae; genus Tanypteryx; species Tanypteryx hageni. The sequence goes on from CM054112.1 coordinate 22,854,912, forward strand.
GCTTCTACTTACCCACGAATGGGCGATCATAACTGATTCGATGCTAACATTTTTAAAAAGAGGAAAAAACCTTATTCTTCTTCATTTCTCCGCAGATGAAAACAGCGTCGTCGAACTTTGTAACGAGCTGGAGTTCAATGACAATTCTATAAACCGCCAGAGCAACCCCGCCGCATTGATCGCGGACACGACCGGCGCATAAATGTAGTGGAACAGCTTAGATAAGGAAGTGACCCCAATGACCAATGCCGTGCATTAGAACAACCTCTGACATCGCTGCCATGCTGTCTTCGAGAAAATTGTCGCTCCTCTTTGAAGTTATATTCTTCTCCTTGCGAGTTTGTGCGTCGAAGACACTCCTCTTCGAATTGCGTATCTGCATTACTTAGGGCAAACAATGTTCAAATATCATTCATGTATTAAGATGATTGATCCGATAAAATTATTTCCGCATGGAACCACTTTTTGTCAATGAAAGAGAAAATATACGATAACGCAGGCAGAAATTTCTTAGCACTTAACCGTATAATAATCAGGGGATGAATTCCTGACAAAAATATTTGCACAAATTGTTATTGAATTCATTTTAATCACATATTTGATTATCTTTCGTTCTGATTGATTCGACGAACTCAAAATTAAGAAGAATGCGCTGAAGAAACAAGTTCCGCAAAGAGTCGTGCTTCGCTTATTTCGTATTTATAGGGAAAAAATTCGATCGTAACTTGCTCTCAAGTTGGAGTATTAATAACATTTAAAGAGTGAAAAATATTGGCGGTTAGCTAGACAACAATCTCAATTATTGAGACTAAGAGTGAAGCAGCCATGACAACTAAAATTCTTGTTGTTGAATGTGTTTGATCCAGAAAAATATATTCGAGTTCACGTTTTATATACAACGCAAATCTGTCATCTTAAATATTCCATGATAAATCGCCAAACTTTTTAAGTTGCCCTAAATTTCACATTTCGTCGGAATCCATTCTGCAAGAATAATGCCAATGTAAACTTTCAGAATTGTATAGATTAGCGGTTCCCAAACATTATGCACCTGCGACCCCTTTTAAGGAAGCCGATCTTGTCGCGATCTTCTATTTTAGCGGCCGACCTTATCATAAATCCCTTAACCCCATCCGTCGACCAATAAATGTAAAACGTGATTGGAATATTCAGTCAATATCAGTCAACTGAAATTAACAGAAAATAAAACATTGAAAATATTTCATATGCTCTGTTCCTCCTTCACGATTATCTTGAAAACCTTTCGTGACCACACTTGGGATCCCGACCTCCAGGCTGGGAACGGCTGGATTAGCTAATCTAACATTTGTTATTTTATTGAAAAAGGCAAATATAAACACTTCAGTGGCACAGCGACTTAACTACTTGCAAAAAACTTATTTTAAGTAAAAATTTGCTTGTAAAACTTGAAAAAGGCGTTAATAAATTCTGAAGCAGAAAATTAATCGGTGTTTCGCTAAACTGTAGCTTATAGTTTCTCTGTAAGTTAAAATGTTACCTTCAGATTGAAGATAAACATATGTCAAGTCATCAAATTATCTTTCTGAAGATTAGAAATAATGGTATCACACCATACCAGATCAAATTAGTATAAAATAAAATTAAAACGAACTGTTTTTTTTCTCTCGGAAGTCAAAATGATGATGCTTTTATAAATATAAAAACCAAAGTGCGGGGTTAATTCTATTCACATTTAGCAATGATTAGAAATATGACTTTAATTAAAAAGATCTTCCACGATATATTAAATTTTTCCTATATGCTGAGCTTCAAACTGCTTTCAACAATTCGTGTGCCTCAACCGAGAAACTTCGAAATCAGTTCTAATGATATTTTTAATACATAATATCATATGGCGTGTTTTTGTGGAATACGTTTAAACGCATGGATATAGGAACTGCATCGTATATCGTTTATGCGATATTACACTGTTCTGAAAAGAATACCCGTCTTCACAATCGAAACTCATCAAAACATGATGAATAGCAGTATATAAATTAAACAGTAGTGATTGGGTAAAACAACACCGTTTTATGTTCAAAACGAATATCATTAATTGAGCGGAAATACAACACGTGAAACTATTATTTTAAGTTCTACATAGTGTAGATTTGCTATGCGATCAAGTGATACGCTCCAATTTTGTGAAATATTCTCCGTTATGATATTTCCTTCAAATCATCGAAACTGCAATTGTTTGTTGAGCGCCAATAAAATATACACCCCACTGAAGTGCAAGTTTAAAGTGAAGTATATTTTGTCGTAAAATTTTAGATCTATGAAAGATCTCTACTGAGAATTCTAACGGTTATATGATTGAGTGGTATCACGCGGTTTTTGAAATACCTAATGAGATTTCTGGGAATAGTATTGTTTCTGGGAGAAAATATTCTTTTGAAAAAAAATTAATAGAAATATCATAAGCTAAATAAAATACAAACTGCGATAATGGCAGAAAGTAATCATTACTATTGGATTGGACTAATGAATTATTAGGCCAAAACAATGAAGATCAGTCGAGAACTAATCTGGATGTAGAAATAGAATCTATATGCCAATGCTGACTTATTTAACCCTGATTTTTATACGTTCATGGACGGTTTGGGTTATCATGCGTTCGGTCATGCCTCGCTGTGCTCATTGGGAAGAGGCGGCAAAAATACGGCTAGCTGTACGCATGTGGCACGGGAGAGCATTTTATGCCGCCCACAACGTCATTATTTAAGCGAGCCACTAAATTCAATACATTTAATTTCATAATTGTTTCTTCAGATTTTGGTCAGAAGAATTTTCTGGCCAAGTTGTAAAGCTGAAAATTTTATTATCATATTTTTCGGAACAGAATTTGTCGTACCTTGAAAAAATCATCCCCACCCCTGGCGTAGTAAGTTAAAGAAAATAACTTACAAATGCATCAGGGGTCTCCAAACGTTTTTACAAGTGCGCCACTTGGTCAATAAATTTTATACTCGCGGGCCACAATATAAACATGAAAAACTTTTTGAAAATATAGGCGCACAATATACAAATATGGGCTATTTTTGCATTAAAAATGATTTTGTGAATTGGATAAATTACGATATTTCCGGGAAATGTTTTGACGACACACAGTAGAAGCCTAAACAACGGAATAACGATATTTTTTCATTTTCGTTATGTTTATCGTCACAGTTATTTTGAAAGTTTTGTTAATGCTGATTGTTGCGTTATTTAAAAATCATTCGTTACGTTACGCATAACGTTTTCCAAGGCTGCTAGATTGTTATCTCTAGTAAAAAAATGACAAAGATTTATAAGAGGCTCGAGGGCCACATTAAATGGGGTCGCGGGCCATAGTTTTCGTGAGCCCTGATATAGGCCATGTATAGTACATTTTTTTATTCACTTGTCCCTTTTTGAGTAAAAATGGTTGCTAGAACATCAGTCTTTGGTTTTGGTAGAATTTGGAATTTCGTGGTATGGTATGGAAAAATCCTCTTGGCCGGCATTTCTCTACAGTCCTTCCCTGGATGTGTTTAAAAATAAATCATTAATATAACTTCTACATCCATAAAATATTTGAGTAAATAATGCAACTATTTCACACGCAAAGTTACCGTCCTCAGCGATAATTCGTCTGTCATTGACTATATTCATTTTACTGGATCAAAATGTATAGCTGGACGAAATTAATCATTAATAACTGCAACCGATAATCACAGCTAAATATAACAATCGAAACGTAACTTGATGCTGATAGAAGGACATGGAATACAGTAACATTAAAAAGATGGGATTTGAGATTCAGGATTTGATACGCGTCCCAACTTAATTCAAAGAAAGAAGCCATGACACAATTGTTTTGAGGATAATTTTCATGAAAAAAGAAAGAAAAGTTTTTATTTGGACATATTCTGCCCTTTATTAATAACCCTTTTGCAGAAAAACCAAATATCTACCCAGAGAATTTTTTATCAGCAAACACTGTCGGTGAAAAATATTACTTCTGCTGCATTTAATCTTCTATGAAAAATAATTTTTGTTTCAAGATTAAATAAAGGGAAAATTAATGAGACGCAGCACATACATATTAATAAAATGAAAAAGCCTTAGGTCTATAATATCTGTTTCCAATTAAATACCATCTCATGATAGAAAACTTTTCAGTTAATTCAAGCTAGTTTTTCACGTAGCAATGCTTCTTTTAAGGAATTGGTAACGATTATGACGAGAATTCAGGAAATAGAGATACGTTTCTTTCGTAAATTGTAAATGCCTACCTCATCTTGTGTGTTTGCTGGTAATATACATATAAATTTCGTTTTTATTCTGAATTTCTCCCACCCAAAGTGTAGCTGTGACGGTCGCATACAAATATAAATGGTGCATTAAGACACAAAAAGGTTCTGGTGATTCGTATCGAACGATATTTCTAGTTATTAAAAGTCAAGTTCATAGTCTTGGAGGATATTTTTGGATTGCGTTTAGCCCAACACGTTCAGTGGAGATTTTGGCGCCTTTTTAGCCCACTTTCCAGAATGCAAGTAGACTTAGAGTTTTGTCGTTGTGTCCGTCTGTCTGACCGTCCCCCTATCAACTTTTGAACCATTAGACCGATTTTCATGACACCTGGTGGTAATCTCTTGCTACCGGGGCCAAGCTCCCGAGGATAATGTTTGTTGCGAAGACTGAAAGTCCCGGGTTGGATTCCAGGAACTATCCTTACCATTTGATTTGCAAGGGAAATATGAAATTCATCGTGCGGGGTAATATTTCCTTGCAAATTAAAATATCTTAAAATTGTAATATCGGAGCGGAATTTGTACTATTCTCGGAAGAAAAGAATGGTGATTATAGTTTTTATCGACGGGTGTTGCTTATCGATCGTAGTTCTTCGAATTTCGCTTAAATACCTGTGTTTCCGCAGTTTTATCACTCATTACGAGAGTGTTGCCATCGTAACGACTATTGTTAGACTCGGATTCGGTATAGTCTAGTACATACACGCGTTATTTTTGTCACATAAATACGCGTGATGAATTTAGTATTCCGTTCGAATCTATTTGTAATATTTTATAACGGTAAATTATGAAATTTAGGAACACAAATAACTACTCATTCCGGTATTTTTGAAGCTATTAAATAAATGTAAGTATTAGATAAATAATTATGTGGAAAGTAGACCATATTTTCTTTTTGGATCATCTTGTTCTAGATAAAATCGCTTATATATTCGGCTTGGCCGTCCGTCCAATTTTGTGGAATAAATCTCGGGAATTCTAAAACTTAGAGAAGCCAAAGTTTCAGAATAGTTTGGTCGTTATATGTGCTATACATGATAGCAATGTTGTGGATGTAGGATTAGCTACTGGGGAGTAATAAATATATATATCAGAACTTTGCTAATAATGCTAAAACGAAAAGACGATTTTTGCAAGGAAGCATCTGTTGATGAAACGGTGTAATTTCGCGGGAGCATATTTTTAAATATCGAATTTTTTATTTTAAAGATTTTGTTGTTTTTTTCTCAGGACAAAATTATTTTAATTTACAATAGTTTCTGTGAAAAATAAAAGCACCTTATGTAACTTGCTCTGCGATTATTTCATTGCTTGTCTGAGCCATGAAGAGGTAACTTCAGCTAAATTTTGGTTGCCTTAACTCTAGAATGCTAACGATATTTTTTAGGTCCTTATTGGTAACACTGCGTCATTTTGACTCACTTAAACTTGAAATAAGAAAATATCATTAAAAACTATTTTGAAATGATTTTAATTAACGCCAAAATGTAGTAAATGTTAGAAATGTGTAAATTAACAATTACAGCACAACATTTTTTAGTACTTGCCACAGATAGGATTCTTGCCAAGTATGCAGAGAGTGAAGGTTTTCCTTCTATTGACATAATGGCACAAATGACAGTTCTTCCTTGATATTTGTCGCTCGATGTGTTTCAGGAACAATTTTTTTACTCTCCTATGGCTTTGCAAATCATAGCTTTCAGATCATTACTTAAGTTTGTCAAACTGAGTCTGCATTTTTGCCATTGGCACGTCAGGCCCTTGTGCAACTCTTGCATAAATTGTAGCTCCTATTGCTATTATTGCGCTTTACACAAATCAATCATTTCTCCTTTAAAAGTCGTAATTTTCAGCAGGCCAAAAAAATTATCAGATGACCAAGAGTAAGTAAAAAAAGAGAAAATGGCGTTGCCATACTCTCTCCTAGTTCACTGCGACACTATAAAGACGTCAAATTAACCAAGTGATATTCGAGTCATCTGTGTGAAATTCTTTTTTTGTCGACAAACAAAATAAACCATTGACCAGCTTTATAACATTTATGGAGAGCATTACGTCGTTTTATGTGTTGTTCCCCGAAAACAAACCTTTTCATACCCTTGAGTAAAATCCTCTCCATAATTTTGTCTACAGTAAAACTACGCAAAATGCTCTTACGTAATGTGAACTTATTCTCGCGAAAGAAAGCGCCGTGGCTGTGAATCCTCTTGGGTGAACGGTATACTAAAATCCCGAGCGGGGCGAAATTATGCACACACCTATGCAACTTCAATTATGCGGCATTGCTATCGCCCCATCCGCAATAATCTGAAAATGGCGAATGAGTAGTCATCTGAAGTTGTAAAACAAAATTATATTAATTACGGGGTAATTTCTGTATTACCTATTAACGCATTACATTTCGTACTAAAAACAAAAGACATGTAGGGACGCATTTTGAAACACGCTCCACACTTTTCGCAATTGTAGCCCTAGCCAAATGATTCTGTTTGTTTTATCATAACAAAGTCCTTGTTTATTATTTTTAACGTTTGCATATTCAGTAAAAATATGTTAGAACAGGCGAAAATATATGATTTCTAATCTTTAATATGTCCATAATAACACTAAGACAATTTGATCAGTTGTGGAGAAAAATATATTTTGGGACGCTGAAAAATATTCTAACTTGTTTGCCATTTTGAAAATGACGACCGATCGAGAGAAATTAATTTCAAGATGGGAAAGTAAAATTTCTTTGCTTGATCGGGAATAGTTTAACATTTTCCGGGCGTATGCTTCGACAGCTGAAGCATCTGCCCGGCATGTGGAAGATCCAGGTTTGATTCTCGCTCGAATGAGGAATTTTTATCCTTCACTCTCTTCGAATTCATAATCTTGTATACGCTTTCCAGAACAAAAACTTCAATACTTTACATTCCATCCTGTGCGATTAAGAAACTTCCCAATGTCCCTGTATGGGATAAATTACATTTTCTAGTGCACAATCGTTTCTTATAACAACTACACGTTTAAGAAAGGATTCCACGAAATTTTTTTATAATACTAGTTCGTGAGAAAGAGAAAGAAATGGTGAAGTCGTTTATTGGAATGGAAAGTAAAGCGTTCAATCAAAGTTGCTTTGATTCTGACTGATGGAAAACTCGAATAATGTGTCAATAATAACCATTTAAAAGTTTTGGAACACTAGATTCGCATTTCAGTTACGTATCAATCGTCTTCAGTGAGGATTTCCGATATTATTTGGAATATTAACTCAAATACAGCTTTGAAGGAAACAATTTTACCGATAATATATTCCCTATGTAATTATGACAGCAGAAAGATCTGAAATTAATGAATTTGCCCATCATTTCGTATGATAAATCAATGCTGAAATAATCATTAAAGCCATTTCAGATGTCTACAATATCGTGGTTTATGCCGATGTATATTTTTAAATATCATAATCGATGAATACTATCATATTTTAAGATGTCTATCTGTATACACTTAAAAATTTTTTAATTCAATAAATTTTAGATGGCAATTGATACCAATCATATTTAACAAATGGCTTCGGAGCATTACTTTGTGGTAAAAGAAACATCGTATCTTCTGCTAGGCAACATCATATTTACCAATCTATTTCTGCGTTTTAAGAGGTGTAGCATCTGTCTAATTGCTTTCACGTCAATATATTAATCTCTTGTGCTCAACATTTAAAAACTGGTTAATTGCCAAAATATCCTCAAAAATTGCGTTCTCTGTTAATTATTTATAGAAACAAAATTGGTTCTTTCTTTATCCTTATCCATATGGACTCTGCTATTCATATTTAAGCATTGTGACTTGTTGGCATAGGAGTTCCCTAATATTTCAATTTTTTGTTTATTTAATACCTTGTACGCATAAACTTAGATTTCTGGAATGCGACTAAAGTTGTGTGCCTTCATACGCAATATATACGCTGGATGATAGAAACGGTCATCAGTCTGTTTTTAAGTATTGGTAATTAATATTTGGCCAACTGGGTGATACATTATAAATATCTGTTTGTGTGGATCTGATTTTTCTTTTAATAAAAGGATTTTAATATAGAGATCATTATTTTACGTTTCTGATTTACCATTTAAATAACTAAAGCCCAGCTTCGAGACGGTGAACATATTCATAAAGTTACTACTAAAAAAGAATAAAGGAAAACTAAGCTATCTTACTCTTACGTACCATACCTTGAAAATCGTATTCCTGTTCAGGTCAAAGTGATAACAAGAGGGGAAATGTGCACACATCGTGCGTGCATGCATGCGAAGCAGAGGCGTTCTTTACGATTTATGCAATCATGTCAAAAAAGATAAATAAATGTCCATAAATTGACAAATGATATGCCATTAGTGATGCCAAAGAAATGTCAAATTTTGATTCGACGATTTATTTCCTAATCTGTTGTAATTAATAATAAAATCGACAATTATTTAAAATATAAATCACTGGAATAGTAGTAATATCATCTTTATGTTCACTATTACTCCTTCGTCGCAAATTACCAATTTCTTTCCACTTGTGAAAGTGTATACGTTCATTTCTTCGTTGTTGATTACGCATTTTCCTTCATTTATCAAATGTCGCGTGTTCACGAAAAAAATTATATGTAAATAGGTATTTACAGCAGATATTGTTTACTTCAGTTGCCACGAAGATTGTTTACGTTGACAATTAAAAAACGCGGGAAACTGTAAGTTCAAAGTTTGATTTTCTTGAAATCGGCTTCTCTTTCGATAAGACTGTACTGAACAAAACATATGCAATTTGACTAATTCTACAAATTTTCATTAAATACTTTTTTGTTATAAGTAATATTTTACGAGATATAAATAAAAGTTCATTTATTGTCACCAGTAAAATGGAACTCCAGATTATGCAACGTAAACCTTTTATGTAATTTTCTTAGTTTATTTGCCTTGATGTACCAAAAACCAAATTTCATCAACATCCTCCCAGTAGTTTCTCAGATAAAACATGCGGACGGACACAACCTGACCATAAGGCCTTCTTTTTTACTCTTTGTAAGGAACGCCGAAAAGTGTAGCAGAATATTTACTGAAGCTACACATATAATATTCAGTTTTTTTATTTGAGAAGCATTTAAACGAAACAAAACTCAAAATGTTTTTCAAAAGTCGGAGTATAAATTTTTCGGGATACTGCAGGATAGTGCTGAGAAGTGGTTTATATACGGTGTAGGTTCCTCTTGATATATATCGAAAAAACATTTCTAGAATGTTGGGCCTGCCTTGCAAAGCGTTTTCCAATAAAACTGTTTCACAGAGAGCGATGCGTTCCTGGATTGAAATTTTTTAGCCTGATACTTGCTTAATTAATGGTTCTTCTGCCTATAAACTGTTGAAAAAATCGGATAAACATTCTAGTTATTAAGTAGGCGTTATAATAGATTAAGCACCGATCCTTGGCTCTATAAAAAATAGATAAGAAATTTAAAGAACCTTCTGGAAAGTAATAAGTAGAGAGAAAATTTTGTTATTACCGGGACTCGAAGTCAGAATTTTTCAGAAGTTTTTTTCTAGTCCAGAATATATCTACATGCAAAGAACTCACATGAACGATACTGACACCCATAGTCTATTATACTCCCGTTCAATCATTATCAATCGAGGTATTGGAATAATCTCCAATTTATTACTTAAAACTACTAAAACTCTGAAGTATGAATGTGAGAAATATATCTTCGGTGAGGGAGGTTGAATAAACAGTAAGCGTTTTGATAGAAATCCCATATAGTGTATTGTATTTTGATAAATTAAGGATAGCACTGTTGGCTCATATCACTAACCGGTAATATAAAATAAGGTTTAAAAAGATATTAAAAAGTAGAAACTACAGCAGCAAGGTAAATACGACTCTCACTTCAACATATGATGGGATATTGCGTCGGAATAAGAAAAAAATTCATATCGAATCTTTCCTTAGTTTTGTCACGTTATATTTGCAAAAAATCGTACTTCAGCTGAGCATATCGAAAGTATTACTTTTTTACCGAATGTAATTGTGAATGCCTAATTCAAAATATTGTAGCTTGATGTTCTCAAGATGAAAATAAATGGAATATTTCAAATTTTAAAGCGTGAAATAGTAAGTTATTTAATATTCTGCTGCATAGGCCGACCTTTGATGCATATTCTGTCGTCACGATGCCGCAGGAGTGAATCTGTCATAACCAATATTGTCTTCATCATGGTCACAACCAATGTCGAACGGTTTGAATGATCCATTAGAAATACTAGAGAATTAAACAGTAAAAATTTCTGAAAATTCGATACATTTAGTAAAACGGGATAATGAATGTTGCTTTTCCATTTTATACATTTAATCTTTGCCTGTAAATAAATAAGAGTTTTTTTTCAAAGTTAGAGGAACAGAATGATTCATTTCTTTGACTCGAGGAATCTCGTTGCTTTCCAAATAGTTCGTCATGTCGTTTACTATAACACATGCAGTAAAGGGGAAAACGAATTCCATTCGCGTGGGATTCTGGATCAAAGAATGATTTAAAATCTTATATGGCTGCAATTAATAGAACCGGTTGTTGGAATAGGATTAATCGATTGGGCACATTTAAGGATACATGTAGCACGAATCCGCGCCAACCAGACTAGATATTCATTCTCGAAATCACATATCCGTGCCAAATACTTCGTCATAGCATGAATCCATGAACTGATAGAACACATTTCTTGCTCTAGCTATGAAGAATTAATGAGATATTAACTTTAATTGGCCGGTTTAACAATACATATATATTTTTCGACATTTGTTGCATCCTATAATTTTATGTTCATTTTAACGTGAGAGGCAATTTGTATTTCAATCTTTACCCTTTCCCAGGCAATGGCGTGTTTTTGCCTTCATCGACAATGCACATTTTTCACATGAAAATGTCGATTTTGAGATTGACAAATTCCATTTTTCTGCTTTCTACTGAATAGCTGCAGGAAATAATTCAATGCGATATCTTAAATGGTTGACTTACAATTAAATTATAAGTAAAATTTTGCATTTAAGTAGCAAATAATTAAAATACCCTGCTATGAAAAGGATTAAAGCATAATTAAAAGAATAAATTGTATTTTTGTCTCATATGTAGCTACTTTTTTCTGTTATCTTCAATTGTTGTTTTTTATTCATAAAGGTGTGCGATCTGCACAGACAATGAGGATTGGTAAAAATGACAAAATAAAACAGATTAGATTAAATGTGGCATCAACTGCACAAAATATGTCAGAATGATGGGTTTATCTCGCTAGGCTTGATAAAATACATCTTAAAATAGGAGATGTTTACATGCAAACACACGTAAGAGTTCATATTATCCCTCTATACGTTTAAGAAACTTGATTCCGATTGATAAACACATAACCGTTCGAGAGTCGGCAATATTTTGTTTGATATTTCAGAGATGTAGCCGTTGACGTTTACAGTATAACCTCAATATTACAAAATCGGTTTATACAAAAGGCTCTTCTATAAGTAGTGCATTTAAATCCCATGGAAAAAGTTAGGTACATGTTGCTTGTTATAATAAACGCGAAATTTTACAAACCTCAATAAAAACATGAAATTTAAAGTTCCTTGAAGTTTTTGCTAACGAGATTTTCCAGTAATTGTGTCGGAAGCACTGCTTTAGTTTGTTAGAAGGCAAGGTGTGGATCAAGGGTTTTCAACTTTTCTCGGTTACATAAGCCTTAGAGCATTTTGTTAACAGTCGTGAACCCCTTAAGGCATTTTTTAATGTTCGCATTTCTCTTAGTATATTTTAAAATGACAATGAAATGAATAACTCATGTATTAGGATAGATAACCAATGAAATTAATGGTATTTAGCGTTACTTTGTGGAACGATTCCATAATTATAAACTAGGAAAAGAAAAAATGTATTGATTCACAGACACAATTTTAATACGAACGGTTTCCTGATGATGTTACCTTGGAACGAAACCATCTCGTATTAAAGTTGTTTATGTGGATCAATACATTTTTTCTTTTTCCAAGTTTATAATTAGATAATCCATGTTTATAACGTTAAAATTCAGTTTCGGCGTTTTTTATGGATTATAACGCTATTCTTAGTCGTACTTTATCAACTTTTGATTGTGATGTCATGCATTAGAGACGTAGTAAGAAGAAAATTGACAATAATAAACACTTTGGCGCACCCTTTTAAAACTCTTGACGTGCCATTAGGGATACGCCTATCCCCGGTTGAAAATGCCTGGTCTAAATGTAAGTTAATCGAAATAAGAAAAATAGACTGCAAAAAAATAATTTTCAGGTGAATTAACATGGACAAAGAACCGAACTGCTATTGCGGTCAGAGATTGGATTTTTCGGAGTGGCAACGGGGGTTCCAGGATGCGTTCAACTAAATAGAAATCCTCTACGTTATCCGAATGAGTCATCTTTCTGATTATTAAATGAAATACAATCAAAATATTACACCTATTAATATATCGCATTTTAATATACTTCAGTATTTTAGGCATGTTATAGAACAGAGGTCGGCGACCTTATCTTCATGGCGGGCCACATTCGTGGTTGTGAATGTTCTGAGGGCCGCATTGTAAGTCAAGAGAGCTTCGGCGAGCCGGATGAGTGTTTACATCCGAAGTCATCTAGAAATTCTGTGGTCTAATATTAGTAAAAGTCGTATCTAAATAATTTAATAGCGTTAAAACATTGTCAGAAACAGTTTTGAGACAATAATTTTACTGAAAAAATACGAAATTTTCGGCGTTATATTTTACCGATCCCTTTTCCATCACGACTTCGCAGGCCGCATTATGCGTCCTCGAGGGCCATATCCTACCCGCGGGCCGTAGGTTGCCGGCCCCTGTTATAGAAGAACATTTCTTATATCAGCCCAGGGCCGGCGGGAGAGCAGACCGGGCGTGACCCTTCCCAACGCCACGTGCTGAGGAAGGTCATTCCCTCCTTTCTATCGTCCTCAAATAATCCCACTCAAATAGAGTATACTAGAGAGTCTGTTAGATGCTTTGCATGTACAATAGTTTTCATTTGATCATTTATAACGAAAATATTATTGTTGGTCATTTGCTTTCAAATATCATAATAGTAAGACCAGCAAAACCTTTTAAATCGTTAATTACAAAAAGGATTTGCCACTAAACAACATTATCTGTCAGTATGTTATCATTAGCTGTCTTTCCGGTCGAGAAGTAGTTTCTCTTTGAATTTTTAAACACTTTAATTTTACAGATGATCTAAAACTGTGTAATTAATAATCAGAAAAACAATTTATAATGTTATACATTACTTTTATGAACTAAAATCTTTTGAAATAGATCTTAATGGAATAAATATATAACGGTTTTAAGTAAAGTATTAATTACTTACCATTAAATAAATGACTAAGATTTGGAATCCCGGGGTCACCGTTGACGATGCGATTTTCGATTTTTTGTTTTACCAGCAAGCAATAAGGCCGTGATGGAATTTTCGTATTGTCTACCTTTTCCTTTTTCGACATTATTTTTATTATTATTGGTAACATTTATGGAGGAACATTTTGCGCGAATTCACCGGGTTGGGTAAGTTGGTTGAAGTGTTTTGGTTCATAATAGGATACTTATTAACATTGTTTTATTGAAAATAATAAATATATAGCAACGGTAAATACATAAAAACATTTATTTGACAAAGACAAAAGAAGATCGACAATCGCAGCAACACGGCAGATCCCAAGATTCCAAAGCTGTTCCACATATTTTTTAACTAAATGGAGGGCCTGTGAAATTTTTTAAAATTCGGAGTTCATTCCATTCTATTCAAGCTATCTCTACTATAATGAGTTGTAAAATGCAAATATGAAAAATCATATACCAATCCCCATTGGTTGGCATTTAATCTTAAAAGATACTATTTATCTGTTTGCCGATTTGATGAGCTCTTAGTTTTATCGGGAATTGCCAGAAGAGATTAATTAGCAACGGACGATTATTACGAAAATGAAACAGTAAGGAAGATAAAAAGAAAAATTAAGAAAAAAATACATAAGTGATATAGACGTTCTTACGGATAATAATGTATATAATCGTTTGTATTAGTGGAAATGCTTCCGGTACGTATGCGCCAGAAATAAATAAAACGTACATTGTTTATACCTGTTGCTACGAACAACAATAATAGTTTGTTTATAGTTAGTGCTACAATAAAAGTTCTGGAAAGGTACATTACTTAACTTTTGAAATAGTTAGCCAGATTTATAATTTTTTGGGTGATTGCGCTTTTTTGAATAACCTTCGTGTTTCTTTCTTCCCTACTTTAATTTATAATAGGTATATATGATTTCTTTGAGTAAATATTAGGTATTGTTTATAACGGTTGTCAAGTAACTTGTTAATCTAACAATATGCTCATATTTTATTTAAATGGGAAAAATTAAAAGTGAAAAACATTTAAAAAATGAAAAATGTAGTTCAAATCGCTTTTTAAAAACCCTCCTATTTCGCTTAGCTTTTCATTGCGGTAAAATTATACCTTCATCTTGCTTCTATTTTCTGTAGTTGTTGCGTTATAAATGCCCAAACAAGCTAACAAATTCTTCAAAATATTGTTGGTAGAGATAGAGATAGGATATAGGATATATATAGGATACTAGTAGTTGGTTCTTGCATACTGCAAGCATTTCATCTCACCTTGAGAAAACATTCATTTTTCAGACAGAAATTACATCATTACAAATAGTATTTTAATTCTAAAGATTTCACCTCCGCAGCGATTTTCGTTTTTCCCACATGTAAAAATAATAGTTTAAAACAATCCTCAAATGTTGCAATTTTAAAAATTTTACACTAACTTCATTATGATGTACCAATGCTACACATTTTAGCCAAATTTTAAAGTTGTAGCACTTCTAAAAGTAAAATAATATTTTTCTAATTGTATAAATTTAAATAATTTTTAACGGCCGCCTCAATACACATATGGTAAAATTGAAATATTTATTTGTGAAAATTCACTACTTTGTAAATAATTTGAAAATTTCAGCTTCCTAGCTCATCCCTTAGTACCTAAACAGTTATCTATTTGTTTAAATTTTAAGAATTTTTAACTGCCGAACAAATAAAAATATCAAAATTTGTTTAATCCCTATTTCGTTTTTTTTAAAGAATTCTACATATAAAAAACTTTCAACTCCGTAGCACATTTGAAAATACATAAACCTTGAAAATTTGTTTAAACAATTGCGAATTTTTAGCGGCCGCATTGTTGCACTTTTTCATGATGTTTCGTTTTTTCTAGTCGGTTTTGCACAAAATCCTACCTATGAAAAAAATTTCGAATCTCCAGCTCATCTGGAAGTGCCTAAACATTAGTATCATCCTTGATGTTATATCCTCTGTAAGAGTTGTCGATATATAATGATATTATATAAAACCTAAGATACTTCTACAAGTGCTACAGAGCTGACATTTGGCATGAATATAGGTCATTGGGTAAAACTTTATAAAAAATCCGAAATTATAGAAAATGTTATATTTAAGGGGTATATTCCGGATAGATGCCGTACCTTTGCAGAAAATGAAAACTATTATCTTATTTAAATGGGTAGTTCAAATGCTGTCGCATTGGTTTATTTACGAGTTAAGATCATGGTGTATGGTGATTTTTTAAGCGCTTGCAATAGGCAAATACCGAAAACTCGTAATTAAAACGAAGATAACATTCAAAAGCTCTGATTTGTTTGTTCATGAAAGCTAAAACAGATCATAGCAAAATTTACTGATTTTTCATAACAAAATCAAATATCTTTGGAATAATTTTATGATGTTTTTATACGAAATAGAGAGAAGAAGAGAGAGGAGGAAAGAAAGAAAGAAAGGAGGAGAGAGAGACAGATGGTGAGAGAGATGGAATGTTAGACAAAATTAAATGTTCCGTAAACTAGAAATAGTTTTGGGTACATTAGAATTGCATTGCGTAATGTTTTTCTTTGCCATGAAATTTCTATTCCCCTAAAACTATTTTTAACCTCTGAAGCACTCAATTATGTGAATTTTATATCCATCGAATACTATTTAGTACATATAAAAATTAGGTTCATTAATATTTTATTTTAACTTGATATTAATTTCCCGATTCCAGTTGATAATTTCTGTTTCCCATAAAATTACACGTAAAAATGGATTTTTCGACTCAGGTACAGGCTTTTACTCTCTTGCAAATTAAAATTAGAAATTACTGACCTTCGATCTTCGGACCTAAACCATTTTAAAGAAAAATAAATATCATTTCTTATTATTATCATCACACATTCGAAATCGCTCATGTATTACGTTTAAATGATATTTATTGGAAAGTTTTAAGCTTTTGAGCAACATCATGCCTTGTCGACCGTGTCATTGTTAGAACTTGATATTTTATTGCTTTGAATGCTATAATTGGAGAAAGGGAGAGAAGGAGAGAGAGAGGAAGAGAAAAGTAGAGAGACAGGAGAGAGAGAGGGAGTGAGAGATCAGTAAAAGAGAGGATGGGAGAGAGAGAAGGAGGGATAGGGAGGGAGATATAGAAAATGTTCCTTATTAGCGAGAAACTGATACTAGGAAGTCTATTTTTCAGAGAAAGAGAGAGGGGGAGAGGGAGGGAGAATGGAAGAAAGGAGGATTGGAGAGAGGAAGAGAGAAAAGGAGCAAGAATGGGAAGTGCCTTAAATTTAATACTTAATCCCCGCATACCCGTCATATTTGTGCATTTAATACTACGGGAAATCAAAAAGTAAAGGCAATTTGCCTGCGAGAATAATACACAATGTCAGTACGCACTTTCTACGTCATCATACTTGCTATAGAGTCAACAAGTCTAAATGTTGGAATAATAGAAACTATGCAGAAAGGCATAAGCTGTAATTTTGGGTATAACTTTGAAACAGAAAAAAATCTGCTATGACCGGTAATCGAACCCGGGTCTTCCACTTGCCGGGCAGATATTCTACCACCGAACTACCTTAGCAGATAATCTTTCCTGTTTCTGAACGCGGGTGTTCCCCCCCCGGCAAGTGGAAGACCCGGGTTCGATTCCCGGTCATAGCAGAATTTTTTTCTGTTTAAAAGTAATTCCCAAGTCTAAATGTGTCTTCCCCTTTGCCGGTGCTCTTTGTGTCTTGTATGGTTGAGGGCTAAACATGTTCGCTCTGCTTTCCGATTGCACCGTTAGTGAACAACGTCCTTTCGGCAGATTTTTATGGTCAGAAGGGGTCAAACCCTCTGAGATTTATGGGAGAATGTTAGCACAGTATGGTGAAAAGTATACAAGTCAAAAAAAAAGATTACGAATGTGTGGAAAGGTTCAAAAGTGAGAGAACAAATTTGCTTGACGAAGACCGTTCAGACCATCCGAGAAGTTCAAGAACAGCAAACAATGTTGATCGAGTTAATGCTCTAATACGAGAAAAGAGAAGGATTTCTGTTACTGCTGTTGCTGAAATGTTAAAAATCAGCTATGGATCTGCGTATTAAATCATGCACAATGACCTAAAATATCGCAAAGTTTGTGCTATTCACAGTAAACGTAGAGGATTGCTGCCAAAAGGTGTTCTTTTGCATCGTGACTATGCTCGACCTCATCCAGCCACTGCAACTATTGAAACAATTGAAAAGCTTAAATCTGAAAATCTTCCTCACCCACCCTACAGTCAAAACCTAGCCTTAAGTGATAATCACCTTTTTGGTCTTCTGAAAAAAGCTTTGTGTGGGTGTCAATTTTCACATGATGACAAAGTCAAAGAAGCAGTGCATACTTGGCTGCAGGAACAACAGAAAACGTTCTCCTCAGACGGCATTAAGAAGCTTGTGGACCAATTTAACAAGTGTTTGTAAAAATAAGGGGACTACATTGAAAAATGGTACTAAAAGTTTGTACATTTTACCTTTCTAGATTTAATACAAAATAAATTTCCTTAACTTTTTTATTTGCCCTTGTAAACACACATGTAGCACTATAAATAAATATATATTAATTAATAAAATTATTATTAATGTTTTCAAAATAGAAAATATTTAATGCCTATGAATGATTCCATTAATTTCAGATTCAGCAAACAATATGCGCTATTATAATGCAACACTGCATTTTTATTGGAAACTTAGCATAAAAACAAACCTTGAAGCCCTAAATTTATAAAAAATTATTTAAAACATACCTAATCCCAGTTAATCAGTTCTAACATGATCTTTATCCCTTTTGGAAAGTAAATAGAACATATTTACACTTCGATTTTATTGTTGTAGCAACGTAAACAAAATGAAACTTGACCAAGTAACGGACGTATATTTAGTTAATAAGGTTATTTTAATCCAGCAAAAAGGCATACAGAGAGACAGACGGATCCCAAAATCAATTGGGTTCATGTCTGTCTTCAGCCAACGTTATTTTAAAAATCTTAGTTTCCCCAGCACTTCTCGTTGCTTCAAAATTTTGTGCACAAACGAAATGGCACAGTGAAAATTTAAGCGATTTAAAAAAAGGGCTGAAAACGAAGAAAGCGACTAAGAGATGACATAAATTCTTGGTTGGGAAACATTATAAAATAGAAGGCGAATAAATAGAGCGAGGCACGAACCTAGAGTGAGGCATGGGAGGATTTACGGGTTAGAATCGAGAAATCTTTCTCAGAAATGACAGCCACGAATTAAAAATCAAATCGAGGCTTCAAAAAACCGACTCTACGAAATAGTCGTTTTTTAGTTTGGGAATTACAGAATGGATCGCGCTCTCCGAAGTGCTCTTTCTGCCCTTATTAAAAACACGCAGGAATTTAAAATTAATTATAAAGCTGGAACGTAGGAATAAAAAAATGAATATGACTAGGTTAGAAAAAGTAGAGGTATGCTTGGTATGGCGAAGTACAGCGGAGACTTGGTGAGGCCCTTAGCCGCTACGGTACCCGTGAAGACATATCTCGAACCTCGAAAACTCTTCGCTCGTGGCGTTATTATGATAGTGATTGATGAAGAAATAATGGGATTTATGTTTTCTGTTAATACTGTGTATTTTCTTGTTTACTTCGCACAAAATATTACTATCATATCTATTTATTTTAAATGTTGGCTTTACCCTTGTTCATGCAATAGTCGCTACTGTTTGTACTCTTGTTAATAATTTGATTGATGTGTTATCATCGAGATTAAGCCTATTTGTAGTACTAACTTGGTAATGATGATTATAACGTACATAATAATATGCATAAAAATTCAAAAATACACAACAGCTTTGTTGTTGATTTTTAACTCGAACTTTTAACTTTATTTTGCTCTGAAACTTGTCTGTTTTTAAATAATTAGTTTCATGGACGATAAAATATTGCATTTGCATTCCCTTGATAATTGTTTTGCAGAAAAATGAACACGTTTTTCACGCCAATATAACTTTACTTGAGCATTTTGCCATTACTAGCAATATTTATTATAGATTTTACATTTTTAAATGACGAAGAGTGATTCTAAGGATAAATAGCGGACAAGTAATTCTATTAGTATTGGAATAATTGGTCCACATAGCTTCTAAAAATTCTACCATTTTAAAATATTGACCTATTGCAACATTATCTGTCCTCAATTCATAATTGCTATTTTTTAATATAACAAAAACTTCACTCGGAGAAATTTATGACGCACTATAATATAGAATCAAGGAATGGTATGCATATGTAGGATCTGGTGCTTTCCCGGTGGATTGCTTGTAGAAACTTTTCTCGGGTACACAACCGGGTCAAAGTTTGATCTAGGATCAACGTTTCGACGGCTGACTCAAACTTTGACCCGGTTGTGTACCCGAGAAAAGTTTCTACAAGCAATCCACCGGGAAAGCACCAGATCCTACTTCAACCACCTTTACGGGGAGGGGACTCACCGCAGCATTCGTCGCTTCGAGCGGTTACGGAAGGAGAAAGCCAGACTCCTGAGCTCTCTTGCCTTCCTTTTGAGATGTCAGAGTCAGCCGTCGAAACGTTGATCCTAGATCAAACTTTGACCCGGTTGTGTACCCGAGAAAAGTTTCTACAAATGGTATGCATATGTTTTTTATTAGAGATAAAGATAATATTTTAAAATAAATAAATCAGTGCAATTGTATATTATGTCGGAACACATCTTGAACTATAATTATAGTCATTAGGAAAGGTATCGATTGAAAACTCAACTAGAAAAAATAAATAATAAACTTACTTAGTATAAAATGGTGGCATTTAAAATACACCTTAATTTATCGTGCGCTATGAATCATTAATTTTCGCATCGTAGAAGCCAAGTTTTACCAATAGAATACCACACACAAATGATAACAATCTTAAGCTAGAATGAAGCTCGTATGCATTTATATTTGATTCATTATATGTTACTATTGAATGTATACTTAAATGCTTCCAAGAACAGGTACGCCTGAGAAATTTCCGATTATATATAATCTTTTTGGACGCAATTTGCAGAAATTGCATGTTGATATGGGTATTTTCTCATCAAGAGTACCACCCTATCCAAAGTGATTTATACGGCATTTGATATTGTAAACAATTAATGAAATTACCATCCGAATTCCATTTTTTCTAACATTGGACGGCACGGAACGTCTGGTTTGGAATGCTTTTAGAAGAACACGCTGGCTGTACAGATTGTATATCCATAAATAATTTTAAAATAATATTTTTAAAATCTTCTGACCATTCTTATAACTTTATTAGAGAGAGAGATCTTACGTTTACTTCTCACTCGCAAGTGAAAACATAATTTATGGTAAAATTCGATATTATTATTTTTTCATTGACTAAGATATTCAAAAGAATTTGTTGATGTTGGTAAACTTACCTTAAAAGTTTTGAAATTGGATTCATTTCTCTTAAGTGGCAAGCATGCTTCCCCAGATTTAACCCTTGCCAAGTGCATATTTTTGAGAAATTATGACACTAAATTACAGCTAAGAATGGATAACTTGAAAAATTTCTATAAAAGTAATTTTACTATAAAAAATGTAAGTGAAAGAACCGTAATTCGCAAACTATTCGTACTTCGGCAAAAGGAATCGGTTTGATAACGAGGTGACTACGAGTTGTAGTCTACAACTAAGGGCAAAGATTTCAGAAGTTCTTTAAAAAAGGTTATACTATGTTAATTGGTTGTTCTGCCATTTTTAAAACGAAAGTTTGTTGTTGTTCCTTAATATTCTTCTTCCAATCATACTTATTTCTGCTCTATCATCTTTGAGTCATTGTATTTTTGTAATCTTGAATTAATTTTAAAAGTTAATTATTATAAATTTACAAATGTTTTCAAAGATATCATTGATCTTTTCCTTCGGATAACCTGTCAGCTATAATATAAAGGGTTTAAGACTTATAATTCCTTCCTTCCAGATCATAAATATTTTCCTGTGCACCAGGGGTTCGACGCTGGTTTTGTTTTTCACTCATCTGATCTGAGTGAACTTGCGATGAAGAAGCATGAAAATCTTTCCAGAAATAAAATTCGACAATGTGAGCATAAAGAGTTTACTGTTAAATCACCTAGTCCTATACGTGGCCACAAAATAATATCAGCTGGTAATATGTTGAATTAATTTAGGCAATAGTATTGGAATATAATGTATAAATTACGAGCGATTCACAATGAAATGAAAATATAATTTTCCGACAGATAAAGATGAAATATTCGTACTTCTGTTGACTCAGTTTTCTCTGAAAGTATTTCATTTAATCCAAGTATCGGTAAAACTCTCAGTATAGGATATAAATTGCATGGAAATATATGCAATGAAAACGTTGTTATCTGGAGTAAAATTATGTAATGGAAAATACTTGCAAAAGTATTCAGTGCTGATAAAAGATTATGATTAAGCTTTGATATGATATAGAAAAGAAATGCATTTATTTGTATCTACTAATCACACCTAAAAATTTGGAATTGTACTTTATGCTGGATAGTTACGAGCTTAGAAGGACACACTTTATATATAGCCTTAGGGCTAAAAATATAAAAAAATGCATAATTTTCAATAGAATTAAATTTTGAAAAGCTTCATCTACATGAATATTTTTTGTTCTTTTAAAAGGCATTTCACTTACTGGAAATCAATAATATTTTACAAAGTGTATTTTTAAAATTATTTTACTGAATATTTATAGTTCAGAAAATTTATCTTCGTCGGTCATTCCATTAATTATCGCGTGACAATAACCCTGGGTATTACTAAGTTGAGAATAAGGATCTGAAGGATATTTGCTGGCTTGGATATAAAATATTGTTTAAGTGAAAAAAGATTTGATAAAATTTGTATATTTCTCTTAAATAGAAATCTAAAAACATTCCAGGGTTATAAAATAATAAAAAGCAGTTGTTTCCATCTTGTTGGGTTCCAGCATTTGCGATAGTGTAAATAATGATGCACTCAATTCTAGAGCAACCTTATTTGAAATTCAGAATAATTATACTTATTCCAGTAGATATATTTTAGTTTTAGTAAAACAATCTCTCCAGTATTTCATAGAACCGTCATCCTTACAATCACTCTCAGTTGTTTTCGTTGAATGAGTTATTTTGGTAAGTGATGGTAGAAACTTCAAGAAGTACTTCTGTACATTCCTTTGTAGAATTCCCCAGAATGTTTTTCCTACCATATATTCCGCTGTTGTGAATGCCAGATTACAATAGGAAATTCTTATTTTCCCCTTGATTTCAACCAAAGACGTATACATATGATGACGTCATAATTTTAAAACGCGATATACGTTGGGAATAATTTTGAAACGAGAAAAAAGACTGCTATGACCGGGAATCGAACCAGGTTCTTCCACTTGCCGGGCGGATACTCTACCACTGAACTATCCTATCATATCAATTTTCTCGTTTCTGAACGCAGATGTTTTCTTGGTTGGGACGGAACTAGCCAAGCTAGTGTCAAACTGCCCCAACGGATGTCCTCGAAGAGATACACCGAAGAAAACTGCTCCCTCTCTAATGGTGAGACTGCCAACCAAGAAATTGATGGAATAAAGTGATCCGAAGATCCTATGCAGACAGGCATAACCTGTAAATTTGGGAATATATGTTATTAAATAAACGAACGTTACTCCTTTCAATTATGAGTGTTGATGAACTGTATACAATAATTGATTTAATTTATTGCTTCTAAGGAGTATTAGTGGATTGTATTATAAGGCAGTTGATTTAAAACTACGGCGCAAACTTATAATGACGTCAAATCCAAAAACAGGAAGTATAAGAGAATTGTGAAATAAAGTAATGTCGTGTTGGAGCTGAAATTTAAAAGTTATTTAGAGCTCAGTGCACATACTCAAATAAACATTTGAAAATCTCGATGAATATGTTGTTGCGGATGTTAAAAATTTTTAAAAATTACACAAATCGATAAATATTATTTCACTTATAGATAAGCTACAACTTTAAAATTTGGCAAAAATGTGTCTTTAGTACCCTACTGTGAAAAAAGTATAATATTCTTAAAATTGCAAATTTTATGGATTGTTTTCCTCTATTATTGTTACATATGGAAAGAACGAAAATGGGCGCAGAAGTGAAATTAAAAAAATATTTCCAATGATGAAATATCTCTCTGAAAAATTAATGTTTTTTTCAAGGTGAGATGAATTGCTTACAGAGTGGAAGCACCTTTTACTATACACACACACACACACACACACATATATATATATATACACACACACACGTTAAGCCCTCAACATTCAAGAGGTTAATGTTTTAAAATCACCGTGAATGTCAAATCTACAAATACCGCATTTACTAGTGTAATACGTGCCCTCGTGTAACACGCGCACCCCTATTTTTGGGCCAATTCAACTAATTATTAAGGTTTAATTTTTCTGATTTATGTAGTCTATATAATGAGGTAAAACATCGAAAGATTAAGAAAATTTGACAACGATGCTTTTACCATTTTCATCCTTATCTATCGACTTTGCAATATAATGACACAACAATACCAATCTACTCCCAATACTCTTACCAGTTCCGATTTCTAAATAGTCGGTTGTTTTCCTTTCCAATATTTGTGTTAGTTATCTGAAATAATTTTATCCAACAGCTTGCAAACTACATACAACCATGAAATTAACTGGTCTCTAAGTTTCCCCGTCGGTTTTGTTTCCGCTCTTATAAATGGGTAACACGATTGTCTTTTTTCAATCTTTGAGATCGTAAAGCGAAAGTATATTCTAAATATGAATCATTTCAGTCACTTTGAGCTATCTGAAAGGAAAGTAAATGCCTTTATAAATTCTGGTCTTACGCCTTGACATTGGTTAAAAGAAAAATTATATACGCTTTCATCCTTTATGTGGTGGTTTGATCACTCTATGAGTCAAAATGTTAGTAATAAGAGCCTCTTCAGTGAATTACAAAGTGATTATTTGTTGGAGATCAGTGATTTAATATTTTTTTACTTTACTTTTTATTTAGCTAGAATCGCTTAACCGATTGAATTCAAAATTTGGATAAAAATCTAAAAGATAGAAAGGACGTTATTCTTCCTCTGTCATTACACCTATAGACGCAATTATAATAAAGAGAGATTTAATTACCGTAGAATTTCTATAATGTTATATACCATTTGAATCCGCTTAGACCCCTGTTCTTATTTAAATATATTATAGCAATAACTGTAATTTTTCCGAATAAACTGTTAGTTATATTGTGTGTTGGTAAATTAAACTAATTAATACAGTTGTTTATTATTTTTAAAATTCGTTTTATCCTCCACCAATAAACAAAAATGAATAATATAAAAGTCCCTTTTTATACATTTCCATGTCGTTTTAATACTTATGAAATATATTATGTTTATTAATTGCATGTATGTCACCAAAGTTTTGAATGCTCTGAACAAACATAATTTTTGCAGTTTACACCACAACATTTTCTGTCACGTCCTCATGGACACAGGTAACAACGACCACGCTTCCTTTGATTCGATCCTGTCACTGGATCTAATCTTTGTTAAGGAATATCGACAGTTTGTTGATTCTTAACTCTGATTAGTTTGTTTTCCAATTTTTTAAGAAAAAAGCGTCTCTTGTGGTTTTTGCATCGCATCCAATCCGGATTTAGGTGGAGCTAAATAACAAACGCATTCAAAGCGCTAACATCTAGCTTATTATAAAAAATTGCCATTAGCCATCTCCTCGTTTTTATTTTGGTAGTGTATCCTCTTAACATTTGAATTGCAGTATCCACGCCACCTTTATTCTTATTATAATCCGATGGTTTTAGTGGCTTTTTATCTTCACGATTGTAATAATGTCTGGTTGAACATGCGTAGTGGTAATTTTGTTTGTTTATGTGCATTTCTAGCTAATAAACCTCTTGGAATATTATAGTCATAACTTCTTACACACCAGACACCATAAAAAGGGAGGAGGGAAACCCGGTGCTGGCATTAGCCTACTTTTGACGAAGAGCACCAGCGTGGTGCTAGGCGTGACAACAATTCTTCCTTTGCGAGGACAGTATCACGCTAAAGTGGCTTCATGATCGAATACAAAAATTGTCGAGTATTCCTTGCGCCCTCGAGCTGTTGTAATTTTTTTTGGCAATTATTTTTGGTTCTTTCTGGTTGTACCAGGCAATGTTAATGTTTTAGATTGCAATTTCTGAGATAAGTTTAGACTCGTTAAAATGCTATCACATGTGATGCTCCGGCCGTTTTTCTCAAATCTATTTATCAGATCCAAAGTAACTCTTTCTTCTTGATTTTGTTCCCTTGGTTGATCCGCTTGTCTTCCAGTATAAATTTGCATGTTAGACACATATGGTGTAGCACTATCACAACAAACCTAAACTTTTATACCATATTTCCTAGGTTAATTAGGAGTATACTGTTTAAACGGACATCTTCTGCGAAAAGCTAGCAACTGTTCATCTACTATCAGATTGTCTGAAGATTCATAGCACTGAGGAAAATTATATACGTAGTCTTAAAAAATATTTCTAATAGGAGTAAGCTTGTCTTGAACTCTATTCTGCCTCCGGTTTAAAGTATCATCAAAGCACAGAATTTTCGTAAATTTCTGGAATTTATTTTTTGTCATTTTCTGAGAAATAATGATGAGCCTCCCAGTTACTTTATTCCAAAGTTCAATGAAAGACTCATGTTTTGATCTATACAATCCAGCTAGGAGCAACAGTCCAACAAAAGAATCAGATTCCTTTGGTGTAATATTGTGTGTAAGAAAATGTGAGATTATGATGTCCAAGGCCTCGAGTTCATTTCTTGGATTACTGTTTATAATTTAATTTAGTTCTACAATAATTCTGTCTTTTGTTCACTTCAAATTTTGGTGATTAAAAAGGAAAAATAACACGGGCAGTGTGATCTTCTTCTCCATCGTAACCCGAACGCACTCAGTCGACGTCAGTGCCGCTATCAGAAAATTGACTATCATCATCATCTTCTTCTATTAATCATATAATATTTTCAGTATCCATCTTAATCACAGTGCAGACTGACCATCAAGTTCGAAAGGCGGGCAACAAATTGGGAATATATACGTAATTTCATAATATCTACTATGCCTTAGACTAGGGAATGATGCAAACACAGAGTTTGTTACTCAATATATCTCACGGACATGAAGTTTAACATAAGTAAGATAAATAAAAAGAGGATTTTATTAAAAAAATTCTAAATAATGACATTGGGTCCGTACGGACCGCAGTGGGACTTAAAGCCATTTGTTGAAATATCTACGAGACTTTTTATATAAATAAAAAATTGATAATTAATTTTTTAGCAATATTAATTATACCGGTACGAATTTATTTTTCTCACTGAATTGGCCCAAAAATATGGTTGCGCGTGGTACACGAGGGCGCGTATAACACGAGTAAATGCGGTATTTGTAGATTTGACATTCGCGGTGATTTTAAAACATAAACCTCTCGAATGTTGAGGGCTTAACGTTTGTTTGTGTATATATATGTATATGTGTATATATATATATATATATATATATATATATATGTATATGTGTGTGTGTGTTTGTGTATAGTAAATGGTGCTTGCACTCGGTAAGCAATTCATCTCACCATGAAAATACATTAATTTTTCAGAGAGATATTTCATCATTGGAAATATTTTTTAATTCTAAAGATTTCACCTCTGCACCGATTTTCGTTCTTTCCCTATGTAACAATAATAGAGGAAAACAATCCATAAAATTTCTAATTTTAAGAATATTATTCTTTTTCCACAGTAGGGTGCTAAAGACACACATTTTTGCCAAATTTTAAAGTTGTAACTTATCTAAAAGTGAAATAATATTTATCTGTTTAAATTTTAAAAACTTTTAACAGCCGCAACAACATATTCATCGAGATTTTCAAATGTTTATTTGGGTATGTGCACTGAGCTCTAAATAACTTAAAAATTTTAGCTCCGACACGATATTACATTATTTGACCATTCTCTAATATTTACTGTTTTTGGATTTTGACGTCGTTATAAGTTTACGCCGTAGTTTTAAATCAACTGCCTTATAATACAATCCACTAATACTCTTAAGAAGCAAAAAATTAAAGCAAATATTGTATACAGGTTTTTTGTAATTTTTTATCTATTTATATTTATATTTTTTTATTTTTTATTTCTCTTTTCTTTTTGAAACTTTTGATTTTTCTTATTTGCAGTGATATTTCTTATGAGTAATATTTTTGTTATGTCATTACTATAGATCTTTTTTATTGCTGTCTTATTGTTTGTCTTTAGATTTCTTTGTTGGAAGTGTGAGAGACCTACGAGGTTTCCTTATGTTACCACCTGGCAGATCGCCAACTTGTAGCACTAAGTTTTAAATAAATAAAAACCCACTAATTGAAAGGAGTAATGTTCGTTTGTTTAATAACATATATCGCGTTTTACAATTATGACGTCATCATATGTATACGTTTGTACCTAATTAAAAGTAATTTAAAAATGCAATTATAAAAAGGTTTGTACGGATTAAAATGGTTTTCTAATGGAAGTTGAAAATGAACGTTTTGGAGTGCAAAAGACCCCATTGTAAGGAGAAATTTTGGAATTTTCGATTTTTCCTGATGGTTTTGGTCCAACGTAATGGTTCCCTAAAAAAATTCAGCTCTGTAGAACTACCTTAGATTTAATTCATATATAATATATATATATATCCTCCGTAAGAAGCAGCTATTTATTATATATGATATAAAACCTAAGGTAATAATTATATATATATATATATATATATATATACTATATCCTCCGTAAGAAGCAGCTATTTATAATAGATATCATTATAAATAGCTTCTTCTTACATATATAGGATATATCATACTAAACCTAAGGTACTTCTATAAGTGCTACACAGCTGAAATTTGGCATGAATATAGGTCATTAGATAAACCTTTATAAAAAATACGAAATTCCAGAAATTTAAGGGGTATTTTTGACAATAATGTCCAATTTTAAAAACCCATAAGAAAAGCATTGAAAACCGTGCAGGGGTATATAAAATTGCTTTTTTAAGTTATTTACAATTAAGACACAAAGTCGGGGCACGCACCATAGTGTGGAAGAAAGAATGAAGTTCATTTTCCTTGAAGAAAATATTCAAATTCATTCAGAATTTGAGTAAAAATTTTATTTTAATCATAAAATTATTAAACGTTTTTCACTCTTCAACAATAAAAAATATGAAGTACCATAGCAACAACTCCAATGCATTTTAATGGGAATTGATTTTCCATACTTAAATAGCATTGATTTAATACTTCATTTTAATCAATTTGATTTCAGGCAACGACGTATACATATGATGACGTGATAATTTTAAATTAATTTTTTATCCTGAAAGGAATAAGGGCTTGGATGAAGACACCATAATAATAACAAAATTATCGTAATTTTAACTTTCTCCATTTACGTAGTGTAGGGGAAAGTATTATTTTCATGAAAAAAATCGTCTTACAGATTTTAGATGGAAATACACGTTTTGCGGTCTCCTGAACACGATTTGACCATTTTCTCGATGATGTCTGTGTGCGTGTGTATGTGATAGCTTTTTTGTGGGCGCTCTAACTCAAAAACTATTAATGAGGTCAACGTGAAATTTTACATGTAACATTTTTATATAAGTCAAAAGTACGGACTAGTTTTTGGTAAAAATCGGTCAACCGGAAGTGGGTGTTTACTCATGTCACTTATCCGTTATTTTGAAATATTTGCTTTAATATTTAATAAATGTAAAAATGTACTGGAAAAAAGTTGTAGGAAATTAAATTTTATACAATCTTTGTTTGTAACATTTTCACATATAACGCATTGTTTAAGAGATATCCTATATTTTTAGCTGCCACCACCACGCCACCTACCGATGACTATTGTTAACAATTGACAATTACGTCTTCGTAAAGCTCCTTTATCTTAATTTTTGAGCTTTGTGACTATATTCAATATTGGAAGCCTATGCTGGGAGTATATTTCTGTTCATTGTAGACTTAAAATTTTCTCGCAGTTTCTTAAAATATTTATTATTATGTAATCTATTTGGAATTTTTAGAAATATTGCAGATATGGAAAAAGTCATGTGGTGACCACATCAGATTTTACATATATCTTAGTGTAACATATAGGATATTGTCTTAATGATGATTATAGTTATTGCTTAAAAAGGTCGATTTCCAGAGAATATAGAAATTCCGGATAATGCCTTAATTTCGCAGAAAATGAAAACTATTGTCTTAACTTAAATGGGCTTCCGTCTAGTTCAAATGATGTCTCGTTGATTTATTTACGAGTTTAGATCTTGACGTATGATGGTTTTTTAAATTCTTGCCGTATGCAAGCTCCGACAACTCGTATATATAGTATCTATGTATACCATATTTTTGTGAAAGGCTATAAATCCAGGATATTAAGAAATAGATGTTTTATAAATGGTTTTCAAAACCTATTCATGCATTTTCGAGAATTCTGACTTATTTGATCTTAGCCATAAGACAAGTGTGACAATTATTTGACGTTTTCCTATTTATTGTTAGTAACTAAATGCTAAATCTTCAATAATATTCAAAAACATTGGTTCATAGGATATTTAGAAGGATAATTTATTTATTCTCTCATTCATACTTTAGGTGACAAAAAGTTCCATTGATTCTTTAGCAAAACAGAAACCATGATGGCGCTACATATTAAATGGGAAACTAAAAAAGGACAAGCTTTACAGAGCGCTAGAAATGAAAGTATATGTTCAAATTTAAATTATGCTAGTATTTAAGTATATATAATGCTTTAGTTTTATATTTATACAATTCAATACTCATAAATTTATAAAAATAATTATGCCAAGTGTACAATAATTCTACAATATATGATTTAAATATAATATGCATCTGCTAAGATTCAGAGTACAATAATGTAATTAAATTTGAAGAATTGTATGACATGTACCTACTCTGACTTTTAATTTAGCTTAAGAATTACTTAAAAAAAACGCTGATGCAGATAAAACTTATAAAAATTAATTTGGAAAGCTAATGCGCTCTTTTACAATAAGCGACAATTATCGAAGGGGTTAATGCCTATATTAGAAGACATTTCATTCATACACGGCCAAGGGATTAAAAATAAATCCAAAAGGCAATGTTTAATTAAAGTTAACGGTTGAATCACAAAGAAATGCCTGCTCAATAAATTAGGACGACAATTAATTTATTAAATATTCAAACATGGGACAAATTGAAGCTTGGAAAAAACATCCTTGGAGAGAGTTCGTCACCCCAGTAACCTTTCCCGAACGGCGACACGAGCGCAATAAATACTTGGGAGAGCGACACGCGATCGACTCACAAATTCCATCTAGACGCGGGAGATATGATTGGTCAATTAATTCGGCTAAATAGCAAACGGCCGAATATTTGCATCGTTTCCTCGTTACTCGTCCCTTCATCGCGTTCGAGTGAAATATGGCGAATTTCGAATTCTTGTGTTTCCTAAAACGTGATGCGTGTCTCCTAACCTGCATCTCTCCCCCTTTCCTCCCAGCCCCCTCCCAACCACCCCTACCCCACCCTCTCTCTCTCTTTCCATAACTATCGGTAATCAAAGTTAAACATCGCAAAACACTGCGGTAGAGGGAAAGAGAGAGAGAAGATCCCCTTCACTCTCTCCCTCTCGCTATCTCTCTCATTCTCTCGCAGTATCCATTTAATCGGAACTTATTATTTTCCTCTCTTGCATTTCGGCGAACGCGGCGGGCGAGGCAGACCGGCCCGTGTCCCAGCAATTGGCCCGGACCCGCACTGCCACCGATGCCCAAATCTATGAAGGGTAGGAGTCGGCGAGGGCCACGTTACCCACGGGGGATGGCCCACGTCTGGCAGAGAGGGAAGGGAAAGGGCGTGGTGGAAGGGCGAGCCGGAAGTGGTGGGGACGGAACCGAGGACGACTGATCTAGAGGCGGAGTGTCGGGGCGGGATACACACGCCCGTGCAGTGGGTGCCGCGCATGTTAAGCCGCGCCTCCGGGTGCAGCCGCCATGGAACTGGGCGGTGCCGGGTCCGATGCCCGTCGTCCTCAGTTGGCGGATTCGTGAAGGGCGTGGTCGAGAGAGAGAGAGAGAGAGTCCACAAAGGCTCCCCACCACGCCTCTCTCCCATCGTCGCTGAGGGGACTGGATCCCAGCATCCCTGGCTCCGCTTCCCTCCCCCCCTCCGCAGTCCATCCGACACCGGCGACCCTCTCCCCCCTTCTGCCACTTTCCCTCTCTCCGCTCTCACGCTCTCCCGTCTCTCCTCCCTCCCCCCTGCACGCGACTCCTCTCCAGTCTGCGCCTCCCCCTCCCTATTTCCTCTCCCTTCCCTCCGTGCCACACAATGGTCCTCTCCCCACCCCTTTCCCCTTCCTCTTTTCCCCCTCCCCGAGATAGCAGGCCTCCCTCCAATGCAAAGCGTTGCAACAACACCCATTCTCTCCCTTTTTAACCAGTCTCTTGGGCTGTAGGACAGCCTTCATGGCTAGCATTGCATCCGCGCATTTGCTGGGCGCCGGAAAGTAACGCCCGTTTAACCGCTCGCCGAATTTCGATTTTTTTAATCCCTTCCACTCCTCCATCCCCCCCCTCACCGTCTCTCCCGTTCGTTTTTTCTTTTTTCCGGTTTTTCGTTTTTTCCACCCCTTCCTAACTCAGCTTCCAACCTCCCACTACTCTCGTTCCGTTTCGTACATACACAAGCGGCGGAATTCCATGAAAATTTATGCGATGGTCAAAATGTTTCCCCATTCAATATGAATTGGGTAATTAAACTAATTTTTTCGCGCTCCGATCCAATTCCCTTGGGATGTTTGATCTCGCGTGTTTTTGCACGGAAGGAGGGGGAGAATGGATGATTTAAAAGCGGGAGGAAATTTTGCGGCGGAGAAAATTAAAAACGATTCTCGGCTGCGTAAAATCGCGTTGGTTTATTAATTTCAGCATATGAAATAAATTCTATTTTTTTTTTTAAACATGAGGTTTCTCAAATATGCGGAGGCCACAATTTCCGCGAATATTCATGAAAGCAATAACCGGCAATTTTCTCATGCATCCCAATTATCTAAAATAATAATATATCGTGCGCACGGCGAGAATTTTGCTTTATAAAAAACACGTAATTATTCCATATGTTGGCAGAGAGATTAAAAATATCGCATACGTGTATTTGAATTGCGTTCTTGAATTTTCGGTATTCTGAATTGGACCAATGATTATCTTTTGGAATAATATATTTTTATTCTGGAGAAGGAAGGTAATAATTTTCCTCTTATTTTTAATCGGATATCAATTATGTTTACTAATGGGAAATTCTCGTTCGATTTGATATTAATTTATTTCATGATCTCTAATTTGTTATGTTAAATGAACTTTTCAAAAGTTCTGTCGTGTTTGTAGAATAAACAAATAGTTGATTGTTTCATTGTCTTCATTGCTTATAATGGAAAATTTGTTTGTAATGATAGTTTTGCTTTCAATAAAATAATTTTTAACGAATAAGTTTGTGTTATTAATACCTGATCAACAAGTCATGTAAATAACCACTCCAAAAATTCTTGTTATCGCTAAATGATGCCGTCAATAATAATATTAATTATAAAGAAATTGTTAACTTCCATTATACGCATGGATTAAATAGATTTTGGCAAAGAAATCTAAATAACTACATTATATATTAACTTTCATGCATTTTATAGCATGGAACTATAAATAAACAGATAAATCTTCTACATTCTTACCATAATTCCCACTATTTTTTGTAGTGTATCATAGGGAAATACAATGTGAGAATAAAATTACCTGTGTTATAATTACTAGAAACCTCGTATATAACTTTGCAATGATTTAAAAAACTATTCCAAACTGCTATAAAAAATCTTGCTTATTTTATTTTATTTTATTTATTCAATAATTCCACATACAGCTTTTGTAGCCATTTTACAGTGGAATATGTTAACAGTAACAATAGACGAACACATACATCCATGCCTTATGTGGAGAAAAACCCACCTAGACGGGATTCGAACCCGCTTTCTATATATATAATATTTGATTGTCCAAAAAATAACGATTAATTTTCTGACAAATGTCTAAAGAAGAAAAATATTATACATGAAATACGGTTATTCGTAAAAGATGATTATTTGAGAGATGATCAAGCAAATATGTAAACATTCAAAATGAATTAATTTTATCGATTGTTATAAAATTAATTTTTTAGTGAAATATAGTTTACATTAGATAACATTTACTGGTGTTATCAATATATTTTGATTTGTCGTTAATACTGAAGTTATTATTTAATATAATATTTTAATTCTTTAGTATAGCAAAATATATCTAAAAATTTTTACATAATTTTAATTGGTAAATGTGAATCAACCGTTTTTTCAACACAGAAGGCATAGTAAATAAAAACAGAAAATGATTATAAAAAAACTATAATTCTAATGAATAATTAAGTTTTTTTCGTAAAATATCTAAAACGTATTTTTTTAAATATTTTATTTACAGATGATATTTATATCATTATAAAGTTGGAGTCTTTTTCGTGGATATTTGCTTGCTTTTTATCTCAGCCAATAAAATAAAAAAGTAATCATATTGCACAAATTTGCCATAAAAAATATCAAACGAATCATGATTATACGTTTCTTGCAAAACATCCGATTTTTAGAAATAGAAATATATAAAATAATAAAATAGCTAAAGAAATATTTTATAAAATTCCATATGATATATACAATACAAATCAAGTATATTGAAAATAAAAACATCATTCAAAATTCTATCACAAAAACAAGAAAAAAGAAGCTGCCGAAGCAGACCATAAATCGCGGTTAAAAAATTTAATACAGTGTATAAAAATGTATCTACGCTAATACGATTAGTACGAACTATTATTATAAAAAATAGATAGATGGAGAAACGAACAAGCCGATAAAACCTGTTCAAAAGACTGACTACTGAATCGATTGGCGAAAAAACGAAGTCTCTAGCTGTTTTTGTTTAGGGGTTGGCGCTTGTGACAGACAGACAGATGGATCTCTACAAGATAACGTGCACAACTAGACCGAACACTAACTCGATTAGCGCAAAAACTAATTCTCTATTTGCTTTCGTTTAGCAGAAATTACCGCATCAGACATGCTGACGGACGAACCGAACGCATAAGAGAATTTAACTTAACTTAATGTTTTTGAGCTGTAATTTTATTGTCAGTAAGAAATCGTATGTTAGGGAAAATATAATATGCAATTTACTTAGTATCACGAACCAACATTATAGAGTAAACATATTATATTTTCTGCTAGTGTAATACCTGCGCCCTCTATTTTAAACTAAATATTTGCAAAAATTAAAGTCCGTGAACTGTCCGCAATGAAAGTTTCGAATGTTGATATTACAAGGCTGCGTATGTAACCTAGCAGGGGAAGAGTTTGATGGCACAGTTGGAGTAAAAGTGATTTATTACAGGAATTGATTAAATCAAAGAAATATTTATTGCATAGAAAGGCTCCACAATTTTACATTAAAACAAAATGTAAACCGTAAAGAAAAGTGAATGATACCTATATCATTATGTGATATCTAAATAATTTTTAGCATTCATTCTAAAATTTGAAGCAAGTTATGTAGCAACTTTCACATTTTATCCGACCACTTTTAGTCCATCAATGTGTCATAACTGCTGTGCTCGTTGTGTTCATCAACTTCCTGACCAACATCGTTGTTCCACAAGAGATGATCCTCAGTTTCATCAATTTTATTAGCAATTTCAGTTACTTTGAAAATTTTGTCCACAATTTCCGCAGATGTGCCACCACTTGTGCACCTCCGACAGGGAAGCACGTTTCAGTCTATCCGCTGTTGTCTTATTATGTCCTATTGTGAAAATCCAATCTCTGAAGCACTAACGAATTGATGTTTCAAAGGACCGGTTGACCACTGCATCCTGAAGATGCAAAATGCTTGTATTTCCTGCTGGAATTGTGACAAGGTCAGAGTGTCCATTCTGAATTCTAGCAATCACTCGTTCTGTTATTTGGAAACTATCCAAGATGATCATAAACCGATTGATAATAATGGCCTAGGCCAGGGATGGCCATCCTGGATCTGAGCAGGAGCCAGAATACTGCAATGCACATCACCGAATGGCCCCAGTAACATGTAATGAGCCGATAAAATATTTAACATATAATAAAGCAGCTGACGCATATAATAATAGTAAAACTATAACTTACTCTTTTATTTGGTGGGACTTCTTGTAATATTTTAATTGAACATCTCCTTTACAAATTTTAATCGGCAAACTACGGTGTATGTAAGGCAGCCAAATTTTTAAGAGCCGCATGTCAACTATCAAAGTGCCGAATTCGGCTCCGGAGCCGCCAGTTTGCCGTATCTCTCGCACATTTAATTCAATCAATTACAAGTTCATCGAACATCCAACCATTTACTTGGGCACGAACAATGATCCCAGGTAAAAATTCTTACTATGCCAGTTCTCTTCTGCTTGAAAAAATATATATGGAGGTTGCTGTATGGTCAGAATAACTTTACACTGCTGCTTTTCAGGACCAGTAGTATAGAGTCGATCTGTTCTATCTCAGACTGGATCCTTAGTCATGTTTTCTGGCATATCAAAACATGCAGGAGTTTGATCTGCTTGGCCTATATGAGATATTGAGTATTTGTGACAGTTTCTCAAAGATAATAAACACACCTGAAAAAATTGGCTATTTATCTTCATATTCTTCAAGCAACCTTAGACAAATGTTTTTTCTTCGACGTATAGCCAAGTCAAGTGTTTCCATGAAACGGCGTATCCAGCCATGATTTATGCGGCACATTTTCGCAACGAGCAATTGCACTGGCCTCTATTTGCATCATGTTATTCGTTACAGCAAATCCAGAACGTCTCTGCTCCATATCTGGCGCTACTGATAACACTCACAATCTTGAATATAATTGTTAGTTATTTTGTAACCTTAACCGCGTACGATTCTGCTAGCTCTTCAAATTTTTAATATGTCTTCGTTTTCTTGAGAGATTTATTTTGCAAGCACTAGCCAATAGTGTATCTTTTACCGTATTAATTAACTTTATATTCTTTTGCGCTCATTAAGCCACTTTGAAACCTTATTTTTGAGCTGGATAATTCAGCATGGAATCAGTCTAATATATCAAGAATGTGAGAAACTCCTGCAGAATGGCCTTGGAGCGATTATATTGTTTATATAATGAATAAAATTCTCCTCTTTTAGACGAAAGCCTTCATTAACTGACAGAAACCTAAGT
This sequence comes from Tanypteryx hageni, assembly GCA_028673005.1. Classification (NCBI taxonomy): domain Eukaryota; kingdom Metazoa; phylum Arthropoda; class Insecta; order Odonata; family Petaluridae; genus Tanypteryx; species Tanypteryx hageni. The sequence goes on from CM054112.1 coordinate 22,892,094, forward strand.
TGAAATATTTGTCTTGGACAGTTTAATGGCTTAAGAACTCATTTAAATCATTAAAACTACTGAAGCATTGTCAATAATATTTATACTTAATGCCAATGAGATGCTGAAGTCATGACTGAGGATAATTGATCTTTGAAATATTTGATTATAGTAAATTTATATTTTAAAATCTCACAGTTGCTTTTCCTGAATGAGATGATGTGACATTTATAAATAGAATATTTTCCTTACTACTTTTTAGAGTTGCTTTTCCTGTATGAGATGATGTGAGATTTATATATTACAAAACGATAAAGACACACCTATAAGTAACTGTATACTTTGCAGTTGTTGAAGCAATTATTTTAGACTAAGTGGCATCAAACCATCTGTAATGCGCGATTACTGGATTCTTATTCGCCATCTGTATTAGTTCTTTGAGCTACCTATCTGCAATACACATGATATTAGCTCCCGATTTCCATCAATTTAATAAAGCTTAGGTTACCAATTGAGTTAATCTCAACTATAGAAGCGGTTGAAAATAGCTTAGGCTTAAGTCACGCATGCCATCTGCTAAGGTTCATTGACTAGAGAGTATCAATTAATAAATCCATATTAGTTCTTCGAGTAACATATATTTCCACAATTGTGAAGTAGTTATATTCATATATTTATTAATAACTAAACAATTTATATTTTATATGATTTCCTTAAATGAAAATATTCACCTGTTAAAGTCTCTCGGGCTCCTATTCTTCTCACAGGTAATTATTTCTACCCTCCGCTGAAGCAAATTTTTTACTCCACCTCACTGTATCTTATATTTTTCTATGCATTTATCCATTATAAGCATGTCTTTATGCTAAAAAAGAATGTAAGAATACGCCGTAAGTCATATAAAAGGTAAAGAAAGACAAAGTGTGTCCATATATCCATGGGAATAATGGGAAATAAATGGCTTAAAATGATCTATATAGATTCCTAAAATCGGAAATGTTTGAGGAGTTGAAGAAAAATTAATCCGACATTGAAGGAAAATAAGGAATGGTCATACTTATACCGAAAATGAAGCTAAATCTATATAACATAATTGGAAAAGTAAGAATAAGAAAAAAAATGTAGAGAGCTGAATTGGGAATGGTACGTTCAATTGTGGAATTAAAACTGTCAATTATGAGACACCTCAGTAGATGGGAAAGATACCATTGGAAATTTCAACGCCGGACGTTAATGAACAGAGGTATATATAGGAGCCGAACTAATTGTTTTTCTTTGTAGCCATATTCATTTAAATTTCATTGTAAAAATGTGTTAAATAAATAATTAATACTTTCACAAAAATTTGTCCAATTATTCCTCTACAAACAGTTCATTTATAACGGTTGATATCTGAATGTATCAATGGCGCACGATGCACGGTTTTTAATAGTCGAGCAGCCCTCTTCCAGAATTATTTCCGATTCTGCTCCCAATAGGGCATATCTCACGGTAAAATTCGTGGTTGTGAACTGTTAACACATAAAAATAATTACTTATTATCTTACCAATATAATTGAAAATTAAGATAAATTCCATTTTTTCGGTACATTTGAAGTTGGAATCTGAGATAATTCAAAACACGACTCAAACAAAAATTGAAATTTCTGAGTTATCAATTGTTTCTAAATGGAGTTGACCTCAAAGTCATAATTGTATTTATACTGCAAGTCTTCCAATTTGACGTTTTTAATTTTTATATTCGAAATAATACATTTATATACTTACTACATGCACTGGTGGTGTAGGGGTTAGCGTGTTGGCTCCCCATAGCAAAGTTCGGGGTTCAATGGAGATTCTATTAAAAAAACTAGCATCGGTGCCTGGCAGTAGGCAGCAGTACTGTCAGTTTGGCATGGAGCCGAAAACAAATGATGATGGCTGGGTCTATATCCAATACAGCTATAGGCGTGATCGGGAAGATTTGAACGGCTACAGTACTGCGTGTGGAAAGCAAGAGGAAAACTACCACAATACAATCCCTAGTAATAATTATATATCTGGACAATATGACTTCTCTCGAGGTAAAACAATCCGGATGTAAAATAGTCCCCAATAGGATCTCCGGGCGGGGACTGCCTTGAGGAAAACATTTGTCGAAAGCAATTTACGAATACGCATTTGGAACGTAAGAACTATGAGAAAGGCAGGAAATCTAGAGAACTTGAAAGAAGAAATGAGAAGAAATAGAGTTAATATTATAGGACTGAGTGAAACTAGATAGGAAGGAGAAGGACAGTTCGACTCGGAAGAGTTCACGGTAGTTTACTCAAGAGGAAATTGTGAGGAAAGGGGTGTAGCTCTGGTACTTAGGAAAGATAAGATGAAAAGCGTGACAAAGATAATAGCAACGGACGATTGGCTGGTGGTAATGAAGCTAAAAGCAGTCCCAGTGAACATGCTGATAATCCAGGTATATATGCCAACGTCAGCTCATGAAGATGAAGAAATCGAGGAGATTTATTATAAAATTAATAACATTTACGAAGAAGACGGGAGAGGAAAGTTTAACTGCATAATAATACGAGATTGGAACAGCATAGTCGGAGAAGGACAGGAAGAAAATGTTGTCGGGCAATAGGGACTTGGGAAGAGAAACCGAGGAGGGGAGAAACTCGTGGAATTCTGCATCAATAATGACCTTGTAGTGACTAATACATGGTTCAAAAACCATAAACTAACGTTATAAACATGTAAACCCAGGAGATAGGATGAGATGCCAAATAGATTACAACCTAGTAAAACAAAGATTCAGGAACAGCATAAATACTGCCAAGGCATTACCAGGAGCAGACATTGATTCAGATTACAGCCTTCTAATGGTTGACTCAAGTACAAAGCTCAAACAAATAAGAACAATGAGAAGAGAAAGACAGACTTGGGAGCTAGAAAAACTAAAGGAAAGGCAGGATGTAGTCAGTATGAAGTTGGAAGATCGCCTAAGACATTTGGAAAAAACCAAATACCGTGGATATAGAATGAGAAGAAATTAAAACCAGTATCAAGGATGCCTTGGATAAATAGATTGGAAAACAAGAGAAGAAAATCAAAAAACCATGGATCACTGAGGAAATGCTGGAGAAAATGGATGAGAGGCGAAAATGGAAGAACGTTAACAGTGAAGAAGGTTGAGCCAACTAGAGATGTATAAACAATGATTTGAGAAGTGTAACAGATAAAGATAGAGAAATTTAGATAAAAGAAAAATGTAATGAAATACAACAAATGGAGAAGTTAGGACGGTACGATATGATGTACGCTAGGGCACTGGAATTAGAAGATAGGAAGTCTAATGGAATTCGTGTTAAATAAATTATGAATACGGATGGGAAGATAGTCTCAGAGACAAAAGATGTAGCACAGGTATGAAAAGAATACATTAAGGAACTATACAGCAAGCAGGCAGAAGCGGCAAAAAATAGAACTGTAAGATGAGGAAAACATTGATGAAGACAACTTAGGACCAAGTATAATGGAGAACGAAGTACAAAAAGTGATAGCGGAACTAAAGAAAGGGAAAGCCATAGACAGCGATGGAATACCAGCTGAGGCACTTAAAGTCATGGGATCAGAAGGACTAAAAGTCATCACGAAATTAATTAATAATATTGACGATGCGGGAGAGTGATCTAGGGATATCCTAGAAGTAATAATGATTCCTCTATAGAAGAAGCCAAAGGCAATGCAAAGTAAAAACTACAGAACGATAAGCATTCTATCACACACTTCCAAGATCATCACGAGTATTCTTAATAAAAGACCGGAGAAAAAGGCAGAAGAAATGTTAGGGGAAGATCAATTTGGTTTCTGAAAAGGACGAAGAACTAGAAATGCTATAGGGGTAGTTAGAATCATATCAGAAAGGGTAGTAGAGTACAGTCAAGATATCTGCATATGTTTCGTAGACTGGTAAAAGGCCTTTGATAGAGTATATTGGGTAATTTTGATGAAGATATTAAAGGATATAGGTGTAGACTGGAAAGACAGGAGACTGATCAGGAGTCTATATGTGAAAGAAGTTGTAAAGATCAGGTTGCAGAATGCGGATACCTGCGGAGTAAATATCGGTAGAGGAGTATGACAGGGCTGCTGCCTATCGCCGATCCTATTCAATATATATGGAGAAAGTGTAATGCAAGAAGCGTTAGAAGGCACAGGAAATTGAAAGAAGGATTCAAAGAACAGTAAATACGCGGATGATCAAGTACTTCTAGCAAGAAAGGAAGAGAAGCTCCAGAAAATGATAAATTGACTAGTAATAACAGGTAAAATATACGGTATTTAAATAAATACAGAAACATCCAAGATCATTTTAATATCGGGAAAAGAAGAGAATCTGAACATAAGTATTGGAGGAAAGCATTTAGAACACGTTTCAGGCTATAAATACCTTGGAAGCATCATAACAAGAGAAGTAAAATGTACGGAGGAGAACAAAACTAGAATAGGAAAAGCAAATTTGGCTTTCAGAAGAAAGAAACATCTACTTTCGGGGAATATAAGAGAAGACATCCGCAAGAAGTTCATAAAATGCTATGTATGGATTATAGCTTTGTAAGGGGCAGAAACATGGACGCTAAGGAAAAATTACATCAAATACTTGGAAAATATTAAAAAGTGGACTTGGAGGAGAATACTGATGATTAAATGGACAGATATGATGAAAAACGATGAAGTGCTAGATTATACAGACTATTAGAGAGAGGAAGGCAAACTGGGTTGGACATCACCTGAGGAGAGAGAGAGTATGATTAAAGACGTGTTAGAAGGAAAACTAGATGGAAAAGGGGAAAGAGGTAGGAAAAGTTTTCAGTTGATAGACGATTTGAAAGGGAAAGAGAGTTATCAAGATATGAAGAGGACAGCAGAAAATAATGAATAATCACCGAGCTGTCTCCGGACAGACTACCTATTATGATGTTGATGATGATCCTCATTACCTCAGTTCAGTCACTAATGACGAAAATAAAATTGAAATACTGCGGGAGAGATGATTAATTGTTGACAGCGGTTGCTACGAAGCAATTTAGAAACCGTATTTTCCTCTCCCTAGCTATATCATTATTTTTGAAGCACCGGTTAGAAATTTCTTTGGAGAAAATACAAACATCTGCCACAAGTAAGTCAGCGAAAGTCCATATTGGTACTTAGATCTGATATCTGAATTCGAGAAGTGCCAAGCGTGCCAGTAGATTTGTTTTCTACATCATTTGACACGAAGTTGTTTTAGTAGGAACTATTAAAACCCTTATTTTCCTCTCCCTGGTCCTTATATGATCAGTGAGGCGCCTATTAAAAATATTATTCGGGGATAAATATTCGAAAATTTACCAAGACTTTCACACGCAAATCCCATAGACAAAGGAACAATTGATCCTAGACTCGAACCGTGGTACTTCGGAGAAAGAGGATTGCCCCACAGCTTGAAAAGACTAGCAAAACAGTGCAAAGTTTGACAAATTCGGTGACCGCCTTGAGCGCAAAAGATTCTCGGCCCAAAATCAGCCTCGAATATTTGCGTTCAAAACAAATTTTCGTATGTACTTGATTCCAATAAATTTTCATTATTTTTTAACAGTTTTTTGGTTCAAGTCCCGAGATTCTACAATGATTATAAATAGTTTTAAAATTCAACTAAAAGACTCGATCAGGTTCATCTTACGCCTAAAATCAAACTGACAAAATATGCCTCTCAAGCAGCCATATCAATATTATGTTCTTTTTCAGAAAATACTATAAGTGATTCGCAAACGATGACGGCTGCTTTGTATCCAGAATTCTTATATGATTTTCTTAACAAATTATTCGGAGGCGCAGTTTGTAAATCTATGGATTAATTCAAAACCATTCTATAAAGGAACAAACTTTGCAAAAGTGCGAATCTGGCAGAGAGCTGCTTATACCTTGGAATAAAGTTTAGAAATATTGATGAGAACTCTAATTACTTCCTTGCCTATGCAGTCAGCGAGTTGTCAAGAAAAAATAAAAAGAAATCCTATCATAAAATGCTACGTAAATGTAACATACGAGTTCATCCTTTTTACTGAAAGGTACCGATGGATAAACAAGATGGAAAAGTATACTCCATAAATGGAATACACAGAGATTTCAAAGGCGTTCTTTATAGAAAATACGTACAAAACGGTATCGAAAGATTGGGTTCTTGATTTTTTATCTCTGAAATTATGAGTAGTGATATAATGACTTTGCGGCCTTTTTGTTGTAAATGTTTTCCACTGTCCGAATAAATTTTTAATCTATATCTTAAAGATAATAAAAGAACAAGGGAGAGAAAAATATGGTGTATAATATTTGCTTGACGGATGCCATACGAGATACGAGTATATGCTTTTTAAAGTAACTAGAGGCCCGTTTCAGTACTTCCTGGAAACATCTAGAGACTCATCTACATCTACATATTACCCTGCAAGTCACCTTGACGGTGGATGGCAGGGGGTGCCGCGCACCAAGTTCCTAACTAATTATTATTCACAGTTATCTATTGTGGTCACGTATTGTCCTAGGGAAAAAGGAATGCTTATACCTATCCGTCCTACTATCTATTTCGCGAATCTTGTCCTCATTATCCCTCCGTCCGATATACGTTGGTTGTCGAATAATATCCTTCATTTCATTTACGAATATCTCCGACCTATATTTATCTAGAAGTTTAGGTCTCGCCTGTAATCTACGATCTTTCAACGATGGCCAACTCAACTCATCAATGAGTAACGTAACGCTCTGTTTTTTATCGTAATTCTTTTTCACGAATCTAGCTGCTCGCCGCTGTATTTTTTCTAAATCCTTTATGAGTCCCCTCTGGTATGGATCCCAAACCGCTGCTGCGTATTCCATTTGAGGTCTAACCAACGATAATTAACAGGATTTTCCGTGCATTTCCTGACTATTCTACGCAAAAAAGCCAACTTCTTATTTTCCGCACCTATCACTGGTCTTATGTGGGTGTCCCAAGACAGGTCACGATTCAAGGTTACCCCGAGGTATTTCACGGATCCCGAAACAGGAATGCTCTCACCATCTATCGAGTAGGTAAACACGGACGATGGGCTTCTAGATTTCCAAAAGTTTAGAACGTTACTCTTTTTCTGATTGATTTCTAGCTGCCATTCCTTGCACCAAACAGATAACGCATCCAGATCATCCTGAAGCTGACGATGGTCGCTAGGACCACTAATTTCTCTATAGACTACGGTGTCATCCGCAAAAAGTCTGATATTACTTTTTTCAACTGAGCTGATGTCGTTTATATAAAGCAAGAAAAGCATAGGTCCGATCACACTATCCTGCGGTACTCCAGACTCCTGCCACACTCGAGGACTTACCATCGATGACTACTTTTTGTTTTCTATTCCAAAGGAAAGTGCGATCCCAGTTAATGACTTTAACATTAACGCCAAGATTTCCCAATTTTAATAACAACAAACGGTTGGGAACCTTGTCAAAAGCTTTTCTAAAATCAAGGAACACTGCATCGACCTGCTTATTATTTTCGCCGCATGATAAAACATCATTCACAAACAGACCGAGTTGGGTGCCACAGGATCTACCTTTTCTGAAGCCATGTTGACAGCTGACTAAGAGCGATCTACTCTCAAGATAACGCATTGTGTTGCTAACAATAATGTGCTCCAAAATCTTACATGATAATGATGTTAGAGAAATCGGCCTATAATTTTCGGGGTTTTCTTTGTCACCTCCCTTATGAATGGGTGTGACTTGTGCTAGTATCCAATCATCAGGAACCTCACAGAGGGTAAGAGATTTCTCGAAAACTATCCGAAGGAAGGGGGCTATTTCTTCTGCTAGTTCTTTTAATATACGCGAGGGAATTCCTTCTGGTCCTGGGTTTTTGTTGGGCTTTATCGCACCCAGTTGCTTCGCTATTCCTGCCTCAGAGATTTTAATATTATCCATCCGAGTACATCCATCGGGAATAAGATTATCTTCAAGTCTATCTCCACCTGCCGTGAACGCCTTCGCGAAGTAAACGTTTAGTAGATTAGCTTTATCCTCCCCATTGTGAAGGATGTCTCCGGAATCACATCGCAGGGAGGGTATTGAAGGACCCCCTCCCTTGACTTCTCTTACATAGGACCAGAACTCTTTTGGATCCTCCTTCAATTTTGTATTTAATACCTCATTCCGGAAGGCGTTAAATGCGTTACGCATGGTTTTTCTCGCTAGTACGCGGTCACTGTTATACTCATGGACTATAGCTGTGCGATACTCATCGGAAGCGGTGGTAGGTATGTTTTTCAATTTTGCGTGGCTACGCCTCCGCCGTCTTAAGGCAATCCTGACTTCCTTATTAAACCAACGAGGTTCTTTCTTATCAGATTTTAACTTACTGGGGATAAATCTATTGATACCTTTTCCTAGTATATCCTTAAATAATAACCATGATGGCTCCATACCTAATCGTTTTGTCTTTTCACGATAACTGAAGTAGCCCAATGCGATAGTTCCAATGATAAAAAATTGTTACACAGGGTGTTATTAGTTGAACCAACTTTATTGCCTCTCTTAAAATAATCATATAGCTCAAACCATTTTCATAAACAGAAATACATGCCTACATGATTTAGACAACCGGAACAGTATATTTTTTGTTTTGTTCACTATTTCTAAGGTTACAGCATGCCATATGTTCTGTGGTTTGTTTAATATTATGTAATGAATGCACCGGTTACACGTCAATATCGAAAGAAATTAATCAAAAACATTATCAATATTTGAATTGGCTTTAAACTGTCCAATAAAACTTGCAAACGAAACGATATTTTAATTAATGCGTGAAATATATTCCTATTTGAAATGTTAAGTTGTCCTTTATTACTATGCATTGGAGTCGTTTCTTTTCCTAGCTACGTGTTTAATTTGTATTATATTTACACGAAACCTTTCACATACATTTTCAATCGGTTATTGTCCTTGATGCGTTAATTTCATTTAAAACTTTGTGCAAATGCACTTGAAAGTCCGAGTCTAACAATGCAAAAATCCGAGATCAACAATTGAAATGTAGAAAAATCTGAGCAAATCGAATATAAACTTAAAATATTAGCAAACACAAATTAAACAACAGAATCGAAAGTAAGAATAATAATCTTCATTTTTTTCAACGTGAAATAGTGCAAATCACGACTCAAAGTCTCGATCGTTAGATATTTTAAAATGTTAAAGACAGAAGGTCCCACATCCTATTTCAGCCGATTATGGGTTAATCAAATGAAAAAACGAAAAATTTCCTGATATACCTTTTCGGGAGACCACTACCCGCTTAAAAACTGCAGAGTTCGCGCCGAGTATTCAGGCGAAAGATTTGTGGAAATCGAGCCGACCGTTCTCGGTTTATTTGCGTTCATGCCGGAAGGTGACGTCACTCGAAGTTTCAGACGAAGGCAGGCTTGGACGCACGCAGGTACACAGCGGTTATAATATATTAGATTATGTAAAGTGGAGGTTCTAATTGACGGATGCAGTTCAAAATCATAATTGGGCGATAAATATTATAAAAGATCACTCCTACTTAATTTAATTAAAATCCGAGCAGCGATTAAGGAGAAGAAAGTTACGACAGACGGTTGGACGGACGAGACGTGCCCATAAGGCGTTCCGCTACTACCCCTTCGCTGGTAAAGAACGCTTAAAAATGACGAACTTGCGGGAAAGGCATTTAAATCCTTACATTTGGTGATGTGGAATCTTAAGGGAAGCGGTCAAGGCCACTGAGAAATTATCCTATAAATCCATCGTAGGACCAATACTAGAATATTCTACGAATGTATGGGATCCGTACGAAGTGGGGCAGGTAAAAAAGTTAAAAAAGGTGCAAAGGAAGGCTGCCTGATATGTGATGGGGATGCACAGGGAAATTTAAAGTGGAACAGAAATTATAAATTCGCTAGGTTGGGAATCATTGTAAATTAGAAGGATACTAAATAGGCTATGTGGGATATATAAAACATTTAATAAGGAAGGGACATGGGAAAATGCAATCATAGGGATAGAGAAACACTACATTGGAGAAAATTACCACAGTTACAAAATTAAATATAGGCCGCAAAGAACAGATGTCGGCAAGAAGTCGTTCCTAAATCGAGGAATTCGTAAGTGGAATAAGTTACCTGAGGAAATCATTAAGCCCTATCCCAAATCGGTTAAACCATTTAGAAAAAAATTAAATGTTTCTTGGAAGGTGAGCCGGAGGAAGTAAAGTGAATGCTTGGTAGGATGAAGTACGGTGGAAAATTCGTGGGCCCCGGGACCGCTACTGTAGCCGTGAAGATCTACCATGAACCTCGAAAACTTCGACTTCGAGGGTACAGGGTATTCTTATATAATAAATCTCAAGTGTCTGTCTGTCTGTCCGTCCGTCAGTCACGGTACTTTTGGACATTTCACAATGGAATTAAGAGCTGAAACTTTCACAATCGCTAAACCCCCATGGGGTGGTCCCTAGAAAAATCAAACATCCCGAGAAAAAGTCTCGGATTTGACTCCAGGAGACGATTATATTTTCCCATAAGTTTACACGGAATTTTCGATTTTTCAAGGTGGAATATTGTTTTCTTTCACTCATCAAAATACGTAAATATTGACCAATTTTCTCCGTTTTTCTTTATTCAACGACTAAAACTAAAAAATATCTTATTCTTGCGATGTTTAGATGTTACACGGAAGAATTTGACAGAAATACGCACTTCTGTTCGGCATTTTATGATTTTTTCGTACTCTTTGCGGGTGTTACTAAGGCGAGCCGAATTGTTGCCTCCGATTCAATCAGCGTCTATTAAGCCTTCAAACAGACGAAAGAATTGCGTTATTCGCTTCACGCTTTTGATAAAGAATCGAAATTATTGTTATAGCAACGTCAAACGTAATAGATTGCAAATTAAAACTAATTGCAGATAATTATCATTCGGTAAATTGCGTGTGGACTGAGGGCGTTTTAAACGATTGACTAAAAAAATATCCTTTCTTTATTTCAATACTGGAATATTACCTTTTTCGTAAGTAAATCATTATATTCTACATATTTAACGTTTATTAACGCAAATAGGCCTGCGCATCAGTTTGAAATTTGATGAAAAGTAGAATATGGGCTATTATTAATAAATAAAAATAACACAATGTGAAGCACAAAAAAATTGTGGTGGTAACAGTACAGGAGTAAAAAATGGAAGAAATGGTTGAATTGATTATATATTAAAAACATTGCATATACTATAAGTTAATAGCAGTCGTTGTCCGATACTTGAAAGAACGTGATTTATTGCGAGTTTCTCTACAATTGAGTGAAACGATAATCATTGGAATTAAGGTCAGGTAGATTTGAAAATTTTTCCCTTTGAATATACCGTGATATAAGACTAACATTGAGTAACTGTGTTACATTGTGACGACGGCATTACTCTAATACAGCGATTCCCAACCGGTGGTTCGCGTACCCCTAGGGGTTCTCGAAATAAATCTGAGGGCTTCACGAGAAAAATTTGGCAATGGCGTATTTTTCACCTTATTGGTTCTAAACTTCTTGCCAAAATTTTAGTTTCTTTCAAATTAGTTGCATGGTTTAATTTTAAAATTTTCCTTACGCTTCATGAATTATATTTGAATTTTACAGGACACTAACTAGAAACTGATGAAAATATCAGAGATTCTTATTTTTATTTTAAACGTTTACCTACTATGTGCTAAATAAACTTTACAAAATTTACTCTCCATTTTACGAGTTTGGCCGCCAAAACTGTTGCAACTCAAGAGGTTCGCGAAGATAAAAGATTAATCCAAGGGTTTCGCGACGAGAAATAGGTCAGCCCAAGGGGTCCGCGAAGTAAAAAAGTCGGGAATCGCTGCTCTAGTACATTGCTGTCAAATTAGAGAAAATTAAAAAATGCCAAAGGGTAGACTATGTATCATTATTTTCACCTATATATTAATTTTTTAACGCGCAGGCTTCTGACTGATTTGACAAATTTTGCGCGTGTACCACTAAAATGAGGTGTGAGACTAATACAAATTAATTGCAAGCGGATATGCAACGGGCTGCTAGTTATACAGATAATTAATGTGTTGCATAATGAGTAGGTGGTTACATTATTTTGCTTTCGGTTACAATTGCTTCTTCAAGATTTAGCCTATATCAAACGCTCATTATACGATGAAAATATTCGATATGTATACACGAAATGTATTTTCTGTACAATATGTTATATAATTCGAAATATAACAAACGAGGCTATGTCTTCCGAATTCTTTATGTAAACACAAGTTATTAGTGTATGTTTGGAATTTGATGCACATTTTGTGTTATGTAGTTTGATGTGTGACTATATTACCGAATGCCTCGGTTGTGTATTAATTTACATTGCCACCAGGTCAGCCGACCAACTTGCAACATCTTTTATCAAATAAATAAACTGTTTTTGTAAGTCGCATAATGTTAAGCAAAAAATATGAAAGATATTCATTGTAGTAGCATGCTACGTGGAGGCACATAAGTTTATAATAGGATCAACAGTTAATAAATACAAACGATGAAGAAATAGCAATATAACAAATATATGATTCTTTTTAGGCTGGTTTCCAAAGGAAACAGCCTTATGAAATGGTCCTATCCATGTGTATAGGTATGTATGTGTGCCCCCTACTAACAACTTTTGCATCAATTTTCATTAAACTTGGTATGAGGCTTCCCTATTTGTTTTACATAGAAAATCTCGAATCCATCGTGCAGAGACGTTTTCTTTAATACTTTAAAATATATTACAACCGTGATATCGTAGCGAGATTTGTACTGTTCTAAGAGGAAAAAAATGTAGATTCTAATTATTATCGCAAAATTTTGATAATTGATCGTATTTTCCAGAAGTTTTACTAAAACAACGTTTTTGAGTTTTAAATGGCACTTTATCTGATTGTTGCAATGGAGACGATTATTACCGAACACGGCTTAACGAGTGCATAAATAAATGAGTTATTTTCTTTTCCGTTCGAGTACCCTTCAGTAATGGACAGTTGATCTAGACATATTAGCGTATAAGCAGTAACATTTATTAAATTCGTTTATTTAAAAAATACATCCAAAATATAATATCAGAAAAATATTTGGACATTTCTTTTAGTATTTTAAACTTGATAATGCTATAATTGATAGTAGCTCAATAACTTTGGTTAAGATTAATAAAGGTAAAAGGAGTATTTTACCTTTATTGATAATGCTATGTTAATTTGTTTTCCAATTTTTCTGCATAATTGATATACTATGAACTAGAAGTGGTATTTATGGCATGAGAATTCCTTGGAATGACTAACACATACTGAAATATTTCTTGTCAATGTAAGTAATCAATTCGGGACGTCAACTTTGGGAAACCAGCCTGCATTATTCCTGGATTTGATTTGTTGTTTCTTCTGTTGATGACTCCATCATCAATGCTCAATGAAACATGGAAAATGGAGAAAACATATGAATTTCTTTTAGGTAATTTATAAGCTTGGGGAAAAATATGAAGGATGAATGAGAAAAGGTGTTTGAACTCATTTGGGAAAGAGCACGCGAAATAAAATACCAAGAAGTCAGAATAAAAGAATCGCGAAGGTGGACATCGAACCAAATCCACTGCACCCCTGCGAAACTCAAAGAGTCACGTCATTTTTTTCCAATATTTCTTTCCGTTTTCGTCGACGAATTCCGTCCCCGCACACTCGCGCAGAAAATTAAAATGACCGTTCACTTTCGCGTGAGCGTTTAGGTGCGCGAAGAAATAACGGACGGAATATATCTCTCCGGCTTCAGCCCAGCGGAATTCAACACCTAAGTTGACAGCGTTCGCAACTCTGGCGTCAGCTGCAATTTTATGATAACAAGGCTCATAATAATTAGCAGCGAAGCGATCGCAACGACAGATGAATGATTTACGGCGATGGTAGGAAAATACGGCGATAAAATACGAGACGCGATTCCACGGCGAATGAATTCGCTCATTCGATCCGTGGAAAAGTCGATTGGCAGAAGGGGACAAGGAGAGACACGTGCTTTGCGAGCGGGCAAAACAGGGAGAGATAGAGAGTGAGAGTGAGAAGAGAGAAAGAGAGAGAGAGAGATCGTGTCGAGAATGGGATTTTTTTCGCAGTGTCGTGGGAAAAACAGGAAGTAGTGACGGGCGACATACCAGCAGTAGTAGTGAGCTTTATAAGAGGGCTTTACAAGAGTGGAAACGGAGAGAGGGAGGGGTATATGAGGAGGATGGGGGAGGGGAGGGAGGTCAATCGAGGAACGAGAGACGACGCAAGGTGGGGTGAGATGGATTTAAGAGTGGCAAGGGAGTTGGTCCGGAGGATTCCAATGGAGTTGCCGGGGCAAAGGAGGAGACGGAATGAGGAAGAGGGGAGGGTCCCGGAGAAGAATGACCTCAAGCAGATGAAGGGAGCGGGGCGGAAATGGAGGGAGCGAGGGAGAACGGGGCGAGTGGAGTGCAGGGACCATGCGAGGAGATAAAGGAGGAAAGCAGGGAGAGGAAAAAAATGGAGGACGTGGAGAGGGAACTCGCAACTCGGCCGATCCGGTGAGGGCCTTGGAAATGTTGGAGTTAAGTGACAAAGTCGGTCGACGCGATGCCTTTTGCTGGAATGTAATCTGGGATTTTATTCCGCTGCGGTGAATAAGATGTGCCTCCGAAAATAAAATACAGAGAAGTACCTTGAGTGCGTGTTTTAGAAGATAAGACGATACGACCAGCTGAAAACGGGGAGCGATACACGACATATCCTGCGTGCTTTCGATGAAGTATAATGCTTAATTTCTCTAAAAAAACTACATTTTTGTAATTTACATATCTCATGCTTTACCTTTTATTTGGAATGAATCAGTTTTTTACGCAAACATCGCAGCAGCATCACCAGATACTTAGCATCCTCCTCGAGACTATTTCTTATTAGTTAAATATTCCATAGCTTCCGTTTGCTGAAAGGAGTCCTAGAAAGGTCGATACTAGAAAATTGGCAGAGAGGTAGGGAGAGGGTTAGATTAGATTAGATGCATCAAAATAGGGACCGGTACGAGAAGATGAGAGATAGTACTGAATGGATTGGAGGAGCCATAGATCTTCCGAAAGGTAAAATGACTATGACGACGGCCGTTTATGAGTCAGTTACATATTTAGCCATCGTCATATTTCGTAACATATCGTGGGATACTAATATCCGAAGTTTGGTAGAGCCAATGAGAAAATGGCCTTTATAGAAAGACAATATAGTCCAATACTGAACATGTGAAACATATTCCTAATAACCGGTTAGGCAAGGGGTGTGCATACCTTAAACATTAGCAGTTACAAGTGCTTAGGGAGGTCGCATTAACACAAGTAAATGCTTCAACGAGTCGTAACAGGGTTCATATGGGAAGTTATCAGAGAGAGCGCCAAGGATCTTCTTAGTGAATATCAATTAATAATAATATTTTAGCGTTATAACTTCACTTGAAAAGGTTTATTAAAAAACATTACATTTTATCTATTATATTAAAAGGTTCGATCTCATAATGGTATCCTGGGCTACTTAATATGCTGCTGCGGACCTGATGTGTCCCGTGGGATGTAGTTTCCTTGGTTAGGTCATAGGGTGAATGAGCTTCAAAATTACGGCATTTGCGTAAGAGGTAAAATTAGGAAAACTACAGAACATGGAAGCTAAACAAATTGCTGCTCATTAGAAAGATAGCATCATCATTGCTGTATCCTAAACGAATGATGCTCGAAGGACGCAGAGTAAGTCCTTCATCAGTATCGCATGAAAGATTTTATTTAGGTGGGTGCTAGACTAGAAAAGTGACCAACAAGAAAAATATGTAAGACATATAGGTAATAACAAATTAAATACCCTATCAGGCAGAGTAACTGATGAAAAATTACAATGAACCCGTATAATTACTCGAATACTCATTTACCAGATTATTAGATTAGATTAGATAATGTATGATTCAGAAGAACAAATGGCAGTTTAAATAGATGTTTAAAATCTGTACTGCGAAAGCATTACAATTAAAATATTACAAATAATATGAATTTACAGAAATAAATTCAAAATGAGTTGTTGTGTGGCGTACGGCGGTTACACTTTCTTCAAAATGTGACGTATATAAAGTTAATCCGAAATCACATCAAGAAAAAAAAACGGAAATACCATTGGAGAAATAAAGAAAACGTAAATGTTTAAGTAGCGTAGTAGAGAAATTTATAGGTGAAACTGAAAAATGAATCGCTCTTGGAAAATTGCTTTCACGATCCACCACGCTCCTATATCCTTAGAATTTGTTGGAGGATTATGAACACGTCTATCACCATTACAATTTATATTAAAATCAAATAAGTTTGATTCATTGTTACACCTTCAAACAATTTCTTTAGTATCCTTTTCTCGTAAACTTCTACAGCGAGCAGCGTAAGGCGATATTTCACCTACAACTTCCGCTATCATACTCATAATCTGTTGTTTACAGAGATAATTTTTATTGGTTTTGCATTCGAATTTATAGTGTAAAATAACTTAGATTTAAAATCGATTGAGGATTCAAAAAAGTATTAATTTGAATATTCAAAGAAGTTCTGCAATAGATTTTTCCTGAAATTTGGTTGGTAGAATAATGTGATCTAATGATCCTGTTTTAAAATTATTACCAAAATTACAGCTTATTCCTGTCTGCTTAGAATCTTCAGATCTCATAATTCCACAAATTTCTAGCTTAGCAAGCTCACCATTTGAGAGGGAGGTTTTTTCGTCAAAACTCAAGTTCAGCGGTAGAATATTCGCCCAGCAAGTGGAAGGCAAGGGTTCGATTCGCGGTCATAGCAGATATTTTTCCTGTTTCAAAAGTTTTCTCTGAAATTTGGTAAAAAAAGGACCCGTGTCTGGAATATCAACAATATTTTCACCTAAAGATGCAAAAGAATTTGCGTTGTTAAATTGGCGAATGAATTACTGAAAATGTTTGCTTCTTGAATCATGTTGTGTGAATAAAGCTCGTAAATTAGGTGGGAAATAATATGAAATTGCTTATGGTATTATCTTACCATTATGGCTGCCATTACACTTTTCATTCTTAAAATTCAGAGCGCTGCAATAAGTACATAACAAACTTAATTGACCTAGAGAATGTGCTGGTGGTGTAAAAGTTACTAAAAAACCATTTACAGCCGCTTTGAAAAATGAAACTGGCGATCTTATTTGTAACTGTCGATTCTCCTGATAGCGAACTCTTCTGTTTTTATTAATTCTTGCTTGATTTTGCTTCTAATATTTTCTTCTCTGTTTTGTGTATTGCTTCTACCACAATTCCTTTCTCTATATTGTCAAATATATTCGGCTCTTGAATTAGTCATTTTAAAATATATACGAAGATATTTAATCAACTAAAAACAAATAAAATTACAAAAATTTATTTTAGTGCATTTTGATGAATTGTAGTTGCAACAAAAGAAATTTGCTCAGTAACAAAAATATTTTCATAATACTATAATTTTTGCATCTTAACACTTGTTTTCAAATGACTGACTCAAATATTTTATAAAAATGACATTCTTGACAAAGAATCAAGCTTGATTATCGTCTTAAACAGCAGTTCCAATTTTAGCTGTAGCTGTTGTTACATAGATGAAATTTAAAAAAAGATAAATGCTGAAAATGAAATTAATTAATTTTCATGATCACATCAAAACAATTAAGAACTTCCGGTACATACACTCTGCTTGAAAACAAAATTTAATCTTATGTGGGTATGCATGAGTTCAATTTCCTGTGCACACAAATCGTTTTGCAAAGAAGAATTTGTAGAATATTATATAGGTCATTTATTTTTTGAAGGATTTGAACTGAACCACTGGGCCCTAGTGAAATAAATTGAAATTTCCAGATAGACATTGTTCGGAAGGTATAACTGACGGGGAATAACTGAAACGTCGACCTATATCGAAAGCCAATAATAAAAACATGAGATTCACACGAAATAAGAGCTTATAAGTGAAAAATGCCCAATTCTTATGCATGTCTAACTCATAGGATGAGCAAACGCCTCTTTTTACAGTATGTTGTTCGATTTTTTATTGCATGGTCCAGACGACCCGAAAATGTTTCTCAGGAAAATCCCGCAATTATGCAATCATAAAATAGCTGTGAAAGGTTAATTATACGCTCAATCGGTTGTAAAATTTATTTTAATTTTGTTTATGAGGCCTGTTAAATATGATAAAATGTAAATTGTAGAAGACTTGATACTATTACAGATAAAATATCTTTTAAAATATCTCAGAATAGTTAGTCACGTACTTCTCCGTACACGCTCACATTTTCATTTACCACATTCTGCAGCTAATATTTAAATCCTATGAATCTATTTTAGGCCTATGCGGTTTATTTTCTCTTTTTATAATTATATAGACAAATTGAAGTGCGGGCGATCGTATCGAATCAGATTGGGATATTCTGAAATCTTCGATTTTTCACAATTCCATTAACAGAGATTGTTCTGTTGGATAAGCCGTATTCATCCTTCAAATTTTAATATTTTTTTGCAAAGTAACTCAGGTAGGCCAGATAAAAAATGCCAATGCCGTATAACGATACCACATGGATTTTTACTACCACCCACGCCATTCCCCTATTAAATTCATCTCGTACACTCACTTTCTTCAGTTTGTCGTTTCCAGTATCTTAAGCGAAAAGAAAAAATCTTCTCATAAATGGAAACACACTAACAAATAAGATACATTAAATCCCATCGGGGCTGATGAAATTACTTTGTATGTTTACCTTCCAAAATTATTGCGCTCTTCTTTTTTAATGAATTGCTTTGCTAAAAAATTCCACACAGTAGATTTTCAGCTCGATTTTCATAGGAAAGATCGTAGTCCGTCCCATCCAAAATTTGCTTAATTGAATGCAATAACCCTTATTTGTTGAAAAAAACATTTCATTTTGGATCATCTACTCGGTAGAGGGTGAAAAAGTTGTCTCATTTTTATCATCTAACATTTCTGAGATGGGACTGCGGTGATCCAAATCTACTTATACCTTCAGTCTCTTGTAAGCAAAGACTCTAAAACCAAAGAGAAGCATTAGATCAGCTCTGCTTTCATATATTAGAGTTATAGTTCATTCATAATTATATGCGCAATGAAACAATCATATTCAGGGGAATGTCACCGAATACGGCCTCTTCAGATTGAACCTTAAGAAGCAGAAAAATGGCTGCTTTGGCATTGCACTGTTTTTTGACACTTTTATAATCTTAGGAATTCCCCGTATTGTTTAAAAAAAACGAAATTCTTCTCTCAATTTTTAAGATTTACTTGTACGGCGCAATAAATGATAAAGGCAAACTAAAAAATAATGTATCTCCTGCGGAGATTGAATGGATCTAAGTGTAAGGCAAATGTTCTGGGTGATCAATTTCCTTATGTGACGCAGCTGTTGCAATGCAGCAGTTGGATTTCCTTAAAAAGTGGATTTTTCTTCACAAAATTCCTGACTTCCATTTCTACCAATTTCTCAGTTATTAACCACTTTATTTAAAGAGCAAATATACTTAACAGAACTAGCTAAAGTAGAAAAAATTTTAGTTGAACCAATAAGGTGTCTGTTGGAACTGTTATATTTTAAGCGTCAATTAAATGAAACAGCTGAGCTACGTCAGTTATCTATGTGCTATAATTTTATTCAAGACAATTCGTGCATGGAATGAAGAAAGTAAAGAAATCATATCTTGATTATACAGTTATACAGTTGTGACACTGTTGATAATAAAATTTACATGTTTTCTGTTCATTATTTTTATATATAAGTAAAAGTTAACAAATTATGCTCAGGTTAAACATATAGATTTTCATCGGTAAATATTGCTTATCATTTCACTTTTGATCGAATTCTAGTAACATATTTGCTTTCGTTGAAGGGACTATTTCAAACAAACGCTGTAAAATCAAGTCAAAAACAAAGAAGAGACGAATAAGATATCGAATGGGTCGGTGGGATTGTGGTTATGTAGGTTGGTGATATTAAGAAAATAGTTCGCAACATGGTTTCATTTGGATTTCATGATTTAGTTAATTCCTCTGCTCAATTTGAGTGAACATCTGTTTGTGTATCATTTCTATGTGATTTACTTAGCATAAAATTCCCTATGAGTCGATAGGAAAATATTTCCCCGTTCGACATATTCCTAAAATCACATATAATATTCATTGATGGTTTCACTCTAACTAACTAAACACTATAATAATGGTAGTAAAGATTTGCGTTATTTTACATAAAAAGTAAATTTCATTCCAATTCAGAGGTATCGGAAACTCAAGCAGTTGCAGTGAAACTAAATCAAGGCAATGTCCTAATATTGTTCCCAGAAGTGTATTTACTAGGTAAAATTTTAATCCCACCTTTAACCGATCAAATTCAGTAATTTAAAAAATATAATTATATAAGTTTTTACAACGGTCTTTGTTAACTTTAAACAAATTAAACGAAATCACGTTGAAATTTTTTAAATAAATAAATAATAATTTATGCCTATCTGCCATAGAAATATTCCATGAAATAATAAGGATTGGAGAGTTAAAAGAGTTTTATATTATTTCGATTCTCTTGCATTTATTTATCAGCAAATAGTTTGTTCACAGCTGTAACTAGCTATATTAAAATTTTCAACATACGGAATGCTGTTGAGATAAAAAGTAATAGTATATTCTCTACACTTTTTACGAAAACATGTCAAACTAGAATTACTATTGCACATTTGGCTCTCTTTGATATTGTTTTCTCGCGTGTCAAAATTGCAATTGCGAGGTTTGAACGGTTTCTATAAAGTTAATTTTGAGACAATTTTGATAATTAAATGCTTTTCAAAGGTAATTAGATCGTAAAATATATAATTTGTCTTTAGTAAGTGTTAAGATTTCTGTCGTCAGTGCACGATTTTTTCGCCTGAACGTCGTGAATTAATCAACAGAACAAATTCTAAATATGTAGCTAAGCATTTTCAATAAAAAATCATAAAAATTCCTCAAAAAATGGGAAGATTTCTTGAAAGCGTTTCTAAAGCTAGAGAAGAGTGTTAAGACTCAATAAACTCTCTACCTGGTGAAAGATGTGAAATTTATATGGTCTTTGTTTTTACGGCTGTTGCACTTATCTACCTTCCTACGCTTTATTTAATAAATCGCAGCCATATATACTTATATAACGAAAAAATCGTATGGTTATGCGAGAAATTTTCAGGTTTGTTGAGAGTACTCTTAGGAAATCGATATAGGTTAATCTGCGAGTGCAGCGATCTGTAGACAATCCTTGATCTCGTTCCACTTAATGCATTCTCCATTTCTCTTCTGTCATGCCGCATTATAGATCACTTTTGATGAGAATTTTTCATCTTACTCGCATCAAAAATCGTTATTATTTATGTGATGTATATGAACCTCATCAATCTAGGATTACGTCAAAATTTAAATAGAATTCGAGCTGCAGAAATCGAGCTCGGAAGGCATTAATCTTAATAAAATGTGGTTATATTGGAAACTCCTATGTATAGAAACATATCGAAGGCAACGCCTAATACGATATATTTAGAGCTTCAAATGAATGGTGTCGATTTTTTCCATTATTTATTTATTCACAACGTGTGCTTTTCTCTGGAGCAAAGGCGCACAAACTTTTGGATCGAGGGCCACACTGTTCAGTTCTGCACACATCTCGGACAACACTCAGTCGAAAATACAGTTCAAGAATATGGCTGTGGTCCGACAATATTTCGGAGCCGGAGTCTTCTTCAAGAAGAAGACTACGGCAATAAATGAGAAACGTCGGTGACAGCAAAATTCCAGACAAGGGAACACCCGAAAGAATTTTGCCACCAAAGACCAAGTTTTAATGGTGTAACCAGTTCAAGAATTAGTTAAGAAAATTGGAGAAGGTCAATATTACCCTATTTGTTTTTAAAGTTATTTAGCTACCATGAGAAAAGAGAAGCAAATACTACACATATAGTTTTCATAAATTTCCTATTTTCATTTTACGTTACATTATGTCCTTTATTTGTTAAACTCATGAAGGACGGGGTGAAAACACTCGGCGAGTCTTAGTTATGGCACTTCACTAAATCAAGGGTCTCAATCAACGCGGCTCGTTATTTAAGGCACTTTATACTGCGATATAGCCCTATTTCTTATGTAATATTTTAATATACACTGATAAATTTGAAAAAAATTTTTAATCAACCCTTACAAAGTACCCACAGTTAAATTGTGATTATCATTTTAAAAACTTCTCTGGGGTACAGAATAATGTTCAGGAATGCGGCTCGCTGAATTTCTACACTGCTATCATGCGGTCCTCGCATGATTTGAGTTTGAGATCCCTGCTCTGGAATATGATTGGCGTAGCGCTCTAGTGCAGTTCTTTACGATGGTTTTGGCAAATTGAATGCTAACGTTTTGTCAGTTTAGTATACGAAACTAACTAGGATTCCGGTCAATGACTTGCAGGAAGCACATTGAAGCTATTAATTCATGATTACGCCAACTTCTGAGATTTTGTTATACTCCATTAATTAATGCAAAAAATCCTGAATATATTTTCTATCAACTGCAATGTTTTAAAATTTAAAGATATATATTTTCAGGCGGCAAGGTAGTTAGGTATATGCATATCTGAAATGTGTTAAGAAAAATGAATTATTTTAATTTATGTTAAGATTTATTGTTTCTTTGTTCTTTGTGAAACCAAAGCAGAAACTCGTTTAATCCCTAGGATTTTATATATTTATTATATATTATATATATATATATATCTTTAATTTATTTAGGTGTGCAAGAAGTGAATAGCATTCACGTCGCCCTGCAGTTCGACCTGACCCGTGTGTAGCTTTTCACTGTAATTCATTTCAAAATCTGATGAGGATTTTTCACGCGTACAATTAATGTCATAATTGTCTTCGTTTTAATTCATTTATATGTCTTATATCTCTAGCATTACACTTATCAGCTCTTCTTTATTTATCGCTCTTCAGGACTCGATGCATTATTTAGTCATTTTATAATGGCATTCTTATTTGGCTTGCAACTTATGTTATAATGTATACTTTTGCATCCTGTCACTTTTTATCTTTACTGTATTGAGGCTTCTTACTTATGATGTCATTAACATATATATATATATATCGGGAGGATACTAAGGTCCAGCCCAATCTACATGAGCTAGAGATCTGAAAGTTTCAGAGTTTGTAGAAGTCACAAAGAAACCTCCAGAAAAAATAGGACCTCTAACCTAAGTGACATAGGTTCGACTCCAGAAATTCCGAATAATGCGTTTTTCCCCGTAAGAAAAGCATTGCGCCATATTTGTAAATTAATTTCGGGTACTTGTCTATAAGCTGGAAATATGAGGTTTTTAGAGTTGATAGATAACCGCAATACGTAATAGTAATTGGTATTCATTTTGTTTTCCGAGTCATGAGTTTGACTCCAGATGCTCCGGAAAATCTCCCTTAAGTTAGCATGGCGAAAAGGTATTCCAGTGTGTCAATCAATCTACATCTACATGTAAGAGGAATAGGGAGCTGCAATTTCGCACAATTATAAGATTTTGCTTACAACTAACCAGAAAAATCGGAAACTTCAAAATTGTTAATTTTAAGGGTTGTTTTTATTCCCTTTGTACATTAAAGCTTAATAATTTTTATCTCGGAAACTATAAGTCGTAGATACGAGGTTTTGCATAAATTTTGTAGAAAATTCTATATATAAAAATTAAAAATCTTGAAAAAGTTCAACAATGCGGCCGCTAAAAGTTCGCAAATCTTGAAATAAATTATGAAGGTTTATGTATACCTGAATGTGCTATGAAGCTGAAATTTATTAATGGTTGAATTTGTAAAAAAACGAATTAGGAATAATAGGAATTTTGATATTTTAATTTGTTTTGCTGTTAAAAATTCTTAAAATTTAAACAAATACATAAATGTTTATGTACTACGCGGCAAGATAGGGAGCTGAAAATTTTAAGCAATTTAGATTAGTGCAAATGCACAAATAAATATTTAAGTATCTCCATTCATTTTTCGTTGCGGCCTTTAAAATTTTTTAAAATATAAAAAATTACATAAATATTATTTCACTATATATGTGCTATAACTTTAAAATATGGCATAAAGGTGTTGCATTAGAGCCCAACAATGGAAAAAGTATAATATCCTTAAAATTAAAAAGTTTAGGGAGTGTTTTACTCAAATATTTTTCCATAAGTAAAGAAAGAAAATTAATGCAGGCGTGAAATCTTTTGAATTAAAAAATAATACTAATAATGAAATGTCTCTCTGAAAAATTAATGTTTTTTCAAGGTGAGATGATATTCTTGCAGGATGAAAGCACCTTCTACTAGTATTAACATGTTCTTTTTTAATTTCGCAAAATATCTATTTATCGTTGCTATCATGTACACCATTTGCAGTGCCTTCTACATTTTGTTTGTAACGCGTCTACCAACATATACATCTATACTTACTAATGTAAAAATTTTCAAGAAATAAAAATTAATATGGCCTAGGTAAATCACATAATTCAATAAAATATCGCGATTAATCTAGCCATATTGGTTGTTTGACCGTCATTTGCTCCGTTCAAATTATAATCAAACTAAAATATTTTCTGTATATAATCTAGCGTCGATTATTTTGTATCGTTGTAATATTTGCTGAGGACTGGCTTACTCGGCGTTGTCGATATGTTATGATAATTGAAAATGACATCGAAGGGTAATTTAACTAGAAATTGATATATGATGTTTTACAATGCAATATTTTATTATAATAGAGTGAATGAGATATCACAATTATGTAATATTTTATCCGAAAGAAAAATTGTTTTTATATTGTATTAAGCTTGAACGACGCGCTTGCATTTGTGCTAAATGTTGAAGAAGAAATTCTTTTTTAACAGAATAACATTCAGATAATTGGCGCTTGCAAACTTTACGCTCCACTGTCCAATACTTTCCTCCTTATTCTCTGCAGTTTTTTCATCCTTCTAAGCCGATTAGTTCTTCGTGACTTTCTATTTTCCCCTATAAATACTTATGAGAGTCATTAGAAACAGATGCCAACAAAGTGTATGAATACGTGTCATAATCGTGACGAATGATATCCGTAACGACAAAGTTCAAAGGTTGTCATGCTTTTTAATAAAAGAGATAATAAAAGCAAATGCTATGCCCACAATATTTGTTTACCAATACACCGGCATTCTATGACCAAACAGAACATCATATTAATGAAAATGTTCGAATAACTTTACGCAAAAAGGTAAATAAATATTGTTAATTTTACATGGGTATTTTTTTAATTGCTCTCGCTAGTTAAATGCTGATATGTACGTCAATTTCTCCGGAGAACCTCATAATAAGTTTTTGTCTAGTGGGAATGTGCAATGTTGTATAACCAATAGTATACCTATGTCACTTACAATAGGCCGCATACTTATTCCACCTTATTAGAACTGCATAACCGACGGGACTTAAAAACCAGGTTTATTTATTAGTGAAGCTATCTAATGCAGTGCTTCTAAATCTTTTTCGTTGATTTACCCCTTGTTAATTTTCAACATTGTCGTGTACCCCCTTCCTCCACCCTCTCTTCCTACTTGCATTTTATGGCCAAGGTTTTCTTATATAACAAAATAACTATTATGACATTTAATTAAATATTATATTTCAACCATCTTTTAAAAGATCATTCTTGTAATTTAAAAAAAACATTTATTCATTTAATTATAATATGTATTGGACTATAAGAGGCACCAAGTTCATGAACTTAAAAATTTAGGAAACAGAATTACATTTTTTTTTATGTTTACTTATATATAAAAGCAAAAATGGAGCAGTACAGAACAGCGATTCAGCACAAAATTTCAAGTGTTCTTACTCATCATAAAAAACCCGAAAAGTCTCATTACTGCTGCCACACTCAATAATTCATGTATGTAATTTACAGTTGAGGTTGTCACTATGTAGAATTGTAATGTTTAAGAAATAACACTAAAACTTTGTCGGAAAAATTTTGCCAAAATCAAGCCTTGCACAGCTGGTTTCAACGTGATTTGCATCATCATCTGAAGATAATATAAACTGTTCCGAGGCTGATCATGCATTTGCTGAGTGTGATGGGGTAGACTTACCGGAGTTTTAGTGTTATTTACTAAGCACTTGATGTAACTTATGATGTAATTTTCACGATCTTCAAATTGCGCGCCATATTCATTGCCTTCGATTGTCTTACTAATACTACGTTTCCTAAAAAAACAAAACAAGAGGAATAATAATAATATCTACAATTTGGAAGGATAAACAATCAATGCGAAGTTATGCATGATACGTAAAAATTCACATTATGGTCAACTGCTTCTGCCGTTACTTCGTAGAAATCCATAATTAAAAAAAAACTTAGCATTGCAGAAATTTTACCAAGTTACATTATTTTTTAATTACTTACGTTAGTGCGATTTTTGCACTTGTTTTCCAGAGATAACCTTCTCGATGCGAGGTCGAATTTAGGTCAATGCAAGAATGAGATCATGTTCAGACACCGGATGATTGCGGTTCCGCGTCTTTATTGCTGCCAAAGTTGAGAATCCTACCTCAGCATTGGTTAAACTCTCAAGATATTTAATTAAATTACACCCGTCAGATCGAAGGAAAATTAAATAAATTGGTGATCTATGTCTCTCCCTTTCCTCGTATTCACCGCCCCCCCCCTTGCCTACAATGTTCAAACTCTGTGTACTAAGAACGTCTTGTGTACTGATGCTCACTCACTCTACACCTATTTTAAGCAATTTTTTTACATTCTTCTTCTCTCTTAAAAATTCCCCGGGTCTGCATCGACGCATTGTTGGCATTGTCAGCATCCTTGTCACTCTGTACCCTCTGGAAAAAATTTTGTACCCTCAGGGGTACATGTGCCCCCAGTGGAGAACCGCTGATCTAATGGATAGCCTGTGTATCTTAATAAACATTGGATTATCTCTAGGTTTGAAATATTTTAGATATAGAAACGTTACGATGAGTGCTTGATTTTTTAAATTTCTCTTTAAAGAAGGATAGATATTAAAAGTACCAACGATATAAGGATAAATATGATAAAATAAAGTTATCCTTTTATTAAACTATGCGTAATAAATTACAAAAGATTGGATGTAGCATATCATAGCTGTTCGTCCAACGTCCATATATATTCTTATATTAGGTGAGAAATGCTGAAGATAGAATTGTTTTTGAGATAAAATAATTTTAGGGTAAATTATTTCACTTGGAATCCCTTATTAGGCAGGTAGCAATGCCTTTGTCATGAAGGTCACTGTCTTGGTCATGGATATCACCTTCTTCTTAAATAAGTAGATAAATAAAATACCAAAGAAATATTTTCGAGTGCGTTTTCTGAGCTTCTTGGAAATAAATGCAGTCTAAAAATATCTTTATAGAGGATCAATATTCTCATTGGAGAAATATGGTCGGAAGACATAGAAAACACACAAAAAGGATTTGAAATTCTCGTAGAAATCCCCGTCGTTTTTCTTATTCTTTCTTTCCCTCGAAAGAAGTTAAATGTTTTCTATCCGTTAACGTAACTCAACAACAAATTACTTCTAATTTTTTCAATTTAATATTTTTCTGAGTTTGACAAACGTTATTAAAAACATAAGCAGACAAAATAAATTATGTCGGGGATATATTTATCGTGAGAGGGCTAATCTATTAATACAAAATAAGTTGGACTGAATTAATATTTCCTTTCTTCGTATGATATTCATAATATACCAAAAATGAGCTGAATAGGTTTATTTAAATATATTATCCGAGCTTAAGCGGGTCGCGTATTTAATGTGTGTGATCCTCCATTCTTGGAGATGAAATTAGAACAGGATCAATAAAATTAACAATTCCCCCATATTGTATGCATATATATATATATGAAAATGCAATAAAAATTGTGTAAATAATATTCCATCGAAAAATATATTTGTCGCAAATCACACTGTGAAAACAAACTCAATATTTATTCATTATTAGAGGCAGTGTTAAAAACGCTATATTCTTCGAAGACGGCCGTTATCATCAATCGTGTCGTTTTAAATTAAGGGATTTGTTAGTAAATCGTTCGTTTTTCTTGAATCGGGTAGAAGTTTAGCATATCGTTTAATTTGAATTAAAAATTTTACGATATTCGGTGTGTCATTTGAAGAATGCCAATTCAATATGTTAATACTGGCCTTAAATACAAAAGAATATAGATGTGGAGAACAGACGCACTGGAATAACAGAACCTGAGTACATATGTAGGAGATAAAATGACTGGAATGCATGAAAGACAGACTCAGATCTTAATTAAGTTTTTAATACAAATGGAAAAGAGAAAAGCGGAGAGTTTGCTCATAACGAATTAAAATATATTCATACATAATAGGCAAAAGACAATGAATATTCAAAGCAAAATTTTTGAGCAAAGAAGAAAAAGCGTGCATGCCACAGCATATTTATAATTGCTCCTGTAAATATATTTCACAGAAGGAAATACGATGACTTGAAAGAAGCAAGACGGAATCAACAGCAATAAAAACGTTATTTTAATGTTGCAATAAAGCGCATTCAGTATTCGGGTTTCATTTTCTTATATCTTTATAAAATATTACAAGATGCGAAGTTTGAGCGATATTTAAGGCTATATATAGATACTCACTAGATTAATGTGAAGCTACCGTAGTTAAGTAAACAAATGCAGGACATATGGCCACTCTATCTATATCTCTACGGAATCGAAACCCACTGAATGATCGTCGCTTGAACGCTGGAACTGCATCAATCTTCGAAACTCCCCACGCCAACTATCCATTGCGTAAAAATATGCGAAGTTTTTGAAAGAATGGAAAAACAAAAATAGAACCCAAGGCTTAAATAATCCGTCAAAAACCCTGTGACACATATAAACAAAATTCTTCGCGGGGGAAAGCGGGAGCGTGGAGGAAAATACACGTTGGGGAAACCCAAAGGATCAATAGGTTATCCGGTATTTGGATGGCTTCTGGGGAGAAAATCCTCATATTTGGCACAAAAGAAAAGCCTCCGACTCTGGAAAAACACTGCGGTAAAAACGAGTGTGGTACAAAAGGAGCAAAAGCGAACAGGGAGAGGTATTGGAGAGGAGAAAATAATTCCACGTTCGGAATTTCCAATGCGTAGTAGTTCCACGTTTGTTCAAGCTCACTTGCACAGAAAAAGTGTTCTTTTCTTGCCTAGGGTGAACATCGAATAATTCACGATTGCAGTTAATTACTCCGGCCACGAATCGTTAATCGATTCAAGAAGACTAAACATTATAGGTGTAGGTGAACTTTTTTTCTTCTTTAAGAAACCGTATCGCGTGATTATGTTAGTTTTGTTTTTCTGCATAGTGTTCCTTACTGCACAAATTTAATGCGGTGAATAACCTATACTGACTATGGCGGACCAGTTCTGAACTAAAGCAACAACAGATATATTGATAAATGTTGATGGAAAGAAATGATCCGAAGATCACTGTGCTTAAGCTATAAGGTTGGGAATCATTTGGAAACAGGAGATGTATTCTGCCATGTTCGGGAATCTAAGAAAATCCTCGTCCTGAAATGGGGCAATTAGTCTACTACCACTAGAATATCTGCCCGGCAAGTGAAAGACTCGGGTTCGAATCATGGGCACGGGAGAATTTTTCTCCTGTTTCCAAATCATTTCCACAGATAATAATATCAAGTATTGTAAATAAATTGACAAAACTTCCTAAAGTTTCAACAGTACTATATTACTTGAAAACAATGTCATCTTAGAGGTACAACCTTTGCAGCTCTCAAGAAAATGAAAAAATCTGCCGAGAAGATACATTAGTTTTAAGCGCATTTCTCAGTAGAGAAATGGAACCTATTACTTTCACAATTTTATCAAGTAAGCAATGAGTATACATGCTATTGATAAAAATTATAATTAATAAAATATGTGGATCAAACTCAGGAACGGATACAATTGTGCGTTGAGAAATAATGCTTTAAAACAAAATTATATAATTGCATTAGCGATTCATGCAATAAAATAGCAAACCTTTTATGGTAATATCCATTTGGATGGCTTATATAGATTCAATTCTGAATAGAAATTTTTCACCGATGCATTTTTCATAGAAATGCAAAGGAAATTTGAAAATTTTGATACTTAGGTTACATTTCCAAATTTAGCAATGCATATATTTTACCTCAAACGGTCATTTCAGGAATTTCTTCTTTTTTTGAGAATAAGTTATAATAGTCAAATACATGAGTGATAATGAATTCATGTCTTTCTCGTTTTAGAGCAATCTGCTGCAATTATTTCCTTGACGATATGCGAAACTTACACTGCTGAAATGACGGACAATATTCAAATTCTTATAATAACTGCAATCATTGGCGGAAATCTAAACGAAGTTCATCACTCTGCATATCATACATTTTCTTAAATAATGCTTAATAGACACTATTTATAAGTAATGCCATGAAATGTTTTATTACGATGACAAATAACAGCACTATATTAGGTAGCAATAAAAGATCACGAAACGAAATTAGGAAAATTAAATTGACATCTTCCCAGCAGTAAGGCATTTTATTTTCTTATGCGTAAAGCAATAAACATGTTTGGGACAATTCAAACCGGGCTCTAACGGTGGCTAGGATGTTTTCACACTTTACTGAACAAGCAGTATTCATCCTAAAAAATAAAATACTTTTTATTTGGTCAAATAAGCAACCCAAACTGCCTGGCTATATATCTCAACGGAGCGAAGGTCTGACATAAAATTTAAATTTAATATGATGACACCAGATCGTCCATTTATATTATTTTACCACACTCACACAATTTCTTTCTTAAATTCTTCTCGTGCACCCAATTCCTTCAGTTCTCTTCTTCAGTGCCGAAGTAAAGGGTAAAAATCCTCGTAACTAGACTCGTACCGAGACATACCAATGCCCATGAGAAGTGGTGAGCAACGTGGCGGGCCGCATTGGCGGTTGTGGATTCCTCGGCGGGCCGCATTGCGAGTCGTCGATGTTTCGGCGTGCTAGATTCGACTATACCTATATCGGACGTTAACTGGAGAGTCTGCGGTAGCATATTTTAAAAATCACCTCAAAATTAGGTTTTTAGGGTTAACATTAAGCGTTTCATTGTCGTTATTTGAATGTATATGCCATGAGTTTGTGTTAAATCTCTTTTTGGTCATAGCATCGCAGGCCGCATAAAACGCTCTCGAGGGCCGCAGCCTCCTTACCACTGTCCATGAGGATGAAACAGTACTATTTGTCTACCTTAAAATATTTTGTCAGTTTCTTTCTAAATAAACTTTCATAAGAGCGATTTTCAACTCGGTTATTGCACGAAAATATAACAGCTCTAACTAGAAGAAATCAATACATTTCGAATCGACATGTGTGACCCAAAATGTAAAAACGTCACAGACGTAGTTGCCTCTCTGAGTTGGCTTTTATGAAGAGTTATCCTTTGTTTCAAAAAACTATCAATGCAAGTCAGTTATCAAAGAAAAACGATACACTGAAAGACAAGTGCATTAACTAATCCTATTTTCCGAAGTTTGTAGAGAGAAAAATATACATAAACCGGGAAAACTATGTAACATACATCATCACCGTAAAAATCGAACGTTATTTTAAAGTTAACTAGACATTTCGCTGATTTTGATTTTTAAAAATAATTAATTTAATCAGACATTTATTTGATAAAAGATGTAAACTTCTTTCTTCGTAAATAGAACAGAAGAGTCCATTTATTATTAACCTGTATTAGGATTAAGGATAAGTATAATTTAGTTTTTAGTTAATTTAATGTTTTAATTTTCCAAGTGATCTGATAAATAAAAATAACTGACCTTGCTAAGTTCTTTAAATCTTCTTTTTTAGTAAATATTACAGAATAAACTGGCTCAACGTAAAGACATAAATCAACATAAATATAAACAAGCAAAATGACGTAATATCGTCAAGGGGCTCTATTTTAATCTTATACAGTTTAAAGAAATTAATTTAATTAATTTTTAAATGATGCTACAATAAAGAATACAATGGTTCTTTAATTCAAAGGGGAAAGGTTCACTTATTCTTAAAAAATGTTCGAAATCCATTTAAACAAGCGAACAAGCTTATACACCCACTGTTACCACTCAAATGAGGTGGCCATGGTAACTGACAGTTCTCATTGTTTAAGAGTCGTGTTTTTTATTAAAAACGGATTTTCCGGAAAATTCGGAACGCAAATGAATTTTCACGTTAACCAAAATAAACTTACTTTTTTTTCCAATACAACCGTTTAGATCTCGACTTCGTGTCTTGATTCTAACTAATTTTAAAATGCGATTATATAATTCCCGAAACTGATTCCAATGCTTATCTTATGAAGTGCAGGGGTGTCGGAAAACCCTCCTTAAAAAAGAAAATATTTAACGTGTCCGGTTTAATTTAGTATTGTTAAAGAACAAGAGATTTTCGCATCTTTACAAATTATAGATATTGAAAACAGCCCGAACAGATATAAGCATCCCAATAGGTTATATCCAACCTCGCAAAAAGTTCGCCTACGACCATTAATGTAATATCCTTATACTATAATAATTCTCAAGTGTCCGTCTGTCTGTCTTGGTATTTTTGGAAATTTTCTAATGAAATTAAGAGCTGAAACTTTGACAATCGTTAAACCATGAGGTGGACTCTAAAAAATCAAACATCCCGGAAAAAGTCCAGAATTCTACTCCGGGGGACAATTATATTTTCACATAAGTTTTCAGGGGATTTTCGATTTTTCAAGGTGCAAGGTTTATTTCCTTCATTCAATAAAATATGTAAATATGGATCGAATTTCCCTATTTTTGTTTTATTCGACGGAAAAAACTATAAAATAACTTATTCTTGCAATTTTTAGATGTTACATAGAAGAATTTGTCAGAAACACGCATTTATTTTCGAAATCTTATGGCTTCTTCGTATTCTTTCCGGGTGATGTCAAGGCGAACCTCATAGTTGCCTCCGATAGATCAGCGTCTATTAATCCTTCAAATAGACGAAAGAATTTCATTATTCGCTTAGCGCAATGTCAAACTTAATAGATTGCAACGTTAATAATTGAAGAATATTATTAATCAGTAAACATACGAAGAGGAAGAATAACGGAGCCAAAGAGTGGCAAATCAAGTCGTCTATTGATGCCAGAATGTAATACTATTCAAGCTCTTCATTTTCTGGGAGAATTCGAATTATTGTAAGGAATTTATTAATTAATCAAACAATTACATTTACTGTATATTATATATATATATATATATATATATATATATATATGTATATGTATATGTATGTTTTTACACAAACCTCAGAAGTTATATTTTAATCACACTACAAAGTCGCGTTGACGATCAACGGGTAATTCTGCTAGTAATCTAATAAAATATCATTATAAATAGCTGCTTCTTGCAAATATAGGATATACGATTAATATATATATATAGGATATATTATATAAAACCTAAGGTACATTTAGAAGTGCTACAGAGCTGAAATTTGGCATGAATATAAGTCAATAGGTGCAGCCTTGGGAAAAAACCGTTGGGTGTTTTTGACCCCAATGTCCAATTTTAAACACCCATGTGAAAAACATTTAAAACTGTGCAGGACTATATAAAATTGCTTTTTTAAATCATTTAAATTAAGATACAAAGTCGAGACATACACTGTACTGTGGATGAAAGAATAAAGTTTATTTTTCTTGAAGACAATTCAAATCTATGCTGAATTTACGTTAAAATTTGATTTTAATTATAAAATTATGAAATTTTTTTGGTCTTCAACAATGAAAAATATATACTACCATATTAACAACTCCAATGCATTTCAATGGGAATTGATTTTCCATACTTCAAGAGCATTGATTTAATGCTTAGACTGCATTATAATCCATTTAATTTCAACCTACGACGCATACATATGACGACGTGATAATTTTAAATTGATTTTTTATCCGGACAGGTACTAAAAGACACGGATGATGACATAATATTCATACCACACAAAATATTCTAATTTTACATAAGTTTCAGTGTAACATATAGGCTATTGTCTTAATGATGTTTATAGTTATGACTTAAAAAGGGCGAGCTGAGCCATGAAACTTTAAATTCAAACACTAAGACGCGAGTCGATCGCCAGAGAATTTAGAAATTCCGGATAGATGCCTTAATTTCTGGGAAAATGAAAACTATTGTTTTATTTAATGGGCTCTGTGTAGTTCAAATGATGTCGCGTTGGTTTATTTACAAGTTAAGATCTTGGTGTATGGTGATTTTTTAAGTTCTTGCAGTATGCAAACACCGACAACTTATATACATATATATATCTATATATATATATATATCCATATATCTATTTTACCTTTCCTTTTCCGTAAGTTGTTATATATATATATATATATATATATATATATATATATATACATATATATATGTGCTGGTAGAAGGTGCTTGTATTCTGCAAGCATTTCATCTCACCTTGAGCAACATTAATTTTTCAGAGAGATATTTCATTAATAGAAATATTATTTTAATTCAAAATATTTTGCCCATGTACCAATTTTCTTTATTTCCTTGTGGAAAAATATTGGAGTAAAACATTACCTAAAATTTTCAATATTAAGAACATAATACTTTTCCCATTGTGGGGTTCTAATGCTACACCTTTGTGCCAAATTTTATAGTTATAGCACATCTAGAAGTGAAATGATATTTATGTAATTTTTAAAATTTTAATTATTTTTAACGGCTGCAATAACAACTTTATGGAAATATTCAAATAACAACATTGGAATTTACTTTCGGTGAATCATTGCTGAAGACGGCTGAATTACTGTCAAAATGTGCAACTGTTTTTTGTAATTTTTATGGTTTTTGTAGATAAGTAGTTCTTCATTTATCAATTTTTAATAATTATGTAAGTGCTTATTTTTAAATCTCCATCCATACGTAATTTTCTAGTAGATATGTTTGTGAATAAAAATCATTATGATCCGTATTAATAATGAAGCATTAAAGCACTAATTTCATAGAGATATCATTTGTAAATTAACCCTTGCTCTACCAAGGTATTTTACAACTTACTTCTCCCATTGGGGGTGACTCAGTTACCCCACAATTCGTTTGTCGAAAATAGTTGTTTATTGGGAGAGTTATGTTAATATTAGGATATCTGTATAAAATAAATTATATAGAATAGATATTTCTAAAGAAAATAATAATTTATAATTACTTCACAATTGTAATAAAAGTTTTGCTACCTAGAGTGTTGAGCACAACCAGAGGAGAACATGAAGCTGACCAGTATTTACAACAGTATTTCACTGTAACATACAGTCACATAAGATTTCGTAGTTCCACACGCGCCTGCCCATCACCAAAGTGCTTTGAAAAAGTTTACCAATTTCAAACCTGAGGTTTATTTGCTGATATAAACGCGTAATATAAAAATAAATGTTTTTTAAAATAATTAATATTTTATAATTGCATCGCAGTTGTAATAAAAAGTTCTTATTGTTAGTTACCTTGAATGTTGAACACAACCAGACGAAAACGCGATACCGACATGGATTTACAACGGCCTTTCAATATAACACACTAGCACATGAGAATATTTTGCAATTCAGCACTCGGCCGCTCATCACCTAAATGTATTATCGTATTTGCCCGATTATAGGGCGACCTATTTCAGAAGCCGCGAAAAAAATATTATTGGGGTATAGATACTGAATTTTTTTTCAAAACACCTGATCAGTTACACTTCATTTTCGGTGAAAATATAATTTTGCGATAAGATTAAGGGATAATTACGATAAAACATGTACATTTATCGGCTTCCAGCGACCTACATTAAATTATATGTTTTATTTCTTAATAGGTTTAATATGGAACGGAGACATAAGCGCTGACTCTAATGCAGGATAAATTTGGCAGCTGCGCGCGCCATAAGTGTAACACTGTTTTCTGAGGGTGGAGTAGACTAAAGAACGTAGAGGACTGAGTTTAAGCGGGGGTGAGAGTGAGAGGAGAAATAGAAAATATCTTTAGTCGCGATTATAAAGCGTGTACAAATTTTTCTATTTACATTTTAGAAAAAAACATCGCCTTATATCGGTCAAATACAGTATTTTGCATTGCACACCGATTGATTGACTAAATTACAAATATATGCAGCCATATGTATAGCGGAGCTGCATTTAAAATTTAAAGTAAAATGAAACAATGACAAACTCTACCAAGAGAGGTAACTCGGTTACCCCGGCAGCGTTTTCATTTCAAAATGGCTCTAAAAAGATGTAAATGTACACTAAAACCAACAGTAATATTCTTAAAGGATGGCAAAAAACGAATACATGAGAGGATATGAACGCAATCCCAAAAATAACTTTAAAAAAATAGAAAAACGTCTTTGGGAGAACTGAGTAGAAAAAGGGCTATGTCTTCAACCGGGGAAATTCTAAAACATTCTCCTTTGATGGAACCAATACCTTGTCTATATATATCGTGTGCGGGTTACGAAATGATCAGTAACGAGTTAGACAAAACGGGATTGAATGCCAATTGACATAAAATATATTCTCCTATGAAAAGCATTCCAGCAGAGACACAGATAGATTTATGAGAGCATCATACATAGAGCGTCGTACGTAGAGCAGTAAAATTGTCTCAGGAATTTCAAGTTTGTAACGAGACCAGACCGATAACGGACTTTGCTCTTCATTTTATTTTGTTTTTGCGCGCAGCCAACAGGGTGCGCGTCAGTTCTCTCCTCTCTTGTGGAAGCTTACAGAGTGTAGTGTGCGCCCCAGGCGATTAAAGCTGTTTGTGTTATTACGTGTAACTTTCATTTGTGCCCTTTCCTCTCCGAGAAACCCTAGCCCGTCACAAGTTTCGTTATAACGGTTTCAACAATTGTTACCAGAAAAGGTAACAAACATCTATTAACATTTCAAAGACATGCAGTTATTAATTTGAAGTTGCTGTGGTATTACCGCATCACTCAATCAAAAGATAAAATTTTCTATATTGTGCAATGTTATATTTTAACCACAAAAATATTATCAAAAGACCATCGATGGAAAATTTAATATCCATTCCAGGTTTATTGAACCAAGCGATCGTACAGCGCGGGGGTCTACTGCATTTTTGTTAAAAGACTCGCATACGTCACTCCGAATCCTAGAGCTTGATGCGAAAGGGTTTCGTTACTCATAAAGTACGCTGAACGAACGCACATCAGTCAAGCTTTGAGAATTACTTTGCTTTTGCAACATAATGGTTTTCATTATTTTTGTCATGATAAATTATTCACCTCCAGATCGCAAAAATCTCTCAGAAGCTCA
The DNA here is from genome assembly GCA_028673005.1 of Tanypteryx hageni. NCBI lineage: Eukaryota > Metazoa > Arthropoda > Insecta > Odonata > Petaluridae > Tanypteryx > Tanypteryx hageni. The sequence goes on from CM054112.1 coordinate 22,929,645, forward strand.
TTTAAAATTAAAATTAAATGAACAGAAAAGTGCATACATATTTGCAAAGTTACAAATGGAAACAAACATATGAATGTATTAAACTGACAAATATATTAGAAATTAACAAAACCCTATTCTTGAATCGAAAGATTTGTAGAGGACATTGTTGTCCTGGTGAGGAACGATGGGCGTGAACGCCATTAGAAGAGCAAACGCGAGGAAATGAAAACGTCCGCAGCTAAGGAAACGAAATGATAAGTGGCGAACGGGTGTGACGTAGGTGGTATCTGACGGGCACACTACTTGGCAGTTATGTAATGCTAGTCGGAAGAAGTTTCGGCGTAAAAATGAGAAAAACGCTACAGTAAAATCCTGTTTTTAAGGAATACGGTTTATACGAAGTGAAAGTAACGATTTGTGAATTACTGAAAAATGTTCGATGGTACGCCAAGTGCTGTAGCAACTCTACTTCAGTATAGAAAATTACACTCTAGTTAATATATATATAAAGAAGAGTGTCTGTCTGTCCTATATGCATTTGGACACCGCGAGAGCCACTACAACCAAATTTTGCGTAGAATCCACTTTTATCCACGTGAAGATCGAGGGTTTTCTTGCATCCGTTACCAGGTTCCAAGTTCGATTTGTTCGAGTTGTTTTCCTTTTACCATTAGAATAGCATGGTAATGAGCGCACTACATTTTAAAAGTAATTAAAATAGAAAGTCGAAATTAACCAAAAAAATGCCTATAAATAAATTTTTATTTTCACGTCGTCGATTAACAAAGAGGCATTAAATCGCCATTCAAAACTGTTTTGAACGAAAAAATTCGACCTTTTTTCGCACTGAAAATCTTTGGCATTCACGGCGGTCATCGAATACGCCCAAATTTGGTAGGGATTTTTTAAAAATCGAGCTGTACGGCAACGCGGCATTCATTTGCCTTCGAAGGACCAGGGTTCGAATCCAGGTGAAATGTTTCCTTCGTTAACGAGATTTGTGTGTGAAACAGTCTTGGGACGTTGTCGAATTTTTATCCATGAATAATAATTTTTTTAATTGCCACCTCAAAGATGTAAGTTCCATGGAGAGGAAAATGTGATTTTTATATTTGCGCTTATAAAAACTACTCGCGTCAATCGATATAGACAGAATACCAATTGGCACGTTTGGTACATTCTCGAAATTTCTACATCCGAAACTGAGTTGTTGATTTTTTACGGGAAATTTCGAACTTTCGCGAAGAAAATTTTGTAAACAGTGCTTCACGGGTCATATAACTGCTGAGGAGAGGAAAATATGATTTCAAAATCGTTAATCTTCGTAGCATCCACTGTTAGCAATATATAATCTTTCGTGTGGCATTATAAGGAATGAAATAAATGCTCTTGAAATGAAAATATGCACTTCTGAGGGCAATTAAGATATGGAGAAAAAGATTAAATGAACAGCAGCGCTTTATTAAAGGAAAATTTTCTGAGATGCGTTCAGATAAATTGAAGCGACGACTAATATTCTAAGGGAAACGAACTTTACGGCTTATCGAGAGCGGTTAACAAAAATTATAAATTAAAAGTTAAAAATTACGGTAAAAAAAGGGAAAGGGATCCAAGAGTATTTTGCGACATCTAAGAGAGGTGTGACTTATACAAAATCATTAAGGTAATTTCGGGAGAGATGCCGCATCTTCAATATTACAGTAGTTAGATATCATTGATTTTTGAAATTGTAGGAATTGAAACGATTTCTACTTTGACATTTAGCCAAGATTTCACCGCTCAAAGGTGTAGGGCGTCATAGTTTTACCCTAAAATTGTTATCTCGCATATCTCAAAGTTTCTGTAGTTTTTTAATCCGATTATAACTTTTATTTTCGGTGGTTTTTAGGTGTTATTAGGGCCTTTTTATTTACCGGTATGAATATTTTTGCAATATTATTCTTCTGAATAATTTGAAACTGGATGCAGAATCTCTTCCGGCCAAATCGGGAGAGAGGCCGCGTGTTTTTAAGGGAGAGATGCCGCTTCATAATATTGACTTTTTCCACAGGTTTTTAGTGCTTTTGACAGTATTATTATTATTGCAAATCCCCACTAACAGTAGTGTGCAAACCATGATGAAATAGAAGGTGGGCAAGAGGAGGTGGGGGCATTGTCTTCCAAACTCGACCTTAGGGCGAGTCTTCCCCCAGCTGTTGCCAGCGAGGCCTCCTATGAGCAGCGTCATCATATAAATTTTGTACTTATTTACTTTAGACTTGGTTGACAAATATAAACAATAAATGCTATAAACCATAAGAAAGGGGTATTTTACTGACATCACCGATCCTCTAGTGCGGCGTCTTTCCCGTACCCATCGGGAGAGACGCCGCAAAGAGGATGTTTACTATTCTTAGTTTATTTCATATTTACAGCTGACATTACCGAGAAATTTTTTTAATAGCAGGTGCCAAAACTGTAATCTAACAAATGAGTGTATCTTTAATATTTTAGTACTATTACTTGAAGAGCTAGGTGAAGTATTTCGAAAACCGCGGCAACTCTCCCGGACTTACCTTATGATATAGTTCCTCATTTTGTCATATATGAAACACTGGATTTACCCGAAAACATAAGGTACTTCAGCTTTTTTATAATAAAGCGGAATTCGTTATGAAAAACATACGTTGTCGATGCCAACACACGAAAACAATCTTCCTCGCGTCATAAAGTTATGACGCACAAACTTATTTTAATGATGATAGTAATGCCAGCAACGTAAGAATACGGACACTTCCAAGGAAATACAATGTAATTGCGATTTTGGAGGCCACTTGTGAATCACAATCATGTGAATTGAAAATTTCCAAAAATCAAAAAGAAATCAAAAACGCAAATCGTATCCACATTTTAAAATCCTCAACCTAGGTCCTATGCAACAGTCATTTTTATTCACTGTTGAGCCTAAATTATTTACTTCTTAAGAACAATTCGCAAAAGACACCTTCTCAATCATATTTTCTTGGTTGCAATAAGAATGTGTATATTAACATATTATTTGACTACTGTGTTTTAACCTCCCGACATATTTTCAGCTATTTCGGAGTTACTGGAGTGGCGTATACTCTTTTAGGTCGGAAGTAAGGAGAAATAGTCAATGTTATACTAAAATTTTCCAACTACTTTTTTTTAAAGATAAAAGGCGAATATTAAATGCCTAAAATTACCTTCAAATTCCTAAATTGAATAATACGCTGTGTCAAAACTTTTTTCGGTGGAATATTAAACTGGGTCGCTCAGTGGTGATTTAGAAAAAGGAATAAGCATACGTTTCTTTGAGCTAAAAGTGTCTATTTTAAAAACAAATACGACATAAAAAAAAAAATGATATGCAACTGTGCGTCAAATTCATACTTAATAGGAATAATAATAAAAAATATTATTCTTCTCATTTTACTTGTTTGTAGCGATGATCATGCAGAGCATCACGAAAACACTCACGGAGTCAATTTCCCAACAACGGATTCCTTTGAATTCTTCCAATAAATAGAAGAACTAATAATCTATTCATTGTAAACAATTAAGGTCCGCTAACTAAACTAACCTGATTAGAGTTTTTAATATTTCAAGAAATATGGAACCAACTGCTCTCATATGGCTACCAATTTATGCGTTTTCTCATTCGGTTCTCATTTGTCGCTTTTATCATGTAAATTGTCCATCCGTTCGTATATGTTGTTCGAGTGATTCGCATTTACTTAAGACATACGAGAACGTCATATAGACGACGTGTGATCGAAATCGATATTTTTTCCTTTCCATTCTCGCTTTTCATTACCGATGTCAGTTTCATCATTTCTCTCCGATGTTCATTTATTCATGTACTGCACGGTATTTGACTATAGGATAAAACGGCTATAAATTTGTTGCATAAAAGTCTCAGTTTAGCGATTTATAATTGTTTTTATGATTGTTTTTATTTTTATTTAAAAAAATAATGGCAATTAGGAGAAACGGCTTCGACATAATGGTAAGAGCAACTACATATGGCCAAAAAAGATCAAAAGATTCAATGATATGATTTCCTCGATATGCAGGTTAATTTTTTTATTCTGAATGATATTACGATAAAACAACCGCATTTCTGAGGCGCGTACTATTATTTAATAAAAATTGTTGTGATTTAATGACATGATGGTTAATATAACCCATGTACTTATACAAACCGATTTGCACAAAATCTCGATATTTCATGGCGTATGGAAATATTCTATTTCTTGCGTAGACCGATTTTTCGTTTTGTCACCGGTACTGAAAGGGATGAACGCCTAACCGGTTCTTTCCATAACTCTTTTAACCTTCTAGAAAAATATTTTTTCTAACGAGAAAAAATACCTGAACTTATAGAATGGATTTCTCACAGTCTAAGAATACTCGCGCGGTGATAGATTTATAAGGATGCAACGTACATTGGAAAAAGAGAGCCGACTCCGGTAATCATTGTGTATATGGCGATATTTCCTTATATGGATCGCGTTTTCCGTTGTCTGGATACCGCATAAGGAATACTCGCTTGATTGCTATCCTTACTTCTCACCGAAGTATACTTTATAAGATCATAGACCCGACTTCGCGGGTATTGCTCCGCAGTCCCAAGCAAACCGTGAGATCGCTACTTCAATATCTGCTTAATAGTAAAATATTACGGGCACAATTTTGAGGCCCTGATTATAACGCATCTCCTATGATATCTCATTATTTCCTATCATAATTTAAACATGCCCGAAAAAAGATTAAGGTTTGTAAGCCCACCGAGTAAGTTGTCCAGGACGTCTAGATTATAGACGAATCTCGATCAATGAATATACGGATATTTTATATAGAAATTCCTACTGTTAAAGAATTTATGTGTTAGATGTTTAAGAAAATCTAATGATCAATTGGGAGTATCTTTGCCCCAAAATGTATTCACGATGCTGGTAAATAATAAAATCTTCCATTATTTAAAAGTTATAGAATGACAAACGGTAATTTTTGTTTAGTTGGATGCTATTATCCAAAGTCAATGAATACAATCCTATATTTTTTTAAACCCTGATTAAATATAGTATCCAAATAGGTTAATTTTCCTCTTTCAAACTACAGTTAAAGAAAAAGTGAAGTAAAGTGTTTCTGATGAATTTCTGTTTAGCATCAAGTTTAACGTCGGAGCACCGTCAAAGTTAACAGAGTTCATTTTGGAATAGCTCAAAAAGATATTAGATTGTGATTTTTAGAACAGGAAAATATTATTTATTAAATAAATAATCGAAAAAATCCGAGGGTAGATTATGACTAGTAAATGCCGAGAAATATGACATTTTTGACACAAAGAGGGTGGAAAAATAACCATCGACTTCGCATATTTCTTTATTTAGATACGTTTTTTTAATTACCACAAATTTTCACAGATCAAGAATTCCAGCTTTGTATTCAAATACTTCAATAAAATGAAGAGTTATTTTAATGAGGGTAAGGGGTTCACGTGATGATTGACTGTCAAAGAGTTGCAATTTTTGCAGCTAAAGGGTGGATTGATTTCTTTACCGCTAGTAGCAACGCCATTGTAGTCACTACATCTTAGAATTGGATGACAAAAATTAGCGAACATAATTTAATTTTAATTATAAATTTTATCCGATGGGTGTATATTATAATCTAAAACGCTTTTGAGTGAATCAAACGCCTTAACATACAAAAGTGAATAATTTTATAAGGCAGATCGTGAGTTTAGGAATTTATTACGAATATTATGCTCAAATACTATTGCAAACGGTAATGAGGAACCTTTTAAGTTCTATAATTTCTACTCCTCCCCCTTTGAGGAGATGGCATAAATATGAATATAATTTGAGAAAAATACTCTAAAACCCATGCCAGAGAAGTATATCCAGGTATGGGATTCTCCATTGCAAGATATTATCATAGTGAATTAAAAGCATGATGAAATTTACGTCATAGTAGGCTTAGAAAATGTTATTCTTCGGTTATTTTTTGTATTTATAACCAGGCTGAAAAAATATAATCTAAATGGAACTTTTGGAAATTGAAAAATGAGTAAATAAAGTATATCAGATGTTCTGATGATACAAACGACGCAAAATGTGCGTATACAATACTAGTAGTTGGTGCTTGCATACTGCAAGCCTTTCATCTCACCTTGAAAAAACATTCATTTTTCAGACTGACATTTCATCATTACAAATATTCTTTCAATTCTAAAGATTTCAACTCCGCAGCGATTTCCGTTTTTCCCACATTTAAAAATAATAGTTTAAACAATCCCCAAATGTTGCAATTTTAAAAATTTTACACTATCTTCATTATGGGGTACTAATGCTACACATTTTAGCCAAATTTTAAAGTTGTAGCACTTCCATAAGTAAAATAATATTTTTCTAATTGTTTAAATTTAAATAATTTTTAACGGCCGCCGCAATTCCTATATAGTAAAATTGAAATGTAAATTTTTGCAAATTCACTACTTTGTAAATTTTGAAAATTTCAGCTTCCTCACTCATCCCGTAGTACCTAAACAGTTATCTATTTGTTTAAATTTTAAGAATTTTTAACTGCCGAACAAATAAAAATATCAAAATTTGTATAATCCCTATTTCGTTTTTTTAGGAATTCTACTCATAAAAAATTTCAACTCCGTGGCTCATGCGGAAATACATAAACCTTGAAAATTTGTTTAAACAATTGCGAATTTTTAGCGGCCGCATTGTTTCACTTTTTCAAAACTTTCGTTTTTTCTAGTCGGTTTTGCACAAAATCCCACCTATGAAAAAAATTTCGGAACTCCAGCTCATCTGGAAGTGCCTAAACATTAGTATCCTCCTGTTATATGTTATATCTATCCTCCTCTGTAAGAGTCGTCGATATATAATGATAAGAATGAGAGAGAAAATATTTGAAGAACATTGAAAATAGCCGAGACTGCATGGACAGCGGAAGATGGGATAGAAAGAAGAAATTGGTGGAAAATCTAGAACAATCGTTTCCAAAATGAGTACCGCAACTGAGTTTTAGGAGTGCCGCAAAAAAATTTGCGTTGTTGACAAATAAACCATTTGGATGTGTTTTACAAGTAACTAGTGCAATAATTTTACATATAATAATTTTATTATGATGCAGCATTAACAAATGCATGCATTTGTTAGTTTTTATAACCATGGCTAAAAAATACTGAAACCTACTCGCCACTTGAAAAAATCCACTCGCCCATTATTTATTCCGTGGTTTGGCTAAAATTCTAGTCGCCATTGCCCTTCTTTAGTTCACCCGTGGTGAGTGGGCGAGCGTATTTCTGGAGCCCTGTTAATACCCGTATTTAAAATATAAAAACTTTGTTGCAGGACTGTGGTGCTGTGAAATTCTGTATATTTTTGAAAGAATGCCGGGTCTACAAAAAGTATGGTAACCACTGATCTAGAAGATATCAAATAAATATGGAGTACTGAATGGTTGGAAAGAATATTTCATGCGCATGATGATAACCGAAACGCTGCTGAATTGTTGGAAATATGTGAGAAAGACATAAAACGAATAATGAAAAACGTTCAAAAATATCTCTCAAGTATGAAATCTAAATAAATTGCTATTTTAGTAAAAAGATTTTACGCTCCATGCAAATACCAAAGCATAGATTGAAGATAAATTGTGAACTTAATTCGGTAATATGCATTATTTAACTAAAGATAACTTATTTTTTAAATTTGTCATTTCTAAAAAATATTTATGCTCTATTTACTATATTATTATATCAAATTAGAATCTATTTAAACGAAATTACTTTTAGGCTCGATCAATGCATAATAATTCACTATATGAAATAAATCGGAATATATTTTTTCCATGAACAACTTAATAGACAAATTCCTGAAAGACAAGTTTTCTTAGGCAAGATCCAAAGAACATATACTTGCGGGTTCATGACGAAATGAAGGACACAGTTGAGACTTGATTGCAAGGAGTGGCGGCAGTTCGAAGATAATTCATTGGTCCTCCATCTGAAATGGCAAAATTTAGTTTAAAACTTTTTATATGTGCTTATAGAGTAACGCAACGGAAATTTAAGATAGAATTGCGACTCGTAAGTAAATTCTTAAATAGAAAAAATTCTGCAAGAATACTAGATAGATTAGTGAAGAATGAGCAGTGGGTCGCTTACTCACTGAAAATTTCGAGTGATTGGAATAATGTTGCTGCAAATGCTCCAAATAATTTTTTTTGATTGCTTCCAACAGAGAACAATAATTATGAGCGATTAATGTTGGAAGAACTACTAAGAAGAGAAAATTCCTAAATTAAATATTTTACATAACTAAAACCACCGTCTTTTCCATTTTTTTCGGATTAAGCCACAGAAATAGAAACAAATAAAATGTACAAAAACACTCTATAAAGTAGGTAAAATATTTTTGTGTGTCGATAAATGTAACAGAAAAATCGCGTAGAGAAAAAAATATTTTTAAAATTTACTGAAAATGCTACTTTCTTTGTGAGCATCTCCATGTACCATAAGAGATTTGTCGTGCATTTTTTCCATCGATGGGCTCTTTGGAGAAATAATTTCCTCTTCTGCTCTTCCACGGGGTTTAGCTTTTATTAATTTAGGCGTGAAAACTTGCTTTATAAATAACTTCAGTTTTCAAAGGCTTATCTATGCGTCGGTTTTTATAATAAGCGGATTTAATGTTTTATCCAATTATCAGCGTAAAGAATTATCTCGCAGTCTCTGTTTTTGATTTAGTTCTACTTGTTATCGACACGTTAACGGTATAAAAAGGCAGAGAAAAAACCTTTTAAGGTCATTAAAAATTCTAAAATAAGGTGACTGTATATATAATGATTCGTAGGTCCGTCAAATTATTTAATAAATATTAAAGAAAAAGCTCGAGAAAAAGATTAAACCAGAAACGACTTTACAAAAATGTTGAATTTCTTAACAAAAAAATAATAGGTACTTATAAAAAAACGAAAAGTGAGAAATCGATAATAAAAATATTACTCATTACTGACTACCTAGCTGGAGTAATTTGGAAAAGAATGTTTTGGAATAAATCAAATCTAGAATAATAGTTCACCAAAATGTTATAAGTAATAATCGGAGGATGTAAGATGAAACGTTGTGAGAAAAAAATGGAGTCTTTTTAATTTGAAAATGCATTAAGGAAATGGGTTGGGATATAATGACAAGAAAATTGTTCTCTGTTAGGGAAAATAAAGCATTGACCAATAAAATTATAACAATAGGTAGGGAAACGTTAGCTTTTAAAAAGTCAAGAGGTATGCTATTTGATATATGGTGAAGTGTATTTACTGTAAACTGAAAATAGGCGGACGAACGCAGATCTCAGAAATGTTACACATTGTCTTGACCAGATAATGTGGAATGGTTGTTCTTTAGACTTGTCTGTCTTATCTAAATAATACAATTCGACAATAAAAGGGCATTTTAAATTAATTCTCAGTCACTTAGCATGAATAATCGTTCAAAAGTGCTACATTATGTGTTAACTCGTACTTCTTATGCCTTATAATGGAAATTTGTTACTTTTTTACATTTTACGGCAACATCGCTCTTATTTGTCCCAAATTATATTAAAATTTCTCGAGTATCGTTTATTGAGACGTTTATTTTATCTTTTCACCGAAATTCGCACCTAATTTTTTCCAGGCTTTTATGGTTTTTAATTCGATTCCAGCAATAAGAAGAGCTCTATAATTCTTTCTAGAATTATATATCTTGACATAAAATTATTCTGAGGAAAGAAACCTCCATCAATGCAAGATGAAATATTCTTATCTAGTTAAATTTAGCAATTTACACTTGATATGTTCATACTTCCAATTGAGACAAGCAATCTTTTATCAGAGATAAGTACGTAACGGGAGTTACAAAATTGTGTGAAATGGAAAAACTATTATTTTTATAATCTAAGAAAATGAAAACAGTTTTTCAATGAGGATCCTCATTGTCCTCACAGTTGACTTTCAGTCACTGTCGAGAGAAGTTCGCCCTTGAAGATGCCTACTTAGTGGGCGAAATGCATCGTGTTTATAATAAACTTTTATGGCTGAAGGAGTTTTCCCACCGATGATAAATCGAGCCATAAGTTAATCAAGCCACCAACCTTCACTAAAAGCAATGTCAAAATCTTTTTCTGATATTATATTTTAGATGTATTTTTAAATAAACGAATTTAATAAATGTTACTGTTTATATGCTAATATGAATGGATCAACTGTCCATTGCTGAAGGGTACTCGAGCGGAAAAGAAAATGACCCATTTATTTATTCACTCGTCTATGCCAGCGGTCTTCACACTGGGGTACGCGGAGATCTTCTAAGGAGTACGCGAGCATGGATAATTTTAAGGGAATCAATTTACAGATCCTTAACTTCCATATGTACTCTTTCCAAAAAATGATAAGCCTGAGAACGCGCATCTTTGCCTTTCGAGATTCTTGTGAGAATAGAAAGAGGGAGGAAAGTAAGTAAGAGGTGAAGCCGGGAAAATAGTTGCCACCGAAATATTCTCTTTCGCCCACCCGCTGACATGGGTTCGTCAGCTCCCTTCAAGTACCTTCCCTGGGTTCACGCAACTAGAAACTTGTCACCCTTCCTCTTCCCACATTCCCAAGGCAAGGAAGAATTACGACCAAGGCCCTTCTTCCCGCAGTCCCCTTATGAGCTTTTCCCGCCCTCTTTCTCTCAACACCACCTCCTCTCTTTTTCGTGACCTCGATAATGAGCAACTTCCAATACTTGCATAGCTATCAATACTAAGGATATGAAACTTATATTGGCCGAGTTATATAAATTTCAGGAAAATATTTATTATAGATTAATTATAGCAATTATTATGCGTATGATAGGGTGCTGCAGTTTTTATTGACTTAATCGAGGAAAGTATTCTTTGCAATACCTCGGGTGAAAAATTATTATTGTTTGTTTTATGAAGGAATACATGAAATAAATATAATATTTACACAAAATGTACACATATAATTCTTTTATATTATAGAAATTTATAAAATTTTCCGCGTAGTTGGCATCAAAGTCAATGTTAGAAGCGAGCGAGCTGATATATCATTTGAAGTCGCCATACTTTACGAACTACACGGTAAAATCAGAGATTATCGTATAGTTTTTCATGATTTGCCAGATTTGATTATAATGATAAATTATAAACGTCATATCTTTTAGTTGCGGTATAAATAGGGCTTGTAAAAGAGATAGCTGAAGTGGTCAGTTTCTTCCCAGAAATCTTCCTGGCTGAGGGAGAGGAGATGGGAGAGAAAATTTTTCTCGTTTTAGAAAAAAGGGGATGGTAAAGGAACAAAGAGGAGATGATTTAAGAAGGAGCTCGCATTACGAGGGAAAAGAACACAAGTGTAATGGGCGAGGGTTAAGCTAGAAAAGGGCATAGCACTGGGTGAAGGATACGAAACAAATTAGTTACTCTTCTCGAGACCTATATACATACTTATTTTCATAAGTTTCTCCGAGGCTGTGATCGTAGTAATTATTTTCAGCTATTCTCAATATTCATCCTTAGGAGGTGCCATTAGCTTGAAAGAAAAGTATCTTCGAACAGCCAAAGCGGTACAGATTAGTGAAGCTTATTCTTTTAAATGTAACTGGTCTACCAAATTTTTCAATATACAGCGGATAAAACCCGAAGATAAAAATTGAAGTGAATTTTTCAGATTTGGTAAGCGTTATTGAAAAAAGGCATTTAAAATTATATTTTATCTAATCAAATCAAGCATTATTTATTTTAATTACAGCAAATTATTATCTTATTTCATCATATAAAATATTTAATATTTTCTACCTCCTATTAACAAAAAGTATAATTACCTGCTAGCTATTGGACCGATTAATTTCTAGCAGTACCTATATACTTTTTTCCTACATTGGAAAAATTTTATCATAATGCCTAACGAAATTAATGGAATCATTTATGATTTATTATATATGATTCTGATTTAATCATTCCCAAAAGCCGAACACCAGAGTTCGATACACAAACACACACACATTTAACGAAGGAATGCCATGCCTTTTATTATACTCCTCGCCTGATAACTTATAATTTCATCTACACTTTACATTGCATTTTTACAAATTAAGTAATGAGAAACGGCATATTGATTTATTATCTTGTTTTTATAACTTATCATAAAAACGAATAAAGTAATTATATTAGATCTCCTTCGTTTTAATTTTGACTTGACTGCTTTTAGTAATCTATCTTACAAGATTTATTTCTCAGTGGTTTTTATAATATTCCTCGAAAATATTTCTAAACATTGAGATGTATTTCTTGAACATATAAAATAAATTATTCCCTAATAAAATATACGTTGTTGCTGAACTACATAAAATAAAAATTCTTTTTCGGTTAGTTACAATGTAGAAATTTGTTTCATACAATTTTTATCTCATGTGAAGAATTCAATAGTATTTTAATATTATTAAAACTTTGATAGTAAAAATTCACTTTTTGGTATAATTTTTTAATTAGGTGTATTTTATGCAAATTTGTTTTCAGTTTCGAATTGCAGTTGTTGCTTTCTGGTCAGAATAAATCGGCGTTGGATACGATTTAAATTTTGGAAAACTCGTCAGCCCATGGATAAATTTCTAATAAAGAGCAATCGGGATGTTGAAAAAAACAGATATGAGAATCCCTTTGGAAGCAGTAAGGTGGCAGTTTCAGTTTCTCAGGAAACAGACTCAAGCTGTGATTCGACTATAGTGGAGATTTTTCAACCAAATAAAGTTCCAAGGACTATCAAAGATGAGTTTGAAGAAAAACACCGATACTACGACCAATCCTACATAAAATACGCATTTGTTTCCAATAACAGTGATCCTCCTTTACCAATGTGTGTTATTTGGCCCTTAAACATCGTCAAACAATAGTATGAAACCATCTCTCTTGCAACGACATTTATTTACAAAACATCCAGGCTCTAGAAATAAAACTGTTAATTATTTTATGAGGAAGGCTGAGGATATTAGTAAAAATGTAAATAAGCTTTACATTTTCACGCAGTCATCAAAGTTGGCTTTGGAAACCTCATACGAATTAGAATTGCTCATTGCGAAAGTTAGGAAATCGTACTCGAATAAAAAAAAAGTTATTATGCCTGGTGCACTTTTGATAGCTAAAAAGATGTTAGATGCCAGGTCCATTATTGCTATTATATCGATTCCCTATTCAGACACCACTGTACTTCGTAGAGTACATGAAATGGCAGAAGACGTTCTCCAGCAGATTGTGGCAGAAATTGCGGTTGATAAAATATATGCCTTACAGATTGATGAATCCACAGACGTTGCCAATCATTCCCAGTTAATAAATTATGTCCGCTATTACAGCGAAGAAAATGGCCTTACTGAGGATATTACGCCATGCAAAGACTTGCCTAGGAATGCAACTGGTAAAGAGATTTTCAAAACTTTAGATACTTTTATTCGAGTTGACTCAGGCTTACTTTGGGAATGGCGCATATGTATCTCTACGGATGGGGCCGCTACAATGACTGGGCACAAGAGTGACCTTATTGCTCGTATCCGCGCTTTAAACCCTAAATTAATTTGGGAACACTGTCTTATTCATAAGCAAGCTTTGGTTACAAAAAAGTTGAGTCCTGATTTGCACGGAGCATTGGATGTTGCCATTAAAATGGTAAATTTCATTAAATGTAGGGCGTTAAACTCGCGTCTTTTTAAAGTGATGTGCGAGGAAATGGAATTAACTCAAGTGAGATGGTTGTCACGGGGACGCGTATTAACACGTTTATTTGAATTTAAAAATGAAATCAGACTTTCTGACAGAAAGTAAGTATGATTTGGCTGATTAATTTGAAAATGAGGACTGGATTTGCCAATTAGGTTATATGGCGGACATTTTCCATAAATTGAATGAGCTAAATCTACAGCTCCAAGATTTTGACAAAAATATATTTAAGGCACGTGATAAGTTAAAAGCGTTTTATCAAAAAATAATGTATTGGCAAAGTTGTATGGAAATTAAAAATATTTGGAATTTACCATCCCTTTTAGAGTATATTGGGTTAAACAAGGTGCCTCTAAGTGAAAGAGTATCAGGTATAATTAACAGTCATTTGATAAACCTTGGTAAAGCCTTTTTGGCATACTTTCCAGAGATTGAGAAAGGAAATAACTTTGATGACTGGGTAACAAGTCCTTTTGCAAATCAGGTTGTTTCCAATTCTTTGCCTTCACCGAAATTGAAGGACCTAATCGAGTTGTCAGCTGACAGGTCATTAAAAATAATTTTTTGATGATAGATCACTATGTGACTTTTGGCATATAACCCGGAAGAAGTTCAAAGAATTGGCTAATATTGCTGTAATAAAACTCCTTCCATTCCCATCTACCTATTTATGTAAACAAGGTTTCTCAGCACTTACATAAAAAAACGAAAAATAGAATAGAATGGATGCTGAACCCTGGCTCATTTTAGCAATAAATAATATTCATCCACGGATACATGAAGTAATTTAAAAAAAAAACAGCCCCATCCATCTCATTAAGAAATGCATTGCCAATAAAATTTTACTTTGTATAATTAATAATTGTTTGGGAATAATTTTGAAACGAGAAAAAAGTCTGCTATGACCGGGAATCGAAAGGAGGGAGAAGGGAGTCTTCCACTTAACGGGCGGATATTCTACCTCTGAACTATAATTATAACTAATATAACTATAATTGTTTAATAAAATTTGTAATATATTTATATTGTTTTGCTCAATAGTGTACTAATAATAATTGTAGTGATAACTCAATCCAAAAGAAAAATTAAAAATTAGAGCCTTATGGTCACATAAAATAAAAAAATTAAAAATTTTCAATTGATGTACATGTTTTGCAGAGATGTATGATCAGTAAAACACTTTCAAGCATGGAAATATATTACTTTAGGATAAAATTTAGTGGGAAAAGAGGAATGGAAATACGAGTTCAAGGAGAAAAAAGGACGTGTAAAATTTTCGACTGTTAAAGAGATTGTTCTTGTACTTCTTAAATGGATGACGGTGCGAGTCAAATCGCTATGGTATTTAGATTCCAATGGATACATTTAAAAGAGTGATGTAAGAGTTTCATTTAAAAATGTCAATATTTAAAATACGCCGAAAATTATATCCTTTGCTACTATTTAAACTTATGATGAAAAATATTATATGTTAACTTAAAAAGGTGTGAGGGGGTACATAGGTCTTCAAAATTCTTTTAGGGGGTACGCGAGCGAAAAATTTTGAAGACCACTGGTCTATGCTTAAGCCGAGTTCGGTACTAATCGTGTCCATGGCAACAATCAGATAAAATGCGATTTAAAACGCAAAAACGCTAAGTTTTTGTAGAAATTGAAGAAAATATTATCAATTTCAATCAAATTTTGGTGATAATAATTCAAATTTACATTCCTTTCTCCTTAGAAAAAAACAAACTTCGCTCCGATATCACTATTTTAAGATATTTTAAATTATTAAAGAAAACATCTCTGCGCGATGTATATGAGACTTCCTATGTAAAATAAATAGGGAAAAACGTTCCTGGAATCGAATCCGGGACTTTAATCTTTGCCAAATAAAATATAGCCCGGTGGTGGGCCCTGGGAGCACGAGCTTCATACCAAGTTTCATGAAAATCGGTACAATGATGCACAAGTTGTAAGTGGGGGCACATATACACATATACATGCACACAAAAGGTGAGAAATTGAGAGGATTTATGAAAGTTTGAAGAAGGAAGATGTATACGAAAGAGAAAAAGAAATTGGTTTCATATTTTGACGGTACGGATTTTTTCTTTAAATATCTAAATTTGATGACAAGTAGCAATATCACCTTGGATAGTAAGATTAATTGAAGCCTAATTTTAGCATTCATGAAATTTTAAAGTAAAGAACATTAGCTTAATTATGAAAAAAATTCTTCACCAAATGCAATGCAATAATGCAATTATTCATGATCATTCTTTATCAATCAGGGCTCTGTTAATCTAAAACTTTTTTCTTATAACATGGGTTTTAGACAATAATATATATACACTGGTTCCCGACGAAACAACAGCATAAAATAAAATAGTATTCAAATTAATTTTTCTTATCATTTACGATCCTGAATTAATTTCATATTTGCTCATAATTCAGTGGGCGCTAGAAAATGCATCTTGTGGCATAAATGGTAAAAAAGACATATTTCAGCTTCTTACCCCTTGAAATCAAATTTTTAAGATATGTCAAACTCATTTACTTAGATTTGATTTAACTTTAGATAAAAAATATTCGTGAATGATTATGATGACCATAAGAAAGGGGAAAACTAACTGAATCGGTCATTAATTGGGGAGAGAAAGAATTATCTAAGAAGTGATAGAAAGAAAACTGGAAGGACAAACAGGAAGGAGATGGAAGACATTTCAGCTGATAGACGATTTGAAAAGAAATGAGAGTTACCAATATATGAAGAAATTACGGAAAGGTTTTTAGTCACCTACCTACGGTCAGAAAACTTGTAATGGTGATGTTGAATAATTGAGATTATCGAAGAAAGGAGGTAATGTCTCTAATCTGAGGAAGTTTCGATGCTCTTAATTTCTGAGAGCAATTTGTGGATAGCTAAGCAAAATTGATAACATGTAAGAGAACAAATTATATGAATTATAGGATGCTTCCTTTAAAAATCTTCAGTATTTATGCGTAACAGTCATTCCTCTAAGCTTCGCTTAAGGTAGATTGATGAAACTAACTATAATCTTTGAGCCATAATACGCTTATTTGCTAAATGGTAATCTGGTATAATATCTTGGACGCCATCAGAGAATTAGATATTACAGAAGATTTAATAAAGCCAAATAAAACTGATTCCTTTATACCAACTGCAGTGAAATAATTGTGAAAGTCATTTTTCGTTGATTTTATAAAAACAAAGTTGGCGCCATTGCGACACAATGTAAATGCTATTTAGGAAACTAAGGTGGTGTAAGGATTCCCAAATAATAAAATATGCATAAAAACGCCGACCAAAGAAACCACCGTGTAAGCAATAAGGCTCTTTAAAGTAGCCGGAAAAAAACAGGAATTGCGACATTCCTTCTTCCAAAATTAAGATGAAATCATAGTAAATTTAACCTAATTTCAGATTAACAAATTCTATTTGTACGTTATCATTAACAAAACTCTTAAAAGATGAGAAGCACTCACAATCACATTTTATTACCACCACACTTCGCGTGTCTTCCCTCGTAATATAACAAAAATAAAGACGATTATAGGTTTCTTGAAATAATAAAAAGCTCTTAATATTTATCCAGATATTTAATTTGACAATCAGCTCATTATGCATACTTTCTAAAACTCCAACGACCAATTGTTCGTGGAACGAATTTCACAAATGCATGCGTAATTTTTCCTCTAGTTGCTTCATAGATCTCTAGTTATATCTTTGGAACCATTTGCTTAAAAAGTTTCAGAATATGTTTGTCTTTGTAATATGTTAATCAGATAAGTTTCAGACTCTCTGTGGAATAAAACAAAATTGTTGCGCTTTTTTCAAAATATGCATATTTTTCCTATTTAAAAATTGCCTGCAAAAGAAATTTATTGTGTTTGCTAAAAAATTAATTTATATTTTAAATATATATAAACAAATAATAAAATACCACCGTCTTCGCGGCCCTACAGGGGTTCGTGATCTCAGTTTGGGAATCGCTGGTCTAAGAAGTATATTAGAGGGAATACATTCCGAAAACACATTTAAAAAAAGAATGCATTGGTCTGGTGTTTTGATTCCATTGGTCTGTGAGTATTATGTTAATACCTGGGTATATTGTATCAAAATGGTTCTTTACAAATCAGTTCGAGTTTTTGTGGCATTAGTATTACAATTTGATGCTCACTTTAAAAAACTTTCTTTTTATATCCCCTGACAGAAGAAGCTCTGGCGACATTCTCCCGAAAGAAATATATTGCTGGAAAGCAAGCATTTTTAGCGAATTTGAAAAATAATCTTAATATTTAAATGATCATCGATGCCAATTTATCTTTATTTGGAGTAGTTGTTGACAAATTTAAAACACATCGAAACTATAAAGAAAGACAAAAGCAATTTTCATCGAATCCGCCATGATTAATTGGACGTTGATGGAGCGCCCTGCAAATGACGTCATTTGCCAATATCTGGCGCGCCAATAGCATCGACGCTGGAGAAATTTTCGAATGACCCCGATGCAATGTGCACCTAGAAAACTAGAGCTGAACTGAACCAGGGAGGGAGAGAAAGATAACGAGAGAGAAAGGACGATAAAAATATTTTCATCGTGGGATTCCGTCTAGTTAAGATGCACTAAGATTCTTATGCTACTCGCGGTCACCTTACATTGTGACATAAAATTCTAGTCAAAATGAAGAAATTATTTTGTATGCGCTACACATTCCTCAAGAACAATCATTGATTACCTTCTTCTCCATAGCGTTCGTCAGTTCGGTTCCCCGTAACAGGAGTAAGAGAAGCACGCGCATTAACCGCGTGCATAGGCAGGAATGTTAGTTATGGCGGTAATGTTATAGTAGCAAGGGGGTTATTGATATTCGAAAATTTATTATTTTCCTTGAGAACGATATCGATATCTGCTATGTTAGCAGTGCATCATAATTAGAGAATTTCGACGCATGAGTAGTCTAAGATATTTACCACATCGCTAACTATAAATTTAATTGCCGAAAGGCAACATGCCGAGCATTAACGAAATAAGTTAAAAAAGCTTATAATAAGTTTGTTGTGCATAATGCATAAGCACTCGTGAACTGCCGGAATCTTTAGTTTGCTCTTGAAAATTTTAATTTTAAATTCTCTGCTTAATATAATTTGTTTTAAGTAGAAACTTTTGACCCTAAAGATCAAATGCTCATTCATTATAAAAATAAAACTCTTTGTTGAGAAGACGCTACCAACAAAGAGGAAAAGGGCGCACGCCTTATTTGCAGCATTTGGAATTCTTCTCAAAATAGCCTCTCCCGTATTTTAAAATAAAAAAATTGTCACGGCTACTACGTAAGCGATTGAGATGAATTATTCTTTGTTTGAAAATAACTTTTGTTTGCACTTTTTTAAAAGAATGCATTGTTTGAAGGCGAAATTAACTTAAATTGACCTTCTTTGACTAATAACTGACTGATAAAACTGTATGCAATTAAAAATTAAAAGTTTACGCAAATAACGTTAGATGTTTAAACAACAAGGTGGAACACAAAGAATTTATAAGGCAAATTAAAAAGTCTTAAATTCTTCTATTGTTCTCAGCGTTTCGCTAAATATTCGATTTTGGCGTCCAAGAATGATGGAAAGTTGATTAGACATATTTAATTTGGGAGATACATATTGACATCCTTACTGATGGTGAAATATTCGCAATAAGGTCATTGACTAATAAAAGAAAAGAAAAATACATAGATGATATGAAAAATTATATGTTCCAAAAATTCGTCTTTAAAACTTAAAATAAAAATGTTATTTCAAAAAATGTACTATCAAACTTTTCTGAATTCATCGAACATCTTAAGTTTTAGTTATAGAATTTCCTTTTGCGTCTTTGACAGGCCTATATGACATACTTAAAGTTTTTCTTCATTGTAATACTATGCGTTCTCTACATATTTAATGGCCCAACTCTCACCCTGCCATAATTTTTGTGCCTTGTTTTCAAAAGGAGAAAAAGGTAATGACCGACTCGTATTTTTCGTTTCCAATTATTATGCTATAAAAACGTGTCAAAGAAAATTACCGATAGCTATTAGTGTATAGAGAGAGACAGCATCCCTCTGGTTCCTGCAAATCGTATTCTGTACGTAGAATTACTTGCGCAATTTTCGTATCTTTGCATTTCGATAATGTGATGAAAAGCGCGAGAATCACGTTGGTATAAACAGCTAAGTTTTAATGACACTTATCCTTAAATAATCCCAAAGAGAGAATGCGAAAAAGGACAATAATAGTTCGCATAAATATACGCGCATCGTTTACTTGTTACAATGCAATCAGAAAGCTGGAGACGAGTCTTTCAGCGACGTCAGTGCTGTCTGAGTCTTGCCACAAGATCAGAAACTATAACGCGACGAAATCGTTATCTGTATTCTCTAATAGAGCAAGAAGAAATGGCGATAAGGATCGTAATACAGGCAAAACGCAGATCTTGATTGTTTTAATGGGCGATATTTGATCCCATTGCAATGTTACAGGATGCGAACAATAACTGATTCTGAATCCAGGTACCAAGTACACACTTTTAAATTATACTTGATACCGATGTGATCACCAATTTAAATTTTAAGGAAAACATATTTTTTTAATAGGTGGACTTAGCTGTAATTTCAACACTCTTCCGCGTGGATATAAAAAAAGTTCGTCCAGGACAAAAAAGAGTCACGATTCTTAGATAAATGATTAAATCTCAAAAAACTCTTTATCCAGAGAAAATTAAGTTGTCTTAAGAATCTATTATGGGTTCACATGATTAATTCGGTAGTTTCTATTCTCCTTATAGTTGTAGGTATCATTACAAATACATAAAACTTCATGAATTTCATAAACTTTCGTCAATATTGTGCATAAATAGGTAATAAAGATAAGTAGACAGTGATAGAAATAGGATTTCAGAGATTTTGGTATTTCCAATGAATTTGCAAACTAGTGCAAATTTCCAAAAGATATGATATTCCTAAAACGGTAACTGAAGCTTTCAAAATATAAGGGACATCACTGCATACATCCTCGCAACCCCGAATTTAATTCCAAGAAATAAAGCTATCTAAGTTACAATCTGTACTAGGATTCGCGAGTTTCCGGTAAATATAGAGTATAACATGACGATTTCCGCATTTTCTCAGATATATAGAGTACTAGTCCACAATTCGGAATTTTTATACTCCTGCTACAAAGATACCCTTTTATTCCTTGGCCTGGACAAAGTTAGATCTTGCAGATGTGAATTCCTAAATGATGAAATCGAGAAGCATATATTGTATGCTAAAGCATAATAAAAAAACTAATTTCCTTATCAGTAAGATCTTAATTTAGGATTTCGAAACGCTTAAATATTGCCTTTTTCTATGTTTTCCTAAACCGAAGTGTTTCTAAAATACAGTTATCATTAACATTTCCACGGTCGCTCAGTTTAAATATTTTAATTTGCCTTACTAAACTAAACCAAAAATTCATTCACCGCTACCAAACACAGTCATAATCTCTATCGTAGCAAAATTCTTTTTTTACTTTCGCCATACATAGTATAGGGGAAAGTATTGTTTTCATGAAAAAATCGATTTCGGAAATACACGTTTTGAGGTCCCCTGATCACGTTTTGACCATTTTATCGATGACATGTATGTGGCAGCGTTTTTGTGGGTGCTCTAACTCAAAAACTATTAATCAGATCATTGCGCAATTTTATATTTAACATTTTTATAAGAGTCAAAATAATTAATTAGTTTTTGGTAAAAATCGGTCTACCGAAAGTGGGTGTTTACCCTTGTCACATATGCGTTATTTTGAGATATTTGCTTTAATATTTGATATATATAAAATATACAAGAATAAAAGTTGTAGAAAATTTAATATTCTACAACCTTTGTTTGAAATATTTTTCCATATAAGGCATTTTTAAAGAGATATCATGAAAACTATATTATTTAGCTGCCGCCACCACGCCACCTATCGATAACTATTGTTAACAATTGACGCTTAGTAACATCTTAGTAACGCTCCTTTTAATTTTTTTAATTGTTGGAGCTTTATGGCTATATCCAATATCAGAAGGCTATTGTTTTAGTTTATTTCTATTCTTTGTAAAGTTAAATTTTTTCGCAGTTTCTTAAAATATTTATTATTATGTAAGCTATTTGGAATTTTTAGAAATATTACAGATATGGAGAAAGTCATGTGGTTGCCACATCAGAATTTTAAATTAAGAGATCCTGATCGACTGCAGAATTAATTCTCCCTCTCTGTGAGGGAGCGCCCGCCATCTCTCTTTACGAGGCCTTTTCATGCGATGACGGATCTGACAACGGACACGCGAACCGACCTAAGTGCTCGAATGCATCAAACGAGGATTCTGCGGAGAAATAGAAAGAGTATTCTTCGTGACAGGAGACGGGACAAGCAACTGACGGGGAAGACGTTTTTTGCTCTGCGAAGCGTATGTGGATAGCAGATGGAACGTCGAACGGAAAAGAAGAAGGGAATCTGAAGGATTCAGACGATGGCTAACTATCTTCGAGCGGCGGTTTTTTGCGTTCCACTTCGAAGAAGTCTCCACGACGGAGAAGATGGAATGGATTTGCAAGGCGACAGCGATAATGGACACGAAGAGGATAAAATCTCAACGCAGTAGTCGTCTCTCGAGGATGCGCGGAAGAGGAATTATCGGGAATTAATTTGTCGCAATTGAAAAGGAATGTGCGAGACAAGTGAAAGAGACTTGTTCCAACTTATTCTGTGGGAAATTAAGATATTGTAACATGTGCGCTGCGCGTTTCTGCCTCGCCTAGACTTCTAAATTAGATTGTGCGCAAGCGTAACCTCCTTTTTCTCGGCCTATATTAATTTGAATCACACTCAACGTGTTTATTTTAAATATTTAGGCTTCTTCTTTCGAATAAATTCCCACGGAGAATAGAATGAAGACGAAGACAAATATAAAAAGTTATTTTTAAGAAATAATCATTTTAAAAGAAAAAAATAGACGGTGATAAAATAAATATTCCGTATTTGTAATCTTTGTCAAGAGAAATAATTTTGAACGTCAAAAATGAAGTCACTGAGGGAAAAATGAACGATGTATCAAATTTTATTCCTGGAGAACTAAAAACATGTTAGAGCTTTAATTCCATTAAGACCGATGATTCTGCAAAAAATATAAACTGACCGTTAGAATATCTTCATGAATAATACCATGAAGAATGTTAACGAATGAATTGCGTTTCAAGGAAGAGGCAGTTTATTAATAATAAATATGAACCTCCAAAATGGCTTTTGCCACGGCCACCGATCATTGATAAAAAAACCGGCACAAGAAACTTATCGATGATGAAATTATAACCAGTACTAATAATTGCAGGTCTTGGTAGAGGAATGATTTGTTTCTGAATCTAGGGTCGCGGGTTCGATTCCAGTCGAGAGAATGGCTCTATTTGATCGTCTTTGCTGTTTTTATTATTCTCATTTTTATAGAGCGATAACAGCTGATTATGAGCTGTTTAAAATAAATAAACAATAAACAAGAGTGTTTATCCCAAGAATAAATTAACTTTAGTGAATTACACTTGCCTTTTATACCGAACAGAGCAAAATTTTCTCTAATATCAGCATTTGTGATTACAAAAAACAATAGTTACAGCCAGAAATTTGATTATGTTGGCCTGTTTTTACGCATGAAAAGCTATATAGTAGTACAGATTTAGAACCGAAGTTATGAAGCTTCTAACATAAGACCACGGAATTTTATAACCAGAATCTGAAATTCTTATACTCTAAATATCGTATAAAACTTACTGAATAGGTAAATAATATAAAATGATTTTATTCCTTTGAAAACATTTTTCTCACAATAATGCATTTAACCTACAGTTACATAATCTGCATTTTTATTTCGAGTCAAATGTTTCTAAGAGCGTTTGGGGAAAAATAGTGTATCGGATACAAAAAGAGCTATTTTGTGATAGTCGATACGATAGTCGCGAATCGCGATAATAAATTTCAAAAAAGACAATTGCAAGGAGGCGGCTTTCACAGGGAGGGTAAATACTGTATAAATCTAAATACCTTATGGCCTAGAGTTACGGTGAGAAGCAATTGCGAAAGATTGATTTTGTCATTTATAGTGCAAGACGTCCTGAAAAAATAGGTTCCTGTGAACAAGAGTCGGTCTAATGCAAGAGAATTGGTTCGGATGCAGAAACGAAAGTCGAATGAGCGATCAAGGGTGAACAGCGCAATTTCTGGAATGGAATTACAAAAGAACAAATAGACCAAGAAGGCGACCCAATGACAACAAATCAAAGGAATGATAACTATCGCTGCAGAGTTTAGAAGAGAAAGGAATGAACTGGATATAAAAAAGGATGAAGAAATTCCTTCTCATAACGAGCGAAAAACGTTGCAAGAGGCGTTACATAGATATTAATTTATGATATGAGAATTGTTAAAACTAGCAGTAATATTCTTACATGGTTATTTCGTATTTGATAAATCTTTTAATTCATACTTGCAAACATTTTAATATATTCTTGCTACAGAGTAAAAGTTAGGAGCGTTCTTAGTTTACAATTTATAATTATAGTGTTGTTTTAACACATTTTGTGATTAACAAATATTTTAAGATGAATTGACACACTAGGCATCTACTACATACAAAATCAATTATAATAATGTGGTCAATAGGGTCTCTTTATCTGAAAGCGACTCGCATAGCCGTGCGTTGGAAGGATGTGTCAGACAATTACAAATGAAACCCTCTGTCGGCGCATCTAATTACAAGGAAGTGAAAGTTGATTAACATGGAGATGTGCTGCGTAGACCCCAGGGCTCCTCGATGTCCTCGATAGTCATGCGTGAGTGCTAAGAACATAACGTTAATATCTCATATACCAAATATTCCCGTTTTATATTTTCTCTTTCGCATACTGAGTTATGTTAATGTGCGGAGAAATATAAGTTGAGAGAACTACATGAAACCTTTATTGTATCTGCGGCTGAGAAAGGTTCTTGCACTTTTTTAGCCTACTTTCCAGAATGGATATAGGTTTATAGTTTAGTCGTTGTGTCTGTCTGTCTCCCCCTATTAACCTTTGAACCAATGACCGATTTTCATGACACTTGGTGGAAATCTCTTTCTACCGGAGCCGAGCTCCCGAGGATAGTTTTTGTAGCGAAGATTGAATTCCCGGGTTCGATTCCAGGAACTATCCTTTCTATTTGATATACATGGGAAATCTGAACTCCATCATGCAGGGCAATTTTCTCTTGTACATTAATATATCATATAATTGTAATATTCGAACGGGATTTGTACTATTCTCTGAGGAAAGGAATGGGAATTCTAATTTTTATCATAAAATGTTCCTTATTGATTGTTTGTATTGAAAATTTGCGTAAGTACTGGCGTTTTTGCAGTTTTATCACTCATTACGAGAGTGTTGCCATTGCAACGACTGTTGTTGGACTTGGATTCGATATAATCTGATACATACACTCGTTATTTTTGCCACACAAATACGCGTGTTTAATTTAGTTTTCCGTTTGAATGTGTTTGTATTATTTTTTAACGCTAAATTTAGGAGCACAAAGAGCAACTTATCCGCGGTGATTTCAAAGCTATTAAAGCCAGTATAAGTATTTAATAGATAACTAAGTGGAAAGTAGGCATCATAAGTTCCGTTTGGATCATCTTGTTTATTCGTGCATGTATTTAAGCAACGGCCATTGCTAAATATCTCAATCCACTGTAGTAGTTTTAAGCATATTGGTTGATTAAATTTCAGCACATTTATTGATTAAAGATATATTTTTTATTTCACTGAAGCAACAAGAATGACGAGTGTCGTGGAGCAGCGATTGCGTTCCTACCGTTTCACACAACGGCGGTCTAGGTTTATCCCTTCAGATCTACAATACTGGATAATCAAAAGCAGTATCAAAACTTTAAGAATAAATAATAGTACCCTTAACGATAAGTTTCTGATATTTTTAATATTTACTCCATTGATTTCGTATTTCATTCAATATACCTTGGATAGATTTATCGATTTTCAAATTTTCGAAACATTGGAGCACTCTTCCATTACAAAAAACTGTATGGACATTTTAATGTCATCACCATGCATAAATTGTAGGTGCAGAAATTCGATCATATTAGGGAACATTATTATTATATAATTTTACTTAATCTTTTACGTGTCATGAAAAATATGTACTTATGGTGAGTGAAGTATAGTACTAAATGAAGAACAGGATGACAACTAAACTTAAAACATTTAACGAAAGTTCAAGACGTAAGAGAAGCCTTTTAATTATCTTTATAAACAATTAAGGAAATTAGAATATAAATTGAATGAGGAATAAAAATAGACGGAGCCAAAAATAACACAAAAGCGGAGATTTTATTGACGTAGAGGGAGAAAGTCGGAAAAATGTTGAGTTTATAACTGTTTTATAACAAAGGATACGAGAATTATCGGATAAAATCCCAATTATAAAAAATAGATAGCAGAAAATGCCCTTATTAATAGAGATGCACTAATAAAATGGTATCCAAATAGGTTTGCATTAAAATCTGGAAACGCGCCGAGCATTGTGTGAGTCTCACCGCTAGATTTTTACGAAATAGGGAGAAGAAAAATTAGCTTTTGAGAGGTATATAGCTGAAAGGTAGTTTTAAAAGAAAACGAAACAAATTGCAAAGTTAAAAAAAATATTTTCTGGAAAGAAAGGGAATTTTTACCGTGGAGTTTCAAGGTGGCCAGAAGAAATCTTTAGGAAATATTTTAGAATATGAAATAAATTAGTTAGAAGATCGTCGAAGTGAGGATAAGTCGATTAAAAAAATATTTTAAATCCAATACTGACCTCTCCTTAAGGCTTAAATTCAGTAGATGACGAGAGTTTAATTTCCATAGCGAAGCTGTAGCCGACATATCCGGTCCTTGATTTGAGTTACCAATAAAAACGGATAATTTGTTGTATAAATACGCATTTGGTTATGTAAACCGATTTATAGCTACGGTAGCAATAGTTAGCTGCTTTTAAAATACTAGGAATGAATAAAATAGTAAATGAATAGGGAATCTGGACAGTTAGATGAAAAATTATAAGAAAATATGGGCGTAATGGTTTTTAATGGGAATAATTAGAGTTGCTGAAAAGTGGACCTACCGAAAGTTGGAAAAGTGACGATTTGTCCCGAATAATTATCGAACCAGACAATTTTACATCGCGCAGTAACCACACAATCGGTCATCGCCGTGTCATGTTATGCGGTTTGCACTCAAAAGATGGCGCGAGATCAGCCAAGGATGTATTAGCTCCATTCGGCATCGCTACGGCCGCGGCAAGCTCTTGCCTTGCTAAACGTTTTCCGCTGTTGAATTTAGGCACATACGATGAAGACCATGAAATACCTGTAATTTAAATTTGACTAATATTTATCCTTCAAGTACACTCAACATGCCATTTTTCGCTCTCATTTTCACTCATCCAAAATAATGCAATTAAAATATGTACCATTTTACCCAGAAGTTCCATTCTCCTTCAAAAATAATTTTAGACTTCAGAAATATCGAAAAGAAGCTGATGAATGACCATGTTATTTTACTTACTTTTGTATGCTTTTAAAAGTGCTCGAACGTAATTTATATTTATTTGTGTGAATGGCACGGGAATTCCTAGAGTAGTTTTGCTCTCATGAGATTAGGAGGGTATTCAACTATTTCTCAATGTAGATTATGCGGTAAATACAAAACTGATTGGGATAAAGGTAGTGAATTAAAACAGAAACACTTTATTTCAAAATTATGCCTTTATATACATTTGTGTAGACATTAGATATTCAGTGAAATTTTGTATTGAAATGAGCGGAGTACGTACACTGATTTCATATATTTTGGTTAAAGTCATAAGAGATAGATGATCACGGAGATAAATAATCACTTGACATAATTTTATATTTGCTTATATGTATGAACATTAGGTTTATAGAAATTGTTGTATAAGGGATTCCTTTGCACCTAATCAAGTCAACAGTACGAGATAATTTTAGTTTTGCTGAAAATAAAGTATCGCATGGTTCTCTTTTGAAGGCGCATATGGAATATGCTCGTAGAGGATGATGTTAATCACAGAAATATCAATATTAGAAAATTATTATTTGAAAAGTGAATTAAATTCCAAATGCCTTGCATAATGCATTTTGCTATTATGGAGAGAACATGAAAAATAAACAAATGTGAAATATCTACGAGTCGAAATATTTTTAATACACGGATATTTGAGTTTAAAAACAAAACATTAGTTTGTAAGTAGTCATGTGGAAAAAATATTGAGTAAACGATTAAGCTTTTGTTGCTTAATTACACTAAGGGTTTATAAGTAATAAAAATGACCAAATATAAACGAACGGTATCGTGACCAATATACAATTAATAAATTGGCAAATTTTACCAATGGAATTTTGAATGGTTCAGCAACACAGTAACTTCAGCATCAATAAGCAATAATAAAAAATCAAGACAGAAATGGGTGAAATATTGATGAGTAGGTACTTCGTAGTGAGAATTTATAACTGAAAGCAGGACTAGATAAAAATATCCTCGTAAGATTTTCTTCTATAATATGCGCTATTTATATCATGTCAGTGTAGCATGATTTTTTTGAATTTCCAAACTCGCTGTTTTTACTATTCCAACAAAACTGCTTTATTTAAGCAAGAATATTTTAGAAGGAAAATTTTTATCGAAGATAGGAATCTTTTAATGGAAACAAACTCAAGTTTTCTAAATGCATCGAAGTAAGGGATAATACGGTGGATATTTTCCTATATTGGTTAGTTAGCGAAGGACTCCCGTATGTCCTAAGCATATCATCAATCTCTACTAAATCGCGAAAACATATTATGCCGTTGAACAAACCATCACTTGCTGTAGCGGTCATTTGTTGTCTGTATCACGCAATTAAAGGCGAGTAAAATACGAATTTACTTGAAAGGCCGAAGAAAGAGTCGGTTCGAAATGAAGCAGGCGTCATTCCTCGTTTTCTAATATCTAGTTAACTAATGCACAAAGCGCCGCAGAAGATACTGACTACACCAATGAAGATATAGTGCAGCATAGGGAAGTTTCTCTTTTTAGTTCACAAATCGCCGACATAATTACCATCCAAATGAGTTAGTGTTAGAATCGTTATGTTCCAAATGTTATAAAAACCATGCAAGGACAAAAAAACATTAGGCCCATAACTGAGACTCTCTCTTAATTCGAACGCTTTATCTATAACAATGAATGAAATATGTTGAAGACAATCTGCGATCAATTTTAAAATTTCCGTCGTTGTAGGTTTTAACTTATTTGAAATGCTTTTTTTAAACGGTAAGTTTTGGTGAAAAGGGCCACAAAAAGGAAAATCAAAATTGCATAAGTACTATGACTGATGGAGGTAGCAAATTTTCAGGAGAAACAAAGTACTCATTTGACTATATTTTTGCATCGCGTTCGCATTTCTTAGCGCAATACTTTTTCGGTTATGATTATTTTTTTTAGAAGTTCCTTGGCCACATCCACCCAAAGTGTCTAGGATGATTCGGGCTAGATATTTAGGTGTATTTGCCTATCTGAAACAACAGAGACCTATGGCATTTGAATTTTTTAACGTTAAGTGTTTACGCACTTGTGCTTTAATGGCAATAACATTTCTATTCGATAGATAAATAGAAAAATATAGAGGTTAGAGGCAGAAAATAGTTTTTGAATTATTTCTGTTAGCAATTTTTTTTTATAGATTTTGCTTTTAATTTGCTTATAACGCCTGCATTGTTCCTAAAAGGAAAATCTCCGACACCATTCACCTAAAACGGAATAGGTAAATCTTTATTCGGTTGGTATCTCTGGGATGGTTGTGAATCAGCATTAA
Organism: Tanypteryx hageni; assembly: GCA_028673005.1. Classification (NCBI taxonomy): domain Eukaryota; kingdom Metazoa; phylum Arthropoda; class Insecta; order Odonata; family Petaluridae; genus Tanypteryx; species Tanypteryx hageni. The sequence goes on from CM054112.1 coordinate 22,959,369, forward strand.
TGCTTTTCACGAGGACTCAACAGCTATTGCTAACTAGCCTAGCCAAAATCAGAGGGACTAGCATATTATTAAGAGAGTATTGAAAGATTTCGTAAAATAAAGTAAGATAAACCTGATAAATTTAGAATTCTCTTACCATGCAAACCGTAACAAAAGTTCTCCACTGAAGACTAACCAGATTTTTAGCATTCAGACAGAATCCGTTCACAAAATTGCCAACAGAGAGAAATAACTATAGCTATATCCGAGGTATCCTCCGATATTTGCTGACCTTTGGTGACGAAAGATATAATAGTGGCCCGATTCAGCCGAGGTGTACACGGAAAATGTTTTACAGGTTGGTGCCACTAAGATGGCTGAAAATCATTCCTAAAACTAGACACATAAAGAATAAAGCATTTTAACTACCATAACAAGAATCAAATGAATTAGAAAGCTAGTAGCAGAGTAATATGCGATTTCTTGACACCAACATAATTGAAAAGTGCTCATTTTAGCCAGTTATTACGTGCAGATCATCACAAAAACTCTCTTCCTTGACGAATATACAGCTTTACAGTAATTCTTTGCACTTTTTCAGGCAGGTAAAGTTTTCTACTTTGCCACCAGGGTAAAACTATGCCTGTTCCATTTTTGGCTGATCTCTATTGACGAAAAATAGAAAAACGGCTCGCACCACCCGATGGTCCGATTCACCCAAGCTTACCCTACACCACCACAGATGATGTAGAGATACTGCGAGAAAACTTCAGAAACGTTATATTCTTTACTTGTTTTTACATACAAAATGTATGTAAAATGTAAAATATATGTGGAATAGTGGAAAGTCATTAAAAAAGTGTCAGACTAAAAATACCTTGGAAGCATCATAACTAGATGCAAAATGCACTGTTAACATAAGGTCTAGAATAGGAAAAATAAAAGCCATTTTTACTAATGGGAAAAATAAAAGAATATATACGGGAGATATTGATAAAATGTTATTCATGAAATATCGTTTTGTATGGAGCAGAAATGGATACGCAGTAAAAACGAAATGAAACACTTGGAAAGCTTCGAAATATGGCCATGGAGAAGAATGCCGAAGATAAATGGACAGATACGATATTAAAATACTAAGAAATACAGAGAGGAATAGGAGAAAAGGGAATGATTATACTGAGTATAAGAAAGAGGAAGATAAACTGAATCGGACATAATCTGAGAAGAGAGAGCATGGACGATTTAGAAGAAAAATATTTCAGCTATTAGGCGATTTGAAAGTGAATGAAAGTTACCAAGAAACTAAGAAGATTCAGAAAGCAGAATGTTTTCCATAATATTCTGCTGCTATTCTATAAGTTTTCACATAGAAAAATAATAGCATTAAATAATATTATTTTTAAGTCAAACGCATTTTCATTGAAATAACGGTATATGTCGATGATGTCAGTGTACTTTATTCTTCCTCTATTCTGAAACTAATACACGGAATTTGTTATTTTAACTTAATTTTATGTTAAAAGTAAAGTACTCCTTTAGCCAAACAATTAGAGGGTTACAACACCCAATGCATTTCGCCCGCAAGGTGGCCATCTTCAGGGGCAAAACCTGTCTCAACATTGACTGGGCGTCGAGCTACCAACGATATATTAATTTTATTTAGTAGTAGTAATTGATTTTTTAAGTGCGTCGACGGCTATGCTCATTTTGCACTGTCATCAACTGGACATAGACACAGAGGGGAGGAGGGAAACCCGGCGCCGGCATTAGTCTACTCTTTACAAAGAGCACCAAGTGGGCCAAAGGCTTAACGTTCCTTCCGAAGGACGGAACGCTGAATTTGCGCGGTCTCCTCAAATCACACAAACGGGACCAGGCGGCCTAGGAAAAAATCCTACTTGGAGTCCTAGGAGTCGTGCCCGCTTTCCGTTCGAGCAGCAGGTGAGTAGCAGCCACCATCTTAACTACTACACCACCGGCACCCCCTAATTTTGTTTATATTACAAATTGATTGGATGAAATCACTTGAAAATGCTTTCCGAAGTCCACTGAAAACCAAAATAGGTGACAATGAAATATGCCAATTATAACTTTTAGGAGTTCTTTACCAGCAAAGCGGTAGTAACGGAACGCCTTATGGGCACGTCTCGTCCGTCCGTCTGTTGTAACTTTCATCTTCTGAACCGCTGAACGGATTTTAATTAAGTTAATTACGAATGATCCTTATAAATATTTATCGCCAATTTGTGATTTTGAGCTACTTTCGACAATTATAACTTCCACTTTATATTATCACTTAAATGAACACACTCGTATCTCGTTAAATGGGCTCCGTCAAGCAACAATTATATACAAATATTTTTCTCTCCCATGCTCTTATATGATGTATGGTTTAGATTAAAAAGTGTTTTGGATGGAAGACAATATTTACCTCAAAAAAGTCCCCGAAACAACATAATTAGGACTTTCAGAGTTTCAGAGATAAAAATTCGAGAAAATCTCAAGCATTACATATTTATTTACATCGGTCGCTACGAGGGTTCTATCAGTAAACAACAACAACAATTAAAACTCACTATTCTTTTATCCCATGTTCTTATGTGAACTGTGCCGTATAGATTTAAAAAATAATTTGAGTAGAGGACATCATTTACCACAAAAATTCGTCATAAAACAAAATTAGGATTTATAGTTTCGGATATAAAAATTGGCAAATATCCCAATCCTTCGATACCGTTTTATACTTATTTCCCATAAAGAAATCTCTGTGTATTCCGTTTATCGAGTATACATCTCCATCTTGTTAGATAATTGGCATGCTGTTTGATTTTGTTACCATCGTGCAAAATGCTGCATTAATTCGAAATCATATTCTTTCAGATGCACGAAACTCAAAATTTTGAGTTCATAGCTATTTAAAATTATAAATAAAAATGTGCTACACGTAGATGCACGGGGAATTAATCTCAATTTTTGTATAGTTTTTTGTTAAGTCTGAGGTTTACATCCCCTACCACGAATGATTTAAATTCATATCACCACATCACTTCCTTTTTTAATGGATAAAAAGAATATTATTGCGATTCCATAATTGTACGTATAATTTTATGACTAAATAAAACAAGCTCGTGCTAAAATATACTTTATTCAACCAACTTCGAATCTTTTACACTTTGATGTTTGTAGTGGTTGCGATTAGATTGGAGAGAATATTGTGTAAGTTCCTCTATTTCATTTTTTTCAAGTTTCATTTTTGTAGTTCCTTTTCGGCTTTGATATATGAATTTTGTTTCTTTTCAATGCATAAATTATCTGTTAATTACGGCTATATTAGAAAAGAGAGATGTTATTTCGTTTCGTCTAATGTTGACTTTGATCCTTATTATTATTGTTTACAAGTTGGCCAGATGATAGATGACGACTTTATGCAATATATTCAAATTTATGTAAATTACACACATCATAACTTACAGCTTAACTTACAGACACGCGAAGCTTCAAAGAAATAGATTTACAGTATTTTCAGGAAAAGAATAATGTTAATATTACAGTTATTAAGGTAGAAATTAGATACATGTTACTTACATACAATGACAAATAATTTTACTAAAACACTCTGAGAAATTTATCGGATACTGCAAATATTACTCTGCGTCACAGAGTGAAGCTGATTACTGAACTATACAGCAACAAAAACTTACAAAATTCGTAATTTAAAAATATGACTCGCATTGAGAGATAAATCGTTATAACCCTGATTTGATTACAAGTCAAATCAGATTGAAGCCTGCCCTATTAGCAACGAAATAGTATGAGTTCTGCTGGTCAAAGGTCGGGGCCAAATGTTTTATTTTGCTCTGATATTGACAATGAACGCAGAAGCAATATTGATAGATACGCCGTTATTGTCGGAGATATTTTAAATTATATTTCCATGGTTTGGAAACTGAAGTCAGTTTTATACTCGCGATAAGATAAACATAAAAATCATAGAAATATTGCAATGATAGGACAATTGAAATAATGCATAGCTATTCCAAAGCTACAAACTGATCATTAATAGCTCCAAAACATATTGAAAAATGTTGTAATGTAATGTAATCAGTGACTTTCAATCTGGAGGTCGCGAATGGTTTTCAAGGGGTTGCGAAGACGGAATGCTTTTGTTTTATTCTATATTATTACGCATGGGTATATTCATAATAAAATAAATTCTTGCATGAATTCAATAGACGTTTATAAGAATTTGAAATTAATATTACATTTTATATTTATTGCTTTAAGGAGGAGAATAATGGGGCCGTGATAAGGTTGGTAGCGTTAGGAGGCGGCCGCAAAGACATAAAGTTTCAAAACCGCTAATTTATATTAGCACTATATATCTTGCTGCACTGATCTCTCGTTTCCTTAAATTTGAAACATTCAAAACATCTAAATTCTTCATTGCTTCATACTCTCTCTACTCAAACTTCAAAAACATTTCTGTTGACTCAAATAATTTATGTATTAGTAATTTTGTACTCGTTATCTTTAAGGCATATGAAATAAAAGTTGCATGACTTGGATGTGTGTAGTATTCTGTAAAATTTATAACAACAAATACGTATTTGCTGGGCATTTTCAACTTCTCAGGCCAACATTTTGCTATAATCCCGAGCAAAAACGTGACTGTATGAAGTGTTCAAAGAAGAATAATTAAAATTGACAGAGGTTATACATGACATATTTAGAAACTAAGATTATGAATTTTATAAAAGAATATCCATATTGCATACACAATTCTTTCAGATCAATGTCGTATAACTCGTAGTTTCCTTTTTTCGTTCAATATCACACGGATTATTTCTATGAAAATCGACCAGACATTTTCTATGAAACCGCGTAATATTAATATGTTAAACATTTTAATTTCTGAAATCAACCATAACTGAGTTATACTTATAAAAATTATCCGAGCTTTTGATAACAAGTCCTTAATTCAAATAAATTAAAACAATACATTATTTTAAAAAAATGGAAGAAGAGTTTAAGAAACTTAGGAAATGAGAAGTTATTATTTGAAAGGGTATGAGAGCACGTAAATAAGTAATACAGTCATGATTATAACGATCTAATTCCAAAGCCTGTAAAGTTTTTAATGAAAATGTTTAAACTCTACGTGTATTATTTATAAAGGTAGGTACAGACTCTCATATCCTATTATGGAGTCCTACCAGAGTATTATATTTTGATTGAACAATAAATTTGTTTTAGCTAAATAATAATAAATGTCCTGTATTAAGCATAACGCATTTGCAAAAAAAACACATGGAATATGTTAGTATAAGAGTTAACATTATTTCAAAGCTAACGACCTAAGTACAGAAATAAATATTTATCTAATCAAATGCATTATGAGTAGAATATACTGAAAATCATAGCATCTCGTTGGAAAGAAAGTAGAATTACAGGTATAAGTAATACTGAATAGAATTTAATTGCTATTAAATTTCCATACAAATTATGTATTGCAATATCGTGACGTTTTCAAGCAAATCAATTAATGTTTGCTCAATATTTTCACTAGCGCTTCATTCATTAGAAAGTTTAAGTCTTCAGGAAAACTGTTTCAATTCTCCGTTCCTTGATTCTTGTCTTAAAGTTCAAAAATTTTCTCGGTTTAGTTATGTATGATTCAGTTTCCCATCATTCCAATCGTTATGATTTTGAGATGACATATTTTTTAGTTGTCATTTATTGTCATAATGTGTTAAAAGGTTTTGACTTTGTGATGTAAAGAGAAGGTTTCTCGCGGAAATTAATTTGGATAGAGAGTAGTAAAATGAGACATTTCTGGCGATTGGATTGAGATGGGTATTCTAAAATGCAGATGGTAGTGAGTAATAGATATCACATGCATTTTACTTCACATGCTCTCTATTTTGCTATATTGGTGCTACTGCTGATACATTCATGTTGTACTAGTAATGTAGCAAAGTAGCAACAAACGAGATTTTGCAGATTATCTTATGATTGACAGAGTAAACAATAGAAAATTCACGAGTAAAAGAGATAGTCTTGAAAGAAAATTATAACATTTTCCCTTCTTATATAAGACAGATAGAAACACTTAAGGCATTTCAATTTATTTTTTTCTGGACCTTCGTAAATGCACGACGTTCATAAGGTTCGTGGAAGAATAATTTTAATTTCCGAAAGTGTAAAGAAAATCCTCCTAGTGTATCGCGACGCGTGACATGAATAAAACACGAAGAGAATAAATTCGATTTTTTTTAAACAACGGAGGAATGATGTGAACAATTAATGCCACATCACATCAGGATGTGTGAGCGGAGATTCAACGATAAAGGCTCAGTTTAAATTAAAAGGTTTTGGTATTAACGATAAAATAAAAATAACACGAATTAATACGAACGATCTAAAATCACCACCCCAAAAGCAATGCAGGGACTTATGGGGGTCTGTTTCAATTTAGTATTTTGAAAAACAATTTTCCATTATATAAACTGACTTTAAACATGCATGTATTTATTCAGCCATGGCTGACACTCGAAGGGCAAGGCCAGTGCGAGGCTTTCTTACAATTTATATATTAAAGCGCCCTTATAAGTTTTTAAAATCTACCACTTATGGTCGGTTTTGCGACATCTACTTAATTGTATAAATCTTTCTCAATTTACATTATTAAATGCACTCATTGATTCTAAAAACCAAATTGAGAGAATCACCACAATAAAAATAAAACTCATACTATGCTCGTGGCTCAGAGTAGCCTAGCGAAATCTCGGTAAACACTGCGGACAAATATTGTGATATGTTTATTTACACTTTTTAACAACGTTACCACGAAAACAAAAATGACGTACTTATGACATAATTCTTATACCTTGTGTTTTAGCGAAGGCGACCGAAATTCTGCGGGAAAGACGATTTTCTGAATCGTTTTTGTCGTAATTTAACATTGAGAAATCAGTATGATTATACAAATAACAGAAAATTTCAATCCTTTCTCTTATATTTTCCTCCTAAACGACAGTTTCAACTTCAATTCGAGAAAAACTAAACTCTTGAGATGAGAAACGTGAAAAAGGAGGTGTTGTTCGTAAATTAATAATTCAATGTTCGTTGAGAAACGATCTCTTTTCTCTTAATATTCTCGAAGATTACGAATGGCCTGAAGTGCTGGGAATTTCGCAGGCAGGCTATTGCATGATATAATATAACCAGTTTAAAAATAATTTCCAAGAAGAATTGATAAGATAAGCTGGCGACAGTAATGATATTGACTCCAAATATTATAATGGATGTGAGATGTAATTCATTGCTTCATATAATATAAGTGAATGAAACTCATACGAAGAACTAAACTTTGGCGTACATAATGTGTAGGATATATTTAGATAAATTGTGTGTGTGTTGGAAGGCAAATCTGCCTCTTTGACTATTAATGGGATTGGTACAATGGGTTCAGCGTAATGCATAAATAATTCACAATTTCTCCTAATATTTGACTTAGAAAAAATAATGTAGAACATGAACTTATTATCTTTTGTGCACTGTACCCAGTTTTTGGCTTATGAAAATATCAGCAAAATATCTTCTACACGTATAACTCTCATGTTCAAACGATCAATAAGACAATATCATCATTAGACTTTCCTTATTTTCGTATTTAATATTGTCATTTCTCCACAAACCCACAGGAAAATTCCTAAAAATCATCGAGATCCATTACCCTTTTACAGAAAAAGAGATGCGCGGATTGAGACTGCGGACAACACCTTTAGAGCGAAACACACCTTTGGTTTTCTCGTTTTCTGGCTCTCTTATGACGCAGCCTGTGCGGCATTAACTTGACTGAGGAAATAATTGGCAGTATAGAAGGCGATTCAACAATTGATAGAGAATAGGAATAGTTTTTCTCTATCACATCCTTCCGAGGAAGGTTAGTGGGCTAGAAATGGACACGAAAGCAGCGAGATGGTTAAAGGAGTGAGATGGATGTCTTGAAGGGTAGGAAGCATAGGATTAGAGTAGGAGTTAGTCTATATGATGAAATAAACGTCATCTCAGGAGCTCTGCCGGATAGTTATATGACCTTTGTTATTTCCTATTTTCATCAACAAATTACGTATACTTATTAAATGAAAGATAAAGCTATTTGCGGACAATGCTTCATTTATAAAGTTGTTAAATGTGGGATAGAGAAATTATTCACAATTACTTGAGTACATTATAGTTTGTACTAAAATGAAAATTAATGCAAACCAAAGTAGTAAGCATATCGCGTTTTCCAGGTGGAGAGAAAAATATTGTCCCCGTATTTTATTGATGGAATGAAATGATCATAAGGTTCTATATATATATATATATATATATATATATATATATATATATATATATATATTGTAAAAATAAATACTTCACTTGAAAATACTCTAAATTTGACTTCGTGTTTCATCTTGAAAAGTATTTTTTTTAAGTGTCGCCGAACATTTTATACTATTTTAAATCTTTGTTATTGCTTGGAACTTTATTCGCTTCGCGGGCGAGATCGAAGTATCTCGTAGGCAAGACCGGCGCCAGAATATGCGTTAGGGGTTTGTGATACCACTATAAGGACCTCAGTGAAATTATATTATTTGGCAGAAGGCGGTAAAATTCGTATTAGTGAGTTTTGGAAGAGAATATAGCATATCCGAAGTGTCAAAAATGCTAGGATGGAAATTCTTTGGAAATATGAGAATAGTAAGCAGGTTGGTGGGCTTACATTGGGCTTATACAGGTAACCTGACCTGGTAATATCTAGGGGAAAGGTTATTATATCTTGATTGTATTGGGAAGAAACGGTAACGCAAGTAATATAAGTACTAAAAGATGTAGATTTCTTTATTGATAGAGCCGTGGAGGAATAAAATAATACCTCTAGGCCTCCTGACTTCAAGGGTGTGCAAACTACGGCCCGCGGCCTGCATGAGGCTCGCGAGATCATCTTATGTGGTCCGAAAAGCAATTGTGAAACCAAACTGTAAAATATAATAGGCTAATTTTGTTTGTATGTTAATATTTTGGTTGGTAAATATTTTTTAATCAAGTTATGACGCTGAAAATTATTTAATATTCACTTTCAATTATAGGATCCCTCGCAGTCTCTCAAGCAACATTCGTTGTAAACTGAAATACGGCCCACCAAAGCAGGCACGAATGATTATTATTTGGCTCGCCACGTTAAAAGTCTGCTACCATCCATCTCAAGAAACAAAGGACTTTTTTTAGAAATTCAAACTATTACTATAATACGTAGGCGTACATGTATTATTATGCGTTTTTGTGTTAAATGTTTCGATACCTGTCTAGTTCACCTGCGAACTGATTGGGTTTGGGAGAAGTAGCCGTCTTATTGGTAGCATGATGTATGGTGGGGTCTTCCTTGGCCCCGTGAACACCGTGAAGGACTTCCGGGATCCCTGAAAATCCTCACCCATGATTCTACTTTGATTATTTGTAAATTTATATTATACCCTTATATTGCTTTCACATGGTCAGTAAACTTGTAAAACTTCTCATTTATTGTGTTAATACAGCACCTGATAAGAAATCTCCAATCCGGGATGACCTGCAGACATTTATGGCATATACTTTTTCGGTAACATTTAATAAGCTGAAACATTTAAAAAAAATTAAATTTATTTAATAAAATATATTCTTTGCTTTCCAGTGTATAATATTTCATCCCCAAATATCAGGATAGCTACGGATTCCCCAATAAAATGGCAGAAAGTGTGAATGCTATCTCTAGAACATCCGCCCAGGGTAGGGGTCGGCAAACCAACATACAAGAAGAGCCGCTTTTCTGAAATTTAATATAAGAAACAATATGAGAAGAGCCTCAGTAAAGATGAATGAGACCGTTGTAATAAAAAAGAGTGACTCCTATTTCAGAACATTAAACGCAAAGAATGAACCACATGCGACCCCAAATAGCAAAGTTCCGACTCCTGGCCTAACGTGCTCATATGGACACGGCCAATATATTAAGGTACATTGCAGGCATTTATCTGAAATTACAGTGGAATTTTTACATGTGATCATTTAGAATGTTTTAATAAAAAATGGATATGAAACACTGCCGTTAATGAGTCACTTGGAATAATGAATAACATGAACTCACAAAATATGTCACATTCACTCACTAAATTTTAACTGCGCTCCGTATTCATGTAAAACAGACATACATTGTAATGTACTTAGCTCTGCACACAGATAATGTACAAAAACATTCGATTAATGTCTTTACGGTTAATTAGTCAATTGAAATATAGACATCAATCCGATTTACCACCTTTCGATTAGATTTCACTCACATTAATAGGTAATGGAGAACAAATCCTATATCTTTATATGCACTCATAGGATATCCGCACTAATGATTTTAAGGATACATAATGCATACTCATACTAAAGCATTTCTTCCTAGACCAGAATTTGGACTTTTTTATTTCTACTGTTAGGAAAAATGACGGAACAAAAACATTTTCAGTCACCTGCTCTTCAGTTCCCATATCTATAGCAACTGCAGTTAGATTTAACATTAAAAATAAGAACGAGAATTGCCTTTTACCCCATATGAAATGAAAAAACCTGGAATTACACCGGAGAAGGGATCGTTTTTACTAAAACATATAAGGAAATAACCCGTTACGCATCTTTAGACCTAAACCGATAATAATACAGAATTACTGTTTGACTACAGATATCAACCGTAGACAGCCGCAACTCAGACTCTCACGATCCTGTCCGACTCGCAGTCCTGGGAGTCACTATAACGGGCGGCGTAGAAATTGCATCGACCGGGGCTCGAACAAGAACATTCGCCGCGTCGGAGGAGGGTCGTCGGGCGCATATCCTGCTTCCGCCCTTCCCGCTCTCACGGTATGGGTTCGAATCCCGTTCGATTGAGTGGAAGTACTTTCCCTTCCTCTTTCAAACGATCAATCTTTAATCGATGCTAAGTAACCACTGCGTGAGGAAGAAGACAAAGCGATTTTTTTTCGCAGTATGGAAAAAAAATCAGAACCTGGAAGCCATTTTGTTTTTCTTGGTCATGTGTAGTTTTCATAGCTAAATTTTTGCGATGAAGTACTGCTTTATAGTAACACCGACTCTGTTACAACTTTATATGCAATTTATAGTTTTGAGCCACAAGGCTAAAAATGTTACTTTACGAGATCTAGCTTTTAACCCTTTTTTATACATAAATGCGAGAAGTGAGGTTTAGAATTGAGAAAATGGGTGAATTAGTGGGGTATCGTGTCATTGCCTGTTTAATATGTCTATATGCAAACATGAGAGCCATTACTTGAAGAAAGGGATTTTACTGAGACATTTAACATTAACTTATTTAGAGAATCGTTTCGATGCTTCAGAAATTCAGAATCCTTGTTTACGGCATACCACAAGAGCTTATAATTTTGTTATGCTGTAATAATTTTTCAGATAAATGTGCATCTATTTTTGGAAAATTAGCTAATCATATTAAAATAAAATTCTATTATGAGATTTTACTACTGGACGGTATAAAGTGAGTTGGGTGAGCCAACATATACAGAAGGTTAGAATAACTTTGATACTAATGATTTCACTAATGCTCACTAGTATTGTTACAGATAATTTCGTTTTTTATATAGCAATCAATAAGTCTTTGATTTTATTTTCAACATTATTTTTGTTTTTCGTCAAGTTATCTAAAGCAGATTCAATGGAATATTATGCAAACAACTTTAATCATCGTTTAAAATAATCTAAGTATAAGGAATCAATAAGTCTCTGTGCACCGGCAATAAGTTACTTTATCTTGTAATATTGCAATATTTATCTTTTTCTGTATACAGTAATGTAATAGTTAAATGATTATTCATTAAAGAATTTTTATATGTTGTGTCATTAAATCTTGTAATGCCAAATAATTCTCATTCTTACAAAATAACGTCAGTGTACGAACTGAAAGAAAGAGACCATGACAAGCGTGTGCAATACTGCAAATGCTTCAGAAACTTTATTACTGGTAATGGTGAAGACTTTTTAAACATTACATTTTTCGCATATGAGGCATGGTTCTATCTATTTGTTTATGCCAATAGGCAAAACAGCCATACCTGGTTGAACTCAAATCCGTATGAATTGAAAGAGACACCCTGCATGATCAGAATGTTGGTGCGTGGTGCGGAATATCAAGAAATCGGATAGTCGGGAAACACTATCAACGCTGAACGATATAATGATTTGATTTTTTAACCCTTCATTGCACAATTGAATGAGGACGAAATTGTCTGGGCTTATTTTCAACAGCACGCTGCTCGAGTGTCTATGGCTCTGCTGCGCGATGTGTTTGGCGAATGAATTATATCAAATGATTTCCGACCACTAAGGTCTTCTAATCTTTCACCTCTCGACTATTATTCGTTGGGAGCATTAAAAGGAGAGTGTACAAAAATTCCCTCGATCTCCAAGGGCTCAAGGAAGCCATTATCAATGTTGTCCAATGTATCTCTCAATTTGAACTGAGACGTGTTTTTATGGACAAAATAAGATGAGTGGATACATGTATGCGAATTCGTGTAGACCAGTTCCATAATTTATTGTAAACAGAACAAGGTAAATGAAACTGTGTTGTAAGGTAAAATAAATAACTACAGTTGCACAGGGACTTTTTAACACCCTATGTAATAACAACGATGTAAAAAATTTTATTTTGCAAGATACAGGCTATGGGTTCGTTCTTAAGTTGATATTTTGAGTTAACATTTGGTTAAGTCCTACATCTTGAACTCTCTTTATTTTAAAGAATAAGCCCTTAAATATAAAAAAAAACTTGAAAAGATACTTGTCTCAGGTATCTCCAATAGCCACAACAAGGTTGTGTTGCGTTCAACTAGAATGCAGCCGTGATCATTGGTAATTCATCGGAAGTAGAAATAAATTCTACTTTAGGATCTACTTTCGGCAAATATTGCTTCAGAATATACTTTTGGTTAATAACCACTGAAGACGGCTGTATTATAGCTGAAATGTTCTTGAAGATACCTGAGATAAGTACTTTTTTCAGTTTTTTATGTTTAAGTCCGTATTCTTGAAACTTTTCAGCCAAAAGACGATTTTTAATGAATCTTTCAATTTTTATTAATACTCCATTCATGCCATCCATCATTTTGACGGAAAATTATACTAGCATTCCATTAAATCGCGCGCTTCCTATTAGAGTTCCTATCGATTATAAAAATCAAAATTATATTTCACCTAATAAATAATCGCTATTCTTCCAAAGTAATCATTCCAATGTAACATATCATATAAGACATTGGCAGTCGTTCCATACAAATTTGGGAATTTTCTTCCGAAAAAGTGTGCACTATCAAAAATCGCAAAGATTTAAATAAAACAGTTAAAATTTTAACATTTAATATATATGAGCCCAATTTTTTACCTCAATCGGTAAATTTATTGCATTTATTGAAATTATATCTTTAGTATTTATACTATACTTTTTTCAATTTTTCTCTCAACAAAAACAGTTTCTTTTTTTATCAATAAGGAAACAATTTTCTATCTTATTTTTAGATTTAGTCTGATAGCATGGTGAATGTTCAGTAATAGGCTCGAGCACCATTTTTCCTATTCTGACCACGTCAAAAACTTTTTGTAATTTTGTCTTGACGAAATACTTTTTGACCAGTGTTTTGAGTTGATCTGACAATTCGAATAGTGAAAAATAAATGCCGACAAGAAAGAACTTCTCTTCGATATATTAATAACGCACCGGAAACTAAGGTAAATGAGAGGACAACATTTCTCACGCAGATCTGTAAAAACTCTAAAGATTTATTCCATATTTATTCAGGAAATAGTGGGGAAAGGGGAGTAACTCTGGTGCTTATGAAAGATATGATGAAAAGTGTGACAAAGATAATAGCGACGAAAGATAGACGGATAGCAATAAAGCTAAAAGCAGTCCCAGTGGACATGCTGATAATCCAGGTATATATGCCAACGTCAGCTCATGAAGATGAAGACATCGAGGAGATTTATGAGCAAATTAATGACATTTACGAAGACGGAAGAGAATAGGTAAACTGCATAATAATGGGAGATTGGAACAGCATAGTAGGAGAAGGACAGGAAGAAAATGTTGTCGGGAAATACAGACTTAAGAAAACAAACCGATGATGGGAAAAACTGGAAGAATCATTATGACCTTGTAGTGACTAATACATGGTTCAAAAACTATAAACGAAGGTTATACACATGAAAAAGCCCAGAAGATAAAATGAGGTGCCAAATAGATTACATCCTAGTAAAACAAAGATTCAGGAACAGCATAAAGAACGCCAAGGCATTTCAAGGAGCGGACATTGATTCAGATCACAGCCTTCTAATACTGGACGTGAGTACAAAGCTCAAACAATTAAGAAAAACGAGAAGAGAAAGACAGACCTGGGACCTAGAAAAACTGAAGGAAAGGCAGGATGTAGTCAGCATGAAGTTGGAAGATAACCTAAGAAAGTTTGAAAACAAACCGAAGACCGTTGATATAGAATGGGATGAAATTAAAACCAGTATCAAGGATACCTTGGATAAAGAGATTGGAAAACAAGAGAAGAAAATCAGAAAATCATGGATCACTAAGGAATTTCTAGAGAAAATGGATGAGAGACGAAAATGGAAAAACGTTAACAGAGAAGAATGAGTTGAGAAGGGTAACACATAAAGATAGAGAAATTTGGATAAAAGAAAAATGTAATGAAATACAACAAATGGAGAAGTTAGGACTGTACAATAAGATGAACGCTAGGGCACTGGAATTGGAAGATAGGAAGTCTAATGGAATTCGTGTTAAATAAATTATGAATACGGACAGCAGCACAGGTATGAGAAGAATACATTAAGGAATTACACAGCAAGCAGGCAGGAGCGGCAAAAAATAGAACTGAAAGATGAGGAAAACATTGAAGAAGAACCCTTAAGAAAAAGTATTATGGATAGCGAAGTAGCAAAAGCGATAGTTGATCTATAGAAAGGGAAAGCCACAGGCAGCGATGGAATACCGGCTGACGCACTTAAAGTCATGGGATCAGAAGGACTAAAAGCGATCACGAAATTAATTAATAAGATTTACGATACGGGAGTGGCCTCGCGATTTCCTAGAAGTAACAATGATCCCTCTAAAGAAGAAGCCAAAGGCAATGGAGTGTAAAGATTACAGAATGATAAGCCTTCTGTCACACACATCGAAGATCATCACGAGGATTCTTAATAAAAGGCTGGAGAAAAAGGCAGAAGAAATAATATAGGAAGATCAATTCGGTTTCAGAAAATGACGAGAAACTAGAGATGCGATAGGAGTAGTTAGAATCATATCAGAAAGGGCAATAGAATACAGTCAAGATATCTGCGCATGTTTCGTAGACTGGCAGAAGGCCTTTGATAGAGTAAATTGGGTAAAGTTGATGAAAATATTAAAGGATATAGGTGTAGACTGAAAAGACAGGAGATTAATCAGGAATCCATATGTGAATCAAGTTGTAAAGGTCAGAATACAGAATGCGGCCATCTGCGGAGTAAATATTGGTAGAGGAATAAGACAGGGCTGCTGCCTATCGCTGACTCCATTCAATATATATGGAGAGAGTCTAATTCAAGAAGGGTTAGAAGGCACAGGAGATTTCAAAATTGGAGGAAGGATTACAAGAAGAGTATAATAGGCGGATGATCAAGTACTTCTAGCAATAAAGGAAGAGGAACTCCAGAAAATGATAAATTGACTAGTAATAACAGGTCAAATATACGGCATGGAAATAAATACAGAAACATCCAAGATCATTTGAATATCGGGAAAAGAAGAGAATCTAAAAATAAGTATTGAACGACAGCCTTTAGAACAAGTTTCAGACTATAAATACCTTGGAAGCATCATAACAAGAGAAGCAAAATGTACGGAGGAGATCAGTACTAGAATAGGAAAAGCAAATGCAGCTTTCAGAAGAAAGAAACATCTACTTACGGGGAATATAAGAAAAGACATCCGCAAGAGGTTTGTAAAATGCTATGTATGGAGTATAGCTTTGTACGGGGCAGAAACATGGACGCTAAGGAAAAATGATAACAAATACTTGGAAAGCTTTGAAATGTGGACTTGGAGGAGAATGCTGAAGATAAAATGGACAGATAGGATGAAAAACGATGAAGTGCTACGAAGAATAGGAGAGAAGCGAATGATTATACAGACTATCAGAAAGAGGAAGGCTAACTGGGTTGGACATTACCTGAGGAGAGAGAGAGTATGATTAAAGATGTGTTAGAAGGAAAATTAGATGGGAAAAGGGAAAGAGGTAGGAAAAGGTTTCTGATGATAGACGATTTGAAAGGGAAAGAGAGTTATCAAGAAATGAAGAGGACAGCGGAATATAGGAGTATATGGAGAGTCAGGTTTAACCATAAATAATCACGGACCTGTATACGGACAGACTACCTATGATGATGAGGATTTATTCAGTATGAACATTTTCAAGTTATCACCTTTCTCTTAAGCGCGTCCATGTATCACACATTTTACAAAGTAGATTTTTCTAACAGAAAGCTACATCGATAATATAAAACGTGAACGGTTTCGGTTATTGTCTCAAAGCAAAAATAATATCTCCAGTATGTATCAGAGTTTCAATAAATTAATATTTTTTAAAACTTAAATAACCCACCCGACTTTTTACAAGAAAATAAAACTTTATTCAATATTATTTATGTGGCGATGATGTCACAGTATATCAATTAAATTCTTTATTTTACCCCATGCAATTTTAGACATTGCCGTGCATATTTCACAATTAATGATTTTTACTTTTGAGAATACCGTGGCAGTTTTGCTTAGTCGCCATTATCCTAACAGTTACCAGTTATAAGAAATCAGAACAAGATCGTGCTGTATACACACATAACGTTCTGTTTTCATCGGAAAGAGTGTTTGGATGGAAACCTTACGAGAGAATGTTTCGCCAATGACCACGCGAGAGTGAATATAAAGAGCTTACTCTACAATTGACAACTAAGACATGTCAATAAACGCACTAAAGCACAACGAACGATACGGAAGTTGACACATTCCAGAAGTAAGAGCTTCGAGAGAAGTTTATGATGAATGTGGTCGATCCCTACGTCAATTGTGATTACAGAATTTAAAACGAAAAGACGGCAGGGCAGCTTCAGATGAATAAAGCATCTACCTATTCCCTCGACAATTTACCCAAGTAACTCCGTTCCCAACATCATAAGTTTTTCTAACATATCATTCATAGTGATTTAAATAAAATCGTCTTTTATCTTGCATATCTCTTTCTACCTCTCTGTCTGTATATTACCTTCTATGCCTATTTAATCCCATGCCCTGCAGCCATAATTACGTTAAAAAAAGTATTTCAGATACGGTCCGTTTTCTCAGACGTTGGAACCGATTCCCATTTTCCCATTTACTATTATTTATTGCTGGTCGTGGTCTTGCAGTTCATGAGGTCCTCCAGGGATGCCACGAGAACGGAATACCAGCATTCAATGAAATTTCATTTGGAAAATTACTTTCGAATAGAATCTGCACCATATCTTCTTCGATATATTTTCGCTGACATAAACTCGAAGTTACGCTTCATATAGCACCGAGTGCATTCTTCTTAAAATGTTCAAATCTATTGTTTTATCTATAACGTTTAAAATTAATTAACTCGATCGTAACGCATAAAATTGACAAATATATTAACATTGTTTTTATTTTTTATTTTTAGTTTTCCTTGCAAGGATATCTTAATAGAAAATTGTTCGAAGTGGCAGAATTTTATAAAATCTAATGTATGAAAAAACTGACCGACAATTTAATATTTCATCAATACGGAATTTTTATCTAAATCGCCTTCTTTATTTTATAACTTGTGTCGCTAAGGCTGGTTTTCCACAGCTTTCAATTCACGAGCTATTGAATTGCAATGTTATTTAGAATTCACTTGAATTAATATAACGTTTGAACTCTAAACGGTACCGTTTGATAATGACCAACGCAAACAAACCGAAACTTCACCAAGTTTTCAAATAATGACTGCGGAATCATCGAAAAAATTAAAAATTAAAACCGACAGCAGAAAAAATATAAAGGCATACATTTAATCGTTGTTTCTGAAAAATTGAAAGGCTCATCAAAACATCTACAGATTTAAAACTTTAGGAAATAAATCACACTGAACAGAAATTATTTCCCACTCTTTTTGAAAATAAGATAACTCGTTAAAAAATTTTTATTGCATTTTTAAAATTTCGTAAATGTATGATAGAAGAGATGTTGAAATCCATAAGTCTAGGTAAGGTGAGCCTTTAGAAACATCAGAGTAAACTGTTTCATCTAAAATAGTTTATGGCGGCTTCGGAATAATCTCTTGCTCTCTGTAAGGTCTCTGGAATATCAGAACTACATGCAATGACCCAGCGGCCATTTTATCTTATACATAGTTCTATATACGGGTTATGAATACATATTTCATAATAAAGCAAACAGTACTTTTACATCTGTAACCCAGAAAATTACTCGTGCAGACATTAAAATTTTCATAACTCGGAAGTGCATCTAAGAAGATTAAAATTATTCTTCATTATTTTAAAATATTTTTAATTAAAAAAACCCACTTATCAATTTCTTTAATTGAAAAATTTGTCATGATCAATTCCATCTTATCTGAGTGGAACACCGTATAAGCAATTTAATTACACGATCTAGGAGAAGTATGTAATGGACTATACTTTATTCACAAAAATATGGCGTCACAGAATTTATTAGAAATGGTATTTTTATGGACTTTGGTAGGCGTAAAAGAGTATAGAAAGACAATTTTAACATTCTTGGTGAACATTTCATCTATTTTTTATCATATATGTGTATTCCTTAAAAGCATAAATTGGTAACCGAATTAAATCAAGCTACCTACTATAAAACTCAATTGACATAGAAATATAACCTCTTCAAAGATATTTTCTGCGTCATCAAGCTAAACCTGTAGGCCTACAAAATTTAAGTAATGATCTAGGAAGTCGAAAAATGTAGTAATACAGCTGTTATATTTAGAGGGAGAGGAAGTATAATGAAACGTATACATACATTTAATAATTAAGCATCTTTTAATTAATATCGTTTATTCATATCCATCATTTCAGATGGGCAATAATCAACATTTATTTCGTAAGGTTTATTAAATGTTGACAATGAACAATGGAATTTTTTATTTAAGCTGCTCTTTTGAATCAAACCTTCGCCTAGTCCTGCATCTTCAGCTCATTTAATCTTAAGTTGATACTTCACTCGTAGCCATCCGTCATTTTTGCCGGGCATATAGTCTAATTCTGCAATAAAACGCTCGAAACAAACTTTCTTGGCTACGGAATAACTTTGTATACCTTCCGACAGGGGACGGCGACCTTTTATGTATGGCGGGCAACATTCGTAGTTGTTAATGCTTCGTAGGGCCGCATTGGAAGTCACGAGAGCTTCGGCGGGTCGGATGATCGTTTGCATCATAATTTATCTAGAGATACTGTCGTTTCATATTAGTGAAAATTAAATATAAATAATTTACTAGCGTAAAAAAATTCACCATAAAGATTATCAGCCCATCATTTTACTGAAAAAAGATGCAAATGTCTACGTAAAATTCTACCGATCACTTTTTCATAATAGCTTCGTGGCCGCGGGCCGTTGGTTGCCGACCCCTGCATTATGATGTAACGCTCTACCATCGGGTCTGCGGTTAAGTAAGAATTTAATTTAAATAGATCTGATAAATAATGAAATTTAATAAAGTTCTTTTGCCTATGACAGGAGAAGAAAATTTAACAACTACGCTGTCGTTTTGTCGTAGGTCATTCGACAGGCAAAAGATTTTAAGTGAAAAATAACTTTTATCACAAAAAGTAAAATTAA
Source organism: Tanypteryx hageni (assembly GCA_028673005.1). Classification (NCBI taxonomy): domain Eukaryota; kingdom Metazoa; phylum Arthropoda; class Insecta; order Odonata; family Petaluridae; genus Tanypteryx; species Tanypteryx hageni. Next base: position 22,979,353 of record CM054112.1, read on the forward strand.
CAATTACACGTTTTATTTTGGTACTACTTATTTATGTAATCGATTGATTCCTTGAATCAAACTTACGGCATTGCTATTGGAGGTAATGTAGAACTCTTGAAAGAGATACAATTTTTCTAATGGATCATAATCATATATTACTAGGTAACTTTACTGCGTATTGGGTAATTTTATAATTATATCGGATTAACTAAATACAGATAAAATATTATACAACTTATGAAGCAAGAGATTTGTATGCATAATAAAATAATTTTGTTTCACAGAGTAACTTAATTTTTCTATTTTCACGGAGTATTTGCTAAAAATAATCCATCTTAAATGTGATAACCTTGATATATAAACGGGAGCAAAATATAACGGTATGGGTCAATTCCCTTTTTCCTCGACGTCTTACGCATAAGAAATATGAAATGAAGTATTTCATAATGCTCCTCCAAGAATTTTACTAGTGCAGCGAAAAAATATTAGGTACTTAAAATCGGCCTCTTCTTTCAAGAGCCTATTTGAATTCTATTCCAACCGCGTGTCTATCTCCTTGTTTATAACTGACGGCACCGACCGTGGTACTCAATGGCGTGACCAATCGTGAACAGTAAATAACACGCTTCTATGGATACATCGCTCTTGCGTGGAGTCGCCCTAGGCTAAACCATGGAACTGGGATGACTTGGATTGAAGGATGAAAATAGGAATTTATAATTTGACTCCAAGAATAAAATTACAAAAATGAAGACCATTGTATAACCCAGAATGATCCTATTTCCAAAGATAATTTCGTAGAATCACATTAGAATGAGAGGATATTATTTTCTCTCGACAATCTTTAAAATGCTGCTGTATATTCAAACTAGTAACTTTAATTTTAGATTAATTAAATTCGGAGATTACCATAAAATATTCGTCAATAGTGTATATTTCATTTGAAAGGAATCGTGACCGTAGTTTCAAAAATCACATATTTTAAGGGCTTATTTGGTTTAAAAAGTTGATAACCTTGTGTACTATAATTTCATTAATGACTAATATCTGTAAAGATTTTCTCTCATGGCGCAAGACTTGACAGGTTTCTAATGAATAATTCCAAATTTTACTTCGTTTCGTTAAAACATTAATATAATTTATTGCACCACCAACCAATTCTTAATTATTTCAGAAGGTCATTTGTATGCAATATTGTGAAGGATATGAATGAAATGGAGATATTAAAAATCATCTTTGTTTCAGTTCTACAATTTCTGACAAAAATAAAAATAAAAATGTTTTTGAAAAGTTTTAAGCAATACAATTCATTCTCAAAATATTTTGTGTTGAATTTGAATATTTTTCCATTAGATTTGTTACGTTAAGATTAAATTCGGAAAGTCGGCGTTGGTAGAGCGATGGTTAGCGTGACTGACCACGTTCGAAGGGCATGGTAGTATGTGCTAGTTATATCGTTGTTGTTATTTCTTTCGTTATAAAAGGTAAGCAACGGCGGTTTATGAGCTGTTTTAAATAAATTAAACTTAATATCCCACGCTCAAAAATGTAAAAGAGCATTTACTTAAATCTAAGAGTAGTTATTTTTCCAATTTCAACTTTAGAAAAAGTAAGGCGTCATAAGTATGAATACGTTGTAAAATTATAGGTCGATTCGTTATTTTCACGAAAAATGAAACAATAAATAATAAATAAATAGGTGAAATAGAGTAGGTCTACAAATCGTATTCCAACCGATTGTATGCTAATTAAATGCAAAAACAGAACTTCCCTGATATCGTACCCATGTTTTTTCGGGAGACAACTACCAGCTTAAAAACTGCAAGAGTTCGCGTCGAGTATTCAGGTGAAAGATTTGTCGAAATCGAGCCGACCGTTCTTGATTTATTTGCGTTTATACTGGGAGGTGACGTCACTTGTGGATTAATCTGTTTTTGTCCTTCATGCGTTTTATTGCAAGCTTAGTGCAAAGGAACTTGAAGCCCGAGTCTAACAATGCAAAAATCCGAGATGAACTTCCTTTTTGAAATGTCGAAAAAGGCAGGGAGGCAGGCAGGCAGGGACTTAGGGACGAAGGCAGAAACACAGCGGTTATAATATATTAGATGACGAAGCCATAACTTTCTTAGGCATGCCATTCAAATACACCTTACACGAGAAAGTTGCGAAATCTGTGATAAAATTAGAGGTAACGAAAAAAAATACTGTTTACAATGATGTTGGTTGTGCTAGCAGATGCTATAAAAATGTCACCATATATAATCCTAAAACGAAAAACGATGTCATAATAAGCGGCAGATGTCAGAGGAGCTTATAAGGGATTGATTTTATGTCATCTAGAATATAAAACCAATGGCAGTGTCAAAAAAGGAGGGATGATTGTATTGTATCTGTTCAAAGGACGCATTACTCCTAAAGTTATGGATTCAGGTAGGGCAATGAATACCGATGTTGTAATAATACCTGGAGGAATAACAACAGAACTTCAAGTTTTTGATTTTTCTGCTAAAAACTCTTTCAAAAGTCATTTGTATTCAGAATGGTTATTGGCCGGAGATCATATTTCAATACCAGGAGTTGAGCTAAGGAAACCTAATGTTGCAAAGCTCTGCCAGTAGATCAAGACAATGTGGCAATGGATAAAGTCAGAAGTAACAGTGAATGCATTGATAAAGTGTTTCTTATCTAATGCCATGGACGGAAGTGAGGATGATATTTTGTAGAATTCTATGAACAAAGTAGGTTTGTGTATATTATTGGCTACTCAACCACTTGGATTATTATAGCCATAACTCCTTACACACCATATACACAAGGGAGGAGAGAAATCCGGTTTCGGCAATAGCTTACTGTTAATGAAGAGCACCAAGAGGGCCAACTGCTTAACCTCCCTCTGGACAAAGTCGGGAGAGACAAAGATAGAGTAAAGAAAATGGCAAAGGGAGTGAGAGTAAGTGATGAAGGCTGATCAAATAGAAAAGAATTTAAAAAATGATACTCTAAAGGTTCAATGCATAACATTTCTATTTATCTTGTAGAGGTGTTTAGTAGCTTTAGGAATCAAGTGAACTTAGATCATAATTATTTTGTAGATAGTCTTAAAAGGGGAGGGGTATTCTTACATTTAGGCAAATACGGTGATTTTAGTCAATTAGATTAGATGTATTAAACTAAAAAATCTTATGGGAGTCTAATTATATAACTTTTATACAATTTGGAGGCCACATGTAACAATAATGAGCCAATGTAACTCAAAAACACTACCGAAATTAAAAACTATAAATTATAAACTGGATATCATTTAATTCTTAAATACCTATTTAAAATGTTATATCGCTCCTTATCTCTACATAATTCCATACTCTTCTCCTCCATCTACTTACAGAAGATCCAGAGTAATAAGAAGGCCGACTCTTAGAACTCTAGAGCCGCGAGCAGCAGGTGTGTTTCAGCGCATTGGACTACAATGAAAGATGACTAAGGAAACAAAATATGTTTTTGCAGGTTGTTGTAAAAAGTCCCGGAAATATACAACAACCAATAACACTACACTTGTGCTAGTCAACAGAATGTCGTGTATCCATGGCGATGAACCAGCTTACACCGCCCAAACGGTTCTTGGTGGTGTCTTGTGATTGTCGTCTTTCATTCCCTTCTTGGTAAGATTTTTGTACACCCAAAATTACTCTCTATTACTCCTCCTATGTTAGACTAATTTAGAGGTGTGATTTTAATATAATGAAGAGTAGTAGAGTCTTTATATTGAAGATGTGAGGTATAAAATCATGAGCTTATGCAGAAGTGGAAACATAGTTGTAATTAAATGAAGAATGCTGAAAGTGTCAGTCAGTGAAAGCTCACAACAGACAAAACATCTTTAAGAAGTAGGGACTGTCCGAAGCACCAGCGAGCTGAGCGGCTACTCAGGGCGACAAACATTTGTGGGCGTCTATGTAATATTTTTACGTAGATGAAAGCTGGATGAAAATTGCTGAACGACTGAGCATGTCAAAAGTATTTTTTTCCATTATTATATTACAATGAATAAATGAGAAAATTCGTAAAATTGTCTTCGAAAAATATTTTTCAAAGTAAAAGTCATGTTAGGTTGGGTCCTGGCCAGGGGCGCCAAAATCCCTCTGGCATGCCATGCTAAGGAACCTACTGTGCATCACAAAAGGAAGATGACGAATGTGTAAAAATTCTTTGTTAATCTATTGCAGAAAGAAATAATCATCTGTGTAAATGGATGAGCCATTAAGTTAAAAAAATTAACGATTTAACTGCGGCAAGAAATGTCATGTTTTCAACATACTCTGGAGATGAGTTTTATCCAACTTCGACGCGCTGTGCTAATATTCAATTTACTATTTGAGAGAGAGAGAGAGAGAGAGAGAGAGAGAGAGAGAGAGAGTATTCAGACTCATCTATGGTGATTACTACGTCTCTAATAAATTATCCAGCAATAACTCAAGCGAGTTTGCGCGTTGAAATTGGATATGCAAATATAGGCAGTACTACGAATTTGAAATAAAATTCGTCATGATAGTAGACGAAAAAAATGTAAAAATTAGGTTCAACCGGTTTTTTAATATAAAATTTGAATTAAGAATGTAAGCGAATAAAGAAATTTCTATAATAAAATCCATTCATTATTAAAATTAACGATGGTGTTGTAGTTTTTGCCGTTTATAATATATATAAATATTTTCCTTCTCTTTTTCGATTTATCTTCTTTTTTATGCGCCTGCTCTTTTGTAAATTTATTTTACAGTTTTAAACTTAATGACTCAAAAGAATAATAAAAGTCCTTTCAACATAGAAGTCATCTCTTGGATACCAATCGATTTATTTTGCAAAAAATTCTATATGGAATTTCAGTCCTTGAGTTAGCTGCTACCTCCTGTAAGTTCATAATATGTATTTATAAAAATTAATTTGCATGAAAAAAAAGACATTAACAATTTCTACATTAGTGCTATTTGAAACAGCCGAATTCAGAAATTTATCGCTATCCTCATCGCCATTCATAAAGAATGATTACAAAATTTCCTCGTTTTATAGAGGAAATCGTTATGTTAAACGCTGTAATTTATACGTTTCGCTTAGTTTGGTTTGGATGTGATAAAACTTACCTAGTGTACATCATTTCTAGTTTACTAGTTCCTCAGAAAATCCTGCAGAAAATTTATAAAAAATCTTTGCAGTCGAAGTTTAACCCTCTTAACTACCAGTTGTTTTCGCAGCGTTTCTTATCAGCCGAATTCTACGGGCGGATATCTATTTGGTATTAATATACGATGATCCGAAAGAAAAATTAAAATTGAAAGTGTGATGCAGAAATGACAGGTTAAAAATTATCCTTTTCACATGACGCAAGTGAAACAGATCCGGGTCCCAGAATAAAAGAATATTTTATCAAACTACACGCACGTCAGTTCGAATCACAAAATTTATCAATTTTTAGCTTTTAATTTTTTTTTATTTATAATTTTCATTCATTGCCTAGCATCAGTTGCCTCATATGCACCACGAATCGTCTCTCTTAAAATCTTCTGAAACAAAATTGCAACGAAGTCCGCAGAGCGCGGTGACTTCTCCGCCAGGAGGCTATAGAACGGAGGCAGCGACGGCGCGGGAGAAAGCGCGCCAGTCATTCGATAGCCAGGGGCAATGGTCGGCGTGGCGGCGGCGAACATCAAAGGGAACGGCGCCTGGCACGGCGGGAATCGCTTTCTCGCTGAACTTTTCAGCGCATCCGTTTTATGCGAAAATATAAAAAGACGGATGGAGCTGATAACTCGCCGATGGGTTCGCATTTCAAATTAAAACATTCCGTTAGACGAGTACTCTTATTCAGCTCCGGGCAAATTTTGAAACAAACTCAATAAAATAAGTAACAGATACAAACTAAACTAAAAAATTCCTAGGATAGCATTATGTAAACGTAAAAATAAAATTTGCGAATCGCAATAAAATGAATTGTACGGATTCACAGAAATATCTCAATAAGCATTCATTATGTACAAATGTAAGTTCCGCAAAGGCTTTGTAACTCTACCAAGTATTTTATTTGTAGTAAACACGTTTGATTATTATTATTATCATATAATCAATTTGCTTAAATTGGTTAAAATTTCATCAATTAAAACTCGGAAAAATTATATATTTATATTTAGTGCTCGAGTTTATATAATATGGAACAAAACCTCAGTAGATCTTATAAATGTGGTTGACATGGTCCCAGTACGAGAGTAAGAAGAATGTAATCCGCGTACAAATAAATTATTCCTTATAGAAATTCGAAAATTTATAATGGCAGGGAAATTACTTCTCATATTTCATCATTTCTTCATCATTATGGAATAAATAATAATTAAATTATACGTATTACTTTTTGTTTTTAAAACTTTTTTGAAAAATACTTTTATGATTTTTATTTACCTGCGAGGACAAAAAACTCTTTTTATCCGAATTTCAAATCGATTTTTTCAGTTTGTCATATTTAAAAAATGAGGGTGGTGATTTTACCAAAAATCGCATCCAATTTATTTGATAATTTATTCTCTTTAGCCATATCAGATAGCTCGGTTTTTATTACTTTTTCTTTGAACGTCACTTTTAATGTAAGAACGTGCTTGTACACTTTTCTCCGACGTAATTGGTCCTTTGCAAGGTGGGCCCCGGAGGGAACGGGCTTTGCTCGACAAACTATCGCAACGAATACCGTCGCGAAAACGATATTAACGAAGCTATCGACGCTATTCGACGTAATTTAGATTTTTTTGAGGCTTCCGGAAACGAGGATAAATACGTGACACGCCGCAAGAGAGCGTCACAAGCGCTCAATTTTCAATATAGCCGCACTTTTTCTCCCTTGCGGAGGGAATAAGGGCGAGGCGGGCGGGAAATAATTCCATTTTCGATTACCCCCTTTCTGGTGACATTTTGAAAGAGTGGGAGGAACGGGGCGATTTTTGTGACGGGTGGGTGGGGGAAGTGAGAGAGAGTTTTGCGGGGAATTTATCGACGAAAGTTAGGGATGTTGAAAAAAGCGGCGGGGCGCATGCGCTGAGCGGAAAGAAGGCGGTGTTTCGGTGGCGTGCATGCACACGTAGGTGGTGGTGGTGCGGCCGCGGAGGAGGAAAAGGGGGAGGGGTAATGCGTCGGAGAAGAGAGAGAGAGAGGATTTTTTTATTTGGGAAAAACGGGAAGAGAGTGGATGGAGTAGAAGAGGAGGGGGAGGGGAAAAGAGGAGGAGGAGGGGAAAAGAGGAGGGGGAGGGGAAAAGAGGAGGGGGAGGCGGAGGAAGACAGGCGGGTAACATGGGACGGGAGAGGGGGAGGAAGCGATAGAGTGATGTAAAAGGGTAACATTGGATCAAATAGGAAACATAACGAGATTACTTGGGAGTTTACGAGGAATTTCAAATTTTAGCCTCGCAGAACATTGATGAGGTTGTTAAAATCTCAAGATGTTTATTTTTTCCAATAAAAATATCAGTTAAAAAATCCACTGTTTTAAACACAAGCTGCGTATATATTTTACTTGAGAAAGAGAGCGAAAAATTTGTCAAAGAAAAATAAATATGAGGAGAATGGGTGATATTTTATCTAAAAATAAATAACCTTACAAGCTGGAAACTTTTTAAAAATTTGTGTGTTCAAATCACACCCATATCCTATTATGGAGTTGCACCAATTATAGGTCTCTTCATTTTAACATAAAAATAACTGGATAAAGACTTTTAAGGTTGCAATTATACATACATGACCGTTCTTAAGCCTAATTGAAAAGTTCATAGAATATTCATAAAAGTAAATTTTTTATAGGGTTTCGTACTCCATTTAGAGTGGCTTTAAAACAATATTTTTTACAAATTATTCATTCACACCCTCGAGTATTCTTCTTCATCGGTATTTCGGTAGGCACCCGAACCGTTATGTCTCTGGACGAAATCCAATCGAGAAAATAGAGCGCCCCCCTCAATATGAATGCACTGCGCGATCGAGGTATTGCAGTCGCCGAATACCGCTGCACACGGCTCATAGAGAAGAAGAAAAAACAGCGCGAACCGGTTTAGATTAATTTGCGCGGTCCTACGCCATATTTTCTAACGCGATGAGTAATAGCGTCGTTAACGTATCGTTGATTCCGCCGCGGAATTAGCAAGAGAACGAAATCTGCCAAGTCACGTCAACTTTGGGGCAAAATTATGGCGGAGACGCGCACTCGAGTCATTCCGTCCTCATGGTGTCGGTGGAGCAGGAGCCAATCAGGTTGGATCCAGCGGCCCTCAGGAGAAGGCAATTGCGATCCTCATTCGGGGAGCGAATCGGACGGAATTTCGCGTTTGTTAACTCGCCTAGTTAATTTTAACCGTTTTAGAACGGAGGTGGGATTTTTTCACTTGTCCGGTGCTGAAAAAAATGCCCTCGTCCTCCTATTGGTTGGTGCGTTTTTACGCCCGCTGTAGTTTTCCATCGATCGATGGCCGGTTAATTTAATGCGGCTTAAGCATGCACTCTTGCGCCATGCATCGTTAATAATCGGTAATATTGTCTGCGGATGTTTACGACGAAACGCGTGAAAATATTGGAAGAAATCGCTCCGCGTGCACATACAGTAATGGGATGGCGATTGCGCATGCTCGGCTAAATTCGTTCAAAACGGTTTTACTGGGTATATGGTCCAATGAGAATACTTTTGTAACTGAAATTAACAGAGAATGACTTTTTAAGAAAATCTCTAATGAAATTGTATGGAGTCAATTAAATTATTCTTGTAGCATAAAAACTCGCAGGTGATATTTTCATTTCACTATTCGAATTGTTGAGGATTAAGACCTTATTAAATCTGGGTGAGAGATCAACAAATTGTCATGGCATAAGCACCATATGAAATCAGTATCTACAAGGTTAATGATGAGGTAATCTAGGTAAGTCCTGCAATTAAACGGCCGAGTAAAGAAGGTACTCACTTCATGTACAATGTAGCCGTCCTCGATAATAAGTCGCCTGTTGTTGCTTCTAATAATAACTCTTCTTTTGAAAATTTGTACGCTAATTATGGAGGGATGGAATTTTAGCCTTTTCCCTAGTGTATTCGTATCTTGTTTACTCTACAATAATATCTTCAATTACTACCACCCGATGGTTACTATGAAACTATTTTTTTGCAAGCATTACTTGTCAAATAATATTCAGTTATCTTAGTCGTCATAGCATTTTATAAACTTTTCATCTGAAGCATCACTCTCTATGGCAGAGTCCTGAAAAACGCGGCCAGCAGGTCTCAAGCGGCCTGCGATGGAAGCCACATTATACTATGGTGCATTCAAAACTCAAAGGAATTTCTCATAAAATACTTTTGAATAATCTCAGAAATTTAAGAAATATATTAAATTAACTTTTCCAAAACATATCCTATTTTATTTTTCATTCCGATTATTTTCTACAGAAGAATGTGAATGTGGCCCGCGGATTTGGTACGGCGCCTTACTACGGTCCGGGAACTTAGTGCAGTGCCACAATGCGGCACGCGCATGATTTCAGTTTGAGATGACTGCTCTGGGAAATACTAATATTCTCGAAAAAGTTTCTCTTTTAAGCATTTAGATTATCCGCCTGCGGTAGTTAAACAACATTCTGCAGATATTCAAGAAATGTGCACTTCAACTACAACAAGTTTTATAACCAAGAGGCTTAAGGCAGAATTTTTTACTATATTTATGCAATGAAGACACAAATAGCAGAAATAATTTCGTACTAATTTAGAGAAGTGATAATTAATTAGTAATAATTGCCATGGTGCTAGTTTGTGCACTTTATCTTGGTATAAGCAAAGACGCGTAAAAGATGGGGCAATGTTCAAATGATCTTCAAGCTAAAAAAATAAGGAAAAGTACAGTAAGTGAACGGTAAACAAACATGGCTTACTAAGATTTAATTATTGCGTCATCGACGAAAGTAGGTATACAATGTTCCTTTCGCTTTTCTATTTTTGGAGACTTTGAAGTTCCAGTGGGAGAAATTCTGTTTTTTCCAGTTGGTAACTAGCTATTTTTTTCGTGAAATGTCCAAGGTACGACAAAGAAAATACATTTTCAAATGATCGGATACACAGCTATATTTTAAACGAGAATAGCCATACTTTCACCATGAAATAAAGATACGGCGAAAATATTATTGCCATCCAACGATTTGGACATGCAAGCCCGGCCATCTTCTGGCACCGTCCTCTCGATTGAATAAATTTAAATGAAAATTATTCAAAATGGATGTAAAAGAATTGAGCCTTACATAGGGAGGGCTAGAACCGGCGGAGCCGCAACAGAAGAGTGGCTCCCCAAAAAAATGCTCAGCTCCAGCCTTTCCAGCCCACTTGGTTTGAGTTCGATTCTCACCCGGGTAGTTTTTTTCATTTCTCTCCCTAAGGTTTCTTAACTACCAAAGTGACCGACAGGTGGAGACATGATCGTGCTCTGCTGTGAAATCAACTGAAGGAAATCGTGATCATAGGTCATAAACTAATAACTGCGAAATATGTAGTAGGTGCGAAGAAAGATTCTGAGAGAAAGTGAATGACAGAAAGACGAAAAAAAGCAATTTTACTTCTAATGAATTTTATTACTGGCATAAAAACTCAACAACACACGCAAAAATAAATCTGCAGGATAAAAACTCCACTGACAGTTTATAAAATGTACATCTGGTTTATCAAAAAATTGGCGTGGATATAGCTGGTACTTATGATAAGTACTTAAAATTTAAGTTTTTGATTTCTATGTGCTTATTTTTTAGTTTATTGTAAGCTACAAGAGGAGATCGATAATTTTCTATTAAATTATAATTTTACAGGTAAAGTGACCAACTTTTCCAACTCAAATGAGAGCAATTGGCAATTTTCGCTCATTAGTAGCAACACATTCGGTGACAATGTCTTGATAAACTCAAAGCAACTGCACAATCTGCTGTTGATAAAAAAAATGGAGTAACAATTTCACAAGGAAGAAAATTTTTGCAATAATTTTTAAGAACATTCAAATTTTTAATTTAAATGAATCTATGGACATTGCAATTGATTACATGAGAACGAAAACTGTTTAAGATATGGGAATAAACTTAAGATGACAAAATAGTTATAGGCGAGTTAGGCGACAGCATAAAGGCGTTTAACAAAACTAGAAATATAAAATTCGCAAATCGGCGTTAAATTTAGTACACAACAGTGTCAAAGAAGTACAGCACTGAATAAATAAAATAGATTGCTCGATTTTACTAAAACTATTGAAGGGTAGCTGATCATTTCAAACGCGGTTTTCGTGTTTTCGGTAATTATTTAGGAAGGATTTTTTGTGTTTTAATATTATTCGAAGAAAGGTGCTCATCGTTATAATATATGTCCAACTGATTTCTAAACACTAAATTGCTAGGTAATTACAAACTTTAATAATGTTTTTAATTTATATTTAATTCAGTACCCGCATTATTTTAAGGTTGTGAATATCCATTTATTATTAGATTGGACTGGAGAAAGAATCATTCACGTTTACATTAATACATCAAACGCGCACGGCAGTATACTTGCACTCTCTTACGGGAAGAAAACAATAGTATGCAAGTTTTAACTAGGGAAAAATTATTTTATCTGTACTGTGGTCGACTACTGTTATTCGAACCTAAAATATTAAAAAAATATTTTCTATTTCTATTCTGCGCTTCACAGTTTGCAACATCATATCTCTCAAAAGGATCAATTCACCAGTATATTAATTATATATGGCTTAAACAAAATGAGTCTCTATACTCAGGGACGTTCCTTACTTCCTTAGATTAGTCATCTTTGAAAGAGTTTCAGATGGCGTAATAATATTCAACCACTGTGCGAATGAATGAAAAATACGCGTTATCACTCGCGTGCGGCGGCAACCCTCTGAGAATTTTGTTATCAATTCTTCACCGGTGCTATGACGTTCTGCATGCGCTCCATTCCAAACATATTGTTATTAAGCGTTATAGATAAATATTTGCGAGCACTATTCTTTTAATTCAACCCCGAAATTTCGTAACTATGGCAGTTATTTAAACGTGTAAATTACTTTGCTACACAAGTTTCGACGTACGAATCCAGCTGCCAAATCTTACACAACTTCGCAATTGCGTTTGTGACCTCGCAATATTTCCTGACTATCTCCATCCGTTGTACAATTTCAGATATCTTCCGCCGTATTCAAGAAAAACTAATATGCATTACAGTGCGCTAAGTTAGGGATTTACTTTTTGCCGTGGAACGCCTCAGTTTCTTGAAAGGATGAGACCGATTATCATTTTCCTTAGATCCTAGAAGCACCATCTACTGGAAAAGGTTAGGATAGTTCGAAAACCCATGTGCCAATGCATTTGGCAATACTATTAGATATTTTGATAAAATATAAACATCAGCGTTGTAGATGATAATTAAACGGTCGAGAAAATCAGATGAGATTACATATGCAAAGAAACCGTCTTCATTGACTATATACCCACACAATGACTATCAAATGGTAAGTGAATTATTACTGGTGGTAACGGATTTATCAAGAGTTTTAGCGGGTGAGAGATGTAGACGCTTTTTTATAGGTGTGATGAACTCGGATTTCGTGAAAATGGATTTAACAAGTGCACAATTCCTCTTCAAATTAATATACAAAAATATATTTTAGGTTAAATATATTGGTTGGAAAATATCTTTGATTTTCAAATTGATACATTCTTGTTCAACCAATTCATTTATATGGTGGATTGTTATCACTTTCCCGAAAATCTGTCTCCTGAATGATAGTTTCTCCGAATGTTCATTTTGTGGGACCCAGCACTATTCTACCGGAGTCGTTCTTGAACCTCCCCTTCGCCACAGAAAAATTAGCAGGATACATATTTCCTGACATTGGGAACCTTTTTGCTGTGGCCATGTGCGTAGTAAGGGAAAGGAGCGCTTCCAAACAGCTCATCATCATTTGCTGCCGCTAATCCGGAGACGAAAGAGTTCGCATGGTTGTTTATGAGAAAAATAAATTTAGTGTTTTCTTGGAGAATTATTACTATGACTTGCATCAAATGCTTGATGTTTTTATGTGCAAGTGAATTCTTATTTTCGTAATAAGTGTATTGTTGATGAAAAATGTTCATATACTTTATTTTCAAAATTCCCATCCCCATCGATCCCTAATGTTATTTAAGTAAAACTTTGTAATAAGAAAGTTCACAGCTAAAGTGTTTCCCTTCTGCTATTTAAATCTGATGCTAGATTCGGAAAAAAAGAATTTTGGGAAAACGATAATTCGAGATAGTTAATTTCGGGAAAGTGAACGTATACTTCCGGAGGTAGGTACATACTTATCACATTTGAAATGAATTCCTATAAAATCCTATTACAAACTTCTTGGAATATGTCATATGTTTTAGCCAATTTTAGAGATAAACTTTTCCGCAACTTAGGGGCGTAATGAAGCAATCCTAGGACGGAATCTTGCGCATATTTCTCTTAAAGATTTTATCTATTTTTATTCTCTATAATTGTTCATATGAGTATGCTAAACAAAGTCACATATAGTAATTTTTTTATTTTGTTACTGTAGAAAGGATATTTCTAAATAACCCTTTTGAACGAAGAAAGATATGCAAGGGTTAAACATTTTAACTGTTATAACTAACTGTATTTGGCATGACTTCGTGGAAGTTTTCGATATTTCTCATATTGAAATACACTGTGATTTTCCAAAAATATATATCTTCTGAAAAGCTATAAAGCGTATTTCATTATAAGTAATATTTTAGAGTTAATTAATACAGGATATAAGTACTCTACTAAATAAACATTGACTTTTATTGAATGACATTGCTCCCAAATCTACTGGGAGGCAAGATTTAGCAAATGGAATATTTTTCTAGCCATGGTTTTTGAGATATACCTAGATACCATATTTTTTGAAACCGAGTTTTAGCCCTAGATAACCATATACAAAATTTAAAACTTTATATTAAAAGTTATGCCAGAAAAAACATTAATTTCACTCACCCTTAAATGTAATTCAAACGTAGAAGTTATTGTGGAAAAAAATACCGCTAGTATGATAATCTGCCCGGAATATCTCAACTTTTCTCATTCGCCAATCAGTTACAACTAAAATTTAAGCAAGAGACACGCACAGACAAATGGACAGAGTGGCAGGCAAACAGGTGAAGTAATAAGAACTCTTTTATAAGGAAAACCGCAGTAAAAATTTAATGTTTAAAAACAATCAACCGAAAACCTTGCGATAATAAGGAATAATGTATAGCATCAACACCCAAATATTTAACACTGTCAGCGGCCATACAGGCACTGCATGGTGCACTATAAATAATGGTCCATCTTAAGATAAATCATTGCATTTATTTTCGGTTTTCATCTCCTCTAAGAAAATTGCAGAACTGATATTTTCTTTCTCTCATTCTTCTAACTCCATTTTCATCCAAAAACCCTGGATCGGATGCTTTTTTTTCTTTTGAATAACTGAATGAAACTACTCATTATTAGCTCACTTTCATTTAGGTTGAAATGCACTTTCAGGACTGATACACGGCAACTCGACGCACTACGACACTATTTACTTCAACTGGTAACATGTATCTGCTTGTTATTTCCGCTAATATCATTATTACGATAATATTCTTCATCGAGCCTATTCCTCCACTTTTTCCCAAGGATCTTTCACGGAGATATGTTGTTGTAAAATGCATAAGATATTTCATAAGCACGAGTGAAAATATCAAAATTTTTTATTAGGAACCCAATCCTGAAATTCGTAATTTCCATTTTATCAAACTAAGTTTTTAATGTGAAAAGAGTTAAAATAAGAAATAGTTGCTACTTTCCTTTTTGCTGATAATTCAGATACACATCAAGATGTAAGAAAAGGATTGTGAAGCTAATCTAATGTTTCTGAAGTAAGCGGAAAATATTCTCTACGCAGGTCAGACAAGTGCTGAATCACCGTGTATTTGCACTTTTATAGCGGAAAAGATTATCTTTCAATGTGAAATCGTTGAGATTCTGAAAACACTCAAGACATCCAAAAGGCTCTCATGGAACCCAAATATAAGCTTTCGCCGAAGCATTGAGAAACCCTGTACTAGATCATGACAATTACTGAATGCAAAATCAAATCATTCGCTATACAATGATAGAAGTATTTAAAAATGGAATTATAAAGTACTGAGTAAAAAATTGATGACATGTTACTGTATGTCAAAAGATAAGGCTACTCCGCCCCTCTCTACATATTTCAATCTGTGATTTGCGGTTCAGCCACCATTTTAGAGAGAAAAGTACGAGAAAGGCTAGACGTGGATATGACGAGTCCTGTTATTTAATTTCTAACTTTTATTCACTGTTAACCTGTCGAAAAGGAGAATAACAAGAGAATATAGTCAGTACTAAAACTGTAGGAGCTATGTTAATAAGAAAAATTGCAACTTTCCTAATATTAAAATCACAAAATGACGAGGGTATTAATATTAAATTAAATGGAATATCTTAACAAATTTTTAAATTCTGGTTATAAAATGTTCAACTAAAACATATATATATATATATATATATATATATATATATATAACGTCTGTCTCTACTTACCAAACATTAATGAACTGTGGCCTGAAAGTAATTAAGCGGCTCCTGTCCAAAAATGAATCTAATTTAATTTCAATATGGTAGATATATTACTTCCAATTATTTCACAGAAAGATATTGCCGAACTTCGAAGACGAAAAAGAACGTACCCTTGGATAATAACTGAGTGACCGTCAAGTAAAGCCAGCTGATTAATCTTTTATTTTTAATTTTACGTTCACAAGATGAAGATGCAAATGGGCGAAATAGCACTCCAGCGCCCACCTCCCTCCGTAAATGATTGTTGAGAATTCCCAAGGTACACGTTAATTCAGTTGTGCACAACATACGGCCCGCGGGCCAAATTTGGCACTCCGACATATTTTGTGTGACCCGGCAGGTTTTAACACAGTTGGTACTTTCCTTTTCCGAAAAAAATACAAGTAAAATTTGTTATGGATATTTATCGCATGTGTGAACAAAAATTCTCTCTCATGCAATTAAACAAAGCTCCATTACGTTTTGCATTGACAGGTCAGAGTTTAAGAGACATTCTAAGAGCAGCAAATACCAGCATTACTCGGGATATAAGTGGAATGGCGAGATAAAAACGGTGCAACATCTCACATTGAATAAGTAGATTATATTTGTTTGTCACCTTATTTTTATCACATAAAAATTTCACGTAAATTTTTTCACGGCAATTGCTCAATCTGCAAAAGTATACTTAAATATTTTATGAACAAAACTCTCATAGCTTGGCCGATTTTGGCCCGTGTCAACTTTTGAGTTGTGCACCTCTGCGTTAATTCATTCATTGCTCTATAAAAATATTATTGTTAGTGGAAAAAGAAAGGGAATGCGACCAAGATCGCCGCCTTTTCCGCGAGGCGAATTGGCATTCGATATTTATTTACTCGCAAGTGATGCGCAGATAGATGATCGGAACAGTGTCCCTCGGACCGGTCCTTTGCATATTACATACAAAAAATTACATAATCATTGCAACAAATTAGAAACAGAAATAAATATCACTATTATATATGCTTAGGTTATAAACATTTCCTTTTTGCGTGCGATCGCAGCGTGAGTCGTCAGGACCCCCAAAAAAAATACGCCGTAACTCTGTCAGTTGCCAAAGAATCGTCTCAGTTTGATCTTATATTTGGATAGTTCTATCAAGTAACGTATTTCGGAGGCTTTGCTTTTGGGTTGAAAGTCATTTTTATATCTCCTCTCTCTCCAATTTACATATTTTTTCTAAAAAGTGTGTGAATAGAGAAGTTAATCTTCGCACACATTCAAACCGCGCGTATCGGCACTATGACCGCACGCCATGCATAAAGACAAAATAAAAGCATCAATAACATCATATACGACTAAAAAGATGGAAAGTTGAGGAAATTATCTCTTATGCAAACGCGCATAAAGCGTAAACTGAAATGCGACATTTGAGAAAAAATATCCTGTATTCGAGAATGGAGAATTATGCTGGGTTGATGGCTTAGTAGGTTTTAGCACCTGCCCGTCAATTGGGTGACCCGGTTTCGATTCTCGTCCAACTAAAGGATTTTTTCTTCTTCTTATATGTCAAATTTTATATGACTAGGTCCTAAATTTACCCTCTCGTCACGAATTCCTCGATTATCCAGAGTCGTTCTATTTCAGCTGTATCGTCCTTTGTAACCCATTATGTGAACATGTTGCTGATTCTTCCAGAATATTTCATCGAAATACTTTACTATGAGAAAATAATATTACTATGTATATTCACTGGTATTCATTAGTGATTATTAGTTTGCCTTAATGTTTTAGGCCTAATCGCGATGATTTTTCTCTAATTTGTATTCTCTAATTCATAAAATTTTTATATCACCTTATAAAACATAAGGTGCGTATTTTATTCATGAACATGTTTTCCTGAAAAACGGATTGAAATTAATATTCAGAGGTGGTTTATATGCTGGTAAGTGCGACGCTTTGATTTGAAATAAAATATTTTTTGAAAGGGGATTGTTATTGGACTTCCATTTGATAAGCAACAGATTAGTGATTTTTATAATAGCTCGATTTCCTAATGTAACCGAGCATTCCATTTTACATGTAGTTAATGTTTTTAATATAATAATTATAATTATTAACGAGAAGCTTTGGTTTTTATACTTGAACTCCATTTGCGTGTGTTTATGTCTTAGGGTGAAATTTACCTAATATAACATACTAAACATAAATTTAGTAGTCACTGCTCCTGCCCAAAAGAAAATGTTGCCGAAAGAATCCAGCGACTTCTTTTATAAAATATAACACGTTGATTTTTTTAAATAAATATGTAAATCGACCTACATAATACAAATGCGAAATAACTTTTTGAAAATACCTCACCGGCTTAATATTCTTAGATTCCACCACATTCATGGTTACATAAGCAACATTTAAAAAATCATATTAATCTAATAAAATGGTTATCCACCAACCGCTGATATGTATTTTTTGGTGTAAAATATCGACACTCTCATCTAATTTTACAGAATTTATACTGAAATTGACAAATTATTGAACCAAATCTAAAAGAATCAGATATTTGTGAATGTTAGAAATTATAACATATACCAAACCGTGTGATAACAAGTAGGAAGTTAGCCACAGTAATATCAATTTCATGAATGGAATCTTGAAAAATAGATGTTTAGAGTTTAAAGCGGATTTTCAGAGATATATGATCCGATTGGCAAAAGTTAATGTTTTACTTTACTTTACTTTTACTTTACCAAGTTCGTATCTGGGTGGGGCAAAAGTTAAAAACTCATTTAATTTATAAATAAGTATAAAACAGCTGGAGGTATATTGGTATATATTTTCAAAATTATCAACTCTAAGATATTTTGTTCACAGGTTACTTGTAAAAAATTATGTAATTTAAATGCCTACCACCCATTGAAACACAATATTGAGCTCTGAAAAGAACACTTTCCATTAATTTCCTCAAAGTGTCTTTGCTAATGCTTTAATGTTTCGTATTTCTTCTCTTATGTTCTCTTTCAGGTGCTCTAGTGTTCGTGGCTTGTTCTTCCTATTAGGAACCCCCATAAGAAGAAATCAGCAGCAGAGAGCCTGGGTAATCTTGATGGCCTGTTTCTGTCTCCATTACGGAAGATCATCTTGTTTAGAAACAGTCCTTGCAATATCTGAACTGTGCGTCTGGCAGTGTGACAGGTGGCTTCGTCCTGTTGAAACCAAGCATTCCGTAGATTTCGCTCCTCTACAGCTGGACTTAGGAAATTCTCAAACATTTCTCGGTACCTTTCTCCATTTACAGTCGCTGCATTCTATTGTCGTCTTCAAAAAGTAAGGCCCGATTATCCCATTAACTGAAATCCCACATCAAATGCTAACTCGTTGTGGATGCAAGAGTCGTTTGCGAGTCACATTCAGATGTTCCGTGAATCTCAGACGTTTACACTATTATATGAATCAAAAGTCACAACGATATCTGTTATAGTTCTAAATACATTAAAAAATAAAATGGGTTTATTACTTTTGTTCCACCATGTACATTCTATGAATTTAAAAAATGTAACTTAAAAATATAGCGCAAACTTATTTCGGTAACCATCGAATTATCAAGAATTCAAATCGTATATGGAAATGCCGGAAAGATCGGGTTGGTCGGAAACTTAAGTTATTATGTCATAAAGAATAATTTATTAGTTGAAAAAGCGATGAAAATAATTGTAGTGAAATGGAAAATTCCAGTTGTAGCTATTAAAAGTAAAAACGAGAGATGAGGTGTTGGAAGGAAGAGGAATGGAATTTAACCTCGTAAATAATTCTAAAGAGGAAAAAATGGTGAAGAATAGAATTGAAGTTAATTCCAGAATAAGCCATTAAGAATGACATGTAGTTCTGGAAAGAACTAATCCGCCAACTTTCCTTTCAATAAAATTTTAATATATCACAGAAGTGCTTTTCGTCAAGTTCGCCGTAGTATAATCGTATACTAATGTATTTGTTTTGAAATCAGAAAATTATTTTTTGATCCGTTCTAAACATATTCATCTCGTTTTTCCATTCAATACTCGCCCTACAAACGAAATTTCTTTGAAATCCGTTCAGCCAATAGCTTCCAAATACATAGTTACAAAAATTCTAACCTTGATATTATGGTAGACCTGTTTAGTCGACCCGTTTGAAATATGACATTTTGGTTATTATTGAAATGAAGATTAAATGTGCAATATTTGGTAAAAATCCATTAGGTCAGTTCTCTATAAATACGGGTAAAAATATTATTTAACTTTTTACTGTGGTAGTCCCGCTTTTTAGCTCCGCTTCAAACATCTTGATTTCATTATGGTACTATGCACAAATTTTATATACAAAATTTAATTAAAATCCGTTAAGCCAATTCCTTCAAAATCTTTAATTACTGAATGAGTTTAATTTATAATTGTGGCACCCCTGCTTGGATAATTCGGTTAAGTATACTAATATGGTTTTGTATATATGTGTATATTCATCATCATTATAGGCAGTCTGTTTGTAGACAGGTCCGTGATTATTCATGGTTAAACCTGGTTCTCCATATACTCCTATTTTCCGCTGTCCTCTTCATATCTTGATAACTCTCTTTCCCTTTCAAATCGTCTATCAGCTGTAACCTTTTCCTACCTCTTTCCCTTTTCCCATCTAGTTTTCCTTCTAACACATCTTTAATCATACTCTCTCTCCTCAGGTAGGGTCCAACCCAGTTAGCCTTCCTCTTTCTGATAGTCTGTATAATCATTCGCTTCTCTCCTATTCTTCGTAGCACTTCATCGTTTTTCATCCTATCTGTCCATTTCATCTTCAGCATTCTCCTCCAAGTCCACATTTCAAAGCTTTCTAATTATCTGATGTCATTTTTCCTTAGCGTCCATGTTTCTGCCCCATACAATGCTATACTCCATACGTGGCATTTTATCACCTTCTTGCGGATATCTTCCCTTAAATTCCCTGTAAGTAGTTGTTTCTTTCTCCTGAAAACCGCTTTTGCTTTTCCTATTCTAGTTCTGATCTCCTCCGTACATTTTGCTTCTCGTGTTATGATGCTTCCAAGGTATTTATATTCTGAAACTTGTTCTAAAGGCTTTCCCCCAATACTTATGTTCAGATTCTCTTCTTTACCAGATATTCGAATGACCTTGGATTTTTCTGTATTTATTTCCATACCGTATTTTCTTCCTGTTATCACTGGTCTATTTATCATTTTTTGTAGCACCTCTTCCTTTCTTGCTAGAAGTACTTGATCAACTGCGTATTTTACTGTTCTTATAATCCTTCCTCCAATTTTGAACTCTCCTGTGCCTTCTAAAGCTTCTTGCATTAGACTTTTTCCATATATATTGAATAGGTTTGGCGGTAGGCAGCAGCCTTGTCTTACTCCTCTACCGATATTTATTCCGCAGGTGTCCACATTCTCAAACCTGACCTTTACAACTTGATTCACATATAGATTCCTAATCAGTCTCCTGTCTTTCCAGTCTACACCTATATTCTTTAATATCTTCATCAACTTTACCCAATTTACTCTATCAAAGGCCTTCTGCCAGTCTACGAAACATGCGCAGATATCTTGACTGTACTCTATTGCCCTTTCTGATATGATTCTAACTACTACTATAGCATCTCTATTTCCTTGTCATTTTCTGAAACCGAACTGATCTTCCTATATTATTTCTTCTGCCTTTTTCTCCAGCCTTTTATTAAGAATCCTTGTGATGATCTTCGATGTGTGTGACAGAAGACTTATCGTTCTGTAATCTTTACACTGCATTGCCTTTGGTTTCTTCTTTAGAGGGATCATTGTTACTTCTAGGAAAACCCGAGGCCACTCTCCCGTATCGTAAATCTTATTAATTAATTTCGTGATCGCTTTTAGTCCTTCTGATCCCATGACTTTAAGTGCATCATCCGGTATTACTTCGCTGCCCGTGGCTTTCCCCTTTTTTAGTTCCACTATCGCTTTTTCTACTTCGGTCTCCATAATACTTGGTCCTAAGTTATCTTCTTCAATGTTTTCCTCAACCTCCAGTTCTATTTTTACCGCTCCTGCCTGTTTGCTGTATAATTCCTTAATGTATTCTTCCCATACCTGTGCTACATCCTTTGTTTCTGAGACTAACTTCACATCCGTATTCATAATTCCCATACCATGAATTCCATTAGACTTCCCATCTTCTAATTCCAGTGCCCTAACGTACATCATATCGTATCGTCCTAACTTCTCCATATGTTGTGTTTCGTCGCATTTTTCTATTATCTAATTTTCTCTAGCTTTATCTGTTACCCTTCTCAACTCATTGTTTATACGTCTATAGTTGTCTCTACCTTCTTCACTGTTAACGTTTTTCCATTTTCGTCTCTCATCCATTTTCTCTAGAAATTCCTTAGTGATCCATGATTTTCTGATTTTCTTCTCTTGTTTTCCAATCTCTTTATCCAAGGTATCCTTGATACTGGTTTTAATTTCATCCCATTCTATATCAACGGTCTTCGGTTTGTTTTCAAACTTTCTTAGGTTATCTTCCAACTTCATGCTGACTACATCCTGCCTTTCCTTCAGTTTTTCTAGGTCCCAGGTCTGTCTTTCTCTTCTCGTTTTTCTTAATTGTTTGAGCTTTGTACTCACGTCCAGTATTAGAAGGCTGTGATCTGAATCAATGTGTGCTCCTTGAAATGCCTTGGCGTTCTTTATGCTGTTCCTGAATCTTAGTTTTACAAGGATGTAGTCTATTTGGCATCTCATTCTATATCCTGGGCTTTTCCATGTTTATAACCTTCGTTTATGGTTTTTGAACCATGTATTAGTCACTACAAGGTCATTGCAGAATTTTACGATTTTCTCCCCTCCTCGATTTCTCTTCCCTAGTCCGTATTGCCCGAAAACATTATTATAAGAATTAAATTTAGTTATAATTGATGTGAACAGTTCAACACAAATAAAGTAAAAATAATGTTTTTAATCCTTTGTATTATGGCAGCCCTGCTTTCTATATCTATACTAAACATTTTTTATTTTGTTATTTTATATTGCACGCCTACTTCATAGAAAATTTCGTTGAAATCGTTTTGGCCAATTCCTTCCAAATTCATAATTACGATTTACTTTGCAATTGTGACACCCCTGCTTAGTTGATCCGGTTTAAATATGTCATTTTCGTCTTTAATTTATGTGAAGATTCTATGTACCAAATTTAGTTGAAATCGGTTAATTCATGAAGAAGATGTTAAGGGGACACACAGACACGCATACACACGGACACCGAGGCGATCTCATAAGAATACTTTCCATTTTTTGGAAAGTAGGCTAAAAAATATAAAAGTTAAGTACTTGTATTAGGTATCTCCAATAGCCATAACAAGGTTATTGGAGACACGTAAAACAAGGCTTAACTTTTCAAATTCTGGTATTTGAATTTTAATTCATGAATTTATTTTCAGTCATAAGATAATCTCGAATGGCATTTGTGAACCAGTATTAACAGTGAATAATTTCCTTCTGAATGAACTTGGAATCATTAAAAGCTTGCCCTACACTTCGAAAGGAAAAATGAAAGAATCGGATAGTTCCTCCTACATATACCGCATTTATCAGTTTAATCCATTAATTTTTTCTCAGAATTTTGCAAAAAAAAACAAGGAGCAAAGATCGTACTAGGACTGACCAGACGAGGGATTTCTTTCACGCTATTACCGCACTTATTCTCGATGCACTATCGTATTTTATAGGATAGACTATAGGGACTACATTGGTAATTCATTTTAAAAACTATATCTGAACTATTTTCAGCTTTATTAAACATAGAATTTACAATAAAAATATCAAGTCGGATAAAGGAAAAACGGTCAAATCACCTCACCAAAAGTGGTATTTTTTAGCGGCACACGTGGTATTGAAGCGCTTTCGAACTTTTGTAATCTCCAAATATAAAGAGATTAAATATACATTCTTTCTCAGATATTTCTTCTACGGTAATTGTCGTTGGAACATTCTTTTACAAGGAAAAATGGGGTGTTGTCATTAAGCCAGTGGTAAAATTATCTTTCACGTCTCAAATTATTCATTTATTGTATCCAACGGCGGTACTCAGGCCTTTTACACTGAACGTGCTATGAAAATAACATAATTAAAATTAGTTGCAGCTCTAGTATCTAAATAAATACATCAAGAACATTAAATAAACAATCATAACTACAACAAGTGGAATTAAAATGGTAAGAGGAATTTACCGTAGTAGATATCCTGTAAGATGCTTCACTGAGTAGGGAATTGTAGAGACTGGAAATTCGAAATGATAAAGAACGCTTTATAACTGAAAGTCTGAATGTGGTTCAGCGGAAGAAATCAGATATTCGCATTGTGTAACACGTAGAGAAAAGATAGGAAGGAGTCAATGCGAGGGTTCGGTGAGATAAATTTACAATTTTCTTAAGGAAATTGGAGTTCATGGTGATCGGATGAAGCTGATAAACATAAGGAGTAAAGGATATCAGTGGAGGAAGAATTACGTAGGAATGGGACACGATGGGGAATTATGGAAAAGAAAAATGTAGTGTTCTCTCGAAGAGTATGGGGACAGTGGGAGATGCGGAATAGAAATCAAAGGGACAGTGCTTTCGAAGAGTGGGAATGTAGTCAACAAATAGGGCATGGGGATACAAATATAGGAAAATTTGGTGAAACGATAGATGACATAGCCCGAGATTAAATATTTTTTACATGGTCCGCGAATTGTAATTTAAATTATGGCGAGAGCGAGGATTACGCTAGTAAATATGGCATTTAAGTGAATAAGGACAATAAAACCCGACTAATGCTATTCGATAATTTTCCTAAAAATGTCATTAATCCAATTATCAAACGATGAGTTATCAGTGTAAAGAAGACAGAACCTTTCTAGAGAATATAAAAAATGAATTTTAAGAGGGTAGCACACGAAGTCTCTCTCGAATTCCGCATATTTATTCTCCCTTTCCAGTACGCGCTTGATTAGTGATTGGAAGAGGCAAATGACTCCATAAAAAAATCCGTCAAGAGATTAAATAATTTTGCACAAATTGTTGTCCTAGTGTTCTTTAGTGAAATTAATGCGCTCCAAAATACGCAAATGCGTTTTAACCTAAACCATGATATCCTGAACTTAACGGATTCCCAAGTGATATTACTTATCCGTTATTTGATAGTAACTATATTAATTAAATATGCTATTGTATTATCATATGAGTTTACTAAAAAACCTTGTTTACAATTAGTTTAGAAAGTATATTTATATATTTACAACTCAAACAAATGAATAAACTCCAACCGAAGGAGATAACCCGTTATATTGTAATGTTTTATTTGAAAAATATGCTTACATTTTTTCAGTCTTTTGAATTGCCTATATTTTTGCATGAAAGGTAATTTGCTTTTTTATATATATCCAAAAATACAAACACGAAGCTGGGATTTGGAAAAATCTTATTTATTATATTGTAGAATTTAAGACGATAATTTTACCTGTTTATCCAATAGATTCTGGAAAATAAAACCTCTTAAGAAGGTTTAAACTAAAAATTTTAATTATAGCCATTATATAATTTTCTTCTGCGTGTAAACTTTCCCGTTTTAACCCTTATCCGGGTAAGCGGGGTCCAACGGACCCATCGACTGATGCTTAGAGTTAAAAATACAAGAAATATGCAGGTAATGTGGTTGAAATTTCAAGAATTTGTAAACGTTTGTATTATTTACAGGAAAGTGGAACGATTTGCGAAATTGCGATTTGATTATCTAATTTTCGGACCATGTAAGTATATACGACTTTATCTGGGCAACTGGGGCCCATTAGACTCTCGGTCGAGTCTGCCTAGATTTTATACAAAATATTCTTTCTTTGTCGACGGCGGCGCTCTTTGTAACAAATTGGCGCAAAGCAAATCTATGATAGTAATTTCTAGCCCATTAGCGGCAGTGTATGTTTTTGTATCAGCCTGTTTGCTGTTGTAGTGATTTTTGACTGCACTTTTCTCGAGTTTGATATACAGAAACACTCGACTACATCTAGATAAGAGGTAGGTTTCATTCATTTAGCGTACATTAGGTATAATTTTTTCAACGTTTTAAGAATTTGAGTAGGTAGTAATAGGCCTTCTTTTTTATCTCTTAGATTATATCTCGATGTAAAATATTGTCTCCAGATGCAACACAGAAATTTATAGATTCCGATGAAGTGAGCGGGGACGATGATGATTATCAGCTGGACGAAGAAGAAAGCAACAGTGAATGTGACCACGAAAGTGAAGCATTGGTGGTTAGTGATAACTATTCAGAATCACATTCTGATGGCAAAACTCCCACTGAAGCAGGAAAAGACGGCACCGCTTGGAATTCGAAGCTATCTGCTATATGTCGGGCTAGGGCACACAACATCATAAGAGGTCCCACAGATAAGGTTATTTTACCACCAGGAAAAATTATAGAAGACCCTATAGAAGCATTTAACCTTTTTGTTGATGATTAAGTAATGGTTGACATAGTTCGATTTACTAATCAAGAAGTCGAGCGCGTATATATAGAAAAGCACGTAACACAACATTGGAAGCCGTGATAAATTGAAATGAGAGCATTTTTCGGTCTACTCCTAACTGCAGGTCATCTCAAAGCAAATAAATCAAATTATGATATTCTTTGGAGTAATTTGTATCGCTCTCCAATATTTAGGGCTACCATGGGCCTAAAGCGGATCAAATCATTACTTGCATTTGTTCGCTTCGATGACAAAACAACGCGATCCATTCGCCGCAAGAAAGACAAGTTTGCCCCTATTAGGGAAGTCTGGGAAAAACTCAATCCAAACTTGACTAAGTACTATCTCACGGGTCCTAACATAACAGTGGTTGAACAGCTTATTCCCTTTCGGGGAAAATTCCCGTTCAAGCAGTATATGCCTTCAAAACCCGACGAATACGGTATGAAAGAATGGTCGGCATGTGATTCTAAAGCTTTTCATCAAATAAACTCCCAACTTTACTTGGGAAAAGAAGGAGGAGAAAGGGCGCTCCCAGGATTAGGTCGTAGATTTGTGGAAGGACTTACTGAGCTAAATCAGTGAACAAACAGAAATATTACCTGCGATAACTATTTTATCGACTAGGAACTTCCTTACGTTGGCTGGAAGAGTCCGTAAAAAATGACTCATACCTTCCGAATTCTAGGCAAATAAGAATCGCTCTGTGGGTTCCTCAATCTTTGGTTTTACGAGGAATTCGACTTTAGTGTCATACGTGCCAAAGGCAAGGGAATCAGTAGTTCTTCTTTCTACAATGCACCACACGGACCATGTTGTCGAGGACTGAAGTAATAAGCCGAAAATCATTGTGCATTATAATAATACAAAAGGCGGAGTTAACTCGTTAGATCAATTAGTGTACGCTTACATGAGTAAAAGGCGTACAAATCGATCGCCGTTTGCCTTTTTTATGAATGGTTTAGACGTTTGTGGCGTAGCTGCATTTGTTATTTGGATGAACGTTCATCCATCGCGAAACATTAGCAAACATTTTGTTAGGAGAATGTTCCATGTATCTGTAGCCTAAAATCTTGTGCAGCTTCGCATTGAGAGGAGGTCTTCTGTGGGACTGCAGAAGAAAATATTGACAGCAAAGGAGTTTTTTGACGCTGCAGATGGTGGTCCTTCTCGAGAAACTCAATCGGAAGAAACGACAAAAAAGAGATGCCACATTTGTCCGAGGGCCAAAAGCCGTAAACAGAAACAAAGGTGTGGTAGTTGTAAACAATCAGTGTGTAACGAACACAGTGAAGTGACTCGTGTAATTAAGAAATGCAAACCAAACTGAAAACCCCTATGGGTGTGAGCAAAATTGTGTGAATTACTGCTATGATAAAAAACATAATGCAAAAGCATGTACTGTAATATTTTATGAAAAAACTTACTTATTATGCGTTTATGTATGTTCCTGGTGGAGTAATGAAATATCTTATCTTTAAATAAAAATATTCAATTCTACCGATTCACCTAGCTCGAGTCTTTATTTTTTATCTAAGCATAAAATATACCACAAAGAGGGCATCGCTCACTGCAGTGAGGTTATGGGTGAATAGTTATAATATCTATATTACGGAATAAAGTTAAATATAACGCATTATATGTTTAACATACTTCTGCTAAGACGCGTTTCGAATTCATAGCGGTAAACGTATTAAAAGAGCATAGGTGTCCAGCGGACCTCGTTTGCCCGTTTACATTTCAAAAATAGGTTACCCAGATAAGGGTTAATCTAACATATATATAATCAAATTAAAAAAAAAGAAGTTTATAAATCGTAATGGATTTAATACGGCGTAGCGTAGGAATCTTTATGTCATTGCAATTTATGTGAGCCAACTAGTGAGGTTACACGCCTCAAAACCGGATAATGAATTATAAACTGTATTTCAATAAATGCTATGTTCTCAATTGTATATGTGGGTGCATTACTTACACTTCTGCTGAAAATTCATTCGAATGAATTCAGTGTTACTTCTTCTTCCACGATCAGTTTATCATTATTTACAGGCGCAGAATTCTCGTTCGCTTACCTGTAAAGAGATTTAAGCATATAAGAATCGAATCAAAGAAAGGATAAAACAATCTTCCTGTAGTAATGCTAGGGAAAAGCAGTTATCTAAAAGCTAATGATGGAGGAGACATTTATAAACTGATTCAATGATGGGAAAGATAGCTAATGGAGTGGAATTCACATTTATCAAATTCAAATGCTGATTTATTATTAAAACATTCTTTTTTATGGTGCATTTTGAATGGACAATAAAACTGGGAATGTGTTAGAGATTGTCTTATTGCTGAAAACAAGTTACATAATCAGAACTTTTAAGTATCAAAAGTTGAATAATTTATACTTGTTTTAGATATTTCCTATATCCATAACAAGGTTATAAAAATACCAAATACCCATTTCGGCTACAGTGCAGCCGTCTTAAGTGATGATTCACCGAAAGTATATTTTAATTACTTTCTCCATAAGTATAGGGGAAAGCAATGTTTTCATGAAAAAAACCATTTCAAGATTTCAACGGAAATACATGTTTTGAGGTCCCTTGAACACGTTTTGACCATTTTCTCTATATGTGTGTGTATGTGACAGCTTATTTGTGGGTGCTCTTAACTCAAAAATTATTAATCAGGTCATCGTGAAATTTTATATTTAACATTCCCATGAAAGTCACAAGAACTGATTAGTTTTTGGTAAAAATCGGTTAATCGGAAGTGGGTGTTTACTCTTGCACTTATCCGTTATTTTAAAATATTTGCTTTAATTTTTCATTAATGTAAAAATATATTGGAATAAACGTTGTAGGAAATTTAATTTTCTAAAATCTTTGTTTGAAATATTTTCCTGAATAATGCATTGTTTAAGAGATATCTTATATTTAACTAATACCACCACGCTACCTACCGACGACTATTGTTAACAATTGACGCTTAGTTACGTCTTAGTAACGCTCCTTTTTATTTTATTAATTGTTGGAACTTTGTGGCTATATCCAATATCAGAAGGCTATGGTTTGAGTTTATTTCTGTTCTTTGTAGTCCTTAAATTTTCTCGCAGTTTCTTAAAATATTTATTATTCTGTAACCTATTTGGAATTTTTAGAAATATTCCAGGTGCGGAGAAAGTCATGTGGTGGCCACATCAGATTTTTTTATGGGTATTGGAGATACACAAATACTTAATTTTTATATTTTTTATACTTAATTGGTTATTCTGGAAGGAGAATATTTTAAACTAGTCTCTATGTATTAGTGGCATAAAATTGCTAATTAGACAAAGGGTTACTACTGTTATTATTACTTGTGTTGAAATAGGCGGATATCGAGTTTGAAGAAGAGCAGAAATGATAGCGGAAATATTAAGGAAAAACTGACGTTTTAGCTATTTCAGCAAACTTTGAAAATCAAAGAATAAAAATATAAAATTCGTTTTTATGAATGGAGTCTTCAATGATGCGAATAATTTGATCAAATTTTTTAATAATGGAAAAGAAGTAAATGTGAGATTATAAGCATAAAAGGAATCGGAAAAGTTAAAATAGAAATAAATGTAAAGAAATATAAACAAGTATAATAATCATAATAGTATTTTAACTAAGGTATCTGGTTTCCTAATTTTGCATCTATGTTTTCGCGACCCCACTTTTGACTTGTGCCGCGCATATTTTATTCTCAAATTACGCGGTCTTTTCTTTTTCTCTTCGTTCTCTATTTTTTGTTTGCTCACTCTTATTTTTACATCATCTTTTTGGGCTGATTCTCCACATATTTTTTGCATTGGTTAGCAACATACAGCCAGCGAGCTGCTTGCAGCTACCGTGGGCATTTTATGTGCCTCACGAACCTATGATGAAAAAGCGATCTGTAATATTTACAACAGACAACGAAATAAAAGTTATCTCCAGAGCCGATCACTTAATTATCATCTTGAGCTTAATATTTATTTAGTTTTAGTTTTAAAAAATAGTTAATCAATTTGATTCATTCCCTCAAAATAACGTCCAGATTTATTTTGTAGCCTAAAATTAACTTCCCTTAACATTTATTACAAATTAAGTAACTTA
This sequence comes from Tanypteryx hageni, assembly GCA_028673005.1. Classification (NCBI taxonomy): domain Eukaryota; kingdom Metazoa; phylum Arthropoda; class Insecta; order Odonata; family Petaluridae; genus Tanypteryx; species Tanypteryx hageni. The sequence continues at coordinate 23,009,624 of CM054112.1, forward strand.
ACTGATATAGCAAATCACCCAAAGTACTAGCTCTCCAAATATATCAATTTAGATCGGCGATTGCAGTAAAAAAAATCACGATTATCCATAGCTATTAAATTTTATTTGGTTTATATCAAGCTACTAACAAATCTTCTTCTTCTTCTTAAAGAAGGTTAAACATTTCAATATTTAGCCATTAACTACTTCGAATAATACAGGCAGAGTCTAAAATTAAGAGCACAACCAAAGATACCTATGACCAGAGAATCTTCGTATCTTTTATTTATTCTAAAAATCGAAGACATAAATCAACGTTTATATAAATACATTTTTTCGATTTTTATCCATAAAATGGCAGATTTGATTTTCCAATTTAATTTTATTAGAACTTTATATATGGAAATAAGACATTTCGCATAACGGATTTTTTGTTCTCTCTAAACTTTGGTGAATGTGTTGTTGTTGGCTTCGCCCACCAACCAGAAACAGCTAATTTTTCGGAATAAATCAACTAAATTTTACTCGTTGAATCGCGCCTCTTATGCAAGACATTGCGAACATTCAATAACAAAATTAATGTGACGTTAATATAATGCACAACCAAATACATATACGAATATATTGATGAACAAAACCTATCTTGTTGAGTGACAAACGACAATAAGTATAAAAGAAGCATAGAGTATGAACTTCGAACGATGCTACAGCATTGCAAAAAAATAAGCATGGGCCTCTATCACACAGAGAATGAATTATGGGTATGGCTACCAAAAACAGAAATTTTACGATTGTTTTTGAAAATACCATAGGGCAGGGCTCCAGAAATATACTCGCCATAGTAGGTTTTAACCTAACCACGAAATTAGCTATGAGCGACTGAATTTTGTCAAGCGATGAGTAAGATTTAGTTCTACTTTCGATGGATAGGGATTAGGTATGGCGATCAGCATTATGTAAGTTTGGGCAAATCTTTATTTTCGCATCTTAGAGGTTGTCGGCAGAGGTCATAAAACTGATTATGGAGGCTGATTGCATTGAGTAGGCGAGGTGGTAGATATTAAAGAAAATATTGCAATAAATCTATCATATTGTTTTGTCCCGTACCCATGTCAACTCAGTATGGATCCTTAAGACATAGTGGGTTTTAGTAAGGGTATGGATTACCAAATGAAGTGTTGCCCTCTTGTATGACAAATGCCAATTTTCTCTTTCGTTCTGGACTTTATGCGCTAAAATACATTAAATTTGAGTGTGCTTAAGCTAATTTAAAAATCCTGATGAATAATTTCATATAAAATTCAGTAGTAAAAAATCGACACTTATCGACGACATTTCATTTTCGTCGATCTTGAAAGTTTAATCAATTCGATGTTTATCGGCATTTATCAATTTACATCAAACCCTACCAAGCCTAGTTATGATAGGTGAGAAAGCTAAGACTCCCAATGACCATCAATAAGATTGTTATCACTCTCAGAAATACTTTCCGTTTCAGTAAAATATTTTACGCGTTCAATCTTGGTACGCCAACTTCTTAGGATGCAATATCAAGGAATTTAGTATACTATTCTAATAGAGGGCCTCTGAAAGATTTAACTGCGTTAAATTGTTACCATTTATAGAGGATTTGGTATGCGCAAATGAGGTGAGAATCTAACATGGATATCCTATTTCTACGATCAGTAAAATGGTGATGAGAGAATTACTGGGGAAGCTAAAAATAAGAAAGACAAAAATCTACATTTAAATGTGAGAGAGATTCTGTTAATAAGTTTAATGCGATACGATCTCTTGAACTAGCAAACAAAAGAAGAGACTATTCAGCCTTATTGTTTTCCTACCCTTCAGGTTCTGCTCAAGATGAAAATATTTGTCAAATCAATCGTCTTTCATAATGGCAACGAGCTGTTTAAATTAGAATGTAGAAGGTTGATCGTAAATGGAGAAGTTTATCTTATGAAGCAAACCAGAATCAAAATCCCAGAGAAATAATTCAGTCAGGATAGAAGCAATGATGTAGTACGCATCGGTTTTTAGCACCATATTATTAGCATTTAAAAATATTGAAATTTTAACAAGAATCTATTTTTCATCGTTTTCATGAGCTACTTCCCTGTATTTGAAAATATGAAATACGCCTATTTTGTTATTTTAATTTTGTTCTTGATAGTGAAAATATTCAATATCGTTTTTATTGTATTGTATTTTGGGATAAAAGGGACTGAGAGAATTATTCGTGTCTCCAATTCTCTCCCATTGTTGATTATCTTCCACGTTCCATAATATTCGTACAATTTTAATTGAATTTGTTCGTCGATCAACTATAAAATTCCATGAATGGATGGAGATTTAGACCACGATAAATAAAATTAAGGAATTGACGAAAAATGATTTTATTTTCCGATATAGGGTCCATTTCTTGAATGAAAGCTGTCACCTCAATTTAACCAAGGTTCTTTATGAAACGTTTTCGAGAAATATTCGTAACACTTTTCGAAGTTGGTTCATAATTTAATTTCAATGTTAATTTGGGAAGAAGATAAGGAATTTCCAATTCGTATGGATACCCTATTCCGAGGATACGGAAATGTATCTGAGCAAAATATCCCGTTCTGAAATTTGCTTAAACATTTCTGGGTTTTTAATGTATCAATTTAAAAAAATAATGAAATAATTACTAATCATAGGTATCTTCTATATCAATGTCAATGATATGAAATTTATTTTATTCTCAAGTGTTTATTGTTTTAATCTGTTTTTGATCTTAAGATCAGATCAGTGTTTCTCTATTTAACATCAGTTTGAATAAGATTCGTAACACTATTTTCGTAGCTACATTTCTTGAATCCTACCGTAAACTGTTTCTTTTCTTACCCATTCTTTTTAAATTTTCAATGACCCACAAAACCTATCACGTGGCAAAAGTGCGATATAATCAATAAACAGTTTTGCGATACTTTTCCTCCTCGCTTCCATCGAGCAAAGTGCACTTCCAACAAGATTCTCCAACGATTCTGCTATTTCCGCTAGGCATGACATGCGACACGAAAGTGCCCCTGCGCTAAAGTTATCGGAAGTTCCACAAGATTACTCCCACCATCATTAATTTTATGGGAGTGGTTTTCATTGGAAAAGGATCTCATATGGAACTTATGCTAATTCTCAGTTCGCATCTCAATCTCAACCATTGATATAATGTAACTTTAATGTCGTCGCAATGTTCTTCTTATCGTAAATTATCAATTATTAATTACTGATTAACTATGGCGTTTTCTTGGACTTTTGGGATAAAAATCTTATTTTTACGACTTGCTGATTCCCTCTTACCTACGCGAAATTCGTATCTAAGTGGTAGTTCAATGAATAACTGTTCATCTCAAAAGTTTAGGAAGAAAGGTGACTTCCTACCATATTCAGATATTTCAACAACCTGTTTCACCATACTGAGCTTTATCTTTGCCTTCCAGCTGCAAACTAATGATTTCTTAAGCGTAACAAAAAGAAATAATAATTATTTATTTTTTTTATTTACTGTTTTAATGTCTTCCCAAAATAATAATAACAGGGAAGACATTAAAAATATTAAAATTAGTGCAAAAAAACAGAAAAAATAAAATAATTATATGTTATAAAAGAATTTAAATCGAAAAAATAAAGTTTTTCTAGTTTCAAAGATATCTACTTTATCACACATAGCACTATAGTTGATACAAATTCTTGGCAACGTTAAATACATAGATAATTTTGTTGTAATGCAATTTATATTAAATGCGTTTTTACTTCTGGTATTAACGAATGGAATGTTAAAGTTTAATTTTTAGGCTTGTTTCCAAAGGAAATATTGCCTTATGAAATGGTCCTGTCTGCGTGTGTCCCTTGCTAACAACTTTTGCACCAATGGACCGATTTTCATGAAACTTGGCATTAGGCTCGTTCTGCCAGGGCCCACCTCCGGGCTATATTTTATTTGGCGAAGATTGAAGTCCCGGGCTCGATTCCAGGAACGTTATTTCCCTATTTGTTTTACATAAGAAATCTCAAATCCATCGTGCAGAGATGTTTTCTTTAATACATTAAAATATCATAAAATTGTGATATCGGAGCGAGATTTGTACTGTTCTAAGGAAAAAAGAATGTAAATTTTAATTCTTATCGCCGAATTTTGATAATTGATTGTATTTTCTTGAATTCTACTAAAACAGCTTTTTTGCGGTTTAAATTGAGTTTTATCGGATTGTTGCCATGGAGACGATTATTAACGAATTCTGCTTGAACATAGACGAGTGAAAAAATGGGTTATTTTATTTTCTACTAGATTACCTTTCAGCAATGGACAGTTGATCCATACATAAAAGCGTATAAACAGTAACATTTATTAAATCCGTTTATTCAAAAAAATACATGCAAAATATAATGTCAGAAAGAGATTTTGACATTGTTAATAGTATTTTAAACATGATAATGATCTATTAATTTATTTTACAATTTTTCTCTATCATTGATAAACTTTAAATTACAAGTGGTATTTATGGTATGAGAATTCCTTGGAATGACTAACACATACTGAAATATTTCCTGCCAATATAAGTAATTAATTCGTGACGTCAACTTTGGGAAACCAGCCTGCATTAGTCCTGGTTTGGAATTCTTGTTCTAATAATGATTTATCCTGTATGTATGATATCATATAAAAAAGGAAATCAGTTATTTTTCGCCATTTTTATAGGTTTCTGTGATAGAAAACAACAATATTTCATATTAAACAATGTTTCTTCGTTGGGTAAAAACCATTTTTTTAAACATTCCCCTTAAATTTTGTTTTGTATACTCTCAGTCATATTTATATATTTCCTTTGATATGGTGTCCAGACCGCTGATGAGTACTCTAATTTGCTCCATGCTAATGAATTATATAGAAGCATCATAGACCTCTCTGAATTGAAGAATTTTGTGCTTCTAACCACAAAACCTAATAATTTAAAAGATGGTGAAATTACATTCTCAATATGCAAATCAAAACTCAGTCTTTCGTTCAAGGTAACACTTAGGTCTTTCACACTTGTTACTCTCTGTAATACTGATCCATCCATATTATAATTATATTATATTGATTCCTTTCCAATACATACATTTGCTTGTATTGAAATCTGTCCTATTGTCATTAAATCACGTCACCACCATATTGCACATAATATTTTGGAGAATTTTACAATCATTTACACAGTTTATCTGGTGGAGAATTTTTACATCATCAGCTCACATTAAACACAATGATCCAGACACCTTTTAGCAAATCATTAATAAATAATAAAAACAATAAATGACCAAGATTATCGCGGTCAATATTTAGAAGAAAATTTATTTATAAAATATGACCCCAGATGATAGTTTTCATCGCGACTAAAATTACCGTTAGCAGCGTCAGTACCACTAGCTACAATTATAAATGTTTATCATAACAACAAAAACTAAGATATCACTTAGCGACGTACTTATAAATTCAGAAGGATAATAAAACGGATTGTTCAAGAGATATTTCTATGAAAAAAATGTCCCGAACAAATATATGGGAATGAGCGAGCTTCACGGCACACATACAGTGATAAAGATAACAAATCTCCAAACGCCGTACTAAAAGGTTGCAGAAAATTATTTTATCTACAACTTTTGTATGGAAAATATTTGCATAAATGAAGAAATTTGAGAACAACGGAAATATGTCTAGACTTCTACTTACCATTGATGAATTTTAGACAAAGTCTACTCTGGTCTTGATTTTTGTCAAAAATTTGAAATAAAAACTTTCATGTTGATTCGATTATTAATGTTTGAGTTAGAGTGCACGCAATATTCCTATCACACGGACTCACATACGCATACAGACAAAAACGCAGACGTCATCGATAAAATAGTGAAGATGTAGGTGCTCAGGGAACCTTAAAAGTTGTATTTCAGTTGAAATCTCGAATTCTATTTTTTCATGAAAACAATACTTTCTCTATACTGCGTATGGAGAAAGTGAAAATACTCTTCTTTCTGCTATTCCCGATCTCTAATCCGCTAATTCTCATTTATTTAAACTTGCTGTTTCCGACGAACATAACCTTCGCAAACGGCAAAGGTTTACTATAAACTGATTTATCCAAATTTTAGATAAAATTGTTTTTCCCCCGTCTCTCATAAGTTTCCGCATTAATGAGTTCAAAACATGCGATAAATTTGTTCCGAGGATTTTTTCCGAAATCCACATATTTGTGTTTTAATGCTTTTTGAGGAATTTTAGTAAAATAGATCATTAATCATAAGTGCTAGTAGGCTTACATTTAAACCTTTTATTTTGAATGGTTATTCATAAAAAATCCAATTTACCTTTCTTCTAACGTTAATAGCAGTACAACAATGTTACTTATCTCCTGAGCAAAATGTTCGAGTAAAATAAGTAAGTATATTTCAAAATGAGATACAGTTGCATGTTTCATCCAGGAATAGTTTCATTGACAACCAACTTATAAAGGAGATTATTTTTAACTTCCTTTTTCATAAGAAATGATCTCTATTTAAGTATGAATCATTGACCGAATCAAAGATATATGCGATTTACTATTGAGTATGAATTTAGACACACCAGACATTGCGGAAGGCGCTAGTTTTGATAAACGTTTTAAGGCGCACGTAATCCACCCCTATTTTAGATTACCACTAGCAGAAACGCCATATACATATATATATATATATATATATATATATATATATATATATATATATATATATAGATGGCAACAAGGTGTTGGAATTAGAAAACCCAGTGAACACTCACCAATCGGACGACTTCAGGTTGGCGAGGCCCCGGGGATGTCGAAGCGACACACGTAAAAGAACACTAAAACACAGAAACATTACAAACGTAGAAGCTTTCGGAATTATTCCTTCATCAGCTACAGAGAGAGAACTACACTCTTTCTCTGTTATAAAAAAACGGGGCCTCGCCAACCTGAAGTCGTCCGATTGGTGAGTGTTCACTGGGTTTCCTCATCCCATCACCTTGTTGCCATCTATATATCCATTTTACCTTTCCTTTCCCGTAAGCTGTTATATATATATATATATATACATATATATATATATATATATATATATATATATATATATAATTTACTTGACATCCGTTGAGCTACAGAAAATTTTATTTTGCAATTGTGGCACCCCTGCTTGGTCTATCCTGTCCAAATATGTCATTTTGGTCATGTATTTATGTGAAGATTCTATGTACCTACCTAATTTGGTTAAAATCGGTTTAGCCAGATCTTCCCTGATATATACGTATAGGCAGACGGACATTGCCGAAATTTGGACCGACCGTTCCATGGGGACCTCTCAAAATCGTGAAATATGGTTCGGCCCTTACATTGCGATCCTTGACCCCGTAGAGCGATATTATCCATTTTAGGCTCGAAAATGTATCTCATCAAATCATTGAAATTATTGGAGAATTCATCAAAATCGGTCAATTGGTTGCTGAGATATCTTCAAAAACCGACATTTGGACCAACAATGGGGACCCTCGGGCCCCCGTAAGCCGATTTAAATTATATTTGATACTGAAACTCTCAGGATCAACCTAAAGCTGCTGCTAAATTTTGAATCTCCTACGTTTATTTTCTGAAGATTTATGGCTGCCACAGCGAGACAGACATACATTCTCTTTTATTTATAGGATTTGCGGAACCGATAAAGCAGCATGGCGGACAGGCCTCATAACACAGACCTCGTGCCATCAGCTTAACAATTGACATGAATATTTTTTATTTGCATTTGAGAAAACAACATTGGGCGATCCAAAAAAAACAAGTATCGTTTAGCGCCTAATCTCTAAAACTGATGGCAGCTTTCCAAATACCGAATTTCGCGCAATTTTCACTTTTCGCACCATTTTCTTACGGACCTCAATGTGTTCGACGCTGAACAAAACAATTTCCTCAGATTATTATACTTTGTTGCTATCTTCTACCATTTCGACAAGAGTTTAACCGAATCACTTGCCGGATGTTCATTTTAAGGTGATACATATAGATTTTGTTATCATTTCGATTTCTGAGAAATTTCTCAGAAAAAATATCATAGTCCTCGGAGATTCGCCTCTGAGCTCGCAAAGACTAGCGCCCAAACTTACCATCTGTTACAAATATCCGATATCCACAACGTTTCCTAAAATAATTTCCAATTAATAGAAAAAACAAGTCACAAAAGTGGCTGCCATAACTTTAGTAGCCCCCGACTTCTTTTCCGACTGCTTCAGAGGGAAGGACATTCGATGGGCCTTTGGGCCAGTGAATGCGTTCGCTTAGCGATTCTAGGAAACGAAATTGAAACAACATCTTTAGTTTACTTACATTAAAGTATCTGTGATTAAATTTACTAGTTAACTAATTATAAAGCAACAATGAAAGAAATACCAAAAAGCGAGAAATCCAAAACAGGCGTAGCGAATCGGTCTTTTGATTGGCTTCGAATTCTTAAATTATATTTGAATGAAAATGATGACATCGCATTGGAAATGAGTATATTTTTATTCGCACGGAAACTAGTCTCTAAAATAAGCGTTGTTATCAACGTAATCCCATTCATTAATGCCAGAAGAGACGATATTAACACGACCGTCGTTATGACAGCTAATCAGAACATTTTCTAAAATTTACTGTATTTTTAGCGCCTTATTTAAATTTCTTATATTTTTTACTTCCTCCATCCGTCCGTGCGCAAAATTTTGATGCAACGAGATAAGCTGGGAAACTAACATTTTCAGGATCATTTTGGCTGGTAACAGACATGAGCCCTATTGATTTTTGGATTCGTTTGTCTGTCCGTTTGCCTTTTAGCTGGATTAAAAAAGACTTTATGAACTATCTGTTCCGGACCGTTATTATGGTAAAGTTTCGTTTTGTTTACGTTGATATAACTGTAAAAGAGAAATACGTTCAATTTACTTTTGAAAAGGGATAAAAATCATGTTGCTGCTGCTTAACTGCGGCGAGACAAGTTTTAAATAACGTTTGATTGATTTTGGGTTTTACTTTTTGTTTTTATCGATGTTTCTAATGAAAATAGTGCTACATTATAATAACGCAGTTTTATTACTAAATATGAAGTATATTGAATCGCGCATATACGCTAAATATTTCTAAAAGTTACGTGAACATTCTAAAAAACAACCCTTTTAGAGTATTCTCTGCAGTTCTTTTCTTGTTTAACATGCTATTATCTTGAAATATTACACAAACTATAACTTTTTCTGAGAGAGTGTATAAAAGCAAGATTAAACAAATTCTCAGATATGCAGAGCTAAAACTCGGTATTAACGTTTTTCAACGCGCCATATGTATTTTTCAAAAGGGTAAACAAATAATGATCTAAAAATGAATTTTTGTAATTAAGTTTTACATAGGTTATGTCTTCATATGCATTAACTTAATTTGAATTACACAAACTTAGGTTACATTATTTACATCGAATTTTGATGATGCTCGAAATCTTTCCGGTTTTGCCAAAACACTTTGGCCACAGACGTTATTCCCAATGGCTTTATTGCTCTCTATTTCGGAGATCTTTATCTCATCAATGGATCTCTCTCGAGATAGCGTGACACAGACTTCACCAGCGTGAATTTAATGTGAAACAGTCACATTTTAATGGAACTCCTTTTTTCCGACTTTATACGTTCATGCTTTGATCAGTTAACTTTACCATCGGCGGTCATGGGTGTAAATTCGCAAAATAATCCTCGTGTTCCGTTTAATCCAACGCAACATACGTAATTTTGTTTAATCAGAAAAAATGAGGTTTCTCCTGGCGACGAAATATTTTCTAATCAAGAAACGTAAAATTTTCGTGTTAAAAAAAATATGTGCATGAAATCAACGGGTATTTGAAACATGATGATAAGAAAATACATAGCATAGTCATTGTTTTAGACGTTTTTCGGTTCAAATCCTAAGATTGCACGATTATTTTCAGTAGTTTTAAAATGCAAATCAAATATGCTGCGTCAATTCCCATATTATACAAACAGAAGAATTAAATGGTTCTGGAATCAAACTCGGGCCACTATGTTACACGGTGATTACCCATAAACCTCTTTAGGTGTCGGTCTATTTAAAACTGAAAGAATGGGTGAAATACATTCAGCCATTTTTGAGTTTACCCACATTCTTTGAATTTTATCAAATAATAATTAACACTCTGCTGAACAAATGATGAAGGCCTTGAGATGAAATTTGTTTGTTGACACAATAATAGCACAAGTCAAAGGTAAAAAAAAAGAATCTATCGGAAAATCTTCTAAAGATGCAATAAATTACTTGAAGTTACATACGTTTATGTTATATTCTGGAATTCACCATATTTGTGAGTGTCGGGGAGTGAAATGCCAAAACATCCGTGTTTTCGTCTTATAATCGATGTCACGGTTTCTATCTTCCTGATTCAATCCTCCGATACCTGAAGATGTTTCCCGCAGTCCTAAAACTACATAATAATATGGTCCCTCGGATTTATGTTGTTAATTCATCTAACTTTCAGACATTCAGTGCAGGGAGCGGATGAGCTACTGTAACGGATTTGCGCTTAATATCGCCTTAATATTTTAGAATTTCGATGAAAATGACGAAATTTTTAAAACTAAATTTTTTCATTTAGATTTATTCTATAATTAATGTATTTTTATGTTCACCATGTATTTTAATAAAAATTAAGTAATTGATACATGTTAGTGAGAAAATAACAAAAGAGTGGGTGGGCGATATTAAGAGCATAGTTTGTCCTAATATCGTCCACTTTAGAAAATATGTATCAAATGCCCAAAACTGACACAAAAGTACACATTCTGAAGACGGTATTCAAAATAAAATCAAAACGAATGAAACAAAAAAAATGAAAAATAGAAGTCAAATAATCAAATTACCACTATTACAGAATCTCATAGCCGTCAAAACAAAGTGCACAAATGAACTGCTCCCTGTTTTCTTCTCCCGAGCCCTCTAAATGGCAACCAATGGAGACATTTTGTGCATTTCACACACTTCTCTCCTTCTTTGTCTGTCGAGAAAATGTAGTTGCAATAGGAGCATTTAGCATCATTGCCGCATTCTTCGTCATCTGCCTGACTGAGAATTAGCTCTTCAAAGTCCGAGTCAGAGGAGCTGGAGGATTAAATGACACTTTTCTTTCTTTCTCGTTTAGTAGTCTTTTTCTTATCTAGGACTTGAATGGACTTCTTCTCATTGGTAGCTCCTTTTATAGGCCTTCAATATGTTTATTTTTGAAAAGAGAAATGTTTACAACGAGAAGACTCTACAGCAGCGGTGCAAAACTCAAAAGTTGACACCCGCCAAAATCGACTTTGATTGGACCTAGGCGGGCCACGCTATGAAAGTTTTGTACATAAAAATTTAAGTACACCAATAGATTCAGTAATTACCGTAGCAGCTTTTACATGCAATTTTCATGCGACAAAAATGAGGTGACAAATAAATATAGTTTACTTACTCAATGGGAGATGTTGCACCGTTTTTCTCTCGCCATTACACTTACATCCGGAGTAATGCTGGTAGTTGCTGTTCTTAGAAATGTCTCTTAAACTTTGATCTCTCAATATTAAGCGTAATGGAGCTTTGCTTAATTTAATAAGATAGAATGTTTGTTCACATATTCGATAATTATCCATAACAAATTTTACTTGTATTTTTACGAAAAAGAAAATGTCCAGCTGGATTTAATCCTGCCGGGCCACACAAAATGTGTCGGAGGGCCAAATTTGGCCCGCGGGCCGTATGTTGTGCACCTCTGCTCTACAGTCATCACACTTTCCTTTATTTAAGTTTTTCACAGACTTGATCTCTACTGCAGAACTAGAGAGCTGGTGGCGGAGTCAGGCTCCCGGTTACAGCCAGGCTGTTGGAAGTCAGCACCGTGAGCATAGCCTTGAGTCCTGTCGCCGACTATTTTACACTAATTCATGCTCCTAAAATATGTAAACATTGCATGGGAACAGAGCAGTTTTTTGGGAGGCATTAACAGCTACAGCATCCGTGACGACTTTAAAAGGAGCCATTCTAAATATTCCACCAGCTTGATAGTGTATTACTACCAGATCTAGATGGTTTCTGAGCCACAACTTGATATCCTGTGGATAATAAGTTTTAAATGACAGCATGAATATCACGTCCAATGGCTGCATTTCGTTCGTACAGTGTGGTTGTAAGCACACTACTGACACCCTGATTGTACGAGCCATGGTGATAATGTTTACGTTGCGGGTGTTAAAGTAATGTCCATCTAGAACCAAAAGGACAAGATTTTCTTTAGAGGGCTGGACGTAATAAATAAAATTCTTGAGCCAATTGGTGAAGTTGTCAATCTTAAATCATCCCTGCTTCCGCAATAAATATCCTGTGAAAATATGCGCAGAATATCGCACTGGACCATATTAGGAAATCTCTAGTGGGCAATATTAGGGCAATGGTCTGTACCAAATATGGCGGGCTGCTACAGTAAAGAGTGATTAGTTTCAAACCGAGTCCTAAAGTAATTAATCTACTCATATTGAAGAATCATAACAAGACAGAGATTTAATATTATATATACACTTCGCTGCATCAGTTTCTCACAATGGTAACTTTCCAAAATATTTCTCAACTCCATTTTAATTGTAACACAGACTTCTCTTAAGAGCACATACTCAACTACTACATAAAATGGCTGTTACATGCTGGGGAATACGGTCCACGATTCGTCGATAGACGAAAGCAATTAACAAAGCTAGAGGTAAGGTAATGGACACATAGATTAGGTGCAGTTTCCTTAGTGTTTTACAAGAGGCTTGACTGGAGTGCACGAGGAAATACATCAACACAGGGCTGGACTAACCCAAGCGCCCTGTCGCCATTCGCGAATAAAGGTTCCATAGTGGGAATTTTATTTTTCTGTCATTATTTTATCTGAAGTTCGTGATGTACGAACTGTAATATATATATATATATATATATATATATAATATGTATGCGTGATTGCATCTGCCTTAGGTGGTGACATTGATTTGGCCTCTTTCTCAAGTAGTAATTCATGTCAATTTCTAAAATTGTAGACGTAAGGTTTTCATGTAATTAGAAATGTTGCGATTTTCAGTAAAAGATTTTTGAAAATTTGTGTCGTAGTGTTAAATTTACAATGAATTATCTGTGCACATACTAAACTATGTAAAATATTATGCCTTTCTGAAGGATACATATCTCTCACAAAAGTTGACCCAATCGTTTCGTTTATTCCTATCCGATTAATGATGTCCTTCTCTCCTAATGCTACATTAAATACGCCCTAATTTTTTTTCTCTCCGTCCAACTAATTATTTCTATTGTACTCCCTAGCCTCATTCAAAGGAATTACTAACTGCCGACAAACAAACTGAAAGTGCAGCTTTTCTGTATTACTTAAAGTTACACTATTAAATTTTATTCACAAGATAAATTGCGGTATTTTATATTGTTTCGCCAACGATTTAGTCATCCAATCTCAGTAGTACTCCTAAAAACTGCTATTCATTTTAATTTTATTGAATATATCTTTCATTTCTAAATAAATTCCTTAAATCTAACTCGCATATAATATAGGATCCAGGTAGAGGAAAGTGTTTTTCTTTATTTAGCTCAAAAAATAAACATGTCAAGCGATCTAGAAAAGCCATAATGACGATTGGTACTCCTCAAATTTCTGTTTACGAAACAATAAGTTGTAATTATGTGCTCTCACTCACTTTTTGCGGCAAATCTTATTTCTACGAGAAAAATTTCTAACCGGTGCTTCACAGATCACGTAAGAGCTAGGAAGTTTGTCATTTATAAAGTGTTGGATTTATTCTGACAACGCCAAGAACTTTAGATAGTATTCAATAAACTGTACACACTTTTTCGAACCCATTTTGCACTGAGATATAATGTGAAAAGTAGTAATGTCATAGAAATAATGTAAAGTGATTAAGAAAACGATATAAAATTTAATCAAACTGTTATGAAGACATTTGATTCATTCGCTTATGTGAGGGAACAATACTACTAACATAAATTGTAACAAAATTAAAACTTCTTAATTGTGAAAAGGGAGGGAATAAATTGAAAAATTTTCATCGTAGTAACTTGGGGGAAATATTTAGCCGCGCCTACAATTTTAAATAGTAAACACGATATAAGGATAAAAACTGAATAGCGCATACAGAACGAAGAGCGAAAATGGCGGACGTGAAAAGAAATTAACTTGCGCATAATGAATGAAATAAAATTGAATATAGTTCTCAGGAAAGGCATGTTTTGGGGAACTTCATAAAAGTTAAATGATGATAAATTGTTGCTACTGGAATTGCAACAACATTTCTGTTGAAAAAAGTACTAAATTTTAGTAATTCTGTGATTGTGTTTAATTTACCGCGCGTTCTTGGAATGAAATTGGAATAAAGAATAAGTTTTGTGGATCTCGTTTTAAGAAAAATCACATTACAAAGTAATTTAGGTAGGACATTTTAGATTTCAATTTAGCCAATTTGAAGTTGTCATACGTCACAAAGATGTGAATTTATATGAACAATCATTTCGCTAGGGGCTGAAATGGCCTTAATAACCTTGGAGCATTTATAACCTGTTCGTGTTTATTAAAAGAACAAAGCACTCTTAGTGGATAATAGCCTTAGCATAACAAGCGTAATTGCTAAATTTAACATAGAAGTATGAATTTTCGTCCGAGCAGATTCAAACTGTGTAAATGAATTTCATTACCGTACTTTTAAAAAATTCTACAAGTTCATTTGTTAAAACGAAATTAATCCTCCATAAATCCTACACACCGATTTGGTAATTATCTCTTAACCCTTAAGTGGGCGCGTCTAAAATTTTCACCTAACTGGGCGTGTGGCACACCGAGTGCGCCATTGCATTATGTGGAAAGCGCGGCTGTAAATAATAATATTAATGATAAATTCATTCCGATGCTTTATTCAGTATTTCAAAGTATTTAATGATTTATTATTCTCATTTTTAAAATTACTGTTTGTATTTTCTACATTATATACACGAGATAAGTTTTCATGATAAATTTAGAAAAATATTACATTATAGCATTATATATTTCCACTTGTTCGACTACTCAGGTAATAATAATAGGTTGCATAAAAGAACAATGCATATGAAGCAAAATTTACAATTTGCCAGCATCTCAAAATGCGTTGGCGTACTCAATGCGCCAGTGCGTTCACTTAAGGGTTAAGCTATGCTGCATATATTTATTAAAATATGTAACATTTTTTCCAACAAATTTATTTTATTTTACGTTCATTTAAGCCAGTATTAAATATTAAAGCGTCGTCTTTGCCAACGGTAGCCCTCTATTTCTTCGATTTTCAATTGTTCATCGAATATAAAACCACTCAATGACCATAAAAGCAAACCAAATTTTGAAGAGTGCATATTTATTCCCTCTGATCTAAATTGTAAATAAAACAAAGATAGTGAGAGGTTTATGAATGAGTTTGACCGAGTAACTTAAAATTTTGCTTCTCTTTTAAATTGCGCAGAGGGGCATCTATTTGTTTTAATGTGATTGTCATTAGCGACACCTTTAACAAATTTTGGACGAATGTCAATTTAGCTAAATTTCTAAAAATCAATACTATTGGCATAAAAAGTTAGGTTTTTAGTGCTGAACTAAGAAATGAGTTTACACCCCTTCGTAGATACCATTCTAGGTTATGAAGTCACGCTGTGTCTCATTGTACACGACTTCACAATGGAAAATATGGCAATCGCAATTAAAAGACAGGCATTATATCACAAAAAGTAGGCGACCTGACGTTGAAGTTGAACGAAATAAGAATATATATTTATTGTGACACGTAATATTATAATGTCATTGTCAGAGCGACATTTTCAAATCGAGATTTTTTATTTTTAAATGAAAAGAAAAATTTCCAAACGTAATCCTATAGAAATATTTTATGTTTTTGTTATCTCACACCTCTGGAAAGCATTCGACACTTTCAAATTAGGCAATACTCGGATCGGCAGGATGCGGCGACGCCTTCTCGCGTGACCCGTTTCCCGGTGTTCGAAGCCGGTCGATGCGGCAGGGATTCCGACGCGCTCCTGCCGAACCCTAGCAGCGGTCATTGCGCTCTTCTCCTCGACCACATTTATCCCCGATGGCGGCTATGACCGTGCGAAGATGAACGTTTTTGCGCGAAGCAACGAAAGGTCGAATGACGAATCCGCGCCACTACCTAGCTTTACCCTCCTCATTTATAATTTTATAGACAAAATGCTCGAAAATTTAAATTATTCTTACGAGTCTTTATTTGTGATTAGATTTATAAAAATGAGTAATCAGTCCGCTGGCAGGTCCATGAAGGTTATTGGTTAAAGCTGGCTCTCCGCGTGCTCCTCCCTTCCACAATCTTCTTCATTCCTTTGTAGCTTTCTCGCCCTTTCAAGCCCTCTTATGAGATTAAACCCATTCCTCATTTTCTTTCCAGTTTTCTTTCAAACACGTCTTTAATCATGCTCTCTCTCTCCTCAGGTAATGTTCAAACCAGTTAGCCTTCCGCTTTCTTATAGTCTGCCTAATCATTCGCTTTCCCCTCCTTGCTCTAACCTCGTTTTTCATCATATCTGTCCATTTTATCATCAACATTCTTCTTTATGCCATACTTTATGCGACTGCAAAATTTAAGCATTGTGTTCTAAATTTATTGAATCAAAATAAAACTCGGAACATTTCGACAATGTGAGTGACGATTTTTTAAATTATTGGTAAACTTTGGACGGAATTACTGGAAAATCGAATTACAATCAGCGGTCATTTTGAGGTCGTTGTACATCTGTTCCTCTCTAAAATGTGAATATTTCATTTTACGTATCTACGAAACCGCTTCGGTGAACGTGCCTCACAATAAATATACCATGAGCGAACAGATCCCAAAATTATTCTCGAAAAGAGCTTGGAGTGAATGCCATGCGATGCATTTCGAGAGAAAACGAATTTTTTATCCATAAAAATCTCAATACATATATGATATAAAATATCCTGAATCATTTCCACTGAAAGGAAACGCCTGGTGAGAATATTTCAGAAAAAGTTTGCTAAAAATACGTGGGCACAAAAACCTCTTATTTTAAGTTGCCCATAAAAAAGTCACCTTTTAAACCGCGAAGACTCGCACAAAATAAAGTACTATACCTTTCAAACAATGTAAAGTTGATTTTTTAATTATTTTGCGAAGAAGTGTTGATGAACGAGTTATTTTCATATATGGACTAAAAAAAGATCGAAATGTAAATCAACCTGTTTCATCGAGGCAAAGAAGCAATTCGATTAATTATAAAAGCCCTAATCATAAGAAATAGAAAAAAAACACAAATTCTTGGAAAATTCAATCGTCTGCGTAAACAGTGAGCCGCATTTTTACCTCTACCTCTTTCTATTAACACTTTCTAAAATGGCATGTAGCGTCAGTGAACTGAATTTCTCATGGAAATTTGACTTTGTTTGTCGATGTGAATGAATGTTTGGCCAATCAGGAAATGATTATTTTTCGTGCAAAATGCCCGTTTAGAAATTGTTCGGATTGGCTTTTGGAACGCGGAGAATTCTGAGGACTGATTCGAATAAAATTTATTAAATGTATGCGTTAGTTTAGGAATTACCGATATGAATTAAGAGACATGGTGACAATCTCCGAATACTTCAATGCCTAATTAGTCGTATACAAATAATTTGTTTGATCTGATCTTAATGCACATTCGCCCTTAAGAAAATTATGCGATCACTGGATTATTTACCAATCTGCTTCATCGGAAATTTATCATTATATTTAATGTTCGCTGATTCATTTATCGGATAGCAATAACACAATTTTAAAAAATTATTTCTGTTTGTACGAGGGGCCTTCACGTCAAAACCGGAATTTGTGGTCTATTTCTGAATAAAATAGACATTTGTTTGGAATAATGATATTCATTTTTCGACAATCTTCCTGATCATCAGTATATTTTTGCAAACTCTTTACAACTGCTTTTATTCCAGCTAAATGTAAGGATTTTTCATTATACTTTAGCCAGTTTAAGACACATTTTAATCTCATCTTTCTCTTGGATTCTTTTCCCTCCTAGGCACTTTTTAGTGACTCATGCAAATAAAAGGGCAGTCGCCAAAAAAGGATTATAGTGTAGGCGAGGCAAAACTTTCCAACCCATAATGTCCAAGTGCTGTCTTGATTTGGCCGCAATGTGTGGTCTCGCTTTCTTTCGTCGGTGAGGGACACTTTTGGACAGAAAGACTGCCCTCTGCTTTCGATTTTTTTTGTGAATGTCATCAAAAAACTTTCAAATAGAATTCAATATTTACAATTTGACCTTTATGTAATGTAATGTATGACACTGCTATATTCCCAAAAATAAGCGCATTAACTTTGCCAACAGAAGGAGTTAACTTGATTTTTTCGGGGGCGGTAGCGCCGAGTGATTCCATTCCATACTTGAGCGTTTGGTCTTTGACACATGGTTATCAACCTATGATTAATCACATATGACATATAAAGATGCGTTGTAAAAACGTTTGTTCTTCTGTATTGAAGTGGCAAAGAGGCTGAGGAGAAATCTGGAGTCTGTCTTACTTTTGTGAGCTTTCGAGGAACCCATCATGAAGAAACTCAAATGAAGTTGAGATGCTTGTAAATTATTTTTTTACTGACCAAAGACTAAGTTTGTTGCCTCCATTAACTTGGAAATCATTGTTTGGCAGTTTTCCTAGGTTTGAGATTCAATTCTGTTAATCAAAACGAGAATAACCTTGTTTTCTTTAATCCGTCCTTCCAGCATTATCATCAAAATATTCATGCCCGTTTTTGAAACGGTTCAGTCAATCATAGGCTTGTGACTTTTTCAGTGTCTTATCTCAACTGTGTTACGAGTCTGAGTAATATTTCTGATATGATGGCATAACGCTTTCGTCTACAATAAATCGAATAATAAGACGTTGTCCCATAGCTGCGCAGGCATCATCGTCTGCCGTTGGTTATTATTCAAGGAGGCAGATGGTTCCCTAAAAATAAAACCGCTCTTAACCTTAAACGTGTAAACAGCTCTTCTAGAAGGTGAGATTGCTTCAATCCATTTACATCTTCAGGCTCACATTTTACATGAAATATCCTGATCACTGTAGAAAATTTCTTCTCTTGGGTGGGTAGCTTGGTTTCAACGACAGTTAATCTATTTAATTATTTTTTTTTAATTGCTACGCAATATTACAACTTCTTTAAAAGTAAATGTTTATTTTTATTCAAGGAGAAATAATTCCTTCCTCCTGACAATGGGTTAGATGAAAGAAGAGACTGCTTAGTCTAAATCTCGCCCAAATAAAGACGGATATCTATCTATCTACCATTAGTAGTTGCGTAAACACTTCCACTCAGAAAAAGAAGCACCCAAAAGAATTTATTACGACAAATTCTCATGACAAAAAAAGCTAAGGAAATCATTCCCTGAGTTGCGAACATGTCAGCTGTTTTTCTTGCGGTCAAGTTCTCTTCAAGTTTGGAAGACATAATTTCATTATTACGTTTAGATTTTAGCTAGGTAAAAATTGGCTTTCGGCATATTCATTGAAATAAACAAAAACTGATAAACGATTTGGCTAAAACTTATTTTTATTAAACTTTTTGCATGGGTGTAGGTACAAGGTGATTCTCAGAGAATGATAGTAAAAATAGCAAAACGTCACTTTACCGATCTAATTTTACTGAACGAAAATCAGATCCGGCCCCGGACATTTTAACGCGCCGGAGATGGATATATTCCGACGCAACTTTTTTTTCTAGAAAATATTTACAAAACTTTTTCACACTTTTAATTTATTAATTAATACTTTCATCAGTAGATAGAAATTTCAAGAATAAAAACGAAAATTTTTAATATATACTATTGATATTCTCAAGCTTTTCACTGATATCCGTTGCGAAGACACATTCATCTAACTAGAAATAATCTATGGATAGAACGTCGGGAAGCCGCACCCAAGGGTCTGGGCGCTCTTGATAGCCGCTCGGAGAGCAGGCAACTCGAGCCGATCCTGCTAATACAGACAAGTAATTTTTAGCACTATATTCTTAGACGGAGTTAAACGGCAATTTTTTACTTTTAGTTAAATCTACATGTTTTATGACGATGGTACGGAATTGAAATGCAATTAAAATCGTATACTCAAAAGAAGAGGAGCCTTAATATCATTGTTTATGTAAAATTAAAATCAATTATGTACACATTTTATAACTTCAAGGCAATTCTGTATGTCTCGCTTATTTTTTTCTACAGAGACTGCAAAATTGTGATTTCCTAGGCGCAAACAAGCAAGGAAACTAAAAGCGCGGGCTAAGATTGTACTTGAAAATTAGTTAGTTAGCTATAAGAATAGAAAGTGGATGCGGAACAAAAGGACAGCTGACATCATTAAGTAAAAATGCAGAAAAAATCATTACATTTTACTTCGCCAGACGTCTGGTAACTCCATGTACGGACCAGTAAAGTCTAATGGTAGATAAAGTGGTCACAAACATGTCGCTTTAAACTAGTCAAGTTTACACTGTGCATCAGTCGTAAAAATATTTATATATATATTTTAAGCTCTCTACTTACTTGTATGTTGTTGCTCCTTTTTCTCCGACATTTTTACTTGAAAAGAGAGAGAGCCTAGGGTAATTTTTCATATAATGTAAAAATGATGTAGGTATGGATAGATCACTGAACATGGAAAAAACACGTTTTCCTTTAAAAGCTGATTTACAAGTTCCATTATGCTCGTAACGCCGTACGAGTATAAAATTAAGATGAGAAAGTTACACGAGGTAAATATTATCTATTTCCTCCTCAATTATAGTGGAATGGAGAAAACGCGACAGAGGTAATTGGCTATAATTCTTTGTATTTTTTCTACCGCCATCCGAATAATCTGATTCGCAGCGTGTTTTAGTAATACGTTAAACAATTATTTATAGACTGTTTACTTAACCGCATTATGGTTACGAGAATTATTTGCAACATCAACTGGAATACATCCATGATATGATATTGATCATTCTATCTCCAAACCCATTTTCTGTTTAAAAAAATCCAAGAATTGTGCGAGACAAAAAAATGTGTTTTCTGTCAAGTTGTCTTAAAAGTCAAGAAAATAGTTTTTGCCGAATGGCCACTTTGTTGCGGCATTTACAGGCGTGATTATCGCAAGGGGCAAAAGTTTGAAAATTTTAATCTTGGCGCAATTCTTTAATTGAATTTTTCCTCGTGAAGCGTATTTTTAATAACAATTATCGATTAAGAAATTTAGAGGAAGGAAACATTCTGGGAAAAATCAGAGTGGCTATTGAGAACCAGGTCGGCTATTCAAAGTCCGATCACAACGCGCGCTATTAAACGGTTCCAAATTAATCCTTTTTACTCTTTATATTTATAAATTACGAAAGGTGCTTCTCTACAGCGTAGTTGATGATTTCCATAAGGTTCTGAGAAACACAAATTTTTGGAGTGACTATGAGGCGATGTTTTCTCGTTCATCTTATCATTGTTGTCGTACATATCGTTTTAATTAGCTGAAAACTCAAATATTTTTGGTCAAATAAACGCTTAAGTGTGATATTTCGTGTCAGTGGCACAATGTATACCTATCATCAGGCCATACGAGAGGGGCAAGAGTGCCATTTGGCCCGGGTCTCAAGCTCAAGGGGGCCTCAAATTTTGGCACTTGTTCAGAGACGGATTTATGCACAGGCGCATAAGGCGAAAAGAGGGC
Source organism: Tanypteryx hageni (assembly GCA_028673005.1). Taxonomy (NCBI): domain Eukaryota; kingdom Metazoa; phylum Arthropoda; class Insecta; order Odonata; family Petaluridae; genus Tanypteryx; species Tanypteryx hageni. Next base: position 23,031,479 of record CM054112.1, read on the forward strand.
CTCAACAAATGTCGATTTTAGCTTAAAATCTTATGTTCCTCTTCTTTTCCGAGAAGCTTACGTGACATCGTATGTAACTTAGATTTTTTATAAATAATTAATGAATTTTCCGAAACAAAAGCTAGAAAAGCATATCTTAAATATGAAGTTATTCAAATAATTTATTAGCTTATATATGTATTTATTTATCTTTTTATCCATCACTAATGAATGTTGAATAGGACGTGCCAAAAAGAAATATAAAATACGGTTTTCTTACTTTGTTCGTGTAGGACGTTAAAGTATTTATTACGTAACCCAGCTTCCCCAGTTTATGATAACAGATATAATCCTGCGTAACCCTTAATTAGATCTTCCTCTCCCTTTTTATGTAACGTACAGTACTTTTAATTTTGCATTCACTTTTTAAAAATTTCTCTTGAGGGCCATTTCAATAAGGTCTGCATTATATGATTGGTAGAAAGCACTGTAAGCAAAATATTTTTTCGGATTATACCTTTTCTGTAAGGGGTTAGAACAAGCATGTCAAACTCGAATATGCGTCCGAGCCACATTAAAGCGATGAAAGTTATTAAAGGGCCGCATTGCAGCAATGGATGTTATAGAAGGGCCGCAGTTGTTTAATATGAGACAGAGTTGGAACGATATACTTTAGCTAGAACGGTGTTTCCCAAACTTAAAACATTCGCGTACCCCTTTCTGGACCTCGGCCTTATCGGCGTACCCCCTCTCCCATTTATGTTAGAAGCAGTTAACTCGTGAGCGGTCGAACCACATTTTGATTAGGCTTTAGGTAATAACTAAAAAAAATCTAGGAGGTAAGCTAAAAAATGTACAGAAACTTATGAGCGTTTTCAGTATTTTCAGTTAAATGTAAAGTAATAATCATTAAAATGAAATTCATATACGTTACCGGAAATAATAAAGTTGTTCAATTAAAAAGGTGGAACTGTTTAATGCCAACCAACGCCGAGAATCCCAACTCATACATATATGAGGTGTGCAATGGAAAAAGACACTTAACTGTTTCGTCCGATAGGGCAGGGAACTCGGAACGAACCCTCAACCAAAATGATGTCAATGTATTTTGTTCAAAGAATGTTCTCAGGAAGTCAATTGAAGCGAGCTCCAAGAGCTGTTCTTTTTCTTAAGCAGAGAAGCTATTTGTAAATGCTTGGACATTGAAGAGGAAAGGACTTCTTATCCATTCAAAGCTGTCGTTCGGTTGAAGAAAGTACTTACAAAGACTTATCTTCAAGCTTTCCAAGTACTCCTTCGTAGTTTGCAACACATCAGCATCACGGTTTTCCCTTGACTTGACCACGAAGTATCCAATTCTCCACGACTAAGGTGTTTACCCCACAGCTCCAGTTTTGCGATCATCGCGCTCACTTTGTCTTCAACATGGAAAATGGATATCACCTTGTCTTGCAAGGATAGATTGAGACTGTTCAAATTGGTAAAGATATCTACAATGTATGCTAATGTGCATAGCCATTTCCAGTCGTTCATACGGTCTCGCAGGTTGGAGGTTTCATACAGAAAAACTTGAAAGTTCTTCTCGCAGCTCAAACGGGCAAGTGAGGACTTTTTCACACGAAAGACAGCATACTTCAGTTTCAAATAGGAGCTGCGTATGGTCACTGCCCATCTCTACACAGAACTGGGAAAAAGCCTGGCATTCAGTGGCCTGCCTTTCACAAAGATGACATTTTTAACGGCTTCGTTAATTACTTTCTTTAGATATCCCGGTTGGTGAGTGCTTCCCTGTGTATACAACAGTGAGTAGATTTTGCTTCCTGTGCATATATAGCTTTGAAAATACCATCCTCAGTTGTACGCGTTGGTAAAGGTTGACAGAAAAAATATCATTGTGAACTTCCCCATTCAGCTCGTATCTGACAAACAACAAGAGGTTAGCTAAATTCACAATATAGGTGGATTCATCGGCTTGCAGTGCATAGTAGCGACTCTGTTGTACTCGTAGCAATAATTGCTGCACTATGTTTTCGGCCATATCTGTTTGAAAGGGAAACACTATCAATCGCAATGCCCGCCACACTGCGCTTTGTTTTCTACAAGATTTGTATTTCCTTACGCCTATTTTGGAATAATTCTTCTGGTTTGTTATGGTATTCTTTATGTTTGTTGTCGAAATGGCGCTTGAGATTACATGGTTTCATACTACGCATTGGGCAACGCTTACATTGATCGATAGAGGAAGATCCGCTCTTTCGTTTGATGTATATATTGACCGCAATAATATAGATAATGCCAGTGCTTTGAACAAGCCAAAATTTATAATAAATTAATTTGTTTAATTTTCTTTATATCCGAGTTCATCTGACAGCAGATGGAACTCTGGAACAATTTTTAGTAATTTATTTTCTGCCGCGTACCCCTTGAAATCCTTTCGCGTACCACACTTTGGGAAACACTGAGCTAGAAGATTGTTCGCCTGTTTTGCAATTAAAAACCATAATTTAGAAAATGCGTTCTATTGTAATTTAATAACAATGAAAAAATATCGTATACTTTTTGATAAAATAAAGCATTTATTTGAAATCACACACTATTTACTTGAGACAAAAATTAGCTATAGAATAGCAGTAAGTCACAGAAAGGGTCGCAAGTTTGACATGCCCGGGTTAGAAGATTTAATGAAAGAATAACCATTCAGCGAACCCCGACCACCAAATTGGGTTACGTAATGCTTAATCGCTTCCTTATGGAAATTTATTTTTATTACGGTGATGGGCCTCAAAATCTGGAAGTGGCCCGAGCCTCTCTGAGTCTCTCGGAGGGCCTGCCTATCATATGTATCTTGTACGATAGATAGAAAAAATGTTTTATGAATAGGTGCAGTAATAGTGTAGAGAAAATTGCACGTCTCGTCGATCCTGGACTAATCCCTCTGCTGTAGTGTTTATTTGTAAAACTCAGAATAAGAAGCGCACAGATTAATCCATGAATTTAGGCGTTAATTGTGACCGCATTGCCGTTGTGTTCTTGATGTAGAGTAGTGTCACAATAGTTTCTATTTCGATTGGTGGATTACCATTCCAGCGTTATATGAATACATTTCCTTATCTCCTTTTCCTCCTTTTTGATAGGTCATATTTTTCGGTCGCTTATCTCCAACTGCCCAATGAAAATTTTCAGCCATCCAGGAATGCATCTGAAATCTTATCGTTTCCTTTTCTTGATAATGGAGAATTATCTGCTTTCAAGGTATTCGGCAGCTGTCCACACATTTAAAACAGCATTTTTACTATACTTCGTTTTTATAACTAGAACATAAATGACACTTAATGGACATTAAATGATTATATATATAATAACAAAGATGAGCACAGTCGAACATGTCAACAGCAGATAGGTGCGCTATTCTCCACTGGACTATGACCAGGTCATCTGTCATAGGAAGGAAGATAGCAATATATGCTTTATTAGGACGCAGTGCAATATAAAAACAATCTCTTGAATCTACGCTAATAAAATAGCCAACCCACCTTTCAAACTCAACTGTATATCTTCGTTGCTACAGAAATTTAACGACTTGTAGACTGTGATGTTTTGCTAAAAATTATCTTTCAAATTTAAATATTTATTTGTAAAATACTCATCTTGTTAAGTTACATGTATCTTATTTTTTGCTACTGCAATCATATATTAACATAATTAACTCGTCCCTTTTTCGCTGGGACAATCTTGGAACCTGTAGGCAGTCTCGATGTCCAGGTTGTCTAGACACAATTGCATCGGAATCATCCATTTAGCATTAAAATGATCACTTATACTTTTTCCGAATGAGAGATACTTGGAGATGGATCGGTGTGTCTTAGGTAGCGAGAACTGTTATTACGAAGACCACCACTAAAAATAGCGACATCAAAATAAGTGGCGACTTCATAATCACTGCATTACTGACTCTATGATTTTTACTACATAAGATAACATGTCAGTCTGGTAATGCCGGGCTAATTACTATAAAATATACAAGAGTTTAAGTACCTACAGTAGTTTTAATTTTTATATCCGCGTTTATGAAATAAAACTCGCTAATAAAGTTGCATAAACGCACTTATGTTTCCGCTGTGGGCCTCTGTGAAATCAATTAAATTAAAACTGAAAGTAAACAGTAATAGATATGAGACTAAAATTTACCTGGTGTCTTTAATCTATGATGCCATTCGTTACACCACCAAAGAAAGTTTTAGGTAAAATCGGTGGGCGTCAGGAGGGCCCCTTTTAGTAATATAGTACGATCATATGACAATCCAATAATCATTATATTATAAACCTAACATGTGTGAGAGTATGAATGTACTTTTTAAATTAAGAATTGAGTAAATTACTTTGTCATATAATTTTATAAATTATTACGTTTATAAAGGATTTTAAGTTTACAATTCTAACTAAACCACAATAAATAAATCGCTCGCTTAAAATCCTATTACTCGTATTAGGAACATTTACGTCGTAGAAGAAAAAAAAAATTACCTTGCTAGTATTCACCATGGATGAGACTGTGTTATTTTGGAAAAGGAACCATCCATAACTTATGCACATCTACACACATCTTCCCAAATGTCATGTTCCTTCTCAATTCTAACCATTGATAAAATGGAACTTCTAGGATTTTAATGAAGAGGCAATGTTCTTCTTATAGGTAATTATCAAATATTAATTACTGCAAAATTGTGACACATTCAAATTTCTAGGAAACAATCTACCTTTTTGTAGTGTGTGTCAGGTTTGACTTCCAGCTGCAAACTAATAACTTCCCAAGCGCGAGAAAAAGAAATTTAAAAGGATAGACACAGCTTTGATTGTATAATTTTTGAATTTTAGGTTGATTAACCTTACCAGTTTTTAGGATTAATATTTATTTGTCACAAAATGTGATCTCTAAATAAAAAATCTGATGTGACCACCACATGACTTTCTCCATATCCTTAATATTTCTAAAAATTCCAAATAGGTTACATAATAATAAACATTTTAAGAACTTGTGAGAATATTTTACTTTGCAAAGAACAGAAATAAACTCAAACCATAGCCTTCTGATATTGGATATAGACACAAAGCTCCAACAATTAAGAAAAGAAAAAAGGGCATTACTAACAATAAGACGCAATTAAGCGTTAATTGTTAACAATAGTCGTCGGGAGTTGGCGTGGTTGTGGCAGCAAATATAAGATATCTCTTAAACAGTGCATTATATAGAAAAATATTTCAAACAGATGTTGTACAAAATTAAATTTTCTACAACTTTTATTCCAGTATATTTTGACATCAAATATTAAAGCAAATATTTCAAAATAACGGAATAGTGACAAGAGTAAACACCCACTTCTGGTGGACCGATTTTTATCAAAAACTAACCAGTTCTTTTGACTTTTATAAAAATGTTAAATATAAAATTTCGCGTTGACCTGTTTAATAGTTTTTAAGTTATATCACCCACAATAAAGCTATCACACACACACACACACAGACATCATCGAGAAAATGGTCAAAACGTGTTCAGGGGACATCAAAATGTGTATTTCCTTTGAAATGTCGAAGTCGATTTTTTTCATGAAAAAAAAACTTTCCCCTATACTACGTATATGGAGAAAGTAAAAATAGGCTACCTTTCTGCTAACAAGGATTCTTAACCTCGTATTTCTCATTTAATCAAGCATTCGCTGTTCGCAACACTTCCGAAGAACGTAACCCTAGCAAACAGTGAGGGTTTTCTGCGCTTCAATTAATTAAGTATTAATTAATTAATGTGTCGTAACAACCTTCTGTATAAAAACACAAACTTGTGTCTTGGTGATAGTGGTTCGAAATTCCGTTTATATATGAGAGGGTGTCGCATCATCAAAAATGCCAAGAATCACCTTCCGGAAATTTCCAAATAAATTATAATCATTCTCTTTTTTGCAATCGCGTTCTCTCTCAATCCAGCCATGGCTGAAGAAACATTATTTAATTTGTATGTAAGCATACCAATTTATTCTTCGCTTGATACACTTTTATTCCTAAAAATTATTTTAAGAAAAGCTATACGACTATATTGTCCGAAATAAACGAAAATCCGAAACCGCACGCGGTCTCGGTCCCGAGATCGCCTTATTTGAGACAGTCGCGCAGTAGTAATTAGATATAAAATGGCACAGTAATATAGTCATTCTATTTCTTTATGGAAGCAGTACGCTTAATTATTTATTTATTGATGAAGGATAACGTCGATCAAAACTCTAAAATGCTTTCACAAATATTTTATACATTCATTGCATACTTGCATCCTGATGTACTCTGATTATATTTTGACCTAAAAGTGTAATTTTTCTACGATGGATATTCGCATTCATATATACAAATTCCTGCAACATAGAATAGTTCAAGACGTATCTCCGTAGCTTCTCTATCCGTTTTATTTCTTCCCATCCTTTTTATCCAGTTTTACCTAATTTATCTTTTGTTCTTAAAATCAGTTTTGTTCTTATAGGGTTGACAAAAATAGTACTTCGTTGCTAACGTTTATTCATTTTTCATTCTCGCGATAATTTCTTTTGTGATTTATAGTCTTTCACATTTTTATTTCTTGTTTAGGCATCTCTTAATTCATTGTTACTACTAAAACCTCTTCAATTAGCTCCAAGTTTATTTCGACAGTTTTTATTGGTTTCTGAATATTCCATCATTCAGTTTCGGAATGATTGAATCTCGCTTATATTTCGTCTTATCTACGTCTGAATTTCTTATTTCCATTTCTCATTTTATTTTTGTTAGCTTTGTAATTTTATCTAATCTCACAAAGTTATGGTATGAATTTATGCCGTTTTATGATATTTATCTAACTTTTTATGCAGTATCTGAATCTAAGTATCACAAATAAGAAATCCAATTGAAATATATTTCTGTCTCCTCGGCAGATACAATTAAACCACCTTTTACCTATGCTCAGATTGTAATTAACGCAGAACTCCTAACTGAAAATATTTTCCACGTTTCTTTTACATTTTGCATGTTTACCAACAGCATTTCTTCTTGTCCTTCTCCAACTCTGATGCTCCTATTTCCCATTATTACACAATAAAAATGTGCACTCTTATTATGGGTAAATTTATATTAACGAATATGTTACTAAATTTTCCTGATTTATGGTCTTAAAACGCATCATCATAGTCAGGATTAGAGAGAAAGGTTAGGGAGAGTGAAAATGGGAAATCTTTCTCCATGTAACCTCTAAGATATTATGAAAGTTAATGACTACGAAGGAATATTTTTTTTCCATTTCCGAGGAGCATATGCCGTTCTTTGAATCGCTACTAAGCCTCTAGCGGGCTCGCTCTTCTTTGTTACACGACCATGCGCGCGGCGTACTTTGTCCACGGCGTAATTTTTACAAAATAACTCATGTGTTCGATGGTATTATTGGTTTATTTTTATCAAATGATGTTTTCTGTTTCACAACTACAACTTATAATGATAGTTCTTAATTTAAAAATTATATTCCAATTAAAAATATTGTTACAAACCTAACATTCAGTTATAAAGTTTCCATTGTTAATCTGAATTACTGTCTTCAGCATTACATGATTGACAAATATATGTTGCTTTGACGTGTTTCTTGCTAGAAAATTGATTGCAAGAATCACATTTAATGATTGTGTCCACATTTTTTCTTCTACCACATAGTACACATCGTCCACGCTTTTTTCTTTCCTGGTGCTGGCATATAGATTCCCTTTCCGCTGGTTCTCGATATTTTGAAAGGAGTACCTTTACATCTGACGGTAGAGAATTTATTTTCGCTCTTTCAGTGAGATAGGGTTTCATCAATGCCAATGACAACTCCTTCCAAACATTTCTTCTTGGTTGCCTCGGATTGTCAGCATTAGAAAAATAAAGTACGCATTTATCCCCGCTATATTCATTAGCGAGAAGTACGAGCTACAGAGTAAGTACTACACATTTGATATACTGTGTCTACTCCACCCTTAATCATGTTGTAGACCAATAAAATTGAGGGTTTAAGGGTATCGTCATCAATTTCTGTTTCATGATGCATTGTTGATAGTACTATTACTGCCATATTCTTTTTTGGCTCGTTAAACGCCGAGTAATCGAACGCCATACAGTCGGTGATCTACCGTAGGTCACTCTGCTAGCATTTCAAAGTAAAGCAAAAATTGAAACTGTTACTTAACAGATTTACATATAATCAAAAAATAACTTTCGTGCGGCGTACTCAATGCCAAAGATCACTCTTTTAATCACTCTGTCAGAGAGATGACGGTAGAGCAACACGTAGTAAACTGACACCTACATGTATACTAAGAATAAAGGCAAGATTAGCCTATTTCATCATAGAGATGTTTATTCTACCATAACCAATAAAATATTTGATTCCTCGAGCATTTCAAAGTATAATGGAAATTGAAACTATAACTTTACAGACATAAGTATAAACAAAAAGAATATAACTTACATGACAAACCATGCTGCGTACTCAGCATAAACAAAAATCACTTTCAATCGCTCGTATATTCAATCCACCGCGTCTGCTCGAAGGACGGAGGTAAAGCAAATAATGAGTCACACGACCAGGCGCGCGGCGTATTCAATACGCCACGGATGACCATTATCACTCCGAATATTAAGCTACTGCAGATCTTTGAGGTACGAAAACTTTCTCATTTGGAAGTAAAAATGACAATGAAGGAATACACCAAGTGTCTTAGATCCCAGACACAAAGCAGCGTTGCCAAATTGAAATTCGTAAAATTGACGTACTTTATGCACCAGCGCCCGCTTGAGGGTTAAAATGTCTCAAAATAAATTTATTTATAAAATTAATTATTAAACAGTCAATAAAAGCCTTAATCTGTTGGTTGGTTGGAACGCTATATGTGATTTCCCATAAGAGGGATCTTAAATATACCTCTTTCACACTTGGAGACTTATTTTCTTTTGCAAAATTAAATTAGAAGTAAATGTAGCACGATCTTTTGATAAGAACCATTTTAAAAGAAATTAAATGAAGATTCTTATTCTTATCGTCGAATTTTCTTATAAAATCGAATTCGCTCACATTAAGCTAAAATATTCGAAAATTTGTCAAAATTTTGAATTTTTATTGAAACGTTCCCTTGGCGATCAACAGCATTGTTGCTCATACAGAAAATCAACATCTCTGGTGAGTCCATAATAGCTAATTTTTTCGGAATGAACGTTAAAGATGTTGTTAACTTAGTTAAAAAATTGTATACTCTTATTGTCTTAATATTAATATAAAAATATATTAAAGTGAAAACCTGTTCATCTATCTTATCTAATGTTCATATAAGTGTCAGATTTAGCTCACTTCCTTCCAATATAATTGAACATATCAAGTTCCAATTTTCCCGATGAATTTCAACGGGCATTTGCACTAGTATTACATATAATATCATATAATGTATTTTTTAAACTTTTGGTGACCTGCAATTACAAGTCGAAAATAAACCTGATGGCGAGCCACAGTTTGATAAAAAGCGTGGCGGTGATAGACGCAGGAAAAATTAACCCTATATCAGAAGTGTCCGATTAGCATCCGCTGAGCGTTATAAAATGGCGGGGAATAATTTTCGGTCCAACTTATTAGCGCAACTAACTCCAAAATACAAAACCTAGTTCGCCATATGAATGTATTGAAATTATTAATAATGAAGACAGCAGCAGATACAAACAAATTGAGAAAATGTTATTAAAAATTCAGCTGCAAAAGAGGTATTCCAATGACCGTGATTCTAAAAACATAACGCCTTTGTTTCGTTGCAGAAATACTCATCCCCATTTTCAAACTGTATTTTAGCTATCAAAATTACCTTCTTATTGTTAGTCATTTAGGAATCCTTATATAATAATTCTCAAGTGTCCGTCTGTCTGTCCTGGTATTTTTGGAAATTTTGTAATGGAATTAGGAGCTGAAACTTTCACAATCGTTAAACCCCCATTAGGTGGTCTCTAGAAAAATCAAACATCCTGAAAAAAAATCCCGGATTCGACTACGGGACACAATTATATTTGCCCATAAGTTTACACGGGGTTTTCGATTTTTCAAGGTGGAAGGTTTATTTCCTTCATTCATTAAAATATAGACCGAATTTCTCCATTTTTCTTTTATTCGAAGACTAAAACTTTAATATATCTTATTCTTGCAATGTTTAGATGTTACATGGAGGAATTTGACAGAAACACGCATTTATTTTTGAAATTTTATGGCTTTTTCGTACTCTTTCCGGCGAACCTCATTGTTGCCTCCGATAAATCAGCGTCTATTAATCCTTCAAATAGACGAAAGAGTTTCATTATTCGCTTAGCGCAATGTTAACCTTAATAGATTGCAACGTTAACTATTAAAGAATATTATTAATCAGTAAACGTACGAAGAGGAAGAATAACGGAGCCAAAGAGTGGAAAATCAAGTTGTATATTGATACCAGAATGTAATAAACTTCACGTGCTGGAGAAATCAAATGATTGCCAGGAATTTATTAATTAATCAAACAATTACATTTAATATATATATATATATATATATATATATATATATATATATAAGTTTTTGCACACACACCTCAGAAGTTATATTTTAATCATACTAAAAAATCCCGTTGATGTTCAACCGGTAATTCCGCTCGTATTACTACTAATATCGTTGTATTACTAATAATATCGTTGAGCTTTGGAAAGTGTTTCGGTTATTTACTCGGAGAATTCAATTTACAAGCTTCTTATAGCGCTTCCGTGACAGCGGGACACTCATAGACCTTGAGTCTGGAGTACTGGCACTGCCGCCGGCCAAATGGAAGAGGTTGACGATTATTCAAGATCAAGCACTTAAAAAAATACTTATCTCAGATATCTGCAATAGCCACAAAAAGGTTATAATAAAAATGGCTTTTTACAACCTTGTAGTGCCCATTGGAGATACGTGATACAAGTATTTCTTAAGTGCTTGATCTTGAACTTTTTCAGCCATAAGTAAGACGAGCTTGTTGAATTAGGTTGACGATTAATAAGGCAAAAATGAAACAGGTGAAACAAGACCACTGAGTTTACTAGAAAATTGACAAGTTCTCTTATAACTGAAAGCAAATAAAAAATAAGCAGTTGAAAAAATAAGCACATATCTTAGGTGTTTCCAATTACCATAACAAGATTATGAATATTTTTTATTATCTATGGATATACCTAAGATAAGTAGGTACTTATTTCTTTCGACTTTTGATGCATTTTTGCAATGTTCAATGAGGTTGTACATTTTTGGGAGAATGTTTCTTAAACGGTGAAAAGTGGAGCGAAAGTAATATTTGGAGTGGGATGCGAGTTATTTTTAAAAATGAAACGAGTTTGATTTTCTCAACTGTCCTTGGCGTAACTTTGTGGAATTATTCCATAATAAAAATGACAAAACTGAATTAAAAGTGATGTCATTTATGAATTATTATGAATGAGAATATATTAATAAGATAAAATTTGAACTAATAAAATGAAAAAGCTAGGGAGAGGAAATAAGAGGCGAATAATAAAGCCACTTATGTGCGCTATGTAGCGACTTCTATTAATCCACTCGGCGTCTCCATTACTTTCTCACAAATAGCTCGAGATTCCTGAAGGAAGCAAAGGCTCGCATGTCTGAAGACCAGTGGTGAGCCACCTTTGCTGCATGGTGGGCCGCATCGGTGGTTACAAATCCTTCGGCGGGCCGCATTGGAAGTTGTCAATTCTTCGGCGGGCCAGGTTAGAGTTTAAAACGGGAGTTGTCTAAAGCATACTGAGGTGACGTAGAGGTTATTATGGTTAACAAATCAATATTAACCCCACGAAGTTGGCGCGAGTCAGTGAGACCCACTTGATTTTTTTCTTTGATTCAGACTATAGATTCCACACTCAGTATCTTTTTTCTACAATACTGTTCTACTTCAGTTAATCTGCCAACCTAAGCTGAACCGCTTTCTTAAGTAAAATTGATAGGAATATTTTTATCACTTCCGGTGGCTCAGATCCTGCACCAACAAACACATCACTGCATTGGAATATAAAAAATGTCGTTATTTTAGGTAATAACAGACCAATACTATCAAACTATTCACGTATATCTAATATTTTTTTGTGAAAATATATATATTCCGTTACTTCAAGATTTTTTTGGCTGCTTATGATTTGTAAAATCTCCTAACTACTATTTTTTTAACGTGAATATATTCAACGATAAAGACCAGGAAAGAATTTGAAATGCATCCACATGTCATAAAAATGTCCCAAAACCTGTGTGAAAGTTATTAAATTAATTTCTATACTATCGCATAAATAAATTAAATTTTAGATGCAAATAGGTCCTACAGATCCGGTGGCGTTCATGTATAGGGCTTCGCCGAGTTAAAACTTTTACTATCAAAATTTTCATATATGACCTTGTAGTATATTTTTTAGATTGCTTTTTCATCATAGCTTCGCAGACCGCACAAAAGTCCTTTGTGGAGCGCAGGTTGTACACCCCCCGTCTTAGACCGTCTCGACTACGACAGTGACATCGGGAGTGAGGCCGAGGCACTGTAGGAGTAGAGCATGGAATTGGAGAGAATCGACAGTTCCCTATTGAAGTTCAAAAGCATTGGCTTCCATCTCAGCAGCTGATCAGCGGCGAAAGATTGCACCCGCCGAGTGTTGCGAAGACGCGCGTCTTTGGAGGCTATTTCAAAAGGAGAGCGAGAGAGGGAGAGGAGATGAGAGACAGAGAGAGAGAGAGAGAGGTTCGCCCTTATCGTAGACGTTAGGAAGGAAGGAATGTTGCGTCTTCTATACGCTCCCTAATCTCTCTTCACTAACGCCCCCGCCCTCTCAATACTCCCTCCTTCTACGCTTCACCCATCTCCTTTCGCTTCCCACTCCAAAAAACAACGCAGCGATCTCAAGACGTACTCTCGGAGCGAAGTCAACGGAAAGTAGACTTACGTCTTAATATCGATGGGTCTCATAAATAATATATGACGAGTCTGCTTCCATTATATGCAAATGCGTGGTTTGATCCGAAAGCAACGGCTGGGGTCGTTTCCCGTCGCAATTCAGCCCTTTAAGATGGTGATATGTTTCCCTTTCTCTGTAGTCGCATTTTATACGGACGTTAATCATCGAGGAATATGAGAAACATAAATTGGCAGCTCGGCCGGAGACAAGGAGTCTCGACTTTTAAGAGTTGAGCAGGAGGCACTCGAGATATAATGGACAACTCGTGAAGATCTTTGAGAAACCTTCACCACTTTGGAGCGCATTGAAAGACAGGTAATTTGCGGAAAGATTGCAACTGGTGCGAAGGAAAGTCTTACAATGGTAACTGAAAGAGCGTCACACGAACTGCCCCAACAGTTGGAAGTTGAAATAAACTAACGATAGTTATTCCGTAACTTATGATCTTAGCAACCGAAAAACTTCATATTTTATCCGCGGGATCTTAAACGATGAGAACAGATGGTGCTTGTTTGAACTGACGACTATAAAACATTGAAAAACCTTAACCAACGCTTAGCGTAAAAACAAAGATGGGAATTTCGCATGCATCAAAATTCAAGCAACTCGAGTGATAATTTATTCAGCTGAACTTTCGATGAGCATTTTATCGGCTGTAGCATAAATTAATACAAAATTAAATATTGATTTTTATGTAAGAAGAATACCAGTTAAATAAAATTTATGTTTTCCGTTTGATGAGGGAAATCTGTAAATTACCCCAATGCTTCATAGGCTAAGCTTTTGTGCACTTTTTGGATTTTTAAACATAAAAGAATTTATAATTGTCAATTTATAAGTGATCCATCGGGAACATTTATTTTACAACTATAAAGAACTGCGGTTCAGTAATTTGTGGCATTCTCTGTTATTCTATACTAAGGAAAAATTAATGTTACCTGTCTGCCGCGTGCAGCGTCGATTGCAATTTGATTGTAATGATGGAAGAAGATAGAAAACGGAATAAATCATAAATTTATACAGGTAACATTTGATATTCACGAAATATAATAAAAAATCCCATTTTATTTTTTATATTCTTATAATGGAATTAATTGATAAAATCGCAATTAAATAGGTTTCCGTCTTTCCATTCTTTTATTCATTTCACGTTATTAAATACAATTTTTGTACTCTCTCTCTCCTCCTTTCTCTTTCCCCTCCTATTTCCAATTGAAAAGCATTGGAGATTGGCTTAGATTGGTGTTAGAATTTCTCATTTCCTGATGCTTTCACTTAAGATACTCCCACCGGATGACGAAACATTTTGCAGCCTTAAGAGCATCATACTACTGCCGGATTCATTTAGCAACCTTAATAGAATCACGTTTGCCGATGCAGCGTTGCTTGCAATTTTGATGTAGCGGTGAAAGGAAATAGGAAAAATTGTAATTAACATTATTTTTTACATTTATTTGATTAATGGATTAATCCATGCTGAACATAATATTGTCTTCTTACAGTGACGGGGTTCTTTTAGACCCACTTCAGATATATACAGCAAAGTTCTATACATTTAATCAGTTTTTCGACAGCTAACAGTATTTACTTCTCTCTTCTCCTGAACGCACACATCAGCCCATCTACTTTTATCTCTTCCTTCCTCATCTTTTGCCTGATGATGCAAAAATTCCACGATTTTCGCACTTTCTCGCAGGGAGGCGTTTGGCAATCGCAGGTTATTTCCGAATTTTCTACTGTAGATCACGAAGAAATCATAACGTGCAGTATTCCGCAAAAGTAAAGAATCATATTTGTGCTATGGTTCTAAATTAACTAAGCGTCATTCCATGATAAAATTTATGAATTTGTTGATGACAAAAAAATCGCAAATTCAAGCAAAAATCTTCAATCGCAGAAATGCCTCTCAGAAAACAATATTTCTTGTTTTGTTTCAGAGCTACAAACCGAACCGAACCGCAGTCATTTTGCAGAACCGCGAACCGAACGACCCCAAAATTTATAGGTGGTTTGCAGCTCAGTTTTGTTTGGAATAGTGCCAACAACAAAGCGAATTCGGCTTGGATGGCTGGAATAAGAAACTTGGCCTTGTGTTGAAACAAGATTTTTCAGATACACTCCAACATTGCTAATGGTTTCAACCTGAGCCTTGTTAATTGTAATTGCAAACGCAAGCCTTACAGGAAAACGGAACTTTTACCAAACAAAAATTTCTGCCTTAATTAAAGAAACGAATTTTTCAAAATATTTATTAACCAAGCTCATTCACACCCTGGTGGAAGAAGATTGGACAAGTAATTTTTTTCAACAGCTGCTCTGTGATTAAACAAAGCTGTCGATGCTAGATAAACGAACAAAAATTACCTGATAATTATAATTTAAGGAATAAAATTTACGAATCTCATTGTATATTTTAATATTAAATAGTCAATCGTGTTATAAAATAGCAATAAACTCTCCATCTTTCTTCTCGTCCCTTCATTTCACGCTATAAAATGCTGTTATTTTTATTTTCTCGCGCGCTATTTCTCCCCTCATATTTCCAATTTAAAAGAATTATGTTCTTTAAAAACATTATACCATTAAAAGGAATTGGACTAGTTATTGGTATTGGTATTGGAATTTACCATTGTTAAAATCATGAAAAATTCCCGTTGTTAGCTATAATACAACGGCTTTTTAAGCTGATTCGGGAAAGATTCGGATTCATTATTCGATAAATAAATATACTTAGTTATTTCAGCCGTACAACTATCCAAGTCTTTAGTTTGTATCTTAATTCTAATTTAAAAAACAATATTATTGATAGAAATGGTGAAGCAGTGCATTTCTTATGGGAAAATTACTTTTTTTGAAATATTAATTACTTTGTAACTATATCATATTTCATGATATTCAGATTTTTTCTGCTGCTATAAAGTTTATATCGACACACCTTTGGGTGCCTTTATTCAAGTACGATTTTGGGGGCTCCTTTTTTTCTACAAGGTGGCCGTCACATGCCCTGGGCTAGTGAGGAGGCGACGAGAGAATCAGCACTATATTCCGCATGAATTTTTTGATATTTTATTTCTGTGAGGAGGAATTTTCTTTAAATGCCTAGGGCATTTTTTCCCTACGGTCCTTTTTCCAACTTTTAATATTATGTGACTTGAAGTTACTGAAAGAGCTCTGTAAAATATTAAATTAACTAATGTGATTACCCGTAAAATAATTACGAGATTTTAATCATTTTTTGTTGTAGTACTTCTTTG
Source organism: Tanypteryx hageni (assembly GCA_028673005.1). Taxonomy (NCBI): domain Eukaryota; kingdom Metazoa; phylum Arthropoda; class Insecta; order Odonata; family Petaluridae; genus Tanypteryx; species Tanypteryx hageni. The sequence goes on from CM054112.1 coordinate 23,047,744, forward strand.
CTAAAACCTGTCATAATGAAAAACAGAGAGAATTTACTGACACGAAATATAGAGCTAATATGTAGAACACTATTGGTCTTACGGATCTTATTTTACTAACCTGAAAAATACTTGCTATCTAGACGATGAATGCACGAAGAAGTAGCAGAATGCTATTGACGCTTATTCGATGAAAGGGCAAGAAAATTTTAACCCTCTTCTAAATGTCTCAGAATGTCTCATTTCGAATCTTTCACTTCTTCAAAACGTCCGAAACTACATGTAGCTTACAATGTTCCTCTTTTTCAACTCGGGAACCGCAGGACGTATTTTGATGAAATTTAATATTGGGGGAGTTTTACTAAAATTGCCCGACCGATTCCAATTTTGATCAAAATTGGACAACAATTACGATCACTTTGCATAAAGAAACAGAGATTGTTTACAACGTACGCTGCAACTCGGGAACTGCAGGACGTATTTTGATGAAATTTGGAATTGGGCTGTTTTGCTAAAATTTGCTGATCTCAAAGAACGCATTTGGAAACTCTGGGTACTCTGTGTATACCTTTACATACTTGTTATCATAGTTTGGATTTAAAAAAAAAATATGAATTCGTGCGTTAAATTTCATCGATCCATTTTTTGCTGGCCGCATTAACTGCCATGGGTCCCATTTGGGGATCATAGTGTTTTGTGTTTATTTTGTGCTTAACTGCATTATATTGTCTGTCTGCCGGGATCCAATTACTCATTGGACATGTCAATTTACCGTGAAGTTTGTTTTTGCTACATTGTTGCACTAACCACAGCGCAAACAGGCATAGAATTTGTATGCGCGAGCTCTGTCTCCTTGGAAGTTTGACTAGATTCATGTGCAAATGTTTTGGTGAGTACAGCAGTTATTTTATTTATCCTGATATTATTTAAAAACATGGTCTGCAGTTTATGTAGGGCATGAAAGATAACCGATATTATTTATAAAGACAATTTATTTGGACAGAAGTTCTAATCCTTATTTGGGGATAATGGCAGGTACCATGTACAAAATGTGAAGGGGAACCATATTAGGTTTGGTTTCAAGCAGTGGAAGATGTGTTGCTCTAAACTGGATACTGCTTTCACATGGATATGTATGAAGGAAAGAACGAAGAGGGAGTTTCCCTAAGTGGTTTGGGAGCAGATGTCATAATGAAAATAACTTCTATGCTAGAAGATTCAACTGCACACGAACCGTATTTTGGCAATTTTTTCATTGGTTTTGAACTTTTGTCAAAATTAAAAGAAATGGATGTTAGAGCAATTGGTGCAGTCTGTTTCAACAGAATGAGTCATTGCCCACTGAAAAATTATGCCGAAATAAAAAGAGACCACGAGGAGAATTTTACTACAGGTATGATGCATGTAATGAAATATTTGCTGTGATTTGGAATGACAACAGCTTTGTAAAGGTTATGTCCATCCATATTGGTCTGCGACCCCTTGAAAAATTAAACAGGTGATGTATGAAAGAAAAGAAAGAACAGTGTGTCACCGCCCAATGTTATAGCACAGTACAATGAATACATGGGCGGGGTGGATAAATTAGGCCGGAGTGTCCAGAAATATCGAATTAGATTTAGGAGCAAAAAATGGTATTTTCCCGTTTACGAATTCCGTTAATGTGGCAGTTGTCAATGCTCGGACATTATATTCAGGAGCAAATGGGAATATTCCTCTTCTAACTTTTAGATGCACTACTGAATGATATTATCTAAAGATAATCTTTATTTCAGATCCAAAAATTATTGGTAGGCCATCATATCAAATTGCAGTTCGCATAAGTCGCATATCAGATTACGTTCGAACAGAAACTATTGGTCATTTATTAGAGAGAACTTGTGAAGGGAAACTACGTAAATGTACAGTATGTAAGAAAGCAATGCAGAAAGTGTAATATTGGGTTGCATGTAGAATGTTTTCAAAAATGGCAAAGGTATATCTTCTCTCATTGTGTTTCTACATTCGGCCAAAGTTCCATGAAATAATGTGAAGCATGCAAAATTGAATATAATGAAGAAATTTTTAATGTTTTAATTTTCGGGTAGATATTTAAAAACAGCATAAAAACACATTTTTTTAATTGTACTTTGCATCGGTGGGTATGCAAAATATTCACTGAATGTACCACGATACTCAATTGGTGATAAGAAAATAAGTTCAATTTATCTGGTAGTATATATTAATATTAACAATAAATATTTTTTCGTCATCCATAGCTTATTTTCAATCATACCAAGAAAAAAATGCTTGCAATTAATGGATTAATTGCTCTCGGAGGCCGTATCTGTCCAGCTGGCAGGAGGCGCCCATGTTTGATTTATAGGATTTGCGATTTTTAATATATTCGAATTCGATTCATTGCTGTAAATGATATGCGCTAATGAGTAACTTTCTGTTTCTATTTGAAAATGTAAGTCCAGATATTAAATTTCGTTTATTTTAATAACCATCTCTATCAAATCTCTGGCGATGGCAAAGTTAAACTGTATTTGAAACAATGCAAAGATTCCATTATCTGTCTATAATGAATTCCTAGAACCAGGAAATTAATTATAGCGATCAACGGTTGTTATTAAGAATCATGAAATCTTCTATAAATCTAGGAAGTAAGTGAGAATAGAATGCATCAATTGAGATTTTACCAAATAGTTGGATACACTCTTAAATGCCGCGTGTGTTCGAATAGTATCTAGTAGACACTATCTCATCATAAATTCAATTAAAAGCCATTATAATGATCTACTCCAATATATGTTATATTAATGATTACTTTTCCCCGGAGGATTTGCATTTCAGTAAATTTGCATAGCTTTCCACCGCTTTCATCTCATTTGTCAAAAAAAATATTCCATCAGAAACCTGTTAAAAAATAAAACTAAATCTAATTAAATCGGAAATTTTATTGGATACAACTTGAAAATGGTACCAAATATAAGAAATAAATAACTGAGGAGTAACTGTTGCAGAAATCATACTCGTAAGAATCCAATGGGTACCGGAACATCCTGATTGGCCTAATCCATGCAGTAAAGTTGATGTCGAGATGAATTTTACAGACGGTATTATTTGCTTGTCTACTTCATAAGAAAGGACTTGAACTATTTGTCAGAACTTTCGTTTGGAGATGAGAATGTGCTAAAATCCATTAAGTATATTTCCGGTTTGTGTGCAATCATACAATAAATAAATAATAATTGAATTTAGAATTTTGCTTGATAGGTAAAATTATCAAATATTTCTGCAGAGAGAGATTTTCGAGCCAGCGTTTCAATAAAGAATATAAACCATCATTGGGGAATAAAATGCTAAACGAGGGAGCTTAAATAGTTTTTTTTTCTGTAATGAACTCGCGCAGAACCAATAATTTTGGAAATAAGAAGAGGAGTTTTTTAAATTCTGAAGCAATTTTTGCCAATAATCAAGGCTTTTATGCAAACGTGTTTAGTTGTAATAAATCACCAAAAGGAGCTGCAAAAATACTGAACGGAATTCGGAATTTGCTCAGAATGAATGCATTGTTTAAAACCAATTTTATTAGTAGCAAGCGACATAAGGTGTCAAAAAATTTGAATGCTTCCTATTCACTGATGTTTAAAAATTTTAAAAGGAGAAGATGTTTACAATTGCTATGGAGAGTGGAATTTTCAAATTATAGCATTCGCCTGCTTAATGCTCAGACTAGTGTCTTCACTAGGACGAAATTTTATGCGCCAAATTATTGATGAACTTATATATAACTTATTTGCACGCAATAGGGTCAATAACGTTATTACAAAATTAATATATTTTTTCTTTTGGGCCGAATCAATGACAGATACATTGAAACAAAGTTATAAGCAGGCTTGGCAGTTTTTTAAGTTGATTTTTCTTAAATATCTAGAACTAAAATGGACGTTTATTTTTTCCCAAATTTCGAGGACAAATATCGGCTTTATTTCAATACATTTTATTGTGATAGGTAGTTTTCGACGTTTGCTTTATAACTTAAAGATCGAGCACTGAAATCGACGTTTATCTAAATATGTTTTATCGAATTTATCTAGAAATTTTCATTAATCAAATACCTTCTAATTGTAGTTTACTAAAAGTGTATATACAAAAACAACACTTCTTGTATGTCGGATTGTTTATTCTTTTCTTAAATTTTGGTTTATGTGCTGTTGTTGATCTCAACCACCGATCTGGAACAGACAAATTCCCGGAATAAATCAGGAAGTATATTTTATTCGCTAAATCGTGTCACTTATTAACAAAATCGTGACCATTTAGTATGAAAATTAATTTGAGGTGAACATAATATACAATCAAAAGTATATGCGATTATTTTGAGGAAAAAAATCTTTCTTTTGAGTAACAAATGGCGATGTATGTAGAAAAATCACAGAATGCGAATACAGGAACGATGCTCCTTTGACAGTAATGCGGGATAAAATAAGCATGGGACACTCGGGGGATGGATTGTGGGTTCTACTCCCATGAATATTTATGACAGTATGCTTGCGAAAGTACTGTAGTGACATCTGGAGATTGGTACTACTTTTTCAGTTTGGAAAAAATTTTTCTCTTCGCACTTTGAAGGAGGTCGAGAGATATTGTCGCAGAGAAGATACAGAAGACGTATCTCGACTCTTCGACAAACGGAGTTCGGCGATAGATCATATCGTAAAAAAGACCCAAAAGAACGATCGAATCTGTTTGAGAGTAATAGTCCGATCGTATTGTTATTCTCCTCACCATTGTCTTTGTTTTCCGCGAAAGCACAGTATGCGTCCTTAAGACAGAAACATAAGGGAATTTTAAAAGTAAAGTATAGAGAATTGCAAATGAAAAGTGGCTGTCTGGTGTAATAAATGATGATTTTTCTTCCATTTTGGATGTTTTGTTCTAAAATACGTACATATATACAATAGAAACTAATACAAGATATTCCTAAAAAGAATAAAAAATTCAAATGAGACCTTTCAAATTGATTTTTTTAAACATATTATATTAAGGGATAAAATCACACCCAATCATCGATTGACAAAGAAAATTTAGGTAAAATAGCTCAGATTTAAGCAAAGGGTGAGCATAAAGCAATCGCAAACATTATTACACGAAGCAGGACTGTTGCAGTATACCTTCTAAAAGATCCGGAAACCTATGGATCAAAATAGCTCTTGAATACCATCAACCCTGACCATCGATGGTAATAGGCTTGAAGCTTCTAAAGCAGGGTTTCCCAAAAGTTTTTCTTAGCGTACCCCTATGAGCCTTATCAATCAAATGAAGTGTCCCCTTAAAATTTCTACAAGTTATATACGTCAAATTAGTGTTTTTTCACAATTAATATCCGTCCTCTTACTGGAAAAGGGAAAAAGGTTGAGAACAACCTCTGCCATACATAATAACATAATTAGACAAAAGGTATACAAGTGCCACGCACTTCCACTTTTCATGATATTTTTATGGCCCGGAGAGAAAATGACTTGAGATGTGAAAAATGGAATTCGGCGGTATTTTACGAAGAAAAATTTTCAACCTCAACGGACCTGATCGCTGGAAGTGTTATTGGCACGATCTGAGGCATGAAGAGCATTTTAGAGGAGGTCTGATCGTGTTTTGCGGTGCCTTTTCAATTCGGAGAAAGATAATTCTGGAAAATTTGGAGGGAAAACAAAACAGTTCGGCATAACCCTAGACCAGTGGCACCCAACCTTTTCTACGCATCGGTGGTTGCAAATTCTTCGGCGAGCCACATTGGAAGTTGCCAATTCTTCGGTGGGCAGGATAAGAGATTAAATCGGATTCTGATGTGCCATAGAAGTGGAAATCGAGTCTAGTAGTAGTAATTTATTTTTTAAGTGCATCGACGGCTATGGTCATTTTGCACTGTCATCAACTGGACATACACACAGAAGAGAGGGGGGAAATCCGGTGCCGGCATTAGCCTACTCTTTACGAAAAGCACCAAGGGAGCCTACTGCTAATCGTCTCTTCCCAAGGTCTCCTCAAACCGCACTAACAGGAGGCCGAGCGACCTCGGAAAAAATACTACTTGTGCAGGATTCGTGCCTGCTGCCTTTTCGAGTAGCAGACAGCGTCCTATCCACTGCACCAAAGACACCCACTGAGTCGTCAGCTGAGATTCAAGTATGGTTTAAGGAGTAAAACGCTGTAGTAGCCAGCAAGGATCCCTGATCTTGGATACTATTGAAAAATTTTGGTCAGTACTAAAGAATAAGTCAAGGCAAAAAAATTTCAGTCGTGTAATCCTTCAATCTTGAGATGAAATACCTAAAAAACATTGAAAATACTTGTAAGATCAATGCGAGATTTATAACAAAACGTTTTACAACATAAATGAGCATAAATAAATTTATAAAGCGTTAAGGACATTATTTTTTTGTTGGCGGCTTTTACTTTTTTCCACTCTCTCTCTCTCTCTCTCTGCTTTAGATTTCCCCATTTTCTGCAGAGATTAAAAAATATTGCTTGCAGCATTGTGGTAAATTTTAATTACATAACTAACTGTAATCGAGCAGAAATGTCTAATTAGATACGTCGCATTGGTGATTTTTATTCTTTTTGAGGGATGTCTTACACCTATTTTTCGCAGTGTATCTGAGGATGGCAAACCAAATTTAAAAATCACGATGGATAATTTGGTAGAAAATGCACTTGTGAAATGCGGCAATTATTGACGACAATTGATTTTTAAGATTTTTACGAATTCGATGTTTATCGACATATATCAATTTATATAAAATCCTACCGAGCCAAGTTATAAGACATTCCTTTATCTCCAGTCGATAGAGGTAAATATAAGGCGATGAGTTTACTGCGACGCATTAGTAATTCATTAAATAAATGAGATAGCAAAATTGCATATCTTATTCAGCAAGAATATCTTTGTGTACGAAAGATTGTCCTCTCCAAAGATAACAAAAAGAAATTTAAATCGCATTATCTGTAATGTCATAAAGGCTTGCGTGGATCAATCTAAGGGCTATATGATCTTGAGCTCAGGGCCCCATCAAATTCAAGTGGCCTCGGGTAGATCTAGTTCGAAGAGTAAACTATGCACGAAGGGCCCCTTTATTCAACAGCCCGCCACTGCGTAAAGACATAGAATCAGAGATGGAATTCTCATCAGATGAGCCAAACAGCTCTAAATGGCACGGTTCATACGCACCATTATCAGAAATGGTCCTTTTCGCTCCTTCCGCCGCCCTCTCAATTGAGGAAAAGGAAAGATCAGAACAAACGCTGAGGCAATTATCCAAGAGAAAAGGCGATCGCTTAATTATCCTTGGAGTCGATTTCAATCATGCAGCAATCAAATACGAATTCGGAATGCATTTGACGTCAAAGCTAAGGACCCACTTGAACAAATGACTAAATGCATTATCTTCGGGCAAATCCTTAGCAAATAAATTTCATTTTACCGCTGGTGCAATTGATTTATTTTAGGCGTTTTTGCTTCCATCGATTACGTCAATGTAATACTTTGTGGAAGTCTTAGGGTTATTATTTTTTCATTCAGTAAAAATAACGAAATCCTTCAAATAATACATGTTTTTAGGAAGAGAAATTGGGATAAGAAACATTCTGCCATACACGCATTCATAATCATTGATTCTAAATATTGCATTTAAGGTTAAGAAACCATAGTACAATAGCCGATATTAGGCAACCGCCTGAATATATTTCACTTCATGGAATGTTTTAGCAATGCAGTTAATTGAGTAGTGAACGGATAATAATGTCAGTGGAATAGTGCGATCCAGTTTCATCATACAAAATTATTTTTGTAATTGAACTCATCTCCGTCGAGAGAAATCATCGTCCAGGTAATTTGAATTTCGTCTTCTGCCTCTAACCTAGCAGACGAAAAATTTTTTCGTAGACTGATGTTATTATATTCTAATAGAATTGCCTCCTGAAGGTGAATGTGTGAAACCAACTGCCGACGATCGCTCTCGGTCATAGTTGGTCTTAAGAATAGATATCTGAATTTAAATGATGTGCCTAAATTTGTTTATGATAAATTCTTCACGTGCTTTTGATTACATGGTGGTTACGAGAATTTTCTGATACCTTTCGAGGCGTAAAGTGTATTTTACCGTAGTTCCCCGATTTCTGCACTGACAAACTGATGTTTTCATTATATCCATTATAATAAAATATAAATTACTTCTTAAAATTGTTTTTACGGAGATAAATTTGCGACGAGAGTCAAAAATTCTACTCTGCCAACTATCACTAAATGTGTTCATTTTCGTTCTTTTTCCAGATTAAAATAATCCATGATCGTGGAGGTGCTAGAAAGATGAAGCCTATATTTTATAGTATTATCAGAAAACAACAAGTATCTTAATTTGTACCCGAAAACTCTCAAGGTAGCTAGCTGATGTTTTTACAAAAACCGAAATAAATATCTCCACAACTTCCGATAAGTTTGGATATTGATGAGGATTTTGATGAATGTGAGTTACGTCTGCATTTGCAGTGATTAAATATAACTCTTATTATTTGGTCATTAACCATTGAGAAATGCGTTTTCTTCTTAACACAGATTTGTTTTGGATAAAGTAAACGAAGAACAGAAGAAACGATAGATTTATTGGAAAAAGCTAGCTTGAGTTTCTAAAAAAAGCTACGATTGTGAAAAAACAGCGTTGATTTTTTTAGCTGATTAATAGAAATTTTAGATAATAATATAGAAAATGTTTCTTTAAGTGCAAATATCAAGCCGTGTTACATTAAATATTACTTGGTTAACCAGACTGACAATTTCTGTCTCATGTTATTGGCCGATAAACGAAACACTATTGGTATGGTTCTTATATAAAACATAGGAAATAAAATAAATACTATTTTTAAATACATTTATTCTGTCATTTCCATCAGTAACATTAACCTCTTTCCAATAAAATTAACAGTATTTTAGTAGACTGTCGAATGGTTTTAAAAATTAATAGTTGGAATTAATATTCAACGCATCCCAAATTCTCTCTTTTTTAAGATATATTTGAAAAGGAATCGAAAGTAGAATTAGGGAATACAGAACGGTGCTTAACCGCTCACTCCATTGATAAAAACGGAAGTTGTTAATAAATGAAAATTATCAGAATATTTCTACTGTATCACAAAGATATGCACTCCATTCTCATTAGCCCTTAGTTTTGATAAGAGATTAGATGAATGCAGTAAACATTGAAGCGTGATTTTTACGCAATTAAGTGATTCCATTCCAGTTATGGGAAAAACCAGATAATACTACATATAGTTCATAGAGTTAAACAGAGCATGCCTGCCGACAGAAAATTTTTTGTGGTGATACAAAATGTTTCTACAAACTCATATTTAAAAAATATCCAATAATCATAATCATTCGATTATCGATGTAATATATGATATATATATATATATATATATATACTAAAAATCTGATGTGGCCACCACATGACATTCTCCATACCTGTAATATTTCTAAAAATTCCAAATAGGTTACATAATAATAAATATTTTAAGAAACTGCGAGAATATATATAGATATAGCCAGGAATCTCCAACAATTAAGAAAAAAGGAGCGTTACTAAGACGTAACTAAGCGTCAATTGTTAACAATATTCGTCGGTAGGTGGCGTGGTGGCGGCAGGTAAATAATTAAGTTTTAAAGATATAATGTTCAAACAAAGGTTGTAGAAAATTAAATTTACTGAAACTTTTATTCCAGTACATTTTACATATATCAAATATTTCAACAGATTGCCAGATTTTTACCGGAAACTAATCAGTTCTTGTGACTTTCATAAAATGTTAAATATAAAATTTCGCATTGAGCACCCAAAAAAAGCTGTCACACAGCACACACACACAGACATTATCGAGAAAATAATCATAACGTGTTCAGGAGAACTCAAAATGTGTATTTCCGTTGAAATCTGGAAATCAATTTTTTTCATGAAAACAATACTTTCCCCTATACTACTTATGGAGAAAGTAAAAATCTATGAAGGTTGTGAATATAACCTTTAAATATGTATTGCCAACTGTGTGATTAAAATCCATTTCTACTTATTAATGGTGCGATCTTGGTAGATTTATGCTTTATCATAGAGAGAGCGTTACAATGCCTGGAAAATGTTACGAGTACCAAGGCTTGCCTAGTAAAATGGCACTGTAATAAGTCGGAACTTTGAAAAATATTTATTGGTAATCTAAAATTTATAGGCTACAGAGATCAAATAAACAAACTACTAGATCTAGAAAATCCGACCGAACGCTGAATATATTAATTTACAAGAGAGTGTCCGAACTCGTCTTACGGCTTAAAACAAATTAAAGAATGAACACTTAAATATCAGCAATTGAACACGTCCATTTATATCAAGTGGCTATTGGAGGTTCCTAACATAGGTCTCAATTTTTCATTTTTTTATCGTACTAAAGTGCTTATCCATGAATTTTGGGAGCTATTGTTTTGACCCTGCTTATAAACTTCAACTGTCCCCATTTAGACCGTATTCTCTGTTTCTTTTGAACAGATACAATTAGAATGACAGTTAATAGAAACTCAGATACTGTTTTTACTTTCTCCATACGTAGTGTAGGGGAAAGTGTTGTTTTCATGAAAAAAATCGTCTTCGAGATTTCAACCGAAATACACGTTTTGAGGTCCCCTGAACACGTTTTGACCATTTTATCGATGATGTCTGTGTGTGAGATAGCTTTTTTGTGGGTGCTCTAACTCAAAAATTATTATTAAGGCCAACGCGAAATTTTATATTTAACATTTTTATGAAAGTCACAATAATTAATTAGTTTTTGGTAAAAATCGGTCAACCGGAAGTGGGTGTTTACTCTTGTCACAGCCGTTATTTTGAGATATTTTCTTTTATATTTGATATATTTAAAAACAATTTGGAATAAAGATTTTAGAAAATTTAATTTTCTACAACCTTTGTTTGAAACATATTTTCATCTAATGCATTGTAAAAGAGATATCTTATATTGTTAGCTGCCACCACCACGCCGCCTACCGACGATTATTGTCAACAATTGACGCTTAGTTACGTCTTAGTAACGCTCCTTTTTTATTAATTGTTGGAGATTCCTGGCTATATCCAATATCAGAAGGCTATGGCTTGAGTTTATTTCTGTTCTTTGTAAAGTCTAAAATTTTCTCGTAGTTTCTTAAAATATTTATTATCATGAAACCTATTTGGAATTTTTATAAATATTAAAGGTATGGAGAAATTCATGTGGTGGCCACATCAGATTTTTTTAGTATAGTTAGGGTATTTATGATGGTGCAAATGAAAAATGGAAAATAAAATGCCGTACTTCAGCATCCTCACCAATTCTACTGCTTCAGCTGGAAATGAATTATTTCAACCGTAATTTCTGTTACGAAATGTTCAATTTTGTTTGTCGACATCACAATGATACAGTCCAACCGCGAATCAAATTGGTTATTATATATTCGAGTCATACTTGCTATTTTTTTAAAGTACGTTATTAATCTGTTTCTGTGTCCGTAATAAACGCAATTTACTTGTTCGGTATCTTCCGTCATAAAATTGCTTCCCCCAGCGTTTTCCCCGGTCTTTTTCTCCCCGGTCATTTTCCCCGAATCGCATTTCTCCTATTCACCGTACGCCATTCCGTCCCTCCTGTTCCACTACTCTCTCCACCGACCCTATCTACTGCTCTCCACATCTCCTCCTATCTTCCTCCATATATCTATATACATACGACCGCGCGACCTTTTTCTTCCGTTCGATTACCATTCTCGGAATTCCTCCTGGGGCCATTATTTTATCATGTCCGTACCACTTAATCCTACTTACTCCACGTACCGTATGCCGCGTTTTACGGCCGTTCCCTCGGCAAAAAAACCAACGAACGAAATAAACATCTCAAGAAAGTTAACGGCGGCATAAAATATCCATCGCCTGATTTCTCCTACCCTCTTTTCTAGTGTGTATCGTCGCTCTAGGGCCGAACAGGCCATCGGACCGACCGCGTCTCCGCCTCACGTACCTATCCACGCCTCCCCCTTCTCTCCTCCTCTTGTCCCAACGAACCCTCCCATATCTTTAATTTTTTCTGCCGTCCCATTTTAGTGGGTCGCCGTCGCCTTGAGGTGCCGTTTTGCCTTTTTAAGTGGAGCGAACGAGCGAAAGAGCGAGGCGGATAGAGGGAGGCGGATAGGGGGAAGCGGAGGCTGATACGGATGAGTCCGCGTCTCCGCTACCGACGCAATTACCGCTCCCGCCGCTGCACCTTCGGCTGCTGGGAAACGATTGCGGCGGGGCGAGGGGAATCCGCGTCTCTTTATCGTTTCAATAATCTTCTAGAGATGATTTATCGTTCAATTCTCTCGTTTTTCTCCTTTTCCCCGCTCGAATGATTCCTTCGGTGTTGTTCATATCTTGCTTTTATATTTATTCTCGAGTCCTGGTGATTGATTTTCGTTAAGAGCCAAGCTTCTGTGCGCCGACAATGAGGCCGCGGCTCGCGTGAGTTCGCGACGTTCGTCTTTTGTGTTAGCGGATTTTTTTCTCGCTCGTTAAAATGGGTAAAGGGGATAGGCTAGGAAAAGGGCAATTGAGACGAGGTAATGATTCAAAATGTTTCGGAAGATTAGTGGATATTGGCAGTAATGAAACTGCTCGACCCAACGGTATTTACAATCTTACTTCACACCGCCGTCTTCGTGCATCATCGCTAGCTTTTTTATGGCGTGGAATAATCTTAATGGCATCAAATAACCTGTTGAGAGAAATATCATATTCTAAGAAATAGCAATTAGCTCTTAAAAAGGCAGGATTATAAGTTTCAATAGAACGCATTCAAAAAATTAATGGAAGCTATATTTCAGACCAACTAATACCTATCCAACGTTAATGGAATCTAAAACACTTTAGAACTGCGCAAACCTTGTAAGGTAAGAGTTAAAGGCTACGCTTGGATTTCATACTTTCGTCGGATTCCGTTTGATTAAAAGTTATACAATTTAGATCTGGAACTTGCAGGAAGTGTTTAGCAAATAAATCAATGCGCAACGAAAAAAAACTTTGTCTTATTCCTTCCGTTTTTACCCTGCTGTAACGGAGCAATTGCTGTCATAAGGTGATGGACTGAACTCAAAACGCGAATTGATCTAGACTGCGCAGTCAATATGTTACATTTACGTTGTATTGGAACTGTCTTCCTAATAGCTATAAAAAGTTTGCATAAAATAGGTACAGTAACAATGCAGCGGACCTCGGTTTTTTTTCAGTGGCAGTGTTATTAAAAATTAAAACAAATATCCGAATTCGGAATCAACCATCGGCGAAACAACTCTGACGGCCGCTGCTTTGCAATTGAAATGCGAATCTGGTTTTCTTCAACTTTTTTTTGCTATTGGAAAGACATAGTTTATCAATTTGATAACAATCACGAATATAGGTGAAGAATTCTCTTTTGAATCGACTTTCTGTTTTAAAAGGGACTTAATGCCTTTCTTGAATGAAAAACAATTTTGTTTTGAACATTTTTCGACCCTTAGCATATTAATAATAAGAGCAACCAATACATCTGGCACCTTCTTAGTATAAGTAAAAGTATTTTATCAAATGAACAGTATAATACACACCAGGATCTTGTGAATATAGAAATATTTCAAAAATCCAAGTATAAAAAAGAGATTCACTCAAGAATTATCAAGCTCGTCTTATGGCAGAAAAAATATTGTTGGAGAAGCACTTAAGTATCAAAACGTACTTACTTATCTCGGCTTTTTCCAATAGCCACAACAAAGTTGTGAAAAACCATGTAAACCACGATGAATCGCCGCTGTTAACGGCTGCATTGCAGCCGAAACGAGAATATGGTTTTTCACAGCATTGTTATGGCTGTTGCAGTTACCTGAAACAAGTACTAAATCTTTCAGTTTTGGAGTATGTCTTATTCTGGGATTTATAAAAAGAAAACAAAAACTAAACTGACAATGAATAATCCGGTCAGAATATTCTTTATACAAAAATTAAACTTAAAACTTCATACTGAAATAAATTAAAAGGCAAGTGATTATGGGCAGAAAAAAAGAGTCGAATGATAAATGGCACGATAAAATTAGAATTGTTGTTGACAATGGCTAAGAATTCATTCATTCATTCATGAATTATTTGGAGGTTTTTGGAAATAAAGGATTTTTGCCGTGTTTATTAGATATAAAAAAATTAATGAGGCAGATGTTGAGAGCGGAGAAATGACAGAGATTTCAGATTTCCGAGTAAAGATCGGATATAGCGAAATAAGTTGAAATGTTTCCCTCAGATTATTTGAAGAATAGGTGATCTTCTGGAAAATTGTGGAATCCGCAAAAAAATTTTAAAACCTAATGTATTCAATCAATCACGTTCCTGTTACGAGTTATAAGCTTAGTTAAATAAATACCTAATTCAGGTGCGAAAATGAGAGAGCATTGTCTAGAATGTTCCTCTTAAGAGTCTCATGCAGAGAGAAAGAAAGCTCGTTTCGCGGTTTCTCATTCATACACTCCTTATTCTCCATATATATATTTCCCCCTCTCTCGTCCTTCCTCCCCTTTTGCCGCATCTGTCAGCTCCTTCCTTTCTCTCCCTCGCTCACTCTTTCCTCTCCCGTTTCTCGCAGCACCTGACCCTTGCGACACACACAAACACTTTCATCTGAGACATCGCGGTGCGTGGAATCGAGAGTCACGGATATTATTAGAATTTCTTTCGTTCTCCTTGTCGGAGATGTACGGGCTCGGCTGGCGCAAAGGAGGAAATATTAGCGGGGATGTAGGATGGAGTAGAGGAAAAAGGAGGTAGAGCAGGAAAGGAGAGAGTTTAGAGGGGGCATAGAAAGGTTAAGAGGAGGAGGAGGAGGAGACGGAGGTAAACGCTGAGATTGAGAGAAGGAGAGGGATGTAAATGGGAGGAAGAGAGAAAAAGGGAGGAAGAGAGGGAGAGACAAATAGTGTTAAGAGGGAGGTGCAGAGTAAGTTAAAGAGAAGAAAGGAGGTACATTGAGGTTGAAGGAAAGGTGGACAGAATATTATAGGCTTGAAGAAAAAGAGGGAAAGATTACACGAAGAGAGAGATAGAGAGAGAAATGGGGAAAGGAGGGAAGAAAAGGGAGTGAGTGGAGGGAAGAAAAGAAGGCTAGGGAGGGAGGAAGAGGTGGAGGTCAGAGGCAAGGAACACATGCAAGAAAAAAAGAGTGGCGATTTGCGCCTTCTTGTCCTGCGCCAACATTTTTCTCCGGCCGCTCAACTTGAGAGCGAGAGAGAGAAAGAGAGCTTGGGAGGTCGCGAGTGAACATAGGCAAGCGATAAGTTGAGCGAAGACAAACTGCTTGTTCCTTCATTAAGAAGCGAGAACATGGCAGCGGTTTAACTTCATTTATCAATTTTTTTCTCCCGACAGCAGGGATTCGTTGCCCAAAGGTATCGCCGTGTTTTTCAACACGATTACCGCCGAGTAAACCGGACGGTTCGGTTTGCTATATGGGATATTCGCTCGCGTCTCGCGCCGCTGATTCTCGAGGGTAAGGTGAATTGTGTCAAAGAGAACCTATAACTGATTTTTCTTTTTCCAGCATCGTAGTATATTTTTGAGTTCTTGAAGAGGTATTTGAATTTCAGAGTCGCTTACGCAAATAATTGTTCAATTTTCTTATCTTTTAAGAGATTTATTTTCAAAATTTTAATGCGTTTCGAAAAAATATAACTTTTTCAGAGTTTAATGACACAATATACATGTATTTGAGACATGTCAGTTGTTTTTTTCGACTCGTTGCATTGATAAATTGCTGCAAAAGAATCTCAGAGGAATCTTTTACTCTTATTTATTGGATTGGAGCATAAGTTAACTTTAAATTAATAAGAGCACCTTCACAGAATATGTGTTGAAAAAGACACACAAGATACTTTCATTGCTATTTTAATGAGCCTAAAAATTAATGCATAAGTAATACTTTTAAATAAACTGGCAATTTCCTAAAAATTACAATTGGAAATTCCTTCCGATCTGCAAATAATGGGCTTAAAAACTTAAAATTTGAAGGCTGACAGACTACTCCAAATATTTATAATCCTAATATTTGGAGTATTTTGTCTTGTATACTAGAAATTTAAATACTTCTGCAAAGGTTATTTGATCTACGATATATATCAAAATTATTTCTATGGAAGATTAGGAAAGTTATTAGATTCAGTCGACATAAGCCACTTCACCGTGAAGGGTATTACTGAGTAAAAATGGAGAAAGTCCTTAATTAGAGTAAGAGCGTTATAATAGGCAATGGCGAATATAAAAAAGAACATTAAAATGGCCACGCCGAGTATATGGCAAAGTTCTGTTGAAATCGTAGCGACTCTTGTTGGGTTAATTGCCTTAACTCCTACAATCCTACTTGCGGAATGGGATTTATATTAGATGATTACGAAAGGAAAATTGACAAATTATATATTAGATGATAATTTGTCTACAACGATCTCTGTTAAAGTTTAAGAGAGTTCTTTATTTATACCTTAGATTGAGAATTAAGTATTAAGAAGAATTATGCTGCCAGTATATATCTTAGTACGAAGGCTTCCACGGCGTGCTGTTGATATGGTGGTGATTTCCGGGATTCTGCCGTGTTGATCCATTTCCTGGACAATATTTCGCCGACGTTCCAGTCGGCTTCTTCAGGTCCGAAGACCTGAAGATGCCGACTGGAACGTCGGCGAAATATTGTCCAGGAAATGGATCAACACGGCAGAATCCCGGAAATCACCACCATATCAGTATATATCTTCATACAGCTCTCAACAAATTTACGTTGACTACTACTATTTTAAATTTTAATGTTTAAGAAAATATTCATACTAGAGATTAATATAAAACACTATTAGGCAGTAGAGATACGTAATCAGATGTTTTTTTCAGCCTGAGATAGTTGAACTTTAGCATAGGTGACGTCCAATTGAGAAGTACACTACGGTGGTGCGTAGGAAGATGAGCTGGACATCTAATGGCGATTAGTTGCTGTAGCAACGATCAAATCAAAAAAAATTTAAATGCATAATAATGAAGTGGGATTTCTCGTATAAACTTTATATTTCAATATGAAATAGAAATAATCATTCCAATGATATAAAAGTAACTTTTCGTGAAACGTTTATAATAATTAATAAACTAGATGAATGATAAACTAAAGCTGCAACATTAATTTTTAACTTTTCAACAACTAGGAAATATTAAAAGAAGAAAAGGAATTTTTTAGTACTATGACTTCTAAAAGAAAGCTTGAGTAAGTACATAATTATTAAAATTGAAATGAAAAAAGACGTTTCATAAATCTACTATTCTTAAATTCTGTTTAATATGAGAGCTATACACTCGCACTAGGTTTATGTTCAGATCTAACAAGATTGGAAAGATGTACTCCATGTTGGAGTACACAGAGTTTCCAAATGTGTTTTTTGAGATTTAACAATGTTCTCAATATTTTTCGCTCAGATGAGAATTTAACGAGAAACAAGCGAGGTACGTTGTAAAATACAGGGTGTTTCATGACCGGTCTGCCATACTTCAGGAGGTGATTCGGAAGGTAAGTTCGAGTAAAAAGGTTAATACAACATTGCTCCTATTTCCTACCTTTGAGGAACTACGGAAGTTTTAAGATATGCAATGCTGCAATGGCAACACTGGTGATGGTTTTGAATTGCATTGTAATCGCCACTGATTCTCAGTTGTTTCTTGCCTCACTTGCTTCTGATCCATGCTCCGTGTTACAGTTACATTTGACACTGTTGCGATAAGTTCAAAATCATAGTTTCGTCTTGCATTTTATCACAAAATGAATCAACTTCACTACCAGTGAATACGCTGATATCCATTACATTTATGGATTCTGTAATGTTAACAGGGCGGCAGTTGAAGAATATTGCAGACGTTTTCCGAAGCGCCAAATTTAATCGGGATGGAATTAATAATACACGAAATTCCCACTTGTGGTCCACGGATAATCCTCACAAGATCGTTGAAAGCAATTTCCAATATCGAATCTCAGTTAATGTTTGGTGTGCTCTGATTGGAGATTTGTTGATTGAACCATTCTTTTTGGAGAAACATTTAAATATGCTAATTACCTTAACTTCCTGATGAACGAATTGCCACTTTTAACGGATGACGTGCCTCGGGAGACAAGGCGTAGGATGTTCTTTTAGCAGGAAGGGGCGCCTCCACATATTGGTCATCAAGTTACGGATTACTTGAATCAGTATTACGGGAATCGGTTATTGGTCGTGGTGGTCCAATACCTTGGCCACCAAGATCTCTGGACCTAACTCCACTTGATTTCTTTTTCTGGGGTCTTATGAAAGAGATGGTCTACAAGACCAAAGTACAGATGAGAGAGGAACTATTGCGTCGCATTATGGATGCCGCTGCGTACATACGAGACCGCCCTGAAATGACCCAACGGGCAGTAAACTCTAGTTTGGAATGAGCAAGACTGTGCATTGAAAATCGTGGCGGACATTTTGAAAAGTTAACATAAGGTGCATCTCGAAAGGTACCAATATATGTTTCTGATTAATACTCTGGTATATTATCTCCTGCGAGCACCTACAATCATCCATAGTTCCTTAATGGTTGGAAATAGCACAAATGTTGTATTAACTTTTTTTACTCTAACTTACCTCCCAAATCACCTTAAGTATGGCAGACCGGTCGTGAAACACCCTTACATGTAGGTCTTCATGTAAAGTAGTCCTAATTATTGTCCGATTGTAACCAAAATTGGAATCGGTTAATTAACTTTAACAAAACTCCCCAATACCAAATTTCATCACAATATGTCAAGCGGTTCCCGAGTTGAAAAAAGGAACATTGTAACCTACATGTAAAGTGGTCGTCATTTTTGTCCAATTTTAACCAAAATTGGAATCAAACGATCAATTTTAGTATAACTCCCCAATACCAAATTTCATCAAAATACGTCCAGCGGTTTCCGAGTTTTAACATGCGGACGAACGGACGTAAACGACCTCCCATATTTGCGCCCACATCGTGCAAAGAACGCATAAAAATATAAATAATAATAATTTATCTGATATATCCAGATCAATTACAAGATGAACGAAGTTAAAGTAGAATGCATTTTATTTATACCTAACAAATTTGGATATTCAGTTGAAATATTTAGTATAATTTGGTGATTGATAAAACAATATGTAAAATATTAAATTAAGTAATGGGAAAGTATTCAACTCAGCTAATGACTCACTGGACGTTAAAATGATAGATTTTATGGTTATATCTTCAATATAATATTTCTTATATGCGAATGACTCTTATAACATTCAATATGAGAAGTTGTCAGTATTACATTGTTTGAAAAATGTTAAACTACATTTTCAATTATTTTCAGTATATTTGTAGTAATTTCCGCAATGGCATACATGTATGTATTTTTACTAAAATGTTTGTCATATAGCGAGTTTATTTGTACATTTAATTAAAATATATTAAATATATTGAAGTTATAAAGCTTTAAGAAAAACAAGAGCTAATAAAACATTTTTAATGATATTTAAATGATATGAAAAATAAATGTTCAACAAACAGCCCGCCAGGCAGGCGTCATTTTAGCAAAGAATCTGCCCTGAAAACAATTCATCGAATGACGGAACTTCTGTAAATTCCTATAACTAATCATATTTTCGATACAAGATTGGATGTTTCTTAATTGAAAGGAAACAAATTTCCACCGTAAAATTAACTGTTCCTCGAAAGAGCAGTGGCGCATTTCTCCTTTGATTACGTGAATTAAAATGTCTTTTGCGGATGCGTAAAAGGGAAAGGGATTCATTCGCGACCTTTTAAATTCTCCAAAAAATGTTTATTTTTATCGTTAGACCAGGTTAGCTCCCAGTATTGTCATTTTATTACCCGTTTTAACCTGTTACATATCATATGCAGAGAGTGTTATCTAAAGCAGTGATGGCCAAACTTTTCTTGTGTAGTGCCACAATTTAAAAAATAACTCTGGCAATTACAAATGTATACCATTTGCATCTCCATTAGAATAATACATCAGGAATGGCGTGATATACACAGTAGCTGAGAATGTGGGGAATGTGTGAATTTTCTCTTATGAAAAGCGCGTCCAATTTTAATCCATTTACCGCAAAACGAGGGGAAAATAAATTAAAGAACATTTATATATGGACTGGAATATTCTCAGAGCATTAGAACTATTGAAATACATACGGCGAATGAATGAAAGTAATATTTTAATTTATTCGATCTTTTATTTACATTATAAAATCGTAATATTAACTAAAATACAAAAATGTTTTAAATCACGATATAAATAAAATAAAATTTCTTTGCAAAAATTTGAACTCCAATCAATCTCCGCTATGGCTTTATTGGACAAATCGTTGCATGTTAATAATTTAAAAAAATAGTTGCAACTCATAATTATGTAAAATAAGGATAATCATACTAGAAACATGAATCAAACCCCTCCCATTTTAAGACCTCGCGTGATTAGTGATGGTCTTTTTTGCAAGTTCCCGTTCTTAGATACTTTTTCGTCCCGAGTTTCACTCCAACCTTTTCTCCTCATTCTTTACATCTTTCTCAACACTTTCATACCATTTTTTTGCCGTCGGCCACCTGACCTGCAATCTTCATCTCATAAGCACGTCTTTCAGTTATCTCCGCCATTATTCTTGAAGACTCAAAAAAGTTGAGCTAATATTTTCTCCATTTACGTCCTGCCCCCAATTCACTCCCTTCCTATCTTATACGCATTTTCTATTTCCCTACGACTCCTCAAGCTTACAGTCCGCTCATATATAACCCTCCTATCTAAGTCCAATCGTCTCCACTTTACTGCCACTTACTTGGTGTATTGACATGAAATATGTCTCGCTCCAAGTTCTCTCGCATTATATTGGCACATCTCTCTGCTTCTGCTATCAAATGCCATCCACAATGACAAAAATTATTAGCCCCCTCTATCTTGTCCCTCTTATCTTTTTAATCCGATCCCTCATTCCGCAGGTACTTATATATAGGTATTATTTTTATGTCGCCTTCCATGGTATTACGATGTAATTAAAAGTAGGCTTTACTGGCCGAGTGAGGGGGAAATGGGAGGATTATTATTTAAAAAGTAAAGCATATTTTTTTTAACATGTCCTATTTTCCAGTCGTCTTGAATTTTCTCTCGTCTGTCGCCATTATTAGGAGAAATTTAGTTGCATAAAAATTACCTTACTTTTTTATTTCCTAGTTAGTTATCTTCTGTTAGTTGTGAGATTTTCTCACAGGAATAGGAAGAACTGCGGTAAAGAACGATATAGCTGCAAAATGACTTAAAATTAACATTTATAGCCATGCAACTTTAATAAAATTGAAAAGCTGCCGTTCAGAATGTAACAAAAACAAAAAGACCTTAATAATTTATATCCACAAAAGGTTTTTATCAAAAATACCTGAACGTGTTTCTTATTTGCAGTAACACCGTGAAATGAAGTCTTGATAGAATATTTTTATTGAAAAGTTATATTTATCAACTGAATTTTATTAATTTATAAATGTTATTTTCCATCCAAGGCAGCGTAAAAATTCAAAAGTTTCATAACATCATTAAAATAGATATATGTTTGGCTTATTGTAGCGGCGATGGCTTGAGGTATAGGTCCCCATATCGTCTCCAGCTAAAATTGAGAACTTATTCAACACAATTAGTTTGTGTATATATATATATATATATATATATATATATATATATATATATATATATATATATATATATATATATATATATATATCCAATGCTTGTGGAAGTGTTGCTTTTGCATCACATCAACAAGAAATAAAACGATTCGCATAACAGTTTAAATTGTGCTTGGTTTTTATGAAAATGAATCAGGAGCAAATGTAAAAAGTCAGCTTTGCTCCGTGACTAGCGTAGCAGTACAGCCACTAAGGCCACGGTCTCCGACGGAAAAACACCAGGGGCTATATATTTTAACTACACGCTAAGTTAAAATCAATTCAGGGCACCATTTTAATTCCTGCTTTGGACCACTACTCCTTCCAATGGTATTGGTTTGCTCTAATAAACGAAGTCATGTTTATAATTAATGTCGAAAGATTGATTATAAGGTTCACTATTATACTGAATTTCTCGAGAAAATGCGAACACCTGATATATATAGAAACATGAATAAAATCATAACAAATCAAGTGATTCTTAATAAAAGTATTTAAACAACCTGGGTCCTTATAATTTACAGATAGGTATATATGGTATATATGATTTCTCTGTTTATGCGGTTAAATAATATCACAATGCAAATTAAATGGTAAAAAGTTTTAATTATATTTCGTAAATACCATAGGTAAGTATATGACGGATTGAATACATTCAAGGATTAAATGGAGAAAGGTTATTTGTAACATTAGAGCAACACGAGCAGATTTTTAACCCTGCAGTGCTCGCATTGCGCCTACCAGGCTCATTGTTTCCTACTTGTTTTGTGCACACAAAGAGAGCTATTCTTGGAACTGGGAAGGCTGCCTCTACCTTCCCCCCACTCTATGAGTAACTCATTAAGACAATAACCATTTGAATTGTACCACTCATGCAGTCCAAGCGACAAGTTGTTTCCGCGACGCACAATTTGTGAGCCTCAGAGACTCGGCACGAGTAATCAAATTACATATATTTTGCACTAAATTTAGAGATGTGTGCTGGAAAACAACCAGATGGTCCATATTCTCTGAGTAATAGTCCTTCTGATGGTGTAAAGAGATTATGTTCTCCACTATATGGTACTGGTAGAAACATTACAATAGACAATTAGTTTGCTAGCTTTGATTTGGCAGATGATTTGTTGAAGCATAAAATTACAATTGTTGGGACCATCCAGAAAAACAAGAGAAAGATACCGCCCAGTTTTGTTCAGGTAAAAAACCATGCTGAAAAATCGAGTGACTTTGCTTTCATAGAGACTCCACTTTAGTGTCGTACATTCCCAAAAAAAAAAACAAGAAAGTTCTTCTCATCTCGACTGTACACCATGATAATAACATTTATGAAAACACAGGTGGAGAAAAAACCAGAAATAGTAACATTTTATAATTGTACCAAGTCAGGTGTCGATACATTGGACCAGCTATGCGCAACTTATGATGTTTCAAGAAATACCAGATATCCTATGGTAGTCCTTTTTAGTATGTTGAATATTGCTGGCATAAATTCCAAAAATTTTTGTATTGGAAACAGAAACCCTCAATTACAAGGGAGACGGTTTTATCTGAGACAGCTGTCAGTTCAACTGGTGGAGGATCACCAGAAGAGAAGATATCAAAACACTACCTAAACATGAAGTGGGAAAAATCAGCCGGCTTGGACCAGAGGAAGAAGAATGGCTCGAAGAAGCAAAGAACTGAAAATAGAGTAAATGCAGTGGATCAAGAAAGAGGTGTGAAATGTGTGGTACAAAAAAGAACAGGCTCACAAGATATAATTGTGAAAATTGTGGATAAAGGGTTTGCTTAGAACATGCACATTTCCTATGCAAAGAATGTTTTGAAAAATCTAGTTAGGCGACATTTCTTTATCCGAATAATTTTCCGATATTTTTTATAACAAAATACTTCTGTCTATTGTTCCAAAACTTGTAATGAACACTATAGTTCCAAATCACTTATAGTGAAAATTATGAAATTGTTATTTACTTACATTCTAATATATTTACTGTACTTCAATAATTATAATCTATTCACAAATTTTGTAAACTTATTTATGTTTACAACCACCTATTTCATTCAATAAACATTCTTACTAATATTGCAAGCCACATGAACAGAAATTTAACTGATATAAGAGAATTTTCGCGGGAAAACAAAAACTGAGCCTGACAGGCTCAGCGCGAGTAGACTCGTTTCTCTAAGGGGCGCGAGCACTGCAGGGTTAAGTGGCGTAGGCAACCTGAGAACAGTTGCAGAGTCTTTGGTGGTGTAAAGTTACAACTACTCCACCGACATTTAACAGATTCGCAAATATGCGGTACGCTCTAAGCGGGCAAAACGGTGTTTGATGTGCTCAAGAAGGACATCACACACGAAGTTGTGAAATACTTGCATTTCCGAGATCGCCGAGAAAATCTCTAAGAGTGTACGGATGAGACATTACCGGAGCTAGTATGGGCAGAATTCCGAAAGTTGAGGAGGTGGAAAATACACGACCGAGATCGCTGCGCGCCGCTAAGCGACGACGATCCGGAATTTTGGATGAAATCGCGTGAGTGGTTTGTAAACACGTGATACTACAAAGGATGTTTTTGTTATCAATAAGCAAAACATGAATGCTGACGCTGAGCTTTTTAAATTTTGCTTCGACATTGCACTTTATAGTAAGTTATTTTTATAGATTATGTCCGTGTAAATGTTAGAGGAATCCTGTATTTTGCTAAAAATTAAGTATGTTATTTTATTTTAAAAAATATGGGAAAATCTTGATCATATTTTCATGAAAATTATCATTTGAAAGAGATATTCTTAACGTTATCAATATAGAGTGAAGATATTCTATCTATTTTTATCATAAATTTCGTATTGGGCTTTGGTTGATGTTGCTTAATAACAAAATCTCCATTTAACTCGTACAATGCATTAAAAATAAAGTATTTACTATTATAAATCGCAGAACACTTTAATCGTGGAATTTTAAAACTTTCATTTCAATATTAAGCGCAAATAATAAAGAAAATTTCACGCCAAATCTTCCTTTTCTTTTCATTTATCGAAATAGTTTGTTTATAATTCTCAGCAGTTCAATAAATAACAACAGAATAAATTATCCGCAGCAAGTAGCGCCAAGTATTATATATCCGTCCATTGGTCCGCCGGAACGCTCTATAGAACATTTAAGAATACCTTTTTTCACTTGCAGGTATTTCTTTGCAAAATTAAATTAAAACTAATTGACCTACGATCTTAAGACGGGTACCATTTTAAAGAAAGTTAAACAGATTCTTATTCTTATTGCCGAATTTTGCCTTCGGTTCAAAATCACTCAAGTTATACGTTTAAATCACATTTATTGGAAAATTTTAAGCTTTTTAAGATATGTTGCCTTATGGACCGTGTCATTGTTAAACCTCGAGATTGTACTGTCGTCGTTACACTATATGCGCAAGGAAAGCGTGCTTTGAATGCTTCAGTACGAGAGAGAAGGCGCCCGAATTCTTACTTTCTCCATATGCGTAGTATAGGAGAAAGTATTGTTTTCATTAAAATTTTGAGTTTTCAACCGATATACACGTTTTGCGGTCCCCTGAACAAGCTTTCATCATTTTCTCGATGATGTCTGTGTGTGCATGTGTGTGAGATAGCTTTTTTGTGGGTGCTCTAACTCAAAAATCATTATTAAGGCCAATGCGACATTTTATATTAAACATTTTTATGAAAGTCACAATAATTAATTAGTTTTTGGTAAAAATCGGTCAACCGGAAGTGGGTGTTTACTCTTGTCACTTATCCGTTATTTTGTGATATTTACTTTTATATTCAATATATTTAAAAACACCTTGGAATAAAAGTTGTAGAAAATTAAATTTTCTACAATCTTTGTTTGAAACATTTTTCCATATAATGCATTGTTTAAGAGATATCTTATATTATTAGCTGCCACCACCACGCCACCTACCGATGACTATTGTTAACAACTGACGATTAGTTACGTCTTAGTAACTCGCAGTTTCTTAAAATATTTATTATTATGTAACCTATTTGGAAGTTTTAGAAATAATACAGGTATGGAGAAAGTCATGTGGTGGCCACATCAGATTTTTTACAATTAAGATCGTGTTAATAATTTTCTTTGACGTTCCCTTCAGATTGAAATTTTTGCTAACTACGTAACTATTTTCATAGTTATTTTCCTAGTTGAGTAAATAATTTACCGGAGTTATAAATTCGCATCGCATATATGAATCACGCAAAAACCCATTCTTTAACATGCAGAGCTTTTTTGTTTGCATTTTAAGAATGAAGAAGCATTTAACTTAGTTATGCGAAGAGAAGAATTTAAATCTCATTCGAAAATTCCAAAAATTAAGTTTTAATACATTTTTTTCAATTTTTCATGTATTTTATTTATATTGAGCCACTGTTGTTCCAATTGTTGAATTCTATTCTTGTCCCAATAATAAATGCACCAATTTAGTGCTTTAACACGGATCAGACTTTTATACATGGGCATAAATTATTTACTGAATCTATTAAATAATTAGAGGGAGGAAGGTAAAGAGAATGGGGAATGAGTAGAAATGGAGAAAGAGGAAGAGGACGTAGCATCTGTATATGATTAAAAGGAGCTGCAGTACAAAAATAACAATAATAAATTATAATTGATAAAAAATTTTATACTATCGAACCATGCGCCATTACCAAATGGTGGGAATTAGTAAAAATAAATATAGTTAACGTAATTTTTAATGGATTTATTAAAATGATAATACAGCAAATGTCTTGAACCGAATTTCTAATATGATTGAAAAAAAAAACATTTTATGATATTTATTTAAATTTCTTAAAATAAAGCAAATTTTCAGAAAAAAATTCTATATGTCGTTAAAAAATGCGATCTTAAAATATAGTTAAAACCCACTGCAGCTCTTGTATGAATTTAGTTCATAATAACTCACTACACATTTGTTCTTTGATGGTAAATTGAATTAATTTACATTTAATCCTGTTTTTACGCTATAATTCAATCATTAAGTTAAATTCTATACGTATTAAATAACTTATAATTTGCTCAAATATTTCAATTAATTTCTGCAAATTCTTTATGCATTATATCTTGTTATTTGGATTTTCCTCTTATTTTCAGGAAATATTTGGATAATCATTTTGCCTCTCTGATAATAATTATTTAAAGAATATAATTAAAACAAAGATAACTTAAAAAAATAGTGATTTGATTGTGCATGAAGGCAATCCAGATCATAGCGTATCTTACTGATTTTTCATATCGAAATCAAATATATTTGGAATAATTTTATGATAATCCCGTCTTATTTGGCGGGCAATTACGCTAGTAGTAACATAGCACAGAAACACCGGCATTCAGTTGCTCTCACAGGATTGGAGCTATGCGTTGCATTGAGAGGGAGCTAAAATAGTGTGCATCTAACCGTATAATGATTCCAATTTGTTATGCTATAAACATAGAGGAGTAAGTTCGTTTATTACTTTGTTTTCTGTAGAAGGCTAAATAGTGAAGCAAAAATTGGCCGTAGATAAAGTCAAAGACGTATTGCACGGTGTGAGTGATGATATTTATTTTTCAACACGCTTGGTGATCAACTGGTTCCTCATTTGCTGTTATTGGCGGTTTTTTACGTCTTCATGAAAACAAGATACTCTATCCTATTCATCGTATAATTAATTTAACATATCCCACTTCACCTTTTTACTAACCTCATTTCAAAATTCTATTTCTAAACCTGAAAGATCCTGTCTTGCCCATATCTTATCCTTGTCTCGCTGATCTCACAACCCAATCTTTTCTTTTCTTCTGGAACACTCGGTCTCCTTAGTTAATTTTCCTATGGCTCTCAAATTCATCAAACAGAATGTCACCAAAGAGAGCAGCCAAAGCCATCAGTCCCGTAGTTTATAAAGGCTCGCTAAAATTTATACTCAAAATAGTTGTGTAGAATGAAATAATTGTCATTAGATCCTTAAACAGTATTTGTTCAAAACTTCCTTAGAAATGCCTTGACATTTCTCTGTTCTTTATTAATGTTTTGTAATCGAAGCAAAAGCTAATTGTAATTTATACTTAAAGCGACCCACATTTCTCACCTGATGGTATTTAGGTTCAGTGATTAGGAAAGCTAACGGCCGGTCCGATTATCAAAAAATTTAAAGAATAACTCCACCTCGTACGATTTATCTTGCAAATCCAACGACGCTCTCGCTTCTCCAGCCCGTGCGAGTTGCGTAACATTATTTTCACTAGATACATGAATTACATCGCACAAAACATATCAACGTTTTCGCTTAACCTCATTTCTAACCACTATTGCTCTTTTTTTGCACGCAGACACCCTCTGCATAACGTCATCAAAACCTCGTCCTCTGCGTGAAACCTATTTTGCGACTCCCGTTCTGAGAAGCGATCCGAGGCGACGGAATTGGAAATGCTAGATGAACGAAGAGGAGGAGAGGAGGGAAGGAGGAATAGAGAAACTTGGCGGAGGATTTTTCACGGTGTGACCGTGTGAGGCTTCCTCCTCTCCGAACGCCTCCCTCCCCCCCACTCTCCTTCCTCTCATCGTCCATGTCATCCTTGCGCTGTCCATTGAGGGGACCGTGGGCGGACGAGAGGATCGTAGGTGGCGTATTGAAATAAAGAGAGAAAAAGAAGCGCTTTTTCCCTCTCTTATTATTTTCTTAATAATCTCATCCTTCCCATTCAACGGCTTCGAACACGCGATCGATCGATGGATCAAATAGACGACTGTTAAGGAATGAAAAATTCAGCACGAAAAACGAAACGCGTCATCAAATAAGATCTTTTTATTTTGCAACGGAACTAAAGGTTTCAATGAAATGGCATAAACGTTTTTTTAATAGTGTGTGCATGTGTGTGTTTATTTCGGGATTATACAGAGTTATTTGAAACGAAAGGCAAAGCGAGCAGCGTCAGCATGGGCTACTTTACCTTAATATTATTAATTTACAGTTCTTCTTTGTACTTTTAACCTACTTTCTTTGTATTTTCATGTAATAAACACGCTTTTTATTATCTCAAACGTTTTTCAACATATAAGTGCAAAATTATAGGATTTTGGATCGATCTCTCAGTGATTACTTCTTCTAACCCCAAATTTCTTGTAAACCGTGGGTTGAGTCAGGGACACAATCCCCGCAGTTGTTGAGGGTCAAAATGCATAACAGAGATAGGTACTAAAATATTTTCCACAGAAAAATGTATTAAAAACCTTATAAAAGGAATACCAAAAATTTTGACAAAGAACCGCCAAAATAATAAAATAGACCCAATTACATTTCTGTATTTTGGATAAATTATCGTTTTCTAGCGAATAATCCTATTTGTCCCTTCCTCACCATTATCGCCTCCAGCTATTGACTTAAATATTTTTAATCAATGATGCAGATCACCTATAGGAAGTCAACTGACCTCATGGCTTGACTCACGCTCATATCCAATTCTTTCAAACCAAAGAATATTTATAGATGAATGCGCAATAAGCAAGTAAATTGCTTACCGTAATGTAATTTGATTCATCTATCGTGAAAAATTTCTTTTTCAATGAAATTATCCCGATCTAAGACTTTATTTTATCGTGGCCAACAAAGGCGAGTTATTTATTTATTTTACCGTAATGCAGTAGATTTGTCTAAAATTTCCCAATTATATAAACTCAACCCTTCTTTGTTGCCACTGCGCATACAGCAAAGGGAGATACCGATAGGAAATTTCGAAATAAGACATTGGGATTGCGTTCAAAATTAGATGTAAGAAATGTGGGACATCTGATCCCTCCGTATTTCCTTTGGCATATTTTCATTTCCTATAGAAGGTAAGACAGATTTCTAAGTTTACACACGCAAAAAATATCTTCCTTGTGTTAATATGTTGTTATTGCCAAATAAGAACAAGAGCGTTTGCAGCTTTCACCGGAAGCTAATTACTAATTTATAGGTACATGGAATTCTTCAAAAGAGAAACCTTCTTTTACGACCTGAAAGCATAGAGCATTTGATCAAATAATTCAATGAAGGAAACTCTAAAGAGTTGCAATTATACTGTGCAGCAGTAAACAATAATTGGAAATAGATTTTTCTACCTGGAATTACTGATGTTTGCAGTTATAGAACATAGGTATATGAACTATTTTTATAATATTAATCAATAAATTACATATTAATTTTTCCGGCTTCGTTCAATGTCAATTATTTTTTAGACAAGAATGCCCTTTTAACTTGCTCAAATTCCAATATAAAGTTTAGTCATTTTCGTGAGCATATGGAATACGCAAATATATACATGCGATATTTTTATTGACACATGACTTTTACTAATTATTGTTGAAATATGCAATACATAAGGATAAAGACAACATATAATCGCTATCACGGAACAAGTGTACGTTGAAGTAGGTTGATTATAACAATATCAGACAAATAAAACCCATTCAGCTATTAACAAATGAGACGACTGTCATGATTTCGAAATGAGATTCATATAAGAACGTAAAATAGCGGTTATATAGTATACTCATTTATAAATATTGCTTTTAGCTTTGATGCAAAATAGCATAGACCAAAGGATCTCAAACTAAAATTCTATGAGGGCCAAACGGATAATTTCGAAGTACATATGTAGCAGTCTGCATGTAATAATAATAATACGAAGTACTTGGCTTAAACTTAAAAGTACGCTGCTCAAAACAGCATACATTTACTCAAATACAAAATATCATAAAATTTATAATATTAAGCATTAATATCACATTGTTAGCAACCTCGTATTAATGCCGCGTTTGCCTCACTCTCGCTGCCTTTTCCACCTACTTGAACTATAACAAAATTTATAAGAGGGCCATAGGTTTTGATCCGAAGATCCGCGTACTTGGGATCACTAGTCTAGGTCCAAAATTTCTAAAAACCCGCAAGTCAGATAAAATGCATCTTGTGTTGAATAACAAGTTAGCGATTTATGGTTTGGAAGAATGGAAATAACAGAGAGCGACCATTCACGTGAATACGTGAGAAGAGCATTTGGATAGTATTTTTATGAACCGTATTTTCATAATTTGCAAATCTATCACTGAAAATAAAATGCTAATCTTATCGCATTTTTTCTAACCCTGGTGCATTTTACTATAGTAGAGTAACATCGCGTTCCGACGCAATTTATTTCTTGTTGCAGATTAATGACCGCGAATTTATTATTCATTGGTGATTTTGATACTTTTCCGGCCATTAGAGGTTAAACATCTTTCCCGTTTTGAATTACTAATAAACTAAGTAGAAAAATCATGTAATTAACAACTGGTTAGATTAAAACACAATTGGCAGAGTTAATATAAATGATTTTGTTTTAACTGCAAATGTTTTCGGACGTGGAATCGAACTCTTATTACCAGTCACCGCGGACGGACAAATAAATACAACTTTTATAGACGCGGTTCGAGCCTGCGGCGCCGCTCGAGTGTGCATTTCAGAATAAATTAATTAAATAACATTCCCCGTGACGTCGATTAGATCCGTGTGCAAATTTGAAATTTCTTTCTCGATCGGAAGTATGTTTCGGGAGCGGCCGTTACAAACCCATGGGCGCTTTTGCTCATTTTGTTCGCGCATGCGCGGAGATCGGTAGCACTCCCAAAGTAGGTTGCTTTGGGGTGAGAAAGAGTGAGGCGAGAGGGAGTAATGGGAAAGGGGCAAAAACGAGTGGTGGAAAGAGGCGGCGAGAAAGAGATAAAGAGAAAGAGATAAAGAGAAAGAGAGGATTGGAGAGGGAGGAATGACGGGGAAAAGGGATGAGGGAGAGAGTGAAGGGAGAGAGGGCAGAGGAAGGGAGATATGCCAAGGAGGATGGAGATGCGGAGATGAGAGGGATGGAGTGAGAGGAGGGAAAAGGCTGGAGGCATCTGGTGTTAGGGGAGGGAGGAAGAAATGGAGGGGAGGAAAAATGTAAAAAATAAGTTGCACGTAGAGAGATAAAAAGGGGTGAAGTGAAGGAAAGAAAGGTGTGAGGAAGAAAAACGAAGAAGATGGAGGAAAAGAAGGTAAAAGTAGAAAAATTAAGAAAGGGAGAAAAAATAGGAGAAAATCGAGAAGAGGTGCGAAGTATGTAGGTGTAAAGATGACAGCAGGATAAACGAGAGAGGGAAGAAGGAAATGGAAAAAGAACAATAAAGAGGAAGGATAGGAGATAGAGAAAGTTGCAAAGGTGTAAGAGGATGCCGCCTGTAAGATATAATAGAGCTCGTCCGAGGTTAGAAGATAAAAAGAGAAGAACGAGGGAAGAAATAACACAAGTGGAATGGATAGGGAGGTTAGAAGGAGAAAAAGTTGGGGAAGAAGAGAGGGAGGAAGAAAAGAGGGGGAAAGAGAGGAAGAAAAGAGGGGAGAGAGAGGGAGGAAGGGTAGAGAGAGGGAGAAAGGGGAGAGAGAGGGAGGATGGGGAGAGAGAGGGAGGAAGGGGAGAGGATGGAAGAAGATGGTGTGGGGAGAGAGAGGTCCCGAGGAAGAGGAAAAAATAGCACCATCGGGTTCGAAGACCTCTCTCTCCGTTGAAAAGAGTGCGCAGTTTGCGAGAAAAAAAGCAGATGAAGGAAAAGGAGCGGAAGATAGAGGGAGAGACAAGAGAGTCCGTGTTGAGGAAGGATAAGGTTGCGAGGCGATGAGGGATAGAGAGAGAAAGAGAGAGAGAGAGAGGAAGAGAGAATGAGAAGGGAAAATCAAGACGTTATTGTTGTAGAAAGGTGCGAAATGCGCATATAACAATTGTCTGCCTGCTTGCATCTTTCTCTATGGGCTTCTGGGCCTTCAAAATAGTCATGTATTTCTGTTTTTATTTCGTTAGTTGAGGACGCATAATATCCTTAGATACCTCTACCTCTTTATGTAAATATTAATTTGATAAATTAATCTGGATAGTTGTTTTTTATATTCATCGGATCTTTATTGAAAATTACAATAAAAATATGTGATAGGAATTAGTTTATATGTGCAGAATTTCCCTAGTAACATGTGAAATATTTTTTTAAAATCGACAATTATGCAATCAATGCATACACGAGTGTTTTTTCTTCCTAGCCATGGTAGCGTTACCACACCTATTTTTGTCGCCCCGCCAAGAGAGAAAGAAGAAGAGAAAGAAGGCCAAAAGCTAAAAGTAAACAAGGATTTGTATTTGTTCGCCCAGGCGTCGTAAAATAGCCGCTGCAGCAAAAAACAATCAACAAAGAACATTTTTACTTGGCAACTGCTATAAAGCAAACTCGTTTGTTTTTAAGAATTAATCGTTATCGCGAGGATGCCAAAAAAAACATCCGAACGTCTATTCTTTCCACGCAAGAACTTTTCGGAACGTTAAAAAAATTTTCCGTGCCAACGGGGCCCATTCGGGTATCGATCCTGCGTTTCTTTCCTCCGCTTTCACGCGCGACATCTTTCGTCCATCGCCAGTTACCCTCTTATGTCGATAGAAAAAGTATATGAAACTATCGCCCAGCCGACGCGACGGACAGATCAAAACGGATATCGTCTCGTAATTCGCGTGGTCTCGATCCGAGAAATAAGAAACAGACTCTCGCGCGTACTTAGGAAGTGTCTGGGAGGAAATTCAGATTTCGTAGTCCCAATCGGTAAACGTTTTCATTCAGCATTCTCTCGCGGCGTACTCAGGCCGTCAAAAATACACGCGAAGACCTCTTCCACGCAGATCAGCCTCCGAGACTTTTTCTCAATAATGGCGTTGTGAGTCGTAAAAACCATGTTCGTCTCGTCGCGGAGCGATCGGTTTGTTTGCCCCTCTCTCCCGCCAGAGCCCGCCACTCTCCCCCTCGACGAAGAAAGAGATCGAATCCCGAGATATGCGCGGGAGAAGATGAAATGCGAACTGTTATAATCTCAACTGCTTTGCATTAGCGTTAAGAACGTTTCCTAAGAAGGTCGTAATCATTTCTCGGGCTTTCCTTGTGGTCGTTCTTTCCACTCTCTGACTATAAGCCGTTTATCTCGCGTTTCGTTTTTTCTTCGTCGATTTTTGCAATTCGTTCAATATCTATTCACCGTTAGATAATATTCCACGGAGGACGAGGCATGCCAAATCATGGCTTAAAAAAACCTTACGAAATTTACGTTAAAATTTTAATTTAACTGAAAGGGAGAGACAAAGATATTTATAAGCTTTGGAAACTTCCTTGTTTACTCGCAGCATTATTAGGATGAGTAACATCTCCATTACAACAAATTAATACGGAACATTAACCTTTTCTAAGTAAGTCAAAGAAAATAAATGTGCAATTTTCGAGCACATTACAGCTGAAGTCTCAATGGGAACAATATTATTTCCATAATTTTATCATTACTCAGGTTTATGCTATATTTTATTATTTTTCCTTTGGTCTTACACGTTATTTTATGTCCACTGAAGAGACTCACTTTCTATAACTCCATGACAGGGATAATCACGTGCTAAATAAAATGAAACGCAGACGACTTAGTTCCATTTCCTCAGAATGTTATGTGGAAGTATCACCAATCAATCTACAACTACTGTGTTTCATTTTATTTAACATACGGTTACTTTAATTTTGTTTCCTCTTACTAATTGCTCACAAGTAAAAACAATGGCATACGCAGACATACTTGTTCAAGGCAGTACTCTTAACCGCGAATTGGGAGATTGTCAAACTTGAACCGAGGTATTCAAATTAATTCGGTAGAATAATAGGCGATTGAGATGACCCCGATGGCCACCGCCTTCCAAGAAACAACGATTCGTGGATATTCATTGAACATGGCTGCTATGTAGCCAAAATGCGCACCTCGTTCTTCAAAGTCTTCTTTGTCTATCGGAGTTACTTTCGTCTTAAATTATTTTATATTTGAAACATATATCACTCCATCATTAGAAATAATTTTACAGCTCAAATGAGGACCACGAAAGATAACTAAAAGGCATTTAAATCAATACCTCAAACTTGCAAACTGAGCATCTTTGCTTCGCATGCATAAGTCAAAGGAGTCTGACAGTGGCGTCAACCTTCAACTCAACGACCCCAAGATGAGAGAGAGTTCTCGCTCATAAGAGCTAGACTTCCTACGAAGCTTGTAGGAAGGCAACGAGGAAAAAACATTGTCTACTATTGGATTAAATTGTTGTGAAAGAGGATCAAGAAAAAAGGAAGGCTGGAGGCGAAGTGTGTGTGTGTTTGTTTCACCAAAAAATACCTGGGATAATAGGATGAGAAGGGATAAGCAGTCGTAGATAGGAAGACAAAAATCACGTGGGCAGAAGGATAGGTGAAAGCAACATCAGCTATTCTCTAAAGGACTGCAGGCTAAAAAATTCGCCTCCAACGCCCCACCCACCCCTCACCCTTCAAGAATGGACTGAGGAACAGGAAGAAACAAGATTCCAATATTGAAAAACCACCACATAATATTTTACATGTTTATATTATACTATTTTTTGAGATTAATATATTGGGTGTATTGGAAGGTGGGTGTCTTTGAGCTGAATGTTAACTCGCCATAATGTTATATTTTTAAATAGTACGGAATATTAGCTTGGCACTAAAAGCGAATGAACTGCTAAAAGAATGAAGTATTTTTCTCACGCTGAACTCATTTAGAAGAGTGGAAAAAATCGCATAAATAAATAAAAATTTTTTGTAGATTCGCCGGTGCGAAATATAATTACCCAAAATCAGCGTTTTTTTTACGGATTCGAGCATCCGCATAAATTCACCTTAACAATTTTAGGTGGAGTTCAATAAAAATCTGATGTGGCCACCACATGACTTTCTATATACCTGTAATATTTCCAAAA
Organism: Tanypteryx hageni; assembly: GCA_028673005.1. Lineage (NCBI taxonomy): Eukaryota > Metazoa > Arthropoda > Insecta > Odonata > Petaluridae > Tanypteryx > Tanypteryx hageni. The sequence goes on from CM054112.1 coordinate 23,083,393, forward strand.
ATTCCAAATAGGTTACATAATAATAAACATTTTAAGAAATTGCGAGAAAATTTTAGACTTTGCAAAGAACAGAAATAAACTCAAACCATAGCCTTCTGATATTGGATATAAACACAAGGCTCCAACAATTAAGAAAAGAAAAAGGAGCGTTACTAATTGTAAGACGTAACTAAGCGTCAATTGTTAACAATAGTCGTCGGTAGGTGGCGTGGTGGTGGCAGCTAAAAATATAAGATATCTCTTAAAAAATGAATTATATGGGAAAATGCTTCAAACAAAGGTTGTATAAAATTAAATTTCCTACAACTTTTATTCCAGTACATTTTTACATTTATCAAATATTAAAGCAAATATTTCAAAGTAACAGATAAGTGACAAGAGTAAACACCCACTTACGGTTGACCGATTTTTACCAAAAACTAATCAGTTCTTGTGACTTTTATAAAAATGTTAAACAAAATTTCGCGTTGACCTGATTAATAGTTTTTGAGTTAGAGCACCCACAAAAAAGCTATCATATATACACACACAGACACCATCGAGAAAATGGTCAAAACATGTTCAGGGGACCAATACTTTCCCCTATACTACGTATATGAATAAAGTAAAATGAATGGTATTTTCTCAAATTTGGTTGTGGTGTTGTTTAATTCGATGCCGGAGGAAAGAAAACAAAGAAAAGGGACTTTTTAATCCATCGATGCCTGTATAAATAAATAAGTAATTGTCAAACGCGCAGTATCGTCGCGTCTCAAACAATTTCAATTACATCGATACCTGTTCATGAGAAAAGGAACACATACAGTTCGTCAAGGTTATTTAGGGAAAAAATCCATCCACAATTGAAAAATATTTATATTGAAATGCCTCTCAATGATTTTCAGCGATTATTTAAGTGCACATGATCATAATGTATGAGTATTTTATCGATAATGGATAATTAGACATGAAAAAAACTGAACTTTTGTCTATGAATTGCGACCAATGAGACTGAGTGCATCGTTTGCTTGTTACGCTATGTTGAACGAGCTCGCAGACAATTGGCACTGAAGTTATCTCAATTACAAATTGGATTTCAGCAACAAAGGGTGTCCATTAATTCATTTTTGTAATGCCGGACATGAATGACTTCTTCCCACTTATTTATTTGCCATATGTAAGGGAGTAAGTGGGGTATTTTTCCAATTATTGCGATTACTGTATATTCTCTGGATGTTTAATTCCAAAATATTGTATTAATTTTTTCAGAGAAACAGGTTTTTTATGTACCATAATCTTGTCAAGTAGTACGTTTGTTATAATCTCCGCAGTTGTGCAAAACGAGTCACGTCGCTGTTGTAAAGGAAGTAACTTAAAAGTCTGAAAGGATGGGAAAAATTATTCGATTCAGCCTTACGTCCACTGTAAACATCTCCTATGCAGTTTCGCGCCGACGGCATAACGCTTATTAATCCTGACAGTTACATCGGCAGCGTCATCTATCACGCAGTTAATCATATTAATGAGCCACAACAATTGATGTCATGGAAACCCGTTTTAGCACGAAAAACGTTTAAAAAATCGCAAACGATATGAAAACGCATTAAAAGCAAACATTACGGCGTTTCAATTGACGAATATTAGCGAACGAGGATTTCTTTTCTGATGCTAAATGATCGGGATGGAACTTACATTGCTGCGACACGAAAAACAGTCTAGTCGCGTCCTGTTGTATGTCATTCATCCGATTAAAAACTATACTACTTACCTAGTTAATGATATAGGTAAGTTATATTACCAGAAATAAATTCATTGACTCACATGCTTATTGCAACAACAACTTATCCATCCTCGGTAGCAATAAAGCGATAGCTAACAAATATTATAACTTCAAATAACGGAAACTCAAACTGAGGAGGATTGATTTTTGTATGAGATGCTCTTATTGTCTCCTCGACCGTGGCATGGTAATTAGAGATAGATATGTTGCTTCACTTGATACCAGCCAAAAGATGAGATGAATAAAATGCTTTTTTAACGTTATTTTTAATATACATCTTACGCATTCGGCGTGTCTGTCCGTCCGTCTGTGCGGGAAATTTCTCTAAAATTCTGCAACCTGAACAAGGCAAAATATCAGAAAAGGCTTATTTATATAAAAGCTAGAGAGTAATAATTCGGTGGGTCTAAAATTAGCTGCTGGCGCGTAATCGCTGCCTATATTAGAACTTTTTTACTCGAGAAGAATTCATCTTATAAAGAAAAGACGATTTTTGCAGGATAAAACTATGGTGCAATTTATAGGGCATTATTTTTAATATAAAAGTTTTTGTACATCATTTCTTTGTTGCTTTTTGCAGGACACGATAATTTTTATTTGCGAGAGTTTTTACAAAAAAAGAACGCCTTATGTAATTTGCTCTTCAGTTATTTCCACACTTGTTAAATCTGCAGTTGATCTTCTGGAATAAAACTGCCTGCTATGGCGGATAAAGATATTGTCATTTATAGTAGGATTGAGAGAGAAAGAGGGAGATATATAGCAACTGCGTTACTAGGCCGAGAGGCTAGCACTGGCGCAAGAGTTTCGCCTTCCTGGTTCGGCGCAATTTGCAAATTGCATTATGGGAAAGGCGGTAAAAAGCCATAAGAGGTCGAAGGCGAGGATGCGCGAGGAGAAGGTGCGAATTGGAGATGACGAGAAAGACAAAGGGAAGAAAGGCCGAGGAAGAAAGATATTGAAGGATTTTTCAGAGAGGGAGGAGGTTGGGTTGAGGGATGAGTGGGGGTTGAGGGAGTGAGGAAGTGAGGGAGAGCGAGAGAGGGAATAAGAGAGATTAGAAGGAATAGATAAGGGCAAAGAGGGGATTTGAGATGGTTGCAGGAAAATTTGCTCGCGGCACGCTGTGTTTTTTTGCCATCTCTTGAGAAGTGTGAAGTTTTAGTATAAACTAAGAGAGCATCTGAATCCCGTCTCTCTCTATATATGCGCAAACGCCTCTGTCATATCTGCATGGGGAGAGTGTCGTAGGAATTGTTTACCTCGCGTGTAAAGAGATGAGCCGGAAAAGGAGATGGTTTACAAGATTGAAATGCGATGCGAGCGCGCACCCACACTGGCACACGCACGCACAAGCATCCTAAGAGCTTTATTTTTCTTATCTCTCTCTCTCTCTCTCTACCAAGCAAATTCTGCTTCTTTGTGATTTTTTTGTTTGTTATCATTTCGTCGACAACTTTTTCAAGGGAGGGTACCGCGAGCATCTGTTTTTGGTTTGAGAGTTGGAAACATGCTGTGTTTCGCAACCCATTAAATGATTAGCCTGATTAAATCGGTTAGATTTATTACTCTTGAAGTGAATATTTCTAAACTAGTTCATAAAAACACTTCCTCTCAGCCAAAGTTTAATTAAGCTTTTTGCTACCTCCCGCATTTATCGCAACAACAGAGGTAACACGGAATCTTATTCCGCTCTTATATAATCGATAATGTACCACAAAAGTTCGATAAAACAGTTATTTTTCATTTGAAATGTTAATCCAACAAACGAGTTTCTGGGAAAATTTTTAGAATAAAAATATTAATCAGCTTCTCGGCCAAAAAAACAGCGAGGAATGCTAATGTAGAAAGAGGTGAAGAAAATGGAAGGCGGGGAAGGAAGGAGAAAGAGGCGGTCGGATAAAAAAAGAAGGTTGCGCGGCGGAATAATAAAGATAAAAAATGATCACTCCGGCATGGGTTCGAAAGTCGAGTGACGTCATCCGGAGAGAGGCAATAACCTTCCTCAACATTGCGCTTATTTATAACGCGAACTCCGCCTTCCCCTCATCTCCTGCCATCCTTCACTCTTGACACATCCTCACGAGTAATCCCAGGCCACGACAACCCCAAATAACCGCGGAAAACTCTTCCCCCGCAATTCCATCCCACCACCCTTCATCTAATTCCATCGTGGACTTCTTTATTTCTCCTTCTCTCTCTCTCCCTTCCTCCGCCTCTTTTCTTTATCTTCCAATCGCTCTTATTTTTTCTCTCTTTCTCTCACTCTCTCTCCGACTTCCAACCCACATACTCCATTAAAATGACTTCCACAGAAAATGGAGACTTGTTTATTGAATAGAAATAAATTTTTGATGATAAAATACGATTACGCCACTATTATTGCAGTTCAAGTATCGTAGAAAAATTATAAAGTATAACGAATGCAAACATAAAATAATGGCGTCGTTTACTATGAAGATGTCACCCATATCATGAAAAGAATATCAACGCTACAATGAAACCATCAAATAAAAATCTACTGTGATTGGTTTCTAGATCTCGGATTAAATGCTATATATGTCACGGTAAATGCGCATAGTCCGGTAAATGTGTACATTTACCACCAAGTTCGGTAAATGTAAGTATTACATACTTTTACCGATTGGATTGTGGAAATGTGCACATTTACCTAGAGACACTGGTAAATGTGGATAAACGTCGTAACACAGGCCACAACATGGCGGCGTCGCGAACATCTGTCGCAGTTTAGAAGTACGGTAAATGCGCGTTGTCCGGTAAATGTGTAAATTTCGTGGTAAAGTCTAAGTGTTTTTGGTTCCTCCTCACGTTCACTGTGTTCCTCCCTCGGGTTGAGACGCTTTCATTTTAATATACACTAGTGGAGCCGAACCCTCGATGATTTTTGTTATAAATTAACGTAATTATTAAAGTTAAGCATTTCTCATTCTTACCTATTTCCACATTTACCAAGGCACATCGGTAAAAGTGCACATTTACCGGGAAATGTACAGATAATACGTATTTCCGGAAACTTAAACTTACATTTACCGAGCTTGGTGGTAAATGTGCACATTTACCGGTAAATGTACACATTTCCCGATTACATACTTTTACCGTAACATATACATGGTGAAAGATTTGTGATTTAAGGACGGTGTTATCTTAAACATGTGAGGCTTATTGGACTAGAAATTTTACGTATAAAAATAGTAGATTAAGGAATTTTCTGAGTAAATGCGGAGCGCAAAATCTATTTGTCAAGCGGCAATAGGAACAAGAGGGGATTTTTTCGGAAATTCGCGTGATTGTAGTGTCTGGTTTCAAGATGGCAGATATCCCCGAAGTCGCCTAAACGACCTGAATATTTTCGATCTTCCTATCGGGATAAGATAAAACGGCAAAGAAGTTGCGAGAGCATCAAGAATCACGCCCCACGCATGCGTGCTCACGCAAATCGCCACAATCGAGAAAACCTTTCCTTCGCAAAAGTAAACGTCTTACAAAATCCTCGCAATTTTTTGGATAATAATATACAAATGTAATACATAAACGTACTTTTGAATTTATTGAACAAATTAATGAAAGCAGTGCTTGTTGAATGTAATATACGCATGAACATCTACGGTCAACCCCATTTACTCACGCAAATATTCACTCTCGAATTGCAAAAGATATCTTTGATATGATTTTTGATTGGAGAAGTTATAGTATATGCCGTCCTTTCAGCGAAGGCGAGGTCTCGAACAAAAAAGCGGCGCCGTTAGGCGGAATAAAATATCGAATCATCTTATTAAGTTCGTTGCCTCTTTCCCAATGCAATCAGTTTTAATGGGGGAAATGGGTCATATTGCTCCCATGTTAGACCCGCAATTGAAGGCGAGGCGTGCCGTTGAGCAATCTCACTCCCTCTTTTTCCTTTCTTTTTTTAAGCTTTCCCCTCTTCGAACTCTCCTCCTCCTATTCGCTATCGCCCATCCTTAATCTCCCTTCTTATTTTTTCCCTCCTCTCTCTCGCTTGTCACTACGCGAGGCGTTCTTCACTCGCAAAGACCGTCTATTCGTGGAGCTTTTTTTATTTCGCGATTATGCCGCGAGAGAGCGCTGAGAGTAGTTTCTTTTAGAACCATTCCTAAATTTAGCCTCGCTCATACGGCATTTGTAGAACATTCGATTAGTAATAGAAACGCAGAGATATATTTTCCGTCTTAGAGGCGATGGTAACATTAGAAGAATCGTTTAGAATGATAGTAGACGGTTCTTTCTCACGTTTTGAGGGCAATGACAATCACGGAGGCACTAGTGAAATTTGAGTTTTTGTAAAGCTCAGCGGAGTGCGCAAAGTTACATCTGTGATAATAACAATTGTTTGGCTATTAATGCTCTTATTAAATGAAGTTCTTCCCAAGAAAAATACAAGGTACTTATTTTAATATTATATATTTAGATCATACGATGGAATGCATTAATAACTTATGCTTCATTTCACTCGCAATGCTGTAATTTCAAATAAATGACTAGGAAGTCTTCTATAGTAAATCTCATTATATATATATATATATATATATATATATATATATATATATATATATATATATATATATATCATTACACAATGATTCAAACAAAAGTTTTTTTCTGTAAAACAAATTTTTCATATGCTAGGAATTCGAATTAAAATCTTAATTATAAAAAGTATTTTTGAAATAATTCGGAAAAGCATTCAAAATTCCCGAAGAGTGCCGGTTTATCTGTTAAGAATTTTTCTGCGGTGACAAGCAGTGAAGTATGATAAATTTTACGCGGAAGACTTTTTGAAATAAAACAAATTCCAGAGGCTTCACGCGATGTTCAGTTTAGGTATTTCTTTTAAATAATTCATTGAAGAGAACACATTTATATATTTAGATTTAAAAAACGAGTAATAAAACCCCTGCCACTAGTTGTAAAACTTTTTCCGTGTCATTTTTGAATTTTAATGTTTTTTCATTTAACTAGATATAATATTTCATATACTGTTTTCCTGCTTTGTGATAAGTCAAAGCATCAGTTAAAAAACGGATACGTGCAAGATACACTTTATCTTCTGGAAAATTGGCACATTTCAAAATTTCGAAATTCTTCCCGAATAAACAGCGGAACCTTTATTTAGTTTTGCAATAAGCGTAGCCATAACTCTTAACGCACGGTGTCCCCTTTACTCGCAAAGCGGATGCTTATAATTTTTATGTCACAAGGAATGTGAACGTAAATGTTCACCCACGGGAAATAAAAGGAAATAAGATGGCCGATGAGAGGAAAGGTAATTTGAATCCCTTTTTCATTGATAGACTTTATGGCGAGTAATAAAGTTTAAAAATACCCATACATGAATATTTGGGTAGATAGATATAAGGAAAACCGAAAGACAATAGCTAGTGAAGTTCATAGGACCAAAACAGGAGGAGTCTGGGGGAGAGCTTTATCCCCCTCTAGATTGAAATGAGCTGATGAAGGCGAATAATTTATTTCCAAATGAGTTTAAAATACTTCAAAAGATTTGCTTTGAGAAAAGGTATTTTCATGATAGTAATTTACGTAAAATTATCAATTCAGCAGCTAAAACTTCTCGAATACTCATGAGAAAGGCTACGATAATATATTAATAGTATTATTACAACATATAATTCTTAAATTTCCTCACTTGTTACATATTTTAAACGGAAGTATTTTTTGACGATGAACCTTTAAAACTCAACTTGGCTAAAAAGGCCCAATATACACAAAAATTCAAATCTATCGTTCAATTTAGTTGATTGTTGGACACGGATACCAAATCATGGCTGCGGGTGTTTACCAAGTGGCATCTTTATCGTGGATAGTCCTACCTCACTGCCTGGCGAAAGAGCTTTTGCAGCTTCCACGCACGGCGATGGAACTCCTCCGTATATCCAAAAACGACAAAAAACCAGTGATTGAAGATCATCCCGAACGGACCGAGCTCAATGAAGAGTCATTATCCCGATATCCAATCGACGGAATACAACCCCGTTACCTCAAGAATGACTCGATCTAGAAACCGTTCCGTTTCGTCGAAGTAATGTTTTCTGCGGCTGCGTTAGTTGATTTAGTTTTATGGCGAACGCTCCCCGAAGACGAGAAGCCGCAGTGAAGACGTCCGGAATTCGGATTCTCCCTTTACACGCGGTACACGAGATATTTCCAGTTATTCCGTTTTTCGACATGTGCAACATTTTGCTCTCGTCTAGCTCATCAAGAAGAAATATTGGCCGCGGAGTGTTGCTAGAGAGCTTTCGAGTTTCGCGTGGGCTGCACCCCTATCCTCTCCCTCTCTACTCTCCTCTTCTATCTCTCTCTCTTTCTCTCCCTCTCTCTCTCTCCCACAATCCTCTCATTCCCAAATCTCATTTCCCCTTCTGTCTCTTTTTCTACTTTTATCCACACTCCTCCTCCCTCTCACTACCTCTTTCCCTTTTCTCCGACTTTTCATCCTCTCCCTCTCTCTTTCTCCTCTTTCTCTCTCTTTCTCCCTCCCTCTCTACCTCCCTCTCTACCTCCCTCTCTCTCCTACCTCCCCCTCTACCTCCCTCTCTCTCCTACCTCCCCCTCTACCCCCCTCTCTCTCTCCTTTCCTCCCCCTCTCTCCCTCTTTCTCCATTCCATTCGCTTCCCCGGAGTGTAGTTACGCGTTGGCAAGGATCCTACTGGGAAGTCTCGGGGAGAGAAGGAATTCAGGCGAGGATGGGGAAGCGGTTTAGAGAGAAGAGGGGAATGGGTGAAGCAGACGAAAGACAGGCCAATGAGAAAGGGACACGACTCGGCTCTATTTCGACTCTCTAAAACTCACAAAACGAAAGCCCATTGAAGCGTAAAAATGTCGTCACAAGGAGGGCGGTGGATGTTGTACCTGAAAGATGGGTTTAGGGGGGAGGGTATGAGACTAGCACCCATGCCTACCTGTCCCCAATCGGACGGGTTCGAAGACTGGCAGAACGTGGCTCCATCTTTTTTTTTTTAGATGGCATCGATAATGGTAGGTATTAATAATAAACGGGCGTTTTTAAGCATCGTAACTATTAGACTGCGCTACCCAACGTTAGCTTTTACACCACGAGTTCGCATTTGCATTTTGAGAGAAGGTAGAGAGAGATAAATGAAATACGACCCGTTTATTGTAAGTACTTCGACTATTCGAGCTTCAACGCGCAATTTATTAGGCGCTTTAAAGTATTTTTTATTTTTAAAATTGCTGCAGGAAAATGAAACCCGTTTCTGCATGGTAGCATCCAGAAAAATGAGTTTCACATATGTATGCATTTTTTAATTACCTTCCCAGTAGCCATAAGTTAAAAACGCGAGTGCTTTCAATATGATGGAACTCGTATATATATATATATATATATATATATATATATATATATATATATATACTTGGTAAGTGTCCGCTGGGCTTCCCTCAACACCTTGTTGTCACCCTCATCACTACCTTTTCTTTTCCTTTAGTTAATATATATATATATATATATATATATATATATATATATATATATATATATATACTTGGTAAGTGTCCGCTGGGCTTCCCTCAACACCTTGTTGTCACCCTCATCACTACCTTTTCTTTTCCTTTAGTTAATATATATATATATATATATATATATATATATCTCCGGTATGAATGCGACTACTATAAAAATAAACAAAAGCGCGATGGCGAGGATGAACTGTTACGAGGCCGATGCATCCGTTTCAGTATTTGTGGCGCTACTCCTCCATTACCAGCAATCGACCACCTTTCGATCACTTCATTTATACGAGAGATCTTCCTTACCGTCTCTAATTCATCAACAACGAACCTCTCTCTCTCTCTCTACCCCTCTCGCTCTTTCTCCTACTTCTAGAAGCGACGTCAGGATTTTGCGAAGAATAAAAAAACGGTAGCGAAGTCCCATTGTAATCCTGCAGCCAACAAACCATGATGCGGATTTTCATGTTTTTCTCTCTCTCTCCTGCACCTCCCTCCCTTCCTTCCCCTCTCTCTCTCCCTTCCTTCCCCTCTCCCTCCCTTCCCTCCCTCCCTTCTCCTTCTCTGGGACGTTTTATTTTTAGGACTGCTCTCATATGCCGCGATTTTAATCTCTCTACCCATTCCCCTTTGGAAGCGGTGAATAATAATAATAATAATAATAATAACAAAAAAGGAAAGGAAGGGAAGAAGAAAACACAGTTTGCGAAGCTATCTCCTCATCTTTTCTTCAAACCTCATCTACTCTTAACCTCGGCAGAACAACGCAAAACTACATTCAAGGAATGAAGAATGGGAGTCAAGCGGCGAGATTGGATGGGAGGTAAAAAAGAGAGAGAGAGAGAGAGAGAGAGGTAGGGGGAGCTAGCTGAGAGAGAATAAAAGAAAGAGAGAGAGAAAAAAGGCACGTAGGTGGAAGCCCCTCAGACCCCTCTCTCTGGAACCCCGCGAACGAGTCACGACCTACGACAACTGAGATTTACGTCACGTCCATCGCTTCTTTCATTTCTCTCTCTCTCTTCCCTCTGTTCTTAAAAACTTCCTCCCTTTCCCTCTCTCCCTCTGCCTTATTTCCTCATCCGCCTCTTTCTTCCTCCCTCCTTGATAATCCTCTCATCCCCATACGTTCCTCGCGCACTGAAATATTACTTCGCCCACATTTCTTCCTCTGCCAAAGCTCTACCACCCCGACTTCCATTTCGTTTTTCGCCTTCCCTCTCTCGTATTCTGCGTGATTTATTCACTTCCTTTTGTTCCTGAGAAGTTCTTATTTAGTCGATTGCATTGCTGGTTTGGCATTTGAAGCATTTCTTATAACGTGATCGTTTTTGTCCATATTTTGCGCAAGTGTCTGTTCAGTTAATAATTCGCACCGCTTTTATCATCGTTCTTGATTTAACACAGTTATCTTATATCGCAGTTTTTTACCATAATAATTTTAGGTTTCCTTCCTCTCGTTCCTCAAAGACTTTTTCTCCATTGGAAAATGCCGTTCGATTGATTTAAAACAAGCAAAGAATTCTTGACATTAAATTTTCAGGGATCTGCATCCATTCGAATTTCAGTCTTATCACTGATGTGCTATGTAAATTGAGTCATGGAAGATATGGAGACCGTTACGAGGACAATCATTCTAAACCAGGGAACGGAAACCTATTTTACGTAAAGATGTTTCACGCGGACACTAATTAACGGAAAATGCGCAATATAACCCATTAAAGAATTAATGTTCACTTCCTTTTGAATTCACTTTGTGCTTCTAAATTTCTCGTATCATTTCTGGAGCTTATATTAAAATTAACACTTCGTGAACGCTACGGATGAATTAAATGATGGAACGCACGGGGGTTCACAAAATTGGGTCGCAGGAATACACGAATACTACTTTGCTGACTCCTGCTCTGGGTTGATAAATCAAAGAAGCCGATGAAAAATTCGACAAGTTTTATGAATAAAATGTTTTTAACCACAGGCTTATTTTTCGGTTTAAATTACATCACTTACCTAGAATTCGAGGAAATTGGTAAAATACTAATTCTGAAGCTTTTGCTGAAGGAAAATACGACTCTCGTTCATTACCTTACGCCTTCAGTAATTTTTCTGATTTTCATTAATTTGATATCTTCCTAATCGTCCTTTCCTCCCTCGCTTCCTCGCATCTGATCTACCTCTTTCTTTTAATCGCCATTCCGCTAGCTCCCCTCCACCTCATCCGCGTCCTCCGCATCCTTCCCACCTCTCTCTCTCTATCTATCTTTCCTTCCATCTGCAACGTCTCCTTCAAATGATTTAAATAGAGGAAACGGTCTTCCTTTTTCTCCCCTTCCCCGTCTCTTGCCCGCCGTCAAATCCACACCTGCAACCCTCAACACTTAAGGGGAAAAAGAGGAAAGGGGAATTGGTGGATCTCCCGCGGGCACGAGTTAATGCCATAAAGGCCTAAAATTTTTTTACCTCTCTCTCTCTCTATACTTTATTTCACTCACTCTCCCACGCATAATGGACGCCCTCCTTGTCTGCCCACCAACCCTTCTACCACCAACCCTCTCTCTTTTAAAACTACTTCTCATCTCTCTCCTTCTCCCTCCCTTTTTTCTCCGTCGGTTCTTCAACCCTTTAGCCTCCGCCTACTCGCACCTTCCCGCGCGCACACACATACATTGTCGCAAACACACACACGCATGGGAACGCTCTTCCCACCCCCGCCCCCTCCAACTCTCCTCTCCTTCCCCACACACACACACACACAAGTCATACGGCTCTCGGGAAAGACATCGCGTACTTCATCCACCCACCGTCTTTATGCACGTACCTTCATAACATGTTAGGAGTGGCCCTCTTACTCCCCCGCCCCGCCCCCTCCTCCACAGTGGGGGCCTTTCAGAGGCCCTGCAGGTCGCTCACTCCTTCATTCTCCTCCCCCTCCCCCTTGGGTGGTTGTGATTTCGTGATGGTGGGAAATGGGACTAACGAGGTTGGCGTTCTTCCTCGGATGCGGAAGAGTGCAAGCAGAATGCGATTTTTCAGGAGAGTCGCCATTAAAAGTCGCTGCGAGGAGGTTCTTTTTCTTTCTCTCTTCTACGCGGCGTCTCTCCTATTCCTCTCTTTCTCTTCGCCTTTTCTTTCTCTCTTTTCCTCCGCGGAACCATTTATTCTTGCGGCGGTCGCCTCGGTAACGAGGGCATTTATCAGACGGAAGCTTCATTCATCACGGCGGCCGCACTAAACTAATTAGAACCCGAAAGAATTTGATTCCTGCGTGTATTAGAACGGGAAGGCCAATCTGCCTCTCAGGCGGCCGCTTACAAATCTCTTCTCGCTTTCTTTTACTCGGCGAGATATATCATGTTTAAAAAAACAATGTTTTTCAGAGATTTTTATATAAAGGTCAAGTATGTGGCTTGGATAGAGTAAGATTAATCTCGACAGAGTTGGAATTACTCTTACGCGGCGTAAGCAACGGTGGAATAGTCTTTATGAACGACCTGAATGTGATGTTTAAAATATATAATTTAATTGTGTATATAAGGCATTTTGCCATAAATTTCGAGTTTGTCTCGTTACACTTTCTAGACTATCCGCCGAGAAAGGAAATATTAACTTGAGGCGAGAAAATAAACGTTTAAAAACGCCAAATATGGAGTTACAGGAATTAGTAATCAATAAATTGAAAAGTGCATGTAAATATTTTCGCCAATTGTCCATAAAGTAGATTTGACTCCTATTTGTCACATCTAAGTAATATTACCCCACAGGGCAACATTACTAGAAAATAGGGCTATTCTTTATTTAATATTGTGTATTATGTAAATATTTTCCATTTGTGCTAATAAATTAACTCAACAATTATATATTACAGCCACTCCTAATTTATTGAATCCTATTAAACAGTCATTGGATTTTTTTTAGGGCAAATATTGGCTTCACATTTCAACTTTACAATGACATATTCAATCAGAATTGAGATAATTTGTACTACATGGATCCGCCCCCCACAAAATTAAATTTTCTGGGGATACGCAGGTGATGCCAATATTTGTACCAGAAAAATCCACTGACTGAAAGTCATGAGAATGTGTGAGGGCGTTAATGCATCAGCTTTACATGCCAATAAATTTCTCATATCTCATTAAGTACATTATATATTACACCTATATTTGTTGTTTTCTTACAGAAGAAGTGAGGGTTCATTCAAGAAACCTCTGAATTCCTTTTCTACTATTGTAATTCCTAGTAATGAGGGGATATATACGGAGCTAATGGTCCACGAAGGACCAAATACCAGCACAGTAATTTTTTCAGATGTAAGTTAAATTTTCGAAACGCTTATTTTCACTTCAACAATTCATATTTTCAATTTAAAATCTTTATCTATGTACATCTGCACATCATGTGAACATTTCAATAAGGAAATTTATTCTATTATTGATTTTACTTTCAGTATACATCTCAGATGGTGCAAACTGCTCCTACGTTAGTGGTAGTAGCTGTTGTAAACCAAAAGTACATCAGTCCTAATGATGTTATGCAATCATGTATTTGACAGTAGCAGGAGGAAATAAATGAAGTAACCAGTTGGCAACCACCAGTAAGTTCGATCCTCGTTGACACAAACACACATACTCAAATTTTAAGAATGTGTTCATTATTTAGCAATTTAAAATGCTATTTCAGGAGGACTCCAACAATGATAGTTTCCTATCGATCAACAAAGAAACCAGCTAAGTTGCTAAAAACTCTAATGCCATTGTATTGGAAAATACCAGAATTAGCAGAACTGCGTCCTTTGGGCAAGAAGTCCAATGCCCATAATGGGAAGGAGGTAAAAAAACAATTGTTACCACAAAAGATGAAACATTTGACTGTTGAATGTTATGTAATTTTATAAATGAAACAAGTTACAATTTTATTAAAAACAAGGAAATGCACAAATAAAGTATACCATTAATGAATTTAAGTGTATATTTTTGCAATTTCAAATTAATTGTGTGTTTAAAATATTTATGATTACAATTTGTTCACAATACAGTTCTACACTGAATTAAAGCGCAGGGGTGAAAGCGATGAGTGCATCGCAGAATAGATGAAAAAATGTCGGCAGTGGATGCGGGAAAAATGCAAACATGCTGTGGTTAAAACCACAAACTTTCCTCATCCTTGAAATGTTGTTATTACATGTAATTTTTCAAGAAAATAATTATTTTGTTACTTATGATTGCAAAATTCAGTGCTTTATTGCTTCATATTCCGTAGAATTCTGTTTACGTTTGTTATACAGAATAATTCTATACAGAGTGGTGCAGTCTTCTGCAGTAGTTCCTTAAAATTTTTTTAAGAATGTCTACAGAATTTTCTAGCAGGGCGATGACAAAGTTTTTGAAGAGTAAAGTCCGTAGTATAAGTATACGTTTAATGCAGTAGATGTAATCTGGGGTGATTTAATGCAACATGTTTTTATGCCAAATCTAAAACTTGCATTATCTATCTTTCAATAAACCTAAATGTTATATGAAATGTGATAGGAATGAATAATGCTATTACAATGTTAGAATTTTATGAAAAATAATAAAAACTATAATTTTTCAATATATACTCCATATTCGGATTTAATATTTCCGCTTGAAATAAAGTTGTTACCTTATTCGTTATAAATTATAAGTTTTGCTAACGTGCTCTTAAATTTATTTCTTATAATAGTAGCTAAGAACCGTTACGTAAACTAAACGGAATGCTAACATGTCCAAATATATTTTTTTTATGAGTGCACTTTTGGTACTACGACTTCTCAACCTCCATTTAAATTTTTTAGGCGGAAAATAAACAAATGGTTTACTATGATACTAAATACAAAACTACAAAACGTATATCAAAAACAGAAGCGCGACTAATTCTAGAACACTAGAAGCTTGTTATGATATTGTATAACGACTGAAATAAGAGAAACATGACGCATGCTCAGTCACGCAGCAGATCAAGAAACGCATGCTTGTGAGCATAGAGCATTTCTCAATGTTTAATTTCGCTGATTAACATTGGACTCTTGAAATCCATGCATTATATTTAATTTGTATATCAATTTTACGATCTTCATACGCAATATAGGAAAAAGTATTGTTTTCATGAGAAAAATCGAATTTGAGATTTAAACGGGGATTTTAAGGTCCTCTGAGTACGTTTTTACTATTTTGTCGATGATTTTCAATCGTGTGATAGCAATTTTGTGCGCATTATAACTAAAAACTATCAATAAAATCAAAAAAACATTTTATAATGAAGAATCTAATTAAAAAATCGTGGTCTTATTAGATTTTGTTTAAAATTGGTCAACCATAAGTGAAAGTGGTTTACGCCTAAAATATTTTCGTTTTTGCGTAATTATCTCCGTAACTTGTCATGTGCATGATGTATTAGATTTTTTATAAGCTGTAATGCTATGGTAGTATACATAATATTTAGTTACATGCATAGCTGTTTCAGGAACGTTAGTAAATGCCGACAATGTTTCCATAAAAAAACACTTTTTCCCAAACAATTATTTAGCAGTGTTCATTTTTTAAGTCTCCCAATATCAGGAATGGGAGTCGCTTATACATGGAACGTCAGCAACAAAAGTTTAAGAAGCGCTGACCTATACCGATACATATCTATTAAGATTATACAATAGATTATACCATAGGAAATGGTTACTCCTTTTTGATAAAAAACTGGTAATTTTTTAAGGCATAAAAGCTGCACTATAAATTGAAGGGAAGGATAAGGTAGTTTCGTAATCAAACGGAGGAGTTTACATACCAATGGAATTTTCGTCGACATGTCGAAACTTAACTCTAGAGGAAGATTGGGAAATGCGCTGCGTACATACTAGCGGAGGCACGAACCCGAGACCTAGCGTTCAGAAATCAGACTCTCCCACTCCCTCTCTTGCCTTCCACGCCTTTTCCCTCCGTGGTGCAGCTTATTTATAAAACGAGTTTTACGTGCCAAATGGAAACATAAGGGTCCGGCGTGGTTTTTTTGGCGCGCCGCTCTAATTTTACTTTTGAAGTCCTGGATCACTTTTTAACCTCTTCATAAATGTTTCCTAAGAGAAGTACTTGCCAGAAAGAACTTAGTGAATCACATTTGAAAACTAACGACAACATTTTCGTGAACTCCGTGGGCGTAGAAAAAATCCGCGGAGAGAAGTCATGCATCGGACTGCAAACATTTTCCTGTAATATTATGGCCGTTTGATATCAATTTCTTAACAATAGAAAATGAAGGGAACTAGTAAAAATTGTATTGCCAACAAGTCTTGTAATTTTTGGCGCGTTCAAAGTTTTAAAACTTCCCCTTAACTCCACCTGATGAATAATTTTTAATCATTCCAAAAAATATTTCAAATCATCAAGCATACTATAACCCTTATTTTCCCTCCTTCCTTCTTTGCCAGTTGGTTTTTCATCGTATCGAGTTAATCTATTCACCCATGAACTTTTAAGCCACAAGTACTTTAAGACAAGGATGTTCCTGGGCTGAACGTTTTCAAAAAAGGAAATATTTATCATTACGCTTCCTGAGAAAAGAAATGTGTCTTTATGATTAAAAGCGCAAAGTGGAGAATAACACCAGTTACCAACAGTTTATTGAAACCGACGTCACCCTCGCATTATTTGGAGACCAGATCGCTATAAGAGGATCACCTGAAAGTATAGGCTGAAAATGCTCACATTCTGGGCAAATTGGAACTTTGCGTTACATCCCTTTGTCATTTGCCGTGACGTTTCTCTACTGGTAGGCCACAAAAAGGTTTTGAGGTGAAGCGCGAGAGATTTTTGAAAAATTAAAATTGGTTGTCAATATGTATGTACCTAAAAACTGCCGCAAAATATACGGAAAACTTAATATTTAAAAAAAATGAATAACGAATACAAATTTTATTAAATTCCTAATAACCACCAACTTTTAGTCGATACATAATATAGAATTTTTTCCTCCCAATATATAAAAGTGTAATTGGCCCGCGGATAATTTATTGTAGTTTATATGATAATAATTTCTCGTAGCTTAGGTGGGCCGCATTATCAAAAAGTTTGAGAAGCGATGATTTAACACACCTTAGCTAACTCATTTTTTTAAATTCGCCTAAAAGGGCGAGAGAGAGGGAAATAAATTAACAAACATAAAATTAGGGAAGAGAGAGATGGAAAAGATGAGATATGTTAAGATGAGAGGGACGGAGAGGAATCGAAGTGGAGATCGTGAGGAAATAGTCAAGAGGTATGGGATTAAGGTCCATGAAAGTGGGAGAGAGATTGCGAATTGGCAATGGAGCAAGAGGTATAGAGAAAGGGACAGAGAGAGAGGAGTGGGCGTAGTCTGGCAGTGTTGTTGAATAGAGAAGCATGGTAGTCTGCAGGGTTAAGGCGGAAGGTGCACACGCCCGTGACCTACATTGACCTCGAATGAGTGGGCAATAAGGCAGAGGACGTTCCAACATCATATTGCGTGGAACTTAAGTGCGCGCTTGTGTGGAACGCGTAAACACGCCAGAAGCAGTGCGGTGTTTATTCAAAAATGAATTCCGTCGAATCGGATAGCATTCTACTAATTATCAACAGCGGAACTGAATAAGATAACAAAATTAAAATAAATTGATTATGGACATAAATTGACATAAATGCGAAATATTTCTAAGCAGTCCTTTGGACAAGGTCGCTCCGTACAATCGAGAGGAAATAGCTCGCCATTCGAAAAGACCCGTTACCGAGTAAATCCTTGAGAACGCGAATGAATGAAAAGCGTGACTAAAAAAGTTACAAGTCTGCAGTGCATCTACGGCAAAGAGAAATTTTTTAAACGCACGAAAATGCGAGTTATGAAGTAATTGTGAGGAAATGCGTGAATTTTCTTGCATTTGCGCATCGGGTATGTCAATAAGACTTTATTTTTGTAATTTTCCCTCCAAATATCTCGAACCCACCCCTGTCCCAAGACCTGGGCACCGAATCTCAAAGCGTATTTCTCGGCGAAAGTCACAGATGGCGGCCAATAACGACCGCTGAAAATGCGCATTCTCCATATAGCGGAGCGGCACGACAGTATTATTGCACCCCTTTGTAAATGTGCATCATTTATCCCCCTCTTAACCTTACCCACCTCTCTTTCTCTATCTCCTCAAACTGCATCTAGAGACTTCGAATATACACGTCTGAATCGTAAAAAACTGCCCTAGGATGGCTTAGAACCCGGAACCCAGGCGTAGACGACGCAAGAAAAACCTCCACGTCATCACCGACGGGAAGGACTGGGTGGAAGGGGGGGAGGCGATGGGGGGAAAAGGGATTGAAATAAAATTCCGTTTCATTCCGTCCGACCAGATGGAAAGAGGAATTTTTTTTTCATCGGCCACCGTCTCCACCGCCGCAGACTTAAGCCTGAAAAATGCACCGAGGGGCGTCTCTCTCTCTCTTGTTATCCGAGAAGGGAGGAAGGGGATCACCTAGGAAACCGAGGAAAGATCCAAGGCTCCCAAGAATGCAACGCACCTCTACGGTCCGGGAAGAAGAGACGAGGATGAGTGGCTATGGGGAGGATGCAGTGAGGAGGTGGTGGAAACTGCTAGAAGAAAGACAGAGAGAGTAAAAGAAGACAGAACGAGAGGAATGCAGTAGGTAGATGAAGGAAGAAAAATGGAGGGAGAGAGAGGGAGAGATATGGAGAGAGAAAGGAGGGAAAGTTGGAAATATATGAGTGAATGCGAGTGAGAATGAGATGGAGGCAGAGAATGATGGAGGGAGGGGTAAGAGAAAGGGAGAGAGGGATTGAGAGAGAAAGGGAAAGTGAGAGAGAAAATAAGAGAGTAGAGAGAGAGAGAGAGAGAGAGTAGAGACAGAGGAGGTTAGGTGAGAGATGGAGGGCGAGAGTTTGCGGGCGCAGTCTGAGACTTTGGAACTGGTCGTCCCCGGCGGTTCAACCTCATCGCCCACTTAACCAACCCACCCGCCTCGTTGCCCGAGTCAGGACTCGAAGCGAAGCCGTCTGGCAGGAAGGAGGGAAAAATAGAGAGAGAGAGAGAGAGATAGTTGGGCTCACTCCTCTTTTTCCGAAGGGCGATCTGTGCTTCCGAGGGCACTGTGCGCTAAGTGGAGGGAAAGAGAAGACGGCAGGGAGTCAGAGAGAGAGAGTCTGCGAGTGCCTTAAAGGTTGGTTGAAAGGGAGGAAAAGGGTGGTGCGGAGGGTGTAGGAGGAAGGGTGGAGGCGCATAGAGCCGCACCCGCTCCTCCCTCCCTCTTTCTCTCCAGACTGCATTCCTCGTTTCCTCCCCGCGTCGTCTCGGGGTGGCCCCGGCGGTGTGGGAGGAGGGAAGAGGAGGGAAAAAAGGAAGGAAGAGGAGGGGAAAAAAGGAAGAGGAAGGAAGGGAGAGAGGAGAAAATAGCTGGAAAGAGAAGAGAGGGAGGAAAAGGGGAGACTGGAAGGGGAAGGGTTTGCAGGAGGCGGTTGCACCGATCGCTGCAACAGCGTAAGGGAGAAGGGGCTTCCAGAGGCTTGGTGGGTATCAAGATAGGGATTGGGAGGAGGAGACGGTGAAATTAAGTGTGGTGGGGAGAGTTAAGGACTGAGGGGGCACAGTAGGAGAGGGAGGATAGAAATGTATGCGTTCCATTATTAATGGCAGTTGTGGTCAGCGAAGAAGAGGCCGGCGGCCATCGGGACACCTCAGCAGATCCGCGGAGAGAAAGATGGAGAGTGGATGAGAGAATTAGAGGAATGGATGCCGAGGGATAGAGAGAGATGAAAAAGGAGAGATGTAGAGAATGCCAATAAAGAGAGAGAGAGAGAACGAGAGGAAGGGAAGGGAGGAAACGCAATGGATAGGGTGAAAAAAAGATTCATCGGCGTTATTTCCCATTGCCATGCCGATATCTCGAAACGAGTCGTTCGAGGAGAAATTACGGCGATTTTATGCGTCTTCCGCGGGAAAAAAAATAATCGGTCCGGGGAAGAGGATTCCCGCAGTACGGAATTTAAATCACGAGCGATACGCTTCGCATTTGTTTTTCTTCTCGTCCTTTTTAACAAATGGAGATCGTTGATTTTCTCTCCTCGCGCGAGAGACACTTCGGCGCGGCTCTTCTCCCTACGCGTCGCTTATCGCTTTGTTCTTTCGCGCGTGCCCCAGATGCGTCACGTCTCCTCGTAGAATATCTTATTAACCAAAACAAGCGTGTCAGTATGTGTTTCGATCCATGTTTTCTCTCCTAACGCACAGGTTCTTGGCACTTGAATGTATTTTTTATGTATATATGTATGAAGCAAGGGAAAATATACATCCTTGCACAGAGTATAACCGCGAAATAGTACAGCAACATAGTGAGGGTGATATCAAGAAACAATCATAACATAGATTACTATTGAAATCCATGAGTTATTAAACAGTCGCTGTTAAATAAAAAATAAGATGAAAAAGATTTTAATTCACATACCATAAAATTAATGATAGCGGACAAACTTAAAATACATGAATTACAAGTTCTCTATTAATTGAAGTTCTTCGATTCATTGAATTCGCCATTTGGCTTAAATAAAATCGACACAATGTCACTCCAATATTCGCAAAATGGTGGGGAAAACCACGTACGCATTTCGATTACAACCAGCCGTCATCAGCAGTTATTCACTGATAATGGATTCTAACATAGAATCTAACAAGCGTTTCTAATGAAGGAACTTGATTAGAACCTATAATCGGTGAATCAAGTGATTACGACTGATTTATAACTGTAAGGCGTATCTGGTTTTACCAACATTTTTGTGACTATTAGAGGGAAATTCTATCAACTGAAATTTCTAATAAAACCCAATTGTTATTTTATAAATGTCAGAATAAGCAGTTGTGTCAAATATGAAAAATGAAGTACTTATCTTAGGCATATCTAATAGCTATAACATAATCGTAAAATTCCTAGACAATAATTTATTTTTCCAATATTTTAGATTCAAGTGCTTATCCTGGAATTTATTTTCAGCCATACGACTAGTTCAAAAATTCTCTTTTGAATTATTTTTTAAGATAAATAATTTTATTGGAAAAGAATTATCTATATATTTGAGAAAAAGATTGAAAAAAAAATATTATTTTGCGGAGAATGATTATCGACGGCCAACGGTGCTCGGATATCACGAATTAACTGAAGCGCCAAAGTAAATATGCTGATAATTAATCTTCCGGCAATATGTCATATTTTAAATTACTTCACCGATTTGCTTTTTTGGCATCCTAAATATAAGAAGTGTGTGTAGCTGCCGTACAAAGAAATACATATGTCTTCTGTGGTAAAAATTCAATACGCCATGATGAAATACTGAATGTCTACACTCGGTAATGTATTCAACGTGCGCTTTGGGATAAAGAGGACATAACGCATAATCGTAAATCATCAAAGAAACAGCATAATTCACTTCCTTAATGACTCCTAAATTATAAATCATGCATCATAAAGCGAAAACCATGAAAATTCTACAATCGGACATTTTGAGACCAATCCAGATAAGGAAAAATATATTTGTTATTTTAAAATAAATAAGAATTTCCTTTGTTATGTGCAAGTTTGTTCGCTAAAAAATAAAACTAATACATATTGAAGTAATCTTGCAAAATCCGTGCATGGTAGACCGCTTCTATTAGTTATTAAAAAATATCTTAGAGTTAAAAATATGTTTTCCCATTGGCCATAATAAGTTGGGAGGGAAAAATTTTCCATTGAGTTTCATAGGTAAGGTGAGCTCGATAATTTTTACTTATAAGTTATTTTATTTAATATTACAGTAGTTAAACGGGCCAAAATGTTGCTTCTCAAAGGATAAAGACGCGTCAAGTCTTCGATCTTATATTAAATATCTAAGAAGCGTTACCATTCCCAAAAATTTTAATCTTTCCTTGGTAAAATTTGATTAGAGCATTACTCCGAATTTTTAAAACTTTGCTCCTAAGAGGAACATTTAAGTAACTGGAAAATTTTGTATTATATTGAATAAAAATCTGCCAAGAAAGATCCATCACGGAAGGATAGGAAAATATCTTCTATGAACGCTCTACATCAGTGGACCCCAAAATTTTTGCAGGCGTGGCACACTTCCAAAGACAAACAATTTCGTGGCAACAATTTGTGGCAAGGTTTTGATATTTTAAAATATGGGCGAGCGTATCCATTTGTTGGCAATACGCCATAATCATTTATAAGAGGAAAAATTATTTTCCTAATTACCTATCAACATATTCAAATAGTGAATGAATTTACTAAACAGCTTTTCGTGGCACCCTTAAAAGCAGCTGCGGTGCCTCAGTTTGGGAACTACAGCTTTACATCTTTTATGAACACAGATAAACAGATCTTAAAACTGGTGAAATAAGCACATTTTATTCAAAATGAACGCGACAAATTAAATTAAAAATATATATATATATTTTTTAAGGATGAAAAATTACTAGAATTCCTTTCATGAGTTTCAATGTTTCAACACATCCAATTGAGACTCGTGTAGGCACGATGCCACAGAAAAATGTTTTTCCGTTACATTTCGACGTCTTATGTCTCTCTGAATGCAGAGGCGTCAAAAATCGACCGACACATGTCCGGTCGCTATGCAGATGAAATAAAACGCAACTCCCTGTCGGATACAGCCACTCGGGAAAAAAGATGGCGGAGACCGGATCCAAGCGGCTGCGGCAGAGGTGGAAATAAATGGGGACTGAAAGAGGAAGGAAAAAACGGAAAAAATTAAGTGAAGACTGGCTTGGCCGGGGTGCGAACTTGGGACCGCCGGCCAGAGAGAAAGAGACCGGTCGCGACGCATCAACTTTCATTGTGCGATGCATTTGCGCCTGGCTAGCTGGCGGCGAGCAAAAGGGAATAGGAGGGGGAGGGAGAGAGAAGGAGAGAGGAGAGAGGAGGGAGAAGGAGAGAGAAAGGGGAAAGGAATGGGAGAGAGAAAAAGATGAGGTAGGGAATGAGAAGGGGGGAGAGAGAGAGAGGAGGCAGACAGAAGGTTAGCTGCTTTCATTGCGAAGAAAGTTGAATCGACTGACTGGTATGAAGAAAACAATGAATTTACTACTAATAAATCATCGATCAATAATCCATTCGCATATTCCTAAAGTGCGACAGAGAGGGAAAGAGAGAGAAAGCGAGAGGACATGGAACCTTTGCGAAAGATGCATTACAAGACTCTTTAAAAGACTGAATTTTAGCTCTTGCGTCACTTTCTCTCTCTCCCTCTATCTCCCATCCTCTCCTTTTCTCCACCGTCTCTTTTTCCCTCCCTCTGTGGCCTTTCCTCTTTCCTTTTCTCCACCCTGTCTCTTTTTCCCTCCCTACCCTCTTCACATTCTCCAGGAAAAAGCACGCAAGTTTTTCGGGACGAAGGGGAAATAAAATCACCTGCGAAAACATCCACGTTTGTTTCCTTCTGTTATTTTTACCATTTGACTTTCCCGTTACGTCACTCCGCCACTGTAAATTTACGAGTTTGCCCTTCGCCAAACGAGGAAGCGACTCTTTTTTTCCCCTTCCTCTCCTCATTTTCCCCTCGCGTAAAGGCTCCGACAAATGCTCTCACCGGATTGATTGTTTGACGTCGCGCGGAGTTTAGAGGGCGCCATTACGCTCTCCCGCAGTTTGAAAAACGATCGATCGCTAGCGAATATAACGCCGTCGCGTGGCTTCAACATTTTTGATGACGGATACGCAGCGATCCGAATGAGCCCTCTCGGGCGGCTGCCGCGCAAACCGAGCGCATAAATTAGACCGTAATCGAATTTCCCTCGTTTTTTTACTTTTAAGGGAGCACATTTCTCTCCTCTTGTGATACGGGTGTTTGAAACTGCAACCGCACTCTCTTTGGATACGACCCGGCGACGCATTTCCGCGATGCGCGTATATTTTTTTCCTCCCCGACAAAATTTAAAAGGAAAAAATAAATAACGGGAGCGAGAAATCGAAATCGCTCGCAATAATATCGGACGAAAGTTTTTGATTCCCACGCCGTCGCTGTCTTGACGGTCTTGATTACGCTTTCACATTTTCGTTCGTCATTCTCTATTTTTCTCCCATCCTCTCCGACTCTCTCGATTGGGTTTCTTATCCAGAAAGAGAGGGAGAAAAATAACTCATGGAAAGCGGCAGAGTGTTTTGAATAATCTCCATCCGTCGCTGCGATGGCCGCAAAATTAATAGATTCCGGAGTCCTTGCACTCGACAACAGAAGTCATCCGGTTCTCATTGGCCGACCGTAAAAACGTCCATAAAAACTAAACCTTAGTGTCTGGGTTATAGGAGAGAAATACTGAGACCCCATAAAGGGGCTTACGGAGGATGTAGAGAGAGAGAGAGAGAGGAAGAGGGGAGGCAGGGAGGGAAGGAGAGAAGAGAGGTATCTGATGAGATGCAAAACGTTTCTCCTCGGGTGAGGAAGGAGTTGCAAGGGTAGAGAGAGAGAAAGATAGTGCGGGAAAGAGCGAGAGAGTTCCAGCCGAATGGGAAGGGTAGAAGTGTGTATGTGTGTGCGGGGGAGGGGGAGAATGAGAATTGACGAGGCACGGGAGGGAGGTCAGGAGAGAAAGAACAGAGAGAGAGAGAGAGTGGGACGGGAGGGAATTCGCAGAAACCGGTTTACGTTCTTTCTTTTTCTTCGCTCACTCTTGCATCTTATTTTAATCGTTCCCTCCTCTCGACCTCTCTCCCTCTCTCTCCTCTCCTCTCCTTCCCTCTCCGGCTCACCTCCGCGCACCCTCACCACCCTTTGTCCCGTTTTGCAACGTCTGTGTGTGCAAGTGGGGGCCTCACCCACCCCGCGTCGCAGGGGGGGAGGGATACGGGTAGTCGGAGGTAAGGCGATGACTCTCTGTCCACCTCCCTCCCCTCCTCCTCTCCCCGTGAGGCATAACCTTCCGTCTTCTCACACCCCACCTCCTCCGATGCACTTCTCTCCCTCCTTGCCGGCCGACTCTCCCAATCTCTCCTTCCCTCTCCGGAGATACATCTCTCTCTCTCCCTCTTTCCTTTCTCTTTCTCTCTCTCTCTTGCCTTGTCCTCTAATACTATTCCTCTTCCTACTTTTCCCGTCCCACTCATCCCCTTCCCCTACTGACTAGCCCTTGCCTCTCTCCTTTTTGAACCTTTCCTCCATTCCTTTTTATTCCTCTCTCTCCTTATCTATCTTTCTCGATTATCCCATTCACTCCATCCTCTATTTTCCTCACTTTCTAGATCCTACTTCAAGCGGCCATTTATTCCTCTCCACAATCTTTGAGCATATTCTTCCCTCGTAAAACTTTGGTATCCGATGGAACATCGACGATCGCCAAACATGTGACGATCGGATCACCATGTTGACAACGCGTTACGTTTATTTTGTATATTATTCTGTGCATGCTAACAAATATATGCGACATTTTTCCTTCCTGGTGGTTATGACAACCAGGATACGCAAATATTGGCGAAATTAGATAAGTAAAAAGAAATTTCGAATTGCAATTTTGAAGATTGGGGAATAATGTGGCTGACGAGTTCTAACGTTTCATCTTTTAAGGCCGATTCTCCGTATTTCGCTAGTGCTGAAAGTATTAAACAATTGCATGGCTCCTACAAAATATTTTTCCAATGATTTTACACGCTATCCGTATCGCTATGACTACCTTCACTTGTCTCTCTCTCTCTCTCTGTTTCTAATCCTCATACAATGTGACCTCTCCACCCTATCTCTTTCTTTCTCCTTGATTTACCTTTATCTCCGCTCTCTCCCTTCCCCTCTCTCCTGTTTTCTTGCCCTCTAATCTTCGCCTTCCTCACTCTGCCCCCCCCATCGCCTCTCATTTCACATAGTTAGCACTCGGCTCCGAGGGGAATTCCATCCGCGGTAATCCATTATAAAAAACGATAAGTCGTTACGTCCCGCGAGTGCCTCGAGCGTACTTAAGGTCGCCGCTCACCTTTGCAACGTTTATTTTTTCCCTTTCGAGTTGAATCGGTTGGGGAAAAAATCGTATTTTTATTTGCGAGGTGGATTGTTTTACCGCGACGAGGTCGACGAAAAATCCCCCGGCGCACGAAAGGTGTGATTTGTCGAAAATTAAGCCGCAGTGGCGTCATGAAGCACTGGTCTCCTCTTTCCTTGCTCTTCTATCCGCTCATAATGGTGAGCTCCGCTTTTAATATAATTTTGTGATCGCGTATAAATATTTTCAAAGAATTACGTAGGTACCTACTGATTGGCATAAAAACAATAGGGAAGGTGTTCAAATTAAGAACTGCTATTTCAAAAGAGAAGTGACAAATGTCTTCGCTAATTTAGAAAGTTGCTTATTGACATTTCATTACGAGTTTTTGAAAAGTTTTTGCATTCAAATGACGTTAGCAAGGAAAAATGCCTTTCCATTTTCCTGAAATGCACAACTTATTGAATTGTATTCAATAACAAGCAATTTAAAGAATGTACTTGTCTCAAGTATCTCCAATAGCCATAACAAGGTTAAAAAACCATATGCACATTTCGGCTACAAAGCAACAGTTTTCAGTGGTAATTCACCGAAAATATATTCTAAAAGAATTAGTTTTTAACCTTGTAGTGGCTATTGGAGATGCCTGAGGCGAGGACATTTTTTAAATTGCTTGTTCTTCTTTTTTTCAGCCATAAGACGAGCTCGATAGTTCCCTGTTTAACTATTGAATTGTATCGCATATAAACGTTATAGCGTATTTAGAAGACGCCATTTTCGGCCCATGAAATTTAGAAAACATTTTTACACTTGATTAACTTCAAGTAAGCGAAGAGGAAATTTTTCTTTGACTTATTTATAAAAATATGAAGAAGTTCGACCGAGAGAGGACTCATAGCATTTCATTAGGATGGGTGTGCTTGTAATTTTTTAGTGTATAGATGAATCCTCCTAGAAAAAGAAATGTTCAATTACAGCGTGTTCTGCTGGTAATAAATGTTAGTTCATGACCATGTGAAAAGCTAAAATCGCACGAATTTATTAAGGTACTTACAGTTCAGATGAATCATAAGACATATTGGCTTAAACAAACTTTTTCAAGATAAATCCAGACATTTGGTACAAAAAAATAGATAAACATATGATGCCTTCCTTCACAAATACCAAGAAAATCATGCCAAAAATTTTATGTAAGCATAAATAAAACAACTATTAAGCAAAGAAACGAATAAGACAACTCAAATCATTGATATAAATAAATTAAGAAAAAATTGAATGGTTTATTGTTTATTTCATGCAGTGTGGTTGTTATTAATTCTGAATTATTTATTTTATTCTCGTCTCCTGAATTAAGTTATTTTGCATTATTTTTCGATTCTCAATTTTTTCAAGTTTTACCTTAAAAATAATTATTTAGCCAACTTTATGAATGGCATAAATTTGAAAAAGTAGGTTTGAATCAGAGACGTGCATTTTGGATACAAAGCAACCATTATCAGTGGAGATTTAATGATAGTATATACTATGAAGTTCAAAATATGCTATCGGAGTCTTCGATCAGGGCAGCTGCTGTGTAACCAAATTTCCTTAATGTTTTCTCAACCTCTGTTGCTTGACCAAACTAATTTATCGATTATATCTAACCTAACAAAAATAACTGCAAACCAATTGTATTGGTTTATATCATTATAAGGTTTTATTTCCATTTATTCAGCTATTATGAAGTTGTAAATAGCCTAAATTCCACTGTAAGATTTAAATTGGAAGTTAATAAAGAAAAAATTGCCAAAAAATAATGCCATACCGTATCAAGTTCATAATTTTTGGGTGAACTATTGCATCATCCATGGTATAAAGTAAAATAAAAACATTTTACTTACAGGAAATAATCTTAAGTAAAGTGGTTAAGGCATTAAACTGAGCGAGTGGACCGCATCTTGAGACTTTTCATGCAGATGAATACAAAATCTCGTGTCAGTAAATAAAATTTAAATGAGAGTGCGCAAAAAATGCACTGAAAGGTTTGAGGAAAGAACAATTTCAATGAATGTCCATAATGAATAGTGAAATTTTCATAATAAAAAGTTTATTTACATTAGTGCTTAAGTAATTATAGACACTAAATATAAATTCGTAAACAGGCAGAATTTTTTGAGAAATCATTTAGTTTCTAAAACTAATAAGTGACGCAAAATTTCAAAGAACATCACATTATAGTGACAATGAATGAGGTGCTTAGACTCATGAAAAGTTCTGCTGCTCACCGATTGTCTATGATTAGATAAATGAGTGGTATTAATGCACAATTATGTTCAGGACTTTAGTCTTATTTAGTAAGGCTTTGATAAATTGAGTTCTTTGAATCTGTTTGATCGCTTATGACAAATGACTCACATAAGTAAAACCATGGGGGAAAATTTTACCAAAGTAACAAGTAATTATTTGCAAGCGATATATCTATTTCTATCACTCATTCACCACTCATATCTAATTACTTAATCCTGTTAACGAAAACAAAATCACTTTCCAAAAGATTTAAGGGTCGATTTCGCATTCGGAATTCAGTGTATCCTGTAGCAAGAAAAGCACTCACAATGCCAAGCAAAAATCTTTTTTTAAATTTTATCGTGCAATGTGATCTGATTCTGCCGTTGGCAAAATTATTCATATTACCGTTATTAAACGTTTCGTTGCAAGTTAGCTGGCTGTATAGGTCAAAAGGTATTAGACCTATTATCCGCAGCAAAGTCAAATAATTAAATAGTTTAATAAATTAAATGTAGAATATAAACGAAATTTTCTTCCCAGTTTCTTTGTCTATTGCATTCTCTTTATCCACAACAAATTATAAAAGATGGAAATTTACGTGATAATTCTACTGGCAATATTTGTACTCCCATGGTTGAGAATAAAATTTTCAAGCCATGAAATAAAAAAGTAGACTCACGTATTTTACAGCATGGAAAATCTCCAATATAGTTTTAAGACAACTATTTCGCTAAGGCCATGCTATCGTATTGTATGAAGCTTCACATTTTAAATTTAGGAATGATGTATATTGAAAAAAGAACTTTGTTATTTCCACAAATTTTAATGCACAATATTTTCAAAGTATCGCACAAAGATTAATTCTATGTACAATCAAAACCGACTACTGCCCTATTCGTTAATACTAAACGCATTAGTTGCTAGGTGACGGAAGAACACAAAGTTCGAATCGACACTCGATACATTTCATAGAGTTATCTGAACTGCAGTCAAATTAATTTTTACGTTAATTACAAAAATTGATGCGGCAAAATTATGAAGAAGCATTCAAGTTGTGCAAAAACAGGCGATGGAGGAAAGTTAGCAAGACGGCAATAAAATGCGAAAATGATTTAATAACTGAAATCTTTGAAGAATAAGCGCCTGTAAAAGGAGAAATGTACGGAGAGATTTATGGAAGCGTCGGCAAACCGGTAAAGAAAGACTTGATTTACGAGTGAATCTATTGCGCATGTGCGAGAATGTGCGTGCAGAGTGAAGATCTGGGAAACGGATTAATGAATGTGTTCAATGTTTACATGTTGCGAAATGAAATACTTGGGTCTATGATTAAATAGTTTATTTACTGAAACTTGTTTACATTGCTGGTCGGGATAAAAGAAAATTTGATCAAATTTTTAAAAAGCCACCGATCAATGTCGTGATTCTTAAATGCAGATGGCCTCATTATAGGTTAAGAGAAAGAATATTCAATACACGACAATTGCAATTTATCCTAGAGGTTTGATGAAACTGCGCGCAGGAAAATTTTGGCAGGTAACTTAAACCGAATAACCCGCATCTTTGCTGCAAATATTTTATCCAGCATATTTGTTAATTATGGTCCACACAAATTAATTTCGACTAAAATTAGTTGACCTTGAAGAATATTTGGATGCGCGGATATGAGGCAATGTTTTACGGCGCTCATTGCCCCCACCATATATCCAGTTCCAACAAAGAATTAGACCTTTTTTTTATTTACTGAAATATGAATCATTAAAATTTCAAATAAAAAGGGCGTTTTACAAAATTCTTTCCACGCGAGTTACATGATTTTTTCAGGTAAAATATTAGCCATGTTTGTATTGAAAATTGAAACCTATAATTAATATTTTGAACCAAACATATTATTTCAACGAATGAATAACGAAACAAAAAAGAATTACTATTCCAGTTATAAGATATGCACCGAGACGTCATTCTTAAAAAAGAAGTTTATTAGCCAAATATATTTACGTTGCAGAAAATGTTTTTGGGAGACAAATATTAACTATTTATTATTATAATTCTAAGAGTTCTCGGAAATTAAATGTTCTTAATGAGTC
Source organism: Tanypteryx hageni (assembly GCA_028673005.1). NCBI lineage: Eukaryota > Metazoa > Arthropoda > Insecta > Odonata > Petaluridae > Tanypteryx > Tanypteryx hageni. The sequence continues at coordinate 23,114,007 of CM054112.1, forward strand.
CCTGTGGGGTATTTTGTACACAACTTGCTACCACATACGAAAGAAATGTTCATCGATTTCTTCCAATTTTGAAGCTTAGTCGACGACTCGGGGTTTGTTTTCCGTTACTTTCACGGTAAATCCGGACAAAAATAGAAGATACATAGAATTCACTGACACCATGTTACCCTAGGCATCATCTCCCGTAACACTATCTCTAGTGACACCAATTACAGCATGCATTCTATACACTGTCGACTATAGTGTACTGCGAGTCAACAATCCACCTCCTCCCTCCACGCGATAGGATATCCGCTCTGATAAACATGCTCTGGTGACAATCTGATACTTTCATGAAAATTGATTTTTTTAGCCTTATCTACACAACGAATTACTTTTTGTTTCAATCGCCCGGGCAAAATGTCGTTACCATGTATCCGTAGGTTTAAGATGGTTTTGTCGTTCATTTTTTAAGAAGATAGGAATCTGAAGAGAGGCTAATCTCGATAGATGCCATCCAAGTGTTTAGAAAACGTTTAGAGAGGGAAAACCGCCCACTTCCAAATTTCGTCGCTATTTTGTATCCTAGCGGGACTCTGACTGGAGCCGGATATTCTCGGCAGATGGCACCACTAGCCGTGCTTCATTTTCGGCGACTCAATGTAAGTATAGCAATAACGCTTAAGGAGAATCCTTTCACATATAATCACACTAACATATTAGTATATATTTATAGTGATTACTACAGTTAATCTCTAAAATCCTTTTTTTACGGTACCGAAAATATGTTCCATTTCGATCTGTTGATTGTATAGAAGGCGGAGAGAACGATGGAAAATGATCGAGTTTCAGAAAATACTTAATCACTTAAATGAAAGGTGTACCAATAAAATTGTGGAACTATATGAAATTTCTTGCTTAAAAATATATAGTATTGAAAAAATATTGTCGGAATAAAGAATGTGTTTAAACATGTGATTGAATTTTCCGTAGCCAGCATATATTGTCTGCTATACCGAAGACACATGCAAAAAAAGATAAAATTTAAAAATTTGACCTTGTAAACAAATGTAATAAGAACCAGGAAATTATTCGTTTATTTATTCCAAATTAAGTTTTTAATGCAAAAAAATCGCAGCCACAATGGCTTTGGTGCACCCGTGAAATTTTTCGTATGGTGACCTAGGGTTTGGTTTTAGCGGTCGAAATATATATCTTGTCTTAGACATTATGCCAATATTGGTTCAAGCACTTAGATATTACATTAAGTAATTCTAAAACTATAGTGTTTTAAGCAACCAGGTTTTCATACTTCCATAATTTTATTAACATGAATCCATGCTAATAAGGTCAAGATTTATCAAATGGTAGAAGATTTGCCTTAGTTCTATCTGCCATGAAGATGGTTGCTTCCAAACAGGGTTTCTAAAGATAAATGCATTTTAAATAATTAATTCTGCGAAATACTATTCCTTCGCAAGGGATATATTTGTGAGTTTTATTAACATTTTAATATTTTTATTTGAATGGTTTATTAGTGATTTAATCATAATAATTTAACCAAATTTTCAGTTCTATGAGCATATTGAATTTTCAAATTGATGCTTCTGAATTTGAAAGGGTTCCTTTGCATCTAAAAGGTTGACAAATATCGATATAAGAATTGTTTTTTGTCAGAGAGAAAAATGACAGTCATATTCGTCTGCTTTAAGATTTTTTTAGAAATAACAGAAAATATTACAGTAAAATAAAACCATACATTATCAGTCCGTTCCATACATTTCTAATAAAGCCATTAATGTAACTAATAACCAAATATTTTCACCATTATTGAGATCAAATATAATGTTTCCTGTTATTCATCATTGTGTTGCGACCGTGCTTCGAGATAATATAATTTAGATCGTAAGTTTTCAAATGTCGTTGCTTGTAGACGGGATGACATTCATTAGTCATTTTTGAGCTTAAATTAATTGAATCCTGCAATGAGATCTAAAAATATCTTCATAAACAATGTAATTATTTTTGTCTATGTTATTCTGTCATCTCGCTCAAAAAACTACATTATCCGTAACTTCTCTACGCTTTTATTAAATGATACATCCAGTTTTGGTGTATTTTCGATATCTGAGCAAAAATTGTGTGTAAAATAACGGGTCGAGTTCGATTCCAGGAGAATTTAATTCCTCCATTTGAATAACCTGGGTTGGGTGCAGCATATTTTAATTTGCATTTTAAAGTTGCATGTATTAATCATGCAAATTTAGGTCTTGAACCAAAGAATGCCTAACAGAACGAAAATTCATTTTCACACCGTCCATTTAAATTTGAGTCGAGTCGACCCAAAAACTGATTACGTTTTCTCGATGTGTAGATCTTTCTTCGACGGCCACCGCTTTTTTGGCTGATATGACGAAATTTAAGTAATATAAATTCGCTCCCAAATGCATATTCATTAAATAATATTAGACTTACTTTTAAAATATTATATATATATATATATATATATATATATAATATTTTGGGTTGGGTAAATAATATTTGAAACAAAATTGATCATTTCAAGTGTCTTAAATTTAGCTGACCAATAGACAAATTAAAAACTGATACTTTGATGAAGTATTGTCAATGAGGGGGAGAGAGAGAGAGAGAGAGAGTGGGAGGAGAAATAGGAGAGGAAAATCTTGCAGCAAAGGCATTTGTAAATTATGACCATTTTATTTAGGCTATATTTTTATTTTTTTTTATTTTACAAAGAATTTTCGCCTTACATTTAAAAAGAAAAGGATAAAAACATTGAATTTTTTCTCTTTCGTATCTTTTGATAAAAGGAGATCTTCAGTATTTTCAGGTGACATATTTTTTAAGAAAATTGAATTATTTTCACCGAGCTAGCGCGGGAATATTTTTATTGGAAGTTTTCGGGATTATTATTAAATAACGGCATACTGATGGCGAATACCTTTATAAAATGACGTCAGTTGCCTAAACTTTGACATAATATTAATAACAACCCCGAGTATGGAGCCATTTTTACAGCTTCATTTGTAAAGTATTCAGATCCTGATTTTAAACACAAATCTATGTTCCACGCACAGTATTGATCGGGAGTCAAACTTTCGTGATCTTCTTTGTTTCATGCAAGAAATGTACTTTCTGCGCATTAGGAAAGATTTTTAATCTTCATCGTTGACATTTGTGAGCCATTTGCTTTTTAAACCAATTCGCGCAGAATATGCTAAACATCCAGAAATTCTCACACTCTTTCATAAAATTTCCCTGCCAAATTTTAATTCGTCTTCTGCATCTATTATCCTTTCCAAGTCACCACACCCCTCTCTCTCCTTCACCTTCAAACCAAGCATTTTTCTGCCAACAAAAGATGCGTATGACATTGCATGATGTATGGAGCACACAATGCAGAAGCGGTTGTCCAAAACCTGGGTCCCTGACAAACTCTCCTTTAAGGAAATCTTACGGAATCGACGTCCAGATGAGTTGGAACAGGATTTGCTGGCCTGTTTGCTCGCGGGTAGAAAGAGAGTCATCGATAGAGTAAAAAGAATAGAGAGAGAGAGAGGGGAGAGGAAGGAAAGATAGGTTGGTTCCCGTGGGGAGAGGAAAGAGGGAGGATTTGGCAGCTAGTGAAAGAAGTGCCTGAAGAGAAGACGTATGAAGAGGAGAGGGGAAGTGAAATGATGGGAGCGGAATAAAAAGTAGTCTTCGTTTCCAGGGGATAACGCCAGCCAAAGCGATGGGAACGGTAGGGAGAAGGGAAGACTCGGGAAAGGAAGGAGGAGGCGTGGGTGGAGAGAGGAAGGAGGGTGTGGCGGCTTATGTCTGATAAGAGAGAGAGTGAGAGAGATGTTAGAGCGTGGGATTCTTCCGCAACCGATGTTGAGGAGAAAAAGAGGAAAAAGGAGATGAGAGAGGGAGGGAGTTTTACAAAGAAGAGAGAGATGTGGGAATGAACAACAAAGAGAGAGATAAGGAGAGAAAGGTAGTTATAGGAGGCAATTGGAGGGGATGAAGGGGGAGGAGGAGAAATGGAGGAGAGAGGAGGGAGGGAGGAGAGAGAAATGGATGAGAGAGGAGGGAGGAGAGAGAAAGAGGAAGGAGAGAGAAAGAGGGAGGAGAGAGAAAGAGGTAGGAGAGAGAAAAAGGGAGATGGGGGAGGGAGGGAATAAGGGGGTGTGTCGGGACGCCTTAAAACTCCCTAAAGGGGATTGATTGATTAAGTCCCTTATGAAGGGAGATTTGACTGGAGGAGAAGGCCACCTACCTCATTTATTAATGAAATTTGGAGCATGGGAGAAAATGAGAACGGTTTTATGGCGGGGAGAAAGTTGAGAGGACGTAAAAGGATAGATATTTAGAGGGAGAGAGAGATAGAAAAAATTGATTCGAGGCATTTATTGAAGATTGTTACTGGAAACAGTGTGAGTGAAAGTTATAGGTAAGGAACGATAAGAAGTAAGAGAAGGTGTGTAAAGTGTAAGAAAACAGTTTGATAAGCTGAACAGAGAGGGAGAAGAAAAAAAGGAAGAGAGAAAGATAAAATACGATATAAATTCGTTTTTTGTTAGATGCTAACGTTTAAATAGAGCCTATTTGTTGTTTTTAGCTAGTTTTGATATTAAAATGTTTTTATCAAATTTGTTGAAATAAATGTCCGGGATTTTTAAATCGAATTAAATTCAATGTGATTAACAAAAATAGATTCTGTCAAATTATTCAGAAAAATTCAAGCAATAATATTTAATACTCGATTTTCTTATTTTTAAAAAGATAAATACTGAAAATATATTACCCAAAAATTTGACGTCTGCTTCAACTGAATCTTAATCCACCCTACAAGTTAATGTAATGCTATCAATATAACGAAGAAGTAGGTAAGGGATATCATTCCAACCGATCATTTCAATTCAGTAGAAAAAATCCTTTCAAGAAAGTGAAGTACTTATAGCCAGTTTTATTAGTTCTAGAAGGTAGTAAACTTTAGGTCGAAAAATAGTTTGAATATTCTAGTTTAAAAGAGTGATCTATAATATTCCGAAAGTATTCAGGATCAAACTCTGTATGTCGCTTTCCGTGTCAATAATTGAGTTTGCTTAACGTTGAACATAAACAGCTTTCCACCTGCAGGGTAAAAATTACTACCAATAATTGATTTAAAAAAAACTCGACTTTTAATTCAAACCCAAAACTTTCGAATATTTCAATAACTTAGTGACATTTTTGGACGTAAATTATACTTTTACTAGCATTGAAAAATCTATCCATAAATTTGATATGAAGTAAATTTGTTAATTTAAGATTTGTTACAAGATATGCTCGAAGCAGAAAATTATTCAATAAATGCTCCATGGATTTTATTTTACTCATATCTTTCTAAAAGTTTCATATAATATGTATTTCTTAAAGTTCCCTTACTCTTTTCTTAAATATATTACTCTCTAGCCTTCCGTGCGCTCATTTTTATAGAACAACTTAAGTCAGATTTTGCAGTTCCTGGACTAGTGATAAAATTTTCAACATGATAATTTATTAATATGTGATTTTTCCACCATCAACTAGCATTTTCTCGCTGCCGATAGGAAGAAAGATTCAAACCGCCATGTAAAAAACACAATGCACATAGAAATCGGGTCTAAAATTAAAACGTGATAAGAAGGCGCGCGATTATCATCACCGCAAATTAAAAAACGAAGAAAATTCACTTTCACATCGATAAAAAACAACCCAAATGTCACATTCAAAAAACAGCAAACGTTTTTTCGGTGGAAATGAACCTCGCAAACACGACATCGGAGCTCGAACGCGCGGCGTCGTCGTTGGAGCAGATTATTCCAAAAACGCCGACCAAAATCGGTTAAATCGGAGGCGAGGCATAAAAGCCGTTGGAGAAGACGTTGAATGGCGACCGGCGCAATAAGTGAAGAGCAAAAGACGGGGATTGGATATGTTTGCGCACTGCCGCCCCACGGAATCCTTTTAAAGCGCGCGAAACGATGCACTTGAAAAGCCAATTCTCCCGGATGAAGTGGCGAAGAGGTCTCTTCTCTCCAGCAATCACTCGAGAGGAAAAATGGAAGGAAACACGCCCTCGGGATCTTTTTCTATTACACTCCAGCAACGAGACGCTCGGGGAAAATGGAATGCCTTGAGTGACGTCGGCGAATCCAGATCCCCGCTCTTTCATGACACAAGGAACGTTTCGCATTCCAACTCTTCCTTTCTCTCTCTCTCTCAATGCACTGCAATGGTCGCAATGACTCGTAAGACTCCTCTCGTTGCTTATTGTACGTGATCTCCAGGAGTAGTGGATTAATGACGGAAAAGAGAGCAGAGAAACGTAAAATGGTACGTTTTCCGCTCTACCTCCGTGGAGGGGCAAAAAACTGCGCAAAGTAACATGAGATCGGTTGGCATGGAAATTGCGGTGAGAATGAATTGGGTGTTAAACGAAAGGCGCGTGTTTTATTCCAGCTAGGTGATGGAAAGGAGCCTTAACGAAAATGGAGGAGTAACTTTTTTTATAGAGTAACATTCTTTCTGGATATACGTATTTTTAAAAACTCAAACGTGATAAAGGGTAAATAATTAGTATTTAAAATTGAGGCGATGTTTTATGATATATACCATATCCATATAAATTTGTATCTTATGTATGTTTGTTCTCAAGTTCGAAAACAAATAACGATATTATTTAAATGATCAATATCCAATAAGTTGCGATATATAGGTTAACTTTCTGCAAAAAATTTAACTTTTATCTGTTTACTTGCTAAGTTAATCAAGGAAGTTTAATTTTTTTAGATTGAAGTTATTCTTTTTAAGGAGGGTAAAATACTCGCAACAGTCCATGCATTTGTGAATCATCAACGAAAACTTTGATAAACGATAATGAGTAAAAATTAGTTCAGTCATTTCCTTGAAATGGACTGGTTTATTATAAAGTGTTAAAAATTACAAGAATAACTGTTTGATAGTTACGTATAGTCTTTTGATTCCTAATATTTTAACAAGATTTCTTAAACATATTAAAAACATAATGTCTCGCGAGCTCGATAGATTTCAAACATCATCTGCGATATTGTTATATTGATCATCACCGAAGGTGTTTTTCATTTGAAATCTAAATTTAACCGCCAGGAAAACAGTGAGTTAATGAAATTTAAAAGCACGACCACTCGCTCCTATCATTAACAAAGATGCGCACCAAAAGCATTACCGTGAAGGTGAATTATTTAACGTGAAAACTTGAAGACAACTTTTGCATGAATTATTGTAATTGTCTTATATTATCTAATCTGGAAAAAATATTCCAAGTTAATCCATGTTACAATTACTATACATAGTTTCTTAGAAAAAATCATAACGGCTTCAAGGCTTTTCACCGTTTAATGCAAAGTTCACAAAATCGATTATTGCCTGGGGGGCAAAAGAGTTGCATTACCGACATCCAGATAAAGTGCGTCCCTGAGACGTTTAAAACGCGATGGGAAAAACGTGTGCAAATTGGAAGATAAGAGCGACAGGATGACATAGGGCGATGACCTTTCTTTCGGAAAAGAGAAGAAGAGTTCAGCACATCATCGCCGGCCTTTCATTCACACACACAAACACACACTAGCTCCTGGAAGGTCTTTTCAGGTTGGCGCATAATGAAGAGAGGGATGCCGAAGAAATGGAAAAACTTGAGGAGCGGGCTGGAAGAGTAGAAGGATCTGAAAGAGAAGGAAGGGGAGGGAGAATGAGAACGGAGGAGGATTTAAAATTTTTTTTTTTATTTGGTTGGTAAAGATGGGAGGGGAGATCCTTTTCTGTAGTGCCTTCTTTGGTTGGCGAACCACGAGGGATCGATGGCCAATCGCGTGTGGTTCCCTCAGAGAGAATAATGGAGCGGAGGTTAAAACAGTTGGTAAAGATATCGGCAGTGATGGCAAGGAGAGGTCGGCCGTTAGGGAAGGAGGGTTAAGGATGGCGGAGGAGAGAATGATGAGAGAGGGAGAGGTGAGGAGGGGGAGGGAGAGAGATTGGTGAGGGGAGAGAGGTAGAGGGAGGGAGAGGTGAGCGGGAGAGAGAGGTAGAGAGAGAGGGAGAGGTGAGTGAGAGAGAGGTACAGGGAGGGAGACATGGTGGAGAGAGAGAGAGAGGTCGATTTCCTTTAGAGGGACTTAATGGGTCGTCCCTAATTCTCAAACATTCTTAATCATCGGAAAATCTGAAGGGACAAAAAATAAAATAGAATAAAAATTCATCCCTCTCTCTTCTCTCGCCGCCAATCCGCTCGCCCGAAAATCCTTCCTTTAAAAAAAGTCCTTTTCTTCGATTTTAGGGAGTCTTTAAATTTTGGACGGCGTCCTGCTCTTCGTTCGCCGAAAGTGGTAGTGGGATGGAGGGGGAGGAGGAAGAGGATGGGGAGATAAGAGAAGGGGAGGGGAAGAGGGATGGGTGGAAGAAAAGGGGCTATTTGGGAAAAATTGAAGAGACGAAGGAGGGAAAGATGGAAGCTTTTGAGAGAGGAAAGATAAGGAAGGGGGGAGAGAGGGATGGACTGAGTGCTCCGAATGCCTTGGGGATGGTGCCAGGAGGAGAGCGACAAGAGAAAAGAATTAAGGAAGGGATTAGGAGGGGAGTGAGAGGACCAAAGGGATGGAGGACAGAGGGGAGAAGGTGTTGGAATAAGAGGAGTGCATCTTTGGAAAGGAGAAGTTATGCTGGAGGGTGGGAACATTTTTCCAACCGGCGCTGCTGGAGTGACCCGAGGGTACGTGAAAAGGATGGGTTGCAGAAAGTTATTCGTAACGGTTACATAATTTTTCTTTGTTTTTTGAGGTAAATAATTTTATCGCTAAATTTTCTGTGCCACCAACAGATAATCACGTTACTTTTGCGCTCGCGATGTTAGTCACAGTTTTGCAAATACTTCACTCAAAAGGATAAAATATTCAATTTAACCGTTGCAGTTTCCCTATGCATTTGATAACAATAAAACAAAGCATGCATGGATGATAATAGTGATGGGATTCGGTCTCGTAGGTGGCCAGAAGCAAAGCCATTAGAATAAGATATAGAACAGGGATGGCGAACCTTTTTCAATGAGCGTGTCACATTGTATCATCCGAATTTATAAAAAATGTTTCGCGTGTCACATTATAAATTCCAAATACTTAGCGATTATTAGTTCAACCATTCTCATGTTTTTTACCGTTTACTATTACATAACATTAAATAAACTATTGTTATCCAAATATAACATATAGAAAATTACTCTTTTAAATATTTTGAATAATTTACACCATTTATCTTTGAAAATTATGGAATTTTTTAAACAAATTCTGACAATAATCGCATGATTATATTCCTTCAAAGTATAATATCTACAACAATACGCTATCTACGGAATTAATTGCATATTCCTTCACGTTCTTTTGCAAAGGCTTTCATTATAGTAATTATAATAATGATAAAAAATAGACTATATTTTTATCTAATTCAATAACAATAAAGATAATAAATATGATACGAATTTAATACAAAAGAAATATGTACATTCCTGCAAATAAAAAAGAAATATTCATTATTATAACTGTTAACAAAATGTACTATTTTCCTACACACATATTTTGTCTGTGTAACACTTGTTGTCTGGTTGATGGCAAGATATCGATTCGTGGAGTGTAATTTGTGGATTTCAATCCTACACATTCACCAGTTAAATCATTGCCATGGCCATTTCTGATATTAGATTTGATAAAATTCATAGAAGAAAATAATTGTTCACAAGCATACGTTGATCCAAGCATTGTTAATAGAGCTCTCGCTAATTTGTTCATTGCCATAATGAATCAGGTAAGGAGTTCCATTTTGAGAGAATTAAATTCTCAACTCGCATTTCCTCTGATAATTTCTCAGTCCCTTCATTGTCGCAGTAACTTTTCCCTAACTTAACATTTAGCTCCACGAATTTTTGTTCCATACAAAAGTGTTTTTAAACTCAATTCCATCTATAAATTATCAATGTCAAGCCATTTGAAGGAAGTCTATCGAAGGTCTTCAAATTTGATGCTATGTGGCAATATCATGAATTTTAACTTCAAGAAATTGATCAAATCTTTCCATAAATATTTTCTTTGTATTTCCTATTAAAGAGGTGTACTTATTCAAAATGTCAATCTTATGTTTGCCATCATCAATGAAAAAAGTGATGTTGCAAGATGCTTTTTAAGTTATGGAAAGTGCTTTTAATTTTCAGTAGTCAAATCCTTTTCAATTACTTCAAGCTTCTTCTCAAAAGCTTTAATATGTTCGTACATTCTTAATACGACCTGACATCGGCCTTGAAGTTTTACATTTAGTTCATTGAAATGTTGCATGAAGTCACAAAAAAACATTAAATCGTTTAACCAGTTGGTATCTGTAAGCTCTGGAAAATCTTGCTCTTTGTCCTCTAAAAACAATCTTACTTCGTCTAAGATGCCAACAAAACGGTTCAAAAGTTAACCACGACGCAACCATCGGACATTATTGTACATAAGTAATCCTGAAAATTGAGATTCAACCTCATCTAAATGCTTTGCAAACTCTTGTTAATTAGGAGTACGAGCAATAATACAATTGACAAATTTTGTTCATTACAGAAATAACATTTACAAGTGAATTTAAACTTTTTCGCACAAAGTGCTTCCTGGTGTATTATGCAATGAAATTGAAACAAAGGCCGTTGAATTTATTTTGAAAGTAATTGAACAAATCCAACATGTTCGCCAATCATACTTGGAGCTTCATCGGTTGTTACCAACACAGTATATTTTTTAAGTTGATCTCCAATTTTTTAATATGAATCATGATCCACTCCTTATCTGCTTGCTTGTTCTCATCCTTCCGAGTGAAGATACCAGATAATCCTGTGAAAGGACACTGCCATTGTTTCGCTACTGCACAGTTATTTGCACCATCCGGGCGTGCCCCATTGAGATGATTTGGGAGAAACCCATGCCAGCGGGGTGAACGGAGGGACTCTTTCAGGTCTTGCTGTTTTCCCCGCATACCATCAGCCATTTTCGCATACAGGCTAAACTTTAGAGCTTAGAACTTCAGATACTCTTCCGTGTCATTCTAAAGAACTTGAGGTCTCACTCTGTGACACGCGTGTCAATGGTTTGCCATCCCTGATATAGAATATAAAACCTAAGGTACTTCTATAAACGCTGCAGATCTAAAATTCAGCATGACGATAGATTATAACCGGCAGGAAAATTCTGAAATTTCAAAAAATTTTGTTTAGGGAGGTTTTTTGGCTCCACTTTTTTAATCCAACCCCATAAAAACAGCGTGAAAATCAATGCTAGCATTAAAAAAATTGCTCTTTAAAATTAGCTGAAATGAAGATACGAGCTCGGAACATAAGCAATTACTTAGCTGAAAAATATGAAGTTGACCTTTTTATACCTTTATTGGTCACGCGGTATTTTGTAAAATTAGAGATCACGCGCGGTCATTTTGACCGAGTTGGAAATCTAAACAAAATATCTGACTTTACAATATTTATTTAATTTTTAAACAAATTTCGTTCATGCTATAATTTTTTATTTACCTATATAGCTACATCAATCAATCAAAATGGGTAAATGGGACCTAAGCTTTGTAAAAAAACAGAATATTGCGTTGTGTGTGTGATAACTTTTAAACAAAAATTGAAAATCAACTATAAAAATTGAGAATTAAAAACAGATCTCTTAAATTTTATTGGGCTTGGTCGTCATCATCTTTCGCTTTCCCATCTTGGATTTCGGAATAGTCGGTGCATTAAATAACCGTACGGTCTCAGAAAATTGATATATTTTGAGTACAATACACAACACGTTCTGGTCTTCATGTTTTCTTTTCAGAAACAAAAAACACATCGTGCTGGTTCATCATTCTTTCTCAGAAATTTGTGGAAATTGTCTAATTTCACGACCACGCTTGAAAAGGACAGCGTCGTAGGAAAGATTTTTCCTCAATCAGGCGAAAAGGCCGAATTTCACTAAGTCAAAAAGCACAGTCGATAGTTTTCTTTGTGGGATGTTCAATTTTTGGTGATTGTGTGGTTAGTAAACACTTATTCACGAATATTTTAGTGGGAATAACAGCTAACGTATTTGGTAATTTATCTCGTGCGCCATCGGTGGAAAGAAAGCAACGCGGTGTAGGGAAGCCTTCTTATAAAACAACAAAAAGTACCCCAGATCTATAAGTAAATAAATAGTGAACACAAGGAAAGGCACTGAGAAGGCCTGGGATGAGAGTCAAATATGAGGCTATAAAATAAAAAAATGAAAAGCGCGCAATCTAAAATGCGGGTTAAAGACAAAAGTCAAATCCGTGTCTACTTAGTGTAAAAATTGGTTTTTAGCAATGAAAATATTAGCTTCCATTGCAACGAATTCAATACATTTAAACGGAAATTTTTAAAAATAATGAATTTCACAACATAAATTTCACATTTATCTTTTTAGTTTTAGAGATAAAAAAACTGCGCCATAATTTCTGGATAAATGAAAAATCCACGATACAATAAATATTTAGAAGGATTCTGTTTGCGCTTCGCTCTTTCCTATGCCTCAAAGTGTCTAAAACATTAGAAAGCAATTCCCTGTGCAAATAAATAATCTTGTCAAGAAAATTGGCCGATATTTTAGAAATCCCTGAGTGTCATTGCATTAGTTCGAAATTGCATATATAGTTTTAACCGAAATAAAATGACGAAAACATTTTTTAAGCTTCAAACGCGAACGATAGATCAGAGAACTATTGCGGATACAAACATAACGGAGTTGAGGCGATGTAATAGAAGAAGAAAACATTAGCAGGGGACAGATATGAATAACTCGTCCATCAGAAGACTATGGAGATAGGAAAGCTTGTCGCGCAAGTCGTTTCATAAACCACGAAATAACAAGAAGTAGAATGGAGCGCGGAGATCGAAGGCATAATGTGTGTCATGGACTCGCAAACTGGAAACTCGATGGCGTAGTGAATACCCAGTGAAACATTCCAGCGCTCAAAGTCTTAAGTGACAGCGCATGCATTATATAAACAAAAGTAATGTTTTGTCTTTCATCATTCGTGGCCCACAAACTTGTCGTTTTACGAGAAATATATGCAACATTTCCCCCCTAAGTTTCTGATTTTCAAAACAGAAATGATTCCGTAATCAATTGTCCTTTCCTTCGGTGGTTATCCGACTTCCTATTCAGAAAAGGAAAAGATATTTTCTAGTTTTATAGGCAAGGTTCAACTTCTTTTGCTGCTGGAGGAGTTGTTTAATTTACTAAAAGGAAGAAATATTTCACTTTGTATTTTCTCAATCTGGTGGTTTTTGTAAAAACTATAGTAGTGCCAATAATATAATTTTCATTCACAGAGCATGATTTATTATTTTTCAAAGTTAAATGGACATTAATTACCTAGTTTGTAATGCTGATTTTTTTGCTTAAAATATGAAACCTACTTTAAAAAAATATATTTTAAAAATGTCTGGAGTTACTCAGTATAAGATTAAATTCTAAAACAATGCAGGAATATAACAGCATTAACCTGTTAAAAATAATTATTTTAAACATTTATCCGGGTTGCTATGAATAAATACACATATTAAAATGAGAATAAAAATTATTATACTTATAATGAGAAAGAAAATTTGAATGGAATTTCTCCGACACAAAACAGTAGTGAATGTTTTTTTTTATTTTTTTTATTTTTCTTTGTATCTAGTAATAAATCGGTGTTACATAGAAATTTTTTTAATTAAAAAACGATAACCAAATCATTTTACCATGAAATTGCGAAATCGAATCACGTATTTCACCATACATTTTCGATTGAATATAATTTTCCCACCGTATGACATATCGTACGTTGTTCATTTGCTTTTGTTTAAATCGATTAAGGTTAGAGGGCAGGGTATTGCTTGACAAAGTATTTTGCCGAATGCCCCATAGATATCTCTTTGCCCGAGTGTATTTTTCTGTTCATGTTTGCAGGTTAAGTACTTCCAATATAATATTACAGCTATACTGAGATGTGCAGCAGGCAAGATTTTTTTCATCTACACAACTCATACATACACACACACACACATATATGTATGTATGTATGTATGTATGTATGTATGTATGTATGTATTCTGACTGATTTCTTGTTCCTATATCTAGATTGCACGGCCAATCCAGTCCTACATAGATTTGATTGTATAATTTAAATTTAAGACTTTCTAACGAAGTAGTGAAGTGACGTATAATTAATATAATTTATTATACGGTGGTAAACTACGAGGTGTTGATATTCAAATAAGTATACCTGAGTAGTAATATTTATATTTTATTCCACTTATTTTTGGCAATCTGAGGATGTATATGATGCAGAAAAAATACTAAATTAATTATAAAATCTCAATAATCAAGACTATCTCTCTAGAGCAGGGCTCCCCAAACCACGGCCCGCGAGCCACATCCGGCCCTTGCAATGATTTGATCCGGCCCGCCTTATCAGCAAGAATATTCATTAGATATCATTTATTATAACTAAACGTCATTTTCCGAGTACTTGGTTGGAATATACTTTTAATATAAGCACATTATCTATTACAGAATCGAAAAAAATCCTCAAAACTTGCTCTTAGGTTTTCACGCGGCCAGATGAGTCATTTGAAATGCCGTATGTGGCCCTCACAGTGGATCATGAAGCCCTTGCATTAAAAAGTTTGGTGATCCCTGCTCTAGAGAAATAGACAAGTCAGAACAAATAAAAATGGTTTTTCTCCCTCTATGGGATTGTAACGACTCTGATCGTGATGAAGCTCTAAGCGGACGAAGAGAAAATATTTAATTTCAGAGATACTGGAAAAGGTGTTTTATCACAATCAATGGAGGTTCGAGCTATAGTAATTGGAGAAGAGAAAAGAGAAGTTGCAGTTCAACCAAGAAATAATGCCAACAATTCACGGAAAAATAAAACAATAATTGCTCGTAAATGGCTGCCAAAAGAACAGAATAGGAATTCCAACGAACGAATTGAATTTATCTACAGCAAACCAGAACTTATCATAATAACTGTAAATAAGGATGCTGAAAAAAATACCTATTGATATTTTCAAGGCAGTACATATTTACTAAATATATTGTAGAGTTCATTTGTAAAGAGGTAATAAAATATGTTGCTCACAAAGGAGTTTTTGACTTTAAGATATCAGCTGATGACTCGTACGATTAATTTGGAATACGCATACTATCTGGTTATAACCCAATGCCATTTAGACGAATGCATTGGAAAATGAAAGCAGGCACAAGTATCTTGTGAGTATGCACTGGTTTAATTCCAAATATATCTGTGGTATTTATCTATAATTTTTCGATCCTCTGCCAATTTTAAAATCACAGAAAGAGCACCAGATAATTTGCATTGGTACTATTCGAAGTAATAGGATCGCAAAAGCGCCTCTCGAAAATCTAAGTAAAGGTCCTCGTGGTTAATACTGCGCTCTACAAGAGCCAGCGCCAATATAACTCCAGTGAGGTGGAATGTTAACAGTCAGATGACGATGGCAAACAAACCTTAATAATAAGTAAAGGGACATTAAAAGATGAAGCTAGGCTGAAAGGAAACCTACCTATAACTGTAACTCAGCCAGAACTTATGCATCTTTACAGTATCAAGAGAGAGGACTGTACAGAACCACAATTTGATCTAAGAATTGGTATTGTTATTATATTTTGTTTTTATAGAAGTCTGGTATATACGTGGATGATTTATCAAAAAGTCGAGAATATTATTTTACTGGAATTTAGGCGAAGCATTGTTCTTGCATTACTTATATCACCTGATATGAAGAAACTACATTGACTTCGTCCGAAAACAAGAAATCAAGTTTCAAACGAGATGCGCACTGGCAACTTCGGGCACTTTGGTAGATAAAATTGATGGACGAAGAAGGTATGAAGTTTATTAATTTATTTATTTTATTATTTTTATTAATGTTGCTTTTCATCCATAACAATGTTTTACTTCCAATCACTTGTAGAATTCTCACTTTTGGTATTGTGGAAACTAATGTTTTTTTTTTGTTTTATTTTTCTATATAGAAAACACATAGTATAGTGGTTATAAAGACATTTTAACTGATTTTTATATAGTTTTTAATGTGAACAACTTAAAATACATATGAAAATATGATTTGTTTTTTAAACAATTTGGCAAGGTTTGTAGTGTTAACTGCCCATCCTATGATATATCCTAGATGCAATAAAAGTTTAAAATATTTTTAAAAATGGATAACTTGAAATAGTTTTGACACCTAAAAATTAACAATATTTTAAAAATTCTAAATATTAAAAAAATAATAATTATGGACGCAGAGCTAAAAAAATATACGACATTATAATGTGAAATCATTCTTCTCATCGGAATGAATAAAATTGCCGCATGACAACCATCGAATAATCCAGTTATTTCTGTGCCTTTGTTTTCATTCCTCCGAATACAATCCACTCATAAAATGCTAATAGCGAAGAGCTATTTTGTGTTCGAAAATGCTGCTTTGCTGTTGTCACCACATGGCATAATTATCACTTTAAACATTTGAATAGACAAAAATTCCGATAGCGGTCCACAGTTTATCGATCGGTTCGGGAGCGATGGCGCTCGACTCCAAGGAATGTTGCGAGGGCATTCGAAGAGAAGCGCTCCGCGAGTTTTAATGATTTAAGCGGAGTGCGACTTTGCACTGCACCCAGGTTCATCCCATTTTAGTTTTTGACTATTTCTTTTCATAGTTGGCCGTTTAGTAGTGATGACAAGTTACGTTACGTTAATAATTCATAACATAGAGGTATAACTACTATTAAAAATTGGACTGACTGAATTTAAACCTATGTTTAGGATCTATTTTATAATTATATATACTATAAATTTTGTCCTGTGGTTCGATAATTGTGAGATACTTGATTTACGACAGTAAATTCTTATAATGTGACTATAAATAATTATTATCCCTGTATATTGGCAGAGCACGTTACTTATTTGGGCATTATCTCATTCTACCGTCAAGTTGATTCTCATGTTTTCCTTAAAATTATTTTATCGTCGAGGACTCGTATTTTTTTCGTTTATATATTTTCAGTTTTTTGCCTTACCTAACTACTCTTATAATATCCTTTCCACGCTTCGTTCTTTTAATACCTTCATAATCATATTCAAAAATACACGAGCCCTTGAGCGTTTCTCTCCCTTTGTTTCAACGTAATTTGAACAGGAAAAATTCTGTAATGTACGAAAAATATAATTTCTTACTGAACAAAGATAATAATAAATGCAGCAATATTTATTGGAAATTGAAGATTTTAGCAAGCTTACCAGGAGCAGCTAATTACATTTTGCCCATAATTATAAGCCAAGGATTCAAAAATCCTTTAAAAAATTAATTCCAAAATCGAACAATATCAAAGCATCTCATCAAAACTCTTCCTAAATGTAATTATTTTTAAAAATTTCTCTCTCTGTAATTGAGAGCGGTATAATAAACATATTTGGCCTTGTATCCAATTATTACTTGTCTAAGCAAAATATAATTCACTGCTTAATATTTCCTCCCTGAAAATTCATTCGAAGCATTTAATTTATGGCGCAGAATTTCTTTATCGCTTTGCAAAGATTTTTGGAGATTCATTAATGCTATTCAGAGTAATATCTTAAACCGAGTTTATAATAAAAGAAATAAAAATAACTAGTAATTATGGAAAAAGCTACTACTATATTAAGTCATTCGGATTTATATCTTTCTCCGTATTCACTTCCATAATCTACAATCAGAATCCTCTCACTTTTCTGACTGCTTCCAAATTAAGAGAAGGGGTGCATAAATTGACTTAATTCTTCACATAAAGAATGTCTGTTTTCTTCTTATTTAGAATCCTGTGTAGGTGAATCACCACTGATGCTTTGTAGCCTAAATGTACGTTTGGTTATCCCCATTTTTATGGATGCTTGAGAGACAATTGGAAAGTTAGTTGAAGTCATTAAGCATACTCGCTATTTCTCCTTGAAACTGGAATGCGATGGTTCGTCATTTCCATTTATTCTTCTATTCGCTTGTAATAGCACCAATCTAAATTAATCGACTTTGCTGATAATGGCTATTTAAGACAACAAAATTCATCAGTCAATATCGGTATTTTGTCAACGACCCCTACCTTACGGTAAAATGTTAGTTTTAATAATGCCCGAACGGATTTTCGTCCACGATGGATACAGAAGTCGTTTACCGTTTACTTTGAAAAAATTTAACGCGATAAAAAACTGGAACCGGTGGGTTGACAGAAGTGTTACACGAAACTCTACCAAACCTTTTTACGATACACGCAGATGCATGATGAAAAATTCTTATCTACACGTAGTTCCTCTTAAAAATACAAATACAATATTATTTTATCGATAAAGTGCTTGTTTATATTTTTTAAATTATTCATCATCATCAAATCATCAGTACTATTTACCTAATTGCGAATTCAATATGTGTTAATCAATACGAGAAAGAAATTTCGTCTCGCGTACTAATGCATACGCACTTCATCCTTCATTCAATTTAAATCTCACTCACTCACTCATTTCTGAAAATTAGTCACCTGAACCTTGTATATGCATTAATTTCGTTCAGTAGTCCCTAACGGATTTTTCTCTTAAGAAAATAAGGTATGAAAAAAATATACTATCTAGTTATAAATGCCGTCTCTCCAACATGTAGCCGTGATATTGGGCAAAGCTGGCTGCGCGTTTTCAAGTAAATAAAGGAAAAAAGAAGGCCAAGCATGATCAACATATGAATTGAAATCTGTGGGATCGTTATTGAAACTAGAGATGTATAATAGCATGAAATCACATGTGCAATTTAAAATGGATAGGAATCTATAATTGAAAAGAATGCGTATCCCAGCGATACTGAAAATTCATGCATACTTGGCTAGCTCTAAATTTTGTAGTTTTGGAGGAAAATCATGCGATTATGTAGGATTGAATTTTTATTCCGACATAACAACTTAATTCATCTAAAAACGTTACAGAGCATTTACTGAACTTCAAGGCATTGGAGTTTCATTTTTTATGAGTTTCTTTATTTATCTGTGCGATTACAAAATACGCTCTCTAATCAAATGCAGCTGGATTGAGGAAAATCAAGCAAATCCTAATTCTATTAAGCCTTTTAAAATCAATCTAATTAAAAGAATCAAACTTCAGCAAATCAATCTTCTCTAAGGATATTTTGGACGAATTGGAAGGATACACTAAAATTAAGAAAATTTTTAAAATAAATATTTTAGTTAACTCTTTCACTGTGTTGTAGCGTGAAAAACAATGAGGACATTACCTGTTGAATGGCAAAATTAATATATATATATATATATATCAAATTATTGTTTTGTTGAGTAGCTAAACTGTTTCGGGAAGTCCCCCTCACAGGGTTAATTGTTTGTATGCTAGCAATCATGATTCGTAAAAATATACCAAATAAAATTGTGTGGTTGCTTTTGGGTAACATTTAAATTTTATGATATCCTGGCTTATGATCATTTTTGTGATGCTTTATGAGTTGATAATATTATTCTCTCTAGATAGGCGACAAAAACTGAATATTTTAAAGTGATTATACTTATGACGCTATTAGTTTAAAAGTAAAAACTGAAATCTCTTAAACGTGATATATGTACTGCTAGACGAGAAAACTTTTACAACGTAGTACTTAAATCATACAATGAACAGTTCATACAGAGAAGAACAACGATATGTACATACTTAAGTAACTTTTATCGTATACGTGTCATCGGTTGAAAGTTAGCAAGAAGTGTTGTATTTTATAAATAAGCTGTTAAGAGATGCATGATCCAAATATTCTTTTTAATTGATAAAAGAAATAGCGGATTTTTTCGACATAAAAATCGTCGTACTCGTATCGAAATATATCTTTGATGGGCGGTCATAAGGGTACGAGTCAAAAATTCACATTTTCCAGGAGAGCTTTTAGAATTTAAAAAAAATCCTGCAAATCGGAAAAAAGAATTGTAGCCTTTGAACCATGTCCATATTTCTTAAAATTTAATGACACTGATTTATGCCATTTATACCAGTCAAAAGAGGTGAATTTTCTCAACTATGGACAACACAATATCGAAAATATTACTTCTGCCCTTATGACCGCTCGCTAAATATAAAATCCTATGTATTAATTTTGTCGCGTAAAGGAGAGAGAAAGATAATAAATAACCGCATTTAATACCGTGAAATGATGAAACGCGAAGAAAAATTGAGCGATATCTTTATCGCGATTTAATAACATGATTCGATTACTTTGATACAAAACTACAAGATAGTTCATTTAATTTTATTTCTTATCATTATAAATAGCTTCTTCTTACATATATAGGATATATGATATAAAATCTAAGGTAATTCTAAAATTGCTACAGAGCTGAAATTTGGTATGAAGATGTCACTGGAAAATATCCAAAATTCCACACAATGTTAATATTTTAGAGGCGTTTTTAACCCTAATGTTCAATTTCAATACCCCATAAGAAAAGAATAGGATTCAGTGCAAGGCATTCCAAAAATTCATTTTGAAATTATTAAAAATTGAGATACGAACTCGAGAAAATACAGTTGTACCTATAGCTTAAAGAACGAAGGTCTTAATTTTTTAATACCAAATTCAAATACGTACCGAATTAGCGTAAATATTTGCTTTTAATCGGAAAAAGTATACATTTTTCCTCTTTTCAACATTGCAAATCTACAAATACCATGGAAACGGCCTCAATACTTTTGAGGCCTGATATTAAAAGTTACCATTACATTTATTTATTGCTTTTGATGGGAATTAACGGTATCATAACGAATTACAGTGGAACTTATATATCTCGAATCTCAAAGGAAAGTAACAATTATTCGAGTTATACAGAATTCGAGTGACGGAAATATATTTTTTCTCCCTTTTCTTTAACTGAATTAACATCAGTTTTATTCCCTAAGTATATAAGTTAACTTAGTCTAATTTTCGTTATCACGCATTTTATGAAAGCATCATCACCTATATTTTCTTCCGATAATGTGTAAGATTTAACTGTATCCAAAACACTAATTGCATGACGCACTACTGTGATTCGGGTATCATAGATAGTTGGAATACACACGTACCTACTACCGAAAGCACAAACACGACGATTAAATTTGGAATATCGACTGTAGGACAGAGCTGATATGTTTGTTTTTCTCTAGGCCTAGCAGGGGTCACACAATAGGTGAAGCAACCCTGATATTAGTGACGTTAGGGACTGCCTGATGCACTGCACCCCCCTTATAAAATCCAATAGTGTTTCTTTCGATATGGGCTGAAATGCTTGCAGAATGCAAGCACTAACTACTTGTATAATTAATATTGCCTTTTCCTCGATATTCTTTCACCGTTACATCCAAATTGCAAACAATGCTGCAACAGGCAGGCAACTGAATTTATTTTAATTTAGAAAGATGAAGTTATTTTTTCGAATTTAACGTTATTCATTCAGCACTTATATTTTTCCTCAGGCCATTTCTACGAGAGTTAATGATCCAAATTGAAACGTTTATGAAGTCTTAGAAAAACCTCGTGAAAAGTTAATTTTACCACTGTTGATACTTGTACGTTAATACGCGTAAATACTTTAAGGCATATTTTATGCAAATGCATAAGTTCATGATATTATGAAGTCGTGAAACGGCAATATATGATATGAGACTGATATTTGGCAATTATGCATGTGGTTCAGCATTTTCATTGACTCATAATCGTATTCATTAAAAATAGATAGGTTGATTACTTAACCAATTTTAATATTATAATCACTAGATGCCATTTAAGTACATTACCAACATCTATCTGTATTATTCATCAGCGTTTTATAAGCCAAAAATATAACTGATTTGACAATTTAAAAATTTCATTTTACTCTTTATCTCCAGCTTTCCATACCTTCAACGTTTCTTAACCATAGGTGATAGAGAGTTCATTTTAGTTATATTTAAAAGGACGTTGTATAATACACTGCAGTAACATTCGTCGTTATTATATAATATGATTTTTATGTTAATTGATTCAATTGACGTTTCTAACTGAAAATGAATTTCCCATTTTATTCTAAGATAGATTTTTTTACCTTTATCATGCTCTTTATCCAATTCCTTGAGGGATCAATTTTTGAATTGGAAATGTAAATTATTATTATTACAAAGATAAAAATAATTCTAAGAATGGTTAATGAAAACAGCTTTCTCTGTACATGGAGAATTCTTAAGAAAATTTCTGCTGCATTATATGTTTGAAAGACAAGAAAGATGAATTCAAGGTATTTTTGTAATGCTGAAATCTAAGCAAAAATATCAATTGCCGATAACAGTTTCATAGAAATATATTTGAGTTGTAGAGCAACTATAATGAGCCTCAAACGCCCTCAGAAATAAAAAGAAGGGAATTTCATATGATGAGAAGAATTACTTGAGAACACAATGATGTATTAAAAATAATACAAACATCACTGGTGTTTTATTAATTGAAAAATAATACTAATGCTTCATTCAGAATTAAATAGGAGAATAGTTTTCACTATCTTAGAGACTATAATTAATTTGAACATGCAATAAATAGCACATATTGAAAATCGAGGAATAGTTTAAATTCTTCCTTAAATAGGAAATATTTTTCAGAGGGCCTAATAGTAATTATATATATATATATATATATATATATATATATATATATATATATATACACACATATATATCCTGAGGAGTGAGTTAAAAGCAATCATGGACTCTTTTTGTACGAAATAATTTCCAAAGATCGAAAAACGCAACGAATTACTTGAACTAAACATATTAATCACCTCGGGGAAAATATAAATGATTTGTCCGATAAATCGCCCGTACAGCATTCCTCTTTAGAACGATATATTAGTAGATTTACAAAATCTTAGGAACATACAATTCTGTATTCGTGAAAAATTGATATGCAAATTATTCCTTTTTTGCGTTACATCAGATAAGGCTGTTAATTGGCTAGGTTTTATTCAAGATTCATTTTTCATTTGATGCAACACTTTTTATAATTCGATTTAATTTCTCAATGTCATTGATTAAATATTTTTTGCTTTGTTCTCCAATAAGGGAGCATGTGATTAAATTTGAATTCTTTCTTTGATTTTAATATTCATGGAAAAGATTCCTCCACTTGAATCATACTAGTTTCGAATAGTGATATTTTCTGCCTAAAACGATACCTACTTTATGAATGCATAACTACGTTAAAATACTTGGGCGTTGGATCGATACGACCAACATGTCTTATTTTATTATCTTATCTTATGTCTTTTTTATGAATTCAACGACGGAAAGGTACAGGAAGAGGAGTTATTTGCAAAAAAGTTTTAAAAGAGCTGTTTTGGAAGAGGAGATACAGTAGATCATGAATGACCTTTATCTTCCTGTGCTAATTGAAAACCTTTTGCCATTCCCGTCATATTATGCATGGCGTCCAATGGAATGCCGTAACTGTCTTGTTCCGTTGTTTTCACAAAGACATATTACTATTTATGTAAACGTTACTTTTACAAAACCTTGAAACAACTACGTAGTTGTTTTTTCGTTTTTCTAAAATACGCTTGATATTTATTGGCCTTCGGAATTCTATGAAAACAGGGCAAGGACACATCGAAAAAAAGTCTGATGTGGCCACCACATAACTTTCTCAATACCTGTAATTTTTATAAAAATTCCGAATAGGTTACATAATAATAAATATTTTAAGAAACGCGAGAAAATTTTAGACGAAAAAGAACAGAAATAAGCTCAAAACGTTTAATTGTCAATTTTTACTTTCTCCTAATGTAGTATAGGGGAAGGTATTGTTTTCATGAAAAAAATCGACTTCGAGATTTCAACGAAAATACAGGTTTTGAGGCCATCTGAACAAGTTTTGACCATTTTCTCAATGTCTGTGTGTTTGTATTAGCTTGTTGTGGGTGCTCTAACTCAAAAACTATTGATTAAGTCAACGCAAAATTTTATATTTAACATTTTTATGAAAGTTACAAGAGCTGATTAATTTTTGGTAAACATTGGTCAACCGGAAGTTGGTGTTTACTCTAGTCACGTATCGGTTATTTTGAGAAATTTGCTTTAATATTTGATAAATATAAAAATGTACTGGAATAAAACTTGTAGAAAATGTAAATTTCTACAATCTTTGTTTGAAACATTTTCCCATAAAATGCATTTTTTTTAAGAGATATCTTATTTTTTAGCTGCCGCCACCACGCCACCCACCGACGACTATTTTTAACAATTGACGCTTAGTTACGTCTTAGTAACGCTCTTTTCTCTTTTCTTAATTGATGAGGCATTGTGTTTATATCCAATATCAGAAGGCTATGGTTTGAGTTTATTTCTGTTTATAAAGTCAAAAATTTTCTCGCAGTTTCTAAATATAATTATTGTAACCTACTTGGAATTTTTAGAAATATTACAGGTATGGAGAAAGTCATGTGGTGGCCACATCAGATTTTTTAATATTCAGGTAGAGACTATTCTTAACATGAGAGTTACAGTATGCGGGAAGAAGGGAAAAGAGAAATAATATTCTAGCAACTATTCTAACGTATTCTATTGGATACTGGATTATAAAATATTCCAACTGGGTAGTATAGCAATGATAAAATTTGCAAAAACAATTAAATTAAAAAATATTGAACATTTTTATGTTCTCTTAAAGGATTCATATGAAAAAATACATCATGTTGTTCTTCTTTACTAATACATCAGTTTAGGATAAGTTTTTGCATTTAATTGGAAGTTTTTATTGTTGCTTTTATGAAAAAGGCTCTGACAGTGGAATGCATCAATGCCATGAAAATGTAATGTATTTACTATAATGTGATAATTCTGGCGTCAAACATATTATATAATATGTTTGCAAGTAAAATCATAAATAGATATTTTTTTATTTTACGACCTTTACTATAGTCATAAGCATGGCTATAATAATACAACAAAAACCTACTCGCCACTCGACAATATCCACTAACCCATAATTCATTTTGCGGCTAAAAATGTAGCGGTCACTGTCACTTTCCTTAAACTCGCCCGTGGCGAGTGGGCGAGCGTACTTCTGGAGCCCTAGTTATAAACATTCTCTGTAAAACTATTAAAAATATACCATAAAACTTCAAGAAGCATTTGCCATTCTGTTACTAGTGGTATTTAGTTTGAATCCAAAATCATTTAACTTAACATAATACACATATGTATATAATAGGCAGCAAGAGAAATTTTTCTTCTTCTAATCAAGACGTTACGTACTATTCATGTATTTTCTTATGAGCCATCTATAGATTTCACCTACTTTTTCGTAGGTTTCCAGAAATGATCAAAAACTTAAAATGAAAATGTATTTAAATTCCCTCTGGTGTGGAAGAAGTATCACGCTGGTAGCATCAATCAATCTTGAGTAATTATTTGTATATGTATGATAACAAAACAATCACTTTGGTTCAGTCAGTACAGCAATAATGTTAAATAGGACGTTTTTCTAAAATCAACTCACAAACATATCCAATTGCTGGTAATGATACTGCCGCTTGGTCGAGCATCGCGTCGCGAAACACTCCTTACCTGCGGAAGAAGAAAAAAACAAGTTACAGATCTTAGCTTTTAGTCAGGTGACAGGCACTCGGAAGTGCTTCGCTTCACAACGGGGGCTGAAAAACATTTATTGGTGCTTCATTCAAAAATTGAGACCGAGTTTAGATCTTTACAGATAAAAGCAGTCCTTACACTGGATTCCACAGAGAAAATGTATTTCTTTATTTGTTTAATGCCATAAATAATGTATTTATATGCTCAGATAAAATTACTTTTTCCATGTTTGAGCAAAACTTTTCTCACGAAGAAATTTCAATTTAAAACCCTTGTTTATAATTTATTTATATTAAATTTGAGTAAAAAATAAATACTAAATTTATGCGAAAGACAGTTATAACCTTCTAATCAACTACTCTGTTTATTCTGTTTTAGCTGTGTTTAATCATATATCTTTATTTATTACTGCAAGGAAAAAATAAACTATTTAGCATAAGTTAATATACACGAAATGGCAGATAAAGTGATATTATAAGTACGTGTATTGGATTAGCTTGATCAAAAAGTCTTCGGGAAGACATCGAAATGTTCACACTAGGCGAAATGATTTTTATCTATCACAGCTTTAGTACCTTCCGTAATGTTAATAATTTTTACCTTGACAGATAAATAAATGTAATTTTAGCTGTAGATGCCAGTTTGTGATGGTATCTTTATAGACATGAGGGGGCTAAAGGAAATTATAATTTCTATATATAAAAGTAACTTAGAATCCCAATGGACATCCATGCAATCAGATAATTCTCAGCAATAAAGATACTGAAAATATTTTCAAAGCAAACGTACAATAGCACATTAATATTCCAAGTTGGTTATTTAATTAATAGAATTAATTTAATGTCGCATGTAATGGCAAAGTACGGAAGCACGGTGTTTGATTGATTTGAAAACTCTGCAATTTTATTATTTTACCTCGTGTACGACATATACAATGTAGTTTAAGACCGTATACAGAATGTGCAAAGTGCCTTAAACATTTGTCCCCGCTCGTAGCATTGATAAATTGAAATGATGTATCGCTTTGTAACACATATTCAAGCCGTGGATTTTTGAATTAAGATTTTTCTTTGTCTAATCGATTACTTTTTGTATGTTAAATTTGATAACCTTTAATGGACCTTAGATTATGCTCCAATATTTTATGTGAGTGTCATCTCCGTTCTTCTTAGGTCAGAGCTAGATGATCGTTTGTAATAATTTGTGAAACAAATGTTTAGGAAAAATTGACCTCTCCGTCGTAATTAATTGAAAATAAATAATCCTAAAAATATTTAATGAAGTACATTGAAAAAATTGTTGGCTATACCTACTTCAGCGGTATATTCCGATATAAGATACGAAAACTGTGTGAGCTAAATCGCATATAAAATTTTTCTGCATACCGAGAATTGACATTAGCATAATGTCGTATCCACTGACGAATTTAGGAAAAGTTTTATTCTTTCTGCAACTGAGATGGACCGGCATTTCTGCATGTCAGTTTTATGGGTCAAGGAATGACGTGACCCATCGTCTTTCTCGCTTCCCGCCTCCGATTTCGGCCTCTCGAATATTCGAGGAACCATAGATTCCGCCGAAAAGAAAGGCGGGAAAGTGGCGAACAAACGCCATTCGGTTGAAAAGTCGCAAGCATTTGTTTTCGGCGCGCGGAAAAATTAGCTCCGGTCGAGAATTCAATAGTGTAGATAGAGAGAGGTGAAGAGAAAGATAAGGGAGGTCAAACGGCGGAAAATGACGCCGCAATTAGGCGCGCGTCCGTCCAATCTCCTTCCCGTTTCCTCCGTCCCACAATTAAGAGGGAGAGCCGAAGGGAAAAAATAAGAGACAGAGAAAGGGAGCGATCCGAGACGAAGAGAAACGCATAGACACATGGGAAGGGGGAGATAGAAAGGGACTTGCACGGCACTAGCGAACGGCAAAACGCTTTTCATTTTTTTCCTCTTTCGCCTCCGGAATCATTGTTGGCGTTCCCGGATATGGGCCCACACACTCATTACATTCCAATCGCGTAGCAATCCCTTATGACCTCT
This sequence comes from Tanypteryx hageni, assembly GCA_028673005.1. Lineage (NCBI taxonomy): Eukaryota > Metazoa > Arthropoda > Insecta > Odonata > Petaluridae > Tanypteryx > Tanypteryx hageni. The sequence continues at coordinate 23,141,780 of CM054112.1, forward strand.
TCCTCATCGCACGCACCTCTTCTCCCTCGACCTCCCCCTCCCTCCTCCTCTCGCTCACTTCCTCCTCAAAACCCATTGTTCCGTGTTTCTTGGCTTCCTTTATTTCCTTCCCCCCCCCCACCCACCCCCGGCTCAACTCTCTCTACTCCCTTAAGGCATAAACCCTTTCTCTCCCTCTCTTTCTATCTCGTCCCAGACGCCTTCATTATCAAAAGAATAAAAATCATTCGTTTCCTTCAACGGCTCAAGGGCGTGGTGGAAATGGTTTCTCGCCGGCTGGCGTGGGAGTTGTTGGATGGCAAGATTGGCAGGAGATTTTTTTTTGGATAAGTTGATTTAGTTCCGCTGGCAGTGAGAAAAATGGAGGTAAAATATAAACAATTGGACTGATCTCGCAAAATTAGTATTTTTTGTGTTTACGCGAAGGTAATTTCATATATTTCTTAATTTAATCGATAGGCGTGACCTCAAGTAGAAGAGAAGTTAGCGTATCTACCACGCAATCCAAAGGTCGTGAGTTCGAATCTAGCATGTCTGTGATTTTATATGTACCTGTTCACAAGCTCTTGATAAAAGGCTAAATGTATCCTTTTTTATAGCTAATAAAAATGAAAATCATTTCATTCAAATTCGGTCCAGAATGACTACGGTGTCAATGCGTTTCTTGTTTTTATCATCTATTAATTCGCCAGAATCCTTTCTTGCCGACTCTGACTATTAAATCTAAGAGTTTATTTTCAACCAAACAAGATAAATGAGCTCAGGTTGCTGAAAAAGTCATTAAAATATTTAAAACGTAAGATTGTGACGGGCTAGGGTTTCTCGGAGAGGAAAGGGCACAAATGAAAGTTACGCGTAAAAACACAAACACCTTTAATCGCCTGGGGCGCACACTACACTCCGTAAGCTTCCACAAGAGAAGAGAGAACTGACGCGCACCCTGTTGGCTGCGCGCAAAAACAAAATAAAATGAACAGCAAAGTCCGTTATCGGTCTGGTCTCGTTACAAGATTCATTAAATTTATTTTCATAAACTAATAATCGTTCACGCATTATTCCTGGAGTACAACTGATAAATTAGTAATTCCAATGCCAACATAATAATTTAAAATAAACTTCATGGAACTTCATTACACATTGATAATTTTTTTCTCATAGGCAAAGAATTATTCCATTTTCATCAAGGGTTCCATTAATAACTTTGTATCCATCCCTCTTTTGCAGTGCGCGTCGATTAGGTAAAATAAATTTTAAATAAAAATTAATCAAACCCACATTTATAGTACGCACTAAAAATTAAAAAATAAACAAAATTCACATAATCGAATCTTTCGGAAAATAAAAATAGTTTTATGCAAACAAAAGTTGTCATGAAGATTTATTTGTTAAACATTACACTAAATAAATTTTATATTTCCAAAACTATTTTAACATTCTTGAACATACAATTATGTGAATTTTAGATTTATTTTAACTTTTTCATGCATGCATAGTGTGATTTCATTAAAATAAATTTATATGAATTTAATTTTTCTGTTTCAGTCAATGATTAACGCAGAAAATGTTCTCAAGGAGCTTAAATAATTTAGCAATTTTAATATTTATGTTTGACTACATTAACACAATGTCATTCAATAATTAAATATTTATTTATTTTAGTTACCGCCGTATTACTTCTCGGAACCAAAGTATTGTATAAACTTCAAAGCAACTTCGACATTTCGTGAATATATGGACAGATGCGACGCGAATTTATAGTCCTAGTCAATTATATGTAATTACACAAAACAGGAAACAATGCAATTCATCTTGAAGAAAGATTTTCACGCAAAAATACGCAATATTTTCGCGTTAAAAACTAATTTGTGTACCGATTCGACGCCTATTCGAAAATTGATGGCAGAACAATGAAATTTCGTTCTTTCAAGCGTTCTTTCTTTCAAGTCCCGAATTCCTACGACGATTATAATAATTATGAAATATATAATATTCTACACCCATCCACATGTAAACCAAATGAATACATGAAACGTTGCTGAAATCTAACCCGTGACGTTATTGTAGATGTTGAACCAAAATTTAAAAGGGGTAAGATCAAGTAAATCCCAAAAGTGTGTGTTTGTGTATTTTTGGCTGATCAACCTCTTGGATTATTATAGCCATAACTCCTTTCACACCGAACACACTCACAAGGGAGGAGGGAAACCCAGTCCCGAAAGAATGACTCAAATTGTTATAACCATTTTTGACCAATAAGCGTTTATGTACACTTCAAAATTTCAATTTATCTTCAGACCTTGATCTTACAAATCGCGACAGAGGGAGTGGCAAGGAGACAGAATAATGTTTTTGTATGTATAGATTGATTTATTTAAAAATTTAGTGATATTTGTCAACAAAATTCAGTGATAAGAATTAGAATTTACATTCTTTTCTACTTATAACAGTACAAACCTCGCTACGATATCATAATTTTAAGATATTTTAATGTATTAAAGAAGACATCTCTGCACGATGGATTTGAGACTTCCTATGTAAAACACGTTACTGGAATCGAACCCGGTACTTCAATCTTCGCCAAATAAAATATAGCCCGGAGGTGAGCCCTGGCAGCACGAGCCTCATACCAACACACCGACAGGACCATTTCATAAGGCTATGTTTCCTTAGGAACCCAGCCTAAAAAGGATAATCGGCGCAGAAAGTGAAGAGAGGCATAGGTTAATCCGCTAACCTGGTGATTAGCATGGTTTCTTGTCGATGTAAGAATGTAAGAATTGCAAAATAAGAAAATAATAAGAAATAATTCGTAAGATATTTTTGTGCTAAATTTAAAAATATAGTTCCTCCAAATATACTTTTTTAAATGTTAGAAGAAATAAATTTAACCAGCATTTTTTTAAAAAGCAGTTCTTTTTTATCGATGAATTGCACCCCTAATCACGTGAATCGGCGAGAATGCCAATGAATGGCAAGTCGTTCGGCAATAATTAAAGGCACTCGTTATTTCATGTCGAAGGGAACGTCGCGAAGGATGATACTTAAGATCCTAGTGTGAAAAGAGAGGCAAGTAGGAGGCAGCATGCCTGGAGGAGCAGAGGGAAGAGGAGGATGGGAGGGAGTAGAAAGAGGGTGGGAGGGAGGGGGAAGAGGATGGGAGGAGGGAGGGGGAAGAGGATGGGAGGAAGGAGGAGGAGGATGGGGGGAGGAGGAAGAGGATGGGAGGGAGGAGGAAGAGGCGAAGGGGGTGGCGAAGAAGGAAAGGTGTTGGAGAGGGGATGGCGGAGAAAATGAGACTGTGCTGTATCCAATGGCATCCATTATCGAGGGCCCTCTTTTGAAATACACTCATATATGTACTCCTGTTCCCTCTCTATCTCCATAACAACAAAGGAAAATTCAAATGTGCTCCGCAAATACGAATTTCTCTTCCTTGCCGGTTTCGCAACAATACTCATCCCTTCTTAGGTGGCCCCAACCATGTGATCCGTGTAGATTTTCACAGAGCATGAGCACGAAATGAGTGAGATGGAGAGAGCAAAGCAATCGACGTGCCGCACAGCGTCGCAAGAGACTTCAACGACTTGGATTCGCAACCATTTGAAGTCGATATAAAGACTCCGATTCTGCTTTATTTGTTCGGTAGTGAGGATATTATTTTTTGTCTTTCCAATGGGTACTGAAATATTTGAAAACCTTAATTTCATTGTTCTACGCTTAATTTCTACTTCAGGGATGGCAAATACGTGACACAAGTGTCCGAAGTGGCACGCATGCGATTTTACTAGGCACGCGTAAGCCTGTATTTTCTGTGTAAAATATGAAGTTTCCAAGAGAAGGAGTCAGCTAGTGGCATGCGAAAACATTTCTGTTGATTCGCATTACTTTCTTGGCAAAAAAATCATTTGCCATCCCTGATCTGCTTTATAGTTTTACATTCAAATCATTTTTGCAAGTATATAGCCTTATAAAGTAATATTTATTTTAATAAAATTTAAAGTATGGGAACAAAATATTTAGCCTTACATATTTTTTTTAACGAAAGAAAACCAAGTGGTTCAAATTGGAAAGCGCATTGGGCAAGTAATAAAAAGAACAAAGGCTACGCGTGCTTATAATATTTGCCTCCAACAACCAAATTTTTGTTGGAATCACATCAACTTAAAACTTGATATCTGCCAAAATTAAATCAAAAATTACACTTATTAAAAAATTAAATTATGAACTCTGTTCTCGCATTATGAATAAAAGAATTAAGTCACTTTAAACGATAAAATAATCTCTTAATAAACTTGAAATTGATCTTCAGCAAAATTAATACAATCAGGCAAAATAAAATTCAACATAGAACAAAATTTTATGATCGGTGATTTTCTTTTTAGCTCATGAAAATGGATTGAATTGAGGTTGCGTTGAATTGAACAAGGGCAGCATATTAAATACATTTCTTACGTTCATAATTTTTTCAGCATGTGTAGACAGAATCAATATATTAGCCATCCTTCATACTAACAATATAAGATTCCAAAAATGTTTTCTATGGTTTTCCAGCCAAAAAAGAAGGAAAGTACGATTTTATAAGTCGTGCACAGATCTTTAAATAACTAGAAATGGTCGTGTTTTTCTATTTGAAGAACGTTCACTCATAAACTCATAAGTTCGTAATATCATATATATCTTTCGAAAATGGGTAATTATAGTAACGACAGCATTTTCTTATAGAAAGACAGATGATTTTGGTTGAACACTTAATGCACGCCCGCTGGCTGATTTAGAAGGAAACGGCGAATTGGGGTTCGGGAGTGAGCGAACAAGTTCCGGTCCGAGATTGCTCCCTAGCGCATTCTAGTGGCCACCTCTCCAATCTTCCTCACTTATATTTCTCCGAAACATTTTTCTATTTTTTTCCTTCGACACTTTTAGCTCAAGGGTCCAGGATTTTTGGCGAGAAAATGGAAAATAAAACTAAAACGACGAAATAACGCTGTTACCCATTCCTCTCATTTTCCTATTTTAGAGCCGATATTGTTTGAAGAGAGAGGAAATAAAAAATTCACTATTGTATTTTTAATGATTCATTCTTTTCTCCCGCATATAACTATTTCAAAACAAGTCAACAATCAAAATCTTTCGTTTAACATTTTTCCGCTCTTTGAAAAGTATTAGCTGGATGGTTTTTTTAAAAAGAAAAATACAGCCAATTTACTACGTTAATTTTATCAGATTTTATTTTTTGGATTAATATGTAATTTTTCACATGCATATTGAATCAAAAATGTAATAAATATATCGAGATCCTTTCGAAACTAAAAAACTGCGAAAAATTGTAAGACAATACAAGTACATCAAGTCCATCGGTTACTAATCGCCTGAGTTGTAATTCTGAATGCGTAAAACAGTAAGAGAAGAAAATGAATGAGAGAGCAGTTAATGAGAAAAGAATAGAAGTCGAGAACCGGATTAAATTGGATCGAGCTGAGGAAAGAAAAAAATGGTGATGTGGAAATAAGACAGCGGCGGCAAGTGGTTGAGAATCAAGGGATTTGGCTGTCCTTGGATATCCGAGAAAAGGATCGCATTTAGAAAATAAAAAAGGTCTATACTACGCTGGAGCCAAAATAGACAGCCTCTAAAATAAATATTGAATTTATTGATAATAGTCCTAGGCCCAAAACCTGGTCTTATAACAATGATCAATGAGCCTTAAATATGTGTGCATGTTATGTGTAAAACATTGTGTGTGTAATAAATCATAACTTGGGGACGCCTAGTTCAATGTAAACCAAATCTTTACTGTTCCATCAGTTTATGACTTAGTGCTGGTCAACCCTCTAAAAAGACAACAAGTTCAGAAAAATATAAATAATAAAATATAAACCATGAAATAATGACATGAGCGAAGAATGGGTCGACATTTATTCCTATGTATGACAACCGATAAAAATACTAAAATATTTATATTTCGGAAATCTGTAGGGATGAATTTTAGAAATATAAGAAATTTATTCTAAAAACCTTAACGTATTGGCAGATGAAAATTTTATAAACATTGATTCAAAGTCAGAACCTTTTATCGACTTTTCAAATTAATAAATATTCTGATGGAACTTTAATGAAACAGAGCATTGAAAAATTTTATCTGGCAAGTTATCTACTCTATTGCACACACATATTTATGCTATTTATAATTATAAGTTTATTGCCCATTTTTAGGTGAAGTGGAATGTAAAGTTATCATCTTTCAAAGCTGAAATCATGCTACCGTATTTCAGTGAGAACTGTCGTATATTAATGAACTCATTATAATCTGCATACAGAGATTGTTGTAAAATTTAACGATATTTTGATTTTTTTTAACAAGATGATCAACCTATAAATCATTTCACTAAACAATTCAGAGCTATAATTTTATTTAAAATTTGGCATACACCATGGTTTAATAAATACCAATAATAGATTTATCCGATGATTTCATGTTTCTTTTGTAAATATGTCCAATTAAATATCAATCTGCTAAAAGTGATCAAGTTCAACTCATCGGCCTAATTAGGGATCAATAAAATTGCACGACTGTTTTTAATGTATAGGATTCAATTGTTTTATTTTGTGATGCATTCCATTTTTAACTTTGAATTTCAGTTAAACCACATAGCTTTCACGGAATCCTAATCTCAATAGGTAATCTCAGTAGGTACTTTTGAAAGAAACAATTGAAGAGATGAGAATTGTTAACTTGAAAAGGAATAGTAAAAAATTTGTAAGAAAAAAATCCCCTTAAGATTTATAGTTAAAAAACTTCCCCTGTCATGTTCCATCGAAACTGAATCGCTCCAAGGCACGGGCCGAGGCGCCGGAAAGACTGGCGTTAAACTCTCTCTCTCTTTCCGCAGACGCAGATTCGCGTCGCGGTATTCGAGTGCATTTGGGCGGACTCGACCGAAATATTACCATCCCCTCTCCCTTCCCCTCCACCACCACCTCATCGGGACAAAATCAATTTTTTCGCGCTCGGTGTGGAGGCACTGCAGCAAGATTTTTTTCCCTTTCCTGGGCGACATTCAACCGTCAATGATATGGCCGTCGTCCTATCGGTGCGGAGTTGGTGGACCGCAAAGAAGTCCCGATCGATTGATGATCCGCGCGGAAATTAATTAGCAGACTTCGCTGCACTCAATGAGCGCGACGCTAGCGCCTCCTCGCCACTCCTCCCGGAAACTATTTTTCGGAGGCGGCCAGGAAACTGCCGCAAATGGGGAACACCAGCGACACCGGGTGTCGGTTTCGGGAACTACGCCCGGACTGCTCCCCCCCTCTCTCTCTCTCCCTCGCCTCCCCCCCTCGCCACTTTCACCGACCTTTCGATATTCGTGCCGTTTCCCGCCCGTTTAACGGGGCGCGTCGAAGAAGAGGCGGCGGCGGCAGCAGCAGCGACAGAACGCATCCATTCCAGATATTTCGTAATCGGTTCCCGCCTTCCTCCCTCTCCATCCCTCTCCCTCCTCAAACACCGACCGATTTCGTACACCTCCCCTCTCTCAACCTCTCACTTCGTCGCCTCCCACCCCCGTCCGCCCCCACCAACCGGCGCACCCACGGCAACCGGGATCGTTCGAATCGTCATAATTAAATGCATCGGTGGAAGTTTTTTCCCCTAGCCTTTGGCGCTGGTCCAAAGAGCGATATGGAAAAATTCCCGAATCGCCGCTCCTCCCTTCCTCAACGTCCCGTTCTCTCTCTCTCTCTCCCCTCCATACTCTCACGCACCACCCTTTCCCACTCCCTCTTCCCCAGCCCAGTATCCCACCACTCCGACAGACCGCTAAAAAACCGTTACGTGTCCATTTCGAAAGCGGTGGTCCACGCGCCCGCCCCTCTTCCCCCATTTATTCCCTCTCCCGTACGCTTTATTCTCTCCCGTGCTGGATATTCGGGAGAGAGGGAAGGTTATGGGGATGGCCCGCATGTTTGAGAGAGAGTGAGAGAGAGAGAGAGGGCGTGGAGAGAGAGAGGGAGAAAAATGGGCGGGATGGTCGGCGTGGCACGCGTGAGGGAGGGCCAATGAGAGGCCACGGTGGGGGCACGGTGCAGGGGGCAGCCGGCTTCGCCACGCCCTCGTGGGGCGGCGGAGGGATCGCTCCAGGGGGGGGAGGCGGTGTATAAGGGAGGAGGAAATGGGAGGCGGAAGAGGGGGGAGGAGTCTGTCCGAAACCTCCTCCCCTCCCTCATTCGTCTCACTCCGCCCCTTCGACCTCCTAACCTCCCCTTCCCTTTCGTCACACACACATACACGTGGCAGTGCCCCCCCCCCCACACACACACACACACGTCACACGCGGAAATACATACAGTCACCACACCCACGTGTTGTGGCGGAGGGGGGTGGCGAGAGCGACGATGGGGGTGGCGCCGGAAAAGGGGGTGGAGGGGCGGGCGAGGTGCGTGAGCGCGAGTTGGGGGGGAAACGGTTTTGGGACGCATGCGGGGGAGGGGGAGGAATGGGTGGCGAAGTGTGAGCGAAAGGGGGGGAAAAATGTATTCGGCGTCAGGAAAGAGGACGTGGAAGGGTGGGAAAAGGAAGGGAGTGAGGTGGGGAAGAGGGGTCGGGGGAATGGGGATGGGGGAGAGAGAGTCCACTGGTAAATGATAGATTGATTTATGGATATTGTCTGCATTTGACGCGGAGTATTGAGAGACCCCGCGATTCCAGTGTCATTGCGGGTTTGCGAGAATCGAAAAAAAATATAAAACAATTGAGGGTCGATTTTTCGGTAATAAAAATTGACGGATTATTTTTTCTCGAGAATTATTTTTCTCCTGCCCCCGCCTATCCCCCCCTCCTCATCGGAGATTATGAAAAGGGTTACAAGTGGACTATATATGCGGCAAAGGGTTTTAATGGTAAATTAGGTCGTTATTTATGGCCGCCGATCAATCAATTATGTTTGTTCAACAATAGACATCCCAGCGGTCATAAATCTAACGTATTTGAGCGTAAAATAGGTCGCTTGATTATTCCGAATGGATTAAATAGGAGAGAATCTTTGTTCGCTTTAATTGAATGCAGTGCGTTCGCGATTTGTGTTGGATTAGACAAATGCAGATACAATAAAACGCAAAAGGACGACTAAAAAACTTGCCTTTTTTTAAAATCACTCGTAGCGAGGGAAATATAACTACCAGGGACGAGATTAATCGGCAAATTCCCTGAATTATACATTTTTATCAAGCGCAACAATTCCGCATAAAATACCGATCGTACATGAATAAAACATATTTGAATTAATAATTAATATTCGAGTTTTACAAAGTGAAATTTTAATTTTAACGCTGGTCTGCGGTTTCCAATATCTATTCTACACGGCGAAAAATATGCGATTGAGCACTTTTTTGAGTTTGGTTCGTAAAGAGAGGGACGTACAGCAAAGTGCGCTTCCACACATCGATGCCTACAGTAAAAGCCAGCGCCGTTAAAACACTTGCGCATAGAATTTATCGGAAACGAGACGCTTTGTTTAGACGCGAGGAAAAAATCACCTACGTTTCGAATCGTCGGTTGCAAATTTAATAAATTTTCCGTCCGCGTATCATAAATGCGTTTATCAAAAGAAATACGTACCTCAAATTTCGGTTGATATATTCTAATTGTTTAAACGACATTATCGGTGCCAGAGGCGCCCAATTACCAAAATATAAAATATCAACGTCAATAAACACCTGGACTGTTTTAATACGCTTCAGTTGGCAGCTCTTATTTGCAGCAAAATTTTATCGACCATTTGTGCACTCGTAAAAGATTTTTCTTTTTTTTATCGCCGAGCGAATATTCCTGGCAAATGCTTTGGGATGGGCGGCGGCGCATCCGACACCGTCGAGTGGGAGAGTGAGAGAGAGCGGGAGGGAGTGAGATGGAGTGGGAGGGAGTGAGAGGGAGTGAGAGGGAGTGAGAGGGAGTGAGAGGGAGTGAGAGGGAGTGGGAGGGAGTGGGAAGAAGTGGGAGGGAGTGGGAGGGAGGATCCGGAACTTTGAAAAGACGGAGAGAGGAAAGGAGTCAACGGCGGAGGAAGGAGAGATGGAACAGGCATCTCTGCTTGCACTGTTTTGAGTTCCCGCTCAGTCCCTCCGAACTCTCTCTCCTTTCTACTAAGCTTCCCTTCTCCTCCTAGACTCCCTTACCTCAAACAGCACCACTTCCCACACCACTTCCTCAACCAAAACAATTTCCTTCCTCTCCTTAGCACTTCCCTACCTCTCTCTCTCTCTAGCATCCCTTCCTTTACTATAGGGCATCTTTTCATTAATTTTTTTGTCCTTATCCAAAGGCATAGTTAATGGCCATCCCTGCCCCTCTCTTCTATCTCCCTCCTATTTCATCCCTATGTAGGCCACGGGAAGCATAGGACGCTCTGCCCACACCATCTCCCTTACCCTACTCTCCATTCTCTCTCTCTCCAACATCTTCCGCCACGGACCCTTCACATCCCTCCCGTATCCCAGAGTTGCGCCCTGCACACACACACACACACACACACACACACACACACACACACGCACACACACACACACATATTTGTTTCGTAAAAGCACAATGTCTACTCCCCGCGGAAGAAGGTACGAAGGTCTCGATCGAGGAGCATTTGCCGACGACAACGAGGGTATGATTTATGAAGGGGAGGCACCGGAGGAGGGGAGGAGAGAGAAAAAATAGTTGCGCTGCTCCGACCGGGGATCGAACAAGAACCAGACGGGCGGGATTGTCGAGGGGTGAAAAAGCACCCGGCGTGCAAAGGCGACCGTGACGGCGAGATTGGCAGGAGAGGGCCTCACTCTCGCATGGAAGCACGTTTCACGTCCGTGTCAGGAATCGAACGGGTTGTATCTTCTTCCGAAGGATCAACTTCGGCAACCGAAGGGTTTTTTGGCGTCTGAAAAACGATTCGAATTAATCGCCGGCTTCGTGATCTGACTCTAATAACGTGTAAAGCGTATACATTGGTTGAAGTAATACATATTCAGTTATATGGCAGATATCATCGGAATAAGTTTCATGTTCACGGTCACCGACGCAAAGTATATTACAAAAATATCGCTATTCGCAATCTGTGTAGTAATTAATCTTGTAAATTTTAGCTAAATATGATTGTCTTTACTTATATAATCAACGAAATTAAAATGGGAAATGACTCGTTCGTTTCAACTTTCTGCAAGAATGACTTCTGTACTTTTATTTCAAACTCAATACTGAATTAAACTTATTGCTATCTTAATCACAAATGTCGTATTTTCTAAGTTTAGGGACTTTCAACGTTAAGGAAACCCACTTTTCTGGCGAATCGACCCATTTATAACGCAAAAAATGCGATTGAAGCACGTTAAACTAGCACTAGCATGTATACCATTAAAATTGAAGACACAGTTTGGCGACTAAAAATACCTGTCAGTAAGATAATAAAAATGTAAATCTTTTACGCTTTGCAAAATAAATCAATTTATGTATATTTAGTCTTTATTATTTTGACTCAATAACCGATTGATAAACGCAAAAAAACCATGTCGGTTTATGCCAGTAACACCGAACTCCTTATTGGATATGAAAAACATTCGAAAGTTGGCAATAGAACGTGATCGGTAAATGCTGTAATACCACCTATCTGTCTTTCTCCTTTCGATACTAACTGGCTCCATCTTCTTGTTTTTCCGTTTCTCCTTCGGTCCACCTCCGCGTCCCCTATTGCATCTTCTCAACTCCTCCCCCTCCAACTCTCCCTCCAACTCCCCTCCCCCAACTCCCCCCTCCAGCTCTCCCTTCCAACTCTCCCCTCCAACTCCCCCCTTCGACTCCCCCTCCAACTCTCTCTCCAACTCCCAACTTCCCAGCCCGAGTTTCAAATTGTAACATTGCCTTCCCCTCCACTATCCCAAAACTACCCTTCCCCTTCCTTGAAGCACCCTCTACCTCTCGAATGCAATGAATGGACTGCAAGGGCTTTAGTATGCAACGCGCAGGGGTTCGAATCCTGTTGAGAGCAGTACTCTTTCTATCTCGAGGCACCCAAGACTCGTTTCACTCGAGTGGGATACATTGAACGCAGAAGCCCTTTATATTCCGACTGCGAGAAGAGGACGCGAAGCCGTGGGACACAATCCTTAGCCCTTCCTTAAAACCCTACCCCTTACCTTCTATTTCTCTCTTCTTTTAGAATATGAGAACTATTAATAGCGTCTCTGATGATATGCCGATTTTACATCTCTCCTCTCTGTCATTTCTATTTTCTAACCATCTCTCCTTCGTCAAACTTTCTTTTCCACCATCCTTTCATGATGTTTATGTATCTCTGAATGTTTTCTTCCCTTTCCTCCACTCTCATACTGTTTACTACTCCACTCTTGAATCTCTTTCTCTACCTTCCCACCTCCTTGTTTCCGTTTCCTCTCTCCTCTCCCTCACCCCGTACTCTCTCGAATGTTCTTCTTTCCTGGTGAATTTCTTTCCCTTCCAATCCCTCCATATCTCTGCTCCTTCCTTTCCCCGATTTTTTTCTTAATGCGAGACTCGCATAACCTGTGTTTTCTCTCTCTCTCACACACATCCCATAATGCACTGCAGCTCATACTTCTTCTCACCGTGACCCTTATTCCAATTTGCACCGGAGAGACGAGGCTGCAGCTTTCGAATCACTAGTCCGACATGTACAGGTTCGAGCCCCACCGAAGGCACTTTTTTATTTCTGTTCCGCTTCCAACCGATCAACTACCTATCTCTCTCTCTCCCTCTCTCTCCTCCCCCTTCCATCTCCGTCCACTCTAAGAGGAAAGAATTGCTCGAATTTTTACGGTCCCGGCTCCCGTTCGAACCCAGCTGAGGTCAGTGAAAGGAGATACATTTTTCAACCCGATGCGAACCGGATCAATGCCATGTTAACGGAAATTATTCGTTCGGTTATTCATGCAGCCGTTGACACAGCGCAGAATGGAATGCGATTTCTTTGTGTTTATGCACACGTATTGATTTTTTGAGAGATACCGAGAGCTGTGAACTTTCTATGGCCTGTGTACTGTTTTCTGATCAATTTCCTACATGCATAACATTCAGCTGCTAAACTTTTTTCTTGTAAATGGTTTCCTAATTACTTTTGCATGACGGAATGATGCATGTGGCATTTTCATTTGATTTTTTCAATGACCATATCAACCTTCCAATTGTAATAGAAATAAGTATCCTATGTCACTTTTTGGATGCAATCTACAAAGTAAGCTCCATAACTCCATTTCGGAACTTTTATAGTTGCTTAAGTTCTTAAAAATTATTAGATTTCATCATTTACCATATTTTTCTTGCAAATAATGTGCCATAGCAGTGACAAAATCAGCTTAGAAGCATAATAAACACCTATCTTCAGTTGACAAAACTTTAATTACATAGTGAACGAATAGCATCTTAAAAATTTGTATGGTAGCTTGGCTGTTACACTAATGAGCAGATATTTTAAAGAGGATTATAAAATGAAAATGTATCACTCATTTTGAGAAATTTCCACGAATTAAGTAATCGTTTTAATTTCTAACATGCTGCGCTCTTGGACCTAGTTTAAGACCCACGCATAGCCATTCCTCTCGCATGCCTTTATTCTAGTGTTTGAGTGCCTTTGATTATCTCACCATCTCCTTTCACAAAGTAAACATCTATCATATCCCGCTTCAATCTGTTTTTGCAACATTTCAAATCCAAAGCAAGGCGACCGTTCTTAATCCGTTATTCCACTAGAGATCGCCAGAAAAAAAGTGGTGAAATCGATTTTTTGCTCGCGGATGATTGGAAAATAACCACTGGCTTAACCTAGAAAAAATGACTGTAAAGTTTTGAAATACAACACTTGGAGACCGCAAAGCGCGTCAAGGAATTGGCTAGTACCACGGCCAATCTGTATACAACTAATGGAGAGCAATAAAACTTTATGGAAGTATACTGCAACTTCCTAGTAGAGATAATTAAGCTAGTAGTTTTAAAAAATCCAACATAAAATTCGAGCGAAGATTTTTTCTTATATGAACAAACTAAAAACAAAAATCAGTTTGATATGTCGGTCACCTGAAGAGATTTATTGGCTCCCATTATGCAACTGATGAATTAAAAGACAGACAATTATGTTGAAAATTTCTATTTTGCTTTATTCTTGTAATTTTAACTGAAAATTAAGCTATGAAGTCTGACGGATCTCTTTTAATAGAATTATTGTTGACGTGTTGGTCTATTTGTTAGAAACAAATTTTTACAAAGAATATCTGCAAAGGATGTAAATATAATTAGTTAAAAACTACCTTAATAGTAAGATTTATTAAACATGTTCATATCCAACTGCACTTCAATGGATAAACTGAAAATTTTCATAAATTGCATGGGTGTTGTTTTAATTCCAGAGTCGTTCTGCAATGATAATATTCTCTTGGCGTCCACAATTGCACAAGCAAACCTGATAAATTTTATTCCTTTCAACGATTTCCGTGATGTCTTGCTCATGCTGTTGCAGACATTATTGGCGGCAGAGATTTACATAATAATAGACTGCATTTAGAGAGCTGCTTGCAGAAATGCTATAAATCAATACTTTCGAAAGAAAAGTAGTTGTCTGTTGTTCATTGCTCGAAAGCAAAATGTTATAATTTTTCTGATCCTCTTATCTATCTCAGATATTATTCATGGTGAATTATAATAAACTTTCAGCTTATAAAATTATGTTCTGCCGTCTTTTCCAAGGAATAAGCACGAGTGGATGCAGTTTCTTTGCGTGGAACTATTCACACTTGACTTGGGTTCCGTCAACAAAACTATAACAATCTCTTGAAAAACAGGGTACACACTGTATATTTTAATACTTCTTATCTTCCTTCATGTTAGAAATAATAGATCCTTGAAGTAATTACTTGGCGAGAAACATTGCTAATGCGGGCTACGGCAAAAAAATTGAGCATTAAAACAGTTTTCATTTAAATAAAAAATAGCGAGACTAATCTTATCGCAAAGGAAATCGTTTTCTAGTTTTTGTACCCTTTTCACCACTTCCTTCTCCGCTTCATCCTGCAGCTCAATCGTCCATTTCCTTAATCGACCATCCTCCTTCTATTCCGATCGCTATTCCTGCAGCGGCTACCGTTACTCCCAGTCCGTCTTATCATGACGCATTCTCTACCTTTCCTCTCCACATGCCTCCTCTTATCTATCCATTTTCCTCTCTTCCCTGTTTCTCTCCCTAATATTACTACATTTCCTTTTCTCCTCCTAAATTTGTTCTATCCCTTCCTTACCTTTTCCCCTCGATTCTCCACTAATCTGTAGAAGAGAGTAATAGTAATAATTATTTTCCATTAAGCAGGGGCCGGTAACATACGGCCCGCGGACCGTATGCGGCTCTCTAGAGTAGTGGTTTGTGCCGCAGTAGATTTTTAGAGATGCCTCGAGAAACTTTCATTAGTAAATAAAAAACAATTTGGATATGATGGTGGATAATTAAGGGGATAATTTTTCTACTAATAAATTGAACATTAGATAGCATAAGCAAATGGATAAAAATATATAAAGCTTGTTACAAGGCTGGGGTGCCCCTGTTTATCTTTTAAAGTGTATCGCGGCTCAAAAAAGTTTTGGAGCCACTGCTCTAGAGCGCTTCATGCGGTCCACGAAGCTATGGTAAAAAAGTGGTCGGTAAAATTTAATAAAGACAATTTCATATTTTTCAGTAAAAGTATGGTCTCAAAACCTTTTCTAGTGAAGTCTTAACGTTAGCAAATTTTTTATACTTGATTTTCACTAATATGAGACCAAAGAACTCGTAGGTAATTCTGATTTTAACGCATATCCGGCCCGCCGAAGTTCTCGTGACTTCCAATGCGGCCCTCTGAATCATTCACGACTACAAATGTGACTCGCCATGCAAGAAATGATTGGCGACTCCTGCCTTAAAACAACGGTTGTCAGCCGTTTTCAAATTCATATTTGCGACATTTTTTTCGGGTCGCAATGGAAGTTGTACCGGATAACTTATTACATCTAACTTGCTCAGAGATTGTTCTATCGCATCAGCGAATAGCGAGTCTAAACCTATTGACAGAGTTATGAATTCAATAAAAAATATTTTGAGACGGCTATTTTATTTTTAAATATTAATCGTCAAGGATCGATTTTTGATCATAGTCTCACGGGTCAGAAAAAATATCCTCGCTGCCCGTAGGTTGCTGACCCTTGCCTTAAGGCGTAAACATCTCCTTTTCTTCATCTTCACTTCACCGCAGTAATCACCGTACTTATCCCACTCGACCTTCCGCACGATGGGCACAGACATGCATTACACACTTCCATCCAACCACTCTTTCTCTCTCTCCTTCTGTTTCTATGTCATCACAAAAAGCGAATAAATCGCACGTTTTATTTCCTATCCATATAACTGTCTGGCGCTCTCGATATGTCTTGTTTTCCTCTTAGACATTGCCCATCTGCGACTCAAATTAATTCATATGTGAAAGAAAACTAAATATTACAATTTTTTCAAACGCGAGTCGCTTCTCTGGTACTCCAGACTAAAAAAATCATTTTTTAATTTCTATAAAGCTCGCATCCTAAATAAATAAGAATAGGTTATTCCTTCCAGAGACCTAGTAGTAGAAAAAATACCAATGTGTAGTTTGCATCGAAATTATTCAGTGAACAATTTAGCGCACACTATCAATTCCAGCACATAAATATGCGTTGGAGGTGAAAACATACTGTTAGTCACTTAAAAAGGTATAATGATATAATAAAGGGAAAAATATCATGCGCATAGCATTACCAAAAGCTAAACATTTCTCATGATTGTGAAGTATTGCCCTTTTGTTTAATTAATACATGGATTCAGGAGTAAAATGAAAAATAATAGGTTATTGCACAAAATATTGGTATTTGTACCGTCACAACTTTTGATAGATCATAAAAACGCTGAGATATTATTAGCATGATCTTTGCCCCCTAAAAATAGGTATTAAATAAATACATTCAACAGAGAACTGTCAAGTTCGTCTTATGGCTGAAAAAATCAAGAACAAGCATATAAAAAAAATACTGTCTCATCATAGATTTTTTTATAACTTATCTCATTACTTCTATTCATTCTTTAGCTCGTTTATGCAAATATAACTTGGGATAGGAAATATAAATATATGATATAGAATAATTATATTCATTAATATATTATCTGATTGTGTACTATATCAGTAATGGCAAACCAATAGCATGCGTGACACTTTTGGCACGCTAAACTCTTTTGGATGGCACGCAACAGAAAAAATGTATATTGTCTGTCATCTTAATATTTATTAATTTCTGGCAAAATAGAATAAGACTATTTATAGCGAGAATCCAAATATGTTTATAAAGTAACTGACTAATGGCGACTTTCAGGGTGACAACGAGGTGCTTGTTGCTCTATAATTGTCGTTCAGCTATCAATAATCTGGGATAAATTTAGGTGATATATTTAATCTTATATAACTAATCTGTCGCCTGAACTCTAATTCTGAAAATAAATAGTAACTGTTAAAATAAAATTATTTTGTTTTGGATGCATTTTAATTTGGCAGGTAAGTTATTTAAGGAAAGCTAATTTTTGTAATCTTGGCAAGCGAGCAAAAAAGATTTGCCATCCCTGAACAAAGCCATTTTAAGTCCCTGTACTATATGATTCAATCTCCTCGTGAACCATTATTTACATGGTGTAGCATATCTGCAATGTCACTTAATGTGTACCAAAGGTTTTCTTTGAGATTTCTACTAACTAAAATGAATGATATATATGTCCTGAAGCATTCGAATTTTCATCGGCTAAAAAATTTCTTAAATATGTAAGAGATATTGAATGTTATTTTAGATATTCATTTAAACGACTTCAAAATAATGAATTGGCATCAGAAGTCTAGTTCTAAAAAATCAGGCATTTAGAGATTAAGACATGTGAATGTAGTACTTCAAAAAGTCATTTAATATTATAATTATCTATTGGATTCTTTTTTATAGTTTTAGACTTATGAAGAATTATACTATAACAGATGGAATTGCCGTTATAAATTCCTTTTTCCTCTGTGTCATTTGCTTTAAATTCAAGTGTTATATTTTTTCCTGTATAAACATAATGCCAGAGGCCGCATTATTGCATCTGTAGAATCTACGAAAATATAAAAGGGTGATTCAGCTCCGTAGTTCCGTAGAATACATCTAAAGAAATACTTAAGCCGACAGTTTCTTACGAAATCACATAATGCTGTTACTTAGCTAATACATACAAGAAAACTATATACAACCTCGTTTATTTGTACTTCGTATGGACGACTTCAAAGAAAAACACTGTATTCAATTTAAACTGTTTCCTATACTAAATAGCAGAAGTCGGAGAGGGAATTGAAGGATACTAACTGTGTGGATGGTGGAAGGTGACCAAGGCGTCTAGAGAAACAGATCAATTTGGTAGTCATTAGGGACCACATTAAACATTGGAAAGTTCTGAAGTTGGACTTGATAAATGGATAGCATGGTTTCTCGGAGAATTCCTCGATCGCGATAAAATGTACAGATTTAATAAATTATGTATATATTGTTGTTAACCGTCTCCTATAAATTGCTGGAACAAATTGATTATAAGATCACTATCCAGACAGGCTCCAATATTGGGAATTATTTGAAAACAACTAAAAATTCTAACGGGAATCGAACCAGGGTCTTTCACTTTCCGGGAGGATATTCCACCACTGAACTGTAGTAGCAGACTATTCCTTACGTTTCAAAACGCGGATGATTTTCTTAGTTAGGGCCAGCCTAGCCAAGCTAGTAGTGGTAGAATATCCGTCCGGTACAATTTTTCTCCTGTTTTCAAATTATTCCCACTTCTCTATTCAAGTCAAAATTTAGCATTCGATAATACATTCTCTCCATTTAGAATCTATTATAAACCAGCAAACCCCCATCACATTCAATTTATGCGACAACTTCATAAATTCCTTACCCTCCTCAGATTCTATTATAAAATTTTCTCTCCGTCTCACCTTTTTTGACCCCTTACGAGAATCTAACTTCCATCTTTTCCGCGCCCGCAGCCTTTTCTCACCGCGCGTGCGCGGCCGTGCGTCCATCAACCACGCGTTCCGGCGACAAAAAAAAAGAGAACGCAACCGAAGAATCCTCTCGAGCGGATCGCAATTTGCGGGAAACACGATTGCCATGGAAACAACAAAACATGTCTCCCCATTCACCTTTCATATACGCTCACCCCGCCCTTCCTTTTTTCCTTTCGTACAATTCCTTCACCAATGCATCCCCTGCCCCCTCCTGCCACCACAATAGCCTTTTTCACGTCCCTTTCAAAAACTGTCCTCCAAACAGACCGACCGGCGAAAGAATGGACCTTCCCTCACCAAACGACCCCTTTTTTCGGCATACGGAGACCGTCCGCGTATTTTCGCCTCCGGACCCCTTTTTATCCCTTCTTTTCCTCCCCTTCCCGAAAAGAGGGACGGAATGACTAAAAAAATGCCGGGACAAAGAATGGTTCGCTGGGGGCAGCCGGCGGCGGCGGCCGAGGGTTAGCGGACCCTTAAGGGCCGAAAGGCGCGCGAGGCGTCCGCGCGCTATCATTGTGACCCCATTATAGTCGTTAGATACATGCGTACATGTGCGCGCGCCCAGGAGATAGAGAGACGGAGGAAGAGGGGGAGGAAAAAAAGGTTACATTCCCGTCTGCCTGGCCACCACCACGCGCCCCCGTGTCTCGGCCTTTGTCCGCGCGGCCCCAGAGGGCAGGATATGTTTAGACCCCGCGAGAGATAGATAGGGGCAAGGGGGAGAGGCAGACGCACGGGTAGCAGACTAAGGGAAACTGTTTTGGGGTGGAGAGGAGAAAGGGAAAATGCAGGGAGAGAGGGGAGGGTGAGAGAGAGATGATTAGGAAGTCTGTGTTTGCGTGAGGGAGTCCAGGTTGAGGTAGGGCAGAGTGAGAGAGAGAGGGATAAGAGGCGAGAGATTGAGGTGAGTTAATCGTGTGGGGGAACTCGCAAGGAGAGGAAGTTTTGCGGTAAGTTCGGTTTGGGGTAGGTCGCGGTTTTCGGAGGAAATGTTCAACAATTTCGGGGATGTGGCGGAGGAATCCAGGAATGTGGGAAAGGGGAACACGCGTCGAGAAGAGGATCACGTCCTCTCCATCGCAGTGATAGTGAGGCTCCAGAAGAGGGGATCGATAGCGGTGAGAGAGAGTGGCACCGCGGCGTTTTGTTTACATTCTCGTTGAACGTGGCTTAGCTATGACATCGGAGTAATGATAAATGAAAAAACATCAGAGGTACTGCAAAAAGGCAAAATTACGATGGGAGTATTAATTTCCAAAATCATCATAATTACAGCTACCCCAAAATGAAATTTTAAAAAGTTAATTATAATTGGGTAAATGTTGCTCATAATTATAAAATGTCATCTTATATGATCATCCGAAAAACTGGTGTATCTCAAATTTTGTATCTTGGAACAACACTGTGGACATACATATGAAAATATTTTTCATTGGAACACTTTTATTAGGATAAAATTATTCTAATACGAAAATTAATAAAATTATTTATAATTTTAAAGTACTCTAATTAATCTAAGTAGTAATTAGCGATGAGTAATATCATGTTAAAATGGACGAAACTATAGTAAAGAAGATTTCGATTTCTATTATACACGTACAAGGAAGGGAAACATGATCCATATTTTACTGTAATTAAAAATGTATAACCATTAAGTATTTCAGGAATATATTAGACGCATTCATGTGTAAAAAATATTTCGTAATGTAAAATGTCAAATCTACTTCTAAGAAATTAATATTCAGGTAGATATTTGTGCTTTTCAAAATGATCGTAAATGAAATTATACTGGTATTCATCTGCATAACTTATTTCACTCCTTCACTAAAAATTACAACATACCTTGAACTACCTATCCCTTAAAATTCTACCTTTCGTAAACATCAACAGAATACGTATGCCGTAGCGAGCACTCTAAATCTGTTATTGTTATAACAATGAAAAAGCGCGAACATTTTAAAATGGAGCAACTGAAAAACGCAGATTGCACGGGACAGAATAAAAAACTCCGCCGTCTGCGCGCATTGTTTCTGTCGCCTGAAAAAAACAACACGTGAAAACGGACGCTAGATGCACACCCGATAGTCCCACATGCGTCTGAGATAACAGGGCCCGTCCAAAGGGGCAGCGAAAGGTAAGGTCCCTCGCCGTGGTTTCCATCCGACCGAGGTGGGCCTGCGGAGAGCGGCAGCTGGGGGGGTGTTTGACCCTGGGATACTTTGATGAGTAGGGTGCAACGGTGATGGGGGCGGGGAAGGGACAAGAATGGGGTGAGGCAAAGGTTGGGTTAAGGTGGAGTGGCCAGGAGGTCCGAGGAAAAGGACGCCGGGTAAAAAACATAAAGAAGAGGCGAGGGAGGCGGGCGGGTGAAAAGGATGGAGCTAATGAGATGCAACGTAAGCACCGCGTCACCCTGTCGCCACGATGGGCGGCTGTGTGTGTTCCAAGAGAGAGACAGACAGAGAGAGACAAAGAGCGGTAAAGAGCGGAAGGGGTAAGGTGTGAGAGAGAGAGAGAGAGGGAGGGGGAGAGGGAGGGGGAGAGGGAGGGGGAGAGGGAGGGGGAGAGGGAGGAGAAGAGGGAGATGCGAGAGCGTTGGGGAAGTTAAGTGTGGAGGTAGAGTGGTAACGGATCATGACGTAAGAAGGAAGAGCTAGGTGGAGTAAGGAAAATAAATAGGTGCAATAAGAAAGTGTAGGAGATTAAAATGGCGCGAGGGAGATGTAAGAGGTAGAAAGAGTAATGCGTGGGAAGGTGGGAGAGGGGAAAGTTGAGGAGGGGGGAGTTAAAGGGGCAAAGAGGTGATAATATAAGATGACCGAAAGAGAAAGAGAAGATGACAGATAATTAAATAGGGGAGAAAGCAGAAAGAGAGAGAGAGAGAGAGAGAGAGGAATGGGCAAAAGGCGATGCGCCTCCAATTGGGCGACTAAAGGGTGTCGGTTGGGAGTCAAGCTACAGGATTTGATCTTGAATGCTGTCCACCTTTTAAGCGGCTTCCGCTTGGCTTTCATGGTAAATTTAGTAGCATTCGCTACTGCCTCACACGTGGTGTCTTAAGTACGGGTTGAATTCACGGTTCGCTTTGAACGTTTTATTGTATAAAATTCAAATTTAAACTAATTTAGTATATATTATCAATATTTTCTTATATATGGTCCAGTAATTCTAAGACTTTTAGA
This sequence comes from Tanypteryx hageni, assembly GCA_028673005.1. Taxonomy (NCBI): domain Eukaryota; kingdom Metazoa; phylum Arthropoda; class Insecta; order Odonata; family Petaluridae; genus Tanypteryx; species Tanypteryx hageni. Next base: position 23,164,099 of record CM054112.1, read on the forward strand.
GTCTTAAAAATATTTAAATCTTCCGAAACTTTATAATGGCAAATAATAATAATGTCAACGTAAATAGGCATAAAATTTCCGATGCAAAAGGACGTAAATAAGCTAATTAATGTAACTGCTGACTATATTTTTCATATAAAAACAAATTCCTCAAAAACATTTCGTTTACGTTGATCATTGAGAGGAAGAATATGTCTAATTAATTGCGTATCGGAAAGTGGGTAGAGTGGTTGCTAATGTTACGAGAAATGATTTTGGAATAAGAATTATTTATAGAAATGTTTAATATTCATACATGAAAAGAGCAGAATAATAGATTGGAAGAGGAAAGAGAGAAGAGTGTTTTTTGCGCCGAACTACTCGGGCAAATGAAAAAGGATGCGAACTAACCGAGGAGCTTCGATGCAAATGAGAGGAGGAGAATATTGGAATGGAAACCGGGGAGGAGTGGGGTGAGGGCCACGGTAGGCTGAAAAGATTGGGTGGTGTTTTGCATCGACCTTTGGAGGATGAGGCGGGACGCTCTACCTGCCTCCCTAACTAGCGAAGGGGATGCACTTTTTTCTGCGTCTTAGAATCCCCTCTCTCTCTCCTTTCTAATCCCATTCACACGCATTCGCCCTAACTCTCCTCGCTCTCAACTTCCTTTGTCTTCTAATATCTCCGCTTCCTCTCCCATCTCACGCATATGTCACTCTTTCCCAATATTTTCAGCCTCACTACATAGAACCAGTTTCCTTCCTCCCGTTCTCTCTTTCTCTCTCTCGTATAGGAACTAACACACCAGAATTCCATCACACCGCTTATGTTTCCAGTCAAGATGTTTGAAGTAATTTCTTCGGGTTTAGTCCGGCGGAAAAAAATCCTATGACCAGTTACATGTAACCACTTGGCAGTTAGTTTTATCCGGATTGGAATTGTCTCTGACACGATGAAGTTCAATTCCTTTATTAACTTATTAATTAAAAAATTGGCGCAATAATTTACAATCTACGCGGATAAATTGAGATCACATGTTGGAAACATTAGCAGACTATTCGGAGAGCGGAATTTAGAAACACGTATTTCTTAGGTTAGTTTAGCGAGATGCGGGTTCATTTTTGCGTAAGGGCATTTAGAAAGTTCTGTATTTTATATTCCATCAACGTACACAAGTCTTAACAATAAAGATACTTCATGAAGAAGTAGTAGTATCATGGAACCTTCTTATGGATGTCTTCTGATTCTGAAGTTGACTAAATATGTACATTGATGTGGAACCCTTAAGTAATTAATTTAATTAATATAGGAATCCTTTCGGAATGTGGTAATATAAATAGGACAGGTATCCCATTGCTAATTCATATGGCCTCAAGGAAGGCTAAAGGTCGTGACGATCCTAACAAACCGCCAATTATAATTCCACTTTTGGTAACTACACATATTCGCTATTCATCGTCACCGTTATCCTTCTTACTCAATGTCAAACATCTCCCGCAACACCATCCTTCACTTAAGAATCTAGCGAATCCACTTGTTTTTTCTAATCGTTATGCAACTGATGATACTTGTTTCTCTTCCTATGATACTCAACACCTCGGTCATCGAGCACTCCATTTGCCTATTTTCCTTCCTTGTTCACGCGTTAACTGATTTATTCCTAACTTTCTGCTCGAATCTCCTCAGGCAATGGTATCCATTCCACCGAAAAGGTATTATCTCTACTATTCTTAATCATTGCTCTTATAATCAGGTCTCTGTGCTATCTATCAGTTGCGATGTAATGGAAAAAAATTAAGACGGTACATAATGGAAACTAGTCAATAATAAGAATATAGCAAAAAATATGAAACTATTTCAATAGGGTTTTTGTGCATATATTGCGAATATTTTGACTTTTTAATGCCTTCAGACTTTTGAGGCAACATATTACTTTGAAAAACACACATTTAAAATTCAAAGATTATATATTGGCCTCTCTGCATAGGATGATCGATACCAAGAGAACAAATGTATAAGAAAACAGAAAAGTTATCCTTATACTACATAATGACTTTTCAGTAAATGACAATGACAAATCTTTTTTAAATTACGTAATAATTATGAAGATTATCTCTCAAAAAGAAATTCGAGGGTGCTTTTCCAATATTTTATACATTGTGCCCATTTGGTGGCTGCAAAACCGAAGACAATGAATAATTTCCTCTCCTCAGACATTAAAGATAAAAAAAAGAACCGTGGATGAGGAAAAATATTTTCAGTGTAAATATAATTACTTTTTAGAAGATCTCTCCTCTTTTCATTCGGCAATATCACCGTTCAGACTAAAAATCGTGTCTTCTAAAGAAGAGAGTTTTAATTCGTAAAGTTTTGATTTGATCGATAACAGTTGCCGTTTTCTCCGCCAGAGGGAGAGAAGAAAACCCCGAAAGATTCGGGAAAAAAAGAGGTGACAAGGAAAGAAGACGCGAAAGAGAGGAGTGCGTGTGTTTGCTCTATGAGGCGATTGGTTCCTCCTCCCTTCCGATAGATGGGGACAACATCGTCATCACAGAAGAGTGGAAAAGGTTTTGCTTGTCCCATCATCGCTCTCAGCCCTACGACCCCTTCCTCCCGTCACCCTCTCCGCCCTCCCTTTCTCCTTCTCATCCCCCTCTCCACCCACCTAACCCTTCGCGAAAGAGCTCGGGAATAGTTTTCTCATTGGCAAAGGAAGCGAAGAAAATAAGAAAAAGCGAATTTTCAACGGCGATTTTATTTGAAATTACGAAAGGAAAACAAATGAGTTTATTTTTTATTTCCAATTTCTCTTCCAATTAAGTTTTGAATTTGCCCTCTTCTTTATTTTATTTTTTCTTCCTCTCCGTTCTCTCTCTCTCTCTCTCTCACACACAATTACTCATTCCATTCTAGAAACCGACGCTTCCTCCAAGGAGGTCTCCGAGACCCCGCCCCTTATACCCTTGTCCCCTAACCCTACACTTCCTCGCTCCCACCCTCTCATTCTCTCTCACTCTCTCTCCTTACACTCCTACGTCCCCTTTCCCCTCTTTAGCGTTTCCCACCATCTCTCAAAAATTCTTCACCTCTCACTCCACCCCCTTCTCTCCCTCTCCGCCTGATTTCTTTATAAGATGCCATTCTCAAAATCTAACCCAAACCCCTCCTCCAGTTTACTCCTCTCTTTCTCTCACGGTCTCCCTCTCTCCCATCTTCCCCCTTTTCTACCTCCTGGTCACGTCCGTTCCTCCATCTTCCCCCCCTCTCACACTTCTCTCCCTATCAACACTTCCTTCGCGACCTCCCATCTTCTGCTCTCCAACCCAACCCCTCCCCTCCTCCCTCTTCCCACCCCTTTCCCTCCTTCCCCCACCAAACTGGCACTTCTCCCAGATGTTTCCTCCCTCCCTCCATCCCTCCCTCCCTCCCCCCTCTACTCCATTTCCAGTCAATCCCACTTTTCCAATCTGGTACGTTATATTTGATTCACATCTCCACGAACTTTTTTTTACTATTACATTTTCCCTCGCCTCTTCCTTCCTCCTTAACTTCATTTTTTCCCCTTAAAAAGTTTCTGTTTAAGAGATGCTTTCTTTAGTTGCTAAAATTATCCTCTAAACAAAGAATTTCAGGCACGAAATTTTATACTTAAATGTTTTACTTATTCCGTCAATACAGAAGGGGAAATATGGGGTTGAAGGCAATTACATAAAATATGCGAATTTTTATCTATAAATGTTTATCGCAGACCATCAAAAATTCTAATTCACCTCTACCAACAACCAAGCTCTTTATGTTCATTCATAATTTTTTCATGACGTTTGTCGCACTAAGCTATTAAGTAGGAATTGAAAATGGTGTCTGGGTCAGGTACTCACAGCAACAAATTTTATCATTTGCCTAATTAAAACGATTTTTCTCCTGAAAATCGAATGAACAGAAAATATAAAATTCAGAAAAAACACTGAATTTTGAAAAGAAGTGATACATTTATAACAATAAGATCATTGCCGATTCGTGAAATATAGATTGTACGTATTCACATGCAAATGCATGACTAACTATTCTATAGATGACTAAAACGATTCATTTAGCATTAGAAGAGCGTATTATTTTTTCTGGATTATGCTGGTGCTATTATTCTGACATGGAAGGGATGATAAAAGCATCCACTTGTATTTAAAATTACAGATCGAGTTATTTAAATTGTCTACAACCCTAATTATAATAGTTATCAGTAGCTCATCTTACTAGCTTTCATATAAATACAGATAATATTTGTTGGTGAGCAGAAACCGAATAAATTTAGCACTGAAAAATACTCTATGATTAAACATTTAAAACTATTTTGTTTTTTAAATATTTTCCACGGACAGGAGTATATTTTATTCTACTACGCCTCCATCAGATTCCTCTCAGAGCAACATTCTGTCGCTGACATCACCGTAAATTATAAACAGAATGGAGATTATAGCAAATTCCAAAACGAATTCAGTGCCACTTTAAAATGAGTAATTGGGTAATTCCACAAGGGGTTTTTAATGAAAAAGACTCTAGTATCGGTTACTTGCAATGAAAATTTCTCTTTCATTTTAGAGGAAGTCGGTATTAGATAGCAGTGATTCCCATGACTAATGTGCAGATTCTTTTGCACAAATACTGCGCCATTAATGAACAACTGTTGCAAAATCAAATCCTTCCAGGAGATTAGTGGAACGTTTTGCAACTGGATTTTGGAACGAATAAGTAATGATTTAGAGCCCGTTACTTATCATTGAGGTCATCTACTAAAGCCACTTCGTCTCGAGCTACCGAAGACCTGTAACGCCTCGGGCATGGAACTAACTGTTTCAAGCTAACTTCTTTACACTCTAATCTAGCTAAACGGCTACGTCAATACACTAACAGTTAAGTCGTATATATGAGTTGGTCATCAATAGGTGCTCACTTGTGCGAGTGCCCATGTTTCGAACTGCCAATACGTGGATGTAATATTTTTTAATTCACAGGAAGGATATGAATCTACTTTATTACTTCCACTTTCATTTTACATGCACCCGCGAGTTATGAAATTGCCTTCTTAAGTTTTTCATTGAGATTAACGAAATGGAAATGTCGAAATAGCATAGTAATAGTTGTATTCGGATCAAAAATCTTCCTTCAGTTTGTTCCCTCAAGCCTTCACTGCACAATTTCCTTTATTTTTCGTTTTTAGAGATTCGAGTGATTGCTGTAAGCATGTTAAAGGGGTTATCTAACTTACCTAACTTCAAATGAGCTACTGCTATGTACTCAAGGAGCCATATGCGACACCAAAGCCGCATATTGCCAACCCTTTGTCTAACCCTAAATATATTTCTCATATGCCCACTCTGAGAACGCATCATTGTGTGTGTTCCATAGCTTCCGACAAAATTTCCAAGTAAGTTCCTTTTCACATACCATTCTCTCCCAACCGTTCTTTAAACAACTGCAACAACACGAATCAAAACTTCATAATTTGTCCAAATCGTTTGACTCAAACGGCTTATATCTTATGCAAATATATGTATAATCTTAAAAATTCTGTGTCCAATTCTAGTTTTAAAATCTCGATAATCAAACCAATGTCTAAGAAAAAAGGATTTGATAATACCCTCAGCGATAATTAGCGTTTTGCTATAACAAGATGACTTTGAACTTTTCCGCACTCCACGGATTCAATTAGCGAAATCAAACCATTCCATAACAAAACTTCTGTGGGTATCAAAACGAACGCTCATCTATCCGAGAGAAAGATTATGATGAGGAGCCCCGCGAATTTATTAGAGGCGTTTTCAAGGCATTTCGTGATTATTTTTATCGCCTAGCCAATCCAACTGAAATTCAGATCGATGTAACACGGACTGCGTGCGAGGGAAAGAGGGAAACGCGTTTGGGGAGGTTAAAGGGAAGGGAGGAGGGGGAGACGTGAGGGAAAGTGTCGACGACAAATAAAATAATGATCGTCAATAATATATCAGCCATCGAGGCGCCGATCGATAAGCACCTGCGCGCGTTAATTTTAGCGTAGTTCTGTGCGTATTAGCGGGAGAGAGACCCCGCGGAGGAATGACGCGTTTTTGGACCTTCTGATAACATTAGGAAAGTAGGCTTCAGAAGTGAAACTCTTCCGCAGACAAAGTACTCTCGAGGAACAATACAGCCGCAAATAGGCACGAGTGACCGACTCGCCCTAGATAAGTTTCTCCCTCTGCCCATTCTAGAGAGGTAGATATACCCAACTCTCCTCATCCCTTTTCTCCTGCCCTCTAAATCCTCTCTTACTGCCTCCCTCTCCCTTTCCATAAGGGAACACTCCTCACCCCTAATGCCGGACAACTGCAGAAGAGGGTTAAAAGTCCTTCCACGCACTTTCTCTCCATCCTCCATGAATAAAAATCGGAAACGAAACAATACAAAAAAACAATCGCAGCTCGATATTGAAACGAATGGAGGATTGGCGACACTTTTTTTTCCTGCGCGACCGACACGTGACTCTAAATCCAGGAGACCTGGTTACTTATCCTTCCTTTGTCCCCGAATACCTTTGACGCCTTTTCCTCCTCTCTCCCCTTATTCTCTCTCCCTTTCTACCTCTATTTTCCTCCTCCTCTCTCTTTCTCTCTTCCCCTTTCTTTTACTCCGCTTTGCTCTCCGCCCATAATCCAGCGCGCGAGCGGTGACGCTAAACATGGCACCGTAATGATCCCCGGTTTGCCGGCTTTCTACCTTCCCTCCCTCCTTCCCCGTCCCTAAACCCTCTTCCCCTCCACCCTCTGCACTGATTCACCGACCCCACTCGCGAGGGAGTATTGTGTTCTCGGAATCCCAAAGTGTTTTCAAATGCTGAGTGCATTGCAGCTCGAAATCTCGAAGCAACTCTCGCGTCCCTGCGCGCCCGCACACACACTCACACGCACACACACTCACAAGCACGCAAACACACACACGCACACACACACGTGCATGCACGTCCACAGGCGCGCACACAGAAACACGGCACCTTCATACTACCTCGCGCGCTTTAGATTAATGTCCCGCAGGGCGTTTTGGTCGGGGAGATTTTAATATGTCGTCTCTTTTTTGTTTCAGTGAAATTTTTTTTTTGTTTTGTCGAGAGAGACGAAATCTCCGGATGGAAGCCAAAAAGGAGGAAGCGGAAGCGTTTGAAGCGGTTGATCCAAAAATCATCTCCATTGTAGATTAGTTTTCCACTCTCCCCCACTGCTTCCAACAGGAATCGTCACAAAGGGTGTTTAAGCTACATAGACGATAAAAGCGTTCGTAAAAAGTGAAATGAATGGGATTTGTTAATTCATTTGAATTTGATGTTAGCGTTATTGAAACGAAGCTTTTCAAAGGCTAATGTGTGTTTTATGAGGAGATTAGCACATATTCCCGATACTTAAATTTCAACATCTATTTCCTGGTTAATTTCAGCTACTTCGGGATACAATAGTCTTTTTTTAATAAGCCAAAATAAAGAGAAATAAATTTAAGTTTCTTCAAATAAATTATCTCGGTGCGCGTTTATACAAATTTGGCTAAATTGGAAGAGATGCAAAGAAAGAGTTTTGAGACTTTTTAATCGAATAAATGGATGGTAGATAATCACATTACATTATCCTTTGCTTTAAAATTTTTAATATTTTACAATTGGTGACAGCATTGTCTTCATCATGGAAAATTAAATGCTGAGCTCTTTGAAATGAAAATGTTTTCATCCTTTCCAGCCTCAGTTAATCTAACCAACACAGTCTAATACAACATAATACACAATAATACAGTCACGTACAGTGCATATTAAATAACTCCTTTTTGTGTACAAAAGTGCAGGTTGTTAATTATATATTTTTGTGTGGTTTCAAGAAAATACCTTAATTTGTAATTTTGCGATTGAAACACAAAAAGTGTTCAAGTACTTGTAATATACTCATATAATAGAGCTTCAAATTTCATTTTTTAGTGATTTCTTTACGACTCATAAATTAAAGGAATTGTGTAGGAAAGGAGGGTGTAAACACAGCTCCAAGTAGGAACTTATTATAGACGTCCTGCAATAACATATTTTAAGATAAATAAATTAAACTTTAGTTCGACCAGATCAGCGAGCAATAACTGAGCTATCTATCATGAGAACAAGCGTTTTCATTAAGAAGCATTAATTCTAAATTCTTTGTATTCTGTATATCGCGTAAGAACTTGATCGTAACGAGTTCAAAGGTGAGAAAAAATCAATTTAATTACAACTGTGAGTTGTATTATAAGTGTTATGCATATTATGAAGACAAGATAAAATTTGTTAAATGAGAAATCTAACTCCTTAATCGTAAAGTTTACGGTTAAGGAGTTAGATTTCTCATTTAACATCAATTTCGCTGTAGTTCCCATCTTTACCTATCTTAGATAAAATTTACAACACTAAAAACACATTCCTCGTATCGAGCCTTTCGAATGATGGATAAATAAGCCATTATACTTAACGAATTTTTTTAAATTTAAATTGTATTAACCGAAGCCATTACAAACGTTCTACGGTATCTCGAAATCATAAACAAAATTTCATGTTATCAACAGAAAATGCCCAATTAAATCTACGAAATTTTATATTTCCTTCTCTTAAGCAAACAATAACGAAGTTTTGCAAAAAATAACAATTCTCTGTTAGTTGTTTCGCATTGCCTTTTCACATACGAAATAGTAATTTTTTAAGGGTTAGCGTTTTACTTAATTATATTGGTTTGAGTTAATAAAAAGCTCAACTAATTTGAAATGGTGAATTCGCAGGTTGATGCTTAATGGAATTCGTAGTTTCATGTTCGGATATTAATTAATAAGGTTAACCCCACCAACATTCTATAATAAACCCATTTTTAAATTCAGCCAGTTGCATGAACCTAGCTGAAATGCCTCATTCGTCATCATTTAATGTTTTATATTCTCCATACGCAGTATAGTACAAAGTATTGTTAAAAAATCGAATTAACGGAAATGCATGTTTTAATGTCTCCCGAATACGTTTTCACTATTTTCTCGGTGTCTGTGTAAAATACGATATGAAATTTGTGTACGTTCTAACTGAAAAACTACTAATTAAATCAACCTAACTTTACAATTAAGAATTTTATTTTAAAATCAAGGGCTACGTAGATTTTGATTAAAATTGAACAAACGAAAGTGGAAATTTATTCCTGAAATTTTTCCATTTTTGCCAAATATCTCCGTTAGGACTCCATTAATGTAAATAGTTGTCATTACTACAATTGTAGACAATATAAATTTCTACAAATATTGTTTGGACATTATTCTACAGAACGGATTGTTTAAGAGATATTAGGTGTTTTTTACAAAAAGTAAAAAAAGAACGCCTAATGGTCAGGTCGTGTCCGTCCGCCCGTCCGCATGTTTCATCTCGGAAACTACTGAGCGGATGTTGATGACATTTGATATTTAGGGCATGAGGGAAAAGAAACTAAGAAAATGATATGAATGGTTTGCGGTAGCCTAATCGGGAAAGCCACTTTACCAGTGACAAAAAATGAACTTTTCTTTATATCTCGTACAATATCACTTATAATAAAAAAGTCTTTAAAAAAAACTTTGCAGATCTAGTCAAATAACATGACCTTTGTTCAGTACATTTTTATCGAAGGAATAGCCGGTTTCAAGAAAATCAAACTTTAAAAGTGATAAATCACTTGGAAATTTAAAAAAGTGTTCCCGTTTTTTTTGTTGCCAACGAAAACAATCTTCGTGGTGATTGAAGTAAACAATATCTCCTGTAAATAACTAATTAATTTTAATTTATTTTGTGCGTACGCAACATTTAATAAATGAAGACAAATGGATTATCTATGATGAAGAAATTAACGTAAATACGTCTATTTTCTTTACGTATACACAGCGTTTGTAAGTGAAAAGAACCGGATAATTTACGAAGAAGGAATGAACGTGAACATAAAGATTATATTACTACTATTCGAATGAGGTGGGTTTGAAATAATTGTCGTTTGTTTATTAAGTACAACCGATTAGGAAATAAATCGGTCAATAACAAATTTGATATTTCTTTGGCATACCAGTTCTTAGACATTATACTAATTCATTAATTTTTATCTTTTTTGACATGATTGCATAAATCGTAAAGAACACCTCTGCTTCGCATGCATGCACGCATGATGTGTGCATCTTTCCTCTAATTTTGGTTATCCATCTGAATTTATGTTAAGCACGTCGCCATGGCAGCTGTACTTCCGTTGCTACGATAATATTTTCTAATTGTTAATCGCGAAACCTACGCGGACAAGGTTAATTTTAATCGCGGTCAATATTGTCCAGGATCATATTTTGTAAACAAATTTTCTTGGGTAATATTGACAGCGATCCCAGCGCCACCAACGGTAATTTTGATCGCGCATCTATTATTTGTCATCCACAGGACCTAATAATTTAGTTTACCAATAGTTTTTTAAATGTGAAATGTGACTCAAAGTATTTTTATTTGGAAAATTATTCAGCGTTTAAAAATTAATCTCGAGAGCAATTGCCGATAGTTATTCTTCAGGACGCCGTTACCGAGAACAACCCGTGAGTACTAATGCATTCGTATTAATTACCCTATATGGTGAAAGTCATGCGCTGGACGCATCAGATTATTATCAATCTACGAAAACGCTTTCGAGAGAAAGAGAAACCCGCGCGCATCTCCCACGTGCACACCCTTCTCCGACTCGACTCCCCTCCCCCAATCCCATTCTCACCCCTTCATTACCTTTTTAAGACCCCAGTTGTCCGACCGAAAATTGAAAACGGGGTCTCCTGCTATCCACACGCCTCCTTGTTCTGCAATGAACATCTCCGCTCGAATACGTTTCGGTAGGAGTATGGCGGGGGATGAGGGAGATGCGTAGGGGAGAGGGGGGTGTTAGGATAAGGAAGGAGGGAGGGAGGGAAAGCAGCACGAGTAGGGGCGGAGAGGGGTGAGGAAGGAAAGTTGGAATGGAAACGCGAGCAGAATGGGAAGAAGAAGAGGAGAATTCCGAGAGGGTTTTGTCTCCGAGAGGCTCTTTGAGAGGAAAATGAGTTGGCGCTGGCGGCGAGGAGGAGATTCTGGATATCATCTGGACCGAATTTTCTCGAGAAATCAAGAGTAGAAAAAGTCTTTCTCTCTCTCCGTGTGTGTGTGTTTGTGCAAAGGAGTCAGAGTCGCGGAGGGAGTGTCAAGAGGTCGACTCGGCAGACAAAAGACTGAGGAAGAGCGAGCGAGAAATGAGGACGAGGTTTTTTCAGCTCGGGGAAAGAAAGGGAGGAGAGAGATCGTGTGAAGTTGGAGAGAGAGAGTGAGGGAAAAGGAGGAGATGCACCAGCGGAGATAGGGAAGAGGAGAGAGAATGTGGCTCGGGGCATCCACAAAAGGTACCACTCATTCCTTTAACGTTATCTCCGAAGGATGATCCTTCCTCTTCTCTCTCTCTCTCTCTCTCTCTACCCGGCCCAAAAGGAAGGCAGCTTTATTGCGGCAGAGCAGAATGTGAAAGGAGTGGAGAATAAGGAAAGGGAAGAGGAAGTGAGAGAATGAAGGATGAAGAGAGGGAAAAAGTGCTAAGAGAGTGAGAGAGAGGACTGAAAAGGAAGGAAGGAAAAACGTAATGGTTTTTCCCGCAAAGAAAGAGGTGCGAATTTGTATGTGCCTTGGTTGAAGAAGAGGCGTCTCTGGCCAATCTCATCCTCCCCTTTTTCAGAATAAGTTATCTGCGGTGCCTCTTTCCCCCTATATTTCTCTCCAACCCCAAGGTTTCTTAATATCACGTGATTACAAAACACTTTTCTCCGGATTCCTACGCAGATGGTCGCGGAAGAAAATGGAGGGCACCTAGCCTCTGATGATGAATTCAAAGAGCAGTCGTTTACTCAACGTTTCCGCCTCAAAAGAAAAAAAATTTCTCGTATTTATTGTTTGTTAAAATTATTAGTATGAAAAAAACTCATTATAAAAGGCGCCCATGATGGATGAACTAATGTTTTCTTCTTACAATTTGAATTTCTAGCCAAGTGCAGACTCATCTTCAATGGTGACCCTCGACCTTTCAAATTTATCTCCACCATTAATTATCAGTTAATTATAGGGTTGTGACGAAATACAAGTCCAAAGGTTTCATTGTCATGGTTACTTTTCACGAAATCTTCCATCGTGATTTGTAAGAGCAAGCGCGAATTAACCATAAAAGACAGAACTAAAATCGCAAGATTGAGTTTGGTGTATTTCAACACCTGCCACTTACCAATCCGGTGAAATGCAGTATAATATGCTGCTATAGGTTTAAACGTAATAAATGAAACGGCCATTTCAATTTGATGTTACACAGTAATAATTGCATACAAAACGTACGTTAACTGAAGTCAATGAAATGAGACTGTCTTTCTGCTTTACAAAACAAATTGTAAATTTTTGTATGATTATATTTTGATTAGTATTGATCAATAGTAAATATAATCAGAAATACCATTGTAATTTACGTAAACGAGAATTATTTTATCCTTATAATAAATAAATAAATAAATAAATTAATTAATATTAAATGAAGCAAGAAGAGATTGGTTTCTCATTCGCTTGCCTATATTAAATTTTAAGGCGCTCATGCCTTGAATCATTAGCTTCCGTTAAAGAATAATTAAGGACAATCAGTTGAGCAATCATAAATACTCTTTTTTACAACCGCTTCTGGAACAGAATCCACCTCAAATCCCTAAATGGACATGAAAGAACTGTTCGTCTACACGGCAATACCCAAAGTAAATTTCATTCCTTTGAAATATTCTGGACATGACTTTTGCGTCTATTTAAAATAATAAAAAGCAAGAGATTGCTGTTGCTTGTGCAGAATTTATAACGCAATAATTAGTAAAGCTAATGGGCATTATTTCAAAATTCACGATGGAAGGCTTTGATTTCTGAAATACAATGCCTATAGAGAAGTATCAAGGCATTGCAAAATTGCATTTAGTTTAAAATGAAAATTTCCTTGTATTTATATTTCGCCATTCGATAACATTTTATTTGTGTGTGTTAGAGAAATAACGATACCTACATGAGGAATCAACGATTTGCACCTTGAGCTACTTTATTTTCTACGGAAATTGGAATGGAAGAATGAAATCTTTAATATAGCTTCATGAATATGATGCTTTATAAATATTTCTTGTTCAAGAGATTAGCCAATTGAAACCAAAGGACATCTTCGTACTTACCGCCCTCAAATGCAACTCGACACTTGCCTTAGGTATCTCCAATAGCCACAACAGGGTTAAATATTCTTATAATCTATTTTCGGTGAATTACCACTGAAGACGGCTGCTTTGTAGCCGAAATGCGCATATGGTTTTTAACCTTGTGGCTATTGGGCATACCTAAGGCAAGTACATTTTTAATTGTTTGTTCTTGAAGTAGAATGTTATCCATGACCATTTATAAAATTAGTGGGTTTTTCTTCTATTATTATACTAAGCTATATTCTGAGTTTTATTTCGCTATGAAGATTTCACCCACTAACCTAATTGACGAAATCAGAGAAATTTGGAGCATGATCACTTTATCCTTGTATGCGTAAATTTAGCTTAATTTCATTTATATTTTATATGGATATACACCCAGATATTCAGTCACTAGAGACTAGTTTGTAAGTGGCATCAATGTGGAAATGTACTCCAAAAACATCAGTCTTCCAACTTTGATAGCTTCTTAGACATAAAATAAAAATTATTTTCGAATGCGATCCTATATGAATATTTTGCAAAACTCAAGTCTCAAGAAAGCCAAATGGCAGCAGCAGAGAAATCTACACTGCAAGTTTTAGCTCCTATCGCTAACGGTTTTGACACAATTTTAATTTAAGCAAGTGCACAAAACAGTCGGGCAGATGCCAAAGTGTAGCTATAAGCGCGATTAAAAATAACGCGCTAAAAATGCCGTTTCAAAAACAGATGGAATCCGCAATAGCGTCGAGGAAAGCAATATCGGCATTATTTCGTGGCACTCGTAACCACTTTAACATTACAAATTTTACCAAACGACTTCAGAACTTTTTACACCGTTGCGATCGCATATTATACTTCGACATGAAAGCTCGTGTCAACCGGAACCTCTGAGCGACGTGAGAAATACATTGGACAGCCGATTCTTTTTTTAAGACGTGGGTTGGTTACGAATTTTCGCTTCGCCATCACTTCTCAGTCATTCTCAATGCCACGGCCCTTCCTCGCTCTCTCTCTCTCTCGTCTTCCGCGGAGGGTTCAAAAGGCCCTTTTCCCGCCGCGGAGGGAAGGGCGACCCTATCTCTCGCGACACGCACATTTCTCGAAGAGCGCATGCGTGCACTGCGTTTGGCACGCCGGCGGTTGCGCCCTTTTGAAAGAAGACGGCGGTGGCGTTCTCATCCGCTTGCCAAAAAATAAACATTTAATTTAGCCGTTTGATATATCGTCGATCGCAGAAGCGAACCAGTTTTTCGACCGAACGCCGAAGCCGCCACGGCGTTATTCATTTGAAACCGGTGAAACGGGTGGAGATCGCGGCGGAGTCAAGGCGACGGCGATCGATGATAAATTTTCCCGATCCACCGCGCGATTGAAAAACGTCATTATATATTTTTTTACCTCCGACTCTTTTTAAAAGCCCCTTGCCGCCGCTCGGACAAACAGGATTACAGGGGCGGGTGACGCATATGTAGGTGCGCTTTACAGCCAAAGCGATTCTCGAATGTTTTTTTTCAAAACCACGCACCGCGGTGGGAACGCACGCACGCTAACCTCTTAAAGCGAACGGAATTAAGTTTATATGGATGAGTGCTCAAAAAAGTAAGAACGGGTCTCGTAAGCGAGATGAAATGATACGTTTAGACGACGACCCCTGGCAATTTTGAATAAATAATTGCTCTCGTTTCTATTCTGCAGCGAAAGATGGAGTGATTGATGGCGGATTCCGGCGTTGGCTTCTTGTTCGGTGGGTTATATAGGTATATATTTGCTACGCAACATAGAGAACAAGGTTAGAACCTTGCTATTTGCGAAACAATTGAGTTACGGTAGAAATTTGCGACGTTTTATAGTAAGTTATTGATTCGACGGTGAAATAATTAGCGGTGAACAATAAACATTGGTCTTTGTCGATGGATAAATGGGGAAAATATTTCCAAAATACAAATTAAGTGGATTCGAAAAGCTTAGTTTTCTAAGACTGAAGCTTATCTCTGCCATTATATCTATTATGATTGCTGTTAAGTGAAATATTCAGCGTCTTTGCTGAAAATTCTTACAATTAACAACAAAAAGAATGAATAGGCTTATCCTTCACTTAAGATTATTTATTCATTTTCTCATAAACAGCACCTCGTACATTTTTACAGATTGCATGACAACGATAACTAAGATATGACCGTGCTTTTGGTAGGGTTCAAACTCACAACTTTGGCACATACTAAATGACCTTCTACTTAAGCTGACTTGTGATGAAAAGATGTTGGATGTCAGACCTTTTATTGCTCGGGAGCCAAAATTACAAAATAATCTAGCTAACGTGCCAATTTAAAACTCATGCAAAAAGAAATAATTTTCTGGGTTGACTATGATCATTTATCCTCAACTTTAAAGCTCAGAAAATGACACATTGGTTGTATATATAAATCAATTTATCATCTAAATATAATGTGGCGAAGGTTTTGGCGGTGTTTGATGACTGGATGCATGGTTTTCGGTGAACCACCGCATGTGCTGACTTTAATGGTCGACCTGAAGATGTTTCCTGGAATGGGAACGAAACTGTTGTCCATTAAAGTCAGCACATGCGGTGGTTCACCGAAAACCATGCATCCAGTCATCTAAATATACTCATTTTCACAGCTCATTTATGGCCGAACGACAATTATGGAGCAACAAGCATCTCGTTCTCGGACAAAATGTCGCTATCAGTCTGTTATTTTATTAGCATAATTCAATCTCGCTAGAAAATACTAAGAAGGCAGTAAATAAAAATTATTTGGCTTTTGCGTGCCAACCAAAATAGTCTCGCGTGCCATAGGTCAGCCATAAACTGTTGATTTCTCTTTGAATATTTATGTGAACTGAGGTCTAAAGATTGCTCAGGCACCAGACGACAAAGACTAAATCTAAACCTAAAGTAGCTTAAAAGCACACAATATTAGGCGCGAGACAAAATTAGGCAGGTGTAAACTAGAGAGATTTTAAAGAAAAAATTCGCCTGGAACATAGAAAGCAATCCTCCTCCTTGATATAAGAGAAAAACTAGTCCCTCCGCGCAACGCATTTTCCTCCTCGTAGTAATTTTACGTTCTGAACAGATGTTTTATCTTTACCTAGAAACCCACAACCGTGGCTGCGATAATGCCATCAAAGCAAAAAGGATCGCACCTAGGTCGCCACCGCGCTTTGGAGAATACTTTATCTCTCCGTGGGAACGACATACAACACACGCACACACATACAGACAAACACGAGAAATTCGCGGTCCTAGGGTGTGTGTGTGTGAGCGCGCGCGCACCCTCTTAGGAAGAGTCACGCCGTCCTCCTCCACGCCCTCTCTCCCCCCTCGACCGACCGCCACCCCAAGGGATGGAGTGGCGAAAAAAGGTGTGGCTGCAAGCCACCGTGGGGCGAGGCTCCTTCTCTTGGTCTGAGGCGAGGCGGAGAGGGAGGTTGTGAGGGAGGAGAGGGTGAGGTGGGGGAGAGGGGAGGTATGAGGCGGGGAGCTAAACCGGAAGGGTGTGGAACAAGTCGGTTGGCGGCTGGGTGGCTTTTGCAGAATGAGAGAGAGTGAGAGAGGTGGAGGAGGCAGAGACGGGAGGGAGTGTGGGAGGGAAAGAGGCGAGGCGGAGCAATTACACAAATTCCGTAATGCTCGCTCTTAATTGGCAATATAAGGAGCAGAGCTTTCATCTAGATAGTCATAAATACGCGGGAAAAGTTTCATTTCGAGTCGTTCTGGAGGAGTTGGAGGCGGAATAGGGCGCGTGGAGAAAAAACGAAGAGAAGTGGAAAAAAGATAGAGAGAGAGAGATGGAACCACGGTTTCTTCGGTGCAGCTCGAGTTATAGAGGGTAGGGGAGGAAGGGAGATGGAAGGGGTGAGATAGAGGGGGGGAGCAAATGGTGAGGAAGGAGAAGGCTGGTGCGGCGGGGAGAAGAGGGAGAGAGTGCAACAAGAATAAGCCAAGGGGCAGCAGCAAATGAGGAAGAGAGGAAGGAGAGAGGGGATGGAGATAGGGTGGGTGGCATAAAGAAAGGGTTGCTTTCGTCCTATCCATTTAACCCGAGCCGCGGGTGAGTTTTTTATTGTCGAGCGATAGCATCTTGGGTTTCTTACATTTTTCTTGCGGTCTCATTCTGTGGTTCCTTATATTGTATAAAACGACGATATTCAACCTTAATAGTTGACTCACCCACCCCTTTGAGCATTTTCATCTACCCTCTGGTACAACTTTGGGGCGCACTGATATAAAGCGGTCAATACTTTTATTAAAATATAATAACTTGTGCCTATGGCTATTATTTATTTTACATTTCTTGAAGGATAAAGGTGTTCGTGCGTGATTCCTTAAGTGAAAAAACACGCATTGCATGAAGTAAGGCAGAGTTTTAGAAGGGATATGCGAAAATATTAAAAGGAACGTCTTTAACCCGATTCTCCTTCGCCGGTGTATTCGTGTTATAACGTTATTCGCAGTAATATTTTCACAACTTTTTTCCATAAACCTGCATTTATGGTGAAGCAAGGAAAAATATCATCTTGAACCACTCAAGCGTGACTTTGGTGCTAATATGAAGCATTTAGTACTGTCTCCTTCTAGATAAAGACAATCTCAAGTATATTCCTTCACTCTCTTTAATTTAACATAGTAATTATATAAAAATAAATTAAAAATCTAAAAATAAATAAATTTCGAGAAAAATATAAATTTGAATGAAGTGCAGCATATTATCGCTAAACAATTTTGTTAGCACAAGCGGCGTGTCGTAAACACTCTAAGAATTTTTGCGTGACCTTTAAAAACTCTTTACAGTGTTTCTAAGTGTACGTGTACACCCGGTTGAATATCACTGCAGCCACAAAAATCAGTATTACCATATCGTGCGGCGTTATGTAAATGTTTTTATCTTGAATTAAATGTGATTAGTTCAGAAAATGGTAGATTGCGAAGTGATTTAATTTTCGAGTGTAATTACCCACAACAGCGTCAAACGATAATGATATTTATTACTAAGAATTTCATAACGCGCTAGGTGTCTTTGAAGTGCAACTCTACGAGTTTGTAACTCGCGAACCGGTTCCTTCACTCATGTTGAATTCTAAGATTTTTTCCATGAGCCGTCATAGAAATGAATTAGTAGCGACCATAAAATATTTTTATTATTGTATGTTATCCCGTTTTCTTTTCCAAAAAAATTTTGTGATCGATAATTAGGGTCTTTAAAGCGCGAGCGCTTGACCAGAATAATAGTACACGTTTAAGTTTGCAAAAACTTAATTTAAGAATAAATCAAGTTTCCTTCAGCTTACTCATAAATTGTGTTGCGAAAGAGAACGGTGAAAGGAAACACGAGAATGGCCCAACAAACGTGATAAACATTGCATGTCTCCGTCAATTGAGCCGTTCAAACCCAAGGCACACGTTGGTGACATGTCTGAAAATCGATTAGGGACAAGATATAAACAATTTAGCCGACGCTTTCTCATGCCCACCATTTCCTTTTCCGGCAATTCGAATGAAATATTTCCGGTAATGTCAGCGGACACAAAATCACTTCCAAATGGGTCACTTTTTAAGAGCGACTGCTTTCCTCGCCGAAATAGCGTAACGTTTCAAAGAATCAAAATAGAGGGAGAGAGAGGAGAGAGGGAGAGAGAGAGAATTCCGAACTATTTAGGAGGATAATAATCGAACGCTGGCAGGCCGATATTTAAGAAAAAAAGAGGCGATTTCAAACTCGTGTTGCGAAATTCTTTTCACGATGGGAGGCGATAGGAAGGTGGCGAAAGAGAGTGGTAAAGAGGAGGGAGTGGGGAGGGAGGTGGAGGGGGGTGGGCTTAACAGCGCTGGGCATAGAATGAAGACTAGCAGACTTGTAGCGAGGGATGGAGAAAGGGGAGGTGGCGAGTGTATAGGAAGGGGAGGTAAGTGGGGAGGGAGGAGGACAGGAGAGGGAGTGAGAGGACGAAGTGCAGGCTCGCTGAGGAAAGAAACAGCGCAGGAGGATCTTTCCATGATTGAGGAGAGTAGCAGCAGTAGAGAAGAAGGGGTGAAGGAAGAAAGAGAGAGAGAGTGGGGGGAGTGAATAGGGGAGTGGTAGGAGGGAGGGACAGAAAAGGGAGCAAGATTATAAGAGCGCCGTTTTAAGCAGAAGAAGAGTAAGAAGGCAAAGGTGGTCGAAAAAGATATTCCTCTCCTGGTGCCGAGAAAATGGGATGTCCAGGAACTTTATTATTTTTAGGCAATTTGACTTCGCTTGTTTTTTTTAAGGAAAGGCATTTTAAGGTGTCACATTTTGCAGAAGTGATCATGGAAGAGTGTCTCCGGTTTTAATTTTGTCATTTTGTCCGTCTGCCGTAATAATGAGCGTTTTGAAACGGAAGGATGGTACTAATTTTCAAAGCAAAATCGACTCCGAGAAGCGCTGATAATTGATGATATAGACTCTCTTCTGAGTGTCCATCTCGTTCTCTCTCCTATCAGTGTTTGCAAAGATAGCCGAGGGCTGTAATTTTTGATTGACACTATTTAAATATTTTGCATATTGTAAATGTGATAGAAGGAATAGAATTAAACAGCGAGAAAAATGAAACAATTCGACGAAGTTTTTATGCAAAAAGTTGAGTAAACAACGAAATCAGCTTATGATCCCTAGAACCTGAGATTTAGGGTACAAATTGTTGTAAAAATTAATCGAATGATTTTTTCAGTGCGGTGAGGATATAATAAATAAAACAATTATGTTGATATTTTTTACTTCGCAATACCATGAACCTATGTTGGAAAGACGAAAATCAGTTATCAAATAATTATCAACCAGCAGTTAAAACAACCTCACCAACATATCGATTCTTAAATGGATTCTGGTAACCATTAAAATAATCGCATAAATATTCATTTCAATTAAACGTAGCTTTTTAAAAGACATTTCATAAATAGCGGTCTGATAAAAAAATAAATGAGAATAAATTACGAGGAAATTCATACTCCCTGCGACGACCTTATTAAGCTTGGAAAATATTAAGTTCTCCGTAAAACCCACGGGGAGACAGACCCCCTTTTGGAAGCGGATTAGTTTTTTTCTACCCTCAGAAAATTTTAATTGTCATTTGATAACCGCAATGGGCTGGGGGAAAAGACGAAAGCGTGTGTTTTATGAAGGTATTGGAATTTTGAAAGGGGTCCAGTAAGTATAAGGTATTAAGGGGGAGAGGGGGAAATACACTTATACACGCATGCCGGTAAATAAATAAGTAGATCCATGTGCGTTTGTTTCGTAAACTTTCCCTCTCTCGATACATACATATAAACACTTATACACACAAACACACACATGCAGAGGCGTAACTGAAAGATATGGTGCCTATGGATAAAATTTAAGAAAAAACCTTGTGTATGTAGAACATGATTTTCGCTCTGTTTTCATAAAGGATATTAGCGTTTTATTAAGAATACATTTAAGAGTTGATTATTAATTTATTACTTAATTATGGGAAAGTAAACTCTTGGAACTTTTGCGGGAACGTTTGGCGCCTTTTGCAAATGCCACCTTCGCCATTCTCTAGTTGCGACACTGCACACACGCATACACAAGTACATACAGGGAGAAGGAATGAAATAAAAGAGAAATAAAAATGGTCGTGATCGAATGGAAGACTTCAAGAGGTTCGAAGGCAAAAATAAAGACGGAGGCAAACAACTTTTGGGATTGGGATAAAAAAAACAACCTTCACCGGAACGGAGACCAATTGGAACGGAGGGAGAGGTGGAAAGGAGTGGGAGGAAAAGAGAGGGCTAAGAAAGGGAGGGAGGTTAGGGTGGGAATCGGAAGAAGTAATTGTGCGTGAGCGAATGAGGTGAGACTCTCGAAGATCGAGAAGTGGGCGGCGGAAGAGGGACACGAGTTTGGAAGAAAGGGTCCTTCGGAAAAAAGGGGAGAGAAGGGAGTGAGTAAAGGGGGATGGGAGGAGTGGGGAGGGAGAGCTTTCGGGGGAGACGGAGAAATTGGAAAAAATGAAGTGACTGTTTGTTAGGGGAAAGGGGAAGGGAGGGAAGGTTACGAGCCTGTTAAGGGTTGGGTTGTGTTCCCGAAGGGGCGGAGGGACGTTGAGTAGGTTTGGCAAAAAATGAGAGGCGAGAGAGAGAGAGAGAGAGAGAGAGTGAGAGAGAGAGAAAAAATAATTCGAGGGATTGTGGAAAAATAAATTAAGAGGGAAGGAGATGGCAGGAGAGATGGAATGGGAGGAGAGAAGTGGGAGGAGGGATGGAAGGGATTGCGCGAGGCACTGGGAAGGGTAAGAGGAGGAGACAATGAAGGTCTTTGCGGAGGATGAAAACGGGGAGTTGGCAAGAGATAAGGGGGGAGAACGGAAAATGGGAGGGGGATAGTGGCAGTGAGGGGGAATTGGGAGATAGAGGAAGGGAGGAGGATGGGGAGAGGGGGGAGGGGGAAGAGGATGCCGCTGTCACGGGAATGGAGAAGATGGACGAAAGAAAAGGGAATTAATTGGAAAAAATGAGAAAAGAGAAGAGAATAAGGGAAGGAGGGGTCTTAAAAGGGAGGTGGGATAGAAAGAGACATGGAGGTGGAGGGGAGATGGAGGATGGACGCGGGGAGGGAGAAGGATGAGGTATGGAATGAGGACGGCTTGATATATGGCTGAGATAGTCTAACGGCTTGGATTAAAATCTCGCTTTATGTCACCAGAAATTAACATTTAAAAAAACGAGAATAATCATTTTTCAGGATTAATTTCCACGACAACGCCAATTTAAATGCTAGCCGCGATGGCGCCGGGAGAGAAATGTCTTACGGTCTTAATGGAAGGAAAATATCTCCAGATAGTATTACGCTCCGTTTTTCTTTAGTTTAAGACGTAAAATGATGGTTAGTGGAATTATTGTACGAATGGATTTAAGCTAGCGTGGTGCGTTGTTATTGCTTCGTTCGGGAATCGATTAAAGAAATGTCACCCAAATGAATCATTCGAAATAACCTTCTGGTGAGGCGACCATCTTACAATTAGAAAAAAACGTTATGATGCGAAGTAAACCCTTCTGATAGAATTCGCTGCTATCTATATATTAATTTGATAATTTTTGTCAGCGCGAACCTTCCAAATGCCATTTTTGGAACTACGCTTATCCGCAATAATACCAGTCACATAAAATAATCACAAAGAATACATCGGGTGATTTTATGTGAATGGACCAAGTCAAATAAGTTACCAAAATGTATCTCGGTAAATATTTATTGATAAATGGAGACCTTTCTATTATGCAGCTTTAGCGGGTTGCTGAAAATTTTACTAAACTCTCGTATTTTAGGAGATAAATTAAAAAAATCAAGTTAAATTGAAAAACAATTAATTATATCACGTTATTTTGACATATCCTTCCTTAGCATACAAATTGACTCTCTAAAGACAGTCCGTTTCATATTTAAGATTAATTTGGGCACTATTTCATTGTTTGTATCTTTTTTCTGTCTCTTCAGCTCCTTGGTCTATTATACTCATTACTCCTACAATGGATACACATAGAAGGGATGAGGGAAATCCGGTGCCGGTATTTGGCTAATCTTTACGAAGAGAACCAAGCGGGCCAACTGATTAACGTCCCTTACAAAGGACTGAGCACTGACTTGCGCGGTTTCCTCAAACCACCTAAGTAGGAGACGAGACAATCCAAGTTTGAAAAATCCGACCATTTCGGTTTTGTTTGAATCCGGGACCGCTGCGTGGAAGGCCAACGCTCTAACCATTCCACCACCGCAACCCCTAACACTGTTTGGATACTGTTCTTTCCGAAAAATGCCTCATTAATATAGGGGTAACTGCCCAAGAGTAGAGAAGTTAGTAATGAATGTAATGTAATGTTTTAGCATTGGTCCATCATTCATCAATTCAACAGCAGATTTATTCCTTTTCATCTAAAAATAAAGTACGCATATTTTAAAATATTTTATTACAGGTTTTTTTATAAATTTCAATGTATTCTAATTAGTAATAAAAGCAACATTTATTGAATAATACAGGTAAAATACCGTCAAACCTAATTTACGCCACGATGCGCATTAAAAAAATCCTTTCATCAAATAACTGGGAAATACTACATTAGACAAATATAATCAAAGGTCACCTTGATGGATGACCCCAAGGGCAACGACCTCGAAAAAAAATCAGTTCGATCCAAGGTGTATTGGATTATGGCAGAGGGCTCTCGGCCACCATCAACTGGTTTTTGATAGACAAAGCTTTAACCTCCAACAACACACCTGGTCCTCTGAAAATTGTTTGCTCTCCCCGTTGGTTTATTTCCTGCTTACAAAAAAGGAGGATATTTACAGATGGGCCAATGACTCGGGCGGAGCGGGAAAGAGACCCTGAACAAAGTCCATCGACCCTGATGAGGATAAGTGGCGGAAGTTGTGAAGATTTTAGATGGCCGTGGTTTAAACGGAAGCGAAGGTGGTATGGAACGGCAGTTGGATCTTCGGAGAAGGTGGTCTCTATGGAAATTGTGTTCAGCGGAAGGTTGTGTTTTCCGTTCGATTATAGACACTGCAGCTTTCGGAGGGATGTAACGTCGGAGATGATTGATGCTTGTAGAGACAAGGTTTCCCAAAAAAACACCCATGAAAAACAACATATTACGCAATATAAATTATCACTATACCAATCTGGAATTATGCCCAATATTACATGACATTGGATAGAACTAACATATTATAAGTGCATGGGATTTTTGGTCTGCGAAAATTTGTCTTTTCCTGCCTAGCACATTCAAATTTGTTAAAATTGTTCACTGAACTGGGGCATTTAGCAACGATCGTCACATTTTCAACCCTGTTGTGAGCACATCAACGGACAGAATTTTATGTCTTCCCTCAACTATAACCGATGTCTCGATTTACGTAATTCCCATCCGAACTGAAAAAGTGTGAACGGAAAAAATCTTCTAGCTCCCTAAAATTCAAGTTATAAGGGTTCGAGGCACGAATTATGGCTTAATATATAAGTGCAAATAAAACAACACTTCGGGCAATTCTTAATCGAAGCGCTTCAAAATTTTATTTCCATTTCGTCGGCGTTTATTAATTATTATTAGGATCGGCTGTAGTGACATTACCGCCACACACCAAGACCGAATTTTTCCGCGACGGATCCGGACGAAAAGCTGTCGCAAGTTTATACCGCAAAATTTAGGCCTCCTGGGCTTTGGACAAGCGGGAGGTTTTTTATTTATTCTTTATTGCGCGTAGCACCTCCGTCAATTTGGTTAAGATTTAATAAACGTCGCTCTAACTTCCCATTTACGCTGTACATTCATTCGTTTGGAGACGAAGACTGCGGGCGTGTGTTAGGGAGGGAAAACAGGAAAGAGAGAGAGAGAGAGGGAATAGGTGAATGAACTGTTGTTGAGACAATGAAAAAAGGACTAGGTTAAAAAAAAATTTGGTAAAGAGGTAGGATCCTTAGAAAGGTGACGAGTGAGCTCGGAGAAGAGAGAAAGAGAGAGAGAGGCAAGTCATTTCTTCGTTGCGCAGATGCAATGAGACGGGAGGGGAAACGATGGAGGAAAAAGGGATAAATGGGGAGGGAGAGAGAGAGAGAAAGGCAAGAGCAAGAGGCCGGCTTTTTGTGGCCTTATGCCAAATCCAAAGGAAGAGAGAGATAGAGAGACGAGTTCGTGGGCTACGGCAGAAAGAAAAACCATGCGCTAGGAGTTACAGCTGTAAAGTGCATTGGGATAAGTGGAGCTTTTCTGTATATTATGCACGACCGGCAATGAAAAAAGTGATTTTTTTTTTAAATAAAATTTAAGGAAATTTTGTTTTTGGTTTCTTTCTGCCGAATTAGTTTTCTGCCTAGAGCCTCGCTCTCTATGGCAATCATTTCTAGATTAGGTTTCAATGTGGTACAATGAGATAATCAAGCTATTCCAGACATAGTACGAGTTAAATATTCGGTGAACGATATTTTCAAAGCTCTATACTGAAATAAGCATAGTTTTATGAAGGCACATGTTGTCGCGGAATAAATTAATAGTAGTGCTTTTCAACAATGGCGTAAAATACTAAAAATGGCAAATTTTCCCAATGAAATTGTAAGTACTTTGATTGCTTGTAGAATTCATAAAGAGAAGGAAAACCAGTGTCATTTGCATCAAATATTCTTACAAAATAAAAAATTCTAATTCAAATTTCAAGTGAAAGACTTTGCGATTTGATCTCACGCCTCTCATAAAATTCATGAAATCGATATAATTTTTGCCAGTCTCAGTCAGCATCACAAACAAATAGGAAAGGTAGTTTTAATAGGGTAGTACAAGTTGGGCCGCAATATTTTATGTATTTGCATCAAATGAAAGTTCATATTAAATTCTAAATCTAATTTAAATAGCATAAAACATAATAAATATATTTTAGAATTCAGTAGTAGCGAAATAAAAAAAAACTGAAGCCATTAGTTACATACGAGACCCCGGGAAATCAAAAACATCGAGTTCAAAGATTTCAGCATATTATAACTTAAATCGAAGATCTTATTCATAGGTATTTCTCACAAAACGGAAATAGGAAAGCAGAAAGAAAATTAAAAATTTTAACAAACAAATGTGGTAGGATAATTCAGACCAAATCATAGAGCGCTCAGAATGCATCATAATCTGCAATTCAACATCTCAGATAATTCAGTTCTCCCGCATCAAGAATAACCTTCAAATCTGCATAAACATTTTATAGGAATGAAAGTGGTTTCAGTAAAATTAATAAAGTAACGCATAAAAAGAAGAAGTATTGCCAACACTTCCTATCATGACTAGAAAAGCTTTTCCAATCATTTTTGGATGTGGAGTTTTCGATTGCAATTGAAACATGTATATATTGTCGACCTCATATTCGACTTTAAGTATACAGGCCAGAATAAAGTACTACTGAATTTTTTTGCCTCAAATCAGGCAGTGTAAGGGAATACGAGGTGCAACAGACGAGTATTCCGAGAATACGTTAAAACGAGTAAAGATACCTTTGTATAATGCTCTGATGAATATTGGGTGAAATTGTTGCTCATTCGTTTAAATGTCGCAAGTGTTGAAAAAAACACAAAATCGATTTTATTTTAGCCATTTTCCGACAACATTCGATTCGCCGTGCGCTACGATGAAGTTCACGCATCGATACAGAGAACACCCATTGAATCAAAATAATACATGTATAGCATATTGTGGGTAAAGTTGGATTTATATACCTCTACCAACATCTGCTTTACAGCAAAACTTAACATGCATTTGTCGAATGCAATTTTATTTTTCAAAATTTCATACTCTCATATGTGTAACTTCAATGACTTACGCTATGAAGTAAACTGCAGATGTACATTACATCCTAAATGTAAATGTCTTAATTGGTGATTCACCTTCAGTCAAATGCAACTATAATATGTATGGTAACAAAAGGCATGCTCCATAATCTATTTTTAGAGTATTTCAAAACGTTACTGATAAAATGAATAAATCCCATCAAACTATTGTAGATAAAGCACCACCTTGAAAAATCAACGTCAGTTTAGATAGGGTAACGCGAAATCGTTATAAAGAGCTCGTATTTTTAAGTGCAAAAACAAAGAATGGGAAAAAATTTTAGTCACGAGAAATCATGCTGTAATGTGCTGATATCGAAATTCTGTCACTAAAAAAATGGCAGATTAATTTAAACTCGCGCATAATTTATACCGACACCCGCGAAGATAGTAGGAAGAGGAGCGAGACATAATTGAGCCGCGTGAAGAATTGACGTTTTGCGCGGAAGGGTTGATTGTTCAATCTTTCAGCGAACCCGTGAGAAAAAGGAGGAAGAGAAAACAGGTAAAGGGAAGGGAAGAAGGGGGTGGGTAGAGCGAAAGGGTAACTGTGCCTTACCGCTCACCGCGAAACAGAGAGAGAGAGAGAGAAAATGAGGAGAGGTAGGGAGATGGGGATAAGGGCGAGGGAAGGGAGTAGAACAAGAGAAGGTCGGAGGGTAGTTAAAGAGAGGAGGGAAAAATAATTTGGAGGAACGGTAGCGCTAGGGAGGAGAGAAAAAAAATATGTAAACCTTTTACTTTTATTTTTTTCCGCGGCCCTTCTCCGAAAACTCCCACCCCTCCTTGGTCCACCAACCCTTACACTCAATCTCTCCAGTCACATCCCCCTCCTCCTCACTCTCTCTCTTACCACTCCCTTTTTCAACCATCTCGCATCTTCCCCTCCGCCGCTCTTCCCCCTCCCCGCTTCGCTAAAAATCCCAGTGTGCCATCCTTCGCTGAGAGAGAGGGAGAGGGGGGGGGTGGTGGAGGGCGAGAAAGAGGGAGGGGGAGAGGACGACCCTTGCTCAGGCAAAAATGGAGGCAGATTGGAAAATAAAAAGGCGTGTAAAAAAAGAGAAGGGCAGCGTCTGACGTGATGAGAAATACGAGTTGAGAAGAGAATTGTATCAGTGGAGATGGGGAAGATGGAGGGAGGGGGGAAGGAGCAGAATGAATGGAGGGAGAGTGCAGACGAAAGAGAGAGAGGGAGAGTAAGAAAGGGTGAGAGATAGAGAGGGAAAAATGAAGGAAAAGAGCGAAGGAAGTGAGAAGAGGAACGGAGTTAACGGAAAAGTTCATGATGGATTTAGGTTGTGCTTGAGCGCCCAATTTAGGCGGGATTTGGGCTAAATGGGTCGCAATGACAGAATTCAGTGATAAACAGTGTTATCTGAAGATTCTTGATAAGGGAGCGAACGAAAGATCAGCTCAAAAACTAAATAACACAAAAGTAGTTCATTCGCGTTGAAAATATCCTTTCAAGAGAAACCTTCAATTTTTATCGCCCCTTTCCGTAACAAATAATAGTCATGCTAAGTGACAAACTATATGTTATTAATCTCAAGGTTCAGGGATCACCTTTTAAAAATCTCCTTTTGGTTGCTTTTCTCTTGACTTTGTAAAGGAGGTTAAAGTTTCAGAATTTACTGGTATGGGACTTTTTCATGTATCCTTCTTCAGGTAGGAATCGATTAATTATTGAAAATATTACTTAGTCAATATTTATGTAATTACAATAATAGTAGTTAACCTAGAACTCATCGGAATAAAACTCTCCGATAACATACTTAATGAAATTTTTTTTTAATTCTCCGCAACTCTAGAACAAGAAAAAATAGTTACACCTTATGGTATTCAAACAAAGGAATACCAAAGTACTATATATGGAAAAATACTAGTAAATGTTTGATAGGAGAGGTTTAAGGTTGAAATTGATTGGCGATGATAATCTAAGGCAGTGGTCTTAAAACTTCGAGACGCTGCGGAGTCCTTTTAGCTAATTAGCTAATCGTGTGAGCGACTCTCTTTAACTACAACTTTCCACTAACCAAGCTAATTTGCTATAAATATATATAACTGTATATACGATAAATAAATATGTTTGTTTTAACAATATTATCATATTTTATATATGAATTTATTACTTGTTTCTTATATTAATTTTTTCTTTAATCTGTGAAACACTTCGCGGAGCGCCTGGAAATGTTCCGCAGAGCCAAATTTGAATTGCACTGATTTAAGTAATAGTAAGAATGACGTATGATGAAGATTCGTGAGGCCAGAAAAAGAGAGGACGACGGGGAAAACTGCAGAGGATGATAAACTAGTTGAAAAAAAGAAAATGGGCGTGTAGAAGCGAAAGGAAAAGGAAAGAGTGAGAAAAATATTTATTTGAGAAAATTGGGAGAAAAGTGGAGAGGAGGTTGGTTGATGGCGGCCGCAAGGGAGCCGAGGGCAAATTGGTTGAGAAGAATGAGAAGGGAGGGGAAAGGGGAGAAGGGAAAGGGGAAGGAGGGAAAGGGAGAGGAGGGGAAGGGGAAGGAGGAGAAGGGAGAGGAGGGGAAGGGGGAGGGTGGGAGGAGGGGAAGGGGGAGGGTGGGAGGAGGGGAAGGGGAGGAGGCGGAAGGAGGATGAAGTGAGGGGGTTGATAATGAACGAATGGATTTAGGTGTGGAGGAAATATCATGTACAAATAAAAGATGGTTGTGAGCTATGGACATTGACTGAATTATGAATCAATTAGAAATTTATCTAGAAAATTCTATTTGGAAAATATATTTTATAAGGTGCTGGAATAAACCAATTTCTTTGAGTAGACGGATGAAGTAAATAGCATAAAGTGTAACTCGAAAGCATAATAAAATGATGACAGAACTCCAAGCTACACGCATAAAATATGTAAGCACAAGATTATACTGCTTAGTGAATAATTTCAGAGTATCGTAAAAATGAGCCCCGAATAAGTTTTATATATGTACTTGATATAGCTATCTCCTATCACCGTACTTCGGTTGTAATAACAATGAATAATTTACAAACCGAGTAGGCATAAGCGCATCTTGACCGAAAGTTGATTCCGCGAAGAATCATTATAAAATTAGCAACCGTTATATTACCACTGACAAAGACTATATTGCAGATAAAATGATCATATGAGTCACTCAATTATTTTAGGACTACAGTAGTTATACATATTCACAAGCCATAACCCGAACTCAAATTTTCACCTTAAAATTTTGCGGTGATAATAACCATACAATATTAAGCAACAATTCTGAATTCGTCACACTTTTGCATGAGACTCATAAAAATTAAGAGATTTTTATACCTTTTGTTAAAAAAGGGAGGGAGAGAGAAAGCATAATTTTTACAAATCAGTTGGTGAAAAATGAATGAATTTCAGCACGCTTACACAACGAGCTCAGTAACTCTCTAGCCGTGAGAAACCGGTAAAAAGGAATTCGAAAACGCCCTAAAAAACCAATGAAAAGGCGAAGAATAGAATTCCAAAAATGCAGAGAGAAAAAAAAGAGGGAGAGGAAGCCGATCGCGGCGACGTCTGCTCTTCAGTTGTTTTTTTTTTGCTTCCGATCGTCGCTCTCTTTCAGTCCGATCGGCGAAAACGGAATTCCTGTGAAGGGTGGCAGGACATAAATAAGAGGAGTATAAAAAAGGATGGGTAAAAAGGGAAAGAAAGAGAGAGAGAGCGAACACATGCGCGAGACTCACGTGGAATAGAATCGTCAAAGAGGAGACATCCAACGGGCGGGCACGAGTCACCAAAGGCGAGGAGGAAATGCTAAGCATTAAGCAAGGGAGGAAGAGGATAAAGAGAAGAATAGTAAATGGGAGATGAAAAAAAGCAAAGAATGGGATGAAAATGGTAGCAGAGGGAGTTAAGAGGAAGGATAAGTGGGAGAAAGAGTTAAAATAAGAGGATATTAATTAAGATAAGGGGTAAAGCGAAGGTAAAGAAAGGGTAATTCAAAAGTAAGAAATTGGAGCAAGAAAGGTGAGGGAACAGGAGATGTAAGAGAAAGAGAAAGAAATAAGGCGAGAAGAAGAATAGGAAGTACAAATGAGCGAGAAAAGAAATAAATAAGTAGAAAAGATTAGGAGGAAAGAGGTAGAGGATGAAAATATAAAAGAAAAGAGTAAAAGAGGCAAGAAAATTATTAAAGAAGTATAGATTAGTGAAGGAGGCAAAGATAAACGTAATACAAAGAGGAGAAAAAATTGGAATAGGAAGGATATGAAAGGAGAGAGGGACGTGAATTGGGAGAGGAGAGAGGATGGGAAAGAGAGAGAGATCGGTCTGAGAAGAGAGTCAAAATGTGTGACTAGCATCTCAAGCCGAGAACTACAACCGGTCTCGTTGCCTCAATTGCCATTCACCGCGGAGGGGAATGGGAAGTGGAGGGGACGGGGAGAAGGGGGAGGAGGGAGGGAGAGGAGTGGAAAGGGCAGAGAGAAAGGGCTTGGAGGAGGGCGAGAGCGGAATAAGAAGGAAGAGGTCGCGGAGCAAAAAACGCAGTGACAGATATGGTGAGAAGAAGAGGTGGTGAGTTGAGTGAGGGGAGAGAGAGAGAGAGAGAGAGAGAAAGAGTGAGAGGAAGGGAGGATTTGTGTGTGTGTGTGTGTGTGTGAGGGGCAGAGTGAGTGGAGGTTGGTGGAGGGGCATCTCGACGTTCCATCCTGTACAGTGGGGCGGGAGTCGGTTTGGCGGTGTAGTTGGAGGGACGGAGGCGGAGAAGTAAAAAGGATTGTAAGAGAGAGAGATAGCGAGGGGTGGGAGAAAGAGGGGGAGGGGTAATAGTCGAAGGAAGCGAAAGACAGCTTCCTCAGCCATCACACTTCAGCGGAAGTGTGACTTGACTTTTATTTGTTTTTGCGACCGACGCCAATTTTAACGTCGCTTTTCGATATTCAGATTTTTATAACCTGCCTCGTTGACCCGAAAGATAATGTGTCAGTGTTTCTTACTCGACAGCGCCCGGAGATATTTTAAAACTTATTAGATTCAAGGTGTCATTTCACCACTGTAACGAGAAGCAAATTTTTTACACGATTTTTTTACTCTGTACGTGAATGTAAACATCGATAAATGTATATCATACATATAGAGGTAATTTATTTCCAGATATTTTATTAAGCATGTAAGCCGTGTACTTGTGATTTAAATCTAGCTCCTGTAATAACATAACCAACTCATAAAGCAACGGATATCTCACAAACCAAAGATCGCTATCACTTTTTCGATACAAGAAGCTGGACAATAATTGTAAACTGAATTTGAACATTAGTATGTTCATCAATGGCAAAATTATTAGAAACGTTATCGAAAAAAACATTAGAGTCCATCAAATTTTAATAAAATATGTAAATAAAAATAATCAATCGAAATACTTTTCTATATTCATCTCAATTCTCCCTGGTGACAGGCTTCATCCATGACAAAATAATTGTGCGTGACGTTACGCTATTCACTTTTACATTCGCATAATGATGGACGGAACGCTTTCATTCAATGTGAATACGCAGCTAAATGCGTATATATGCTTAGTTAGGTACAAATTCGACCAGAAATGTTCAAAAAATTAGTAATAAGACCCATTTGTAATCACATTAAACACAATTTTAACCAGATTTCAGCCAGATAACACTTTTCGTTAAGTAACGCACGTAAATAAGTTAACGTACCGTTAGTTTTTATAGGCAATAAAAATAACCCATTCCCAGACGATGTGGTTTACCGCCGAAAATAATAGCTGCTGCAACCCAATGTTTAAATATAAATTATAAGTAATAAAGAT
The DNA here is from genome assembly GCA_028673005.1 of Tanypteryx hageni. Classification (NCBI taxonomy): domain Eukaryota; kingdom Metazoa; phylum Arthropoda; class Insecta; order Odonata; family Petaluridae; genus Tanypteryx; species Tanypteryx hageni. Next base: position 23,196,516 of record CM054112.1, read on the forward strand.
TTTAACCTAATGTGCATCAACGCCTAAAAGCACACTAAGGTTAGTATCTTAGTTACCAATTTTATTTATATTTAAGGCAAAACGTATCGATTTTTAACTTCATAACTGCTGAAATAAATAAAAAAATTGTATTGGTTTGTTCCATGCATCGCATTAATTTCAAGTACAATTATATTGTCATTTGTTCTATTTAAACTCGATGGGTGCAGCCTGTCGCCAACGCCTCTACAGCTTTTAGGTATCATCGGATCTCACTGTTTCCCCGCATTCAACCTTTACAAAATTCATATCATGCAAGCACTGGGAATAAAAAAACATTTGACGCCGTTTACACGAAGCCATCTGGTGATCACGTAGAGAAGTAAAGGGGACGGAACAAAGATGGCGTCCACTTTAAAAAATCGACTTCCATCTTTTCATCATCCCCGTTTCTTTTTTTTCGGTCCCGCTCCCCCATCTAGGAGACTGTTCACCCCGCGTAAGGGGGCGAGATAGGGGTGGAGCGAGAGGAGTAGACGAAGAAGGGAGAAGATTTGAAGGGGTGAAAGACAGAAGGGGAGGAATAGGGGTTGGAGGAGCGGGGGAGGAGGGAGGGGAGATCGAGGAAAGAGAGACTAAAAGCGTGGGAGGGCGCATGCGTCGAGTAAATGGAAGACATTTTCCTAAAGGTTTTGACGCTAAGGCGACGGAGGAAAAATGTAAAATATGTGTGGAGAGAAAGAAAAAAGAAGGAGAAAGGGAATTTTGAAGATGGTCGAGAAGCTAAGAGTCGCAATAGGTAATGGACATGGGAAGGAGGAATATAAAGAATAAAAATAATAACCGCAAACTCATTCTCGTTAAAGCACCTGATGCGCTTATGTTACTAGAATCCAATTAAATGAGTCGGAAATAATTATCCACCTAAACATTGATTGAATTGGCCATAGATTAATTTCTCTCAATCCGCAAGGCGGACTTATTCGGGTTAAAATAATTACTCAGAGATAACAAAATGTTTCGTATGGATGAATATATTTCTAGGCCCTTTTAAAATAAGCTTGAAATTGTAATCGGACAGCGGTTTTCTTGGAAGAGAAAAGTAAAATTCAAAGATATGTAGGCATGCATCGGTAGAGCAGATTAACTTAAAAAAAATGAGTCAGTTGCAATTTTAATTACAAAAGAATATTTATTTCTTATAATTTGTGTAAGGCGAAGAAGTGATGGCAAAAATCATTATTTATTTTTCAACTGACGCAATGAATTATGGACTTCTTTATAAACTCTTATATTGAAGTATAAAATCTTAATGTTATATGTCTTCTGCAAAAGAGGTTATCTCCTAGGAGTATAACGATAGAGGTAATAGTGTGTTTAAAAAAACTCACAAAATCCTAACGCCATGGTGAACATTTCCCCACCCCGAAACAAATTAACGAATCCGCAGCGCTACCTAAAAAAGTTAATCCTCAATAAGACCTTTTCTTTAATTTCACCGTCCGTTAATTGAAAAAACTTCTCGCTCCACCTCTTTTTCGTCCTATCAGGCATCACAAAACTCTTCATCACGGCGAGAGGATGGTGATATGGACATAGCACGACGAGCATTAATGTTGGTCCGTTTGAAAAGAAAGAGGGGTGAGAGAACTAGAAAAGCGAGAGCGCTGGCTGGAAGAGGAAGGGTCGAAAAAATGAAATGGTGTGAGGGAGGAAAAAAAGGAGAGGAAAAGGAGAGGAAGGGAAGGGAGGAGAGGGAGACAATTAGCGGAGGGCCAGAAAGGAGAGAATCTCCAGAGATAGGGCAAGCAAAATGTCAGGAGAGGAAAGGGCTTTTTTCATAAAGGATAAAGGAAGGATAACAGATAGGGCAGGAGGCTGGGAGAGGAGTAGCGGGAGAGAGAGAGCGGGGGGATGGAAGGGGGGAGTGAGAGAGAGACGGAGAAAGGGGGAGTATTTGAGACCCTTGGCCACATCCAGCGCAGGAGTGGACCGCATCCAAAGTTGGTAGGGAGGAAGAGAGAGTAAGGGGGGAAGAGTAGGAGGGGAGGAGAGGGGAAAGGAGTATTGCCCGTTTAATGCGATATTTGCTCTTAGATCCCTTATTTACGCTAGGAAAGGTGCGCGCAAATCTCGTTTTAACTGACATGATCAAGTAAAAGTAATATGCGTCCGAGTGATTACAGTGCTGAGGAATCAGCTCAAAAGTAGTACAGAGTTAAAACAATAAAACCTCTATCCTTCCTGTTAATTTTCTAATTTTACGGGAGGTGTGGCAGAAGCTTGTAGTTTGTGATTATTTATTCTGTGCCTATAAGAATGGAAATATTAGTTCAGGAAGGTTAATTAGCAATATTAAAAATGGATTTGGATACCAAATCTTAAAACCAGGAGAGAAAATTTTAAAAGTAATTTTTCCATAAGTACGCAACATGATCGATATAAATGCTATACATGTAAGAGATATTTATACCCGTTAATTTGATGATAATTAACCTTTTTTACAAAATATCAAAATCGAAGACATTTGCTTTCATCTTCATTACGTTAAAATGAGAAAATATTTGGTGGCAGAAACGGAGATATGTTTATTTTTAAAACTAAATGCATTAAAACATACTTAATGGGTCAATTTTGATGTTCGTAATTTAATCTCGCCAAAAATGTTTTGCGCAGTAAGCAATGCTAAAAAAATTCCTAGGGCTCCTAATTTATGGCACCACATCGCTCTGCACGGTTTTGAACGTAATTTTATCCTGTACATATTCACATTATTAAAATGGCCAAACTATACCGCTAGAATGAAGTGTAAGAAAGAGGCGCCGTAAAATCCTTACTTTTATGGAATTTAATAGAGTTCCGCACTGCTTTACTTAAGTCTGTGAAACTCAAAATAGTCAGACAAGAAGGGTTAGGTAAGATAGGACTGAAGCAGGCCGAAGGGACGGAGGACGAGGGAAAGGGGAAGAGAATATAAAAAGAGGACGAAACGTTGATGAAGAGAGAAAAGGAGAAGGGCAAGAGATGAGAAGGGACGGAGGGCGCTGAGGAGAGAATAACAAAGGAGTAAAGACAGAGCGAGAGGGTGAGGGACGTGGAAAGAGGGATGGGAGAGAGAGAGGGAGGGAGGGCGGAGGAAGCAGGATAGAGGGAGAATTGAAGGGGAAAAAGGGTTGGGCAAGAAAAGTAAATTGCCTTCTTTTCAAGTCGTGGACGGGAGACAATGAGATGCTCACGCAGAGAAATAGTAGGAGACAGAGAGGGAGGGGGAGAGGGAGAGAGAGATAGGGAGGGGGAGGATGCTAGAATGGTATCGGAGGGAGGGAGGGAGAAGAGGGACGGGTGAAGGAAAGGGATGAAGTTAGTTCGAGGAAGATGGGAGAAAAGGAAGGGGATGTGAGATCAGCACTAGATGAACAGTGAGAAAGAAGGAATGAGATAAAGAGGGGTGAAAAATGCTGTTGGGTGTGTATGGAAGAAGAAAAGAATGGTTGGTAAGAGACGGAATTAAAAGGTTGATGGCTTGCCGGAGGTATGTTGGGAAAATGAAGGAGACTTTAAAAGAGAACACGGGGAGGGATGGGAAAGAGAGAGAGAGAGAAATGGAGGCCAAAGAATAGAGAGGAGAGAAAGAAAGAGAAGGGAAAGAAATTAATTGGTAAGCAGTCGTGTAAGATACGCGTTGGGCGTGAGTATTATTTGGCGACTTTTTATCTTTTCTGTAGGAGGGTGATGATGAAGATGAATGAGGTGCACGGAGAGTGAAGAGATAGAGAATCGGATGGGTACAAGTAGGAAAGAAAAAAACAACAGTCATTCGATGAGGAGTGATAAAAAGGCTAAAAATATCTCTAGATGATTGAAAATTTACGGATGCCGTGAGAATAAATGGTAGACATCTACTGAGCGATTGCCAGAACAGTACTGGAGCATGTAACTTCAAATTGTAAAAATTGTCTTTCATTTGTTGCTCTAATCATTGCTTGTCTTCAATTATCATTAGAATAATGATTAAGAGGAATCGACAAAGTTGCATATTAGGCACTGGTATTGCATCATCCATTTTCACCGGGTGTTGCTCATTACTGAGTGTGTCAATGCAACCCAAAATAATTTATATGATTGCATTTCAATAAAATTTACATTGAGTGTTCCTTATTCCAATCATTTCTGTCTATAGCATAAGAGTGAAATCCCCGGAAAACTAATCGCTATAAGAATAATATGCGTGAAGGAATTTGTGACTTCGTAAAATTTCAGAATGTTCTTATGTGTTTAGAATAAAACCAAGGAAACAATCTTTCTCTATCATGAATACAATGGCACCACATCAACATAATGTTGTCTAGATTTTAATTTAAGCATAGTATACCTACTGGAAGAACGTATTCATCTTGGGCTTCTTTAATTGCGAGAATGGAAGAATAAAAACAATGAACCCTCTTAAGAATAACATCAAAAGGTCAAATCGGTTATAAAGAAAAGTTTTTGTGTATGACTAAATAGTTGTAGCCAAAAATGCAAATGAAAGGCGTATTCACATAAAGCTGCAGTTCATTTCATGTTTCGCGCTTTAATACATTTTTTAGTTTTTGTTTATGATCTCTTGTTCAAGGTGCATGAAGCCATTGGAATTGGATGTAAAACATTTAACAAATCTTTCATCGTGTGAAGGAAACCCAATCCTTATGTTATTTCATAAAAATGTCTGCATCTTGTAAAATAACCTTTATTGATAGACTATCGAAGTTGTTAATATATCAATCAATCAATTTTGGCGTAATGGTTCTGAATTTGACATCAGGTCATCTTGAGATATCGACATTTTGAAGGTCATATGTAGAGTAAATCTTTCGTTTGACAGTTTAATCATTGCTCGAAGAGGAAGTGTGCCGATTATTTTCCATAACGCATCTTACGTAAAATGTAAAAAAAAGTATCTTGCTTCTAGTTCAAGGAATACATATTGTACCTAAAGTCGCGCAACGTTTTTGCAATAATTTATTCATTTTAATCTTCTGCTATCATACGGATGAAAGGTCAGAATTATGATGCAAACTTACTTGCGATATGTTTAGATGAAAATATGTCTTCCGTAAGACAGCCCATCATTTTCGCAAGACATATAGTTTAAAATCAAAACGATTGCCACTCAATCGGAAGAATCTTATTCGAACGGGCTTTTGTAGAAGAGGGAAATTTTCCATACTGATGAATTGGAAAACTGCTTGAAATCGGCGAAAAGGAAATCCACAATTTTATTGATTGTATGAATTTTTGTGACTTCGACTTCTGATTACAAAGACTGTACATTGAAGCAAAGTTAAAATCATTTTCCATTAATTCCTGTGCATAAAAAAACAGCTATAAGCGTCGAGTGAAATATGTTGTTGATCTCTAATTCTCATCAATATGCATTTTCATTGCTTTTGTGCGTACTATTGCCAATATTATTTGCCGGAATCGTGTCACTTAGGTATATTCAAATTTTAAAATGTCATTACATTTTTAAGTCATGTCATAAAGTGATAACATTTAATTTGCTTCGAAGTTGATTCAATGATTACAAAAATACGATCGCTGAAAAATAAATTAGCAAATTTCAATTATTTATACGGTCTATCAATAAAATACAGCAAATGCAATCGAAAATATGCAAAACAGCTACTTCAACGGAATAATCCCTTAATTCAACAGTTATTCATGAGTTCGTGCTAGAGAAAATAATTTATTTTAACGTGAAACTTTGCAAACATTTATAGATAAATAGCTGCATAAATTTCACATATTCACATCAAATTTGCAAAAGCATCTGTAAAGCTATGTGCATATCTTTTTATGATAAAAACAGCTGATTTTAAATTGTAAAAAATATAGAAATGTACATTGACGCAATTAAATCTTTTGATCAAAACAACATTTCAATTTAACTATCCAAATAGTCGACTTGGATAATAAATATTTGTGATACAGATATTGACTCAATGCTCTTAAATGACACAGCAGCTAAACGCACGCTTTTTCGTGGAATTACTTTTGAACGTTCATTCATTCTACGATTTAATCACTTCAAAATATTTTTCCTGAAACGGTCGCGAATATAACCATTTTCGCTGCAGAAAACAAGAAATGGCTAACGATTGCTAAAAGCAGCAAAAACTCGCCATCGAAGAAGCAATAAACAAACGCTTAAAAGCGTCAAAACGACCAACGTCATTATCTTTCCAAAAGAGGATTGTTATAGGCAGGAGTCCCAGGCTTAAAACAAACACTCCACAGCCGCATTATGATCAAGCGTCATAAACGACTTTGTAATTACATAACATATCTCATGGATCGTTAACCGAGCCGAAGTAAAGACCTTTTCCCGCCATTGGCTGTGACCCCGTTGAAAAATAGGTTCAGCGGATTGCAGAAATAGAAGAAGCCTCATATTCCGATTTCCTATAAGACTGCTCTTTTAAAACTGTAACTCGCATCCGGAAACGCTGGAAAAGCGTAGACCGGTCAGCAACCCCTTCCCCACTCCTCCATCCCTCTTCTTCTTCTCCGAGCTAAACGTTCTAATGGCGTATTTCAGAAAAGGCAAACACTGTGTCGAAAACCTCATCGAATTATATTTCCACCCGAACCTACACCCACTTACGCCCTTCCTCCCCTCCATCTTCGTCCTCACCCTTTCCTCCCTTAAAACCTCCACCCTCCTCCACCCCATTCCTCGTAGAGTGACTTTAGCAGCAAGGAGGGTGTCCAATTGCCCAATAGCGCGAGAGGAACGCAGAATAAAGAAAGCTGAGTCTCGAAAAAAAGGAGGAAGACGAGAGTGCAGCGTGTGGAGGGGATGATGGGAGCGGAGGAGGAATGGCTGGCGCCGGTGGCTTTTGAGGGGATGTTCTCGGGCGTAGGGATGGTATGGGACGCAAGGGGTGTGAAGAGGTGGGGATGGAAGAGGACTTTAAGGGAGAGGAGGCGAAAGGGGTGTTAAGATAGGGATGGGGAGTAGGTCTCCGTGCCCGAGTACGCACCGCGCGGAATATCGGGAAACTTAAAACTTGCGCGGAGTGCGAAGAGAAAGAGAGAGACGGTGTTCTTTGGTTTTTTATAATCTTCAACAGCGAGAGGGAAAGTAAAGGATGGCGGAGTTTTCGGTGTTTAGGAAGTGAGGGGGAGAGACGAGTGGTTCCGCCAATAAGAGGGTGATGGGGGAGGAAAGACAAACAAACCAAAAACGGCGAATTAAAAAGGAGGAAATGGGATTTTCCTGAAACTGCGACGGATTTATATTTTCAAAGCTGGGGCCAAGTGACTCGATACGATTACCCTCCACTCACTGCCACCCGCCTCTTGATTTTATACATTATGTGATACAAAGCAGTGGTGCTCTTAAGTTGCATTTCTCAACTTTTTTGATTATAAGACACAAGCTACAGGAAATTATTCGTGGCACGCCTATGCATGTCAATAGGCGTATATATAGGCAGGAGGAAATTCTATACCATTGATTTGAGGTAGCGGGTTACTTAAAAGACAGCAATTTATTAAAAATTTCATTAGTTGTTTATTGCGTTTAATTATTGTAAAATATTGTTTTCACTTTACTTTTGTGACAATTTTATATACAATTAACCTATCATAATTTAAAAAAAAATTTGCGGACCATCTCAAATATTTTTTGCGACCCACTGGTTGAGAAACACTCCTTTGAGGTATCATCTCTGATGGCAAAAAGGAAAATTCTGAACCTGTATCAGGAGATGGCGGGTTTATAACGCAATCGAAATTATAATATAGCTCACGCTATTATCCTCATGGTTTCCCTCGCATGAAAAGTGTACATAGGGGCGAAAAGTCGGGAAAATCTCAATTGAATACATTAATCACGTTCGTTGCGGACGACATCATGTGAAATCGTCTCGCCCTAGCGCAGTTACGGGCGACATCATATGATGTTCCCTCTCAAATCTTTTTCTCCCTCGCTTCTCTCTCCCCCCCATGGTGAGTATTCATCTTTGGGAAAAAGGCCGCAGGGGTGTTTAGACTCAGTTCCTTGTGGGCTTTCGAACTGTGTGCTTCGTCGAATAGTCGAATTCATTAGAAATTCATTAGAAAACCAGTTTTTGGATTTTTTGTAGAAAATTTCATGTAAGCCTTAGTATTTTTTATACACATTGTTTCTTTATTTACTTTGTTATTTCGATGTAGCGAAGCGAATAACAAGTTTTGTCATCTATTTGAAGGCTTAATAGATATTCATTCAATCGGAGGCAACAATGAGGGTCGCCTTGGCAACACCATGAAAGAGTACAAAAAAGCCATAAAATTTCAAGAAGAAATGCGTAGTTCTGACAAATCCTTCTGTGTAACATCTAAACATTGCAAAAATAAAATATTTTATAGAGTTAGCCGTTGAATAATGCAAAAACGGAGAAATTCGGTCAATAGAATGATGGAAAAAAACCTTGCACCACTGAAAAATCAAAATTCCTGTGTAAACATATGGAAAAATATAATCATGTAGTCGAACCTGTGATAATTATATAAATGAAAATAGTTTTATCAAGGTCTCCTAGTTGGCAGACATAAAATGGCGTATACAGCATCTCTCTATGACAAACTGTTCAAGAGATAAAAGGAGTGACGGACAGACGGTCGAACGGACAGACACCGAGTAATTATGTATAGAAGATAATTATAATAATCAATAGTTGTATTTTTGAAACAGTTATAACGTAAATTGTAAATATCATTGTAGATTTTTAATATTATTGTGAATTGTAACTTTTATTGTAAATTGAAACTGTTATTGTAAATTGTAAATATTATTGTCAATTACAGTAATATTTTATTATAAATATACTTTTTTGAAAGGTAATTTCGTCATTATTACTGAAAAGTAAACCATAAATTTATAAGAATATGTTTGAATATGTCAACTTTTTTCTAATATACATATTTTGAAACCTAAAAACCATATTCGGAATATTTTGTTTTGGTGATATTTTAGATGCAATAAAAGGGTTAGGTTATCTTGGGACTATCCGCGGGGCGGTCGACATCATATGATGTCGTCGTAAATTTTTCTAATTAAAAACATTTTCGACTAATTTTACATAAAAATACATTATAAATTTAAAAAAAAACAAAATTATATAATTTTTTTAGTCCGAAAGTCACACTCGTTTCCGATAATTTCATAGATTTTTGAACCGCAACGAATGTGTTAACAAGCTAAGCTTATCCCTCGCATAGACACTAAATAATTATGACTTGATTAGAAAATAAGGAAACGTCTTAATTTAGAATCCACAGGATTTGCTGCGTATTCTAAATTGAAAAGTTTTATTTAATTTTATAGTCAAGTCTTAATTGTGGATTACCACGAAGTTACGGCGCATTACATTAGTATCATAAATAATTTCCTTGTTTTCGGAATGGGTATGATTAGTTTTGGTTTTAGTGTCAAAATTCATGTAGCTGATATTTATATATGAGTTCTCTTTATAACAAAATTAACCTAAAATACATCAAATTTCAATCTTTAAATTAGCAATTTCAAGCGACATATAGGTACATTCAGCTTCAAATTTCTGTATTCATTCACAACTCATATGGGCGAACTCATATGAAGCTCCAGGTACTAGATTTGGAATTTCCTTCTTTAATACAATATTTATATAAAGAGTCAAGAAGTTCAGCAATTTAGTTTTATTGATATTAATAACGAAATATCACTATGATATTTTTTAAATGGTGTAGATATAACAGTTGTTAGTGGCTATAATGCAATGAAATAACATTAATAACTTGTCAGATAAGAAGATAATGTAGACAACAGAATTTCTTAATTCTAGAGTGCACGTGCGTCACGAGGCTACGTAATAAGCGCCGCTCTGCGAGACCCCTATTGGGATTAAATTAAAACTGTTGAGGTAAAAGAAGGCATGCAGTCAATAAGAACGGTGTTTACTGGCTTGTAATTATAGGCTTCAACGCAAGAAATACTTTCTTGTTTTTAACAAAAAAAGAAGACTATTAAAAGAACGAGCCAGAAAATGACGTCAAAGACGCCTATAAAAATAATAAAACGCGAAATAACGAGACGGGTTTGGTAAATGCCTTCCCGTGGATCAGAAATGAGGATTCTTCTATCGTCCTCAGACGAAGTATCTTCAGAGAGAGAGAGAGAGAGTTAGGAAAGGGATTGCAGAAGAAGACGAGATGGAGAAAAAGGTGAGGAAAAAGTTAAGAAAGGAGACGGAGAAAAATAAAGGATAGGAATGAGTAGAGGAGGAAAGAGGAATAGAAGAGTGAAGAGGGACAAGAGAAAAGAAAAGAGAATGGTAGAAAATAAGGAAACGGGATAGGAGAGAAGGATAAGAGAAATGCCGAAGGTTGGAAGGAGAGAATGGAAACGGAAGGAAAGGTAGAGGAAAAGGAGGCAGGAGGATGATAAAGAGAGAGAGGAAAAGAATGAGCGTGAGAAGGAGAGATGAGAAGGTAAAAGGTGACATCCCGAACTAACATGACAAAGCGCAAAGTAGTAAAGGGTGACAGGATTGATACACGAAAAGGAGATGAATAATTGGTTAGACGTGTTCACACCTGTAAGGATATGACGAATTGGGAGGGACGGAATAAGAAAAACGGAATAAGAGGAATGGAATAGAAGTTCATTGGAGGGACGCGATGGGGAGGAACAGATTGGAAGAAGAAGTGGGAAAGAGTAAGGAGAAAGAAGGCAAAAAAGATAAGCCGAAGGAAAGGTTTCCTAGTATAGGAGAAACGAGAGGAGAAGAGATTAGAAAAACAGCGGGAGAAGATGATGCGGTATGTTAGGTGGGACGCTTCAAGTTGGGACGGAGGGAAAGGAAGGGAGAGTATACGGAGAAATATGTGAAAGGAGAAAAAGAGAGAGAGGAAAGGGAGGAAGAAAGGAGGGAGGGAATGAAGGGAGGGTCTACGAGGTGGAGATATGTAAGGGAGAGTTGGGCGCGTAAGTAGAGGAGGCAGCTAACAATGGCTTGCAACGCTGATTTAAAGTCCCGGCAACAGAGGAGTGGAATAGGGAAGGAGAAGAGATGGAGTGGAGGAGGATGATGGGAAGGGGTGGGAGGGAATGATGGGCCGAGGAGGAGGAAGAAGAAGAAGAGTGCGAATTAATTAGCAACCTTTTCTAAATTATTGTCGGCGAGAAGATTCATTGGCGGAGGGAGGAAAGAAGCTGGAAGAACTCTGAAATTAAAGAGGGTTGGAACGTAAGTTTCATCCCAGGGGCTAAAAACTCCCCTCTCTCCCTCCCCTCTCTCCCTACCCTCCCTCCCTTCCCTCTCCACACTTTCTCCTCCCATTCTCCCTTCCCCTCTCTCCTTCCCGTATCTCCCTCGTCCAGAAATCTCTCCCGTGATAAAACGCGTGTATTTTTATCCAGTTCAACTGATGGAATTGATGACTTTTTAACGATGCCAATTACCTTAAAATTCGACGCAGAGAATGAGTGAAATAAAGCCTCATTTATTATAATGGGGAGTTTCACGCTTGATTCTTCCCAAATAATGGCGACTGCTGAGTTTCAACTGAAAGAAGGTTTCGAAAATCGCCACGAAGATAGTCGTTATTTCTGCAAATTACTACGACTTATAAAAGGTAAATGTTTTCAATGCGATCTAAAACTTCGCATCAATGTTCCTTTGCCGTTGAATCACTTATTACACGTAATGTATACTCAGTGCTGATAGTATATTTCTAATGAATTCAGAATATTCCGATTCATCTGTTATATCACATGTTCCTTTGGCGCACAAGAAAACCACGGTTTCATTCGAAGCGAATGAATCACCTCCAGCGGACGAGAATGGAAAATAATCTGGGGCGATTTTTATTGCAAACTATCCAACGGATACTTCAGCCTAAAATGGGCATTGCAAAGCCTGAAAAACTAATCCCCGCATTCGAAAATACGACGTTCTGTTTTGCAATCGACAATCCCATATTATTTCAGAATTACTTCCACGGAGGTTAAAGTTTTTTCCACCGACTGCACTTTTTTGATCCTTTTTTTGGCGCTTTCTCCGAGACTGCATAAGCCGGTCGAGGATCGCGCGGAGGGGAAGGCGATGGATGATAAATGGCGTAAGGTGCCTTAGATTTCCTAAGTAGAACTAGAAAAAGTTTTAACCGCTCGAAAGATCGAGCCGGAACTGGTTTGGCCTCAAGAGAACCTGACAACGATCACTGATAGGTCAATATTTAAAAAATAAAAAGCATCAGAATAAAAATAAAAGATCCAACATCACGATCCGGCTTTATAAGCAGTCAATTGAGCATTTTTAGGTATTCAGGAGCAGGGAGTTGAGAGGAGGGAGAGTGGGGAAGGAAGGGGAGTGGAGGAGGAGGAGAAAAATAAGATGGAAGCGAAAAAATACACCAGGACTGAAACAATTATTATCACCCTCGGGGTTTGCTAGAAAAAAAATACATCCCTTATAACCGTTCCTTGAGACTTTTTTCTTGCTCTGCAAGAATGGCTTCGCGTTTCTCGACTAAGCCAAACAAAGTCATTTATCCTTTCCGCTAAACCCGCTGCCATCCCTATTCTTCCGATGGCCGCCTCCCCTCCCTCCCCCTCCTCATCCCTCCCTTTCATTCCGCCTCCTCGCCATATCTCCTTTTTACTCTCCATCTCACGAAGAGGCAGGCGTGGTGGACGCCAGGAGAGGGATATACACTCGAGGGGCGGTGTTTGATTGGCTGATGGATTAAAGCCTTTAATGGGGAATGGAGTTGAGGTCCGTAAGAGGCCGAGAATTCCATCATCTAAGCCCAAGGACATCTTTCTCTCCATCTCTCCTCTCACACTTTATCTCCACCTTTCTTCTTATCTCCGTCTTTGCTTCCTTCTTCCTTTCTCTTAGGCACTCTCTCCGTGTCTCACTTTTTATATTCTACCTCTCACCACCTTCTTTAACTCTTCTTTCTACCTCTTCTGCGCCTCAAAATTCACGGTCAACATTTTCCTCCCTCTCTTTTCCTCTCCATATTCATTTTTAGCGCTTTTTTAAAATCTCTTTTGTATTCAGACTTTCTGTCTGGCTGTGAGGGAAGTATCTCTGGATCATTGCTATTTGAAGAAGCCAAATTGTCAGCTATACAGAGTATAAATTCGGTGGATCTAGGATTAGCTGCTGGGGGTAGTCGGTGTCTACATCAGAACTTTGCTAATAACTTGAGAAGAATCCATAAGCCCCTTGGTGTAAGAATGTGAGACTCTTGAATAAATGTATTACATGTGTAACATAAAAAATGTGTTTATAGTATACTTTAGAAAAAATGGTCTTATGTGATTTGCTCTGCAACTCTTCCCTCATTTGTTTATTTTCTCTAGCCACTATTTGCACCTCTCTATCTCGTTTACTTTGCACGTCGATCTTACTTCACTTCCCTCTTAATCACTCTCCTCTCTCTCTCTTCACTCCCTCGCATTTTTCCATTTTTCTTTAGGTGTTTTTTCTCTTCGCCTCTTTTCCTTTTCTATGCTAATAGCTTTTTTCAATCTCTTTCCCTATCTAGTTTCTTCTTCATTTTCTCTTCTAATTTTGTACCCCATCTCCCTTTTCACCCTTATTTTCCCATCTTCCTCCCTCCATTCTCTCCACTCTCCTCTTCAACTCCCCCTTTCTCTCTGCTTATCTCTCTCTCACTCCATCCGTATCCGACGTTCAACGTCCTTTCTCTCCGCGCACATACATCTCACTCTGTCTTCTATATCCCTCTCACACTCGATATCTTTACTTCTCTTTCTCTCTCTCTCACTCCAACACACACCGCTCTTCCTTTTTCGTCTCGGCGGAGAAAAGTGCACTGGCTTTTTTCCTCCTTTATTTCCACGTTTCTCTCCCCTCCTCTATTTTTCTCTCGGAATGCGCCATCGCAAAAGAGAGAGAGAATGAGAGTCAGCTCTTTTCTTTCCACTCTGGCCAGCCTCCTCCACCATCTCCACCAACAATGATTCTTTTCTCTTTCTCTCCTAGGAGACGTGGAGCCGGCAGAGCGTGACTCCGAGGAGGGAGAGAGAGAGAGAGAAAGAAAGAGTGGGGGCCAGTGGCCCCGGGCACACGACGCAGAGGCGCCCCATCTAGCGACGGGCGAGATAAACGACCACAAAGATTGGAGAGAAAGAGTCGGAAGGGGTGGGAAGGATGGAGAGGAAGTGAGAGGAGGAGGGATAATGGGGAGGGAGTGGAATGGTTGAGTTCAAGAGGGATAGATCCCCTGGCAAATGTCTCACGTGTATAATAGCGGGCAGATGACTGAGTGGAGTTCATTTCGGATTAAAATGAATGGAGGGGGGGGGGAGGGAGAGAAAGAGATACATTCCGTGATACAGATAAGAGTGGTAAGGTCTTTCGTCTTCGTTTCGCTTTTAAAAAGGAAGGAGTCGAGAATGGCTTCCCCCGCTTCATTCAACCAAGAGAAGTAATAATGAATTTTAATGGAAGCAATTTTGAACGAGGCTCCTCAACTCAAGTACAACTTTACCCCATCGAAAAAAAAATCGTTCTCTTTTTCGCAGGCATGCAAGATTGAAGAGGGTTAAATCGCTATCATTCACACCGTCAAGATTTTTCTTAGAAGCTTTAAAGGATATCTATCCTTGTTATAAATTATGAGCGCATTTAAATTGAATTCAGTACGAAATTGTAAACATTGCGATGACAGATCAGTATGCCTAAATTTAAGTTAAGAAATAAGATGGTATGGTACATGCAGTCTAAGACGGTGGTGATTTGGTATATTATCGAAGGTGTTTTTTCTAGATATCTTGAAATGGATCTTAAAAACTAATTTGAAGCCAATAATGATTCGTTAACGAAGAGACTGAAGAAAATAAGAGTACTGTTTTATGTATAGATGAAAGAACACAATGCTGAAAATTTCTAAGAATTAAATTTGATTTTTAGCTATGAACAAAGAGAATGATAAATAGTAGTAAAATATTATGGAAGATTAACACAAATTAGAGGTGAATCCCTCGCAACATTTAAAAACTGAAATTTCGATGTTTATAAAGAAGTGGCAAGCCTGATTGAGCTACATTTCGCAAATAAAATGGCCTAAAAATATTTCTATATAAATTTTTAATTGAGTTCTATTGTTTATGGAGGTGAAACTTGAAATTTTATTTCTTGTTATACGTCAGACCCAATTGAGTGAAATGACCC
The DNA here is from genome assembly GCA_028673005.1 of Tanypteryx hageni. Classification (NCBI taxonomy): domain Eukaryota; kingdom Metazoa; phylum Arthropoda; class Insecta; order Odonata; family Petaluridae; genus Tanypteryx; species Tanypteryx hageni. Next base: position 23,211,713 of record CM054112.1, read on the forward strand.
GAATTTGCTATTTTTACTCCGCATTTGAATATTACCCAATTTTCACAGTTACTATTCCGTTTTATTAACCAGATATGGATTTTAGTCTTGTATTTGAATTATATAATCCAGTATAAAACAAAATGGAGGTGTACATCCGAGACATATATTCTATAGCAAATTTATGATCAACATTTTCTCAAATAAAATGGGAAAATTTTAAATAAATATCAATGGCGTGAAACATTGATTTTGTTTTGTTCTACAGTAATTGGAAATAAAATGTTTTCCTTAAGTGATATTTTAGAGTTATATAAAAAATTTCGTTGCTTGCAGTAAATGGGAGCCTTGATGGAATAATTTAATCAAAGCACATTATTTTCGCTTTTAACTTAATATTTGTAATTCCCAAATACCTAACTTTTTCTAAGTTCACATAAGTGTAAAGCAATGCATGTATACTGTCAGATCTCCAAACATGTTAACAGATGGATCGACAGACATAGGGATAATCCACAAGTACTATAGACAAATTTTCGTTTTAAGAAATATGTAAAATAGAAATGTTTGGAAAAGTTAAAAAAACACGAAGAGAGAAATAAAACCAGATATCAATCCCACCCATATATAAAGGAATTCTTCTCATGAATTATGCCACTAAATATTTTCTTATAAATGACATTTACCGCGTGCCTATTCAGTCCAATGGCTTCTGTCAGCATTGAAACTGTAGGAGATTAGTAGCAAACAGTTTTGTCTCGAAGATAGGACGAAAAATATCTCAAAAACCCTGATATTTTAAGTTCAAGTTGCCGACTAAAAAAAGTACGTTTTCTAGCGTTTAGAACGGATGAGCGATTGGTTGAACTACAACACGCGATCAATGGAGAGCACCTCAAACATCACTTCGTAGCCGTGCATTGCTGCGTCCGGAAAGCCAGCCTGTAGTCCTCGGTTGGCAGATGGAAGTTCAGATAGGGAGAGAGCTTAGTGAGAGCGTCTCATCCTTTAGATACAAAATATCGTATTTTCGGCAATGGAATGGCTAAGTAGACATAAAAGACACGCTCTAAAAATAGCGGCGTTAGCATCAATAATATAGATAGCAGGAGAGAATGACAGACGAGAGCAAGAAATAGATAAGGAAGGAAAGAGAAGTAGAGAGGGAAAAATAACGTAAAGAGATAGCAATACAATGATATACTGCTGGATGGAGAGGAAGCATGAAAGAGGCTGAGAAGAAAGAATAAAAAAGGAGAGGTTGAGAAAGAGAAGGATAAAAATATTAATTGGTGAAAAAGAGCGGGAGAGAACGACAAGATGGGAAACGACGAAAGAGAGTAGAATTAAAAACACTAAAAGCGATATAAGTAAATAAACGGTACGATAGACGGAGAAATGATTGAAGTAGTGAAAAAGTGAGGGTAATGGGTGAAAAGTTGAAAGGATGCATGCGTGTTTTAAGTCTAGAAGCTTTTTTTTCTTTAGGGGAAGTTGAGATATTTGGGCGGAGAGAGGATGAGTTGAGAAGGGAACGAGAGGGGAAGGAGGCGCGGTCCCCAAATAGAAGTCAACAGAAAGCAAGGGTCGATGACTTTTCCATCTCCTCCCCTCTCCTCCCTCCCTCCCCCCCTCCAATCCCTTTCATACGGTGCGGGCTCCATGTATCACCGACTCACGCATACGATCCTTCTCCCACCTGCCTTCTCTCTCTCTCACTCCACTCACCCTTCTCCCACCTTCCTTCCTTTTCGAACCATTTCTATATACCTCCCAATCCTCCTCCTACCCGCCTTACAGAAGGAATAAAAAAATAAACCATTTCGCTCCTCCTCCTTCACTTGTTTTTACTTCCCCGCTTTTTATTCTCCCCATTCTCTTAGCCTCGAGGAGCTTGTCCTCAACTAACTCGCCGAAGAGTGAGGAAGGTAGTGGCGGGCTCCTCCAACACTGCTTTACACACACACACACGCGCGCGCGCGCTCTCGCGAACGAACCGCATTCCTCGCCCATTGGCGCCGCCACGTCACTCGCCGCGGGGACCACACCCGTCCCCCGCGCCAATATATACTCGCTGGCTAAAAAAATCTAGAGATTTTCCTCCGATAAACGACAATAAAAGCGTTACTTTCCTAGATAAACGTGGGGTTAACCTTGACTTTGTTAAATTTCTATAAAAACCGCATTAGAAACGCTATTTGACCGATCTTTATTTCTCGTAATTGCTCTAAAACGGCTGTGGATTCGACGATCGTACGAGCAAACAACTTTTCTGCGCCCGACACGAATGTCAATTGAATTTTGCAGACCAATAATACTACGAAAACTAAACTTATACGCTACTACTTTCCGCTTGGAATTTGGTTTTAAAATGCTGTTATCTTAATTTTATACTTGTAGAAACCATTTTTGGCAATTGAGTAATCCTTTTTACAACAACGAGATCATAACCCAATAGTAAACTTGAAACTTATTTTCCATTTTGCATGAAAATTGCGTCAACTTTTCATAAGTTATTTCCTATATAGCTCAACAGAAAATTGCGAAACTATATTGTCTTATTCTCGTAAATTATAAATAAAAGTTCAGAAATGTTTTATCTTTTTTCTCCACATCACCCATAAATTGCATTTGCAAAAACTATCGTCATTCAAATGCGGAATTAACTTTCGAAGCATAAAATATTTGGGGACATCATTTATATCTTCTTACTTGTTAGTCAAACAACATCTGTATATTTCTTGAAATAGGAAGTGCTCTTTCAATTAAGTTGTAACTTTAAAAGTCCTTTCATCGGCAAGCCGTTTCCGTCTATTTGCGCGGATATCAAAAGCAACGTAATAGGCAAAGGGTGGTTATTTATACCTAAAAGAATGTACGTCGTAGACACGCTTTGTATATAAATATAAATTCACAGTATGATATGTGCAAATCCGACATCGATGATATGGTCGAATAAACCAAATGCTCGCTTAAACGACTAGGCATTCTAACTTGATTTTCATTCATCGACTTCTTGATTCTAAAATATCCTCCATTAAAATCAAAGATAGGTGCATCATGTCACGGGTGTTTAATATGGATTTGTTCGAGATCCTGAAAAGGTGAAGTTGACGTTGGGTTTGAACAAATGAGTTGCAACTGATTAGAGATTCATATCATGAAACAGTTAACTAGAACACAACCATTTGGAAATTATAGGCTGCACAGTTGGGCATGAAGTAAACGCATTGCAATTTTCATATGATCTGATGGAGAGGGAGAGAAAGTTTTGAACAACAAATAATTTCACTTCAACCTGACCGAAGAGAGTCCAACGTCATCCTATCCCTTAATGCTTTGCATCCTTAAAAATCTTTTATTTACTCCTCTCCTTCGAGAATGGGAAAAAAGTTCGCGACACCTGCGCTAGTTAAAAAACATCCTTCAGCCCTTGCATCGTGGGTTCTTCGCGCCCCTTCTCTCAACCGTTCCCTAACCTCCCCATACTTTCCCAGACGTCCCTTTACCCCTGTTTCCCCCTCTTCCTCCGACGCTTCGCATCGCGCCTCTCGTCCCTACCTCTCCCTTCACGCCTCCCACCCCCCTCTCTCTCTCTCCAGAACCCCCAACTCCCTCCTACAAAAGCGCATACAGGAAGAGGGAGCGAGAAAGCGGACACAAACGAATAAAAAATGGGAGTGAAATTTTGGGAACGAGAGAACGAGTGTTGGGGGGCTTATTTTTAAATGTGACATTACGTTCGGGATGGCGTACTTCTTTTGTCCTTGGGTGAGATCCAGAGGAGTGCGCTCTCCTTCCTGCCCTCATCTCTCTCTCTCTCTCTTTATACTTTTTTTATCTCCCTCTCTCTCGCTCTCCTCGCCACCTCTGCTCTCCATCTCACCTCATTCCCCATTCTTTATATATAAACGGACATTTCCCTAAAATTAGCTTACTGCAGTAGAGTGAACGTTACTGATCCATTAATCATTCACTTGGACCCGATGAAATGATCTCCCTACCTATATATTTGTCTAGCACTCACCATTTTGTCTCTACTCTCTCTATTATCCTTTCCCCTTCCTCTCTTTTGAACATTAATCTTGTAAACATAGAACAGTTTATTATATACTGTTTTAATCATAGCTGACGGTTTATCATTTAACTTACATTCATTACCCCTCCTCCGTGGGTCTTTTCTTCTACAATGTGTATGTATGTATTTATATATGTAGATGTGTTTTTTGCAATTTGATTTGAGTTGACATATGAAAGTAGGCGGTGTGGAGATTCATTGCCCAAAAATATCTAGCATAAGTTCCAACGGCTGAAATCAATCAAAATTTCTCAAGATTGCTCGTTAATCACGCATTTCCTCTTGCAAATATTCTTAAAAAGCATGATTCCGAAAGGAAAATCTCACTGTACGTTTGGCATCATCCGTTTTTATTTTTTAGGAGCCAATGTTAAGTACACGTTTTCATGCGGCGTTTTCGAAAAGGAGGCGTTCTAAAGGTCCCTTATATTTAGATAATTTTGTTTTTTATCCATTCTCTGGCTCAATAAAATAGCATCCATCAAAAGGTAGTATGAGGGAGTAAGTCCGTCAAATCTGTCATTCTTCTCTCCAGCTGTGCGTCTAGCTCACATACCTTTAGCATTTATCACAACAACAATAACAGTTTAAACGATAGAAAGCCCAAAACACATTGGTTTACTTTGTAAATTTTTACACGTTTGCGCGAGCCTCGGTAAGAAAAACGAATTATTTTGGAATTGGGAGTATATATTGTTTTATTAAAAAACAAAAACTATGCACGTATTCCATTTCATATGAAAATCAAGCAGAATATAAATATTTTTCCATCTGAAGTGCGGCAAGACGAACACCTTCTTATGCGTCATTAAAACATGCAACTTATGCGCCAGAGGCTAACACACAAAAAGGCACACGTGAACTAAACACGGATAAGCTTTGTCCCGCATTATGAGGCTTAGATCTGCGCTTTTTTGTGTAGATAGCGGTTTTCTCGTGTTCTTAATGTCTGCCAGGGAATAGAAGGAAACGTTTCTCCGGCTAAGATTAATTTGCAAACACGATGCTACACATATAAAACTGTACACATATTTTTAAAAGAATCACTTGAAATTTTTGACATTATGGCGAGAAATACTAAAACCAACGCAGATATTGCAGCTATGTAGATATACGTACAGTGCTAACTATTTATAATTTAATCAGTATGATATAATTCACATTATTTCAAATTACACGTAAATTTGAACATATTCGATATTAAACTTAATTATGCATTTCAAGAATAACGTGTTCTCAATGCGAAATGAAATTATGTATATCATCCGGTAGTAAATTAGTACGAAGGCTTCCACGGCGTGCTGTTGATATGGTGGTGATTTCCGGGAATCTGCCGTGTTGATCCATTTCCTGGACAATATTTCGCCGACGTTCCAGTCGGCTTCTTCAGGTCCGAAGTCACTTCGGACCTGAAGAAGCCGACTGGAACGTCGGCGAAATATTGTCCAGGAAATGGATCAACACGGCAGATTCCCGGAAATCACCACCATATCATCATCCGGTAGTCTTAAATAGATTTTTTCGGCACGACTGAGTTTCAATGCGGAATTTTAAAGATTTTTATCACATTCCTAAATATTTCTACCGTATAGGATTTGACATCCTATACGGAAGAGCAAGTCACCACGCCGTCATTGTTGCACCCCGAGAATTTTTGAATAATATGAATTATTTATGCATCATCGCCAGGTTCAAATGTGAAAAAAGAGTACGCCATTCCCAACGTAAGTGTATCCCATTCGCATAAATATTTAAAACCGCCGCCGCTTTGGTTGAATTTTGCAAATATTTTTTGATCTTTCACGCTGGATTTACGGCGTAGGCAAAATGAAATAAATTAATACTGGCAAGGATGTGTATAGCAAACTTATCTCTGGGAATATGCGTGTAAAAAATAACCACGCCTAGAGTGAAAATCTCCCCGTTATTTGCGATAGATGGTTCAAATATCGGCAAACGTCCGCGTGAACATCGGCTTCAAAAAACGAGTGCACACTAATGCTCAATTTCGTGCTTATTCTCTCACAAAATGCCCACTCTGAGGCTGGAATTACGCTGTGAGTGAGAGAGGTTCTGCGTGTGTGTATGCTCAGCTCGGAGTGCATCGGAGACGGCGCTCCGAAAATAGAATTTAGATTGGAGGGGTTGGATAGGGGTTGAGGAAAGGGAAAGATGGAGAAGAAGGGTAGTGGGGTCGTGAGGGAAGAGAGAGGGGCAAAGGGGGGCAAATGAGGGGGCAAAGTGGGGGGCAAAGAGGAGGCAAAGGGGGAGGGGGAAAAGCGGGGGGGCAAAGGGGGGGGAGATAGGGGGGAAGAGGGAGGGGGGTCAGCGATCTTACGGAGGGTGTGGCGAGGAGAAGGGTTTCCAAGTCCCCGACCCCGGACACCGACGTACCATCCGGTCTAGTCCCTCGCACCTGGGTGACGATTTTTTTATAGAACCGCCTTCGCGATTTCAGCAGATTTGATGAAGGAATAGCCGAGGGAAAAAGACTGCTCTTTGCTATGGCAAAGCGAGAGAGCGGCAGGAGTTTTAGTTAATTCCGTTTAAAATAAATTAATTTGGCACGCGGTATTCACGCAGCGAAGAGATTCGATTTTCATTTTGCTTCATTTGCTAAAGAGCGTTTTATGAAGCAAACTGCAGAATTGCAAATCATAATGTAAAAAATAGAAATAAAAGTAAATGTACTAAAAATGAAAAGTTTTGAACTACTTGACGGTTAAAATTTTATCAAGAACACGTTTTTGCGGTTGAATATTTTAGAGTCATGACATGAAAACGTATGTTTCATTCTCTCAGATTGTCTCGTTGCATACTTACATTAGTAAGGATATTAATTATCATAAAATTCTTTAGTCCACATTATAATTAAAAATCAAGTTAACAAGCCCAGCTTATTCTTCCACTAAAATACCCAACGCTTAAATAATTCAAGTTATCGAGAAGACAATAAAAGTATTTCAAATGTTGTTGGTCCAGTTTTATTTTAATAAAGTGTAAGGTTTTATGTCATCCTTCAGAAAAATATTGATGCGAAGCTGTTGTTAATACATTTCGTCTCATTGCCAGATGAAAACTCCAAAAAGAAGCGACAATGACTAACAAGAATGAAACAAGTTTAGTAAAATGTTTCTACACATTTATTGCTTTAATCTAACCTTATACGTAAAAATTAGGAACATATATTTTTATTTACAACACTACGTCATCTCCAATGAAATATCTTATTAATATTTCAATAGTTCACATTAAAAGAGATCGTTCGCCTCTGAAATGACAGTCTTCATTTTTAAATTTCTCAGAAACTCTTAAAATAGATTAACATTCCACAATTCTGGAAGATCCCCAAAAAGATATGTTTAGCTCCTATTCAGAAAACTCTCGATAAACTCGCAATATAAAAAGATAATGTCATCATTAAAAACTTATATTTAAATACTGTTTTCATTTAAAATATTACTTGTAAGGATTGAACTTCGAAGTGAAACAAATTAACGCTGAGTAATTTTGATCTTATTAGCGATTTAAGAGTACTTCGTTTATGCTAATTGTTGGCAGTGGCGTAACTAGGAGCTGAAGGGCCCGCGGCAAAATACTATGGAAGGTCCCTCTCCCCCTTCCCCCTCACCCAACAAATACATATGTTAAATTAAAACTAAAATCCATCGTAAAAACTACCAATTTATTAACAGAAACATGCTAAAAAGGTTAAACTTATTACATTACTCTGTCCAGAAATAATGATTAGTTGGAAAGCATCGGAAAATACGATAAAAAAGAAAAATCACTAAAGAATCTTTATTTTTTCTATAGTCAGAATAATTTCGAGGGCTCCTGGACCCGTGGCATTTGGCCACCCTATTCTTACGCCACTGCTTGTTGGCCATAAAGTGCTACAACTTAATCTCCCCGTATATTTTTTGCAATATTCTGTCGCAATGCTGTTTTTGAGGCGAATGTTTGGAAAATAACAGGAGTTAATGTTAAAATATAGCTCCACTAATTATTCTATTCATAGCTGTTTGGTTTCGAGAGGATAATATATTGGGAATGGAATTATTAATAACTCGCGTCTTTCATTTAAATTAACGGCAGTGTATATTATGACGCTTAGTGCGCCATTGTTTGTACAAATATGATACACAACGAAGCTTTCCTGAGAGGCTCAATCGGCGCATTGAATACTTTTAGACGCGAGACATATTCCTGGGCTTGATTGCGTTACCATTTCGTTCCGCCAATAAAAGGCTTTTAAGCGTGGGAATAGAATTAGTTTCTACACAGCTTCCCGCTTTAAGGGCGATTTCCCTTCGACCTAAGCGTATAAGACCGACATCGAATAGCCATTCTACGGGTAATAGGCGATGGAATATCCTATTGCGATTCTTGAGTACATATCTCCAATCTAGCTTTCTCACGGAAAACCATTATGGAGGACAAAACTTGGCCGGTTATGCTCACCGGCCAGCGCGGGGGCGTGGTTGTAAGCGCCGCACTCAAACTTTTTCCTTACGGGAGCTAGTCGATGGTGCTTACGAGCGCGGCAGCTGAAGGCGAAAGCGTGGAAAAGACGCCGAAGAACACTCTATTGGCAGTCTCCGTTTCAAAATCATCCTCGAGAGATTTCGCAAACGCTGCCATTTTATTTTCAAGATTGTGTTTATTTAAATTTAGAATCTTTTTAATTGTGCCTCCTCTTCTTTTGGTCATAGCCAAAAAAATTTAATTTTAGCTTCTTAAAGGTACTCGCGAGCCAATTTGGCGATATCGCAAGTCTTTTACTGCCGCCCAAATTATTTTGGATCTAAAACAAAATCGTATGCAGCCGAGTTACAGCGCAGCGGCGTTGAATATCAGAAAAATAAGAGGCCTTAAATTTCTAGAACGCTCGACGACGCTGAGGTAATACAACGCGATGAGGGGTTTTTATGGTCGTAATTAAGGTTATCAAGTCCCGAAGAAGTGTGGAGTAACTCTAAAATGTCGAACGCTCGAGTGTTTCTTCCTAGAAATATTTCGCTTTTTTTCTACCACGGCGCGCCACTGGAAGATATAAAGAAATGAAGTTATTTTACGACGCATGGCGACGGATTTTAGCGAAGCATCAAAGAATCTAAACATGGTATTCTTTTTGAGATTCGTACCCATGAACCCGAACAGAAAAACAGACAAAAACCTAAGCGACACTGGTCACTTCCGGTAAACAGCATCTTCCGACGGAAAAGGACGAAAGGGTTTCGCATTATGGGAGCATCCTTTAAACGCGCATGCGCACGGGAAGGGGAGAAATGGACCGGAGTCAACGACGACGGCGAAGACAACAACGAGGGTGTTTCGAAAGAGAGAAGAAAAAAACGAGAAAATGGACGAGACTACGGCGGAAGGGATGATTGGGAGAAAAAAAGACGGGGAAATAAACGAGAGGCAACGGGGCGGCACCACACACACACAAGACACCCTCAAATGCCCCACACGAAAAGGCACGGATGGGTACGCGAGCCGAAGGGCGAAATAACACGGTGAAAAATAATCGGGTGCGAGAGGAAAAAACGCCTCCGCCGAGAGGAAGAATATCCTCCCGCGGACGGGACGGTGGCGGTTCCCGCGCCCCCCCATAACTGGCGGACACGCGGCGCGCGTCTATCCCGACTTACTGCGCCGACGCCAATTTCACTCCGTCCGTTCTCTCTCTTTTGGAGGGAGAGAGGACTGACGTCGCGTGTCGTGGAAGGCGGCGACGGACGCACGGCGTGCTTTCATGAAAGTGTTTCCATGGAGTTAGAAGAATGGGGTGGGTGGGTGGGTGTGTGTAAGAGAGCTTATGCTCTAGCTAGCCTTATTATACTTAAAAAAAAACGGATTTCCTTATTGTTTTGGCTGACCTGCGCGGGGGTAGTCCGTGGCTCTGAAAAGCATCCAACTCCTTCTCTTTCTCTCCTCGTGGTCGCTTCGGGTCGAAGGTGCTGCAGAAGTTGATGCCGAGTCGATGATGTAGTTGAAGCGTGGGTGTTGCCGGGAAGGGAAAAGACTCTTCCGCCTTTACGACTGGCCTCTCACGGAATCTTAAAAACCACTCGGAATCTCCCTTTCTCTCTCTCTCTCTCTCTCTCTCTCTCTCTCTCTCTCTCTCTCCGTTTTACTCTCCCTCCGAAATTCAAAAAGAGACCCACACGTTCCGGAGTCGTTTTTTCTCTCCCTCTCCGAAAACGTACAAGATATCTCGGCGTATCGCGAAAGGGTCCGGCCACGAAGCGAGTCGCATTCACTCGCGGCTCATTCTAAAGGAAGGGAAGGCTAGTCACGGGTATCGCGAGACGGGCTGCGAAGCGAAGGAGGAAGGCGGGGAGGAAAGGGTGGAAAGGGGGGGGAATCTTAAGAGGGAGAGGGAGGGAGGAATGGGGTGGAGGCGGAGGAGTGTGGGAGGTAGGGTAAAGGAGGAGGAAACCATGACCTTCGTCACTAGCGAACGGCTTGAGGGAGAGAGAGAGAACTGTGGAAGCTGCAGGAGGGGCGGAATGGCGAGGATGGAGGGGAGGATGGTAAGGCGCGAATATAGCGGAGGAGAGAGTGTGGGAGAGAGAGGACGTCTCGGGAGGGAGAGAAGAGGGAGTCAAGTGGTTCAAGGGGGAGATATCAAATGGGGAGGGGTGAGGGAGAGGTGGCTTAAGGAGGGAGATGCGAGGAACGGGAGGAGGGAATAGAGGAGGTAGGAGGGCTTAATAGAGAGAGGGAGAGAGAAGAGAGGGGGGAAGAAAGAAAGAAGAGGGAAAATATCGAGAGAGAAACATACGCGAGAGGAGAAGAGGAAGTTTGATGTAGAAAGAAGTCGGTTACATTCTCGATCCATTTGTTTCCTTTATCCCGGTTAGGAATGCCGCTTGCCGCTTCTCCAACTTGACCGGAAACGTTTGGGTTACAATAGAACCTTCCTAAAGCTCTTAAAATACCTTTCATCTTGGCTTTTGCTATTATAAGACTCGAGGGAAAAGAGTTTCCACCACGAAATAGATCTGGCGTTACAATAACTCGGATTCCGTCTTGACTTGTTGAAAAACCCGGGATTGCTTTTTTTCCAACGCTTCGGAATTACTCTTTTATAGATAAAAAGCCGTAGTAAACTAATAAGAAGAAAGTGTAATTACAAATTTGACGTAAAGGCTGCGACTTACCCCCGCTACCTATTCTTCAAGGATATTTCATACGAGAAAAGAGTATGCTGGCCTTGAGGATTTTTTATGCATATTATTTTATGACGAACTGCGCAGATGAAAAGTAAAGACAACAGCATAAACTTTTAAAAAAGTCATATTTCCTACACTTAAAAACATCGACAAAACGTAAAATACTTAAGCAAGTACGGAAATCTTATTTTTTACGGCCTCTTAAAGTAAACACAGGAAAGAGGCCGACTAAAATAAACTTGTAAAAAACCTGCGCGTAAACATTTCCTAGTGAAATAAAACCAAAGATAAAATGGCTGACTGCGCAATTTTAAAATGCTGCGTTTCTCGCCGTCGCATCGTCACAGACATTAAGACAGCCTTTGGATAGCGAGATAATTTTTCTAAAAAATATTTCCTACGATAGTGGCGATCTAAATTCCCTCCAACGTCGAGCTCTATCGGAAAAACGATGGAAAAACCCGAGGCAAATGCGCTTTCTCGTCGACGGCCGGAGTGAGGCCTAATTCATCGTAATGACAGATCGTTTCCGCAGAAAGGTAAGCTAATGGAAGCGGTACTTGACGCGCTCGCGGTTGTGGGAAACAAGGATTTGGATTGCCATTTTTATAAGTTTATTACAGCAGTGGAATCAATGTCCGATTTCATCGACAAGCTCAAGACCAGCGAAGTATTTATGCACCATCTAGTATTTGTTACTGGAACTTTTAATTACTCGAAGAATATATTTTTCCATTTAGTATTCGCATTTTATAAACAAGCGTTCTACAGCTTGCATTCTAACTCGTGTAAATATTTTTTTGTCTTCTCCTTACCTTCTAGTTATAGAGGTTCGTCTGTATTTTTTGTTTTTGCTTTTCTCCTGCGCGCATATTTACGATGATATAGCACGTAGAAAAGAACTTGGAATCACGTAGATAATATAATCCGTAAAGCAGTACTGAGTGCTGCCAATTCTTTCTAGTTATGATAGATGCAATAAAGGTGGTAACACTAGGGAACTTTGCCAAGGAATTGTATCTCATCTCATTATGAAGTTTTTTATCATTATTACTATTGTTGATTTTTTTTGCTTCTTCTTGAATGTATCAGTCTGTCGAAAATCCCGAATTATATATTTTTTAATTCTGAATGATTATTAATCTATTCCATTTAGTTCATGCTAAAATATGAGCATTAATAACCCCAGGGAAACAGATTTGCGGGCTTTTCATTTTCTTCGACATTTCTATCTAAGCGCCATCTCTTACAATGTGTTGTCAAATAGTGAGTAAATGCTGCTTTTATAGTTGCCATCAGACATGAAAGGGCCATTATCTCACGAGTGCGACGCCGTGAAACTTCCAATTTCCCACTTTTCGGTGTCCGACGTCGCGTGTCGATCCAAACTCTATTGACATTGAGCGACTGCGATTACTTTCGAAAGGACCCATTCATCCCGAGCGCGTAGGAAATAGCATCGACTGCATCCACACAGAAAAGAGAAGGGAAGATGCACATTCTCACGCTGAATGCTAGGTCGGCCCTTTCACCATATCAACAGCGACGATCCTTTTTTTCTGATGGATGGCGACCTAACAGAATGAAAGGTACGTTGCCAATAAAGCGCATTTTAATCTGAAATTCATCTCAAGTGGTGGATGGATTAAGACTATCTTTAAAAAGTCGTTATCAGACCACACGTGCTACCTTGGTTTACCTTATGTGATCCAGGCTGATCATACCGTCTCGCATATCTTAGCTCCATGGTAACGCCATCTGTTTCGAGTGGGAATTGGGATTAATCCTATAATCTCGTCAGCTAATCCCTATAATAAAGAAATTGAGGAAAAAGAGCCTGAAATAAGAAATTAATATTTAGCCCTATTTATTCCTCCTGCCTCTGATTCTCTCCCTCTTTGTTGTTCTTAAGGTGAAGATTCACCAATGTTCCGAAAAATCAAGGGCGGATGTGACGTAGGACAGTTTACCAAACTCACCAACCTTTGCCAATCCTTCAAATTCTCTTTCTATCCTGCGACATTTTCATTCTTGCCGGATTCCGTTACTAACATCTAAGAGCTAATTTTATTTCTAAGCCGTTTGCCACCGAAAAAGGGGTTTCGTTCGTGCGTCCCGGCCTCGAGGCATAAGACCGAAAGCCCGTTCCGCGCTCAACGCCGAGGCTCGAACCGGAGAGACGACTATATCTCCTATCTCGGTTTGAATGGTGGACACATGTACACAAAGAGGTATTTGCACATGCGTAAGGAGTGCAATGCCCTAATTCTTGGTGGCCAGAGGGAAGGGAAGGTGAGGAACAAGAGAGAGGTGAAGAGGGAGAGGTGAAATAGGGAGGGAAGAAGAAGAGAAGGGAAGAGAGAGGGAGAGAAGACGATCCAAGGCATCTTCTGACGGGGTGGAAATTTCAGATAAACCGAAAATAAGAGAGGGAGAGAGAGAGAGAGAGAGAGAGGAGGGAGAGAAGATAAAATATTTCCGAAGCGGTAAATACGGCTCGAGACGGAAGCGAGTTGGACGTAATAAGGGTACGAGAATAGGATGGCGATGAAGGAAATAGAAGAGGAGGTGCGTTGGATTGGAGTGAAGTGGGAGAGGGATGAAGTAGAAAGGGGAGTGGAAGGTGGGGAGGAGTGAAAAATGGAAGGCGGTGAAGGGAAGAGTCGTGATTAGGAAAAGAGGATGGGAAGAGGGCGTCTTTGTAGGGCAAAGAGGTATATGTTAAGGTGGCAGGGTCAAATATTTGTTAAATGGCTGAAATTCATCATGATTTTAGAAAACAAAAGGAATTATAATGTGCGGGTTACTCGAAGCTGTCTTCCATTTAAAACTTAGACTTCGCAATATTACGACTGGCCAAGAAGAAAATCATGCAAACTACTTATATGTAAAGGCCAACCACTTTTATTCTTCACAACAAATTTACAAAATGAAAATTTCGATGAAAATTTTATGCAAAAAAAAATTATTTTCTACTTCTGAGTGCATCATAAAAGTGTGTGCTATTGAAAACCCTGTTTTTATTTATTTTATTATCTAATTTTGAATCATCAAGCTTTTTAAATTTTCAAAGTTAATTCATTATTTAAATAGTCCATATTTATTTATATGTATTCTCGAATAAAATTGTTGAAACGCGTACCAAAACTTGATAGATTAAAACGTACAACAAATGTGGATTATGTGCAAAATTTCAGCTCTGTAGTGTTTGTGGATCCAGAGATATACCGCATCAGCCATGTAGAACGACGCTCAGGCCAACTTCAATAAAAGTGTGTAATCAATAAAACTCGGAATCGGAAAGTCCGATGCATACCAAAATTTTAGTTTCAAACACCGTAAATTTGGATAATGAGCAAAATTTCAGCTCTGTAGCGCTCGTGGATCCAGAGATACAGGGCGTTAACCATGTTGAACGACGCTCAGGCCAACTTCAATCGTCAACATAGGTAGTCTATCCGTAGACAGGTCCGTGATTATTCATGGTTAAACCTGGATCTCCATATACTCCTGTATTCCGCTGTCCTCTTCATATCTTGATAGCTCTCTTTCCCTTTCAAATCGTCTATCAGCTGAAACCTTTTTCTACCTCTTTCCATTTTTCCATATAGTATTCCTTCTAACACATCTTTAATCATACTCTCTCTCCAAAGGTAATGTCCAACCCAGTTAGCCTTCCTCTTTCTGATAGTCTGTATAATCATTCGCTTCTCTCCTATTCTTCGTAGCACTTCATCGTTTTTCATCCTATCTGTCCATTTTATCTTCAACATTCTCCTCCAAGTCCACATTTCAAAGCTTTCTAATTATCTGATGTCATTTTTCCTTAGCGTCCATGTTTCTGCCCCGTACAAAGCTCTACTCCATACAGAATTTTATGAACTTCTTGCAGATATCTTTCCTTATATTCCCCGTAAGTAGGTGTTTCTTTCTTCTGAAAGCCGCTTCTGCTTTTCCTGTTTTAGTCCTGATCTCATCCGTACATATTGTATATCTTGTTATGATGCTTCAAGGTATTTATAATCTGAAACTTGTTCTAAAGGCTTTCCTCCAATACTTGTGTTCAGATTCTCATCTTTGCCGGATATTCGAATGATCTTGGATTTTTCTGTATTTATTTCCATACCCTATTTTTTACATGTTATTACCAGTCTATTTATCATTTTCTTGTTTTCCTGTGCCTTCTAATGCTTCTTGCATTAGACTTTTTCCATACACGTATATCGAATAGGGTTGGCGATAGACAGCAGCCTTGTCTCACTCCTCTACCGATATTTACTCCTCAGGTGTCCGCATTGTCCAACCTGACCTTTTCAACTTGATTCACATATAGATTCCTGATCAGTCTCCCGTCTTTCCAGTCTATGCTTATATCCTTTAACATCTTCATCAAAATTACCCAATTTACTCTATCAAAGGCCTTCTGCCAGTCTACGAAACATATACAGTTATATTGACTGTACTCTAATGCCCGTTCTGATGTTATTCTAACTACCCCTATAACATCTCTAGTTCCTCGTCCTTTTCTGACACCAAATTGATCTTCCCCTAGCATTTCTTCTGCCTTTTCTCAAGCCTTTTATTAAGAATCCTCGTGATGATCTTCGAAGTGTGTGACAGAAGGCTTATCGTTCTGGAGTCTTTACACTGCATTTCCTTTGGCTTTTTCTTTACTGGGATCATTTTTACTTCTAGGAAATTCCGAGGCTACTCTCTCGTGTCGTAAAACTTATTAATTAATTTCGTGATCGCTTTTAGTCCTTCTGATCCCATGACTTTAAATACCTCAGCCGGTATTCCATCGCTGTCTGTGGCTTTCCCTTGATTTAGTTCCACTATCGCTTTTTCTACTTCGCTCTCCATAATACTTGGTCCTAAGTTATCTTCTTCGATGCTTTCTTCATCTTCCAGTTCTTTTTTTGCCAATCCAGCCTGCTTGCTGTATAGTTCCTTAATCTTCTCATACGTATTCATAATTCCTTTACCACGAATTCCATTCGACGTCTTATTTTCTAATTCCAGTGTCCTGGCGTAGATCATATCTTACCGTCCTAACTTCTCCATTTGATGTATTTCATCACATTTTTCTTTCATTCAATTTTCTCTAGCTTTATCTGTTACCCTTCTTCAATATAAGTGTAAAAAACGAATTGTTTTCGGACTCATGAGTAGCTAAAACCTGAAATAATCATTAGACTCTCGAAGCCGATATTTTTTGCGATCAAAATACCTTCTAAACATACTTCGTATGCAACAGGCATGTCAAACTGGCATCCCGCAGGCCGCATGTGTCCATTTTTATATCTTACTGCGGCCCGAATGCTAATTTTAGTCAAATAAATCTTTCGAGATTTTATGTAAATAAATACTTTATTTTTGCGAAAAAGAGAAAAGATTTAGTCATTGATACCAATGTATAATAGAATGCATTTTTAAATTGTCGTTTTCAACTGCTAAAAACAGCTGATCTTCTAGATAAAGTCATTTTTTTCAAATCTGGCCCTGATTAAACCATTTCCATTCTAATGCGGCCCTTCTAAAACATCCATCATTTTAATGCGGCCCTGGCGCCTTTTCGATTTTGACTTGCCTGCTGCATTAAGAAAGTAAGAAAAGGATCACAGCCTTTCCTTTGGCACTTATTCCTTTGTTATAAATGATAGTAGAATTTTTTGGTGTGCATAAAAGCACAATTAAAATAGGTTAAGGAAAATTATACGTTCCTCCCAATGACATATTACTGCTCTCATACCCTTCCGGTCCTACCCTAACCCTCTCATCCGACTTCTCTATTCCCCAACTCCATTTAAACGCCCCCTTCTAAGCACCTCGCTCTCTCCCTTTCTTCAAAAAGATCCTTCCCTTTCTCACACCATTTGTCCGCTGCCTCAGCTAAGGAGAGACCACTTCTCCAAATAACGAGACGAGAGGAAAAGAAAAAGAGAGGATGAAGTGCACGCGGGTGAGGTTGCAGGCCTCACGACGCCGGTGACGTCACGAATGCAGCACGCATGCGCAGGAAGACGTTTCGAGGAAGGCCTTTACAGCTGCTCCCGCGTGCGTAAACAGGAACAGCCCAATCCAAACGGATCCAAAAATGAAACAAACGACTGTCGGCGAAAAACGAAAACAAAAACGCGACGCTCCTCTTATTATTCCTCCGTGTTTTTCCTGAACGAGTATATTTACGGTCCATAACACTCCCCTCGATGGGACGTTCCATTTCATTATTCTCGTGTTTAACAGCGTCGTAATGAACGGCCTCGCGCGATGAGAACGGAAAGGTGTGGCGGGATTTCTGCGTAAGCGTGCGTCTAGCGGAATGGAAAGGGAGAAGGAAAAAGGCCTTGAAGATATTTTTCTCATATTATATTTTTCTTTTATAAAGTTGGATTTATTACAAATGTGGCTCCGTCGATTCCAAATACGTGCTATAGAACCGCAAACGAGAAATAGTACGATTTCTTGAGCCATTACTGAATCTAGTTGATTTTACTGTATAAATGTAATGCGACTTAATAACCTGCAAGCATTTAACGAAGCTGCAAACCAGCGTTCTAGCGTTTTGGGAGATGCAAAGCGTGACACACTGTAATAAACAAATTCCAACAAATCAATTTTCTTTGAGAAGAACTAATTTAAATCATTAAAAAATAAAGCTAGAGATGATCGTTTTAGGCATATTTAGAGCGGTGGATAAATATTTACTTATAAGATTTTCATATTGTTTGTAAATATTCTTCAGTTTCAGGATTCTGGCATAACAAATATGAACACAAACACAGAATGGAGAAAAATTCTTACTAAACACATGTTATTAATAGCGTAATTATTTGGAAACTACAGAACTGATTTGAATATTAATAAAAAAACGCACTTCGTATTTACATTAACTTTCTAGTTAAATTTTAAGCCAACAGTAAAGGTAATATTCACTGAATAGCTTAACTTCAAAACAATTTTTGTCGTAAGTATTGATCATTATAAAACAAGCATTTGATAAACTTGCGCAGGCAAAGTATAGCATAAAAAATACTCGAGCAAGAAAAATTGTTAGTATAGTATATGCAAGGATATGATGCATACGGGTATAATAAAACCCTTCATGCTTCTACGGTAAGTAAAAAATTTCATTCTTAACGTTTCTTTTTTCCACATGGCCTGTTTGACAATTTATTTGGTAATTGACATTATATTATTCCTTCTCAGGTTAAGTTGCATTTATAAATACGGTAAAATTCATTCGAAAATTCCTGCTCGATTGAAATTATCTTGATGCGAGGGACGTAAGCGAATATTGTGGTATACCCATCCCTCGCTTTACAAGGCCTTCTCCAGGAACGAACATAGAGAGGGATTAGCGTAGCGTGATTTTTGTCATGCGGCCACTTTTAGGCTCCAGAAGTGGTTCGGGCTGTGTCTCGTGCGGGAAAGGTGCGAAAGGCGATGAGGAAAAGGGTTGGGGGAGGGGCGGAGGGGAAGAAGGGGAATGAAGAGGAGGATGGAGGGAGAGAAGGAGAGGGTGGATGGAGGGGATAAGAGGAGGGAGGGGGGAGGGAGCGGAGAAGGGGAGGAGGAGAGGGGGAATGGGAAGGCGGAGAGGAGTGGGGAAAAAGGGGTGGGGGAAAAGGAGGGTGGAGGGGGAGAAGGGATGAGTGGAGGGAGGGAAGAAGGGGAGGGTGGAGGGAGGGGGGTAAAGGGGAGGAGGTGAATGGGAGGAGGAAGGGGGTGAAGGGGAGGGTGGAGATGGGGGTTGAGGGGGGGAGGGGAGAGTGGAGGGGGATGGGAAGGATTTCAACCAGTGGAAGCGCAAGGGCATCCACGTGGGATGACTCCGAAGCGTTTCGCTTTTCCTCCAAATGCACTTATAGGGGTTTGCGCGACACCTTCACCTTAAGCCATTTTGCGGAATAAAATTTTCCTCTCGCAATTGCTTCTCCATGCATTTATACATATTCGCCACGGAGCGAGAAAAGGGAATGTATTCCCCCTCGCCGCTCATCCGTTAACTGCGCGTTGAGCTGCATTCCTCGAGCGATTTATCCAGTTGTTTTCCTTTCATTAACCGATACATTCGAGGAAGTGCCTATTTTAGCACGTTTTCTTAAAAAATAAACGTGCTTACCCGTCTCTTAACAATAGACTTTTTTGTTTTAACACTAGAACGCCCTTACGGGTCAATTTGACCCGAAGGAGAATCAGAATGCGATTTTCTACTGTAATATGATGTTGAACTCAATTTCCTCTCGTGAATTTTAATCATTTTAGAAGGAATTTATCCACAAGAGATTATCTTATCATGACAGTATGTTATGAATTATAAAGAAATTTACATCGGACTCCCGAACGGGTCATTTTGACCCGAGTGTTGAATGAAACGCATTTTCTTCAACATGGAATGCCAAAACGCTTCCATGTTACCGTAGTTAATGATATTGAATTACTGTTTTTTTCAGCTGTTCTTTGCATTCAACCCTGCGTTCCTCTATCTCTCCCTCCCCGATTCTGCCTCTTCGCTCCTAATCGTCACTCGATCTTCTTCTATCCCGAAAATGCAAATTTGTGTGTGTAGGTTTGAACTTGCAGATATTGTCTTCCACTCATTTTGTGTCAACAAGTCCTTTGCTCAGTCTATGCCGGTATTTGGACGCGCAATATCGTGCAGGCAGCCTCGCGTGCATTTGCACAGAATAGTGTGATGGAATGATTCGTAGGCGCGTTTTATATCCTGATGGGATTCTTGCGGAATTCAATGACATCTCCAAGGATGTCTAATGGAAATACCTTTTATAAAATTCTTGATTTGGCGGCAGTAAATGCTGTCTGTCACTTACACGAAAATTTCGCGCAGAAAATTCGTCATACAGCTTACAGAGAAGCTACGAGTGAAGTAGGTACGTGTACGTGTACGTATGTTTCAAATTTTAGATGCTTGACTGCACAATCTTTGCCGTTGAGATGTATTATATGTAAGGAAAGAACTGATGAATCAGACATTAAGGGTTGTGTTATTTAAATAAAAATGACATCCCTTAGGCTGCCCCTGCCATTAACAATACCTAAAAATTTGGTTTCTTTAACTTGAACGGTGTAGAAGTGATTTAGTAATATAATGTTTTATTGTTCATTGTGTGTCTCCCAATAAGCGGCCTCTGGAATCTACAAATTTAAACCGCGAGAAGAACTTATGACCGTCAATAATCGCTTAAAATTTGTTTGCTCGAACTTGAACGGTGTAGAATTAGTTCACCGGACACATAAATGTGATCGACGGACTGATGGACAATACGATTACATAGATTTAATAAAAGCTAAAAATATATAATAAATATAATTCACCCCCTTGATTTCGTAGAATTCCATATTAAATAACACAAAATAACTTGGTAAAAATGTTTACTAAATTATAAAAATCTGATGTGGCCACCACATGAATACCCACTTTCGAATCTAAAAATTTGAATCTGCAATATCCAATCCATAATTTCGAATCCGCTAAGTCTAATCCGTAATTTAGAATCCTCAATTTCGAATCCGCTATATTTAACCCGCAATTTTGTATCTGCATTTCAAAAAATTTAATATCGAATTCTCAATTTTGAATCCAAAATTTTCAACCCGTTATTTCGAATCCGCAAATTATTATCAGTAATTTCGAATCCGCAAATTATTATCAGTAATTTCGAGTCCTCAATTTCGAATCCCCAATATCGAATCCGCAATTTAGAATTCGTAATTTAGAATCCGCAATGTGGAATCCGTTATATCGAATCCGAAATTTTGAATCCGCAATTTTGAATCGGCAATTTTGAATCCGCAATTTTGAATCCGCCATTTTGAATCCGCAATTTTAAATCCTCTATTTCGAATACGCAATTTTGAATCCATAATTCTAATCAATTTCGAATCTGCTATTTTGAATCAGCAACTTCTAATCCGTAGTTTTGCAGCATTTTACCCTCTGCCAGTTTATCGAGTTCCCCCTAAGTTTTTCGTGTTCGCCAGAAGTTTTTGTGTTCGAACTCAATCAAACGACGACATGACAAAGAAAATAAATAAACTCAAACGATAGCCTTCTGATATTGGATATAGACACAAAGCGTTACTAATTGTAAGACGTAACTAAGCGTCAATTGTTAACAATAGTCGTCTGTAGGTGGCGTGGGGGTGGCAGCTAAAAATATAAGATATCTCTTAAACAATGCATTATATAGAAAAATGTTTCAAACAAAGGTTGTATAATATTAAACTTTCAATAACTTTTATTCCAGTACAATTTTACATTTCTCAAATATTAAAGCCAATATCTCAAAATAACGGATAAGTGACAAGAGTAAACACCCATTTTGGTTGACCGATGTTTACCAAAAACTAATCAGTTCTTGTGACTTTCATAAAAATATCAAATGTAAAATTTCGCGTTGACCTGATTTATAGTTTTTGAGTTAGAGCACCCACAAAAAAGTTATCACATACACAGACGTCATCGAGAAAATGGTCAAAACGTGTTCAGGAGACCTAAAAACGTGTATTTCCGTTGAAATCTCGGAGTCGATTTTTTTCATGAATACAATACTTTCCCCTATACTACGTATCGTGTGTGGAGAAAGTAAAAATGATTTTTTTACAAAATTAGTTATTTTTTAGGTTGCTCATAGGACTTAAATTGCCAATTCCTCATCAAAATCAGTTCAATTTGAATATTTCCGCAACAAACGGCGGATGCCAATTTGTACGAATTTAAACGTTGCCAGGCAATTCCTAAGTTATCGCGTAGGTAGTACAAAAGAGACTCGAGGTGATACAATGGAATGCTTTCTTTCGTTTAGCGTCCGGCCTCAAAAGATGTAATCTCGCTTAAATGCCTCCCAGAAATCGAAAAATGATTTCGTCATGTTTGGTACCACAATGGACTCCTATCGAACACTTTTTCTTTCGCGAACATATGCCATAACTTTAGAAAGAGACTTTTGTTTTCCATTCCTCACGTGACGAGTAGATGGAAATGGGAAAGGGCTTCACCTTCGCGATTCGAAACTTAATTTCGCGTGTCGCCCGTTTTGAAAGCGTTTCGGAGTCGGTGGAAAGGAACAGGGACCGGAAGTACGTGTTGCTTCTATCGAGGGCATAGCAACCCCGAACGCTGTTTGACGCCTTGGCAAACACAGATATAAAGACGTAAACGGTCACTGATGAAAACTAATAGATCTGGAGGCGGTGAGAGGTTGAAGGAATAATTAATATAACTTAAGGAATTTTTTATGCCAAATCGTTTTTTGTGGAAATGGGAAATCTTTAGAAATATTATGGGTTTTAGTTATTTAAGTTTGCAAAAAATTTACGTCTTAGCATATTGCATGCCTAACACATATGAACTCTCCTGAATTGACCCGAAATATTACAAACATGAGAGCTCTGAAGTCACCTGCATAGTCATAACCAGACTAAATGTGATAAATTAATTTATTTTAGAAATGCGATTTTTTACTAAATGTTTCAATATTCGCTATTTCAACTTGATTAATATATTAAATTCATTAATTTTGAAAACCAACTTAAGATTATTTCTCAAGAATTCCAAGACTATATTTAAGTGAATGAGGTCATTTTTAAGGATTTTTGTAGAATAAATTGTTTAAAATGCGAGAACATAAACTTCATAATTGAAGAACAAGAAATTTAAAAAAATAATTGCCTCATATATCTCCAATCAAAAAGATTAAAGAAAACATGCGCATTTCGGCAAAAAAGCAGCCGTCTTTTAGAATCTTTTTTGGTGAATTTCCGCTTAAGACGGCTGCTTTGTAGCCGAAATGCGCATGTAGTTTTTTAAACCTTGTTGTGCTCGGGGAAAGTATATTTTTAGTTGCTTGTTCTTGAAAATTTTCAGCCATAAGACTAGATCGATAGTTATCTGTTGAAAAAATGATTACCAATGAGTGCGGATTAAGCAAATAAGCCAATACTTTTAGAATGGAAAGAAGCGATAAATAACAATCGTACAAACTTTAATCATATGTATGAGCAGCAGTAAATGATACGCATACTAAAACATAAATATATTTATTAGACGCGGAAATATTAATTTTGAAAATGAGTAAAACACAGGCGAAAATCAGTGATCGAATTCCATGGAAGATGAAATAATTGGCAATTTTCTTTGAAAAAAGTTCTAACATGATGAGGGAAGAAGTTTG
Organism: Tanypteryx hageni; assembly: GCA_028673005.1. Classification (NCBI taxonomy): domain Eukaryota; kingdom Metazoa; phylum Arthropoda; class Insecta; order Odonata; family Petaluridae; genus Tanypteryx; species Tanypteryx hageni. The sequence continues at coordinate 23,235,151 of CM054112.1, forward strand.
AAATCTTCATATCAAAAGGTCCATTTTCTAGTCGAAATCATAATAGAAAAATATGCTTCAGCGTAATTTGAAACAAATTGAAATGTCCCACGAAAAACAGCACCACGATGGCACAGGACCAACTCCACGGAACAGAAATAAAATTCGCCAATGAACATCGTATAACAAACCACTTAATGGTTGGGCAGAAATTCATCGAGTAGCAGCAGTGACGCTGCAAAGTTTTGCCGCGGGGGTGACAAGAGGCAAAAATGGGAGGGAGAGATGGAGGAGCAGAGTAGATGAGGGGAAAGTTCATTCACTCTCCTGCTTCTCTCCCTCTTAACCATTCCCCCTCACTTCGCCTCCCTCTCCCTCCCTCTCTCTACGCTGAAGATCAGGAGAACTTCGCGGAAAATATTTGCGGGAGAAGTATCTACATCTCTCTCCCTCTCCCTATCTCCCTCTCTACCTCTCTCTCCCTCCCTTTCTCCCTCCCTCTCTCCTTCCCTCTCTCCTTCCCTCTCTCTCTCCCTCTCTCCCTCCCTCCCTCTCTCTCCCTCTCTCCCTACCTCTCTCTCTCCCTCTCTCTCTCTCTCCCTACCTCTCTCTCTCCCTACCTCTCTCTCTCCCTCCCTACCTCGCTCTCTCCCTCTCTCTCCCTCCCTCACTCATCAACCTCCTTCCAGCTTCGTCTTCCGCACCGCGCAGGAGTAAAAAAAGAGTTAGATCGGTGTGGAAGTGGGATGAGGTGGGGATTGGCGTTGGGTGCCCAGAGTCGGGGTGGTCTGGATAGGGTGGTAAAGAGGAGAGAAGGCCGAGGGGAGGATCGATGGAGGGATGGGCGTGTAGCGGTGAGGAAGAGAGCGAAGAGGCGATATTCCTCGTACCAACCCGTGGTATTTTTAGAGGAGGTTCTTGCGAAGCCGCACTGCTCGAGGGGGCGCTGATGGCGGTGTAGGGGAAAGTTGAGGGAAGAGGAAAGGAGGGGCAAGGGAGGGGTGAGACTGGAACGGAAAATAAAACCCATGGCGCTTGAGTGTAGGAGGATATCTCGCTTAACTAAACCGCCGAGAGGAGGAAGGGGGATGAACACTTTCGGTTTGCAAAGAGACTACTCGGATACGTTGTATTTTATTCTCATTGCTCTCATTAGGGCGGAAGGTGGTTTTTAGTGTCTGCGACAGCGAGTTGCAGGTGCGGTAGCCTAGTGGGCTCGGAGGTGACAGCGGCTATCGATTAAACGAGCGATATCTAACAACGCCATGCATTGGAAAGAGAACGTTTAACCATCAAGAGTGACAGCACGAATCCATGGGTTTCGGTTACATGTATTTATTCATGTGGCTAAGGCTTCTAGGATACGTATTAAATACTTTAGTAAATAGTAAAGATTTTCAAATGATGGACAAGAAAAGAATTAAGGCGACATTAATAAAATAAATGAATTACCATCATGTTACCAAATTGACGAGACACACCGATAGGAGACATTTTACATTCTCTTTATCTTTATGATAATGCAGTCTTTATTCAGTCTAAATTCTAAACATTTAACTTTTGCATTCCGAGTTTTGAATGAATGGAAGGTGATACATTTTAAATTGTCATTCCTATACGATTGCTTAAAATTCCGATCAATGCGTGTTTTTCCCTTCTTATAAAGTTCAAGTTTCACAAATTTTAATACAACAACAAGTACTGCAATCATATCACTCATTTTTTCTTCACAATTTATCCATTAAAGCAATAATGCTTCTGTGGTGTCAAATAATAATAGTTTGTGACAATTGCACATATATATTAAACACCAGCGGATTTTAATTATTTTTTCCCCTAAAAGATCCGAAGAAATTCACAACCAGATTACAAAAACGACATATTTATTTATTTTCGTTTTATAAAGACGATCAATAAAGAATAAATTTTGGACCGTATCAACAATTTAAATTTTATGAAACGAGTTTGTTTTGTGGTAATAAGTGGTATTTATTTATAGATGAATAACTGTAACTCGAAAAGTAAGTGATGAATTAGGCGAATCTGGCCTTATTTTTTCAGTAGGTACTTGATTGCAATATATATATATATATATATATATATATATATATATATATATATATATATATATATATATATATATATATATACGCACCGATCAGATGCTAAAGAGTGCAAGTCAGTGAAATGTAAATCATAGATATTTAAGAGCTCGTTAAATAAACATTGGACAATTCCCTTAAACATTCAATAGAAAAAATTCTTTTAAATAAACATATAAGATACATCTATCCTTATCATAAGGATTTAAAATGAAGAGGTTATCCACAGTTAAGAAAAATAAAATTTTAATGAAACTTATATTAAGTCACGAAATCAAGATATTTGATCAATCGAGTCATAGAAGTTTCAGTAATGAAATAATTTATCGAAATAAATTTACCAGATCTCCAATCAATATTTTAATAAATTGGAATCTAAATCAATGTCAGAACAATTCCCAAATAGATCAGTTTTCACACATTTCCGGTATTATTTACCCTATCAGGATATGTTTTCAACAGTTTTATACTAAATTTAACGTTAATCCGTTCGAAAACATCACCTTTTGTGCAAAAAACGGACAATGTTCGGACATGTGTTTCGACAGCCGCAGAGAACCTCCGGGATAGGCTCGGCTATAGTCTCGGGTACAGACGGGCACGTGAGATCAAACCAACTCCTCTCTTTCTCGAGAGAGAGCGAGAGAGAGAGAGAAAAAGAGAGCAAAAACTCCAAGAAAACATTCCCACCACTCCTAACCCGCCATCGGAACATCTTTCCCTGGGACCCAACCGAGCGAATCTAAGTGAATTAAACGATGACGAAGGAGACGCATCACGCCCATCAACTCGTTTGCAAGGGGAGGGGGCGGAGGGGAGGCGGGAGGAGAAGACTTTTAACGCGACCATTTGCATGGAAACGTTTTACGTTCAAACGGTTCGAAGTCGGTCTCCTTCTCGCATGACTTGGAAGCGGGACCGTCCCCGTGACTCATTGTCGCATCGAGGAAGCGGTTCTCGATAAAAGAATACTCTTCTCCCTCTCTCGTCCTAAAGTATGCGCCCGTGGAGAGAGAGAGAGAAAGATAGATAGAGAGAGAGAGTTGTCTTCCAGACTGCAACGCCGAGTGCAGCGTCCCCTTCGGGAGGCCGAGGGGCGTCCTCAGCCTCCTACGCGGTCCAGCCGGCGCCTCAAACCCTCCCCTCCTCCCTCGCTTTATCCTCCCTCATTCCCGATCGCCATTCACTTACCTCCGCAACCCCTCCTCCCCAAACCTCCATTCCCTTCCCTCCCTCCCTCCCTCCTCCACCCCTTCTTGCTTTCTTGCACTTCGCGGTGCTGGTGTAGGACCGGTTCTCCTTGGAGGGAAGCTCGGCGCTTGCTAAAGGGAGATATCGGCGTGACGGAGGTGGGCGGATGGTATAGTGCCCCCTTCCAAGAGGGTGCGGGGGCGGGAGAGAGGGGAGGAAGAGGAAAGGAGTAGCAGGAAAGAGGATTCGCGGACGGAGAGGAGTGGGATCGGAGTGGATTAATAGGAGGTAGAAAAGCCGTGAAACGTAGCATGCATTCAAGACTGGGGACAATAGTGTCTTGTCCGTTCTGTGCAACTTTCTCGCGGGATTCCTAACCCATTGTTTAGAAGGCCATTCGAAATCCTCCGTTTGATTTGATTAATTGCGGACATTCCTAAGCGATTCTACCGGATGGAATTGGCTTTCGCCACTATGAGGTCGTCGCTGTGTGGATGAGAGTATCCCAGAGCAATTAACGGTTCTTTTTTAGACTAATTGAAGGTAGAAGTAGTGTTCGTTATTCGTAATTTTAGAATTACTTGTTTGCTTAGTAACGGAATTATTTTTCTGTTTCATGCATCATTATAAGAAGCTTGGACTCTGTTGTGAAAAGATTTATAATGAAAATATGGACCTCTTACAGTATCCAAGTGATTTTCGGACGATATCCTCATTTTCACGCACTTTTTATTAAATTCTCCAGTCAAGAACAAGCATTTAAATATCAGATACTTGGTTTTTTATATCAGTACTATGAGTAATAAAGATACCTAAGATAAATATTTCTTCAATTATTTAATATTTAATTGCATATTCTTGGATTTCTTTTCAGCCATGAGACGAGACTGGATAATTCTTTAATGGATTATACTTTCGATCACTCTACATTTGCAGAAACATTGTTACCTCAAAATTAATTAATTAAAATTAATTAATTTTCAAATCTTGAGGACAATTAACCGTCGTATAATATTTACAAAAAAAATAAAACATTTGGTGGAAGCAATTATTAGATCACTGTTTTGATTGTCCTAGGTAGATGTTTATGTTTTTTCTCAATCCTATCCATGTAATGAAAGAGTATCCGTAGTATATGAAACCATTTATTGTCAAGCAGAGACTATTTATTTAAATTGACTTTGACTTTAAATTGCCCAACACAGAAAAGAAGTAAATAGCGAAAATTAAAAAATATAGTAGTATTACGATACTATTCCGTCATTAATTATTTGAAGCTTCTGGCAATCGATTTACCCACAACACGACTTTAATTAAAGTGACCATCAATCAGCTTCCAACCATAAGGTGAAGTCAATAATAAGATTTTTAAATTGAAGGCACCTACTTGGTTCGAATTCTCCCAATTTAATTTTATTGTCCTGAAGTCTAACCCTCCACGCTGTGCATAAATTCAATTTGTTTCTGGGCCAATGTTTCCCTCGGAAGTCGAGAGAACCGAGAACGTCTCGGATGGATTCCTTTTGGCGCCAAAATGTGCTTTTCGCTCCTCCCTTCCTTCTCATCCAGTCCCGCCCTAAGAACATAAGAGAGAGAGTGAGAGAGAGAGAGAGAGAGAGAGTCCCGTGAAATGGCCTCCCTCGCTAATGATGCATTTGAACAAGCACGCTCACTAAATGGCGGTGAGAACTAACATGCACTCCTTTTTTTATTTATTCCCCTTTGGCAAACGTGCGTGCCCTCCGCGAGACGGCGCTGTCAGCGGCGCGGGATGGCCACGGCGGTCGTAGTCGTCGTCATGTGTGTGTGTGCGCGCAAGAAGTGGGGCGGGGTGTGGGGGACCCGGTGCAAGGACTGGCTCAGTCCATGCCTTCCGCCGCCGACCCTCTTCGTAGAGCGAGCGGTGCCCGCTGGGAGGGAGGGGGCGGGAGCGCGAAGCGGGGGCGGGAGAAGCAGGACGGGGCTTCGACCCCGGGACTCGGGCGCCCACGCCGCCGACGGACGAGTCCAGGACCGGGTCCGAAGGGTAAGATTAACGGGCGGCAGAGACGGCGGCGGCCGACCTCGCCCCCCTCTCTCTCTCTCTCTCCCGCCTCCGCCCACCCAATCACTCCACCCCTTCCAGTCTGAGAACGATCGTCGGAGGCGGGGAAGAAAGGAGTCGAGCGGAATATAAGAGAGCTAACCCGTCTCATAACGGTTTTATCCTCGGTATGGCGACGGATAATTATTCTCGGTAGATATTATGAAGAAAGTGGGATATCGCGCGACATTTGGAATTCGTCGTCGGGAGATGTGATGTCATATAGGTATTGCGCGGCCGTTTTGGGAAAGTCGTGGGTTGAGATTCTAGGAAAATCTAAATGCCGAATACGCTGTGAAACCGACTAGGCTTATTTTAAATTAATAGAGAAATTCAAGTTAACTTGTGCGTACGGCCTTATGATTTTGCCGACATAGGAATAAAAGTGCAAACAGAAACCTTTTTCATATTCTCTGAAACAATGTTTTCCAAACTTATTATCATGAGAGTCAGCGGAAGGGAAAGGCACACGAGAAAAAGTTTTGACTCGAGTTTTCATTAACTTGCAATAAATAAGCAATATATTCTAAATTATAAATTGTATTTCTATATATAAATGGAGTATTTCGTTCCCTGTCATTTTCGGTATATTTTAGCAGGTTTTTGAGTGGTCACATTTTAATAGAATTGGATCGCGACCCATACTTTGGAGAACGCTGCTCTAAAAGTAATCTTTAATTGATCCATTCCCAATAACTAAGAGGGCTTAGTATTAGCCATTCATGATGGAAAGTGATGTCTTCTTCAACGAGAAAAATAAATCCAGCAATGATTTAGCTCAGCCAAGCACAACCATGCATTTCCTTTCCTAGATTTATGCATTACGATATCCAACACGTTTCTAGGAAACAATGAAATCCAAATTTTCGATAAATTTTTTAAATTTGTCTCTATTCTCGTTTTTCGTGAATATCTTAGCTGATAAAATTTGCGTTTTTTCCCAAAACGCTGTTCTTACTTTCACAATTTCCTTTAGTTTTCACAGATAGACTCTAGGAAAAATAGATTCTTTCCCTGATCTCGACATATTGCGCATTTAAGAAAGCAAAGGCGATACATTTTACAAAATCAACTACAGACTTGAGCCTTTTACGCAATATTTTACCCCTAAGAAGGATTTTTTATCCATAAAGTTTTTCCATTTGATTCCTTTACAGCGATCCGGTACTTTTTAACCGGCGAATATTTTTTCCTCGGCGCAATTCGTAAGATGGCTATCCCTCTTCTCCTCAGACGCTTATATTCTACCCGGTTTGCGCATCGCAGCCCCTTCTCCTCAATTCCTTTTCCCTTCCCCTTACCGCCGCCCCGACGTCCATATGAAAATTGTAGGGGAGGAATGCGTGCGTGCATGCAACCCATGCATTTGCCTAGCACACGAGAGGCTAGCCTCGATTCAAGGCCACGCGGAGATTAAAAATAAGAATCCATTGTTACGGACCAACAGACTGTCTCTAAGGGGACGCAATGGGTTTCCATAATGTGGGCGGTTATAAATATAAAAGTATGCAATTAAAAATGTTGAATGTAAAAGAATTCATTTATTACGGCGACATACTTTGGTCAAAAACGATTTGAAAATCTTAATTAGGTGTTAGCTCAATTTGCAAAAATGCTGTTCATAGAGCAGTCCTCGTCATGGTACACATACTCCTAATATAATTTCTTATTTATGCCAATAATTGATCCAGATATATTAAAATACAATAAAACTGTCTAATGCAACAGTTTCTGCTAAACACCCATTTTTAACACAACTCTCATTATAATTGATAGCATGATAAATGGTAAACACTGTAACCATGTGTAGTAATTATTTCTGAAGAGTTTCTTTTTTAGCGAGTTCCAAATAATGTGAAAGTTAAAAGTGAAACCACCGAAAATTTCGATTGAAAAATAATAATTATATACAAGGTATTTTGATTATAATTTCACGGCGTATAAACAGATCCTATGGGTTAATCATAACAAAGAGTATGTGCCGATATCTTAGTGTCGATATTCAGTCAATACATTAGCATTATAGTAAAATCTCACTAATTCGAACCCCCTATAGTTCACACTGCCTTCTTTTTTTAATTACAATTTTTATTTGGGCAGAACTGAGATTTTTTCTAAACGAGATTTTAATAATACAATTTTCCACTTATTGTAGACTTATATAAGTGTAGAAATATAATATGTATCTAAATAATAAAAAACAAGAAAATATTCCACTTTTAAAAAGAACGCTTCCAACAGAAATTAATATATATACCATTATTACTTTAGAAGTGAGACCGCAGCGCCGAAACTAAGCAAACAGACTAGCTGACTTATTGTTTGCGGTCTTATGTGAAAGGGAAATGTTTGTCTCCAGTTCCACGAATTCACGTCACCGCCGGGTGTCGAATGTTCATTTCCTTCACAGTTTTATTAAGCGATTCCTTACAATGAAATGGGGAGTACAAAAACATTAAGTGCATGGAAAAAGCTATTAAACAATGATGATGTTCTTATTGATTTAGACGGAATCGAAGATGAAGACTGACAAAATGTGTTGCACAACAGTGGCGAAAAGATAATGACTTAGAAGATACAAGAACGTGGCTAGAAGAAGATGAAGATGAGGCTGGATATCTTATGGCGACGGGAGAAGAAATAGCAACAGCAGTTCAAGAGGAAAAATCTGTAGGTGAAGCAGGAAGTGAAGATGTAGTAGAAGAAGAAAGAAAAGAAAAAGTTGAATTACACGAAGCCAGAAGCTACCTCGATACTCGTATTAAATTCTGACGAGGAATTCGAAATATATTTTTAAGCTCCAAGAGAAATGAAGAGCGACGTTATGAAACGACAATACAATAAGATCTTTACTCAACAAAATATTTTCTACTTCTTTAAAAAAAGACAATATTAATGGGTAGAGACTGTATACATCTGATTAAATATGTAGTTATTAACGTTTAACACATAAATTAAAGTTTATCGGTAAAAGTTCGTTTTCTTTGTGTTCTATTTGATTTGGATTCTTTGTATTCAATTTTGCTTTTGCAATAAAGTAACGCATTTTTCTTAGAAGCAGAAAGTTAATGTAAAAGTTGTTCGAGATAAGAAATCAAATATGATATGTGAATACCCTTCGTCTGAGAAAATGTGATTATTAGCATGCGCTGCTGAGTTGTGAATAAATTTGCTTGTTTTTATGAACTACGACTTGAAAATACATAGGTATGTACCTATGTTCTATAATTCGGACTTTTCACTAAATCAGACTACCCCTTCCCCCTATTAGTCCGAATTAATGAGATTATACTGTATATACATCACTTATTTTTTGCGACTCGTAGCTCCGAGTAAGAATGGTATTCTTCATTCGTCTAAACTCCTGCTTTGCATCAGCACATGGAAGCCCATACTGCATCCAATTCTTACCTTGACCTACGTTAACGAATATCAATAACGTTGGTTTGTACGATTCCACTATGAGGAAAATCGTCTTCGCGTTCACAGGAATATGTACATTCTTCTGAGGTTACGCTTGTATTTGATCAAACTTTGTTTCTGCGAAATCGTGCGAAACGCGCTTGGTCTCAGACTCTCCGCCCACACTTTCGATAGAAGAGAGTTAAAGCAAAACAGACTGTTAATTCGATCGGAGCAACAGCCTGCCCTATACGAGCCTTCGTCTCGTAAAGCGCGAGATGAAGGCTCGTCGCCGGCGAGACCGGCGTCGCCCCCTAAAAGCGCGAATTTCGAATTAGTAGAAGGGTCACTACAAAGTTTCAAACAAATAGAGCGTAACTGATAGGTTGAGAAGATATGAAGAATAACCAGAATTTGTCGAGCGGTAGAAAGGAAAACAAAACACAACGGGACTCACAGTTGCTTACTCTTTGGTAGCTTTCCTTCCCTTTGCTCCGGGTAGTTCTCGCCATTAAGTAGCGCATCTCGCCCCCGACGTCGCCCCCTCTCTATCTCCTCCTCCCTCTCTATCTTCCCCTTCCCTCAATCTCCTCCCATCGTTCCCGGCAGCCAGCTCTCCTCCTTCCCTTCCCTCTCACTCGAACTCTCCGAAGCCTCTTAGCCCTCAACCACCCCAGCAGCCACCGCCCCCTCCCACGCACTCACTTCACGTACATACACACACATACGCTCACAGCACAACACACACTTGTATGAGAAAGCGCAAGCACAAAACTCCTCGGCGCTTTTTCGTTTTCGGGATCTTCGTTTCCCTTCCGCTGTTGACGAGGAAAAAGAGGCGGGGTCAAAGGTCAGAGAGGAAGGGAAGTGGCACGGGAAGAATAATTATTCGTTCGAGTTACGGAGTGATGGAAGGGATAGAACTTTGTTTGGTTGCAAGGAATAAGTTAATGGTCAAGCATTTGATGGAATGATTTGGAAGCTGCCATCTTAAGGGCTACAAATTGCGGAGAGAATGTAGGGATCGGGAATGAATGAACGGCTCGAGTGAGTTTCTCCATAGGAGAAAGATAAAAGGAGAATTTGAGAATGACAAACATACCGAACGGTTTAAATCACTGAACTAGATTTGAGAAAAATGAGTCCAATTCAGAGAATAAATAGAAACGGTAAGACCGTAGGTTGACTCGAAGCGATGAAAAGAGAAGTATATTGTGATGAACGAACGGTTAGAGGCAGTCGGTCTAACCAAGAGGAAAGATAATGTTGGGTGTACGCGAGCGACCTAACTCATACCATAACGGCACTAGTTCAAAACGCATGAAAGTTTGAACGCTATGAATGGGTTGAGCTGTGTAGGAGGGAGGAGGAGAAGACGGAACGGGTTGCTCCGCAACAAGTAAATCTGTTTAGTCGCGATTTATCGAAAGGACGTTCTGGAGAGCGAAAGGGGGAGGTGATGAATGGGGAAGAGAGATGACAAAGAGGGAGAGAAAGAGAGTGATGAGGGAAAGAGTAAGGGATAACGAGAGAGAAAGAAAGAAATAGGGAGATAGAGAGATGAAGAAAAGAAAATGGAGAATGACTGAGGAATAAAGAGAGAAAGGGAGAGAGAGAAAGAGCGAGGGTTAAGAGGAGATAAAATGAAAGAGGGAGAGAGAGGGAGAGAGAAAGAGGTAGAGATAGCAGAAGAGATTGGCAGGTATTGGAAAGGCAGCTGTAATGGAAAAGTTTGATTTCTACGGAGATTAAAGTCGGGGGATAATTAGACTTGATGCTTAAGTTTGATAGGAACAGAAGATGCAAGTCAACTCGAGCTGTATTACTTTTTTGCTAATGCGCGTCGAAATGACACGAGAATCAATGTGATAATGAATGCGAGTCGTGTGCGAGAGAGGAAGAAGAGAAACGGAGAGAAAGAGGCGAGAAAAATAGCGCGTAAAAAGGAGTTGCTTGGAAGAAAGAAAGTACCACTGAGTTTTCTGGAACAGGTTTAAAAGTTGGGTTTTATGAGAACTGAGGTTCGAGGAGGGAGGCGAACGAAAGGAGGTGAATTCGAAGTAGGCGAAAGTGAAGGGAGGAGATAAGGAGGAGGAAGGGAGAGAGGGAGGGGAGTGAAGGGGAGGTGCTGAAATCTCGAACCGACCAAGAAATCTATTCTTCTCCCACTCTGGTCTACTTCCTCCGGGTGGTGATGACTCCGCAGTCAAAACGTGCCGCCAAAAAACGCCCAGGCGCCTGCGCTCTGCTCCCACACACACACACACACGTGTCGCAAAGGCGGGCGACAGAGAAGATAGGTTGGGAGGGGACTACTCCCTCAGTGAGAGAGGGAGAGAGAGAGAGAGAGGTGGAGAGAGGCACGGACGGAGAAATGAGCGTCGCGGTCGCCCTGATGTCTGAGGAGGAGGAGGCAGGAGAGAATCGTACGTCCGTCCGTTCCACGCGGCCGTTGTTCCACGGAGAGGTGGAGGAGGGAGAGAGGTAGTTGGGAGCGGGGTATGGGGATGATGTCGAGTGTTAACGGACGGGGGGGGGAGGGCATAGAGACAGAGGAAAGGGATTGACTAGTGAGAGAGGAGAGGGGAAGGGAGGAGCAAGGGCGGGGTGCAGGAGATGGATGCAGATGCAGGCTGCAGTCAGTCCTGGTGAAGAGGAAGGGTAAGAGGGGCGAATGTATGGGGAGGTAGGTGTGAGGAGAGATCGAGAAGGGGAGAGAGTTAAGGAGGGAGTGGAGGAGAGAGAGATGAGGAGGAGGGGGTGAGAGAGGTAGGGAGGAGGGGGAGAGAAAGGTAGGGAGAGAGGTAGGGAGGGAGGGGTGGAGAGAAGTAAGGAGAGAGGGGGAGAGAGCTTATGAGGAAGGGGGATAGAGAGGAAAGTATCCAATAAAAGGACGACGAGAGAGAGGACGGATGGCGGGAATGTGATGAAATTAACTGGCATGAACACAATCACGCCAGGGAAAAGGATAGAAGAATGAAAAATAGATGTTTGGAGATTGGAAAAGAGGGAAGTTGGAGCGAAATGAGAGAGAGGTTTAAGGAAGAAATATAGGAGAGGGTGAGATAGATAACTCCAGGCACATATACTAAAAAAAGTAGCGTGTCAGATTTACAGAGGTAACGGATAGCTTTTGACTAATAAAACAGCAAAAGAAATTTATGTAAGAATGGCGAGAAATTTCAGGAAGGAAACACAAAGAGGCAAATGATAAGAACTGCACCAATCGCAATGAAAACCGAGTCGTAGAAACGAAGAAAAACAAGAAGGGAACTTTTAACAAGAACTGAGGAACAATCCCGAAGAAAGCAAATTTCGAGGAGTTAAGACCCACCTTCAGAAGACCAACCAACCAACGGCAGGGGAAGCAACAGGAGAGTATGGAAGAGTTACGGCCGAACTGGGAACAAAGAGGGGTTGATGTAATCTAGGGGGTGGAGGAAATATAGGATGGATTGGAGGGGGAGGAATGGAGCGGGGAAAATCAGGAGGAAGGTAAAAAAGAGAGGGAGAGAGGCATTATCGAGAACATAAGAGACAAGAGAGGAAGATAGAGAGGGAGTAGCAGAAAGGAAGGACGAGGAGAAGCATATCGAAGGGTTTCACATTGTGGGAGAGAAGGATGGGGGGGGGGTGGAGAGAAAGAGAGAGATAGATAGATAGAATAGGTATGAGCACGTTCTGTGGAGGCGGAGGGGGAAGGAGGAAGGGATGATGGGGAGGCTGAGGGGGCGTGGCGAGGGTCGGGCGGAGTCCGGGAAGGGCGGTGTAGTTTCGAAGTTAGCGAAGGAAGAGAGGGAAAGAGGAGAGAGAGAATGAAGGAGGAAAAGGAGAGAAAGAAAAGAACAGTTTTCTTTGCAGTGCGGAGCAAAAAAGCGAACAATGACCTTGGGTTGGTGGATGAAGAAGGGGATTGGGAGGCAGAGGGTGGAGCTGGAAGATATACCGAGAAGGTGAAGGGGGGAGAGAGATAGAGAGGGAGAGTCTGAAGGAGGAGAGGAGTGAGAGGAGTAAGAGAGAGCCGGAGGGACTCGCGATGGGAAGTCTCAACGGCGTGAATTATATGTAACCGTCAATTGGAATATTTCTTTGCGCCTCGGAGCCCTGCTAATTTATTTCCACGTCCGAAATGACACAACATAACGAGATTATGTTACGGCAACCGAGAGATGATCGTCGTTAAGGACAATATGTTGGGGAGAGTAAGGGTCTGGAATGATAGAATGTTTGCTTAAATGGACGGGAAATCAGATCCATTCGATAGCGATAATTCATTTCGGTTTTATCAAAGCGTGTACGAACGCTTTTGACACTTACAAATTAAAATTTTCAGATGCCTGGAACGTCTTTTAACGTTTCTTACCATCGAGTTAAAAAAATAATGGTAAGATCTTGCTGCGTAGTTCCTGCTAAGAACGCAAATTACAGTTCATAGTTTCTGAGCCAGAGGTGATTGATTTAAATTTTATTCATTTTCGTTGCGATTTCATCAATTGATGATGAATTTTCTTCACATTTACACTAATACCGCCTGATGTTATTCACTTTTGCGTTTTGGAGACGTCGGAGGCTTGAAGGTAGCGAATGAGAGATAAAGGTGGCTCCTCTTGCTTTTAAACGATAGTGTAAGCCATATGCGCATTTTAACGACCAAGGAGACGCCACTAGATCGATTTATGACTCAAAGAATAACGTATATTATTTATTTGATACATGCCGTATGTTCATTTCACGAATTCGTCCATGAATAAAGGCTGCGGTTTTAAACTTTACCGCGAGTTCGTTTTGATTATCATTATTAGTTAGGCACTTATCGTAACCAGCGGAGCGCGACAATTAATGCCCGATGATAATCATATGAATTAGGGTTAATCATCGTGGCAAACAGAGGAAATTTAAGCTATGTAGAAACACTCTCTCCTTCGTTTCATCTTCTGTCATCAATCACAATCTAGAAAATGCAGTGAATTATTTTATAGGGATGTCGGAAATTTCAAGGAACCACAGCGCCAAGATTCGAACCAACACAACTTCTCGCGTCGATGAAACAATAAAAAGATGGCGCCCCTTCAAGGACGAAACCACGACCACTCCATCTTGTAGCGAACTAGAACCAGCTTCGCGAAAGAACTATTTTTTCGCCATCATCTCTGAGGGCGGCGGGTGGTCCGAAGCAATTAAGAGCGACCTCAACCAATTCGAAACCAACGAGAGTAAAAACGACGTCAAGAGGCGATTCCCAATCGATAACGAGTCGATATCGACGGGAGAAATCGAGACAAAACGAGCAACTAGAGGTTTTCAGGTCCGCGTTAAGGGCTGCGAAAAACATCGATCAAATCCTCGGTAATATATGTGCATGCGTCGCGAAGACAAATTACTCGAAAGGGGTCGATTTTCCTTTGTTTTTCGCGTCTTCGACTGGAAAATTGTACGCCCATGTTCGCGAAGGATCGACGGGAGAGGACGGGTGGGGGAAGCGCGGAGGGAAAATGTTGCGGAGTTGCTATGAGAGAGAGAGAGGAGCGAAGGAGAATGAGGAGGTGGGGGCAGGAGGATAAATTGTAAGGAAAAGAACGAGTGGAGGAAACGAGCAGGAGGGAGAGGGAGGATGGAGAGGGAGGGGGAGAGGGAAGGGGGAGAGAAAGGGGAGAGGGAGGGGGAGAGGGAAGGGGGAGAGAAAGGGGTGAGGTAGGGGGGAGAGGGAGAGAGGAGGGAGAGAGGAGGGGGAGAGGGAGGGGGGAGGGAAGGGGAGAGAGGGAGGGAGAGAGGGGAGAGAGAGGGAAGAAAGGGAGGGGAGATGGAGCGGGGAGAAGGAGGGGTAGAGGGAGGGAGGAGAGGGAGAGAAGAGAGTGAGGAGAGGGAGGGGGAAACGGTTAATGGGCGTGTGAGAGACGAGGACGGGATGGATTGGAATGGAGGGAGGGAAGGATAGGTGTGGAGGGAATAAGGGATGGGAGTGATTGTGAATGAAACTAAAAGAGAGGGGAGGAAGGATGCTGAAGGAGAGAGAGAGAGATTGCGGGGGTGCGTGTTGCATGTGCCGGAATGGCTCTAGCTTGCTGGATGAAGGGGAGGAGGAAGAGAAGCAAGAATAGAGAGATAAAGCGAGAGATATAAGGAAGGAGAAAAGGAGAGACAAGTGAAGATATAAAAATGAATTTTTATAACCAACTTTTATGAGAAAATAAATAGAAGATTGCGAGTAGGAAAAAGGAGCTACTGCGTAAGAGAGATGGAGTGAGAAAAGAGGGAAAAATCAAGAAGAAAGCAAGAGAATGCCTGATTGCATGGTTTTAAAGTTACCTTAGTCGGTTAAGAAATAGCCTTTCTTTTCCAAGGTTTGTAACCGGAACATTAATTCTGTCCGAGGCCAATCATTAAAAAATGGCTTAAAAATGGGTCTCGTATCATCTCATTTGCCTTCGTCAGTCAAGTAGAGAGCAAAAAGCGCCGAAATCAACCAATAAAATTGTGAGAAAATTCCAAATCGATTCGATGTTGGTTCCCAAGATCCTGGAGTCCGTATTTATTTATAGTTTAGAAGATAGACATCAGCAGAATCAGAAGAGGGGTGCGACCTTCGGAACCCTGAATGATCCAGTTCGGGTTCGCATCCCGGTCGACCCCGAGTTTTGAAGTCCAGATGTTCGCTGAAAACTGGGTATCGGTACGACTAGATTAATCTCACGATGGCTCTCTTAGATGAGACATACGTCCGTGCGTGCGTGTATACATGCTTGTGTGCACATACATTATAGACTAAAGTTGTTGTATCGTAAAAACGCAAAAATTTAGCAAGAAAATCTAACACGGAGCAATAATTTCCATTCCAATACTCTTCCTCAATATGGCCCAACCATGACGCCACTTATAATGTGATGAATTTATCGCGGAGCGTTTCTCAGCATCTTCTAGAACCTCGTTTCTTCGATAAAGCACGTCGAAGCGACGGAGAAAAATCGAGGCAAGCCGTCCGTCCAATTAGCTTGAGCAGTGATTTAAAAGCAAAGTTATTTTTATCTCCTCAACTTTCCGAGAAAAACCTCCTCTTGAAGCTTGGTTCCGGAATCTTTGCTGCAATGAGCAATGGAAATTGAAGGCGGTCAGGAAAAGGAATACGCGGTCTTCGACTTCACTTGAATGATTTGATGAAGGAGGTGTATGCAAACAGCTATTCCTGTTGTCGACCTAGGGGTCTTTTTTATAGACGGTACACCATTCTTTAATTTGTAGGTTAATAATTAAGAGAGAGAAGGGATGTTAATAAAAATATCTTGCGATCAACAGCGCGGTGGGAGGGTGAAAATAAATATATCGACACGTTTCTTATGTTAATTGTAATAGTTTCCGGAACTGCTTCATGACAATGGAAATAAAAAAAGTAAATTCCACATAAATATATTTCGCACGACCGGTGTTTTATTGCAGAACATCATTAAGTGAAACTAAAGAAAATAAGGCTTATATATTTCGAAATCATAAGTGTGAGGTGAAAAAGAGGTTGATGTTGCACTGCAACGAAACCTTGGTCATGTGAAAAATATTTATTTGGAATGTACCCACAAGGTTTTTTTTAATTTTCATGGTCAGGTTTCTAATGCTTGATTAAAGAGGTGGTAATGTGACTGATGACGTATTTTAACCCTAGATTACTAAACATTTGTCTGGCAGACGACGAGCAAAACTAATATACTCCCTCTACTCCATATTTTCGAGTTCTAGGTTTGGCTTTTTTTATATCCTCATTTTAGCATGTGTTCTTATAGTGTGACTGATTACACAAGGGATTGATTATTTGCTTTGATATTATGCTAGGCAACTGAGGTCCCCTTACAGACGAATGGTTAGCCTTAAAGTTACTTGTTGACCCTAAAATTATGTCGTACTCTTAAGTCGATGATCGCTAATGTTCTGCAAATAGAGATGCCGCAGGAGATCCAGATTAAGGGTGAACTGAGTAAACGTTCGATGTGTATTTTGTCCATCTATGAAGAGGAGAATTACAAGATTTCACTGAAGTCCATGTTCACGTGCTATTTATGGGGAACATATTGGAAACGTGTTTGGAATGCCGTGATAAAATACAGTTATGTATGTTTAGCTGTACCAGAGAGTGTTGAAGTATTGTTAAGTATTTTAAAAATTTAAGTGTCTCTCTTTATTCTTTTATTTTAAATATAGAAGTATGACGTAGTCTGTTAGACGAACGGTTAGTAATCCCGTTTATCAAACGAAGCTTAGTAATCTAGGGTTAACTAGAGCCCCGACATAAATCAGAGAAGTATGGATGACGTTGCCAAACCACGCACAAGAAGGACCAAAGAGAAAGGCAGCGATAGCGGTTGTGTGCGTTGTGGCAACTGTGCTGCTCAGTATTTGGCTGGAGCATTTTTTTTTTTAACTCTTAATTTTTCTCGGTTAAGATTAAGTAAGACTTCCTTTAATAGCTACGCTTTGCCAAGGCATCTGACACAGACTAGATCGGAGGTATTAGGTACTGTCCTGATGATAAAATACGCGAGATTGAGCAATATCGAGTCGCGTTTATTCTACGAGGATCAGGGATCATACTATGAGAGTCAAACTACCAAGCGAAAAGCAATAGAGACATTTTGATGTATTCCAGTCCTTGATAACCACCAGCTGGTGGATTGAAGTTGCAAATAAAAATCATTCTTTATTGGGACTCGACCTAGCACATTCTGCAGTTAGAACGCACCATACAGAACTTCAGGGAAGTAGAAGAATATTAAAAAACTCCATTGAACGACGATTAATTAAAAATACGTCTAAGAAAAATGCATCATAAGAAACACACATATTTAATCTCATATAAAGGCGTGAAAGAGGAGGGGTCAAAGTGAGGCGGTGAAGCGGTTACGAAAGGTCAAGGAAGTTCGTCGAAGTTGAGGATAGGACAGAGGACAGCAGAATGCATGAATAGACGGATATGTTTGTCGCACTGATGATTAAAGTGGCACCACTGGGTTCCTCTTCTCACCCCAAGTGGGTTCGCTATCCCCTTGACTTTTCAACCGTTAATTTCTCTCAGGATTCGCTTCCTCTCCACTCCACTTCTCTCTGTCTTTATTTTAATCGAATCTTTCTTTTTATTCTTCTTTTCTCCTCCAGTTTGTCTCTATGCTGTCCTCTTTGTTCATTACCTCACTTAACTTATTATAACCCCTCTTTCTCTCCTCATTTACTTCCGTTTATCAGTTTTGACTCTTCCCACTTCAGACCTTCCTCAGTCTCTCTCCCTTCCCTTTTTTTCCTCGAATTCTCTCTTCTTGCCTCTCCTTCTCCCTCCTCCCCCTCTTCCTCCCTCCTACTACTCCCTTCCTTCTCCTCCTCCATCCCTCCTTCCTACTCGTCCCTCCTCCTCTCTCCTCCCTCCCTCCTCCGTCCTCCTTCCTTCCTTCCTCCCTCCCTCCTTCCTCCCTCCCTCCCTCCTCCCTCCCTCCTCCCTCCCTCCTCCCTCCTACTACTCCCTTCTTTCTCCTCCTCCCTCCCTCCTTCCTACTCGCCCTTCCTCCTCACTCCTCCATCCCCCCTCCTCCGTCCTTCTTCCTTCCTCCCTCCCTCCTTCTTTCCTCCCTCCCTCCCTCCTTCCTCCCTCCCTCCCTCCTTCTTCGTGCTTATTGCATTTTTCTTCTCGATGCGAGGGAATGAGAAAGACCTTCCCCCCGTTTCGGACACTAAATCATTCTCTCTACGACACCGGAGACACGCACGATATCTAAAGAAGGGTCGTTTGCAGTTTGAGAGAATGAGAGAGAGAAAGTGAGAGAGAGAGTCGCACTGTTGAGACAGGGACGAGGCAATATTGCGCGCGCAATAGCACAAAGTCGCAGTACGAGGTCGGCGTAAATTATTCTCGATGTGGAAGAATTCTTCTCGAGTTTTCGAGGGCGCGTGGGAAAAGACTGTTCTTGAGTCGGAAATGTAGGAAAGGGTGGGGTTATTTGGATAATTTCAAATTTAATCAGGAATTACAGGTGGCCAAATACTTTTTTTAGAATTCCTTATTAATTTTTCATTGCATTATGGTGTTTTGAATAAAAAAAAATAATGCTACGTTTTAAACATCGTATTTATTTTAAAATACACCACAGAATATACAATAATGAAAAACATTAGTTTTACAAATTTTGTGGGGCTATTTGGATCACATATTCTCTTGTGAAAAGGCACTGAAA
Source organism: Tanypteryx hageni (assembly GCA_028673005.1). Lineage (NCBI taxonomy): Eukaryota > Metazoa > Arthropoda > Insecta > Odonata > Petaluridae > Tanypteryx > Tanypteryx hageni. The sequence goes on from CM054112.1 coordinate 23,254,110, forward strand.
ATTAGTATTATAAAAGTTAGAAACTATATATACAGCGCATTACATTTTCTGATCATAGTCACTCGTACTAATTACGGATTAACCACATTTTCCACACTTAAATCGTTTATGTCCAGCAGCCCCTACACACAGCTCGTGGTACCAAGTTTTGCATGTTTCGCAGCTTATCCAGTCAACTTTTGTGAGAGATACATGATACATACGTGATTCCGCAGAAATCACACAGTACATCTTCATCTTCCGATGATTTGTATTAAGATTCTTCACTTGAACTGCTTGAGTCCATTAGTTTTCTTCGGTCTCATGTTTTCTTACTTTTCTTGGCGATCACTAGATCTTTTGATTTATTTCTAAGTTTTTTAACCTTTGTTCATTTCTCTAAATGTAACTCTCTCTTTACTCTTGTTTTCAATTTTCCAGGAGATGTCAAATGACAGGCAGAATGCTATGTCTTGTTGGCTTTTTTATTTGGATTGACTTTGATAGGGGTAGGTAAAACAACTGAGAAGTTTGTTCCAGACCTTGTGAGAACTTGATTAGTTTAAAGATGAGAGTTATTTAATTCAGCATTTTGGCTTAGGGTAAGAGGCATTTCGTTTGATGAATCTGTAGTTATATTTGATGGTCCGGCAGATGAATTTCATGGTCGTCTATTTGTATTTGAAGATCGGGGTTTCTCACATGACTGTCCGGGATTTACACTTTATGGTTCAGGAGGTTCATTATAAAGAATAAGGGTTACATCGGAATATTCACAGTCTAAAATAGTCGTTCTCAGCTCACGAGGCAGAGGAAAAGGTGTGTGATGGCAGGACTTTCTGTTCAGGAATCTTGTTTGAGTTGAAAGGATAAATTACGGTGCATTCAAATCCTTTTACTGGCTTTCCTACGGTGGCAACCTTAATCCAGGCTCTATTAAAAATAACCTCAAATATAAATTTTGTTATTTAACTTGTTGGATTACTGTGAAGAAAGAAAGTGGCCTCTTGGTGGTAAAATGCTTTTAGAGGTTTAAACAGTCCTGCTAAAACGCTGCAAAACGTGAGTGGTGTGAGGTGGTAGGCATACTTGCTAAATCTGACGTTCTAGGCAATAATCAAGACATTAGAGAGAATGGTGGGTTATATGACCAACTAAAATAACAAACTCCTGCCTTGAACAAAAATTTTATAAATGTTGAAGCTAAATCAAAAACAGATCTTCATTGATGTAACCTGTTTTGGACATTAGAACCGTGGTACCGGGAGGAATTTCTTGTTTGAAATTTTCTCGCATTCTTTGCCTTTTAAAAATTCCCAAAGGAGAATGAATACTCCGCTAGCATGCAACAACAGTTACATTTTCTTCCCTTTCTAAATTTGTCATGGAAACATCTCTTTTAGCCCTTTCACTAACAACTTTTGAAGGCTTGTTGTTCATAGGAAATCCACTCTCATCCACATTGTAAATGCATTGATGTTGGATCTTGTAAGCCAAACTCAACTGTAATTTGTTTTAAAAATTCATAAAAATTGTCAACTGCGTGCTTATTCATCTCCATGTCCCGTGTAATTGAAAACCCTTTCGGTTTTTGCAATTAAATATCTTTGTGCCGAATCATAAAAGAAATGAACTACTCATTGCCTGCCTCCTTTATTTCATCGCCCCAAGGAACTTTAATTTTATTTATTTTAGCCTTACGCTAAACTGCTTTTTGTACACTTGTTGACGTATGGCCAAAACCATGGTTACTCAAAGATTTTAGTCTTTATACGAGGTCTCTTTCTTGTTCAAATGAAAAAATTGTTGGATGGCCTATAGGCTTGGGCTTAAAAATCGTTTGATAAACTTCCTCCCTTGCAATTTTTTTATTGTATGTAGCACCCTGGACTCGTCCCTAAAGAGTTATAAATGGAATTTTGAAATGATCTGCAGCTCCATGTATAATACGTATCTTCCTTCTTCCACTACAAATAAGCTTCCTTCCGCTTATATTTTCTCACCATCAGAAAAATGAAACGCAAATTGGAGGGTAATTAAAACTTAATTTTTAGTGTGTTTCTATATTTTTGCAACATAGATGTATTTCACTTCTATGTATACTAAAAAATTATCCCGCAAACATTCTTACATTTACGAACCTCTAGACCTATTGGGTACTATTGCAAGTGCAATGGATTGACCGGTCCAAATAGCCCCCCTAAAATTGATTCAAATAACCCCACTTGTGTCGACTTCAGACAAAAGGAAGTAATCCTGTAGTTACGAACACAATGCGCTATTTTTACCATAGAACAGCGCAGAAGGTAGTAACGCTGTAAGTGAGACAGAAATAAAGAACAAGGCGAGAATAATGTTAATACTAGACCTTAAATTCTAAGGCTGTGATGTTACATACCGTTAAAAAAAGAGCCAGTAACCACTTACCTCGATCCCTTTAATTGCGTTTTGATGGCATGTACAGATGTAGAACTAAATAAATTCACTTAAAGAGCATAAACAACCATATTATACAATCGTTCACTAGCAAATCACTACCGGAATGCGCAAGACATTATGCGCAGTAGGTCAAATGCCTATTTTGATCCAAATAGCTCCATTATCCAAATAACACCACCCTACCCTAATATTTCAATCGTGCGTAAATGCAGATTGGTTGATCTGTTGGATACTTGCGTTTCGCGATAACTGTTGGCGAAGGCTTCTATGCATTGTTGAAATGGATGCCATTTTCTAAAGAAAGGGGATATCTACGATTTCATGCCTCGAACGGGGGGACAGGAATCGAAAGTTTTTCGTGAAAATTGCAAGAAACGTCAACCGACTGTCGATATTTGAGTAAATTAGCAGTCAATCGTTACTCATTGTGACGTACAGGAAAGTCATAAAATTACTTAAGTGCCATCTTTGAGTCAAATTCGAAAAAAATACGTCATCTAGGGCCATTTTGAAATATTCTCAGAAGATATCTCAGGATGTGTAAATTTTATGCGAGTAGTCCTTAGCTACGATATAATTTTTTAAGAAAAAGGTTCTTCACCACTTACTTCACCCTACTCAATAATCCATTTAGTCAGTTATTCCAATTTTTCAAAATGAGTTTTTGGGATTTAATTGAGGCTTAATTATGTATGGGGTAGATATAAACCCGCATGATTCAACGCAATCGGCAGATTTTTGGTAGAATAACATCGACACTGAGCGAATAAACTTAAACGCAAAAAATATAGCTTTGTATGAATAATTCCAAACTTCGAAGACCTCAGTCTTTAGCGGATCTTTCAAGAGATAATGGCTGTAGACAGAAAAAGAAGGCGAGCGGTGGAAAACTAGCAAAGGGTCTCGGCTTATATCCGCGTCTACCAGATCCGGCAGACACACCCAATCTTGCCTCAAGCATAAAAAGTCTTAGGGATTCTTCAGACAATAACCGTCATCTCCTCAACCATTTCCCACGGGACTCTTTACCCGCGCGCCATTCTCTCCTTCCCCCTACCTCCCCTCCCCTACCACCCCTTACCTTCCCCTCTGCCCCAAATTTCCTCTCCTTTTCGCGCCCCCTCCAAAACCACACCCATACCGAAAAAAACCAAAAAACCTCTTGTAACTCCCTTTTAATTTTTTGCCCCTTCGGGGTCATAGTCCTATTGTCTATGTCCGCCCCGTGTGCTGCCCTCTCTCTCGTTTGGACAGCCCCTGCGGAAAGGGGAGAGTCTCATCATCCGCACACCGATGGGGCAGCGGGGCGATGGGCAAAAGAAGGGATTTGAATGAACGAGGTCCTTTTATGTCCTTAAAGAGTAACCCTTTCACTCAACCACCTCAGACAGAAAGGTAAGAGGGAGGAAGGGTCACATCCCCTCACACCGACACTCTTAATTCATAGATTTTTTTTGTCTTTAGGGAAGGCATTGCTGAGGGACAGGATATGGGTCGGAGGAAGGCATATCCCCACGCCCTCCGCCTCAATGCAGACGACCACACCCCTTATCAGGAAGGGCAGCGGCTGAAGCGGCAACTACCGCCCCGTCGGAGGGGCAGCGGAACCGGGGAGGAGGGGGTGAGAGGGCGGCGGCTGGAGAATGGGGTGGGGGTGTGTGTGAGGTTGGGGGAAGGAGAGGGCGAGTCTCAGGGTGCGAATGGAAACGGCGGGCCATCGTCGGGCGGAAGGGGATTGAGAAGGCCTCCGATTACGTGGACCACGTGTTAACTTTCCTCGGCCGAGGGCTCTCGCATGGCTGCCGCCGCAATTCTCGGGCTTACCTCGAGGAGAATATTCGTACGTATGTTTTATCGCTTTCCGATCACGCTCTGCAGTGCAAAAGTGGTCCAAGTTCATCCGTTTGGGGAACAAGCACTTGTTTACGCAAGTTTTCCTAAGTTTGCGGTCGATCTGCGGCGATAATAACTCGGAGATTTTTTTTGCTTTTTGCCTCGATACGGAGTTTTTATTCTAATGCGTGCTCAATTGTTTGACAGGTTAGTTTTTCGTATATATTCATTCGATGTTTTTTCCATAATGCACTGCTGATGCTCTTTGTTAACCCCTCGTTTGCCCAACTGTGCATTGTAACCATTTCAGTTGTAATTATTATTGTTTTGCCTCAGCGCAACGGGTTCCCATTGTTTGTTAGAACTTTATTTGCGACATCTATCCGAAACAGAAGATATCATGTGCCCTAGTTTCTTGGAATACCCGAAGGATAATTTCACCGAGTAGGTACTAGACGACGCAGGCTAAGAATTATCAACGTTATCAGAAAAGGTTTAGTTTACTCACTAGAAAGGAAAGATAACTTCACGTTCTGCAACTTCGATTTCAATTCACTCATTACTATTTGGAGCAAACATTTTTCGTTTTTTCGCATTTAACCCAAGTTTTTATTCAGATCAAATTATTTTTTGCTACTTTTGTTTCTAAATTTACTGATCGCGCAAGAGTAACATATACTTTATCAACCGTTTTTTAGTGTTCTAAAGGAAATTAAGCCGAATCATGTATCAAAGTGTATTTTACATGGTATAAAATGCCCTAATAACACACTAAAATCAGCGCATTTTATTACAGTTCCGAGCCACTTTTCGCAACATAGCGATAAACAGGCTATTATGATATGTTAACAGTGATACAAAATCTCATGGATGTTTCATTATTTTTTCTCTAAACATTTCTGCAAACTCAAAATTTAAATGCGTATAGAGAGATAAAGACAGACAGAGGATATGAAACGGGGAAATACTCTGCAAGATCCAGATAATGGTTTCCCAGTATTTTAAAAGTTTTGCGTGTTGGTTGGTGAATTTTAAATATTCTGAATTATAGTAAAAATTGCTTTAACGCAGTGTTTAATGGTAAATATTCCTTCAGTTATACTTTGTGTGTTGAAAATGTGTTTTTTCTTACTTAAAAGCTTTTGCGATACTTTACGGAGTAAATTAGGCTGAGAAGTTGAATATTAATTTAAAACTTGGCTGAAAACGTAATCAAAACAAAGAAAGTACATTATAGAATTGAATTTCTTTCTAAAAATTATGACAGGTTTTGAGAAAAATCAGCAAATATGACAGTGGAATTTTTAAAAAGACTGAAATGAAGGCAAAAGTATCGTTTAATCTCTTTCAGGTCGACTTCTATTGACTCTGAGAAGACACGTTGTGCCATATTCTCCCGTCCTCGGCCCCTTCTCTTTCCCACGCCCTTCGCCGCGATAAAATAAGCCATCTTCTGCGACTAGCATGCACGCCCCATGATAAAATAAGCTTGCATTATCGATCCGTATGCTACTTTGTTAAAGATAGCTCCACTGCTGTACCGTAGGTATATTTTAAGTGGTATTTATGTATGGAAGGGCAGTAGGCTTTAGGGTAAGTGCATATCTAGCAGTCACCCATTGAGTTAAGTCAAGATTAATAAAAAGACGCACCCTTCGGAATGCATTAAGAGTAAATGTTGCTAAGTATCTAAAAATTATCGCCATGACGATTTACAAATGAAAATTCTGAAACATCCGGTTTCCATCATACCCATGTTATATCTCTCTGTCAGCTTCGTTTCGATAGCGACTCACCCACTATTTGGTAAGCAGGGGATTAGTTAATTCGAGCTGTTTGGAATCCTGATTACCATGCTAAGGTTGACCCTCAAGGAAAATGTACCGCTGAAATATTTTTTATGGTTTTTGATTGAATCCCACGGTTGCCCTGTCTGCCTTAGGGTCTAGGATGGAAACATTACCCGCTTAGCTGAGCCTCCAGATTCTAGACGAAAGAAAATGGAGCCGCCCCGTTTTTTATCATCCCTTTCTTTAACCCTTCTGCTGAATTTTTTTTCGTTCATCTTTCTTGAAACTTTCATCAAGGGTTTCTATACCTTATCCCGCCCCATAAAACCACAGTTAGTTACAACAAGACGCTTGGAAAAGCTATATGTAGGCACGAGGTTGTCTATGAGTGTTCCGAAGCACTATCTCAAATATCTGTCTGTCTGTCTGTTCATTTCTCGCGGTCAATTTGGTCGCCTAATTCTAACCGATCAACGATATTATAGTGATGGATATCACTAAAAGTATTGCCGCTATTTCTAGCAAGGGAACTTCTCATTAACACAAAAATCGTCTCAGTTTTTTTACTCCATCTGGTGACAAATATCATGACGCATAAGCATGGAAAAAATATTCCACGTCGTTTTTAAGACGAAATCTATAACTTCTCTTCCGCATTTCGTTAAATTGCTTATTTGGTTCACGTCTTTTTCTCCCTATACCTCTCTTCCTGTTCTTCACTAAGTCATATTTTTCCTCCCAGTAACCTTATGCTCCACATCCCAACCAGCGTTGCCAAATCTTGGAACAAAATTCATCAAGGTAATTAAGGGAAATCGAAAAAGATTTCTGAAATTTCCCGTAGATGTGCGGATTCCAACTGTCATTTTATTTTTATGGTAAATTAAGCTATCTATGTGCAAAATTCAATTCGATGGATTTTAAAACGCTGATATTTTGATAAAAAGAGGTATGGCAATATAATGGCACTAGGGAACCAATAAAAATTAAAAACCAGCAGTTAGGTGATATGTAAGGCTCCAAAAATAGGTCGTAAATACATGTTACAGAATAAAAAGTTTCGAAGGTGTAATTAGTAAAAATGTCCTCTGTGAATCTATTATTCCATTTAATCTTTTGCAAAGTTAGTTATATTAATAAAATCAAATCAGTAGATATTATTCAGAATTCGGCGTAGAAGCGACATCATTTAAGATTTTCTCTCTTAATCAAAATCTATCTATCTATATCTTTTTTGTTGAATTATTTGATTTCCAATATTTGACAAACAACAAATCTTACGTGGAATACGACTGTTTCTGTCTCATAGACAGGAGCATCATTCATTGTTTCAGTTTCATTATGAGGATCTTATAAGTAAATTAAATTTTTTAAATGGCAGTTTCAATATATCTCAATTGGCAACGCTGTGCCGCTCCCCTCCCCTCCACCCCCCTCCATTCCACTCCACCCCTCTCCACTCCACTCTACCCTCCCGTGTACTTCCACACCTTCCTCCCCTCCTTCTCCGCCTCATCCATCGCGAGTTCTTTCGAAACACACCTCCGCAAAGTGGAGCATTTGTGTGCAGACTCTCATCCCCTCCCACACCTACTCCTCTTCCTCGCAATTCTTACCTCGCCCCTCGCCTCCACATTTCCTCCCCCGTCCACCCACGCTCCCTCCATCTCTCTCTCCCTTACTAGCTCTTCCATGTTTTTCCTCCACTGCAGCCGGTGTTAAAGAAGGCGTGCCTACCGAAAAGCCCTTGCCTTCTCATTCGGTCTTCCCTGTAGCGCATTGGTTCAAGGAAGAATATCCTTAAAATTCTTCCCTCTACATGTAAACTGCGAATCCGTTCGGGTTATAAAGTTGGTGGAGTGACGGCACGCGAAACCTTCCATCCTTGTAGCATTCCTAATCTACTCCTATCTCTTCAATTTTTTCCCTTTGAAATCGACGAAAGGATTATATCTCTTTCTATTCCCACGACTTGACCTGCCTAGCACTTTCAGTCCTCCCTTCCCTTCTCCCCTACCCTTTTCCCATTTACCACTCGCTAACCCTCCCCCGTTTCGTCCCCTTCCTCTCTCTATTCGAACTCTATTGCGCTAACAGTCACACTCTTTATCACCAGAGTCGATTTTTTCCCCGAGTGACTTACTTGGAAAGAATGAGGAGGAGGAGGAGAAGGGGACGGAGTGAGATATGCTCGGGAGAGGAGAGAGGAAGGAAGACTCGCCTAACACCTATTGCGAACTTAAAGGAGAGGAGGGTCGCAAATAAAACTGGGATGCTCGAAGGAAGAGGGGGACGTGTAGAGGGAGTGAGGTGGGAAGGGGAGGGTAGGGGGGGGGGGAAGGGGAGGGTAGGGGGGGAGGTAGGGTAGGGTAGGGGGCTTAGATGTGATAACGAAGTGGAAAAACACGCACCATGCAACGAGGTTAAACCTCTCTCTCTCTCTTACACACACACACACGCATACATACACCCACTCTTTTCAAGACCCCGTTTTCTTCCGTCACTTTCTTGCACAACTGCTTGATAAAAATCATAAATTTTGAGCGGAAGAAGATACTACCGAGCGGGACTGGGGGAAAACGTTTTACACAGCATGTGTGGAGGAGATGGAGGATATACCTCAAGGATTGCCGTTTCGTAGGTCGTGGCGCAGATAGGTATGGATATTTCTTGTCATAAGCGAGTTGTAAATTAGCAACGTATCGTTTAAATGCTGTGTCGAAACATTTAAATTAGCTTCTTTGAAGATATGTTGCTGGATCTGTTAGATGTTTTTACACTAGAGTTGCATAATCTAGGACGCTGCTGACTAGCTATCATAATAAATGTATTCTCTCAAAAGTCACAAAATTATCTTATGTAAAATCTTCCATGAATATTACTTTGCTTTTTAGATTTTATTCAAACCAGCCTTTCTTATGAGTGCATTGTTTGTTTGTTTGTATAGAATTTTTGAACAATCAACGTCTTGGATTATTATAGCCATTATTCCTTCCAAACGAACACACATAAGAAAGGAGGGAAACCCGGTGCCGGCATTAGCCTACTCTTTACGAAGAGCACCAAGGAAGCCAAGTGCTTTACGTCCCTTCCTAAGGACGGAGCGCTGACTTCAAATCACACAAGTACGGAAAGTGTCAATCCCAGGTTGAAAAATCCGATCTCCGCCGGACTCGTACCTGGGACCGCTGCGTGGAAGGCCAACGCTCTAACTACTCCGCCACTCTCTAGGAGAGTGCATTTTTAGGTCTATTTATAGAAGTACTTCTTATTTAGCGGTCAATTTCGATACTGCCATACGAGCAAAAATCTATTGAACACCAACACTAACCCATGCAGAATTTTTCTCTTAAAAAAACATTGAGTCATATTTTCAATGAAAAAAGAATATCTCAAAAAATATTTACCTTTTTGAATTTGAAATTGACTATAGATGATTTGGCATTGAGATAGAGACAATTCCATGCACATTATTTTTGGTATTCGCTGAAATATTATATAATGCTTGATGCTGTAAACTCATGGCTGATAATTATCCGAGTCCGCACGGATGGGTTGAGCAACTTTTCGTTGTCAATGAAAATATCGAATATTATTTCGCGGCCTGTTTATCTGATGTTGCTGCCATATTGATTCGTAAATGCAGAAGAATATTGGAGGTTATTTGGATAAGAGACGGGTGTGCATCCATGCCTCAACAGACCTCTAAGTAATACAAAGCACCCTAACCTTGTTGGATACTAGGAGTTGGCAATAGAGGCAAATTTCGTAAACTCGATGTCGTATAGTATCGAATAATCCAAGGACGGTAGTACCTATCTCTTCGTCAGCAGCATTATTTTTTATTTTTTTGGCTTATTTATTTCTAAATTCTACTAAATTTTAACTCGACTACTATCCCGGGAGCTGCCTTAACTGACGTTTGATCGTTTAGTATGCAGTTTTCTGGGGTGCTTGTTTTTTTACTAATTTTGGTGATTTTTAAAATAGTTAACGAAAATTTTTCGCATTTACTCTGTATTAATATTATTTTATGACATGACGTCTATTAAGCCGACTTATTCGTTTACTTGCAGTATATCTCAGACATATTTGTATTCACAAAAAGTATATTTTTCTGACTTTTCACCTTTGTACCACTGGGTAGATTAAAAATACTTAAACAGCACAAATTAGCTTCCCATAAGAGATATTTTACAGAATTAGCATTTGTTGATTCATACGTTGTGGCCATCCAATGCTACATATTTTGTTGAAATCGTGGACTCGGTTGAAAAAATACAGACAGGATGGACGCAAACTTCAGCGAGACAAACGGAAAAACATTTATTTGGACTCTAAAAAAAGAATAAAATAAGAAAAATAAAAACATTAATGATTTTACTTGCATAAATACTAGCGAGATAGCTGGCAAAAAGGTTTTATTATCTTTAAAAATAACAGAATCACGACCGAAAGCGTTGTGAACTTTATGACCTGGAAATAAGGCAACTTTTATCATTCAAAGAAAGCAAGGCGCAATAGACACGTGCATCTAGCATAATTAATGAAAAAGAACTTAACTCAAAAAAGCTGTTTACTACAAAAAAATATGTCTTTTGAAATTGGATTTTTGAAAATACAATAATTACATTCGACTCTCGTTACTGCTGTAACGCTAGGCCTTGGGTAAGGGACCCGTTCTATCTGTCCTTACACCAGCCATGATTGGTCTAAGCAAGTGACCTAAAGTTTTTCCAGTTCATATTTAAAGTTTCAATTAAGTTTTAGTTTATAACCATATCTCTTGTAACGCGAGACTAAGATAAAAAGGACTACAAAAAAATACAATATCAGCGTTAGAGAATATGAAAATTATTTACTAAATGGATAAGGAAAAATAAAACTGGAATTTGTTAGCCAATTGTGAGCATAGTCGAATTATGTGAACATGACGATAATGTATAAGCAGAGGTAGCAGAAGTACCTTGATGTGAGGGGCAAAAGAACTCTTTGCTGAATACGTGAACATTTCACGTAAATGCGCCATTACATTTTTGCGTGAAATTTACATATTTTACGCAAAAATGAAACCTCGCATTATTCAAATCATTTTAATCCGCGGCTAAGAATTTTCTGTCATTCTAATTATACATTTGGGAGTTTTCAGTGCATTTCACAACTTGCAACGTTTTCCATGTAAGCTGGTGAAATGTTAGACGTTTCTCGGTTCCGCGGCTTGACAAAATCATTTGCAACGAATATTACAAACCGAAGCGGAATGGGAGAGAGAGTGAGTGAATACGAAAGAGGGAGGGACAGAACGCCGTCCACTAGACTAGCGATACCATTTTGCTTTCCTATTTTTATTGATCGACTCACAGCCACTCGCCAATGGCGCACTCTCTTTTCTGATCAAATGTTCTCGAGTGGAACACTGGCGGATCTCCGCTACCTAACGCCAGAGAGAAGATGATTAAGTATTTTCTTTTTCTCTTTGCATATTTATCATCTAGTATTACACGAAAATGTTCTCAAAACTAATCGTTTGAAAGTTGGAAACTTGCTCGCTCTCTTTTGCTTTCCAGTATAGCCAATTGTAATGGGGTCTGGTGGGAATTTTATTAGTCTGATTTTTAGGCGCGTCTCGCTTCCAGCATAAGCGCATATTAGCGTCGTCTTGTCAGTCCGTCCGTCCTTCTGTCCGCATGTTCGTTCCCGGCTTCTACCCAACGGATTTTGATGAAATTTGATATTAAAAATTTACAGTCAAAGATAATAAGAAAATAATAAAAATAAATCACGTAAGCCAATCAGGGGTATCACTTTACTGCTGACAAAAAATGAACTTTCCGTTATCTCGTAAATTTTTGGTCAAATTAAAATGGTTTTTAAGAAATTCTGCAGAACTAGTAACAGAATTTCCTTTTCTATACATTTCTATCGTAGGAGTAGCCGTTATCAAGAAAATTTAACAAGAAAGTCGTAATTCGCTTTGAACAGAAACATTCATGCATAGCTGTTGTTGTCAACGTAAATAATCTTGTTGGTTACTGAAGTAAATAAGATCTGTTATAATTACAAAATACATTTAATTCCTTACGCGTGCATGACAGATTTATAACCGGAAGGAAATGGATTATCTACGGCGAAGAAAATAATATAAACATAAATATTGCAACTACTGAACTCAAGTGAGGTATGTTTTAAATAATTTTCGATAGTTTGATTGATTAAAACTGATTAGAAAATAAATCACTAAATATAAATTGAATATTTCCCTAGAATTATTTCTGATATATCGTTATGCAGTATTTGTACGTAAGAAGATTTTGGTTGGCACGTAAAAGCAAAATAACATTCATTTACTGCCTTCTTAATATTCTCCACTTGTGAAAGAATATAAAAGACTACTTCTAGCGAGATACCAATTGTGTTGATAAGACAGCAAACCAATAGCAACATATTGTCCGAGATCAATACGCTTGTTGTTCTATAACTGTCGTTCGGCCATGTAAAAATAAGTAGATGTAGATGTAAAATTGATTTATATATACAACCATTCTATCGTTTTCTGAGCTCTATGTCTGAAAATAAATGATTATTATTAAAACAAAGTTATTTCTTTTCGGATGTGTTTTTATTTAATATATTAACTAGAAAAGGAAGCTCAAATTTTGTAATTTTGCCTTCAGATCAAAAAAAGGTTTGCCATCCCTGGACAAAGAGCATATGGTAAAATGCTGACCAAGAAAGCGGATTAAGAAGAGGAAGTGAGTAGAAAATATTGAGAAGGTCGTCTCAGAAAGAGCGTAGTGTGATCACATTGGATTGGCAAATAAGGAAAAGAACGTTTAGTGCAAAGGGATAATTACAGTGACAAATAAAGGCTCAGTAAACCGTAACATAGGAAAACATCCATTGGGAGGGCGAAACTACTTGTGAAATATGCAATACTACAATTGGACTAAGTCGTTATGTCCGTAATGGATTGATCAGGATATTTTGCTACTCTTCAAGTCGCCGTAACTTTGAAAATTTTAAATATGATGCAAATAAAATACAAATGGTATGTTTCTCTGGACGTCAAACCGTCGAGATGGTTAGTTTTTGCAGGAGGAAACATTAACTAACCATTCCTTGAGAAATTATTGGTGAAGCTATATTAATCTTGGATATCACATTCCGTGGTGAAGTCACAACAAAGGCAAAACCATTCATTGCTTGTCTCAGACGTTGGAGAACGATTACCATGAAAATGGCGTATTCCGGAAACTTTCTCAAACAGTTGCATTTTGAATGCAAAGGGAAAGCCAACTAAATATTGTGGAATTGTTTTCTCATATTGTACGCAAACAATAATATGAAAATCAGACCAGTGCTTCTCAACCATTTTTTGTCTGCGCCACCTCGTTTACAGTTCCAATTTCTACCAGGCACCTCGAAAGGTATACTGGACTTTCCCTAACCCATAAAGATAAAAATGCACGCATTTAAAGAAGCAGGCGAGCGTATTCTCTTGTTTTTTAAATTTTTATGAACCAGAATATGATGCACTGTGAATTTATCAAATATTCCCTTCAGAGAGTGTCACGTCTCCCCGGTTAAAAACCACTGGATCAGACCATAACATAAAATTTTCTGGTAAAAATGTTTGAATTCCTGTGTAAGAACTTATCCAACAAATGTTTTTCAAAATCAATTGCGGAGTTACTTTAAATAATTTTTCAAATGAATTATAACCATGCTCGTTGGATTTTTACCTCTGTCATGTAAGGAATAGGACCGTCCAAAACCACAAAGCTTTTCGCTGCATTTTAATTGTCATACGCACTTTTGAATAATCAAAGGAAAGCTGTTGCTAAAAAGGTATGAATCTACACCAACGTAACACTGTGACTCACCATGGATTGTGTCAGCGCAGTGTGAAAAGGAAAAGCCTATGGCAAAAGTGATTTTTTTATTTCAGTTAAAAAAATGACGCATGTCTGCCTACGGCTGGCGTCCTTACGGATTTCCAGGGACAATGTCCGCCTACGTTCTCTTAGCATTGCTGTACCGTTTTTATTCTCACGTGGTCTCAACTAGTGAGGTGCATTGCTCACACCAAAACCCAACTCAAAGCACCAATACCTGATCTTATGTCCTTCTGTAAAAATATAACTTTAATCCTTGAGATATTTATAGATTAAATTTCGCAAATATGTATATTTAGACGATTTAAGTGTACAAATGTTAAATGAAAATAATGAATTTGATGATTTTTTGTAAATACGTTAAAGAGTACAATTATTCTCAAAGTCTGTTTTTTTTTTAAATTGGCCTAGTAACTGCTGTTAAGGATTTCAATTTTAGTTAAAAAAGTTAAACAACAAAATGGAAGTATAAATAGAAGCTAAATTAATCTCAAAATACAATGGCAAACACCTTAAGTCGCTGTCTAACTTATGTGATTTCTTTAGAGGCACATAAACAGTGTTAAATATTTAAAGTAAATTAAGGAATAATACTGTAAAAATAAATCTTTTTCTGTTTCTAACATTTTATCTACAAATTTAAACTGCCAGAAGGGTTCACATTGCGCAAATTGTCATTCCTACCACGTGTTATAGCAAAGAAATGGAAGATCAATGCAATCCGGGTTCAAATACATATGCTTCTTTATGTGCGTTTAAACGGATTTTGATAATTCCCTCTTGCGGCATTTAATTACTCTTTTGATTACATCTTTTCTTTCGAAATCTTTATCAATTGAATCATTTTCCTCGACACCTCTATGCTTCTATGCTTGTTTAACTCATTTATCATTTCGATATCGGGTTTGGCAATGAATTGTCGTGTATTAACTGAACGAATTTGTAATTCCATCGAAAGATCAGCTCACGCCATCTAACATGAAGATTCTTAAGCCTTCATTTCATTAAGAGATTAATTTTCAATTATCTATGAATCAAACAGTAACTTTTCCATAGGCTTCTCACGGGATAATTTTATGTATGACAGAAATAGGAGCTTGTGAAATGTTGCCACGATTCAAATAACGATAACCAATAAACCCAGAATACTTAAGTTCTTGTAAAGAAATTGAGTGATTTTACGAATGAAGCATTGGCTCGTCGAGTTCAAACCTGAGTCAACATTGAGAGCTGAATAATTACTCGTTAGGCGAAATAAAATTAAATCTTTTCCCGCATTGCATACTTCTATATCCTTTGGATAATTCAAACGAGAGACGCGACGCTTTATTGCCTGATGCGCATGCGTCTCCATGACTCAGCTGGGCGATGGGCTCTGCAATTGTAAAGGTATAGAGCCGCCTCCTAGTGAGCTCGGGTCAAACTACCTCGAGCTGTATTTCGGGCGGCGGAATGGAATGCTGCGCGGGAATGAGACGGCGTGGGAGGCCGGCGGAGAAGGGAGAAGGGGAGGGGTGGGTAGAGAAGGTTATACCCTTGCTTTGCAGCGTGGGAAGATTCACGCAACTCCTAAGATTTTCGCTCAAAGAATTGGTGAGAATGTGTGCAGTAGGCTGGATTTATTTATCATGTACACTGAGAAATCTCTATAATATGAAGTCGAATTTTTCGTTGCTAAGATTTAAATACTTTCCCCAGCGTTCCCGTCCTCCACATTTACATCATTTACTATTGGTTACTTTTTGAAGCCTATCTTTCTTTTCTGTCGTAATTAATTCCGGCGATTGTTGTTATTTGGGAACATCAAGCAGCAGCCGATAGCGGCTGATATTTCCACTGTTCCTAAACCACTATGTAGTCATTATCTCGGTTTGTTAAGATTTTCTAAAATACCTTAAAATAATAATCTGTTAAATTATGACAGCGCGCTGCCAATGACGTATAAACTACTGCTCGAGAAATAATTCACCGTAAATTCATACTGTTGTTTTCACCAATAAAATTTCGCTCTCTTGAATGAACTGAAACGATTTGAAAGCTAATCCAAAACTAATTCTTGAAATAAAACCGCTGGAGCATGGAATGTGGGATTTTGCTTCTATTTCGATTACTGTTAAAGGTAGTTAAGCTCAAACTCTTCGAGTTACTCAACTATGGCGTAATACCATAGAATTATCCAATAGTTCTAAAATCTTGTGATCGGAAGCTTTGTGCGCTTACACTAGAGAAATCACAAACAACATATACATAAAATTATGTGGGTTTAATGTTTTCTGTGTTAAAATGAGGTTACTCTGTGAATGACAATATGATTTACAGAAGTAAAAAGATGATACACCTATGATTTATTTAGTTGTTTCATTTGCATGAGTGAAACTATAGAAATGTTTACAAAAAATATTGCGATTGTAGATATAAATTATTGTCGCCAATAGTTTCAGTAATTCATTTAAGAATCGGGTTTTAATGGCGGCCTCGGATAGAGGAATGTGTTTCCTGGCAAACAGAAAAATTAGCGAGTTTTTTTTGCTGCAAATTCCAAGACGTCCTTTCCTTACTCTTCAGTGCTATTGTGATAGCAATTTGGATTTTGAATATTTCACATGTGAATGACGTGGTTTAGTGTCATTCCAAATTAAATGAAATGACTAATTGTCCAAAGATGTTTTAGAATTAAAAATGCACAAAATTCCACAATTATTTTCAAATGGAAAATAAAATTATGATAACCACACCTCAAATTATATCGGGCTAATCTCAGGTCTTAAAATACCATCGCAAATAGATTGAGAAATGAACGCTTAGAATCCGATGCACTGTCGTATATGTTTTGACAACGTAAACAATTTTGTGAAATTGCTGTTGAATATTGATGTAAATTTATGTGCGAATGCTTTTTAAAATGCTTTTGCACATTTTTTATGTATACACCTCACTCAAACATGCGCGATTTGTTTATAATTTGTACTTAAAAAGTTTTAAACGAAGTAATTTCCTAAAAACGCGTCTAATAAGGCGGGGATTGCCGATATATTTGGCCATGCGGACAGTAAAAATAATATCGTGAAAGACTGTTTCCGATTCTTGGGCCAGCGCTCCGGAAATACTGGTACAGGTATCACTGGTCAACAAATTCGTAATATTTTTAGTTTATTTGGTGAAAGTGTTTTTTCTGTATCGGTTTGCAAGTGGGGAGTTGAGAAATCAGCACTGGAAAAAATATTTTTTTGATGATTTGAAAATACCTGTTATGTCTTATGTTCTATAAAATACGCTACGTATGCCTAAAACGGGATAAATAAAGAACATCCACCGTACTGTTTTTATATATGTTATATTGAAAAACAGGTTATATTATAAAAAACTTTACAAAATAATTTAAAATAATAAGAATCAATATATTTTTAGTTATTTAAAAAATATATGAAATCGCATTGATCAGCGAAATACATAAAATCACTTGATTCACATTTTACGCTTCTTCTTCGCTTGTCGTTTGCACTCCACATCTGGTGCATCTCTTGTCACAGTCCAGCAATAGTCAGCTAGCATTGCAGAGTTCCATTTGCCTTGGTATCGCTACTCCATCGCCGAGATGTCCTGGTGGAATCTCTCGCCATGCTCATCACTTAATGCGCCACAGTTGTCCGGGAAAAATTCCAAATCGGAGCGAAGAAAGTGTATTTTTAATGACATGTTGCAGCCTAATTTATGGTATGATCGCAGA
Organism: Tanypteryx hageni; assembly: GCA_028673005.1. Classification (NCBI taxonomy): domain Eukaryota; kingdom Metazoa; phylum Arthropoda; class Insecta; order Odonata; family Petaluridae; genus Tanypteryx; species Tanypteryx hageni. The sequence continues at coordinate 23,271,773 of CM054112.1, forward strand.
AGGTTTCTCACGAGCTATTTATAGATATTTACTTTGTTGTTTCCCAGAAAGTTTGTTATCACAAGTTTGAAAGCATTTCAGGCCGCTTTCTCATCACCATGGAGGACCTGGTCAAAGTGTTCTTCCTTGAAAAAGTTCCGTATGTGTAGGCCAATGTACACGCCTTCCTTTATTTTGGCCTCACTAAGTCTTGGAAATTTTTCCTTGAGGTAATTGAGAGCTGGTTCATCTCGATCCATGGCCTTAACAAATTGTTTGTGCGTAGGGGAGATAACAGCATTTTGCTTGGCTCAACTAGTGGACTCTAATGGACATTTTTTATCCCTGGATCGAGTGATTGCCTTGAATACCGTGCTCTACTGTCCCATTCGCAAAGAAAACATCAAAATGCTGTGTATGCCTGTTGCATTCCTAAGAAGATGGCAATAACTTTTAGGTCGCCGCAAATCTGCCATTGGTACTCCTTGTAGTTGATGGATTCAATAAGAAGTTTCATGTTATCATTTAATTCATTTTGCGTAATTTTGTGTGGCTCTGCAGAGGGGAAATTGTAAATAAAATCAGGATCTGTTGATGTGGAGGGTTCAGGTGATTTATCTCGGCCATCACCTGACTCTTCATCAGATTCTAAAACACTTTCAGCTGGTGGCTCAGGAACGGGAAGTCCTTCTCCGTGGGTTACCGGTCGAATAGCAGATGGTATATTAGGGTAGCTTAAGGTCTACTCTTTCTTCTTGGAAATCCCCTGCTGAAGAGGTGATACCATACAAAAATAACAGTCCGTTATATGATCTGAAGGCTCTCTCCATATCATAGGCACCGCGAAAGGCATTGGGCGACCTTTGTGATTTAACCAACGGCGGAGATTAGAAGCACAAAAATTGCAGCAAATATGCGGAGCCCAGCTTTTGTCCTGGTCCCCAATCTTGCAGCCAAAATAACAGTTGTATACTTTTCTATTACCGGAGTAATGGGACGCTTCTGTTATGCAAATGTCACTTCACCACAAACATAACAAAAATTACCCGTACTATTTACACACGCGGCATGCTAAATTTTAAGTTTTTGCTCAGTCGAAAAAAACAGGTGTAGCACGGAAAGATGCCTGGCTCAGACTGACTGACGCGTTTAGACAGGAAATAGTGTGACTCAGCACCAATGGCTGCAGTGTTGCCACACAAACTGTACCTCAAGGCCAAATTTCTCCAAAAATCAAGCAAAAACCCGCGCTGAAAGTGCATGTATGATGTATGATGTATGATAATAATATCATCAAAACTAGAGCTAATAATCCATTTTAACTGTCATATTCGTATTTTGAACATTAATATTAGTCGAAATTGACTAACTTCATTACGGATACATTTTGGCTGTTGACCAGTTTTGAAGTTTCATTTATTTTCCTTGTTAACGAATGTCTTTCGAGCCTAAAAATGTTAATCTTAGTGCAACAATCAATCTCGGTCTAAAATTTTCATCACAACTATTTAGTCAGACTCGTACATAAAGCGCAGACATCATGTAATGTCATAGTGAAAAAACTTCACATACATAATTTCAAGCAAATGAAAACTATGAAATTCAGATTTATCATTGTTAAAACATTGGATTAATACGTTAACATTTCAAAAAAAAAGAAACTTTTATGGAACAGTACACTATAATTTATTTTAAGGAGTTGCCCCATGAATATCATCAGAATAGAAATTAATCAAGTTAGGCTCAATTTCGTGAAATCGATTCACCACGAAACAAGGAAAGAGCACACTTGGCAGAAATATATCTTTAAAATAATTTTAATGGCTATCTTCATTCCGTTGCGCTGAAATATCATCAGGCGATAACCCTACAGTGCATTATAAAGTACCATGTTCTGCTTTCCTTGTTATCTACGGAATTTTCGGAATTTCTAAGATCCATAATTAACCAATTCATGGATACACCTAATGATAAAATTGTCTCCTTGTCAACTTATCCTTTAATCAATGACGCTAAATAAAATTCAGCAAAATACGTAATTCGCGCACCTATTTTTAAGGTTTATAAGCTCTCCGTATGTATGACGGTATATTAGTTTGAACATCGAGACCGAATTGGTTTCAAAATGCTTGTCGGATTCATAAAATAATTCCGCTTAGAGAACGTTAGTTAGGTTTAATCCTTAAGTAGACGCGTGGGGTCTTTAAAGACCCCACAGATTTAAAATATGCTAAAATTTTTCTGTACTTATTTGCACTAAGCTGATTTTTTCAGTACATTCCCAAAGTATTTCTTTCCTTTTAGTCTTTTAAAAATTTCGGCTTTATTTTTGTAGTATTTCGTGAAATATTGTATTTATTATCGCTTGGGCAATTTAAGACCCCACTCGCTTACTTATATAACTACTTCGGATTTTGGAATTTTTCTCCTTCTTTCCGGCAAATGTATCAATTTTATTGTGATTTTATTGTATCTTATTTTAATATGAATGGTTTATTTTTAAGTTTTTATGAACTTTCGCGTTATACAGCGATCGAACGTAAATGCCTTTAAAATCATTACGCATTTGAATACAAATTTGATTAATATTTTCATCCATGAATCACATTTTCCGTCATTTCTTTTACCCATTCCTTTTGAAATTGACTTTCAGATATTTCTATAATTGTATACTATATCTGCACCATTCGTCAAATCACCTTTCCAAGATAAGTCAACGTCGTACGCGAAGACCATCAAACTCTCCGTCAAAAATGACAACGGTGGAATGCTGGCAGAAATGCGTTTTTTCTATTGTTAGTAATCACTAGGTTCTTGTGACTTGGACCCTATGAAAATATCCTGCTGCCTTCTTTGTTCACGAAATGAGTAATTCTTTATCAGTATGGGATAATACCCTTCATTATTTATTCTCTAAACTACGAATTCGAATAGGACTTATTTTGTGTGTGGTAGAAAAACAAACATTTAATTGCATTTATAATTTTAAAACTGTTTTGAATTTATTTCCAGTATACAAGTGAATTCTTGTGTAAAGTACTACTTCTGTGTGATAGCTAAATTGAATCAAATGCGATGGAACGTATTTTTGGAATTACAAAGTGTGATTTATAATCTAGAGAAAAATTCACTTATTTACTGACACGTTAAATGAATATAATGAACACACTATTATTAGTTATTGCTTAAAGAAGATGAATAAATATATTAATTTACGTATTTTGCTTTTTCGTATTTGTAGAGTTGATTATACAATAATACTTGTTAGCGGCTCACGAAAAGAGAAACCAAGATTTAAAAATAGCTCATTCTAAATGGAAATACTAATACATTATTAATAATGGTTGCATGTTGTTTTTAAAGGTATGATACAGCTTTTAACAAAAACTAAAAAGAAAACCAATTAAATAAGATAAGATAATTTAAATTTCCTTTTGGGGTACTTAAGTGCCCAACATTTACATACGTTACGAAATTGAGTGCACCTACTTAAGGGTTAATAAGCCGTTAATGTCTGTTGAAGACTCCAGCATACCTATACTCGAAGGATGGTTGGACACAGCTCCCCGAACTTGGAGAACACGGGTTCGATTCAGAATTGGTAATTGCTAGCTATTGGATAAGCTTAGGACATCTTCTGAGGCCTGATGCAATGCGATGTCCTGAAAAATCATACGGTCACAAAAGACAACGATGAAAGAAAATTTATTCTTGGATTTTATTTATAAGGACAAAGTAAATATTTCTTACATTTTTATTGCATGAATTTTTAAATATTAACTCTCTAAATAATTTTATTAAGATTATGACGTACAATCATATTAATAAAATGACCAGTGTGTCTCTTCTAAAGAGGATATATCCTATATATTGGTTCAGATATTTTCAATTCTTAATCAAGATTTTCATTTAAACCAAAAATTTTCCTGTTTTTTCACATTCTTTTATTTTATTTTTTGTGCATTGGTGTATGATCACTAATTGTGTAATTTTATGAATTAGCCTAAAGAAAGATAAGGAGTTTTAAAGAAAGTTTTTCTAACAGTAATTTTTCTGAGGGTTGGAATGTATTTTGAATGAAAATCCAAGTGTTCTTCTCCTGCCTCAAGAGATTTATTAACCTTACTTTTTAAAGGATAGCCACAGCATTTTTTCCTTGGTAGTTCAACTCATACTTGTTAGTTATGGAATAAAAAAACAAGACAATTTTTCTCATGAATGAATATCGGGCGTATTCATCCTCTCTCAGCCCATTTTGAATTCCGTGGACCCAAGTATATTACCTTATTATTTTACAGAAAAATGATTTACCTTAATCATTTCCGGGTTTTCAAAATATCATGAGACCTAATTGATATTTATTCATTTATCCTACATTACACTACCTTTCACTAAACATTTGTCTAAAAAATTCTATTGTCAAATATCAACTACTATATTTTTAACTTTAAAACGAGTAAGAAAAACGTTTCATTCCATCAATTTCTATCAACTACCATACGAAATATTACACTCAGTCAGTCGCCCTCCAAACCTCACGGAAAGGCTCATGTTAGTGAGATAACCAAAATCTCATTTTGAACTGAACTTACAAACTGATCCGCGTGGGAAATACGCTTAATTAGAATGGAACAGAAATTATAATGTATCCAAGTTAATTTGCTCACTTACAGAGGCTGCTAGGATTCCAGAAAAAATCGGACGCTTTTAAGCGATTTGAAAAGGAGCATGGGTTTCACCTCGGACTTTTTCGACCGCTTTGGCCGGGATAAGTCACAAACTGGAGATACCTAAGAGGAGTAATTAATTTTTCAATTTTTGATACTTATGTGCTTATTTTGGAATTTATTTTCAGCCATAACACGAGATCGATAATTTTCTAGTGAGGAATGACAATAATAATGTATAGGTGATACATTAATGACGCCGAGAAAATCAATTTATAAATGGAAATAGGTGACTGAAAAAATGATAAATGACAAAATATTTTGGTTCAACCACTATTAGAATCCAACTTGACAGGAATGATTTTCGAGAATTAAAGACAAATACGGTTCTTACATATTTTTGTGATTTTAATGTTTACTTATGAAATTATTGCTCAGCGATGTTTAAAAAAAATCTGATGTGGCCAACACGTGACTTTCTCCATATGTAGTTGGTAATTTACGAGTTGGCAGCGCTGGAATCGCTGTCAATACTGAACTGAAATATCTCCTTAACAATTGACTCTACAAAAAAATATTAAATACAAAAGTTATAGAGAATAAAATAACCTATAACTTTGGTTATTAAATACGATAACGTTAATGAAGAATTACAGACACACAAATGGAAAAATGACAAGAAAAAACATCCACATCCGATCTACTGATTTTAGCTATAATCTAATCATTTCCTGATTTTCTAATATAAATGCTAAATATGAAATTTTATGCTGATAGGATTATTAGTTTTTGAGTTAGAGCGCTCACAAAATTCCGGTCACAGACACAGAGGCTCACGGAAAGCATCGAGAAAATAGTCAAAACGTGTTCAGGTGACATTAAAACATGCATTTCCGTTGAAATCTCGAATTCGATTTTTTTCATGAAAAAAATACTTTATACCTCGTATATGGAGAAAGTAAAGAACAGATAAGTAAGCATCTTACCATCAATGGGCCAAATACCTTTTAGAGTAGTTCCTTGTTGCTATGCTAATTATAGACGGTTATAAGTTCAATCTGTGCCCTTTTAAAATCGATATGTTGAGTAAGAATTTAGACAAAATGGGCAGATGTCATAATAAGTACAGCGGGAAAAGTTTTGCGAATTTTCTAAAATAAATACAGAAAATATATTACTCGAAAATATAGTTAGGTTTCACCGCGTAATGTCCAGTAAATTTAAAAAAATACGATTTTCCCGGCATTTATATGAAATTGGAGGCATGTTTACTCTCAAGCATTTTACTCCGATTTGACACAAAACAAAACAGAATGACATGAAAGCTTGCTATTTATGTATTTGATGGCACATTTCTTGATACTGAATTTTATAATGTAAAAATCTGATGTGACCACTACATGACTTTCTCTATATTTGTAATATTTCTAATAATTCCAAATAATTTAAATCATAATAAATATTTTAAGAAACTGCGAGAAAAATTTAAAAACTTTACAAAGAATAGAAATAAACTCAAACTGTAGCCTTCTGATATTGGATATAGCCAGGAATCTTCAACAATTAAGAGCATAAAAAGGAGTGTAAGGTGTTTACAATAGTCTCCGGTAGTTGGTGTGGTGGTGGAAGCTAAAACATTTTGTTATTTAAATATCTCTTCAACAATATATTATATGGGAAATTCTTTCAAACAAAGGATATTTTACATTTTTCAAATATAAAAGCAAAACACACACACACAGATATCATCGAGAAAATGGTCAAAAAGTGTTCAGGGGACCTCAAAACGTGTATTTCCGTTGAAATCTCGAAGTTGATTTTTTTCATGAATACAATACTTTCCCCTATACTACGTATATGGAGAAAGTAAAAATAGTTGCTTAGTGTTGGTATAAATTAGACAGTTTTCTAGTTTAGCAAATGTTATGCATATTTTTTTCTTAATTTTCTATTTAAAATCCATCAAATTTTGGTAATCTAAAGTAAAACTTCTCTTACTTGAACCTTTATTAAAAATATGTACTATTTAATGTTCTGTAAGCTTATAAGCTGGGACACAAAAAGGCAATTATTACGTTTGCGCCATCAGAAATTTTAGTGACAGGGGTTTCACCGTTACGCAGAATAAACTCTTTGCCGATTCAACGATCCTTTTCGGTACATTTTCACAGTATTTCTAACATTCATCTTTTTTATTTTCCAATGAAATGTCAAGATGGAATAACTACTCTAAAAGAACAAAATGCGACGATAAATAACATGTGTACTAAAGTAAAATATCAGTATTTTAACATCATTTAGCAGTTGAATTATATTACGGTTTGTGCATCATTAACGCCGTTATGACCACAAATTTCTTTTGCACTGATACAAATATAGTTTGGCGAGTATTTGGAAATGGACGACTCTTATGGCTGGTGTATTGCACGTGTATGCGTCAACTTGCAAATCGTCGGATGTGTCATTTTATCTTCAACGCTGCGTCCTGGAAAAATGACCCGGCGATTGGTTTCAACTCGCAACGCACTCATGTGTATGCATCGGGTTCTCCGAACTGCAGGTCTCATTCATCAGTATCGGTTTCGTACGGTTGTAGATTCGTTTTTTTAAGCATCCTGGTCGGATCATGAGGGAACCTGCGCACGAAATACATGCGATGCATTTCCCGATGCAATTTATGCAAAGTAATAGAGAAATTCGTCATAAAATTTGTCAACCATTGTCGCAATACACTTGATATGACGGGAGCATTTTTTAAATCTCTAGTCAGTAATACTAACTGGAGTATTTTGTTGATGATTCGTTGCTCTTTCCTTGAATTCCATTATTGGCAGGGTTAGTTTTGTATCTGATAGCTATACTTATTTATTACGTTACTTGTAAATATGTGATTATTCACAGCTTTGCTACTAATTATGACGAGGTGCTCCTACCGTGAAACATGATAGAGATAAAATACAAAAGTAATGAAAATGACGTTCTCTCCATCAAAATTACAAAAATAGATTTCATTATGTCTGTAAATAGCTATTTTTGATTCGCGTCTATATGTGCGACTTCTCAAAAGAAACTCAATTTCAGAATGAGATTCATATTGGGTGAGTAAAACAGAAATAACATTCCGCAGATAAAACTTCTGCAGTAAAAATTATCATTTATTGGAATATTCGATCTGGTCGGCAATTGCACGTTCTCATCTTACATAAACTGTTCCGAGAAAATTACTCGGCTTAATGTTATTGGTTTATAATTCAGTTTATTCTTGGTTTCAGATCATCAACGTCCAGAATGACGCATTACTGCCACAACGATGAAAATTTATCAAGTAGAACATTTTTGGGAGAGAATAAAAAAAAAGATTTTAAAATATGTAAACTGATCAAAATTACTTGTGTACATTGCTATTTCATTTATTTTGTCTTTTTGCTATATTTCCTTATAGCTTTATTTGTGGCATTTCTCATTTCACTAATACACTGTAATAAAATTTATCATTAATTTTGTAGAAATGAGCAAATGAAAAATCAATACTGTGTGAATTATCAGGATGTGTGCAAAATATATTTATTATTACTAAATAAATTACTTCTTTTCCAAATTTAACTTTTCCCTTATGGTATTACCCATGGCGAATGTTAAAACACTGAATTATTTCAAGTGGTATCCTACCAGATGCTTAGCAAAAAATATTTTGAAAAAGGTCCAACCGCAAGAAGTATAAATTGGAAAACCCTCGTGATTCTTGAGACTTCTGTAATAATCAAGATATGCCATTTATCACTTTCATCTTAGTTTGGATTGCTTCGGAATATATTATTAAGTTGATGTATCATTTTCTAAAGATAGATAAATGTCAAAGAATACTCTCATTATTACAATTTCTTTGTGTAAAAGGAACAATGAGAAAATAATTTGGCGAAACGAAATGCCTCAATTATGTTGCAAACTTATGAAAGAACACTACGTATTTTTTCAATTTCAACAACGCACCTCGACTTAAAATGGATTTATTTTCTTTAAAATACGTATTAGATTGCAGTAAAATTGTCTTTTAATATGAAGAAACTACATCTACCTTTATACTACTATAAGAGTAAAAAATAATTCCACAAACACCTGTTGAAAAAATCGCTCTCCTGCAGTTACAGGTTGAAACCAGTAGAAAGATAAAAAGACCGTATCATTTTATCATGGGAGAATTAAGATTATAAAATAGGTGAAAAAAATCTCCTAGTATCTTAAATCTATAAAAGACGGGCAATAGAAGAGATTATGAAGTCACCTGAGCAACGTTTCTCAATCGTTAAGATTTCCCGAATAGCACCAGAAATTGTCCTGAGAGTTTTTTCCCGGATATCAGTCGTTGGTTAAACCACTAGAATATCTTCATAGGAAGAAGAAATCTACGAGGAGTTGGATGGGTATGCATTACGTATTTTCGTAGATATTGTGCATGTTCGTAAAATTGGTTAATGGTCATGGCATAAACATTAGTGTTTTTATAGAAAGTTTTCAATAGTAATACCTATCGAATAGAAGATTTGGCAAGCATAAGAGTTTTTCAAACGGCATAAGTAAAATAATCTATTTAAAGTTTACACAAAACGATCGTGAGGGTATTTGCTAAAAATTAGTGAAAAAATAAACGCGTCGAAAATAAATTTAGACGCGATGTCACATAAAAAGTGTTTAAGTGTTTGACCTTCAATGGATACCATTAGAAAAACTCTAAGAACATAGGTATTCCATAGCAACCAGTACGCCTCGTAAGTTCCGAGAAGATAAACTTAGATATTATCCGTTTCCTCCTTTACAGCAATTCCGGGAAGAGCTAAATCGTGTTAACTGACCACGGGAAAAGCAAGCAGCTTCATAAATAAATCCTTAAACATAAAAATTCTTGTGCGGAAACTAGGAAAATATCGCATTGTAATATTAACCACACTTATCTATTAACACGGATTTCGCCACCGTTTTTATTTGAATCGATACCGACAGATATCCGCCGGCATCAAATGTGGGTTATCTCGGTAAAAAATCCCAGTCAGTGAAAAACTCGTTTAAAGCGTTTGAACAAAATTGCTGCTAGTGGTTATCGGTGTTGGCAGCATTACGACTGAATTTGTTACGAAAATATCACACGAAGTGTTCATGTCAGAAGGTTCGTGATTGCGCGCGATAAGGCCCGCCGTCACGGATTGCAAAGTGTGGGAAATAGGCTCAAGGAAGGCAGTGTGGAGGGGGTGGCGGAGTGTGGTTTCCAAAGGGGGTAATGGAGAGGGAAATAAGGGGCTGAGGGAAAGGGTGGCGGGAAATAAGCGAAGGGAGAGGTCTATCGCGGGAGAGCGCCGCATTTCCACTCTCCCCCTCTAGCGACGGCAGCGGGAGACTCCATTTAAGCCCGTTAGGCGGATGCCCCGCCCTCTCTTGACGGATTGCTTAACTAGGAGAGCAACGCTGCGGCGAATATGGTGGGAGAATGCGGTGGATTGCTCTTCGACGGGAAAATAAACAAAGATTTAATGCGTGGAGGGAGATGAGAAATAGGCTCGAACCGTTGGCCATTCTATTGTTGCCTTATTTGCAATGCTCGCGTTTTTCTCCCAGAGATAGGTTTATCGGTCCTAGCACATGTTTCGTGGCGACGAAGTTCGTATCGCTGCGCGAAAAAACACGAAATCGTTCTCGGGCGGTCGGCAGGGTGCGAGCCCGCGTCCACCTCGAATGAGTGCAGGCAAGCGACACAAGCGCTTGACGAAGCCATAGAGAAAGTGGCATAGCCCATTTGCAAAACCTTTCAGGAGAAATACCCTACCGTATCATTCAAAACAGATAGCTTAGAAATTTTCGCTCATATTCATTCGACGAATATTACTTCGTGGTGAACACGATGAATTTTTTACACAGAAACTTCATGTAGTTGAAATATAAGACTTATTTTTACAGCCCATTCAATCAAAATAGTTAACAACGAATGGAGTCCAGAATAAAAAAGCAACTCCTGATAGATTTAATTTATCCGATGGTTAAGAAAGAATTTTACCAGAACTCCTAAGTAACCGAGCTTTTATTCGGGGAATTTAGATCAAATAAATCATTCTGAAAATCGATTTCCTCAAAAAAATGAAACGAATACAACTCGTACTCTAAATTACTTTTTTGTCTCATTACGTTTCAGATTCAAGAGGAAATTATTCTCACTTCGTTATCGATTTGGGCCTTACATAACGGATGAGATAAAAGAATATTCATAAATAAAATATAAAAAGTAATATAATTTATATATACGAAAACCTGAAAAACATTTTTTAAAGAATAGGTTTAATTTAATTTAAGGAAAGGAATATATTCCATGTGTGTAAATAAACGTTTGCAAGATGTCCAATGGTAAAATTCTAAATCTGTAATATAGAAAAGGACGACGATAAGAGCTGACCACCGATTCCTTGAGTGAGTGAACAGGCAAATTGCAAGAGGATCTAAATCCAAAGTATAAGGTTCAACTAAACAGAGCGCAAGCATTGCACGTCGAGCCATAGTTCGCTGTCTATCATGCAGAAATTATTAAGATTTTCAGAACAGGCCAAGTAATTACGCTATTTCAATTTCAAGACTCGCATGCATGCACTTGTGGTTCGCGTTGCGTGACAATCTAATGAATGAAACTTTATGTTATAAATATTGAAAAGAAAGCTTCGCTACGTGAGTCAAGTAGCGTTTCACCATAAGATCTAGCACAAGAGGAGATTAAAAATTTAGACGCAAATGCAAACGTCTGAGTTTTGAAGGATATATATATAGGATATATATAAGCATGTCTCTCAACTATACTTATTACACCACAAAATGGAACAAGAGACCCGGACACGGGGCCTATGAAAGAAGTGCCGATTGTTATAAGGAAGACTGCAAAATGGCCGAAAATATCAGTTTGCAAAAAGTACAGATCAATTATATATTGTAATTAATTTTTTAATTTCATTTTAAATTTCAATGGTTTAAAGTAATTATTATAAAAAAATCATTGTTTTTGTAATATGTAAAATTATAATTGAAAACTAAAATAATTTTTATAAGACCATAAATAGCATTATGGTTAATATGCTTTTACTTTTGCTTGTTTACGTTCAAGGCATACCTCAACGCAAAAATGAAATTCAAATTAAAATAAAATGATCGAATTCAAGATCTATATCGATTAATTTTTACAGTAGATGTCATTTTACAGATACGAATTATTAGTATTCAACCAGGATTTTAAAAATAAATCTAAGCATTACAAGAGTAGCAATTTTAAATATTCAGCGGCAATTGTAAAACATATGTAAGCTTTTAAACGTGGCCACAATTTTAAAACCGAAAAAAGAAATTTCTCAGAGAAATTAACTTAGGAGAGATATTCTATAATGTCAGCCCATTTATTGGCACAGTTCCATTGTTAAGTCTTCCGGTGAACTCGGCTCTTTGGATTTAGACGAACCTTCGATCTGCACCCATGTTAGCAATCATTAGGGTATGTATCTAATGAAATATAAATTAGAAACCCTTAATTATGTTTAAATTGCATCAAACGAATATGATTTTCACTTATCAGTTCCTGATTTACAAGTATTATTTTTCTTTCTGAAACAAATTACTTTGATGCATGGATATTCCATGTCATAAAACCTATATTTCAACCCAACTAAATTTTATATCATTATAACAATAATTTAGAGATTCACCTTCTCTTCATTAATTATAAACAAGATGCTATAACCTGTTTTTGCGATAAAAAATGTCAGCAACGGAAATAGAAAAGATTGTCTTTGGAAACTTGGAAAAAATGTTGCATACGTCTAAATAAAAAAAATGCGTATCATTTTATGAACCCTATTAATTTGCATAATAATATCTTTACTTAAACTTAAATTCAAGAAGGTATTTTTTATTTTTGTTACTTTTTTAAGTATTCATTTTTAATTTTTATTATGCCAATCCTTCAGTCCTATCCAACGCATTTAGCAGAGTATTCGCATTTCTTACTTACAACTCAACTAGCAATATTTGTCGTTCATCAGAACACAGAATGATCATTAAGATGGCTAATTAATTTTTTTAGTTCACATTCTTTGGTTTGTGGATTTAAATGTCCACGATTAAATGAGAAAACCCTTTCCGTAATTTTTTTATACAGCATTTTTCTTGATAAACGTAAAGACTGTATAGTTATTACTGCCATTAGCTCAACTTAGGTCAACTTTGATAATTATTTGATGGAAATCTGTTCAACTCTTAACTATGGGGAGCATCGAAGAAAAAATAGAATAGCGAAATCCAAGAGTGTGGACACCTATTATGAATTCATCTGCATCTTAACGCAAGTTAGATTAATTAAATGAATCATTCAAGGAAAAATAGCCTTGTTAGGTATTTATTTACATTTTATATTGTGAAGGGAACGAGATAACAAAAAGAACTAATAAAATAATTGCACATGAAGTTTATTTTGAAACAGCAACTAATAAAATATTTAAAATTCGGTTTTTCAAAATATACGAACTAATTGGCTAGGAAGCATAAGTAAAGGGATGGTAGAAAACATTTGGAATTATATTTCAAGCCAAAATATTCTTACTTTCGGCATAATATTTATCATTGGCGCAGCAGTAAACTACGAAACAGCCGTCATGCGTAAAGACAAAATTGGTCAAAGCAGTCGTTAACGCGCACGAAACAAAAACATTATCTATTCCGGCTTCTCCTGAAAATTTATATTAAAATTCGTTTATTTTTACATCTATACACAATCCATTGCCACGCCGAGCAAAACGACGAAGAAAAACGCCCAAACCAGACAGAATTAAACTTCGCGAATTCGCAAAATTTCGCCTCTCTCTTACTCTCTCTCTAGGCAAACAAAAATCGTTTCTTTTTGCCGCGAAAGTTAGAGTTCCCGGGGAACATTTCTCTCGACAGGGAATAAAATTAAAGTTGAATAATGAGCGGGAGCGTACATTTTTCCGGCTGTCAAATTTGTGGAAGACTAAAACGTATTTTGAATGATAAAGTGCTCGAGGGATGCATGGGCGTGGAAAGGAGTCCTCCTTTCTTCTTTTCCCTCCCTCCCCCCCTCCTTCCAACTCTCTCCCACGCCTTCGCTCCCCAACCCCCTTCCCTCCTCCTTCTCCTCAACCTTCCCCACCTCCTTCCCTCGCTTCGCCCTTTGTTCTTAGCGGAGCGTACACAATGCCCATTTGCAACGTTCCTTTTGTCCCGCCTTCTTCCTCAGAACAACTAATCCACCGGTCCCCTCCTTTTTCCTCCCTCCCCTACTGCTTCCTCCTCCCTCCCCTCCCCTATTTCTTCCTCCTCCCTCCTTCTCCCCCCTCGGCACCCATTCCCCTTACCTATCCTCACTCCACCCTCCTTGCTGCCTCCGTAACACTTCTTATTTGGCCGGCCTTTTTCCATACACCCTCATTTTCCCTCCCCAATTGACTTCCTCCACCTCTTACATCGCCTCCTCCGCTTCTCCACCCCTCCTCCGATTCTCAGTCCTCTTTCTTCGCAATCTCCTCTCCTTCATCCTCGCTTCTTCCATCTTTATTCCTTACTATTCTCTCTCCACTCTCTTCCAATCTCTCTCCGCCTCCCTCTCTCCCTCCTCTCGCTCCTCCTCCCCACGCTCTCTCCTCATCTCCTCTCTCCACTTCCGTTCCATTCCGTTGCTAAGCAAGACAGCATTGCATTGTTGGGCGGAGCTGAAGGGTAGCCGAGTCTAGGGAAGTGGGGACGAGAGAGTGAGAGAGAGAGAGAGGAGGGAGAGGTAAGACGGTCGAGATAAAGAGAATAAGAGGAGAGAAGGGAGGAGGGAGGGGCGCCGGAGGGGAGAGAGCGGAAGTGCAGATAAAAGGGGAGCGGGGAGGAAAGGAGGAGGAGTTTGGGAGAGAAATACTGGTTATAAGAGAAGTCTACTGTCCATAGAATAAGTTGGAGCCGTGAAGTTCCCTTTCACATTATCAGGGAACACTTTATTAGTTCATTTCCATGTAGTGGAAGGGGTAGCGGGGGGAGGGATGGAGAGGGTAGGGAAAGAAGGGAGGGGGAGGATAAGGGGAGGAAGAGAGGGATAGGAGAAGAAAGCTACAGTTAGTTAGCCTCGGGAATATTCAAATTTCTAGATAAATTGATTTCGCGAAATTAGCTCATTTATTTTCCTTTTCTGCCTACCCTAACTTATGGAAACGAGTTGGTTCTTATTTGAATAGAGGACAGTTAAAATTTTAATTCGAGATTGTGAAATGAGTTCCGTGCGTACGCAAAAACATACGCCAAATGAGCCTCCACAACTCGAACTTATTGGACAAGGAAAAATAAATATTCTACTTATTGAAGAAATTTCTAAAGTAAAAAAATGGGATTTCTGATTTCCCTGTTCTCAAGTTTTGATTGTAAACAGTTATTTTCTAAGCCCAAATCAAGTTTTAAAAAATATTTTCGTAAGACAGAGCTAATATTAAGAAAAAACTCGTAAGGTAACTGAGCCATATTCCGAAACTCTAAGCGTCGGCGATTTAAATAATTTTTTGGCATATTTTAGGAAGCTGAGAATTTATATAACGATAGTATCTGTAAAGAGCTATTCAGAAAAAAATATTTCTATGATATCCTCTGCTGAATTAGAGTAACAAGAAATTGGAAAAAAATTGTCAAAGTGTCGGAATTTAGACCCTATGATCCAAATTCCGACACTTAGTAGAACTAATAGGAGACATTGCTTACACAAAAATGAAATAATAAACTTTAATTGTGAACCATAATACTACATATTTATAACATTTAACAAAATAAATTCCGAATATGTTTATTAAAATTGAAACATTTAGGAAAAGAAAAATTGCTCACAAAATTTTTATGAAAATGTTCGTGAAAATTTAAAGCTGAAAAAAATTGTGAGGTTAGCCTGGGTTACTTTAGCACTATTCAAAAATCTCAAGAAACAGGTCAATATTTCATCAGTATTTTCAAATTATGCAGAAATAAATATGTTACTCACATAACTGAAATAAATACATTGTCGGAATAAGGGATCCCTTGCAATAATTTCTCCAATCTATAAACATCATGTTAAAGAGAGTTAAATTAGCTTTTAAGTGATGTATTGGGTGAATTTCAATTTTATATGATAAATTTAGAAAAATATCACATCTTAAAATCGAAGCCAAGCTCCAACAAAAGCAAGATGTGCTCTGACAGCGACAATGTTACGGCCAGGGAGATGAAACAAGCACTGCATTGCTGTCATTAAAGATAGATTAAGGAAGTACTGCCTTCTACCCGTTACGATCAATACTATGACCAATAGAGACGAGTGTCGGAATTAGGACCTTGTCGGAATATGGCTCACTTACCTTACATGGGTTAAAAATTACTGTTCGGTCACTTCATGACTTTAATAAATATATGCACATCGTAAAAAGAATATGGTACATCATTCATGATGAAATAACGACTTAACAAAAAAACACAAAAAGTCTTTCCTTTGCTCGTGGAATATTCATATTCGACGCAATTTAAAACGCGCAAAGACGGCGCCATTATCGAAGGATCTCCGTCGGAGGCAAATAAGAAGAAAGAAGGGGTTCAATTTGGAGAGAGTCAACAAATGAAGTGAACGCGTGCGCGAGATTTAAGAAGGGAGGAAGTGGAGGGAATGGGAGGAGGGAATGGAGGAAGGGAGGAAGGTGGAGTGAGTTAGTGCGAGCGAGAGAGGGCCATCCAACCTCATCAGGGCCACTCCAGATAGCGGGAGAGACAATTGAGGCACCCCGCACACAAACTCCCCCATCCTCCGTCTTCTGCTATGCGGCCATTCCACAAGAGCACCTCCCCCCCGCCTCGATCTCTTCCCCAACCCGAATACCACCTCGCACCCCCTCCCCTTCCACCCACCCCTCCCGTAGACCTCTTCCCGTTCCCAGCTTCCTTGAGGCGCAGAGGGCGCTTGGACCCTAGTAAGACTCCCCCATCCCCACAGTTCACCGTCTTCTCTCCTTTCATTCCCTGACACCCACCTCTCCACTTCCGCCTTCTACCCTCCACATCCCCCACCTCCTCCTCTCCTCCTCCTCCTCCCCCTCTCTCCTCCACTTCCACTTAAGATTGAACATAAAAGTCGCTCATTGGACGACGGAGGGAAACCCCGCCCTCTTCCGGCCAGGGGAGCAGCAGCAAGCGGCGGCTGAGAAAATAGGAACCGCTATTCTACAGCCGCCGACTCATTTCTTTTCCCTAGGTTTCTTCCATCTCCGAGAATCCCTTCTTTTGCCTCTCTCTCTCTCTCTGTAGTCTGAGCTTCCTTCTCGTCCTTTTATATCCCCATTCCCCGCTGCGTACAACGTAATACATTCTGTCTCTCCCATCTTTTCTCTTTCTTTCCTCTTCCTCATCCCGTCTCTTTTCGTCACCTCTCCTTTTCTCTCTCCCTCCATTTTAATCCCTTTTGCATCGGAACCGCCCCTTCCAAACCCTCCTCCCCCTTCCCCTCCTCTTCTAGCTCTTTCGCTTCCAAATCCTTTACAAGCTTCAAATCTCGCAGACCTCCTTTACATCCTTCTCCGTTCCCTCCTCGTTCTCAAAACCTCTTTCCTTCCGGTTCCTTCCTTCATCCTTCCATTTCTCTTATCCTTCCTTTCCGTTCCCTTCCAAAAATATCTCCTCTTACGGCACCTTTTTAATTCTCGCATTGCCTATTAAAAATCTTTCCCTTCTCTTTCTCCCGCCTGCTCCTTTCCATTATCTCTCCTCCCTCTTCTCGTTCGCCTCCTTTCTCCTACTCCCACTCCTATTTCTCTCCTCCTTCCCACTCCACCCACTTATATTGACTCCCAAAACTTTCATATCTCTTAGTTTTCGTCTCAACTTATTATCAACGCTATCTAACCAACTTTCATAACTCAATCTTCCTTTCATTTCGTAAAACTCTTTTCATATAGGTATCTTTTTTCTCTTCCTCCTCCTCCCCCATCGCTGGGATCTGTCCCCCCCTCTCTCTCTCTCTCTCCCCATTTCGGCCCTCTTTCACTTGCTATCTTTATGCCCGCGCTTTCTTTGTTCCTCTTAATTTGCACTCTTAGCGATTCCTTATCGATATGGGTTATGCCAATATCTCGTTCACTCGCTCGCCGAGCGCCGCCGGTTCCGATAGTTACATATCAAATATTCCGTATTTCATAATTCGGAACCTCTTTCTCATATTTCGAGTTCTTCTTACGAACCAAAAACAACTTTTTAGCGAAAAATAAATTACAGCGAGGTATACTTCAAGTAAAGTTTTTATTATTTTCTTTTTTTATGGTATCTGTAGCGTAGCTCTAAAAAAATAAACAGGCGGTATTTTCTCATTCTTTATCTTGCTTATTTGAATTATTCCGTTCCAGTTAGCTTGGGGAACTTGTCACCACGCCTTCAAATTTATTTCAGGGGATTTTCAAGTCGGGTGAATGCAGTGTTGCTATATTCAAATCTTTTTGCGACTTTCCTACATATGCTGAAACAAAACATGAAGACCGAACGTGAATGCCTCATTTTTAAACCCATATATGGTGTATAATGGAAGCATATTTGCTGTACAAATACCCAAGTGAATACATCTTAGATTAAAATATGAAGTAAAACAGCGAATAACGGTTTTACTTGCAATCATTCCATATGTTGTAACTTTCACACGCAGTAACACCAATTAAAGGCACAAAATTTCTTAATAACGTCCACATGACGGCCTCACTCTTTAAAAGGCCACTTATAATGACACATGACACTTTAAGTTTACTTAAGAGATTTCCATTATTCATATCCCTCATCGTGCCAGAAGGTCCGCGGCTGACCTCAGCTCGGTCACTCACGATCTTCTCCGGACCAGCGCGAAATATCTCGGGTGGTGAGATGCAGGATGGCACTGAGAGAGTGGCAAAAGAAACGAGAGAAGTAGAAAGTGTAGAATGGGATGGGATGGAGAGGGCGGGAGTAGAGCAACCTTGGATTAAGACGGAAGGAGATGGAAACAAGAGGCAGTAGGAGATAGCGAAAAAGAAAGAGAGATTGAAGGAATATAAGCAAGAGATAGCGAGATGAAGAGTAATGTCGAAGGAATAATGATGGGGGAGTTAGAAAGGAGGAAGATGGAGGAAGGGAAATAGTAGAAATCTATGGACGTAGTAAGTAAAGAAAGTGAGAAGCGAGAAAGAGAGTGCAATGATGAAGAGAATTTAAAATAAAGTAAGAAAGAGAGAGAGAATCATAGTTTCTCTTTGGAAGGAGAGACAGGTGAAGGTGAGAAAGCAGAGAGAGAAATGTAGGGGAAAGGTTATGAGTTGGATGAAGGGGGAATAAGAAAGCGAGGAGCATCGAAGAGGTGAGTGGCAGGTAGGTGTGGGTGACGAGGAGGAAGGGGCGAGCGTGGAGGAGGGAGGTGTGGTGGCTGACGGCAGTCCTTCATAAATCCCATCACGCCTTTCTCCTCCTTTCCAACCCCTTTCCGTTCCAATCGCCTCTTCCGCCCATTCTTAACCTCCATCCCTTCAAAACTTTCATTAATTATTCATGTTGGATATCTTCATCATGCTACCCTTGTTTTTCACAACAATGCTACATAGGCGGGTGGTTTGAGAGGACCCCGCCATTATTAAAACTATATTTAGAAGATGGAAAATAATAGTACCGTAACGTCGATTTTACGTCGTCTCCCAGGGTCTTCATTTATTTATTGACTGGATGATGTCGTCTTTATGTGAAGAACCTCATAAAAGCGACATGGGATTTTTCGAATTTTTTCGTTCTTAGGGAAACGGTAAATGGAAATATTTTCAATGGAGTTATTCAAAACTATGGTATAGGTTGCATTGAAATAAATCAGAGTATGGCTTTAGAGATAAAACGGACAAATTATGCAACTGAACGCTTTTCAAAATTTTCTCATTTTTTCCTTAAAGGTATTGGGAATCAGATTTTAAGATTGCCCTTTCTTATGAAGTTCCCAAATTTGATCCGGTGGTCAAATGTTCTCATGTTTCCATATATGTACTAGCAAATATTGATCACCATGACCTATTTAAAATGGCATAATTAGAACTCGGGAAGAAACAGAAGCACCGTACAAATGGACATTATAATTTGCAGGTTTACATACAGGCAATTTACTTGAACTTGGAACTTTCAAAATTAAAAAAGTTTCACCGAGATTTGAATTCTCCATTGGCTTAAGGCACAGTCATATTGCATCATTAGGCTGATAAATGAGACCTCAGAGCCGATGAAAAAAGCGAGAGTTCTACTGTTATCACGCACATAGAGAAAGTTTACCGACAGAACTCTATAAATATTGCATTTCCTCCTGGTATGCGATTGAAGGTATTTCGTAAATCTCAAGATGCAGGATCGGTTAATTGGTTAATCAATGTGGATTCCTAATATTATGATACTGCATTTTAGTTTAAGCTTGCATTATTTATTATGTTACTTACTTATTTTTAGGCTGGTTTCCAAAGGAAACATAGCCTCATAAATGGTCCTGTCTGTATGTGTCTATGCATGTGTGCGTTTGTGTGTCCTACTAACAACTTTTGCACCGATTTTCATGAAACTTGGAATGAGGCTCGTGATGACAGAGCCAACCTCCGGGCTATATATTATTTGGCGAAGATTGAAGTCCCGGGTTCGATTCCAGGAACTTTTTCTACTTATTTGTTTTGCATAGGAAGTATAAAATCCATCGTGCATAGGTGTTTTCTATAATACTTTAAAATATTTTGAAATTGTGATATCGAAGCGAGGTTTATACTTTTTCAAGGGGGAAAAGAATGTAGATTCTAATTCGTATTTTAATTTTAATTTTAAATCTAATTATATCGGATTGTTGCCACGGAGACTATTATTATCGAACTTGGCTTGATCATAGACGAGTGAACAAATGGGTTATTTTCTTTTCCCCTCCAATACCCTTCAGCAGTTGATAGTTGATCCAAACATATTAGTAGAAACAGTTACATTTATTAAATTCGTTTATTTAAAAAAATACATGCAAAATATGTCAGAAGGAGATTTTGACCTAGTTTTTAGTATTTTAAACCTGATAATGCTCTATTAATTTGTTTTCCAATTTTCTCTGTCATTGATAAACTATGAACTACAAGTAGTATTGATGGTAAGAGAATTTCTTGGAACGACTATCTCAAACTGAAGCATTTCCTTTCAATTTAAGTAATCAATTCGGGACGCCAACTTTGGGGAAACCAGCCTGCATTAGTTCTGGTTTGGACTTCTTGTTATATTTTATACTAAAAACGTTCCTTCGGTTAGTTTCTTTTATGTTGAGAAGTTAGTTAGATTACCTACTCATAATAATCATAATCATTAGTGGTTACCGCGAGTTTTTTTAGCTGTTTGTGCGGAATTATGCTGATATTTTTATGGAAATGTTAATTATCCCCAAAGGCACAAATTTTTAATCGTGACCTATGGCTTTATTTGTAATTCAGAAATATTTAATGTCAAAAGGCATATAAGTTGAATGTCTCATACCGACGGGCATGATGTTACTCATCGTAAGTCAAAGGATAATTTTAATTTCATCATCATCATAGTAGTTCCACCTTCCTATAGGTTTTAGGCACACCCAATTCTATCTATGCTACACAAAACTTTTCTCTTCAAGTTCTCATTACCAATTCTTTCTTTTAATGCGCCTCTGCTCTTCCTGCCTCTTTCCTGACATTCTTCTTTCTGTTGCTTCTTTCAATAAACCGCCTTCTTTCAAATTTTGCGCCGCCCATATTTTCTGTCCGTCTCTCATTACTCTTATAGCTTAATCTATGTATTCTAAAAACGCAAGTTCATTAATCCATAACAGAGCGCGTTGCTATCTCGTGTTATAATTAAGGAGCTTTGTATTTATCCAGCGTCATGGAAATCATCACTTTTTACCGAATATTTATGAAAATAAACAAATTGGAATAGCTCTCAAAATTAAAAATCTTACAAGGTGTTATTAATGGCCGCAATTATGGATTATAGTTGTTAAAAACCTCAAAAATACCATAGGAAGACGTCCATAATCCCTTGACTGAAATGAAGTGTGTTAATCACAGTTTCCGTTTATTTTCAACAAACTCCTTTCAGCTTAATAAAACCGTCTCAGTGTTAGATTTACAATTCGACTCACTTATCAGCAAAAATTCGCACTGCGTTTATAACAAAACTTTAAACGGCTTCTAACATGCAGAGCATCATTCTTTGTCTGCCATCATTGTCACTTATTTCAACGTCTGTAGAGTTAAATGTTACCAGGCCTTTCTCTTTGTTCACTTCAGCTCTTCCTCATCTCTCATGCATCTCTCTTCACTCCCGGTCCACTCCGATCCTCTTGCTCCTTCAAGGTCTTCACGGAAAGCATCGAGCTCACGAAAGAGGAATGCGACAGCAGAAGTGCGTGTGGAAATTACAAACGTTTCACGGGGAATGTGATAGAATGAAAAGGATTCCAAAAGAAACTTTTTAATTAACGATTCGCAAATACCTGTTTCGATTAATTATCGATTTTACAAATTACATCGATCCTCGCAAGCCCGACTTATTTCGACTCCATAAAAAATCTTTCCATCTAACAGCTGTTTAGGGGTATCTACAGCGGAAAATAATAGTATTCGGAAATATTTCTCAAGATTTTTAGATATCTTCAGAAAGTCCATTTCAATATACACTAAATTATGTAGCTTTTACGATGACAATTTCCGTGAATTTTTAACATTATATGTTCTACTAATTTCCATAGCAACACTTTGAGATTCGACTAACAAAATTCTGAACAGAGTTTCTCGAGGTCCATAAAAATTAATCAGATATATAAATTACTTAAGAGTATCTCACCAGACTTCTCCTCAAGTTGCGTTACCATCTCTTTTGTTTTAATAGACAGTTTATGAGAAAACCACTATGTTGCATAAAACACCGGTAGAAGAGAACTGGATGGTTTATGTTTTTACTGCATGCAAATATTAGGCATTGAAGATTTAAGGGTTAATCCAACCTCTAATGATTTTAGAGGTTGGCTCAGTACTTATGATTTAAAATTGGATATATATTATGACTTTTATTAATTTATTCACGAATTATTCATCTCATGCATTCGATTTTGGATAAACAACGATGAATATAATTATATATGGACAAACAGACAGAATTAGTGTCAGAAATATTTTCATTGCTAACCAATTTCTTTAATTTACCTCTAGAGAAAACTGTTAAATATTTGTTTTTTTATTTTTGTACTTTTAATAATCAATATTAATAAACCGAAGAAAATGTTTTTATTCGTGCCATCATCTTAATCACCAAAAATGCTTTTCATTTTTCTATTTTGACCCAATACTAACGGTTGGTTGACCCCATTAGTGTAGGGAAGCCATATGAACATGTCTCAAGTGGCTTTCGGATTCCTAGAGTGAAAAGTTAACATCGACTGTTTAATAAATGCAAGCGTACCAAAAAAACATCGATCCATAAAAAAGCCCATAAATTCTACAAACAGTTCAGTTTGCATTCCTGCGAATGAGATTATCAAATATTCAGCGCGTCCTCTCTCATTCTTCTTATGTTTATAAATAAGGGGCAATACAGGGAGAGGAGCGAAAGTGCTTTTGTTTACACTCACCCCCTTTAGAGGGCGCCTCCTTCTCCCTCACACACACACACTCTCACTCTCTCTGCCATCTTCCACATCAAAACCGCACTCGCATTCCTCTCTCTCCCGTCTACTAGCATCCTCCTCCACTCCCACTTGGCTTACATAGCGCCCTACTGCTCCAAGCGCTCTTCAACGGAAAGATCCTCAGTTAAACCAACCGAAACACAAAGCTTGTGCAACACCGGCGAACTTGTGCCTCGGATTCCATATATTTCTGAAGCCCGAGCGGCATTACTAGGTATGATCTCCAGCTCTATCAGTCAGAGGAGAATAGCAGTTTACCAAAGAATGTAAGAACTTATCATGTTTACTAGGACAGAGACAGAATTCTAACTCGCTGTGACACAAAATATAAACCTAGATAAGCAACCTTTCGGAGGAAAATTTTAATTTTATTTTCCTAGATTTAATTTCGGCTGATGGTACATTTTTAAAATTTTGTAATAACTGTGACCCACTTCATACTATGGTATAGGTTGAGCGACATTATTAACGTATATATCTCAAGTAAAATAACTCATCAGAAGGCCAATAGCGTGGTGGAACTGGTGTCATCAGTTCGTTAGCAAACAGGTTTTTCACGGAAAACTTTAAAACATTAATTATGATCCCATACAAATTTAAAGAAGTGCGTATTATTATAATGTACTCGGTTACCTCAAAGAATGAGTAACTTTTGCAATAGGAAAATAAAAGTAGTCCAGTGACTTATGTTTCTGCTCAACCGGCCACCTAGCGGTGAGGAGGCTGTACTACCCATCCCGGCTGCTTAGTGCAGCTGCGCCAATTTTTTCTTCGCTAAAGTCTCATAGACAGCTCCTTATTCTTCGCCTATATACCTTCCACCTCCCTACACAAACACTTTCTCTCCATTCCCGCCCTGCCATTCACTCCTCCTTCCCTGCCCTCTTCCTTTTTTCCCTCTCTCCCTCATTTCACACCCGACCCTCTCCCCCTCCACCCATCTCGCTCCTCCATCTCAGCCGTGGGTTCTGAGAGGAAAGAGAGCCAAGACGGACGATCAATACGAAAGGAGGAAGGGAAGGGGGAGAGGGAGAGAGAAAGAGGGAGTGAAGGGGGGGAGGGAGAAGAGAGAGAGGAGGAGGAGAGGTCGCAGCTGATTGGTGGGCCGTGGGCTCCCTCCGAGCACTGACGCACGCCCAAGTAATGAGATGCCACGGGCCTAAAAGGGAGGGATGGGGAAAATAAGAAAGCGAGTAGAAGGGGGAAAGGCGGTTTGCAAAGAGAGAGAGAGAGGGCGCTGCTTAAAGAGAGGTTGGTCTGGAGATGGACCTGATAAGTAGAGGGTTGAACAGGAGGAAGAGAGAGAGATGGAATTAAGGTCTGCTTAGTGTAGTGGATAGAGAAAGGGATAAAGGGCAAGGAATAGGAGCGAGGAGAAGGAAAGAGAGAAGGTAAATACGAAGATAAGGAGAAACGATTATCGGGGAAAAGCGATGGCAGAGGGAAAAGATCGGGTGGGAAAAGAAAGATGGCAAAAGAAATTAAACTGGAGAAAAATTGTATCGAAGAAGACGAAAGAAAAACTTAAGATTAAGAGAGTGGGAGGTCGAAAACATACACCGAAAAAGAAGAAGAATATATCAGAAAAATAGATACAACAGAAGCAACGAATTCATAATAACAGCTCACTCGATCAAAGCGAAATAGAGAGAGAAAGAGAGAGGGTATGGATAAATGATGGAAAGGAAGCAGGAGGACCAAAAAAAAACATAACGGCGCTTAGAATGAAGGAGAGGTTTACGGTGGAGGAAGCGTGGTTTGGAGCAGAAGGAGGGAGTTAGAGAGGAGAGGGAAGGAGAAGGCGTGAGTGGGAGGAAGGTCGAAGGAGTGTGAGTTGGGGGGGAGGTGTAGGGGGAGGGAGAGAGGAAGAGTTAATGAGTGGCTGTGGCAAGAGGAGAGGGAGGGAAAATGGAGGGGGAGAGTAGTCGGAGACGCAGGGGAAAGAGGAGGGAGTGGAAGGGGTCGGAGGAGGAGATAAAAGGAAGAGAAATTGGACAGACAGAAAAAGGGAGGACGAAAGGAAAGGGAGAGAGTGTGAGTGTGCGCGCCTGAAGCGATGAAGCAGCAGAGTGAGAGAAAGAGAGAGAGAGAGAGAAAAGGTGATAGGAGGGTGGGAAAGGCTAAAGAGGAGAGATAAGGGGGATGGGAGGAGGAGAAGATTCACTCTGGATTGGGTTTTCATTTTGGAGAGCAAGAAGAAGAAGAGGGGGGATACGCATTTTTTATCCTCTTACGGTGTGAATTCGGGTGGAAATTTAGAGACAGAGAGGGATGGGGATAAGAGATAGCGAGGCTCTGGACTGAAAAAGATGGGAGGGGGGAGAAAGAAGGTTATAGGGGGCGAAGCGGGGAAAGGAAGGGGAGGCGAACCTGCACTGAAAATGTACATATTAAAAAAATAAAATAAGAAGGCGCGTTCTGAGCAGGAGATGTTGCTAAGAGAAATTCCAGAAAGAGAGTAAGGAGAGGCGCTCTTATTTGTGTGCATTCGTCGTCAGCTTCTTTTTTTTAATTAAAAAAGCTTTTTGTTCATCGTCGTCCCAAAATAAATACATAACCATCTTCAGTCGGTCTCTTTGATTAATTAGAATAATGTTTACAGCCTTTGACTATTAACGCGGAACTGTATAGTGTAAGTCGTCGTTTTGTTGCAGCGATGAGGTCTAGCGTAGCCAGGGTGACGATTTTATTTTGCTTTTCTCAAAATTAAACCCTCTAAGGATGATTCCAATTTATATTTCCCAACATTTTCAAAGACTCTTAACACTGCCTTTTAATGTGTAATATATTATTTATGTAGAGTAAATTATTTCTCTAACTTGAATGTTATAATTCAATAAAGGAAGGGTGAATACAGCTTGTTTGACAATTATTTCCGTCCCTGCTTAATTGTCACAGTACTTTTTTTGAAGCAGAAAATAAGAACATTCTATGAATGAAACGCCCACATGTTATTTAGTATTTGGCCAAGTTGTAATGCTTAATAGATTTTGTTCAAGAGATCTTCGGTCCTGTTGGTGAAATAATTGTGATTTACACAGTTAAAACAATATTAACACTTGAATCCCTTAGAAAATTACGGAAAAAGCCTCAGTCCTTAGCAGTTTTCAGAAAACGATTTGCGATTGCACGGCTGGAGAATAAATTTCACCTAAAGTGACTGGTAATTTTCTCCAAGAGTTAACCCGTATTATACCTGACCCGGAAACTGTGCTTTTAAATTCAAAATTCAGAGGAATAAGTGCGATAGTCATGTTTTTAAATTCAACAGAGAGATTTTCAGCATTAATTTCCTAAGACTTGCAAGAAGAAAATGGACATTTAACGCGTTATTATTACGCTCTATTTTTGCTTCCAACCTACAGAAAACATAATAAATTATGTCTGCTCGAGGAAAGAATTAATGTTAATTACAAAGTAGAATGACCACTGATCATTAATGACCAACCAATACATTCTGATCATTCAGTTGAAGTGAATGATTTCATTAGAGTAATTGCTGGAGATTTCTCAATAAAAATCCTTTTAAGTTCACTTGTAATTTATTCAGCGTCCTATCATACACCATATTGTTATTGTTGTATTATTATTGTTATATATATTGTTATATTATTATCTATTTTATATTTTGAAGTTTGTTTGTTTATTCATGGAACTACTCCTAAACGATAAAAGCTGGAAAAACCAAATTTGCTAAGATTCTTCCTTACATCCTAACTTGGTGAATGGTTAAGGTTTGGTCAACGTAACGTTTTAATATGAGGTTATTTTTGAGCCCATTGTTTAATTTAAATAGTAGATCATAAGAGTACTATGGGTTTCTTTGTAGGTCAATGCAAAAATGCCTTCCTAAATTATTTAAATTAAGATACGAACTCGGGACAAAAACTGTTATATAGAAAAAATAATGGAGTTGCTTATTTTTGAAATTAAAATTAAAATTCATACCGAATTAGCTTAAATAACTGATTTTAATCACATAAAAAGTCTTTTTATTCCTCTTTTCAACAATGCCAAATGCTAATAACCATGATAACAAGCTCATGCTTTTAAATGTGAACTGATATCGTATATGCAACGATGACATTGCTTTAATGCTTTTAATGGGAATTTATGGCGTCATATTTGAATCGTTATTTTCAAATTATATTTTTAAGTATATTTTACACTTGAATAATTAACTCAGAACAAAATCGTCAATTAGTTTTACCAATATAGTGCATTTATATCTTATCAATTAAGTACGATCTTGGCTAATATCCAACCGATTCCCATTAAATCGGCGATTTCCATCGCCTGCAGTATTTTATTTGATAGGAATGTATGCATTCGTTTCCTGTAATTGACAGCAAAATTTGTATTTTCATTTACATTAGTAATTGAGAAAGTTAAAGATGGCACAGAAGGTACAATAAGAAAACTTCTACAACAATTCTTTAATTTCTACCAAAATATAATCGTTAAGTTATTCCTCCTTTAACCCTAGATTACTGACCATTCGTCTGGCAGACGACGACCAAAAGAAATATACTCCTCCTACTCCATATTTTTGAGTTCTAGGTTTGGCTTTTTTATAGCCTCATTTTTGCTTGTGTTCCTCTAGTGTGACTGTTTACACAAGAGATTATTTGCTTTGATTTTGTGCTACGCAACTGAGATCACCTCACAGCCTTAACGTTACTTGATGTTCCTAAAATTAAGTCGTACTCTTAAGTCGATGATTGCTAATGTTCAGCAAATAGAGATGCCGCAGGAGATCCAGAATAAGGATGAACTGATTAAACGTTCGATATGTGCATTTTGTCCATCTAAGAAGAGGAGAATTACAAGATTTCACTGAAGTCCATGTTCACGTGCTTTTGTGGAGAACATAGTAGAAACGTGTTTGGAATTCTGTGACAAAATTTAATGCAGTATTTTATGTTGAAATGTACCAGGGAGTGTTTAAATATTGTAAAGTATTTTAAAAAATTTAAGTATCTCTTTTTTCTTTTATTAAAAAACATTAGTATGATGTAGTCTGTTAGACGAATGGTTAGAATTCCCGTTTGTCAAACGAAGGTTAGTAATCTAACGTTAAATACCTATATATCCTTTTTGTTTTAAAATATCCACGTGAAAGATGAGACCCACAGAATCAGCGTTTGCATGAAATAACGTATTGTTAAGCTATATTTGATGATATCCTCAAACGTGTTTCCACCAGTTGCATCCCTAGAGCTTGTAATTCCTGCCAAAGTTTTTAATTTTTTTGAGATGCATGAAAACATAATATGATGCAGTTTCTTCCACTGGAAATCAATTCGAGTGAAATAACTATATTTAAAAGTTATTCCATCGATTGTTTATTATGAATATTTGATAAAAGATACAAAGTCGTCAAATTTTCCGATAAAGGATGCGGCAAAAAATTTATTTATTTTGGGAAAAAATGGGAAGACAAGAAATATTGCATACTATCAAGCATTACCATAAAAATTAACTTTGTTTCATTACTTGATTTTCTTCTCAAATCTTCCTGACTATTTTTTGTCTTTACTTAAAACCCGAGCAACGCCGGGTACTTTTTACCTAGTCATGTTATACTACCTTAATCGTTGGTGAAATTTTTGGCAGGTTTTTATTGGTTGACTGGCCAGCCAATCAGAGATCGGGACGTTATTTTTTACATACCTTGGTTACGTTATATGTTTACCTAAAAAGAACGATTAATTGTGTGTTCTTATTTGAAAGATTTATAAAACAATACATTCATAACCCGCAGGAACCACTATAAACAAACTATTATTGTCATTCGAAGCAAAGAGTATAAGCAAAGTACGATTTATTTAGCATTAATATGAACGATTATCTACATTATTATTCATTAGAACTTCTATATAATACGTGTATTTTCTTTTAATTTTTCATTTTCTCTTCCTTAATGTTTAATTTTCCTAATATCCGTCCGTTGCTAATTTATCTCTTTTGGCATTTATCGATAAAATTTAGAGTTCATCAAATCGGCAAACACATAAATAGTACCTTTTTAGAGTAAATGCCAACTAATGGGGATAATAAGAGGTTTGATATTTGCAATTTAGTATTTACTAGAATAGAGATTGATCGAATAGAATAGAACGAACTCGGACTTCACAACATAGTGCCTACATTTGTTCAAAAATATGTTTTAAACACTAAAATTTTACGTTTGTTGAAGAGAAATTTAGGTCTAAGTTAAGACGAGTTCATTTTTAGTTTATGAAATGGCAATTACTTATTATTTCAATTAAAACGAAAATATATTTCTTCTTGCAAGATTCTTATCGAAAGATTTTTCCTCCGAAAAGGTTATTTAACATTATAAATTAGGTAATTTGAGTATTTTTAATTACACCATTTTATGCTGCGTTCAAATTAAATTGAAGTCTTAAAAAATCCAAATCGAGGTACTTTTCGACAGTGTGAAACATCTAATAATCAGATAATGACAGATATACGGTTTAGCAGAGAGATTTTTCCCTAATTTATGATCTAAATGGATGTGAATATACATTAAATTTTATTTCAATAATTCCACCTTTAAGTTATTTTGTGTTAATCGATACGTTCATTTTGTTATCTTATTAAATAACGTATGGTTATATTCCTTAATCTTTGTGAATTAATTGTAAACTTTAAATTTCATTTTTAATTATAGTTAACTGATGATTTATTGAAAAGTAAATGTTTTAAAAATGTTTTGCTGACTTTACCATTTTAAAATTTAAAAACAGATGATGAACAACAATATTTTTTGTTATAAGTGACCAAATAAAAACTTATACATGCAAATCATGTATTAGGCTCTCTAGTATTATCTTAAATATCGCAACCGTTTATCTAATTGCCGACGATGTAGAACTTTATAGAAAAGAAGCTCGCCATGTTTTTCCTTTATCTTACCTTATATAGCAATGTTCAAACTCTCTTTAATCGATCAACATCATATATTATTTTCTATAAAACGTAGCTATAATGAATTAAAGATTTAGTGTTACAGTTATACAAATTAAAATTTTACGGATATGTCTTAAAAATTATTCAGATAACAAATGTCATTCGCTTACCTATCTACTTGTACTATAATATTAATATTAGCACTATTAATTATACAGAATAATATATATTATTAATAATTATATATAATAATATATAGTATAATATAATGAATAATAATAATATGATATATTACTATTATTATAATTAAGTTAATAAGATCATTTAACTCAAAAAATGAAGTTGTTTCTGGCGTTACAAATGGATGTTCCCACGATCAATTCTCGTTCTTCTCTCCACCTATCCAACCACAATTCACGAGTCTTAACACAGACTCCCATGTGCTCTCCTAAGTATGAAAGTATACTGCTGAGTAACCAATAGAACAGCTTCTCTTCTTCCCTCTCCAATCCCTCGCTCCGGCAACATCGGTTGCAATCCCGCTGCCTCGGCGGGAGGTCGAACTAGGGAATCGTCCGACACCGTTACTTTTTTTCCAATCGCGCTGTCTTGTAAGCCATCTCGAGGTCGGTAATAAAGGATCAAGTCCATTTGGTAAAATTGGTGAACTACAGATACGGAGACGAGGGATTTTCTGAGAGATTAGTGAGACTGTAGAGTTGGAAGGTTTGGTAGAAGAAAAGGGTTGGTTCAAGTTATGAGTGTGTTTATCGAGAAATAATCTTGAAACCTTAAACAGAGGGTTCAGATCACACAGCGCTTCGGAGGAAATAAGGTGCAGGAGACGATCAAAAGAGAAAAGATCGAGGCAATAAGGAAGTATCTTCGACTCATGCCACCTTTCCGCAAAACCAAGAGGTCATATTCAATGCACTGATTAATACATAAGCGTAAGAATGATTTTTCATTCAAATGTGATCACGGATACTATGATAAGTCGCGCGTGGAGAGATGGAATTGAATTTACCTAAAAAATAGCGATACACAAAGTGTGGCGATGATTATGCTCTTTGAATAAGTTAATCTCTATGACTAAATTAACATAATTACATATTCTCACATTTTAAATTTTTTATTTTTTTTAGATGTACGACAATGTATGTTCATACGGAGACTCAGAATACTCGGACAGGGTTTTTGAAAGTTACGCGACATGCAATGAAACCTTTATACAACCAATTTTGAAAATACATTTACCCATTTACAATATAATTAAAATATCTCGCGACACAGCTCTTAGATATGTCTAAAATTAATCTGATGTGGCCACCACATGACTTTCTCCATATCTGTAATATTTCTAAAAATTCCAAATAGGTTAGATAATAATAAATGTTTTAAGAGACCACGAGAAAATTTTAGACTAAAAAGAACAGAAATAAACTCAAACCATAGCCTTCTAATATTGGATATAGCCACAATGATCCAACAATTAAGAAAAGAAAAAGGAGCGTTACTAAGACGTAACTAAGCGTCAATTGTTAACAATAGTCGTCGGTAGGTGGCGTGGTGGTGGCATCTAAAAATATAAGATATCTCTTAAACAAGGCATTATATTGGTAAATATTTCATACAAATGTTGTAGGAAATTATATTTTCTACAACTTTTATTTCAGTTCATTTTTACATTTATCAAATATTAAAGCAAATATTTCAAAATAACGGATAAGTGGCAAGAGTAAACAACCACTTGCGTTTGACCGATTTTTACTAAAAACTAATCAGTTCTTGTGACTTTAATAAAAATGTTAAATATAAAATTTCGCGTTGACTTGGTTAATAGTTTTTGAGTTAGAGCACCCACAATAAGCTATCACATACACACACACAGACATAATCGATAAAATGGTCAAAACGTGTTCAGGGGACCTCAAAACGTGCATTTCCGTTGAAATCGCGAAGACGATTTTTTTCATGAATACAATACTTTCCCCTATACTACCTATATGGAGAAAGTAAAAACGAAACTACTGCGTTACCTTCAGTGATAATGGCCTTCTGCAAGAAAAGAACAATAAAAAAATCTTTATTTTATTGCCTAAATGAGTACTATGTGCTTCTTCTTCCATGCAGGATTAGAAGATACTTCAAAGTCGTGGAATATTTGAGACCCATCAGTTTCTTAGCATTCTATTACGGTTTATATGCTTTTTAATATTTAAAAACTTTATAATCTAAATCTCTGCGATAGTCAAAGCCTGGACCTTTCACGCCGTTTCTACAGTGACTCTCATTTAAACTTATTTGTTAAGACTCGTGACACTTAATTGCCTACCATATCGACGATTCACGAAACGTGCTCCCATTCGTTGTATTTTCTCTAACTTATGAATAAAGCCTCTCTCAAAGGTGTTCCATATGCTACACGCATACTCAATAATAAACAATCTCGGGTATCTTATCATCACATGCCCCTAATATTCCAAGGACAAATATTAGAATTAAAATGATTCTACCATCGAATATGCTTCTTGCAGTAGCGGATTTGAAATAAGGCCAAAGTAGGCAATGACCTAGAGGCGGCGAGATTTCGGGGCCGCAATAAAAACAGGATTTCAGGGTGTGAATAAAATAATATAATTACGCAGACTTTTGATGAATTTAATTATTATGCTCCGCAGACGGACGGGTGGACAGAGAAACTACACACACGAGGGATTATTTTATAAAAAAATAAGGCAAAAAAGGGGAGCGGAAAAATAATTTAGCGAAGGGGCGGGAAATTTTCAAATCCGCCACTGGCGCCTTCAAAGATAAATGTGTTCACAGGATGTCGTTTTTATGGACCTCATGCAGAGAAAGCTTACAGTAAACAAAGGATTTCTGTCAACCTTTCCACAATTTCATCTACATCTACATGGTACCCTGCAAGTCACCTTTTAGGTGGATGGCAGGGAGTGAAGTGCACCCAAGGTCCCTAGTTTTCCCATGTTATCTTTTCCTACTATGTTCTCTTATCGTCTTAAGGAAAAACGATACCCTATATCGCTCCGTTCTACAATCGATATCGCGAATCTTCTCCTCGCTGTCCTGCCTTCCGAGATACATAGGACTTCTGTAAGACATGAAGTAAATTCGCTAGTATCTACGACACATATTTTTCCAGCAGGTTAATTATAACCTGCAGCCTAAGTTCCTCTAACGATGTCCATTTCAGATTTTCTATTTATGACCTTACGCTTGGATTACTATCGTAATTTCTCTTTACGAATCTAGCTACCCTGCGCTGCACCTTTTCTATCTTCTGAGTCCCTTTTCGTTGAGATCGCCCAAAACTGACGCATATTCGACCTGCGGTCGAACCAAGAATAAATAACATTATTCTTTCAATTTTTCGGAGATACTTCGAACTATTCTCTCTATAAAGGCCAAATTTTTGTTAGCGTCATATATCAATCGATCAATGTGGGTGTCCCACGAGAGATTACGATGGATTGTGACTCCTACATCTTTAACAGGGTCTGAAACTGGAGTTTTTACTCCGTACAACAAATAATTAACATCCAGCAAGATATTATTCGTTCTCCAGAAATTGATGACACAGATTTTCTTTTGGTTGATCTCTAACTGTCATTCCTTACACCATGCAGAAATAGCTTATAGATCATCTTGGAGATACTGGTGGTCTTTCGGATTACTTATTTATTTGTAAATGACGGTGTCGTCCTCGAATAACCTAATTTTACTTCTAACTACAGAGCTGATTCCGTTTATATAAATTAGAAATAATAACGGATCAATTAGGTACACTACCCTGTGGAACGCCAGAGACAACCTCCAACAAGTTCGAGGACTTCCCATCTATAACAACCTTCTGCTTCCTATGATTTAAAATTCACTGACCAAACTAACACTTTTGGAATTAACGCCTAAGATTTTTAAGTTCGTTATTAACTTCCTGTGAGGTACCTTATCAAAAGATTTCCTAAAAACTAAGAAGATGGCATCGACCTGCATATTATTTTCTCCACTTCTCAGTAAGCAATTGATAAAAAGACCGAGCTGAGTGTAACAAGACCTATCTTACCTGAAGTCGTGATGATAATCATCTAACAATGATATACTATCAAAAAATCGCATTATGTTGCTAACGAGTATATGCTCGAGAATCTTGCACGATATCAAATTAAGGAAATCGGCCTGTGATTTTCTGGGTTCTCCTTGTCGCCGCCCTTATGAATTCGGGTAACGTGCGCTAACTTCCAATCGTTAGGGACCTCTCCGCGGGAAATAGATTTCTCAAATATTATCTGAAGAAAAGGTGCTATTTCTTCAGCTAATTCTTTTACAACGCTAGCAGGAATTTCTTCGTGGTCAATGGCTTTGTTAGGTCTTATGGAACTTCATTGCCTTGCTATTACCACCTCAGAAAATACTATATAGTCCAATAACGGGTGTATAATTTAAGTATTGATCGTTGACCGCTGTAAATGCTTTTACATAATGACCGTCTATCAGGTTGGCTTTTTCTACGCTGTCATGAATAAAAGCACCCGTGTCATTAGACAGGGAAGATATGGTAGGGCCTCTACCTTGTACCTCTTTCATATAGGACCAAAACGCTTTAGGGTCCTCCTTCAAATAATT
The DNA here is from genome assembly GCA_028673005.1 of Tanypteryx hageni. Taxonomy (NCBI): domain Eukaryota; kingdom Metazoa; phylum Arthropoda; class Insecta; order Odonata; family Petaluridae; genus Tanypteryx; species Tanypteryx hageni. The sequence continues at coordinate 23,306,729 of CM054112.1, forward strand.
ATTTAATACCTTATTTCTGAAGTTAGTAAAAGCCTCGCGCATAGTATTTCTCGCTTTAGCGCGAAATTCCTTGCACGTTTAACTAGAGCTGCTCTATAGTCGTCGGGTGATGTAGACGACATGTTTCTTATTTTCGCGTGGGTTTATTCTCTGACACCTAAACGCACTCCTAACTTGCTTATTGTACCAACGTGGCTCTTTATTGTCGACCTTCAATTTAATTGGAATGTAATTATAAACGCCGTCTAGCATTATATCCTTGAATAATGTACAGGACGACACAGCACCTGATCGTTAGGTCATATCAACCCCGATCGCTCTACTTGTTACCGCACCCAATTTGGCGCGGCGAGTTTTCTGGGATGTTCCTGCACACACCACACGAACCAAGTCTGCCTCGGACCTCTCCACCCTCTGAAGGAGGCGCACAAGGAGGAGGAAACAGGAGTCCTTTGTGAAGCCATCCTAAACTGTTAACTAATTCGTACACTAACGCAAAAGGGTCAAAATATAAAAACAAAAGCTTAAATGGGGGAACGCTAAAGAATTTGGTCTAAGTTTTAACTCGGGGAAGCTCTTCGTGAAGCGTACGAGGAAGGGTCAAACGCAGGTATAAAGTGAAAGGCGTAAATACAAACAAGATTAGTTCACTCACAGAAGATGATAGTACATAACAACGAAAATATACATCTACATCTACATCTACATATTACCCTGCAAGTCACCTTGACGGTGGATGGCAGGGGGTGCCGCGCACCAAGTTCCTAACTAATTATTATTCACTGTTATCTATTGTGGTCACGTATTGTCCTAGGGAAAAAGGACTCCTTATACCTCTCCGTCCTACTATCTATTTCGCGAATCTTGTCGTCATTATCCCTCCGTCCGATATACGTTGGTTGTCGAATAATATCCTTCATTTCATTTACGAATATCTCCGACCTATATTTATCTAGAAGTTTAAGTCTCGCCTGTAATCTACGATCTTTCAACGATGGCTAACTCAACTCATCAATGAGTAACGTAACGCTCTGTTTTTTATCGCAATTCTTTTTCACGAATCTAGCTGCTCGCCGCTGTATTTTTTCTAAATCCTTTATGAGTCCCCTCTGATATGGATCCCAAACCGCTGCTGCGTATTCCATTTGAGGTCTAACCAACGATAAATAACAGGATTCTCTCACCTTTTCCGTGCTTTTCCTGACTATCCTACGCACAAAAGCCAACTTCTTATTTGCCGCACCTATCACTCGTCTTATGTGGGTGTCCCAAGACAGGTCACGATTCAAGGTTACCCCGAGGTATTTCACGGATTCCGAAACAGGAATGATCTCACCATCTATCGAGTAGGTAAACACGGACGATGGGCTTCTAGATTTCCAAAAGTTTAGAACGTTACTCTTTTTCTGATTGATTTCTAGCTGCCATTCCTTGCACCAAACAGATAACGCATCCAGATCATCCTGAAGCTGACGATGGTCGCTAGGACCACTAATTTCTCTATAGACTACGGTGTCATCCGCAAAAAGCCTGATATTACTTTTTACAACTGAGCTGATGTCGTTTATATAAAGCAAGAAAAGCATAGGTCCGATCACACTACCCTGCGGCACTCCAGAGACTACATCTGCCACACTCGAGGACTTACCATCGTACGAGGAAGGGTCAAACGCAGGTATAAAGTGAAAGGCGTAAATACAAACAAGATTAGTTCACTCACAGAAGATGATAGTACATAACAACGAAAATATATTAATGCTATAGAGCGTAAAAATAAAACAACCTTACAAATGTAACAAGGATATACTAATACACAAGAACTACTATGATATAAATATTATTTTCTAAAGGGGAAAATGAAATTCCACACAAAAATCTACGAGACTTAAGAGTTAACTATTACGGTAGAGAAAAAATCTATAACGTAAATGTTATAACAAAAAATTAGGTAATTTAAACGAATGGTAAATAAAATTTACTTAATGATAACAAATAGAATAAATTAAATGTTAGTTCTACTAAACCCTACAGCTACAGTTACTCTAATGGTACTGCTACTGTAGTCGCTCGAAGATTCGTAGGAGCAAGTGAAAGGCACGTACGTTCACTTAAACAGCCAGGTAAAAGTAATTTAATTTATAAGAGGGGTTGAAAAAATGTTTTTTTACACGGTGACGGGATCAACGCGCATATCGTCTATTCTGAAGCGGTTGGATAGGTGAGCCTGTGTTTGCGTAAGTTCGTATGTGAGGTGGGTGACTTGGAAGCGGCGGGTGGAAGGCTTCGCCGAACGCATTTACGAGATGCGAATGTTTTAGGTGAATTCGGGCGAAGATAGTTTCCGAGGCGTGGAGAGAGAGGGAAAGGAAAGACAGGAAATCCCGACCTTCCTCAACGGTCGAGAGGTCACCTCAGCTCTACATTCCAAGACTCTCTCTCACAAGTCCTGGCGACCACGCGCCCCCATTCTCCTACACCTCCTCCAGCCGCCTCCCCCCTAATCCCCCCAACGACACCCACTCTAGTATCCCGTTGGACCGCATCCCAATGCGTTCTGCTGTCTGTCTGTCTGTCTCTCTCTCTCTATCTCTCTTTCGTTTTCTTCCAATGCATGCGCGCCTACCTCACACCCTAGCGCCGTGGCTAATGCGGCTGTTCTTCAGACATATAAAATGGTAGATGAATTTTTTGAGCCGCAGCGAGAATCTTAAGAGAGAGAAAGAAATTTGTACTCCAACGTATTAGATGGGATTTTTTTCGTAATGTTAGCGAAAATAGGGGACTCTCGCACAAAAAAATATTAAATTTTGATCGTTTGTTTTGTTTTTGTGTATTTCTAGCTAATCAACCGCTTGGATTATTATGGCCATTACTTCATCCAAACCGATTACACACAAAAAAGGAGGGAAACCCGGTGCCGGCATTAGCCTACTCTTTACGAAGAGCACCAAGGGGGCCAACTGTTTAACGTGTTTTCCGAAGGACGGATCGCTGACTTGCGCGGTCCCCTCAAAGCACACAAGTAGGGTATGGGACGATTCTAGGTTGAAAAATCCGACCTCTGCCGGATTCGAACTTGCGACCGCTGCGTTGAAGACCAGAGCTCTAACCACTCCGCCGCCCCGAATTTTATTGGTGTCAAAATCTATTTTGATAATTAATGATTTATTATAATCCACTAATCATTATCATTAATCATTTCTGTAGTACTCTCAGCAAGATAAACGATGTGACCAAAATATTAATTTTATTTTTCATTATTAACTACTATGATAACCATCGAACCTGTTTTCGTACTTAGGTGAATACAATATTTGAGGGTGAATTCTGATATATTATATATATATCCTTTGAAATTATGGCAAATTACGAAAGTTTCTGGGTAGTTAATGAGGTAAAAAATAAATATTATTCCATTCCAATATATATATATATATATATTTATATATTCGTAACGTCGGTTTAACACATGCATTCGCATATTGCCATGCCACAACTGAAACTTAAGTTGAAAAATAATGTAGTAACATGTATTTTGTATAAATAAAAGGCCACAATTAATGCCATTAAAGTGGTGAAACCGAAAAAAACAATTGTATAGTAGTAAATGCAATATTGAATTACATTTTTATCTTACTGTCCGTAATGGAAATAAGCTTATAGTTTCTTCGTTGTATCTCTCTATCTGTCTGTTCGTCTTTTGAACCAATTGACCGACTTTCATGACACTTGGTGGAAATCTCTTGCTACTGGGACCGAGCTCCTGAGGTTATTTTTTGTTTGTAAGTTCGAAAGTTCCGGGTTCGATTCCAGGAATTATCTTTCCCATTTGATTTACATGAGAAATCTGAAATCCATCATGCTGGATAATTTGCTCTTGCACATTAACATACCTTATAATCGGAACGGTATTTGTATTATTCTTTGAGGAAAATAATGGAAATTATAATTTGTCAATTTAAAATAATCATGTGGAAATTAGGCATCATAAGCTCCGTTACGATCATCTTGTTGTCGTTTTAAAATGTTCAGTTTTATATTCAGAGATGTACTTGCAGTAAAATTGTCGCATTAACACCTACGATATATGAGAGAAATTAGACTACGGTGAGAAAGCATCCATCATTCACTATCATCTACCTACTGATGATGAAAGCTTGCCTCTTGAAATGTATGTACATCTAGAATCAATTCCTTGTTTAAATTTTTTTTAGAGATCTGTGCGATTGAGTTTGAGTGCATGTGTGTGTGTTTGAATTTAGTCTGTTTGGTCTCTTTTGTTGTTGTGCGCCGCATAAAACATCAAACATTTGTTTGAGATATCAAGTCCCTGGCGCGAAAGAAAATTTTTCCGTTAGCTTGATATATTTTAATCGTTTACCCCTAAAAATGTTGTTTTTTAGATTCGTATTGTTTAGTAGTTTGCTTTAAATATTTTTTAAATTTCTTTAACTGTAAATCTTTATATTAGCACCTGACGAAACCTCCTAAGCACTGAAGGCAAAGATGTGAAACATTAGATGCTTCACTTGAATGTAGCTGTCTTACTAAACAATGTCGTTTGTTTTGCTATTTAATTTTTCAGGCAACTATTGAAAATAAGCAATGAGTTGACTGCTATTGTATTTAAAGGTTCATCTACAATTGGGTCATTATTGTCTGAAAATGATACATGGGAAGGTTTAAGGTGTATAATGGAAAATTGGGCGGGGAAAACGGACACGAATTCACAATTACGTAACCTGAGGTTGCCGAAAAAACCGCTGCAAAATATTCTACTATAAATTCAATAGGGAATTAAACTCTCATATTAACAGGGAAATCGGGGAGTGGAATGTTACTTGAAGTGCTCTTCGAGCCCTTGCCTGGGACAGGAGATGATAAAAAAATAGTTAAGCTGCTTACTGAGAGTCTTGTGGGTTGTAAAAGATAACGAGAGAGTTGGAGGAAGTAGAGGATTGCCTTATTGGGTGAAGCTCGATGTGAACCATGTGAGTCTCTTGACCGCTAAAGTAGTAAAGTAGTAAATATGTAATATTAACGGTTTACCATGTCACATGTATAATTTATCTGGCAAATATTGATAACAACCGTTACCAACTGGCATTTAGCCTACTTGCACTGATATTTTCGGGAAAGGTTTAAACATACGAAAAATCCTGAAATGTTTTATCATTTTCAAATTTTCATTTTAAACCATGGCAAAAACACGGCCATGATAGGAAATATGTTTGCTTCTAAATGAACTTACAGTTATTTCTTCTCTTCACGAGCAGATCTTTTACCAATAAACAAGATACGATTAGCTTTCCGTAACGCGAGTGAAAAATCATCCGCAAGGCAAACGCATACACATTCCGATGAAATCGCAACGGTATACTTATAATTTATCTCCTTCATTCGCCATTTATCCACGGATTCCCAGATAGACTACCTGCTCCTACGGTTTCATGCGCTTTCGAAAAACATCTCAAGCGGGTTAGGCGTCGATCTTTTAAAAACGCTCCGACGGATTCTAAGCAAGGGAGCGGCTTTCCTTCATCCGTCCAGGTCCCACTAATCTGTGGGAATTAACCGTTTTGGGCTGCCGTTTGATAATAAACGCTTGCGGAAGAGATCCCACCCGATCTGATAGGTGCAGAGGAGCGTAAAAGGAGCAAGTGACCGAAGGAGACCTCGGATTCGGTGAAGTACCAGAAAAGACGGAAGGAACGGAGCATTAGGCGGAAGGATGAGGAGGAGACGGGGGGCAAAAGGAGCGTGGGAGGGAAGAAGGGTTCTGCAAGAGGGAGTAGATGAATGGAAGGGGAGAGATAAGGAGTCTGCGGCGAAGCGGTCTCGAGACCATGGAAACCTGAGATACGCGAGGGAAGATTCGCAAAGATAGCGACGGGAGGGGGAGGAGAGAGGGGGGGAGGCGCTTAATCAAAGCGGAGGGTGTGAGGTAGGAGGAGGAGTGAGGAAGGAGAGGGAGAATTAAGGGCGCGGTGAAAAATAGGGAAGAGAAGGGAAAATATAGCCGAGGTAAGGGGAGGGAGCAAGGGTGGGAAGAGGATGGGATGAAAGTGCCCTGAAAAGTTGGATGGGTATCCATTTACACCGCGAGAGCGCCATCTTTCTCTTTCCTTATCTAATTCACTCCCTCTTTCTCTCTCGCTTCTCTCTCTCTCTCTCGCTCCACAACTTCTTTCTTCGCCCAGCTTTGCTTTTGTTCCTCGTCGTCGTCTATTTCTCAGCTTCGCCAAGTCTCATTTTCTTTCCTCTTCATTTCTTTTACTTTACCCCATTGCGTTTACTTTTTCCGCCCTATCCCTCTCTCATTTCCACATTCCAATTATAATCTCAGTTTCTCTATACATTCTTCTCTCCTATCTTATCAATCTTTTTTCCCTAACAAGTAATCTTTCTCTCTCCCGGGCTTTTAAAAACTATTTCCCTCATTCTATTTCTCATTCTTACTCTCTGTCACGTCCTTTCGTCGCTTTCTCTCCGTTTTCTCCATTTATTTCGACCTTTCTTTCCCTTCTGCCTTAATCCGATGCTCCAGGAGACCACGCCTTCTTCTATTCCCGGATCTCATTTTTTCCCTCTCTCTCTCTCACCGTATCGCATTTCTCTCTCCGCCATCTTGTTCCTTATTATCTAATGGGTTCCTCGCGGTGATGTAAAATTACCCTTCACGTTTTTTTGATGTTCCGCAATCACTTCCCTAAGAAGCGTAATTTCGAAGTAATTACCGAAGTTCCTGTTACTTTAAACCGGCTGGAATCACTTTTGTGATTGGCAATTTATTGTATGAAGAAGTTGATGGCTCCGATCGTTTTGTAAATGAACTCTTTCCTGGAAATTCATTGGAAGTGTTTCTAGATTTATTCCTCCCGATAATTTCGCATCCGTTGAGGAAAACGTTAAGTTATATTAGTATACTTTATTACTCTACGGTCATAGAGACGCCTTGACGCCATACAACTAAGGATGTAATCTGATTCCAGCGTATACATTGTGAAAAACACACCCACGAAAAAACTAATAAATTGCGAAAAATTAAACTAAAACTAAGAGTTAATGAGATTTCTATATCAATTATTGCGCTGTTTCAATTGGATGGCAAAGACAGGAATCGGTAAGTTCTTATATCTTGGGGCATGTTATCACTAATATATTACAGAGCAGGGGTGGCCAAACTTATTTGTCTTCGGACAATCTTCTGAAGTTCGAGAGCTGCATGACAAATTCTGCGTAAATAAACTTACGAACAGTAAACCTGACCTGTATCCGAAGCAATTCAGATATAATGCATGCCATTGTGTTCTGTAGTGAAAAACGTTGATACACCACTGAATGAAAATTTAAAAGAGCCGCATACTAAGATAAAAGATCCGCATACGACTCTCGAGCCGCGGTTTGGCCACCCCTGCTACAGAGGTATCACCACTGAAAATGGCTGCGTTGCAGCAAAAATGCGTATCTGATTTTCCATAAACTTGTTGTGCCTATTTGAGATAATTACTTATTCATTTCAACTTTTGTTTATAATTTGTATTTTTTTTAAATACCAGAAGCTGTTTTATTTTTAACACCCAAGATAGGTATCTCAGAACATGTTTTAAGACTCTTGATTGTCGATGAAATATTTGTTGTGTTAGTACTTCTATATTAGTAATGCACGACGCAGCACTGTAAATAGCACCATTCGTATTAGTTTATAACTATATATCTACAAAGTCTTTGTAAATCCTCACTCTGCGGTGCAACGGCGTTTCGTTGTGATTATCTCGCAAAACGGAAAGGAATATTAGTATTTTCATTTATCAAAATACATTTTAATGAACCATATCATATCTTTTGGTCTCTATTGTATCATATAAATTTTAGTCATATGAATTTAACGTGGCGGAAAATGACATAAGATTAGAAGTGGCAATAGCTAGTTGACAGCGGTCAAACATAACCAAATAGAAAGAGCAAAAATTTCTCATTTTTAAATGTCTAACTGCCAAAATTTTTTTCTCTTCTTTAGTAATACAGCCCATACTATTAAATAAGGTTAGTGATAAAGTTTAACGCCCTAGAACTATTTTAATGGTTGCATGTCAGTCCGCAACCTAGATGGAATGTAGTTCCAACTTAATGACGTTGCGTCAGTAAGATATTTGAAGAAATCTATACTTTACATGATTTAATTTCCAAATAAGTATTATTACATGATAATAGAATGAAATTACTTCAAAATTATCAGAAAAATGCTTATAAAGACAGACTTATTAAAATTCCTAGGATTTGAAAAGATAGAATTCTGAAAACAAGCTAGGTTATTTATCTCTTTTTTCACATATTCTTCTTTTATAAATAACTTGAGTTTACGCCTTCGATTACCTGGCGTAAACAATTAACTGCAATCAACATAAATCAAATGTAGATTGTATAAATAGTACCAAAATAACAAGTTATTTTACGATGTATTTGCCTCTTGCAAACAGTTTTGAGGTAAAGATTTGCATAAGTTCTTTTATGGGTATCCTGACTATTCTTCCCAGAAAATTGGTACCTGCGACTTCTCGTCACTCACAAGAAAATTGGTAACTTTTCGTAGCAAGAATTTGATCTTTCAATAAAATTGGTATATAAACCACAAAAAATGAGATACTGGGACTTTGTTGTTCTTAATATAACGCAAATGGAGATAGGTGGATCGTAAGAAAGATAGAAGATAATTGGTTAATGGACTAGCAAAAGGATTAGTTTATTAAATGTATTTTTCAGCAACGCACGTAATATCCGTAATATAGTTTGAGTTAGGATGGTGTTATCGGTATAATAATGTCAATTTAAAATATTATAATTATGAAAAGTCACCAGAGAAATTCATTTATTGTGGCAAAAGTTTGTAATTCGGTGGTCTGGCGACACGGTAGGGGGCGGTAAGGCTGGTCAACCGACTCATAGACGAGGAGGGCTTTACACAGGTAGTAAAACAGCCCACTCGAGGGGAAAATATTCTTGATGTATTTCTAGTGAGGCCACTCAATTCTCTTATTAGCGTCGATGTATGCCCAGGAATAAGTGACCACGCAGCGGTGTGTGTAAAACTAGAATGGGACAGCCCACGCCGAGCGAAGTCGGAAAAAATAAAGACGGTCTCGCATTACAAGCGAGGCGACGGAGAAGGGTTCCAGGGATTTTTAAGAGAAAAGTTTCCAGAATGGGCGAGTAGGGGACAGAACGTGGAAGAAATATGGAAGGAGTTTAAAGAGATAGTGTTCGAAGGGCTAAATACTTTTGTCCCACGTAAGATTCTTAAAGAAAATACGGATCCTGAATATTACAATCATACAATCAGGAAACAAAAGAAAAAAAGTAAGGAGAGCACACGGAACAAGAAATTCGAGTAGGGCGTTGTTTCAGAGTTATAAGAAAATGGTTCGCGATTTAAATAGGGAAAAAAAGAAGGCGAAGGAAAAATTTCTTGTTAATGTCATATCTAAGGGTAACGGAAACAAATTTTATAAATTTATTAGGAGAAGGATAGGTAACAGGATGGATATAGCGTCAGTTAAAGATAGTGAAGGGCTGTTAGTCATCGACGATTACAGTAAAGCCAATGCTTTTAATGAATGGTTTACAAGCGTATATAGGAAACAAGAAAATAGTCGGGATAACTTAAAAACTCGAGAGCTGATAAATGACTCCTTAAACTGGAAGATATGCGAAAAGGTATCAGAGATAATACCCATTAGAGTCACGGATACAGACATTTTCAAAAAAATTAGGAAGTTGAGGGCAAATAAGTCAGTGGGACCGGATTTTATTGCGACTGACATACTGAAACTGGGTGCTACTGCCATGTCTCCCTACATAACTCACCTATTCAATGTAACGATGAATAATCATGCCTTACCTAAAGACTGGAAAATGGCACATATTATACCCATTTTTAAGAAAGGTGAAAAGACAGTAGTAAAGAACTATAGGCCGGTTAGCTTAACTTCTGTGGTTTGTAAACTAATGGAGAAGGTAATATCAGACTACATACGGGATTGGTGGGTAAGTGATAAGTGGCTATTTAAAACTCAGCATGGGTTCAGGAAAGGGTATTCTTGTGAAACCCAATTAGTGGGTTTGTGTCAAGACATTGCTGACTCATTAGACGAAGGGAAAGAAGTTGATGCTATAATCGTCGATTTCTCGACAGCATTTGACAGAGTGCCACACGATCTACTGCAGTTGAAGATGGAGCAATTACCAATCGACTTAAGGGTACTGAAGTGGGTTGCGAATTTTCTTACTGGAAGAACTCAAAGAGTGAAAATAGGTAACCGGTATTCAGATGAGACGAATGCCATATCGGGGGTTCCACAAGGTAGCGTCTTAGGGCCGCTGCTCTTCTTAATTTACGTCAATGATCTTCCAGACAAAATGAACTCCGAGATAAGACTTTTTGCGGATGAATGTATAATTTATAGGCGGATCGAGAGTGAAAGCGACCGTGATACACTCCAAAATGACATCGACAAACTTTCAGATTGGACCAATACCAACGGAATGGACATCAATATAAGTAAAAGTATGTACATGACATTCACTAATAGGAAATTAGTGTCAAATAGGGAGTATAATTTTTCGGGAAATTCTATACCAAAAAGTGATCATTGTAAATATTTAGGTGTCTATTTATCAAAAGATCTAGGATGGGGATTAAATGTCGATTTCATAAAATGGAAAGCTTTCAGAATGTTGCACTGGGTTATGAGGAATCTAAAAGGAAGCAGTCCAGCTACAAAGGAGAAAGCATACAAATCTCTAGTTCGGCCGATATTGGAATATGCCTCCTTGGTATGGGATCCGCACGAAGAAGGGCATATCAGGAAGCTGGATAAGGTTCAAAGAAAGGCGGCCAGATATGTATTGGGTAGGCACAGGAAAACGGATAGCGTGACGGAGATGCTAGAAATACTGGGCTGGGAGAGCTTGCAAAGGAAAAGGAAACGGAGTAGACTTTGTGGTTTTTTTAATGTAATAAATATGGAGGCAGCATGGAGTGAGTTACACAAGGGGGTGGAAGAACCATCTTTTAAAGGGAAAAATTATCACAAATACAAATTTAAGTGTAGAAAACAAAAAACAAATGTAAAAAAACATTCATATTTAAACAGAACTATTGTTGACTGGAATGAGTTGCCTGCTGAACTACTTGAGCCATTCCCAAAGAGTGTAAATGTTTTTAGGAATAGATGTAAGGCTGTTTTGTGATTTTTCTGTGATTTTGTGATTCTTTAGTGATTTTTTAAAAATATTTCTCCTTCCTTTTTGAAACTTTTGAATTTTCTTGTTTACTTATGGGTAATATTTATGTTATGTCATTACTATAGATCTTTTTATTGCTGTCTTATTGTTTGTCTTTAGATCTCGTTGTTGGATGTGTGAGAGACCTACGAGGTTTCTTTATGTTACCACCTGGTAGATCGCCAACTTGTAACACCAAGTTTTAAATAAATAAATAAATAAATTATGTGATGAAAAGTAGCAAGTTGCAATTTCCGTAACAAAAATCCGGTGAACTCTATCAGGATGACTCCTTTACTCCTGAAGATTACACGTCAAAATTTTACTTCAGTAGAATGCGAAAGAAAAATTAAAAAATAGAAATTGCTCTTGATTAATTTACATTGCAACATAGACACATGCTATTTATTTTACAAAGAAAAATTCCCACGAGAAAACCGTACGGATCGCATATAATGTCTTGCTGGGACGATAGAGGCTTATTAATGATCAACATCCCTCCAGTTCATCAAAACTTATTTACTTAGGCACCTTGAGGCCCATAAAGTTTATTAATTTTACATTTATTCAACACCACCATATTTACTGATGTACATTTTTCGTAATTTTGTGACAAAAAACTGGGCGTGGTGATTAAGCCAGGAACCATCAGATGAGGGGTTTTACGTACGTTACTATTACACCTTTTCACAATACACTTGCGCATTTTGTATAAAGAGGTATATTAGATAGGGGTACTTCGTAGTAATAACAAGAAATCCACCATTGAAACCTTTGATTTGATCCAAAGTATAGCAATTTTAAGTTTGAAATACCGTTTTGTAGCGCACGTTGTAATCGGACAGCGGATCCCCGATCTGCAGCTCTCTTGCCACGTTGCCAAATTATTTTATACATCAAAATTACTTCCTAAATAATTGTCACTGTATGTTACTTTTACAAGAAAAATAAAGAACAAGGATTACAGAGGATAAAAACTTTCCTTTTTTCCACACTTATAAATTAGGGTGAGTATTATTCCAGTAAATATGGTACCATCCCAACATACATTGGCATAGGACAATATTCAATGAGTAAGTATATCAACAATATTGGATGACATATTTCAACAGTATTTAACATCATCACACCATATGTGTATGAATGCACAGGCGAAAGAGAAGAAAAAACTTACAAAAACATAATTTCCAATATTTGCTTGCCAAGTGAATGAAATTGGTGTAATAGAATTATAATAAATATGATACACGAGATACTTAGACACTGATAGCTATTGTGTTCATTTAACTGATTAATCGAATTTCGAGTAGCATTAACAATTATCGCAAGGTACAACAATTTTCATATCACCTTTTTGCATTCGCTTCGTCCTATTCTTTAGCAAGCTCAAATGGAAAAGAATTTTTTTCTTTTTGGGAGCAAAAAGTTCTTTTGCAAAATGTGACAGAGGAAAAATACTAATGTGATATTACAAAAATAATAAGTGAGCAAGGTGTTACGCTTCTCTTTTGTGCCAATGTCTCAGTAACTTTTATAAAAACCTTTTTAAAATATAGATATTTATTAATATAAAACCGCGATCTTCTAATGCAAATTGAGCCTCTGAACCATTTTGAATGGGTCAGCTATTGTTTTTAGTGGCAATGCTTGTGAGCTTGAAATAAATATACATACAAAAATTCAGCACATCGATATATCCTGGAAAAAGACTACGGCTCGTTCTGCTTGTGTTAATTCTGATGGCATATTTGTGCATTTTTGTGAGAGATAATGCCCAGTTATTAGCAGTGGTAAACTGCTCAGGTTGAGCCTATGTTAGTGTGGCCACTAAAAGTCACTGATACTTTCTGTTTATAATATGAACTCATAATGTTATTCAGGAAGAACATCTAATAAAACATCTCGTGTTCATTAACTCGAAATCGGGATTTGGGCCGCAGCCAAAAATGTTTAAGTACCACTGTTTAGATCAAACTTTCTGATTTCTAAATCTTCCAAACCACATCATTTCTCAAGCTTTACTAACATTTTCATGAATCATTATTTTCGTAATACCGTAGAACTATATCGAACATTTGATCCCTAGAATTTGTTGAAATAAAAATATGTGCCAACAATCATAAGAGAAAATAAAATTATATTTTTCTTTCGATTTTCATGTTACCATAATCACTGATTCCTCAGTCACAGAAACATAAACGGCATCAAGTTTATACATTAAGGGCAGAAACATCCGGAATATTCATCGAAAAACTACTCGGCGAAAAACAAATTTTGAAAAAAACCTTCGAGAAAACAATTCTTTGTCAACATCATTGGAGGGACATTGAGTATCGTTTCTCTTTCTTGCTTCGTTACCGCGATAACTGCCCATTCCAATGGCCTTTTCCTGCCCACCCTTTCTCTGTTGTCGAATAAACTAGAAAGGTGTATTTCATCCGGGTGGCTTTGATTGAGATAGCGTTTGTTTCCTTTCCAAAGTAAACGCCTATTAGCTTCGCTCTGTCCGTCTGTCCGCACGCATGTTCGTTGTGAGCTTCTACTAAGGGGATTTTCATGAAATTTGGTATTAAGGACTTATGGCCAAAGAAAATATGAAAATGGCATAAATGGTTCATATAACCCAATCAGGGTGCCACTCTACAAAACCAAATATCGAACTTTTCGTTTTATCTCATAAAATATTGGTTATGCTAAAATTGTTCTCAAATAAAAACTGTAACACTAGCCAAATAGAATATTTCTTTTCCTATACAATTTATATCATAGGAGTAGTTATTTTCAAGAAAATCATACAAGAATGCAGTACTTCACTTTAGAAATTTCATGCATAGCTACCCAATTTTTGTCAACGAAAACAATCTTATTGGTAAATTAAGTAAATAAGATCTGGTATAATTACAAAAAAGACGTTTAATATCATTACGTATGCATGCAGCATTTTGTTAACGGAAGAATATGAATTATCTACAACGAAGAATGGAACGTAAACGTAAATAATACCACAACTTAACTCAATCTTAAAATAATTCTCGATTTTTGACCAATTACAACTGATTAGAAAATAGATCGGTATAAATAAATTTAATATTTTCAAGACATCATTTCTGAAATATTTCGTTTTGCAGCATTTAGTCATTAAAATTACGTAAATACGTTTATTAAGGCAACAAATTAGGGGAAGGGGAAGTGATTATTATTATACAGAGGTGCATAATCAGTTCGTAGTGTTTCGCTGTTTTATGGCGTGCATTCTTTCGAGCTATATAGTTTAGTTTCAAATACTACATCGCACGAAACGCGCCTACTTGTGATACACTGCACACTTTCCGAACATGTTCTATTTTCTCTTTCTTGTGATGCTAGGGAAAAGAAAATTCTTTATTTTTTGGCTGGTGAGGCGGATTTTTCCAAAGTATATTTTTTTAAATCATTTAGTAACATAATTTAATTTGTCTATACACATCATTTTATATTACGGCACTAGGGTGTTTGTGATATACGAGGATTCGTATAGATAGCGCGCAACAAGTTATTAAAAATCCTGCTGATAGGCCAAACGGACGGACCCTAATATCAATAGAGTTCATGTCTGTCACCAGTCAAAACTACTCTAAAAATCTTAGCTTCCAAGCCCCCCTTCTTGCTTCAAAATATTGCCCACGGATTGTGAGACAAAATTTTGCGCACGGACGGACGGACAAAGTGAAAAAAACAAGCGATTAAAAAATAGCCTAAAATAGAGAGAGAGAGCGAGCTTAAGGAAAGAGAGATATATATAGAGAGAAAGATGGAGAAAGAGATGGGGGAGAATTATGGTGGAGGAGAGAAAGGGAGAGAGATGGATATTTTTCCGCCATTTTTGAGGGATTATGGTTTACTTTTTCGAAGAATTGTTTTTCGTATAATTATTTCCGATGAATTTTCCGTACACACCCAGTATAAGTCGTTAACTGTATCATAACAACTGTTAATTAACTGCAGAGAGAGCCCGCATCCCTTTTCGTTAGTTTGGATTCAGTTCATACTTTCTGATTTGAGACCGCTGGCTACAGCAACATGGCTGCCGAAACGATTACGTATACCAAGATAACATTTCGGAGATTTGGGAGCCTTCTTTTTCCTTCATATCTTGCACGTGAAATGCATTTTATATTTGTCATATAGTAGCTTTTATAAGCATAAAATATGCATTGTTTCGATGATAGCTGACACTAAGCATGAAATTTTATTTTGAAACCTTAACGGGAAATGCTGAAATTTCTCATCTCAAAGCAATAAAATTCTTCATAACTCAGAATTTACTGTGAGATTTCAATTTTATAGTAAACGTGTCCATGTTTGCTTTTTTCAATTTTTGTCCGAAATGACGAAAATTATCACGATAATATCCAGAAATCAATGTAAAATGAATGGGTTCGAAGTTTTAACCATAATATTTGTTTCATCATATCAAAACACCGTTATAATTGAATAAATTTTATTTTTAAGCAAATTAAAAATGATATAGAATAAAAATAATATAAATAGAAAAAAATTCCCAACCCAACATAAATCACGGTTTTAGATGTGACAATATTCCATGCTACTCCAATGCTTATTTCCTCTCATATTTCTCAGTAAATCTTTAAGAAAAAAAAAATATATATATATATATATATATATATATATATATATATATATATATATATATATATATATATATATATATATGTATACAGTGCAATCTCTATAACTAGGGTTACCATATTCTAATGTCCCAAAACCGGGACATGTCTAGTTTTGAAGAGACTAAAACCGGGACAAAATCGGGACGTTGTTTATAAAAGCCAACTTGTACTAATGGTGTACAGTTATTTTATTCTTTTATTGTAATTACAAAATAAAGCTATTACTTGCTTTTGTGGCGGTGGGTTTTAGTACCAAACTCTGGAGTACCGAGTTCGAATCTCGTTACCAGTGAAGTACCTGAACCCTTCTTGGCCCGCCAAGTAATTCCTCGGGGGCCCCAGGAAAACTTGAATAATAACGGATGATATCTGTCATCCGGTGCCATGGTTCTGAATGTGTTTAAAGTCATTGGGCAGTGAAAGTTGCACGGTTCCGCCATATAAAATACCATGATTTCTTTAGTTCATTTAAATATATAACACTTGAAGTGAAGCAACAGAGTTACATTTTGACGGTTTATTTAAAAATGCTAATTATATACAATAACATTTTAGTATAAAATATAAGTAGATCAAATTGTCATTTTAATCGGATGGAAACTGCATGCTTTCCGATGCACGATATTTCGGAGAAGTAGGATCTTTCAATGGAATCAAACAATTTATCTACGTTTATTGCTGCATTTTCAAGCGTTTCATTAATTTTTGTAGCTGATGCTTCCATTTCGGCCCATGTAATATCACTGTTATCCATCCAGACAAAGTGTTCTCCTGCACCAAAACTATTTTCCCACAACTCAATGTAAGCTAGACATCGAGTATAGAATTTTGTAAATTCATCCGTAATTAAACGAGAATCGAAGTCTAAAATTATTAACCCGTCTTTCTTCGAGGTTTGTTTTCAATTTTTTAAGTTCTATAACAATGTCAGTTGCACTTGCTTTTGTTTTTTTCATAGCCAAGATTGCTTTGTTAAACAAGTCTAGCTGTCCATGAACAAACCACAAATATATTTCTCCACATTTACTTTCAAAAAAACTTTTTTATCATCACTAGGCAATGTTCCTGAGAATAAAAATACGACTTTAGCCCGTCGTAAATCTGGAGGGTTCTTTCAATAGCGGGCAGTAGTGAGAGAAATCTGGTATTTCCATGAATTAGAGTTTTTTATACTCGATGTCTGCAAATTCACAGAATGCTTTTAGTTGAGTAACACGCACAGTGTATATATAAAAATACTTATAAATTTTGACTACAAGAGCTTCTACTTCAATAGGTAGGGCATCAACTGCAATTTGGAGACAGTTATGGACAATATGGGCAACACAACCAATACCCACAATCTGATTTCCCATTTCCTTTTTTAATCGACTATAAACATTGTTTTCACCTTTTCTTTTTACGCCTCCAAAATTAGTGTTGCAATTATCGCCACAAAAACCAACAACTTTTTTGGATAAATTATTTCTTCTAATTACTGATGACAAACAATTTGTCAATATTTCCGATGTTTCGCCAGGAACTGATTAAAAGTCTAAAAGCTTAACTTTTATTCCTTTTTCTGGTAAAAAATACCGTACAACGAAAGGTATAATTTTGATTTATTTTCTGTTAGAAGCATCAATTGTAATACACACAAAATTAGACTGACTTAAGTCTTCACGAAATTCATCGATTGCCATTAGTTTAATAACATTTAGAATGATAGCCTCACACTTAGTTCTGGCTAGACCAAACTTTGGTTCAAACAACTTAGAAATTAACTTCGACGAGCAGTCAGCTGTTTTGAAGCTTAAATTGTGAACGGCAGTATGAAATGCAAAAGTTACTTCTTTGGAAGCTATTAATAAATCTTTTTCAACTGGTTCAGTGCTTTTAAAGAATGGCAGAAGGGATGAAGTACTATATACCAGCTGCAACCAAACTAGCTTTATGTTTGGCACATTGAAGATGTCCTTTTATGTCAGAACGTCCACCATGAGAAACTGAGAAGGCGGCACAGGACCGGGCAACATGGAGAGAGCAGTTTAAATGAAACCTGCCCGAGGACAGATTCACCAAAGAAGAAGAAGAAGAAACGTATATAAATTAATCTATAACATAATAAAAATACTATGAAAATTGTAAATAAATGTGTTAATGATTAAAATCATACAAAGATTAATATGAGTGATTATTAATAAGAAAGAAAAGTGAAATAGTGATAGATCTAAAATACACCTAAATTACATGAGTAAACAAAAAAATGAAAAGCATCTTAAAACGTCATATAAATGTCAAAAATGCTGAAAAATGCATTTACTTAAATTCCATAAAAGTGAATGTGTATACACTTAGAAGATAAAGTTGTAAATTCATAATCAAAAATTATAAGACGAATTATAAGATAAAGTTCGCGACTCTAACAATTCACGAATCAGTTTAGAAGATATTAGGCTGTTGATTTATTACTGGCTTGAGAGATATCTAAAAACTGCTAGGCGTGTATTGGATGGAGATCAATAAATAGTTGTTGAATGCTAGAATTTCTACAGAGAAGTTTGTATGGAGATTTTATTAATTTAAACAAGTGATCTCCCATAGTAGAATTTAGCCAAGTAAAGAACAAATACTATAACCGCACCTGCCTCTCAAATTCACAGCCACACGGAGCGTGCACCGAACTGATAATGAGATGGCGTAAATCAAATAATTGTAGACTGGTGTAAATTTCTGCAGAGAATTTTGAATGGAGATTTAATTAATTTAAACAAGATGTCTCCCATAGTAGAATTTGGTCTAATAAAGCACAAATACTATAATTGCACCTACCTCTCAAATTCACAGCCACACGGAGCGTGCACTGTACTGACAATGAGATGGGAAGAGTTTCTCGCTTAGTTAGGCTTCTAACACAGGGATTCAGCCAAGTGACAAACACTCAATAATCAGTCAATAGCGTCAAGAGTCTTCGAGGATGCGTGGTGGAGGAAAAACTGTCGAACCACTATAAGAGTTGCTCGATGCATTTCTCGCTTCGGTCGACACAATTGATAACATTTGATACGTTTTCGATATACACATTTCTCGCTGCGTATTTCTCCTTCTAGTGAACAGCGGGCCTAACCGAGACATTCCGGGATATTCCGGGACATTTCAGTGTCAGCCGGGACAAATTTGCTAACCGGACGGGACACTGGGACAGACCCTTCAAACCGGGACTGTCCCGGCCAAACCGGGACGTATGGTAAGCCTATCTATAACCGAACCCACGTAATTTAGAACTGTTTCTCAACATCAGGTGTAAAGTTTCAGTTAAGCGAAGCGAGCGTAGGAAAATGAAATTTTTAAGCTTTTATTTTGTAACAAAGTCGAGCACAGATGTTCACTACTAACCCCTTTTGCGGCTGAATAGATGATTCTTTGGAACATCGTTTTAAAAGGAATGAGCGATATATCGGCACGGCCGCCGGGCCGTTATCGCTCATTCCTTCTGCCGCGGCCCAGTGTGGCGTACAATTTTCCCGTCCATCAACGCGGATCTCTCACAGCCCTTTTAGTGATATGTAAATACATTAATTGGTGTTTTATTTACAGAAATTTAATATATAATAGATTTTTTTCTCGTTATTTTAAATAAATCCTGTAATCCGAACACGCCCTTGCATTAATTAGTTCGGATTATAGAGGTTACACTGGGTTGACGCACGTTCTACAAGGTACACACTCCAAAATGTTGCTTTTATTTACTTTCAAAATACTCCTAATTTCTTATCGAAGCTTGAAATCGAAAGACGAGTAATAGAAGTTTCTACTTGAACAAGAATAAATTTAGCAGGTTATTCTTCATATCCACATTTTATTAAACTCAATTTCTATATGTATTGCATCAATGCACAAAGAACATAATAACTAACGCCAAATGCTGAATGAGAATTTCATAAGATGCAAAAATGGAGGCTTCTTTAATTAATGAATTTAAAATCGATTTTCACATGCAGAATGAATTTTTATAAAATTTCATAATGCCTGTTTTAAAAATTTCCCAGTAGTTTCTCTTCAGGTTCAACATTGCTTCCTTAAAAGGAGTAAGGGAAATTAAATTGATGAACACAATGATGTTCCAATAAAAAAATTGTTTTTGAGCATCAACACAGTATGTTTACCATAACATTTCAGATTTTTGGAAATCAACCCGAAGAAAATGGCACTTCACAATCATTAGAGAGCGAGCAGAAAAAGCGATTTATAGGATGATATACGATTGTCTCATCTGATGAGATCAGGACTAGAATAGGAAAAGCAAAAGCGACTTTCAGAAGAAAGAAACACCTACTTACGGGGAATATAAGGGAAGATATCTGCAAGAAGTTCATAAAATGCTATGTACGGAGTATAGCTTTGTACAAAGCAGAAACATGGACGCTAAGAAAAATGACATCAAATAATTAGAAAGCTTTGAAATTTGGACTCGAAGGAGAATGCTGAAGATAAAATGGACAGATAGTATGAAAAACGATGAATTGCTACGAAGAGTAGGAGAGAAGCGAATGATTATACAGACTATTAGAAAGAGGAAGGCAAACTGGGCTGGACATTACCTGAGGAGAGAGAGAGTATGATTAAAGACGTGTTAGAAGGAAAACTAGACGGAAAAAGGGAAAGAGGTAGGAAAAGGTTACAGCTGATAGACGATTTGAAAGGGAAAGAGAGTTATCAAGATATAAAGAGGACATCGGAAAATAGGAGTATATGGAGAGCCAGGTTTAACCATGAATAATCACGGACCTGCCTACGGGCAGACAACCTATTATGATGATACGATTGATATGAAACGGAAGGTCATGAAAAGTATTAACCAATGAGTAAAATCCATGTTGTTGGTCTTAAGCTCATGTAATAATGTTTATTTTGTACCATACGGACGAAAATCGCAAAATTAACTTACTTATTTTTCAGATTATCTGTCAACTTTTTTATATCATGAGAAATAAACGCATCAATTTCCAACAGTAAACTTCAAATAGAAAGCAAACATGTTATTCAAAATATCAGCACTTGAATTGCTTAATTTTTCAATTTTTTTTTCTAGCAATAAGGCGAGCTCGATAACTCAATCGAATACGTGTTATTACATTTAAGAGAATGAAATCATAGTAGTGAAAATAAATGTAGCCATAACTCGTACATCTTTACCGAGTGGATCAAATGTTGTTTGCGCCATTATCTATGTGATAATATTTCAAAATTATACCTTCTTTGGTTTTAGAGTTTCGTTTCACTAAGCTTACGCGTAAAAATGGCCTGGTAAATGACGTAAATTTTCTATAAGGACCTTCAATTTTGAGAATTAATAAAACTAAGAGATAGAGACAATTTTTTTCGTGAGATTTTATCCACTTATACGTTTGCAGATTAGGTCAAAGGTTATATATCCTAAGAGCATAACATTTCCTCTTATAAGAACGATAATGCGAATTAGGGTTATTATTTATTTCATTTACACTTAAGTTAAATTGGCAAAAAACTAAGGCATAGCAAGATGTATTTAGCTTTGTATGTAATTACCGCTCATTGAAGTAAGTGACAAACTACATTATCCATAAAATACGAAAAGAGCAAGTTGTAAGCACTCCATCCCTCGGAAGTGACGCAAACCACTAGGTGCATCGTACGAGTCGGCTAATGCCGGACCCCGGGTTCCCATCCTAACTTCGAATTAATATATGGTTCGGTACGAGAGGCAATATCAGATACACTACGGCTCTTGTAAATGAATAGAGGCAATGCACACTGCCGCTTTGGGCCGTCAAAAGTCAATGGCGCCCCCTTACATTGTCAATGACGAAGAAAATTGTTATATAAAACTGGAAAAATATCTAAGCATAAAAAGTATTCTCTTTATATTCTATCGATTTTTCAGTGGTTATTTTAACTGAGCAATTTTATAAATGTCAATTGACGTTTTAGCGCCAATTTTTTAACTATCTATGATTTTATGTAACCTTGAGAAGAAAAAGAGGTACAAATACAAGAAGCATTTCGGCGCCACACACAATTTGGATTAACGGACTGTAATTGCAGATGCATTCGTAGTTATTCATGGTAATCATCTAAAATCTATCTTATTAAACATGAATGAAATCCATATGATTTTATAAAGGGCTCCCTGAGATGGAGATAAATGGAGTCATTGAAGTTGTTCAAATATATTGTTATTTTGTATATTTTGACTAGTTTTTTATTCTGTTAATATAAATAACAAGATTAAAAGAACAGTTATCAGGGAATTGAAAAACAAATTGAGATAGGACACTTTAGATTTTAGCAAAGAGTCAAGAATATGCTCAAGTGGCTATAAAAATCAATAAGAGGAGTAGTATTTGCACTTAATTCTTTTAAGTGCGTCGACGGCTATGGCCATTTTGCGCTGTCATCAACTTGATATGTACACACAGAAGGGAGAAGGGAAACCCGGTGCCGGCATTAGCCTACGCTTTACGAAAAGCACCAAGAGGGCCAACTGCTTAACGTCCCTTTCAAAGGACGGAACGCTGAATTTGCACGGTCTCCTCAAACCGCACAAACGGGACCGGATGACATTGGAAAAAATCCTACTTGCGCCGGATTCATGCCCGCTGCCCTTTCGAGCAGCAGGCGAGTAGCAGCCGGCGTTATAACCACTGCACTACCGGCACCCCCTCAATAAGAAGATATTTAAAAAATACAGGATCACGCCACACAAAATTTATCCGATCTGGAAAGATCATCGGGTCATAAACACAAAAACGACTCAAGTATCATCACGTGTATGATTAAAGCGATAAATAAAAACCCCAGGAAGAGGTAGGTCTTCCTGAACTTTTTGAAACTGACCATCTCTTTATCGCACTACCTTCAAGTTGCCCATTGCGCGTAGAGGAGAATCAGCAGGCCGTTAAAAAAAGCGATAGATATAGAATAAAAAGTTTAGATTAACCAATTTAAAAATATAATCACGGAAGAATGAAAGAAATTATTTCAAGAGCAACTGGAATTGGGATTTATAAACAAATGGATCGTATTATATGTAATTTGTATTATTTATTCATTGTAGCTTGCTTTATATGTAGGCTAGAAACACGGAGCAGGAAAGGTGGGAGTTTGGATTAGGTGTTTGGGTGGGTGTTGTACGCTGAAGACTTCGAATGCCTCGTAATCGCGGCGAAGACTGAAAAATCCTTGAAAATCGTAGCATAAGGTTTAATTATTTTAATTCGGTCTGGCAAAATAATTGTTGGAGGCGTTCTTTGCAGTAATGAAAATAGTTTCACAAATCATGTAAAAATACAGTAGTTATCCTTTTCACTTAGGAATCTAATATTTCTGACTAAAAATTGATATTTTCATATAATTTTATAACATGTTAGCGAAAGTGAAGTTAAATATTTCTTTTAATAAGATTAATTTTGTCTCTTTCCAATGTTAATAACCTTCTGGATTTTCTTGGCTTACAAATATAGAAATCGTAACTAAATTAAATTAATTAAGATTTTTTGCTTCATCCGTATTTTTATAAAATTTCACAGTGAAGAATATTTACTATGCAAGAAATTACATTTAATATCATTACACATGGAAAACAACACTGGTTTTCACTTCCACAAGATATGTTTAGAACTTAATTTTACATTAAGAATCTTTATTCTTCTATACCAATGGTTTCAAAGCTGTGTGATGCAGCTGATTTTGAGAGGTTCCACGAAAAATTTATTTGAGTTAATAAATCAACAATTTGGATGTGCTATTAAGTAATTAGGGCAATAAATTTTCCTCTAATAATTTGATTCTGTAGTTGTATCAACAAATGGTTGCGTCCAATGGTTGTAATATTTGTATGCAAATTTATAAATGTCGCTAAATTCTATTTATATTTGACTGCGTGCCGCTCCTACAAAACGTTTGGGAACCACTTTTCAATATCAAACATTAAGCAGCTATTTTGAATATAAACTACACAATTTTACTCACAAATTTGACGAAAAAAATTAGAAAATAAACTAAGCTATTTTAATCTAAATCATAATTTAGCTTGATTGTTTTCAACGTTCATTTTTATTAAAATTCTACGGCTAAAATCGGTTTATTTTTGCTAAAAATCGGAGACAAATATTTAAGTTTATTTTAATACTTTTATTAGGCTTGGTAGTTTTCAACGTTTATATTTCTTAAAAAGAGATCACCGCTTATTTTCCTTAAAAATTGAGGACGAATATCAAAGTTTATTTTAATACATTTTACCGATTGTTATCAATAAAAATTACAGAAATTGGATTTTTCCAATTAAATTTCACTTAAACTTATATATTATTTTTATTACTCTCTAAAAATTGGTGAATAGGTTGTTGTTGACTTTGTAACTAATTTTTGGAATAAATCACAAGTAAATGCTACTCTTTAACCTTTCAATCGAGACTTTAATCTACGGCATTTAAATAGCGCCTCTTATTCAAGAAATCGTGATCATTCAACAACAAAATTAATGTGACGTTAATATAATGAATAACCAAATACATATACGAATATTTTAAAGAAAAATTGTTATCATTTTGAATGACAAACTATGATGAGTGCACAAAAAAGCCCTGATTATAAATATCGAACAATGTTACAGCATTTCAAGAAAAAATAATCAGTGAACTCTCTTACTCGGAGAATCAATTGTATGTATTGTATGGCTACCAAAAATAAAACTTTTTATGACTGTTTTTGAAAATTTTATATGGCAGAGCTCTAGAAATATAATCGTTGCAGTAGATTTTTAACCTAATCAATCACGGAATCAGTTATGGGCAAGTGGAAATACGATTTAGTTATACTTTCGAGACATACTATAGGGATATTTGGCGATTAGAATTTATTCAATTTGGGAAAATCTTTTCTTTCGCATCTTGGAGGTTGTTGGCTGAAGTCATTATGTCATTGAGTAAATTGAGTATGGAGGCTGATCATATCATGTAAGCGAACAAAGGTGCATAGGGATTATCAGATATGGTCGAGATTAAAGACAGAGTGCAATAAACCGATCATATTGTTTTGTCTCGTACCTGTGTCAGGCCAGTATCAATCCTTAAGACATAAGGGATCTCAGAAGGGGTGTGGATTACCAAACGAAGTGTGGATGTCTGGTGTGACAAATGCCAATTTTCTCTTTTGTTTTGGAAGTTCGGCGCTAAAATATATTAAATTTGAGAGTGATAAAGCAAATTTAGAAATCCTGACAGATAATTTCATAGAAACTATAGTAGTGAAAAATCAACACTTATCGGCGATAATTGATTTCCTTCGACTTTGAAATTTATATGTTTATCAACATTTATCTATTAAAATCGAATCCTACCAAGCCTAATCATAATTGATATGACACTATTTGAATTTTTAATGGGACGATTTTTGGCGCATTGTCAAGCTCTGTAGTTACGTACATACAGTCATGGAAAGTAAACGTAGGAGGATGATAGAATGAAGTTACAATGTAAGTTAAGCTCTCCATAAGCAAATTTCAAAAGCGCTATTTTTTTAGAAAGAGCACGTAAATTTTTGCATCTGGCTGCCGTAAAGAATGTTCAGAATGTCTGGCCAAAAAAGGTGTTGTGCCATTTCTTCCCAGCTGATTGTTTTTCTGTATTTAATTGGTGTGTTAAATTGTTCTTTTCACATATCTGAAACGCCAGTTTTTATCCTTAGGTGTTGTTCCAAACATGCATTCTTCCAATCGCAATACATGATTCACCAGTTCCATCTCTATATATTCAGGGAGAGCAACATTTCTCCACATTGCTCTCTTCTCTGCGACAGCAAAAATATTTATCCCCTCTTCGTTTCTCTTTAGTGTTGCTTTTGGCACGCAGTTAGTTCTGGCTGCTTCATTAAGGCCAATTCCGCCATGCTGATAAGCTGATAGTGATCTTTCAATGTCCTCACTATTCCATTCCCATACTTTTCTACCTTTCGCCATCCTAAAATTCACAATTCAGAATTCAGAGAGTATTTTGCAATTTTTTTTCTTGCAGATTGATACTGAGAAATAACAGAAAATCTCGTTCTCTATATAAAATAATCTCAAAAACAAATAATTAAAATTTAGCAAGTTCAACGGATAAATAGAAAAAACTAAAACATATTCTTCGTACTATATGAAATATATCCATAGACCCATAGGTAAGACCATCATAGTGATGTCTCTAATATCCTAATCATATGAACGATTTCACTATTTTTATTCTGCAGCACGTGGGTTTTTTTGTATTCCTTTCAAAAAATAACATTGTCCGGTAACTAGTATTAATATGACAATATTTAACAAAATTGTGAAAATTAATGTAATATTCGGTCAACAATATGAAATCGCTTTAAATGGTACAATATGGGAGACACCCGCAGGTCCAATATTGGGGAATCTGGCAATTTTCTTTAACACGCTAAAGGAACAGATTTATAAAACTGTATTTCTTACATCATTATCTTTACAGGCTAACAGGCTTTTAAGCAGAAACATCCGTAATAGTCTTAACATACCTTAGAGAAAACTAGAGAAATAAACATTCGATTGCAGGAAAAAGAGAATCACACTACAACTCAGCAGCGCTTGCAGGGAACTGGCCTGAATGGTGAGAGGTAGCCGATTCCTTGTAGTACATTACAAATTCAACGACAGAA
This sequence comes from Tanypteryx hageni, assembly GCA_028673005.1. Classification (NCBI taxonomy): domain Eukaryota; kingdom Metazoa; phylum Arthropoda; class Insecta; order Odonata; family Petaluridae; genus Tanypteryx; species Tanypteryx hageni. Next base: position 23,333,359 of record CM054112.1, read on the forward strand.
TGCAGCAATTGACGGTATAATCAGGGTTACCCTACGTGCCGGTCCAATTTCCGTGACACTCCCCTATATTGTTGATTAGAAATTTTTGAGCATGGACGAACAAACTGGAAAAGAGCGATTTGAAAAACTTTGCATGCGCATTAAAGTCGAATTGAAACTAAAAGTGTGTTATGTTGCAAAACATTTAAGGAGAAAACATTACATGTAGACTAATTCAGAGATGAATAATAGGACATAATTAATTGGCAGACTCTAATGGATGATTGCAAGATAATTCGCCGATGGTCGTTTCAAAAATCAATGGTTGCAGAAGTTACACCAGCTTCTTATGATCAACTGTCCAAAAATAAAGCACAGACCGTATTTTGGGGAACGAAGTCCTATATCATCTTCATAAAGGTATAAAAGGACCATAGATCGGAGATGGATCTGACCACGAAAAGCTTTGATTCTACACGCTCCCAATGTGTAAAGGGTGTCATTTTTATCGCGCATGTTTCTGTGCATAAACAGCTAAAAAAGATATAATTTGTAATAAAAGAAGTGTGGCATTAAATGTTGATAATGCACTAATTTTTTCCATCCGAATCTCAAAGTATACTTGTCGATATACAAGTTTCGGAAAGATCAATTTATTTAGGTTCAGCGTAAAGAATGAAAAATAACCATACGTGATCGCAAAGCCGGAACTTATAGTTCCAATATTTAAAATTTTCGTTAATGTTATTTTCATAATTTTATTTCGTTATTAATATTTAAAAAACCTTATTTTTCTAAATGTTCAAAGAAAATAAAATTTATTGGTAGATGGATGCAGTTACGGGATCGTGATATGGCCAGTTGTCATAATAACGGATCGCAACAAAATCTGTTGTCATAAAATGGGGTCACAGATGCATACAGTATGAGAATCGCTGGTCTATACAATAATGCTACTGGCTGCATTATTGCTAATTTACGCGTGGAAAATATTTCTGCTAACATCAATGCTACTGTTGCTGGAGTTGGGACAACCTGGAGGGAGGTGGGAATAAAAATCTGCATGTGCTATAATGCCACTTAAGGTAAAATAATTATATTTTTATTGATACGGCTAATTTAGTGTTGCTTATAAAATCAATTTCTGAAACTGAGCAAACTTTAATCTATATCCTTTGAGCCGATTGTTCATAAGCCGACGAGTTGTGAAAATCGACTTTAAAAATCTACACTCCATAGCTGCGCGATATGATTCTTTTCAATAAGGACTCATATTTCGAGCGTCTTTCTTTATAAACACGGGATTCCATCTTATTCTATTACACTATTCAGTCCCAGGAGCCGAGATTTTGTTCCAAAAATGAGCTCATTGTTTCACCATGGGCAGTCTGTCCATATGTATGCAATTCCTTAGATTGAATTGTAAATAAATGGCAAAGAGATCAACCCAAAACATTAAGGAAAGATTGACAGTTACGAATACTGTTTGTTTCACCGTAAGTTTAATTTTGGGAATCCGAGAAGGGAAGCAGAGAGAGATTTGAACATTGCCTTTTATGGATGTATTTTTAAGAAATAAATTTCAATTTTTCTACAAGGTACGAATATCCACGCTTTCTAAAACTATGGCGTCTACATCTACAAAAAATATACATGAGAAAAAATTGATTTCTAAAACCTCGTCCGGTCGTAGCTCTGGTAGCAAAGTGATTTCTCCATTTTATAGGTAAGGCCTATCTTGAATACAATTTTGTTGGATTCATCATTTTAATTCTCCTATTTGGTAGCTATTCATTATAAAATCGTATAATAATGCAGAATACTTATCATTAGCGCTTGAAAATTTTGTGACGGCGTAAAATATTTATCTCAGAGAGATGACAGAAATATTTCTTCTTCAGTAACTATGAAATATTTCTTCTTCAGGAACTATGAAGGGAATAATTTTGAAAGGAGAAAAAAGTCTGCTACGACCGGGAATCAAACCCGGGTCTTCCACTTTCCGGGCGGATATTCTATCACTGAACTATTGTAGCAGATCAATTTTCTCGTTTCTGAACGCGGATGTTTTCTTGATTGGGACGGAACTAGCCAAGCTAGTATCAAACTGCCCCAACGGATGTCCTCGAAGAGATACACCGAAGAAGACTCCTCCATCTCAAATAGTGAGATTGCCAAGTAAGAAATTGATGGAATAAAGCACTCTAAAGATCCTATGTAGACAGGCGTAAGCTATAATGTTGGGAATAATTTTGAAACAAGTAAATCGATCTGCTACGATAGCTCAGTGGTAGAATATCCGCCCGGAAAGTGGAAGACTCGGGTTCGATTCCCGGTCGTAGCAGACTTTTTTCTCGTTTAAAAATTAATCCCAACATTAAAGCTTATGTCTGTTTGCATAGGATCTTTAGATCGCTTTACTCAATCAATTTCAGGAACTATGAAAGAAAATTATTCGATTTGACATTGTTCAGGAGACTCAAAGAAAGAGATAAGGAGAAACAAATGAATTCTATTAAGGCAATTATGCACAAAATCCGGCCTGTGGTCTCTTTGCAGTAGAGGGGTTAAAATATGATGAGAGTCGAAGTTTTTCTGAAGTTACAGAATATGAAAATATCAGCACTAGCTACTAGACAGAGTGTGTACTTTTGTGTCTCATTCCTCTCATATACGACTCTTTGTGCAAATACATACCTGGATCAATTTGTTGCGATTTATGTATGAGAGCATCCATTGGTCCTTGTAGAAAAATGCATGAAAATCGAATGATATATTTTGATCGTTCATTCATTGTAATTCTACCTTCCGCTAGGTTTTAGACGCACCAACTCAGTTTGAGCTGCCCAAGGCTTCTCTCTTCATCTTCACCAATTTCCTTCTTTTAATGCATCTAATATACCTTTCCTCTCCCTAACTCTCGTATTCTTTCCTAACATCTTTTTTTATGACATCTTTCAGCAGAAGTTTCCTTTAACAATTTGACTCACCCATTTCTTCCGAATTTCCCTTATTACTCTAGTTGAGTTCATATCTTTTCCTATTGTAGTAAAAACTTTATTTGTTTTTCCCTCTGTTCAACTAATTTTTGCTAGCCACGCTACACACTCTTATCTGTTAAACACCTCTTATCTGTAAACGTATTTTCTATTGTGTATCTTGCACCCATTTCAGGGTTTTCATTAACCTGTGTTTAATATCCTTGTTCATACTTCCTGTCAAAAATTCTCTTCTCGAAAAATGCCTTCTTGGCTCATACTATACTTCTCCTGATCTCTTTCTTACTGTGACAGAATACTATCTAAATAAGTAAACAATTCCACCTATTCCAACCCTTCCATATCCACTGTACTATTGACTCGGAAAATCCCGCTCTAAGAAAATCTCACGACTCGTTTTCTTCCTATTAACCTTCATCCCAATTGCCTTTGCTCGTATATTTTATATTAGAATTGAAATATAATCTAAGGAGTTGAGCTCAATTTTGATGTAAGTGATTATCATGTTTAGTAGAACGTAACAACTATGTAACTTTCACAAATATAAATTTATTTCACTACCGGTTTCGCTAAAAGACACGGATCCTCAGGTTGAGTAGCGAAACCAGTGGTGAAATTAATTAATTTCTGTGGAAGTTACATAGTTGTTCCTTTCTTCTAAGTAGAAGTGAAATATTCCTGATGCATTCGACAATTTGCTAAGTATGGCAGAAATGCTTAACGTGACGAGTGGTCTACTTTCTTAGGAAAGAAAATACGTGCTTCACTCACAAATGCTGAGAAGTAAGAAGCTGAATACACCTAAGCGATATGTATTTCGAAATTCAGTTTTTGGTGGTCACCAAAGGAGGATGTCGAAATGTAATAATAATTACTGATGATGTGGTGTTTGCAAACATAGTCCAATAATAAACTAATTGTTTTATAGATTTAAAACAATCACGAAATAAATGCAGATATAGATAGTGCTGATCATTCGTTGGGCAACTTATCTTGTATTGTACAAAAATGGAGCAGATTCAATGGCATCCTCGAAAAGGATTCGCTGACCAATAAATTCTCGGTTGATTGCTGTATTATTTCTCATATTAGCGTTAACACCAACAAAACTTCGTTCCTACAGGATATGCCAAAATATTTACTCGACTAGTGCTAATATGGGAAGTAAATTCTAATTTATTTTTCGGGTTAAAAATATGAAGTAATAAAGTCTCAAATTATTGGTATCTTCGTTGACATATCATTTGTGCCACACTGCCAGTGGAGCGTTATGTACTTATTATTCGTTTTATTTTTATGGTTATGCTTCTATCAGCACAGACTAATTTCAATACCGTCAGCATCTCATAGACATATTTAGAAAAGAAATATATAACTAATAGGTATTTTGCACATTTTCAATTGAAAACCAAGCCGGCGCTGTAGAAGAATGATCTCCACATATTTTTTTATCCAGGTAAAGGAGCGTTCGATATATATATATATATATATATATATATATATATATATATATATATATATATATATATATATATATATATATTATTTTCAATTTTCTCAATTTAAAAATCTTCTTTAAAATTTCTGAAATATCTATCTAGAGGAATTCGAAGCATTGCTTTATTCTAGCAAAACTACAAGCATGCTGTAGAAGGTTAAATTATTTGAGAAAATACGCGAATATTTTCCTCATAGCCTTTTTCTGTATGGTGCTTTCAGCGTTCAAAATATTCCGCTAACTTAGCAACAGTATACTCCACCATAAATTTATAGAGAAAAGAATAAAAGTAAGAAAGTGTCGCGATAAGTTTGAGATGGAACGGTAAAGATGCATGAAAATGAGAAGTTTGAGTGAATAATTATTTAGGAGAAGCTGGAGTTACTGTAGTTGCATGGTGGTGAATGAATAAATATAGCAAATGGTAGATTTCATATATACATGATTCCCTGCAAGTTATCCTTTTGGTGAATGACAGGGGGTGCAGTGCAGCAAAGGTTCCTAGTTTTCCTAAGTTATCTTTTTCTATTACGTTCTATTTACCGGAGTCACCGCCCTTATGAATTCGGCTAACGTGCAATAACTTCCAATCGTTAGGGACCTCTCCGCGGGAAATAGATTTCTCGAATTTTATCTGAAGAAAAGGTTCTATTTCTACAACTAATTCTTTTAAAATGCGTGCAGGAATTTCTTCGGGGTCAGTGGCTTTGTTAGGTCTGATGGAACTTAATTTCCTTGCTATTCTCATCTCAGTAAAATTAAGAAGACTTAATTGTGCTTTCTTCTTATTCTTCCTCGCAATTTCTTGAAACCTTTTTACTTTGTCCATATACGTATTATAGGGGAAAATATTGTATTCATGAAAAAAATCGACTTCGAGATTTCAAAGGAAATATACGTTTTCAGGTCCCCTGAACACGTTTTGACCATTTTATCGATGATGTCTGTGTGTGTGTGTATGTGATAGCTTTTTCAATAGAATGCATTGCTTAAGAGATATCTTATATTTTAGCTGCTACCACCACGCCACCTACCGACGACTTTTGTTAACAATTGACGCTTAGTTACATGCTGGTAACGCTCCATTTTCTTTTCTTAATTGTTGGAGCTTTGTGGCTATATCCAATATCAGAAGGCTATGCTTTGAGTTTATTTCTTTTCTTTATAGTCTATAATTTTCTCGCAATTTCTTAAAATATTTATTATTATCTAAACTATTTGGAATTTTTAGAAATATTATAGATATGGAGAAAGTTATGTGGTGGCCACATCAGTTTTTTTAGCTTGTTTGTGTGCTCTACAATAATAGATATGCGCGCAAAATTTTTTGGTTCCATTTACGTGATCTCCATACACCTCTACGCAAGATATGTCTTTTAAACTGTAATAATGAAATTATAGAGCTGTTTCTCCAACAACTGTAATAAGGTTGAAAAAACCAGATGCGCATCTGACTACAAAGTAGCCATCATCAGTGGTGATGTACCGATAGTAGATTTGGAAAAAGTTATTTTTTGGGTTCAGGCATCAATCAATCACTACTAATGACGGCTACTTTGTAACCGAAATGCTCATCTGGTTTCCCGACATTTTATGGCTAACAGAGAGAGAGAGAGTTTATCAGTTAAATTGTCCAACGCTGATTCTTCTTTGGACTCAATCAAAAGTATGAGAAGACGCAGTTTGTTGTCATGCTAATAACAATTTCACATTACTAGAAGAGTTTCAAATCGACGTTTCTTTGAAAGGTAATTTCGCCCCTTAACAAAAATGCACTATACATAAATGGTATTCTAATATAAATAAATTCATATAAAATGGAGTTCCACCAAATACTGCCGTGTAAAATGAATTTCTTTCAGACCTACGGTTTTTTTAAGCTCCGAGTTTATCTCTAGAATCTAATCAATTTTATTTGTTCTTTAGAAGTTCTAGAATATTTCTTATAGATGATAGAGGTGTAAACAAACCCGTGACTTCTTGATACAAACTTTCCAACCTAAAATGCTAGCCTTAGATTTTGTTGGATTTATAACTCTCATAAATCGGTTGAGTATTTTAGGTAGAGTTTACAAATAGCATACACAGCAATTGTTATATATTTATTGATTTTCGTAACTTTATAAAAAGAGAACTAAAATTTGAGAATTGACGAAGGGTACATCAGTGCGTAAGGTTGAATATTGGAGAATAAGTACACTATGAACGTTTAAGGTGAAAATATTGTTGAACCTCTATCATTGGCACAAGTAATTTGAAATAGCAAAATTGGAATATTCTACGTTTCCTCAAAAATTTCTACTAAATTTTAGAAAAATATGTTTCGTATTCCGTAAAAATCTCTGACAAACATTGCATTATACAAAATCTTCATTTCGATACAAGACATCTAACACACAACAATGAACTAGGAATTCCTCTTCACAACTGACTGAGATACTGAAGAACCCGACCATTCATTTTACACTTTTATATTTGAACAATTAATTCTTCCGAATTGACATCAACGAGTCTCTAGCGTAATATTAAGAAAAACTACTGAGAAATTGAAATTTGACTGAGAAGTTTAAAACATGTCGCCCACAAAAGACAGAGAACTGTGCGTGGCAAAAGACTTAGTTCAAATTTGGGGTGGAGCTGGACCCCTTGCAAAGAATACGTCGAGCTTTCGAGACTATAGTTTTTTCAAAACTGTACGTTTATCTACCGAGAAGATCACTCGTTATGAGATACGAATCTAAAGAAAAGAGGCAATTATTTACTTTCCTAATAAAGATAAGAGATAGTCTGGTAGAAAAAATTCACACTTTTAGTGAATTTGAAATACAAATTTAGGCAAATACTTTAAATACTAAAATCTTATATTATAAAACTCAAAAATAATTCTTTTGATTTCTGCTGTAGTAATAAGAATTGTAGTGAATCAGTGCAAGCCAATCTCATTGGAAGCTCTCACGATAAAATCGGCACAGAAAAGGATAAATTATTTTGAAATTACTTTGTACAGTTGGATTGCTTTGACCAAATAAAACTTGAATATAACAGTAAAGCTATAAGATGCAATAACTTTACAGTAAGAATTAAAGGTTTAGTAGGTAAAAGCTGTAGATTTTATCAATCTTATAAATATTTTAGAGTGTGTATGTATTATGTATGTTATTTATACGTTTTTACACCGTTGAAGCTATCGAATTCAAAAGTTTCATGGGCAATCCTAAGTACCAGAGGAAGAACGTGCTCTAGATTTTCCAGACCGTGGGGTCTCTTATACCCCATGGGGTCAACAAAATACTATTTCCATAAGAATCCATGGGAAATGGTGTGGAGAAGCCTCAAAATGCCATGCAGCCCTTCACTGATGTGGATATATATATACATAAATATTAACTTACGTTCACGGAAAATATATAGCTTATTTTGCGCACAAAATACTGAATATTTTAATTCTGTTCATGTTTAGTAGTATTACATGTGAAATCGTTCTAAATTATCCTTTAAGCGCAAAATTTATTAACATTTACCAGGCGGCAACAAAGCTAAATTTCTTAATTGTTGTCCTCTTCAAAGGGAGATAGCCACGTAAAGATTCATCCAAGAAAAATTCACGCCGTTGCGCGGCGTAGAGGAAGAATAGGCAACGCCAAGATAAAGGATACAAGTGGATTTATGCCTAAAAATAATCTATGAATACTTTTAATGTGAGTCAAATGATTTTTAAGGAATATTAGAACATTGTTATATTTAACCATTAACATTTAAAGATTTATCGCAACATAAATCTATACATCTACTTACATTTGTTCGGTAACCAAGACGTTGTTTATTGTTTACGTTTTGGCTAATAGTGTTGACATAATCCATATAATTTTATTCTTGCTTTAAAGCAGTGGTTCCCAAAGTGTGCGTTACCACCCCCTAGGTGGCGGTGGGTTTACCTAGGGGGGCGCAGAGAAGCAAGGGGCGGTAGAGGGGCGTTTGAGTGTGTTGATCGCTAGTTTACTATTGTTCAGGTTAGCGCATAGCACGAAAATTTGTGCATGTTTGTTTAGTAATTACACAGGGTGTCCCACGAATGGTGTACAGAGCTGACAAGATTCCGTTCTCAAATTATAAGTGAAAATCACACACCCTCGTCTGAGTACAGTGGTTTCAGGAACAATCGTCCTTAGGAACAATGGTCTCTGCGGCATTTTTTATTTCAAGCGTAAAAGAATCTTTTATTTTCATTTGTACGCCACGATTAAGCATATTTAATGAAAAATAATTTCGATAGAATAACTAGAAATAGGCGGAAATATTCTACTGTGGCAATTATATAAATAAAGAATCATGCAAACCGTAAATGTATTTCCATCTTAGAAAATGAAATGGATATTTTCGTTTTGTACATAAGAAGGTAGAACGCACAAGCTCACTCACGCTTCTTATGAAACCAATTAAAGCAACTTCTTTCTACCAAGGAAACACACCACATCACTTTCCACCACCATAATTATCGAATTAAATTGTTGGAAAAGCAATTGACATCGTAACAATTGTCGCGTAATCAATTATTGCTTGACTAATTGACTTAATCGTTTTCATTTGATATGTTTAATTGTGGCAGCTTAATAAAAATTATGTATTTGGTTACATGTATTACGATCACGGTAGAAAGAATCTCTCTCGAAGGATTAGTTCCATTTTGGATTTTTGTGGTGACCACATCGTAAATCTGTCTGATGGTGTTTGTATATTTTGTGAACTGAATACTGAATAATTTGAGTGAAAATACGTAAAGATTGACTTTAAGTTTGTCACTACATATTAATGTCCTTTGTTTGATTTTGAAATTTGAAGTTTAACGCAAGTTTTCTACAGACTAAGAGAAGAGTGATCGATTTTTTCCTCGGCTTCATTTAAGAAATAACCGCTTTCCAAGTACCATATCGGTCGTGATTGGTAAGTAAATACTAATTTTACAGTAGGAAGTTCTTTTAATTTGTGTTATTAAATTGATGGAATAATATGATCCGAAGATCTTATGCAGACAGGCATAATCTGTAAAGGTGGGAATAATTTTGAAACGAGAAAAAAGTCTGCTATGACCGGAAAACATCCGCGTTCAGAAACGAGAAAAATTGTTCTGCTACGATAGTTAAGAGGTAGAATATACGCCCGGCAAGTGGAAGACCCGGGTTTGATTCCCGGTTATAGCAGACTTATTTCTCGTTTCAAAATTGTATTATTAAAGATAAACTAAATCAGGAGACTGACATCATTAACAGAAGCTGGGCTTGAAAATTTAGGATCATGCGTAATTGATAGTACTATTTGTCCTTATCTTAATAATAATAATCAGTCCAGCTGCAATTGATAAATAATTTGTATACTTTAATTACGAGAATGAGAAGTGGCTAGCTGCCATAATCCCCTATTTTATGGCCGAAACATATAAACATATTCTGTTTTAATATTTGTCATTTTTTAATTTTAATATTTTTCATTGTCTTTAATAAATTCACCTGCTTAAGATTCGAACCCGTGTCTCTTCATTTAATACACATTCTTTTTATTAATATGGATGGATTTTATTTTATTCAAATTTAATCATTAAATAAAGGTTCCAGAAAAAGAATGGCAGAAGCAGAAAAATCAAAGAGGAAATGTAGACCATATAGTGAGGAATTTTTGAAGTATGGATTTATACCAGCAACTACGAACAAGCACCTCCCAATGTGCCTAATATGCGAAAAGGTATTTTCTAATGAGGCAATGAAACCTTTCAGACTTATTGAACATTTGAGGAAGGCACATCCTGACATGGCAGACAAGAATTTAACATTTTTTCAATCACTTCGTGACAAATTGCAAAAGCGGCCATCACTGTCAAGTATGTTTTGTAATGCCTCACAACAAAAAACTGATGGTTTGCGTGCATTATACAATATTTCATTGTTGATTGCCAAGTCTGGAAAGCCACGTACAATTGGTGAAGAACTCATCTTACCAGCAGTAAGTGAGGTTCTGAGTACTGTTTTACCTAAGTCACCAATTGAAATAATTAAGAGTATTCCTCTAAGCAGCAATTCAGTTCAAAGACGCATAGATGAAATGGCTGAGAATGTGGAAGATATGTTGTGTAGCATACTAAGGACTACGGAATTTGCATTACAACTGGATGAGTCAACTTTGCCAGGCAATGAATCTTTGCTTCTAGCTTATGTACGCTTTATAAAAGATGAAAGTTTAGCTCAAGAGTTGTTTTTTGCAAGGCAGTTAGAAACAGATACTTAAGGGGAGTCAATATTTCGTGTTGTTGAGCAGTTCGTCAATGACTGGTCGCTACCATGGTTGTGTAGCGTACTTGAAGAAAGTTGTACCAAATGTTTTTAACATTCACTGTGCCATTCATCGCTAACATCTGGTTGCAAAAAAACCTCAGTGATCACCTTCACAAGTCATTACACACTGTCATTACTGGTGTTAATAAAATAAAAGCCCATGCTCTCAACGATAGACTATTCCGGGAGCTGTGTGTTGAGAATGATGAAGATTTTCAACGTTTGTTGCTTCATACTGAAGTTTGTTGGCTAACAAAAGGCAACTGCGTAAGACGCTTTTATAACCTTTTTAACTCTGTTGTGGAGTTTTTTTTTAAGAGAAAGATGCTTTTCTCAGTGATAAACTTACAGATATCAGGTTAGACATTGAATATTTGTCCGAAATATTTGCAAAGTTCAATGAAATGAATTTACAGTTACAAGGAAATGATATCAACCTTATTAAGGCCAAATCTGTAGTATCTACTTTTATTTCAACGTTAACTCTATTCAATCGCAATATAGGCCGTCGCGAGATTTACCAATTTCCTTCTCTGTCTGAGCTAGAAGAGAAAGGTGGGATACAGGATGATGATCTGTGTGTCTTTTGTGACCATTTGGATACGCTGCATAAAGGTATGTCTGAACGATTTAAGGATCTTCTTTTGATGGAAATTCCAAATTGGGTGATGAATCCATTTTCAGATATTGAGGAAGCTGGGTATTAGAGGAACTAACTGAGTTACAAAATTATATTGAGCTGAAACCGAAGTTTAAGAAATCTTATCAAGATTTTTGGTTACAGAAGAAAATTTCTGATCACTATCCTGCATTATGGACATTGGTTAAGAGGCTACTTATTGCATTCCCAACTTCATATTTAGTGGAACGTGGTTTTATTGTGGTCATCCAACTCATCTCCAAGCAAAGAAATCGACTCCAGATTACTGAACGTGGTGATTTAAGACTCCTTCTAACCGACTTTAAACCGGACATTGGGAAATTGGCATCATGTCATCAAGCCCATGCTTCACATTAAAAATTTACAGAAAAATAAACTTGTTACTAAATGTAGTTCTAAGACTTTTGTTAAATGACTGTCAGATTTTGAAAAGTTAGAATCACTAGTCCAGTAATTTAAATATGTTGAATTAAGTTCAATAAAACTTTTATTAGATTTGAAATAAATGTGCAATTAATCTTTACTGTTTTGAATGATACTTTTTTATTATCTTACTCATTGGGTCGTGCAGTCTGCCACTCTGAAAAATATTTTTATAGGTAAGGATTGGAGGGCGTTGGAACCAAGGGGGTAGTGGCTCGAAAAAGTTTTGGGAACCATTGCTTTAAAGGCTTCGGAGCATTTATCCATGTGAATATTAAGTAAGACGTTAATGCGTAATTATATAAATGGTAAAACTTTACCATACAATATAAAATAGTAAATGTTAATATGAGCATTGCTTGCTTAATTAAGGAATGGGGAACGTTTGAAAAACTTGGAGTACCCAATAGCAAAAGTAAGTAAATTTCAGAATTTATTGTATTAGTTTTATTGTTATATGACATCAAAAGTGATATATCAATAAAAATAATAAATATTAAAAATTGTTTGCTACTTAAAAAAAAACATTCCCGAGCGAAGCCGGGCGTTTAAGCTAGTATTAACTAAAAGACATAATATATACCTAATATAAACTAAAGTAGGGAAGAAAGAAACACTAAGGCTATTGAAAGAAGGGAAATTACCAAAAAACTCTAACCCTAGTTTGGTAGGTGGAAGACAGTTTTGATGTGGAATTTTAATCGCTTCCGTTCTCTAAAAACGTTTTATGTAAATGCATATTTTCTATACTTTATAGACAGAGAAATGTGTTTTTCATTAACATTGAAAATTAATAACGTGAAAGATTTCTCAGAAGGTAAAATAAGAAAACTTCTATAAAAGTTCTTGAATTTCGACCAAAATGTATGCTCGCAAACTCTTCTTTCCTTGAAAATCTATATGTACATTTTGCTTTCCTTTCAACTGAAGATTTGTATGCATCAACTAAGCCAGTTGAACTTATTACATTAAAACAACACTTTCAATGTCGTACTAACATACTTTTAATCGCCAAAATGGATTTCAAAATCAGGGAACATTTTGTTTCATAGTTTTGACTTTAAATATTCACGTAACAAATCAGACCCACAAAATAAGACTGTATGAGATTACGTATGGGTAAGCTAAATCTGAATATATCTTCAAATGTGTTTTCACTGGTTGCATCCCTAGACCTTGCAATTCCTGCCCAAGTTTTTAATGTTTTTGGGATTCATGACCAGATAATATCATGCAGTTTCTTCCAATGGAACTTAATTTGAGTGATACAACTATATTTTTAAAGTGATTCTATCGATTATTTATGATGATTATTTGATAAAAAGCAGTCTCCAAATTTATCGATAAAGGACACAGGAAAAATTAATTTATTTGAACAGAAGATGGGAAGACAAGAAATATTGCATCCAATAAAATTAACCTGGTTTCATTATTTGGTTTTATTCTCAAATCTTCCTCGACATTTTTGTTTTGACTTAAAAACCCGAGCAACGTTGGGTAATTTCAGCTATTGTATTATAAGTAGCTGCTTCTTACGGAGGATATATGTATGATATAATACCTAAGGTATTTCTAAATATTCCACGAACCTGAAATTTGGCAGGATGATAGGTCATTAGGTCGAAAATTTTAATTTTTTAAAGTTTTAGTGGGGTATTTTTGACCTCAATATTCCATTTCGATACTCCATAAGAAAAACATGGAAATCTGTGCAGAGTATCATACATTTGCATTTTAAAATTAGTTATAATTAAGATAAAAACTCAGGATGAAAACAGTCCTCTAGATAAGAGAATGAGGTTTCTTATATTTGAAGACTAATTTCAAATTCGGACCGAATTGACGAAGAAATATGTTTTTAATCGGGAAAAAGCAGATGAACAACAATAAAGAACTTTAGCTACCATAGCAACCAGGACAATGCTTTTCAATGGAAATTGTCAATCCGTATTATAATAGCATCGCTTCAATGCTTTTAAATAGGGAAGTTCTTATTGTTCCATTGATTTCAACCAAAAACGATTACATATGATGATGACCTCATAATTTTAAAACGCTATATATATTATTAAATAAAACAACGTTACTCCTTTCAATTATGGTGGATGATGAACTCTATATAATACTAGCTTTAATTTAGTATATAATTACTCAATGTCTGTCCGTCCGTCCTCCCTTTTATGTCTATCATAGAGAAATGCTGTAAACGCCATTTTGTTTCTGCAAACTAGGAGACCCTACAAAAACTATTTTCGTTTCCGGAAATGTCCCGGACTCGACTACGGGAGATGATTATATTTTTTCATATGTTTACTCAGGAGTTTCGATTTTTCAAGGTTCAAGGTTTATTTCTTTCATGCATTAAAATACGTAAATATGGACCGAATATCTCCGTTTTTGCATTATTCGGCGTCTAAAAATATATAACATCTTATTCTTGCAATTGTTTGTTGTTTCACGAAATAATTTGTCAGAAACACGGATTTATTTTAGAGATTTTATGGCTTTTTTGTGCTCATTCGGGTGATGTCAAGCCGACCCGCATTGTTGCTTCCGATTGAATTAGCGTCTATTAAGCCTTCAAATAGAAAAAATAATTGCGTTATACGCTTCGCGCTGTCAATGAAGCATCGAAATTATAGTTGTGGCAATGTCAAGGTTAATAGATTGAAACGTTAATAATTAAAGATTATTATTATTCAGTAAACTGTGTGTGTGGGCTGTCGTCATTTATAACGATTGACCAAAAGAAAAAATTTTCTTTCTTTATTTAAATACTGGAATGTGATTTTTTTCATATGAAAGAGACAATTACAATTGCACATATAACTAATAAAACCAAACAAGACATTCAAAATATCAGTTGTCTATTTTTATAAGGAGAAATTGCCTATTATTACTTATAAACATGCAAATTTCTGACTGACTTCGCAAAATGTTTTGCTGGTACCACTATTATTCTGAAAATTGCAAATTTTAGGGATTGTTTTATGCTACTATTGTTCCATAAGGAAAGAACGAAAATCGGTGCCGAGTTGAAATCTTTAGAATTAAAATACATTTCCAATGATAAAATATCTGTCCGAAAAATGAATGTTTTTTCATGGTGAGGTGAAATGCTTGCAGATTGCATGCACCTTTTATTAGTATATAAATAAATAAATAAATAAATAAATATATATATATATACACGCGCGTTTAAAAAAATCGCCTTACACCAAGATCTAAACTCGTAAATAAACGAATGTGATCTCCAGGGCAACAGCACTCCATCCACGTGGAGCCTATATGTATTAGATAATAAGTAAGTTCCATGAGTTCTAGCAGAATATTAAAATTTTTCCTAGAAATTGAGTCAACTATCCGTTATTTCCAAATTCTCTGGCAATCGCCTAGTGTCCAAGTTTTCGTATTTCAGGTTTCGTGACTTAGATCGCCCTGCATGAGCAATAAATATAATCTTCATTAAGACAACATTCTATGCACTGAAATTATGGAAAAATTAGAATATTTTGTGTCGATATTATGGCATCATCATCCGTGACTTTAGCACGAACTTGGATTTAAAAAATTCCGAAATAGGTATTACACCATTATATTTAACAATTGAAAGGTTTAAATTTCTCGAAAAACTACGAAACACAACATTAAAATACATTTCATAATGTACTTAATTTATTTTGTGAGTAAATATAATGACGTCATCATAAGTTTACACCGTAATTAAAATCACTGCCATAATAATATATAAATGAGACAATTTTCATTTTCCGCGAATTTAAGGCATCTATCCGGAATTTCTAAATTCTCTGGGAATCGGTTCGCGTCCAAGTTTTCGAATTTCCAGTTTCATGGCTTAGATCGCTTCATCAATAGTTATAATCATCATTAAGAAAACAGCCTATATATCACACTACAATTTATGTAAAAATTAGGATATTTTGTGTGTTTGGATTATCGCGACATCATCCGTGGCTTTTAGTTCGTATCCGGTTAAAAAAATTAATTTAAACTATCACATCATCAATGTATACGTCGTTGGCTGAAATCAAATAGGTGCAGATCAAATAATGCAGTCATTAAGCATTAAATCAATGCTGTTGAAGAATAGATAATCAATTCCCATTGAAATGCATTGGAGTTAGTTGCTAGTTTATATTTTTCATTGTTGATGACCAAAATAAATTTCATATTTTTATGGTTAAAACCACATTTTTACGCAAATTTAGCATGGATTTGAATTTTGACTTCAAGAAAAATAAACTGCATTCTTTATTCCATCGGGCCTATTATCCTATTATCCTGCAAAATTACAGCTCCGTATTCGTTTTAGATTGGACTACACATTGGAATTCCTTTTCCCCATGTTAACTTATGGCAGATTTTTCTCTAATATTTCTTGTTTTTGGATTTTGACGTCGTTATAAGTTTACGCCGTAGTGTTAAATAAATTGCATTATAATACAATCCACTGATTCTCTTCATAAGCACTAAATTGAAGCATTTATTATGTACAGTTCATCAACCCCCATAATTGAAAGGAGTAACGTTCTTTTATTTAATAAAATATATCGCGTTTTAAAATTATGAGGTTATCATATGTATTCGTCTTTGATTGAAATCAATGAGACAATAAGAATTTCCCTATTAAAAACCATTTAAGCGATGCTATTATAATACGGATTGCCAATTCCTATTGAAAAGCATTTCCCTGGTTGCTATGGTAGCTGAAGTTCTTTACTGTTGAGCATCTGCTATTTGCCGATTAAAAACATATTTCTTCGTCAATTCGGCACTAATTTGAATTTAGTCTCCAAAAATAAGAAACCTCATATTTTGTCTATAGAATTAGATTTACCCCAAGATTCTATCTTAATTACAACTAATTTTAAAATGCAAATTTATGAAACACTGCACAGATTTTCATGTTTTTCTTATGGAATATCGAAATGGAACATTGGGATCAAGAATACAATATAAAAATTAAAAAAATTGGAATTTTCGATTTTTCTGGTTGGTTGTGTCTAATTACCTATCATCCTGCCATATCTGAGGTTCGTGGCATATCTAGCAGTACCTTAGGTTTTATATCATATATATATCCTGCGTAAGAAGCAGCTATTTATAATAGATATCCTATATTTGTAAGAAGTAATAATGATACTAGAAATGTTCCATGACAAATTCAATCATCATGACAAGGTGTATCCACAACGAGAAAACTGTAATTAATGAACATTCTAAATTGTAAAAAACCGTCCAATAAGACTAAAAACTAATAAAGACACAATTTATTAGTTAATTGATAGTAATTTGTTAATTTATTAGTTGATCAATTTGATTAGTTTCTCGAATCGCTCTTCACAATTCTCTAACAATGAAATTCATGAACACATACTAACTTGAGATTAATAACAAAAATTTGAAATTACTATAGGACGTATACCTACATAAATTGTATTCGATAACTTATAACCGTGTGCGTTGAAATGTCGCTGCTTATGCATTCATGGTCAGAGAATTCTTTTTAACGATTAGTCCCCTCCCACTATTAGCATGAAGATTAAGTATAAAATTAATAAAGAAAAATCCTAAATTTCAAAATTCGGCTCCTCAGGAAAACCGGATATTTTGAAAATGATCTTCATGAACAAATATTTCTATTGGGGCTATTTTCACTGATCAAATAATCTCTACCATTGAATTGAAACATTCGTGCAGTTCACCCGTGACCTCAACCCCTTCCCCACCAACGCAACTTTAGGTATTTTTTCTCCCATCGCTTGCCAATTTAAAAGAAGAGAACAAGACTTTGGTAAGTAGAGTAACAAATATATTTTATTAAAGTTTTATTCGACATCTTATACTTTCTTATTCAATAGTGCTTGGTTTTGACACTGCGGCATTTTCTGCGCAATAAGTGATTGAAAGCTTGCCAAAACTAGATTATTCGATCCGAAAATGTCTGAAATTCATGAGATCCCATAAACCGTCAAATTCCTAATGATAATAATAAAGGGTTTGAGAGGTTGTACGTAGTAAGAAACACAAAATATTCAGATTTATACCATTTTAAGTATCTATATATGCCTCTTTATTTCTAGATGTAATATTTAGGATCTTACTAACTTAAATAATAAGGAACAATTGCAGAAAATAAGACACACGAATAATTTACGTTTCACAGATAACTTTTAATCTAGAGGTCTGCGGAAATCACAGTTTTTGCCTTAACCAATTAAAAAATAACAAAACAGTACACTTTATATTTCTTTCTGTGGGTTAAAAGGAGTCGTTAATACAACCATCCATACAAGCAACATCGTTTAACATTTCTTAGGATTCACCAATCTAAAAATAATACCGCAGCCGTCAAATTCATTTTATACTGGTGTGTAAGTTAAACATGAAATTGTTTTTAAGACGCCTATGAAACTAACACGAGTACTTAATTTTCTCCGATAGCATACATATGGAATGCGATTATTTGAAGTACAACCAACTACAGCGGATTATGGAATAAGAAAACCTTCTCGAGTTTTATATATTCGCCTAAATAACAAAAGAACAGCGAATTGGCTCTCAACCACTTCGCAATTCATATTTAACAATTTTGCTGGGAAAATATTCAACAGTCAATTTCCTAAATTCATTTTCCGCGTTTGTGTTAGTATTTGAAATAAACAGTTGTTACACGATAGAATTTCAGGTGAACAAGAAATGAGGATAATAATTTCCATTTGGATCCAGATACATAACGAAAAACAGAAATTCTCCTAGTGAAAACTATATCAATTTTCAAGTTTGTTTCGTGGCTACAAAATGAAAATCAAATCACGTCTCTGCATACGGTTGCATTACTTCAACCAGCGGAGCGCTTCTTTGCCGTTTATTTCGACGTAGGGTATGAGCCATAGGAACACACTATACGATCGCCATTTTGGACCATCGAAACAGTTGACGATGCAAAATTATCGTCAGCGTCGAAAAATCCAAGCTTAAGCCATCAAGATCCTAATGCCCTAAGATTATGCAGCACCCCGGAGCGGTCCAATGAGGTTCCTCCCTCACAGGCCAATGGCGGCGCTCCAAATATATATTTATATATTTTTGAGGCGAACGGTCGGCGGATGATCTAGCGAAACGCGTTCAATGGCCTTTGTAAATACGTGACGCCATAAAGGCCATCGTTAATCGGAGCCGCTCTTTCTCTTCCAGTATTCCAACCGCTCTTTGATGGTGTCTCGCTTAATGCGAAAGACCTGCGCAAACGATCCGCTGAATAATTGAGCAGAATTCTTCTCCTTTCGGCGGCTGATGGGACTGCGAACATAGTTATCGATAAGAGGAAGTATGGGGCGCTCCGATGACACTCCCGGAGGCGCAAATCTTTTTGTAAGCATTGCAACTCCGAACCAAAAAGGGGAAAAAAATATCCGGAAATATTGCCTCCCGCGTATTCGTATTTTGCTCGCGCAAGCATTACCCGAATGACAAATTGATAGGCGCAGAGAACGAAGGAGCTGATTCGAATCATTGGGAGGCAATTCTGGGATGAACATACTGAGACACATTTGGAGAGCATTTGCACACTTTTCTATCGTTACATGTTCAACTAAATCCCCTCTTTTTCATTGTAACCGTTAAAAAATATTTTACAGCGTTATTTTGCAGAAAAACTACCGAGTTAACACTGAGGGAAGTTTTTCTCGATTAATTTTTAAAGAAATATGCTCTGCCGGAGAGCTTTTAAGCTTGAATTATTTTCTGCATTCATTACGCGATAACTTATACCGATTTATCTGCATTGTTTTATACTCTTTTTATCTTAAACATATACATAGGAAGCTTATGTATTCTCTTGGTTCATTATTGATATCTATAAAAATCTTTGAAGCTATATTTTTAATCCCATATTAAAACTTAATTTTCTTTAGCCTCAAGTAATTACTCATGAATATCCAAAAGTAATCAATGTGATATGCATCAAGAATAACTTATGAATTGATAAAATAATACTGGTATACGTAGAATATATGATGATATTTGTAAGTTTATTTTGTAAATTCGTTGGTGAAAATTAAGCAGTGGCTATATTTGAGCTCATTGGGCAATTACGAACTGGACTAGAATATCATCGACGACATTTCGAAATTATTGTGTGGATCGCCGATTCTTGAAAAGATCTGAATAATATTGAGCAAACAAAGAATTGATTTAGATTTTTGTTTTTTTTTGCTGAACTCGAAATAAATCACTGTGCGTAATTGCAAAAGATTAATATGTTTCCAAGAATAGAGAATAAAAATGTTGAGTTGTTAATGTAACGTTTTCTGAGGTAAAAGACACCATATAACATTTATTTGTATGTTTAACTAAACCAAACATCCAAACTTTGATGAAGTTGAAATATCTGGGATGATAATGATAACGCCTCCTGAACATTTTTATTAGGAATTTATCTTTTATGCGAGCATATATGTTTCTCTAAATATGCGATTGAAAGATGAATTTCAGTCAAGAAATGAAGGAGAGGGGAAAGTTCACGGCTCAGAGTGGACTCAAAAGAAAAGGGAAGGTATCCACAATTTAAGAAATTTATTAAAAATGGAAGAATATGTGAAACTTGGTTTAACATATAAACAATTTACTTTTCTCCAGAAAGCATAATCATGAACGATCAATAATTGAAGATTCGACTCCAACCGTACGATTGGAGTCGAATCTTCAATTCATATTTTTACTCGCTGTAGTTTCGTCTTCTATTTATCATGAACGATAATGATATGTTTCAGTGTCACAGCAACATTTTTATAAATGTTAATTGCACACATGATTTTAAGTAACCTTCATCGGTAAGTTCTGAAAGTAAAATGTCAGCTGATAGTTTTTTATTATTACCAGTTTTTTCATGAAACATATTTCATTCATAGAAACGCGTGATACATCACAGAAACTCAAAATCGCGCGATGAATAGAGAACTTTGTTCGCTCGATCTTAGAGTGAACTATCGGCGAGTTATCTTTGCAACTGTATTTCGTATCTGGATTTATGTTAAAATGCCTGTAAGCCACCAAGTGTACTAGAAAGCGTAAAATATTCTTGTGATGACATTTTATTTTTGCACTACAAACGCAGTTTTTGAGCACTGCCGACAATCCAAGTCACCCATCCATTCGTGATTGCGACGACAGTCATCCGAGCGGAATCGGTCACTTATGTTGACCGTCTGCCGTGCGATTGCTTGTACGGGGAGCGAACGCAGTGCTCGCCGGCTGCATTCCCTAGCGCATTCCCTTCCTATGCAACTGCAAACTGGTTCCGTTGCAATCTGGGAGACATTGCCTCGAAGGACAGATTACACCGAAGATGAATTTGCACACGATGATTCGACTCGCTCGACCGTCCAAAAGCGAACGCAAATATCTTTATTATGAATTCCATATAAATAGAACTAATGAGATAATGATATTTCCACCATAAAATTCTTTATAACTGGTTGGATAGCGGCAATTTAAGAATGCACGTTTAAATGGCAGAAAATAACGAGTGTTGCGTAAAATACATATTTTAAGCGGGCATGATTGAAGAGGAAGCAATCATTCAGGAAGAAAAATGAATTATTTCAATTACCTATATAAAATGCATGGGAGCGTACCTAATGACTTAGTCGTCGTGGTCGTCGGTGGGTGGGAAAGCGGAAATGTAATGCTATTTTTAATAACCTTTCAGGGTAACTATAAGATTGACATTTGGTGAGAATGTTTGGCTCTTAAAGTAAAAGCCATTTACAAAAAAAATCTAAAATGAACCCGGGTTCGATTCCTGAGAATGATTTCCATTCCCCATTAGATAACACGGAGAAATCGATATTTCGACCTGCAACCTTATTTTCTTTTGCTTATTAAAATTCAAATATTTGACCTTTGATCTCCGAACTAGGACTGCATTAAAGCAAAATCACAATAATTTCTTATTACTATCGTATTTTGTCGCCTTTGAATCAAAATCTCTCGAATTTAACATTTTAATAACATATTTTGACAAAATTTAGCGTTTTAAAAGAGAAGTCGCCTTGCCAGCTGATTGCATTATTGAACTCGAAATCCTATTACTCTCACATATGCTCCCGTTCCCTCCAGACCTCCATGGACTCTCCCAGCCCAATTCATAGCTATCAGAGATATCTCAGAATTAGTTTTTACTTTCTCCATATATGTAGTATAGAGAAAGTATTTTTTTCATGAAAAAAATTCGAATTCGAGATTTAAACGGAAATACACGTTTTGAGGTTACTTGAACACGTTTTGACTATTTTCGCGATGATGTATGTGTGTATGTCGGTCTGTCTGTCTGTATGTGATAGGATTTTTACATTCTCCATATGTAGTATAGGGGAAAGTATTGTTTTTATGAACATGGTGATGATTGTCTTACCATATGACACATAATTTTATTCGCCGAAGACTTCTGGCGCAGCCCGGGCATCGCCGGGTACTTTCAGCTAGTCCCTTATAAATAAACACGACAAAGAAAATATAGTGGCCGAGAGGAAATCCTCGATACAATTCTCGACCGACATCAAAGCGTTTTTCTTAATTCCTCTCGTAATTTAATAAAGCATTTTTTTCTTATTTAGCAAATTCAAATGAGAATTAATAATATCGGAGATTACGGCGAAATAACAATGTGTAAGGATTTCCATTTGTAACATTTAGGGAACGACAGATATTTGTTCATAAGATTATTTAAAAACAAGATGATCCAGACGGAACTTATGGTGACTACTTTCCAATGTGGCGCACTTATATTGGTCTAATGGCTTTAGCAGTTTTAAAATCATGATTGAGTTGCTCTTTGTGTTCCAAAAGTTTATAATTTAGCGTCATAAAATATTAAAAATACATTCCAGTGGAAAACTAAATTGATCACGCGTATTTGTGTGCAAAAATTAAAGTGGTTTCCAAACTGTGTGCCGCAGTAGATTTTTAGGAGTGCCGTAAAAAACTTTGTTTATTAAATAAATCAAATATTTTCCTGCAGTGGTAGGTAATGTGTTGTAATACCCATATCTAAAAATATATAAAGCTTGTTACAAGGCTGGAGTGCCACGAAATCCTGTTTATTTTTTAAATTGTGCCGCGGCTCAAAAAAATTTGTGAACTAGACAATACCGAATCCGAGTAAAACAACGCACTGCCAACGCTCTCGCAATGATTGATAAAAACTGCATAAACGCCGGCATTTTCCCGAAATTCGAAACAATACGATCGATGAGCAAAATTCTGCGATAAAAATTAAAAGTTTTATTCCTTTCCTAAGAGAATGGTACAAATCCAGCTCCGATATCACAATTTTAAGATATTTTAGTGTGCAAGGGAAAATTACCCCGCACGATGGATTTCAGATAATCCACGTAAATGAAATGGGAAGGATAGTTTCTATAATCAAACCCGGGACTTCCAAACTTTGAAATAAAATCTCCCCCCCAATTGCAAGAGATTTCCATGCCATGAAAATCGGTCCATTGGTTCAAACGAGGAAACTATAAATCTATTTCCATTCTGGAAAGCAGCCTAATAAGTCGAGTAAGAAGAAGGAAAGAGAAAGAAGGCACACAGAAGATAAATTAAAACGAATTACTTAGGGTTACGGGAGGAACATCCACGCTAGAAGTCTGCTATGTCGAAAATAAAAAATACACCAAGATGTTTACATACCTGTCTGCCGCGAGAGAAATCAATTAGACATGAACTCATACACATATAAATACACACTAAAACAAACAAAACACTAAAAATTAAAAATAAATAATTTTTCCTGCAAGTTTACGTGAAGTTATTCCGCGGCAGGTTGTCAAACCCAACTATATCCAGAAGATTTGTTGCTTTGTGACAGTAAAAGGGTATCCTCTAGACACGATCCTACACCTAATATCTTAGTTAAACACTATCTATGAAACAAGAATGTCTCATCGTATGTTCGTACATCCTATTTAATTTACAATTTATGTAATTTCCAGCGATAACAAATTACGGCCGAGGCAGGGAAGCTTCAACTGTCAGCATATATGAAGTTGAAACAACGATAAAATATTACATATTCAATTCTTCTGTAATATCTATAATACTATTCATTCTTCGCCTTTTATCAAGTTTAAAATATAATTAAAATTGCATTGTTTTAAATGGGTAATTTTAGCTTTGCCTGTATAAGCCAGCTTTTTGACTAGCATTGGGTTTCAAACTGCAACTATGGAAACAGAACGTTCCTATTTATATATTTGAATTTTTACATTTTTTGAACCATCCGATGTAAAAAGTTCTTGTCGCTCACTGTATGAACGAAGATATTATTTGAAAACACAGAATACCTTTACCGTGCGCGTGGGCAAGAAAAAAAACACGATTACCAGAGCAAGAATATATCTGAAATATGCTTTTCCGTTCACGTCCAATATGCAAATATAGGACAAGAATTCAAATTTGGAGAACTAAACTGGTAATGAGAGATATATATAAATGAGCATATTCATTATATGAGAGCGTGGTAAAACTTCGTTCAAAATGTTAACAATTAAAAAATCGAACCCTTTCAATCGAAGCTACCTTCACTTCCATTCTTTTATAAATGCGGCATGAGATTTATTCCTTGCTGCTACATCCGTTTATATTCTCAATTATATTTGCAGCTCAGGTGTACACACACACACACATATATAAATATATGTGATGTAACAGCGGGAGGAAAAACATTAATATTTTTATAAACACAATATGGCAAAAAGTACACAGTCGAAGTTTTCTTCCTTCTGCCTGCACCTTATGCACCGTTTCTTTATAAATGTATTTTTAGTCTATTTTTTTAAGAACTAAGTTCGGTCGTGGTTAACTCGAGAACAGCAAATAGTATTACAAAACAGTTTCCGCGGATTGCTAAGTTGATGAATAATGAGATACACAGATGATGGGTCCATTCTAATATGCTTTTCGTAAAATGGCAAAATTTTCACACGTTTGGAATGGCGTCAAATAACTGATTTAAGTGGGATTTTCTTCCAAATTACGAGTTAATGACGCCTATTTTGAAATAGTTTCATGAGGTAATTTAGCTTTTAATCATTGACGGAAAGCGTATTACCTAATCGGTTTTATACCAAATATTTTAACCAGTGCTACCAATCTAGCGAATTTGTAGCTAGATCTAGCTACTATACATTCACACCAGCTACTAAAAAAAAGGCCCAAGCTACTTCTAACAAATCTAGCGAATTGATAAAAAATATAGCTATTTATAGCGACTACCAAAAAAATAACGTTTGAGTTGGAATTACGTAATCCCAGATAAATTCTTCTTAGATTTAATGATCAAAATTCCCTTTGTCCGCATTTATTTCTTATAGACAGCACTATGAAAGAGTCCCTTTGTAATATCATGCATATAATCAACTTGGAAAATGAATACATGAATAACGTCTGTTTTTCGTATTCGTATCATATAATGATTTGGAAACAACAATAGGAAATCTACATTTTACTCTTACCCATTATATGCATTGTATACATTATATATATTGTAAATATTTACTTGGACAGAGATCACAATAAAAGTCTGCGATAGCAGATAATTACGACAGTTTTACGAGTTAAAAATTGCAGAATGCCCTGCTAAAAGCCTCCCATGCAATTCTTATGGGGAATAAATGGAGTAGTGTTGGGAAAAAACACTTGAAAAATAAAGTCTTTTTAATTACCAGTAGAAATTGGTTCAGACGAAGCTTCCATCATGTTGTTAATGTATAAAAGACATAGCTTAAAATAGTGTAGATATATAGAGTGCACACAAAATCAATATTCTTATTATATGGAGACACCTTTTGGTTAGTTTCCTTACGCAACCCTGAATATCTTTGGTAATTATGTATTCCAGCTACTTTATAGCTACCAAGAAGATGAAATCTAGTTCTCAAATGCAGAAAAAAGTGGTAACACTGATTTTATCTGAGGAAAATATATGGTTTTTTATCTCAATATCTGTTCGAAAATTTCCTTTTTATATAACAGTAATTTATATGTGCTTTAGTTACAGAGAATATTAATATCAAAACAAAATATTAGAACAGTAAAACATCGTTAGTGGAAACTTGAAGAGGCTCAAATGTTTATAATTTGTGATAATGATGTCGTTATAATAGCCATTATGTGCCTATGTTTTTGCAGGGCACAAAAGTATAATCTGTTAACACGAACACATTATATTAACTAGTTTGTGCAGAATACTACCGGGAGCAAATTCGAGTGATAATATGAGCGTCGCTTATTTATAGTTATCTATTTACGAAATGTTGGTAAATTGCAAGTACAGACGTTATAGTGTATGACGAGCATACTTGATATCGACTCGTTAAAAATAAACTATAAATTGGAAAATATTCGATTTTATTAAAACAAATGAAATGACAAACATATAAATAATAAAGATATTATTTCTGGATGTGTTATATTTTCACACAGACATTTTATGCGAGAGACTCTCAGTATCTGGTGAAAAATATGATCGAAGGTGGTAATGCTATGCGAATATTGCCCACTGTGTGATGAAACAAAAATGGGTCAAGGCAATTCTCATTTCTGGGAAAAATTCAGCTGACTGGATTCTGTATCTAAAATTGTTATCCTAATGTATTCGTCAAACAACGGAAATTCGCATGTCCTGCGACCCCTTGAATAGAATATTTTTTGAAGGGGTAGCGAAATTCGCGTGATATTTGTTACGAAACGTGCTGCGGGCAAAGGCATAGAATTGTTCGGTCTTGGATTTTCCAGGAAAACATAGGTCAAACAGGAAATAATGATTTGAAAGAGATAAAAGAACGGAGGAAAAGAATTCGTGCTGCGGACATTTCAGCCTTGACACAGAGGTAGTTTGCGACTCTGCTTCTCAATGCTAGCGGCAAATGTCGGCATATCGCCCGAATCATGGACGCTGGCTTTCGTTCTTGTTCTATTCTTATCAGCGCATTTAAATTAGATACATGTCGCTTATGTGCTAATAATAATTTTAAAGCGATAGAGAGAGAGAGAGAGAGAGAGAGAGAGAGAGAGAGAGAGAGAGAGAGAGAGAGAGAGAGAGAGAGAGAGAGAGAGAGAGAGAGAGAGAGAGAGAGAGAGAGAGAAAGAGTAGAATTATCTATCATCATTATTATCATCATCAAAACGATATACATTGATTTATTTTTGAAAATTTGACTTTGGTGTAGTCACAACAATAGAGATTACTTTGCCTTACCATCTAAGTCACAAAAATTAAAATAATGGTAGATATCAACATAATAATTCGGGCGATGTTTTAGAGTACAACTAATGTACTATATAACAGATAAAAATAAAGATTTCCGTGTCCACTTTCTCACTAAAGTGAGGGTTTTGGAAAATTTACACCTATATAACTAACAATTATAACGCAACTGAGACAGTTATGCTAATTAAGGTCGTAAAGAAGCAATAATGTTTTAGGGAAAAATTTGAGGAAATTGATAATTCAGGTCACCATAACCGAACCGGAAGCTTAGAGGTTTTATTTATATTGTGCGAAAATGATATTTAAGATTCATTGCTTTGCATAAACAAAACACGAGAAGGATAACACGTTTTAATGTGATGCCCTATATTCCTGCTCGACCTACACAATAAGTTATTTTCTCTTGAGAATCATGGAACATTTTTAGACTTTACAAGCCCCGTGTGGGTGTGAAACGCAGATTATAGCATGTAAATATACATCCGTTAAAATTATTTTCTTACGTTTCAGGTAGAATCAGTTACCTTGACAAAAAATGGTGTTAATATAGCAACATTGCCTGAATAAATTAATAGAAAGATAAAAAATTAATGAGAAAAAGTAAAAATATTCTCAAAATGAAACTCTTCCATTAAAGTAACGTAATGTCATTTATAACAAATGATCTTGAAGGTGTCTCATAGCTGAGAGAATATTTTTGATGATATTGAGTAATTTTGAAACTTTAAATTTACCAAAATAGTTATACCTACCTTATACTGAATAGAAATATTTAGATTATCAACATACAATTCACCTTCCGTCATAAGGTATCACTAACTCTAATTTCCGTGTTTTAGGGCTCCCTATCCTTGTGTTTTTAAAAACTTTGTTCACACAGTATATATTTGGGTATTAGAAGCAATAAAGTTTGTTAAAAAATCGTCGTCTAATAATGTCCGGTTTTTGGAACAGTTCTATGGACGTTTACTTGAGATGGGATATTGTAAAATTTGGTCTGATGACGGTACAATGACAACAATGTTCAAACACAAATTTCGGCAACTGCGATACATTTTACTTATGAAAATATGCCAACATTTACAACTAATATTTCTAGTAATCGCACATTACACTGAAAACAACCGCAAAACACAGTCTTTTGCTTTCGCGTCTATCGTCGTGTATCTGATACTGCGTATATTGAGACCTATTCTAGCAGGGATTATCTAGGGACATGGTAATAGTCCATCCGGTCACTTTGTCAAAGATAATGACAAAAACAATTCTAATAAATTTAATGCGTCGAAGAATAATAGGGCATAAGTTTACTTATAATTCTAATATATCTGAGCTAATGAAAGACTTAAGATGGCAGTCTCTGACGCGGAAGTAAATTTAATATAAAATGAAAGTTAGAAAGAAATAATACTCGTGAATACATTGAGGATGATTCGTACCCACTATTAAAAGTCAGTGGTAGTTTTAACATTAAAAATGACGATGATGCTCAAAACATTTCCTTTGGCCTATGCATCTCATATTTCAGTTTCAACCGTAAATTGATATTTGTTTATTTTAGGTATTTTCCAAAACGTTTCGTATTCTTTTTGAGGCCCAAAACAGTCGGCCGCAACTCTCTGCGGCAAACGCGCTTTTGATGATAGTTATTCTATGTATCTGCCTCTGTCTTAAATAAAATACGTTAGAGTAAATGCTATAGTCGACTGATAATACCAATTTCTTTTATCTTATGCATTGTGACAGCCTAACCGAGACTTTAATTGCCGCGTAGACATCGTGTCATGATATTCCGTCGTACGGTGTTGGTGATATTAATTTACAGAGAAATGTAAAATAGAACCATATAGGTAATTGACTTCTGGAGATTATCTTTATCCTAAACAAACTCCAGCAGCCACGATGGAATTTTAATATGACGGATTTAATATAATTACGTTTCGACAGGGAATTATCGAGCTCGTGCTATGGTCAAAAAACAAGAAAAATACTTTCAAATATTTGTCTCAGGTATCTACAAGATTTTTCAAGTGTTTGTTCTTAAATAAGCCCGCTTGCCTTCCTGATATCCGCATATTTTGTTAACAGATAACGGGACTATCTTGAAAAAATACAGGTAAAAACTAAAGAATAAGCACTTAAAAACAAGATAACTAAAAAAAGCATATTTGATTTAAAATCTACTTTCGGTGAATTATCATTGAAGACGGCTGTGATGTAGCCAAAATGCGCAACTGGTTTTTTTATGACGCCGTAGCGGGTATTGGAGATACCTGAGATGAGAACCTTTTTAAATTTTTAGCGCTTTCTAAAAGGATCGCTTATGTATTCGGTTCGCCTATCCGTCCGTCAATTTGGACAATATCTCTGGAGTTCTGCAACTTGAAGAAGCCAAAATTTCAGGATATATTGGCTTATATGAGAAATAAAAATGACGAATATTTGATGGAACTAAAATTTGCTGGTTGAGAGAAATCGGTGTCTTTCTTCGGTCTCTTTGTTTCATTTCAACCTCCACAAGCAATGCATGATGTAGGTGCAGGGCATTATAAATTTGTATTTTAAAATTAGTTACAATTAATATGAGCTCGGAACATGAACAATTCTATAGTTGAAATACAGGTTTGTATTTTTTAAAAACAGAATTCAAATCTCTGCCGATTGAAAGCAAACAATTGTTTTTGATCCGAATAAGAGTGAACATTTTACGGGTTTTATCAATGGGAAATACAACGGCTTTTAAATGGAAAATATATTATTTCATGGCATTTATATAATACTTAAAGGAATTTATAGGGAACATTATGAGGCCGTCGATCTTAACCAACAATTTAATCTTATGATTACGTCATAGTCGTAAAACAAAAAAGCGCCTTATTTAATTTGCTCTGCAATTCTTCCCTCACTTGTTTTATTTTTAGGTGATTATTATTGATTTTTTCACCCATAAGAAAGGTCAATAATTCTCCAGTAAATTACATTACTGGAAGATGGATAATATTTCATAATTTAATAAATTCACCGCACTTCACATAAAACCTATTCTCTATAGTGAAGGCAGAAATAAAACGGTCGATTGAACCATATGGGCATCAGCAAAGAAGTAGAAATACTCACCACCATATTATTATTGTTTGTTGATACTACGAGTTTAAAAGACAAGATTAATCTAAGAATTCACTTTATAATGCTTCATTATTTCTCCTAATGTACGGAGCAGCAAATACAAATAGCCTGTGTCATACTATTTACGTGCACAAATGCCAAATATAAAAAAAACGCAAAGACAAATATTTCTTGCCTCTTTTGACATTTTATCAATTCTCTCATATGAAAGAAAACAGTTAATTAACACAAACATTTTTTGACATTTATCGGCCACATACTCAGTATTACATTTCAAAATTCTATGTACATATACCGTGGATAATGAAAATGCTAAGCACAAAGTAGTCCTTTTCCCGCTTCTAGTTATTAATGTTGAAATTCCTGAGGTTTATTCCAGTGACAGTTTGGTAAATTTACGCAAAATTCCAATTTGCAATCAGATGAAACTCATTGTGTATAAAGAAAAAATTGAGCCACAATATCGTGGGCGATCGAGATTGTTATATTTTAATATTACATTAGCTAAGATTTTAATAGGGCGGAGACGTATACAATAATGAATTCTCTAGAAAATATTGCAATTTTCAATGCACACATTAAATAGTCATCATTGCTTTTCCCTAAAGAATGATTTCATATTAATTATTTTACTTACAGCTACAAAATCTCGGGCGCGAATAAGTACATACCATACATCTAACTGCGTGCCCCACGAAACACTAAGGGTACGTTTTTTAGCATGTTACCACTATAAATTGCTCGAAATACATAAAACTTCTTACGACTCAATACTTGGGAATATTTTTGAAACGGGAGAAAATTCTGCCGTGATCGGGACCGAAATACCGGGTCTTCCACTTGCCGGGCGAATATTTTACCTCTGAACTACAATAGCAGAATAATCCTCCCGTTTATTTATTATAAAAATATTATGTATATCAAGATTTAGTTAAAAATTTTTATTTCCAGCAACAGTGAGCGTTTCGGCGTTTATACACGATGAGGACTAAATCAATAGCATACGTCACTGCTGCCACCAGTTGTTAATTATATCAATTATGAAAAGGAGTCATTCTATTAAAAACACGGTGAAAAACTGAAATTTAAAAACCAATACAAACACATCAATTTATCAAGACTTCCAGTTCCCTCATTTTATATGTTGACAATCAGATGACGCATTATTACTTCATACCGTAATTGTTGCGGAAAGTCAATCAAATACCTCTTTTAGGGGTATTGTGCAAACTGAAATTAACGATGCAACAGTGACCTGCTCTGATATCGTGACATCTCATGAGAATTTGTGACTGTGCAAATAAACATAAAATGCTTGATATGTATAATACGCCTTTACTGAAATCGAATTTTTGTTTTCATAATCTCCGTTTCACATTCAAATACTGTAATTTCATGAGACCTAACTTTAGCCTCCTAAAAATAAAAATAAATCATATATCTAAACAGAAAATTTACAGAAACAAATAAATTTCAATCCGCGCAAAAGATATTATTTTCGACTATTAATGCTCAAGAAAATTCTCAGGAAGCACAGCTCCGATATGAACAACAGGAGAGAGCAATTTCATAGTCGACCAAGTGTAGTACAGCGCGCCCAACCGGAGCAGAAAAATTTTATCGCGGTGAACTAGCGAGGATAAATACATCCCCAACATCCATGCAATTGGCTGCGGGATATGAACCCGCAGCTTCATGGTTATGTGGCGCTTCGTATAAATCCTCAGTCTCCGAGAACTCGGTTATTTTGTATTCCGTATAACATTGAAAAGAGACTAAAATTCTGATTATATGCTATTTAAGAGATTATCTCTGAACTCTGCCCAGTGTAATCTGTAAATGTCTAGGCCCATTAATAACCACTCCGTAAATATTACCTATCGTAAATGATCACATTTTGAAAGTATCGCTTCATTCTCTGCGTGACACAGGATAGATCAATTAGTAAGAAGTTTTTTCAATCCCGAAAAAATATAGCTATAATACTAACATAAATATCTGATGTGGCCACCACATGACTTACTCCATATCTGTAATATTTCTAAAATTTTAAATAGGTTACATAATAATAAATATTTTAAGAAACTGCGAGAAAATTTTAGACTTTACAAAGAACAGAAATTACTCAAACCATATCCTTCTGATATTGAATATATCCACAAAGCTCCAACAATTATGAAAAAGAAAAAGGAGCGTTACTAAGACGTAACTAAGCGTAAATTGTTAACAATAGTCGGTAGGTGGCGTGGTGGTGTCAGCTAAAAATATAAGATATCTCTTAAACAATGCATTATATGGAAACGTGTTTCAAACAAATATTGTAGAAAATTAAATTTCCTGCAAGTTTTATTCCAATACATTTTTATATTTATCAAATATGAAATTAAATATCTGAAAATAACCGATAAGTGACCAGAGTAAACACCAACTTCCTGTTGACCGATGTTTACAAAAAACTAATCAGCTCTTGTAACTTTCATACAATTGTTAAATATAAAATTTCGCGTTGACTTAATTAATAGGTTTTGAGTTAGAGCACTCACATAAAGCTATCACACAGATATCATCGAGAAAATGGTCAAAGCGTGTTTAGGAGACCTCAAAACGTGTATTTCCGTTGAAATCTCGAAGTCGATTTTTTCATGGAAACAATACTTTCCCCTATACTACATATATGGAGAAAGTAAAAATTATCTCTTTCAATGTAATGGGGCATATAAAATAGGTTTAATTTCTCACTTGTATCAAATACTCATCTAAGAGCGTAACGCGTCAATTAATTGTTTCTCTATACACCAGGATCTTGAAAATGTACGATAAAAATGCCATAACTGCAATTATACACACTCAAAATTTTACAGCTCAAAAATTAACTTAAATAGCGGGAACAACTGAGGATTTCTTCATAATAGGGTACAATACGAAGATTACTCTTCAAATAATATAAGAGGGCGATGGCCGTTTGTTGTTTATGCATGCAAAATTAAGAATCTCTTCTAAATCTGCAAACTACCCAATTTTTTATATGTTAAAACAGTTAGACAATCAAGAAATATTTGTAATAATTTCATAGAAGCAAAATAAAAAACAGTTGAATTCGTATAGTTTTAGGATACGAGATGTGTTCTGGTGAACAGCTGCCTTGTAGATATTTTTGTATTAGTCCTAAGGATGCAAAAGCGAGCTAAAACGGCTTGGTTACGGTCGCAACCTGCCACTGGGTCCCCCCAAAGGAGTGCCGAGCCTCAGCGAGCCGAGAGTGTACCTGGGTCGGACGCAACCATGGAGTCCCGATAAATATTAGATATCAGTGAAACTCGTGAAAAAATAGCGCTGGATGAATAAAATATATTTAACCGAGGAATTCTCTATCCAAAAACAATCACGAGTTAGATGACATACGGAACGACACAATCTTTTTCTATTTTCGCTATTTAAATGGCAGAAATTGAACAGATACACATTTTTCCTTATTTTAGAATGATGATCTTCCACTAACGCCTTCAGCAGCAAGTAGGGAAACCAAGAACAGGCTAAAATCCAATTCTGAATCCGGATTATGAACTTATGAATAATGAGGTCAATAATAAAATTTAATTCATTAATACATTGAGAATTATGGTCGTTTTTTGTGTGCTTAGCCAAAAAGACTCAAACTTCTGCGTTTTAACTGTTTTGTATGTTTCCATCGAGAAAAATGCATCTTTTTTAGTTTTAGGCATTGTTAGAAATTATTTTTATAACTTGATTTCTAGTACTCTAAAAGTTATTTTCTAATGATAGATGAGCGATTATTTAAAAAAATACAAATTTTGATGCTACACGATTCGTTTTCATAATTTGTAAAGCCGATTAATTCTCACAACTTTTTGGAGAACGTAGCTGCAACCTATTGCTTTACACAGTGAGATATTTGTCACAATATAATGTTATGCACATTTTTTATTTTATCTATAAAAATAAAGCAAAAGAAATATAGCCGTAAAAATTGATTGATTGATATTTTTCAGAAAATTTAATGAAAATATTGACGTGAATGTGAATAACAGATAACTATACAAAAAGTTTGTTCCTAAATCTGCTAGCTGTTTGGTCTGAAAAAATAACTTTAAAGTATTCAAATATACGAATATAATGGCTATCAAATTGTCTAATAGCACATAAATATAACATGCAAGTCCCATTAAAAAGATGATGTAATTATGAGTATGGTATATTTCCCAAAGATCAGTATTGGACACAACTGGAGCAAAAAACTAAGAAAAAGCAAGCGCAAATTAACACATATGCCTCTGTATATATAATAATTGTATCTATTTGCGGATTTTCAGCGATTCATAACGGGAGGATGGAAGGCAATTCACTATTTATTTATTTGTATTCATCATCAAGAGTTTTGTTTTTATAAAATTAATATCGTAATGTAAAATCTTTTGTTATTTGATTAGAAATAATTTTTAAATCTAGGCGTGCATGCGTATAAAAACAATTTATATATTTCTTCCGTACGAATAACATTTTACTCACTCAAAGAAGAAAAATGTTAGTTATTCATATATATGAATATACTCATAGTCCACACAATCCTTGAATTGCGTACTGAGCTACAACACAGTGATATTATTTCAGATAGAAATATTGTGTGGATACAAACAATTAGCCATCATGGCTGGCCTAGTATTTTCATACACTTATCTGGACTTAGCGTTCCTTAAAGTCTCGCATTCACATACTCCTTTTCGATCACAGCAAAAAATAACGTAATTTAAAATAGCCAAATGACTCAAATGTTAGCTGAAATTAACAGTTTATCTTCCTGTTGTTTGAAGCTTAGTTATGTATATGGTCGTTGCAGTTATGAAGAGCTATAATTCCATCCAATCAGATCTCATTAAAGTGGACATTTTAATCATTTCATATAAAGATTTTCAGCTAATAAATAAACTACTTTTTGTCTCTTTATTTTGCAGTTACATCACCTAAGCCAGACATTGGAAACCTGCGGCTAACGAACTTCATGCGGCTATCTTCAGAATTTTATGCGGCTTCCTACACCATCTATTTCTGCGGGAAAAAGCATCTGAAGCGATATATTCGCTTGCGAGCTAAATTCCCGAAAGTGCACGTTTACTTATAAGAGCTTCCTTAAATATGCAATTACCATTTAAATAAACAATATCTTGTCACATATATTGCAGCTCTTCTTATAGTAAAATTTACTCTTCATTTAAAGAATGTGGCTTTTCTAGTTAATTTGATTACCGAGATCTGATCTAAATGATACCGTGTGAATTATTTAGTTTGCGTATGAAAATGCACACATTTATTTTACAAATCCGTTTCACTTCAATTGAAATGTATCGACAGAGGATCAGCATATTTTAAAATACTAGAGATACGCGTAAATGTTATATTGATAATTCAGAAAAGAAGTTGATATAATAGGTTGATAAAATGAACGAACACATTTACTGAAAAGCGTGTGAAACATCAGTATATTTTATGTTAAATTATATTTGATAATTTGAGTATTTCTGCTCTTATTCAAATCCAAAATAAAGTCGAATAACTCCAAAACGTCTGAAACTATTTGAACCATTCTTTCCGTTTTAAATAGAAAAACATCTAAAGAGAATTTTGAGAAATCAGTGTGATATAACATGCCGAGTTTGATCGCAGGACCATTTGATTCTTCCATTTGAGTAACATCGGAATTGTTGCAGCATAGATTTGATTTTGCCTTAAATTTACTGAAAATTATCGCACAATCTCTGAACTTGAAACGAAGATAAACAAATGAAAACTAATTTTCCCTCTGTCAATTTTTAAATACGCGTTGATTTGATGCACAGGTTTCTTTTTAACATGAAAAGTTCAGACTTTTTGGAAATAATATAATTCGTCGAGAGGAGAGGCCTCATTGATGCCGATTTAGCAAAATTACATATGTTGCATTGGTTTGTACGAAAAACGAGAAATATTTCGTGAATTTACACCCGTGACCACCGATAGTAAAGCTTAACCGACTATATGACTATCGGTTTCATATTATATTCGACCTGGTCACGTCTGTGTCACGCTTTCTTGAGTGAGAATCTTGATGGGATAAAGAACTCTAAAGAAGAGAGCAACAAAATCATATGTGACAACGTCTGTTACCAAAGTGTTTTAAAAGAACTAGAAAGACTTTGAGCTTCAACAAAATTCGATGTAAATATTGTAAATAATGTAACCTAAGCTAATCTGAATAAATTAATTTGATGCATATAACGATATTATCTGTATAAAAGTTATTTATAAAAAAAATATTTTTATATTATCGCATGTTTCCATTCATGCTGAAACCTCTCTTACAAACGCATCAGTTAATTTGGAAAATAATTAGTAAACAAGAAAAACATAATTTTTGAATTTCCTGAAACATACTTGGATGAGGCAATAGTTGTAGAAATTTGTATGAATGATCATTGATGCAAGTTGAAAGAGGATAGGAAAATATTTATTGAAAGAGGATAGGAAAATATTTATTGTTCAATTATCTACTTTGCATTATCTTTTGTATCCAAAAGTCCTCTAATTCGTTCATTCGTTATTAATATTGGCAAAACAAAGCCACTCCAATTTAAAATGGCTTCAAATTTTTTTCTTATACTTCATGAAATATTATTTCTGTCTTTTCTGATTTGAATTTTATATTTTTATTTTAAATTTACCATAATTATTCTCTTAACTATCGATACCTATTAAACTGAATTAATTTATTTGGTCCCGTCAAAGACATGTAACCATCTTCTTTTGACAAAATAAACATTTCTACCAGGTAAAAAATTAGGAATGTCAGATGCGCATTTCAGTTAATAAGCGCACTTTAATATAGATGATTCTAAGATAGCCAAACTAGATGAAGAAATTATACATTAGAATATACTATCGGTGAATCACTATTGATGACGTTTGATTTGAAATTGGATCGCTCATCAGATTTTCCAAACAATTTTTATGGAGGTAAAAAGTGCCAATCGTGTCAATCTGAATTTATCCGAAAGGCGAATTTGATAATACTAAATTCTACTCTTCAAATATACCAAAAACTCCACTTCTCTTCACAACTTTTTGCGTTTTCCTTCAGTCAATGACTCCTTTCGATAGCACCGTCCATCAAAATTATATCCGCCCAATACTTCATATTTCTCTCAACCAATGTTTATTTGCACTGATTTTTAAATAATTTGTTCTCCAAAGATAAAATGTTTTATCTCTAATGAAGGAAAATGACTTTTTAAGGAATACAATTCACATTTTAATGAACATTCTTGAAATTCTCCACGTTTAACATTTTTTGAGAATATCTGCACCCTTGGATGAATTACTTAGTTTAGCAATTCGCAATCATGCGAAAAGGCGAAGAGTATTATTTTAAATCGAAAACTATGATAATTATATTGAATAGCATTTCAGGATAAAAACGACAGGGTGGATATTTTAATCAAATAAGATGAGATTGAAGACATTTAGCGTTAAAACTCTTCCGATTTAGACTATTGCAAAATTATTCCTAAACACAAATGTTGGGTAGTTAATAAGATAGAAAAATTTACTATTCCTTTACATAAATATAGATATTTATTATATGTTTACTACACTCTGCTGAAGAATTAGTCCGATAAAAAATTCTTTTCTTAATGTTAAACTTTATTTTTGTACCACCATTTCCTTGCTACTTAGGCGAATTACGTTGAAAAGCACGTTCAGCCAATCAATCAATCTGTATTCACCTCCATGTTCCGGAAACAAAATGAAAGCGAAAGACTTTATCCGTTCCAATAACAAAAATGCCAATACTTTGAAGTCCTTACGTTTTATGAGCAAGAAATATAAAGTCATTTCCAAAAGTATTCCAACAATTTGAGCGGCATCGCATTTGCGGCAGACTGAATTTAAACTTCATATCTACCTGAATGATATGTCACTCGGTGACTATGTATCTAGTCCTGTCATGGCACCACCTCAGCCTTCAGGGTATATTGTTGCATAAAATACGACGTATTCTTGCGTATCGACCGGAGTTAACGAAGATTATTCTGCGTCTTTGGCGATTGTTTGCACGTACTATTATAATTCATCATTGTTATTTAACAGTCATTCTGGCATCGTAATGATAGCGTAAGAAGACCCATGGAATTGTGTTTTTTGTCCAAGTGAGGGGCTGTTGGGGGAGGGCTGAAGAAAACTCACTGCGTAATTAGTTGTTATGGTAGAAGAGCGAGTGGATTTACGAATTTCGAATCGACGATTTCATCGGTTTTATCGAATTCCCCCGCTCGAAAGTAATCGTTACGTAACGAAAATAGCGAAAGTGACAAGGCCCAACTCTCAAAAACAGTCGAGATATATGTGTTTAAAAAAGTAAAAGAAAACATTTTTTCAGAGTTTCTTCTTCCATTACTTGCCACTTGATATCATTTTTCGTATATTTCACATTAAAAACCGACGTAAGAAGTCGGATTGGCTGAAGGAATGCACGAGATTGAAGTGAGGTATATCTTTTTTATAATCCATTGAGTTAAATTGTTGTTGCAGCCGATACTGTGTTAAATAACATGACCTTATGATCTTATATATAAAAAAATTAATCCTAAGTTTCTGAAACTAAAAAATTATTTCCCAGCAGATGAATGGAGCAATTTCACTGCATGTAATTCGAGTTTTACAATCGCAGAGTTTTTATACTGGAAAATCTCTTGAGGAACAGGAGTAAGAGCAAAGTATTATCTAAGATAATTGATATCTACAAAAAACTGTGATAGTTTTCTTACTTAAAATGCAGTGACTCGTACCTATTTAGATTTACTAACAACAATGAGAAAATATCTGTCGAAAAAGCGTCCCCATAATATAATACATACAGCAAGATTATATGTGATCAATGTCTTACACTTAGATATGCAAATAAATAATAATGAAACCGGATAAGGACATTTAAAACGTGTGTAAATATTCATGTAATGTTAATGGATCTATTTGAGTTGTAATTAACTGATTTTAAGTCATAAAAATTCTATAGAAAAATGAAGCAAAAAGTAAATTGTATTCAATAACATTTCAATGTGTGGTTACTGATATAATTAACAAAAAAATAGAAAAACATGGTTCTTCATTTCGCTTTTGCATTTTTATGAAATATCTGACTTGAGTGCGCTCAAGTTAGCTGCTTGCGTTCGGAATTTCTATACCACGGTGGTATTTCTTGTAGAAAAATGACAATTTTTAATTGTAAAGCAAATGATTCCTACAGTCATTCTATTGTGAAAGGAGCAAACGACGAGGAAAGACTAGACGCAGTGTTTTTGGTTTTTTGGAAAGACTTCGACACAGTTTCCCACGCACAATATTAAGACTTACTCATTTGACGATAGAATCATAAATTGGATTACTTCAATCCTTTCAAATGAAACCCAAGGACAAGTTTTCGACGGAGTTGTGTCAGACGTAAAATTGACGCCAGGGGTGCCAAAGGGAATTATTGTCGGACGGCTACCGTTCTTCATGTACTTAAATGATTTGGCAGATAATATATAGAGTAAGGCAGAATTTTCGCGCACAACAACCTTTTGTATTGAGAAATGAATTCAGGAACCGACAAAATTATGTGCATGGGGGCCTTCACTCAATTGCGAAACGATATAAGGATATGGTCCAGCGTAGAGCGGCTAGATTTGTAAAGCATCGATGTGATGCAAGGGTATCAGAAATTTTGAGGGACTTGAAATGGCAGACAATGAATAGTAGAATAATGGCATACACGTGGAAACTATTCGTAAAGTTTAATAGCTTTGAATTTGTTGAGGACATGCGTAGCATTGTTATACAGATTGGTGATAGTGAGCGTAGGGTTAGATCAGAACGTACTAAAGAATACTTCAAAATAGTCGCTAAAATCAAAAAATACTACAGATTATTCTTTTCAGACACGATAAGACAGGCCAATAGTGGTTTAGCTAGAGTTAGTTTGGTGCAGGGATCCCTCCGGCCAAACGCTACTGGCGGCTTGGAGGGTGGTAATGTAAATGAAAATGTAATATACCGAGAGTAATTACTGCTTTTAATAAGATCTCATCAGGAAAATTCCTCAAATGTTACATAATCCATCGGTTCCGCGTCTCGCCAAAAATTCATTACCCCACTCAGAAAAATAAAATTTAATTAATGATTTATAATTACACCTAACCAAATTAAAGCTCTATTTGATTAACACATAATCTAACTTATTTTTCCTGCCACAAAGTTTAGGTACCGCTAAATATAATCAAATGAGATTGTTTTCTTTCACGCATGTTGAATCTTATTATATCAAAATACAGAAAAAATACTTGCAGAAAATTCCTTGTCCAAAGGTCTGGTTACGCTCCGAAATGATAATTAGCTTAAAAACGAAAATTTGAAATTGAAAACATGCATGCCACCAATAACAATGTGCAAAAGAACGCATTGTGTTTAAAGAACGCTAAGTGCACAAACCAGTCATCATAAGATGTCGCTAAACAAGTTGTAGGTTGTGCAAATCCTTCGGCCGGGTTTGAACGCAAGAATCGCCAACAAGGAGTAGGAGTACTTACGTGCGTATTTCACGCTGTACATGATATATTGTCGCCAAATTTATTTTAGTCATTCGTTAGCTGTATAATGAAAACAGTACGTCGGAACATTTATTACCAGGGCACTTCAAAATAATAACAGAAAAGTAAGGTAAATGGATTATGAGCTATAATTTAGGCTAACTTAAAAGTACTTAACTATCGTATTAGATGCACAGTTCTGTTTTGAGATAATTTTGTACCAGGAGCAAAATACAGCAATTTTTGCTTTAGGGAGGTATGGGGGGAAGAAATTGTGTCGGAAATGCTAAAAGAGTTGGACTGAAAAGATATAAATGGACTAAGAAACGTTAAATATATTTATAAGACAACTAGCATGCCAAATTCTACGTGACAGAAGTCGTGACGCGGATTGAAGCAGCAGGGATGCTCACATATATAATACTGACTTCTTAAATCAAATGCCAAATGTTTGAAAATACTACATTCTGTATAAGTCTATGGAAGAAGGGAACGGATTATCCGAGAAAGTCCTTGAATAATTTTCGCTCGCACGTACTCTCTTTCTGTCAATTTATTTTGTTTTATAATTGGTTCTAATATCTGAAAAAGTGGGCCATTTTAATAACACGGATATTCTTAATATGTGTACCGCGTGATTTAATTTACACTAGTTAAACGGCGATGATATACGCAAATCATTCCCGTTTGCACCAGCAAATGCCGTCCTCGGCCGTACTGAGGATTTTAGTGGCGCCCATCTACTGGTAATACGTATTCGTGAATGTTGAAGAGATATTCTTGACATGGTAATGCGAATAATGAATAAAAAACGAGAGAAATATTATATAAAATACTGTAAAAAAAGAAAATTAGGATATGAGAAATAATTAACATTTCACAGACCATTTGTTCAGAAATCACGCCAGTAGAAGGCAATGTAATGCTTTTTGATTGTCATGAAATCACCAGAAACTTTCTCAAAGTATTTATATTTAGTCCTAGTAAAAATCATCGTTGCATATTTAATCCATCAACACTTTCCTGTTTTTACGTTACTGAGTTGGTTCTTAAAATGAATAAAGAGCTATGCTTTTTCGATACCGCGGAGTAAAAAGATAACAGCGGGATGTAAAATAAGATAAATAAATTTAACGAACATTAGGTAAAATAAAATAAAATAATTATATTTCAGAAGTTTGAGAAGAGAGAAACTCGACTAATGTTTAACTTAAGAGAATATGAAAATGGACAGAGGTGACAGAAAAGAGAAAGTCGTTAACTTCAGTCGAGGAAGGTAAAATTTATTACAGAAATAAGTCATAGATATCCACGTTTCAGTTATTTAAAACATTCTGGATTTTTTATTTCTCTTTGGTGAGTAGACACTGTTCAATTTCATGGACATAATAATAACAATATTCCTTTCGCATAGCCTGAGTTGAATTTGATGGCTAGTTAA
Source organism: Tanypteryx hageni (assembly GCA_028673005.1). Classification (NCBI taxonomy): domain Eukaryota; kingdom Metazoa; phylum Arthropoda; class Insecta; order Odonata; family Petaluridae; genus Tanypteryx; species Tanypteryx hageni. The sequence continues at coordinate 23,375,726 of CM054112.1, forward strand.
ATATTATGGTAAATACTGTACAGTTCCATATATCATCAATGGTAGTAAGTCTTTGGGCAGGTTCGCCCCAAATTCATGTTTTCCGCAATCTTTGTCATTTATAAACAGTCCTCTTTACTCTTCAATAACTTCTTTTCCTTCTAACATAGTCTAAATCATACGTTCTCTCCGATCCAATTTGTTTACCTCTATCTTACGACATGTACCGTCATTCGCTTTCCTTCTATTATTTATAGAACCTCCTCATTTCTCATGCAATCTTCTGCATTCTTCTATATTTGGAAACATTTGGAAACTTTCCATGTATTTTATATAATGTTTACCGAGTGTTTCTGCTGCATCCACAGTGATACACCATGTATAGATTTTTAACAATTTCTATTTCTGTCTATTTTTTCTACGTAAGTTTCTACACACACAAATATCATGACGTAATTACAACAAGGTATTCACAGGAATGTTATCCAAACAAAAATAACAATGGGCGCATGACGCTTTGGATTTTAACATACACGAGCAGAATTACCCGTTGAACATCAACGGGATTTTGTAGTGTGATTAAAATATAACTTTTGAGGTGTGTGTGTGCGTGTGTAAAAACCTATGTCTGTGTGTGTGTATATATATAGTAAATGTAATTGTTTGACTAATTAATAAATTCCTGACAATCATTTGAATTCTCCCAGAAAACGAAGCGCTTGAAATTTATTACATTTTGGCACCAATATACGACTTGTTTTGCCGCTCTTTGGCTCCGTCATTCTTCCTCTTCGTATGTTTACTGAATAATAATATTCTTCAATTATTAACGTTGCAATATATTAAATTTGACATTGCCTGAAGCGAATAACACAATTCTTTTGTATATTTGAACGCTTAATAGACGCTAATTAAATCGGAGGTAACAATGAGGTTCGCCTTGGCAAAACCCGAAAGGAGTATGAAAAAGCCATAAAATTTCTTAAAGAAATGCGCGTTTCTGATAAATTTTTTCGTTTAACATCAAAAATTGTAATAATAAGATATATTGTAGTTTTAGCCGTCGAATAAAATATAAATAGAGAAATTCGGTCCATATTTACATATTTTAATGAATGAAGGAAATGAACCTTGCACCTTGAAAAATCGAAAATCCCGTGTAAACATATGGGAAAATATAATGGTCTCCCGGAGTCGAATCCGGGACTTTTTCCAAGATGTTTGATTTTAATAGAGACCATATCATAGGGGTTTAACGATTGTTAAAGTTTTACCTTTTAATTCTATTAAGAAATGTCCAAAAATACCGGGACAGACAGACAAACGGACACTTGAGAATTATCATATAAGGATTAATTTCATTCGATGCGCTTATGGAAATAACAAATGCACATTCAGCCTGCGGGCCCGATATATGAAACTGATTATATATAATTTTCATTGTTAAGTGCAGTGTTGTCAATTTATTTTAGCATTTGGGAGCAAGTTTCATCTTTTTGGTAGATAGAAAGTTGCTAGAATGTATACCAATGATATTCATGGCTGCGTAAGGAAACTATCCAAAAAACAATACCCTCACTTTTGTGTGCACCTCATACAAATACAATATTTTAAAGCTATTATTGCCATTTATACACTGACAAGAAGAGGAAACCTTCGTCTCAAGCAATTTCTACGAGTAATTAAAAAAACTTTATTTTAAAAGTCTTTTTCCCAACACTACTCCACTTATTCCCCATAAGAATTGCATGGGAGGTAATTCTAGCAGGGCATTCTCCAATTTTTAACTCGTAAAACAATGTTACCAAAGATTTTTTTGGTGATCTCCTCTGTCTGAATATATAATTACGAAATATATAATGTATACAATGAATATAATGGGTAAGAACAAAATGTACATTTCCTATTGTTGTTTCCAAATCATTATGTGATACGAATACAAAAAAACAGACATTGTTATTCATGTACCAATCTTCCAAGTTGATTTAGTACATAATATTACAAAGCTACGGTTTCTTAGTGCTGTCTATAAGGTATAAATGCGGACAAAGAGCATTTTTGGCCCTTTAAATCTAAGAAAAATTTATCTGGGATTACATATCTCCAACTCAAAACAAGATATTTTTGGTATTCGCTAGAAATAGCTAGATTTTATAACAATTCGCTAGATTTGTAAGAAGTCGCTGGGGCCTTTTATTAGGAGCTAGTGTGAATATTAAGTAGCTAGATCTAACTAAAAAATTTCTAAATTGGCAATACTGGTTAAGCTTCCGAAACACCTATTCTTAAAATCATATAAGCTGTACGCAATGAGAGTGCGGTGAATGTGGAATTTCCTATAGGTAGACTTGGTACGATTCGATTTAAATCGATAAATGTTGATAAACATGGACTTTATAAAAAATTCAAATTCAACGAAAATGAATTATCGTCGATGTGTGTCGATTTTCAACATTACATTTTCTACGAAATTTATTCTTAATGATTTTAAAATTTTGTTTTCCGCTCTCAAAATTAACCAAACAACCAAAACGGTAGAGATAGCCTGTATTTGTCATACCAAACGGCCACACAACATTCGGAATTCGCTTTCTTATATCGCTTATCTTACGGGCACATACTGAGCAGCCGTGGGATCCAAAGGTAAGGGACAAAATATTATGATCAATTTATTGCGCGCTTTCTTTACCCTCGGCCAGATCCGATAATCCAAACGAATTTTAGACTCCATTTACCGAAAAGTCGGGGGTCGTCTATTGCGTCCTCTGCGCGACATTATCTGCCGACCTCCTCCAAGAAGCGAAATGAAAGGTTTTCTCGAACTGAAAAATGAATACCGATCGTCAGATGTCCTTATCGAATTTCCAAAAGCACCCTGTCATCTATAATAATAAAGGTACTTTGTGCCTCACTCATTGACAGACATAAAACTTCTAGGAGAGCTGGAAGTCTGAAATTTGGCAAATAGATGGCACAACCGAGGAAAAAAATCGAAAATCACAAAAAAGCTAATTTTTAAGGAGTATGTTGATGACCCCATTGTTTAATTCCCATCTCCCATAAAATAGCATGGAAATCGGTGCAAGGCATATTAAAAACGGTTTTTAAAAAATTAAATTAAATTAAGATACGAACTCGTAGTGAAATAAAATCTGTAGCTAAAAGAATGAAGTTTATATTTATTGAAGAAAAAATTTGAATCCGTCCCGAATTAACGTAAATTTTACTTTTTAACCTCGGAAAAAGGATAACTTTTCCGACTTTCAACAATGAAAAAAGCTAAAAACCATGGCAAAGAATTGAATGCCATTAAATTGGAATTAACAGATTGTGTATTACAATAACATTGCTTTATTGAACTTTCAATGGGAATTAATAGATTATTAGGGAGATGCCCGTTGAAATTCAACGGGAAAGATTTTTGTGAAATAAAAAATGAGCATAAATATGCCTTGACTTTATTTGGATGGCAAGAAAACAAACTTTCGTTCTTTTAGGCGTTCGTTGTTTCAAGTTTCGAACTCCTACTATGTTTCTAAGTACCTAATTTTAATATGCAAATGATTAATATTCTACATTCAAATGTCCTCCTCGTAAATAACGCAGCGAATGATGTTTACATTGGTTGCTATGAAAAGAATTTCTCTCTCGTAATAATTGTATTAGCATTCAAAGCATGCTTTCACCCATGAGGATTGAAATAACAATAGGATTTTGAGGTTTAACAATGTAATGGGTTGACATGGCAACATCCCGTTAAAATAGCATGGTTTCCCCAAAATATGTGAATTAAACGTTTAACATGAGGAATTTCGAATTGTCGGCGGAAGTATATGAACAGAATAAAATACTTCATAGATTTTCTTTAAAATGGGCTAGATTTGATGATCATAGATGAATTATTTCTAATTAAGATCTCAAAAAGAATAATAACCTGCAAGTCAAAAAGTCGATTTTTACGTGTTATCGTATGGGAAATGGAATCGCGGAGTCGAACCTAGGACTTTTTTCGAGATTTCTTTTCATCATCATCTTACAATATGTAAGTCGATCATTCTTGCCAAATATGTAAAAATTGAGTCTAGTTTCATTATTGAGTTATTCGCATTTTTATAGCGTGACAAAGGGAGCCACGAAGGGACCAAGGGACAGAAGTAACTTTTTATAATTGTTAGATTGTATCATGATGCCGCCAGCTTCAACTAAAGGTGTAAACATATAATGACGTCATATTTATAATACAATTAATATGCTATTCTATAATTTTAGTATAATGAATAGTTTTCGAAACATTTTCAGTTGTTTTCAATTACTGAAAGAGCTTAATGAGAGAATTGAAATATGGTTTGACGAAAATGTTGAAAAATAATGCCGTCATATATTATATTACTGTAATTGTCATCGGTGAACTTTTTGGCAGGTATTTATTGGTTGACCGACCAGCCCATCAGAGATCGGGTCGTTATTGTTTATATACCTTGGTTACATCAAATGTTTACCCGATTAAAACCAAATTTCGTACGCATAATATTCACATAAATTAATGACCAAGATGGCATGTTTCGACCGAATCCATTCAGCAAGGGTACCGTAATTACAAAGTTAACTTTTCGGTAACTGTGAATTTAGAAGGAATTGGCAGAACCGATTTAAACGAAATTTTGAATGGAGAAAGTGTGCAACATAGAAAAACAAGATCAATATGTATAGTGTAGATACGGAAATCAGTGCTGCCAAAATAAAATTAATAAAAAACGTAACTTTTACACCTGTTTGTGTTGAATTGTCCGGATCAATATTTATAATGAACACATATATACAAAACCAAAATAGCATATTTGGACCGCATCAACCAAACAGTGGTGCCACAATTACAAATTAAGCTCTTTTAGTAATAATGGTTTTGGAGGGAATTGGCTTGACGGATTTAAAATAAATTTGCATATAAGGTTTGTACAGCATACCGTAATGAAATCAAGATATTTAAAGCGGAGTTAAATAGCAGGGCTACAACACTAAAAAGTGAAATAATATTTGTTTAATCGTATTTATATAGAACTGACCATATGGATTTTAGCCAAAAATAGAATATATAATCATCATATAAATATATAACCAAAATATTAATTATCAACCGGGTCGACTAAACAGGGCTACCACAATATCTAAGTTAGAATTTGTCTTTAACTATTAATTTCGAAAGTATTGGCTAAACGGATTTCAAAGAAATTTCGTTTATAGGGAGAGTATAGAATGTAAAAACGAAGTGATTATGTTTAAAACGAATCTTAAAATCAGGGTTACCACAATATAGGGAAAAATAATTTTCTGAGTTCAAAGCAAATACATTAGTATACGATTACACTAGGGCGAATTTGACAAAAAGCACTTCCGTACCATGGGAAACCCGTGTGCATTCCTACTTGTTAAGAAATATTAACATAGAAAACTACCAAGTCTAGTAAAATGTATTTACGTAAACGTCGATAGTGATCACCGATATTTTAGGAAAAATAAACGTTGATTTTTAAGAAATATAAACGTCGAATACTACTCGCCCTCTAGCAGAAGCAATTTTAAGTTTTGATATTCATCGAAAATCTGTCGGGAAAATTAAATTCGATTTAAAAATAATGTCGGATTCTACCAAGTCTCTATATAATTTAGTCTGCTGTATAGTTAGAATGCACCAATGTTTTTTGTCTTATATATATGTGAGTAAATGCTGAAGGTTCATATACTTATGCTTCAGTTAATAAACCATTTAAAGATGATTTAAGGAAGGAATACGAGGCTTGGTTAGTAATTGAAAACCTTCCTCTGGCACTTTCTGGTAAGATCAATAGGCATCTGCTTCAAAACTTGCAGAATGGTTGTCGGCTGCTTGGAAGAAGATACATGAAAGAACAGTATAGCGATCGTTCAAGAAATTCTGCATCACAATCACACTTGTGGGAAAATACTGATCTTAACTGCCCTGATGCGAAAAGCGACTCAAAAGTATTTGTAGACTCAGAATGTCAAGACCGCTTAGACTCGGATTGAGACGCCGAATACAAGAGTGAAGAAGAAAGTGAATAGGTAGTTGTATAGATGAATGATGGGAATAATTTTTAAACGAGAAAAAAAATCTGCTATGACCAGGAATCGAACCCGGGTCTTTCACTTGCGGATATTCTACCACTGAACTATCGTAGCAGATAAATTTTCTCGTTTCTGAAAGCGTGTTTTCGTGATGAATGATCGTCAAATTGAATGTGGTATTGTTAATCAATAAAAACAACTAAAAATATTGTTTAAATATAGATATTTACTGTGGTAATATTTCTTTCGAAAAGTTATTACTAAATCAAGTGCGTCTTGCAATCGATCGCATATTAGAATCGAATAAATACGACATTTATAGTGCGTGTTCATATTATGGTTGGAAAATATAATCAGTTAATACAAGTATTTCAATAAAGAAACGCCATTCTTTTAGCCTAACTTTGGCTTATAACACACTACGCTAAGGAAGGCTAATAATGAAAACAACACGTATTTATTCAATAATATTTATCATAGGTTATGACATCCAGAAAAATCTATTCTACATTTTACCGGGGCGAAACAAAAAGATTGAAAATCCTTTTAGAAAATATAAATTTGAGTTCTCAGTTGCATAAAGATACAACAAGATGAACTATAATTAACGTCTGATAAATGGGTTCCACATCTTGGTTATGCTAACTAATCACCCCCGCTAATTTATTTGCAAAACACAAATCGCATACATTACTGTTCAAAATGAGCTCTCGTGCCCTCACTTTCTATTAATTATCGGAGCACAACGTCATCAAATGCTCAGCTCCATCACCCGCTAAGTAAATATGGGTTTATTCTATGTGCGCGATACATGCGATTCCAATCAGGACCCTTCTTAATTACCAAAGATCATAACGTGCCCCCGTGTCCCTGGCTGAGATTAAGCTTCCACGCACTTCTCACCGAGGCTGCGACCTCTCTCGAATCAGGAGAGCAATTTCGCGTCACTGGAAAACGCAGTTTATACATTAAAAGGATTTGGCCATCTGCATCTAGCAGAGCGCTTGTAAAACCATTGCCGGTGCTCACAAGACGGAGTTGGTTTCCTCTTGTTGAGATAATGGCATTCACAAGCACACGCTGGGTGAATGGAGGAAAGAAAAATAAATGGCCCACTCTTGAAAGGCTCGCCAGGAAGATTACAGCGATGGAGAGTTTCGTGATAGCGGTTTCTTCAAGAAACGCAAAAGGGTGAGTTATTGGAGAGAGGGTTTGAGGAAGGTAAAAATTCGGAATGCGTTAGCACTACAGATATGAACTCTCGGAAATCGAAAAATCAACACCTTCTTGCGATGGTATACTTTTGCATCGTTATAAATTAACGCGTGTTTATATAAAATTATCTAGTAATTACTGATCGCGGACCTCTCATTGTCTTGAGTAACCTCAGTTTTGTTCCGTCTTCCATGCATTACATAGTAAAATTAATTCGAGCGAAACTTCATGAACATTTGAATTCCTTATCTATTGGTTGTTTCAAAATAAATAGGGCTGCATGGCAACGCAAATCGATATTTCCACACAAGTAATTGTCCGTAAAATGATTAATATTAGCGATTTTCTTTCTAAGATATTCACCCCATTTCTCAGAAAACGAGAAGAAATATTGCTCAGCCGTTCCCAAGATAAGGAACCTAATGAACTCCGCAACACCACGTCCGCTGGTAGTAAAGAGCGAGGAAAGAGCATGCCTTCGATGGAAACATTGAGGAGGACTGCAATGTCCACCTCCCTGGATGTAAGGAGGGGGAGTTAAGGAAAGGGAGGACGAGTGGTGGGGGAGTGGTTCGAATCCTGTCGGAGGCGGAGGAAGATGGAGAGGGGAAGATTCGGAGGGGCGTGAGAAAGGGGATATGCATAATAAATAAAGGACTCGTATGTAAGAGTGTATGCGTAAAGTGGGAAAGAGAGAGCGAGTTGAGTGTGCTCCGGAGGGAAAAAGGGAGGGGCAGTGGAGGAGGAGGAGGAGGCGCGCCTTTTGGATTTACTACGTCCCGCCAGAGAGTGCCCTGGAAACAATGGTCTGAAGGAAAAGGAGTCTCCTCCCCTTCACCCCCTTAACTCAACGCTCTCTCTCTCTTCTTCCACCTCTCTCTTCTTTCATACCTCTTCTCTTTAGCCCAGCTTTTCATTCCTTTTTCCCTCTCTCTGGCTCCTTAAGGGCGAGGGATAAAGCGGGTGTGGGTATGCGAGAGAGAGAGAGAGTCCCCGGGAGCAGTATATTAAGCGGCGTAGGAGCAGAACGGGGCCGGCGGCGGGGCGGAGGGCGGAGGATGTTGCGGGGGCCGGGAGATTTTGCGGAGGCGGGGCTGCTGCGAATTTCGCAGAGGCGGACGACCCCCGTGGAGTCGTCGGAATACGAAGCGGAGACTCCTGGGTAGGAAGTCCTGCGTGCAGGCGGCAATGCCCTGACTATGAATGGAGGAATTCGCGCGGCGGTGCCAGGTGTCCAAACGAAAAAGGAAACGGTCGCAATCCGAGGTACATACGCGCATATATCAGGTGGGAATAATTAAAAAAAAACGTTGGGAAACATACCCCGTATTTACTGCTATTTATTATTCTCCGGATTCTTGCGATACAGATTCCTCACAATGCATTCGAATTTCGTTCGCCGTTCATTAGATAAACGTTTTACAATTCGTGGACGGTTGGAATATTTTGTTTAGAACCCTGAACAGTTTTGGTTGGAAGGTTTTGAAAATCAATGATATAAATTGAACTTTGCTTCAATTTAAAAAGCGGATTCCGATTCGGATAAGTTAAATATTATTTGAGAGAGTAAACTATGAAAAATTTACTCGGAGGAATATGACAGAGGTAATTTGAATACGGATGTTTCAACATACTACAAAAGTTAATATCAAAATAAATAGTAAGTGAATGACAATTTGGGGATGGAAATGTTGTTAACGCTTATAATCCACTAATTTATAATATTTATAATACTAAAATTGCATATTTTATTCTCGCAAAGGGACCGTTGTACCGATATTAATTCCATTCAATTAGTCATATATAAATATAACGGTCCTCCATTCGCAATTGAATATGAGATTCCACCCCAACTAAGACGTTGATAATATTTGATAATTCCTTGCACAGCTAATCTCGGGCGGATGTGCAGACGTACTTTAGCCATTACTATATTGCAAATGCCGATAGGGTATTTATTAGTTAGTTTACGTTTGAAAATACAATTTTTTCTTTTATATTTTAGCTTAAAAAGCGGCCGTAAGGACATCAAACTCTGTAGAAGCAAACAAAAATATAAGAATTATATGATTGGGGTAAAGCTGTAAGCTTCATCAATCTACTTAAAACTGTACGATTAACTTTGTCATAAAGCTGTATAAAAATTTTAAATATGACAACTGTTTGGTCATAGGTCCCTTATTTGCCTGTAAATCTTCTCTTCATTGTTTTTAGAACGCGTAACATCAAGAGCACGTGTTCAAATAGATCTCGAATTGAACAAACGTTCCTTTGTATCGTTTCGCAAAACACGGCAATGAAGTTCTTTAGCGATACTGTTTCTCCTTCGCAGCCAACGTCGCCTGAAGAGAGGAGGAGAGTTCGAGTGTGACAGCGCAACATAAGTTAAGGTCGCGGGGTTAGAATCTCAAACGTCAGCACGGGTGCATGTGATGTGATGTGCTTTGTACACCTCAATGGTCATCAATTCAGCAACACGGATGCCTCCCCATATCTCTGTATTCCTCTCTCTCCTCGAACTCTTTCCAAAAAGAAAAAGAAAAACCAATTCTGAGTAATAGATTTATTTGCAGAACCGGGAACGGTTTGGAACGCCACAGGAAAAAACGTAAATGCGCTTCTTTCCGACACTTAAACGGATATCAACTAAGGCATGAATATTTTTACTGTTTTTGCGGAGGAGGTGTTTTCTGCAACTTCTCCATCTTTTCATGAATCGGATATTTTTTACTTAATAGATATAAAACTTGCATGACAATGTTGTACTTGAAGTGTGACTTGAAATTCGAGGATATGAAATGGGGTTTAACCAAAACAAATCCATGTTTCCTTAGTTACGGTTAGACTTTTGACAATACTTTTGGAGTTCGTTGTTTTAAATCTCATTTTTATGCTTTCATCTGGATGTCATTCATTATTAATATATTAAAGCATTTTTTAATTTCACTAATAAACTTGCATAAAATTGGATTGCACTGCACTTCAATATCCGCGTTATGCATTTTTCATCGCAATTACGGTCACATAATGTGACAAGTAGTATACATTTTGGTAGAATCAGAGACATTTTCTCAACAATTTCACATCGCTCTGAATCGAAATTGTGTATTGTTTCAAATGTGTAATCATAAAATCATAACAGGCTCGAGAAGAATTCTACATTATGGCATGGAAAAGCCTTTGAATGCATACCGTCACTAAATTGCGCAGATAACGGATTGTGAAACAAAAGTCCAGTTTTTATTCACCTCAAAAAATTGGTACCACAAATCAAATTGGCGACTTTCTAATCGCGTGATTTTCTTTTGAAATTGAGCGATCATTCACGGGAGACATTACAGGAGAACACAAAAGATAGAATGGAATGGCAGCGCTTAAATGCGAAACAGCAAAAGCAATCGCTCCGCGTCCTTGAGGACTTTAGCGGAATGAGTTCCTCGCAGAAAATGAGAAGCGAATCTTCGTGGGATGCGGAAGGGAAGGGGGTTGGTGCATAAGAGAAAATAAGTTTAGGGCGAGGCCGAGAAATGTTGGTGCAGGCGGGGAGGAAGGAGGAGGGAAGGAAGGTTGAGGAGGAGGGAAGAGATGGAGAGAGAGAGGAGGTATTTGGGTGGGGTAGGGCACCGTTTGTAACAATGACGAATGTCCGGATGCGACAATGGGCGGGGGCGAGCGAGCTTGTATCTCCTTGGCTTCCGCCCACCTCGGCATTGTTGCCGTCCATAGGAAGGAGTGACATGAGGGAGGGAGGGAGAGGGGGGAGTGAAGAAAGGGCGTGTGGAGAGAGGAGTAGGGAGAAAGATGTGGGTGCGAAGAGGAGGTTGGCGGCGGAGGAAAAAGAGAGAAAGGGAGATGGAGAAATAGTCGCGAGTGTATAAGAGGGCGAAATCTTATGGTAGGAAACGGAATGGGAATTATAACGGCAGTGAGGGAAGGAGTGAGAGTGAGGGGAGGAGGAATGAGGGGAGTGAGGGGAGGGGGAGTGAGGGGAGGGGGAGTGAGGGGAGGGGGAGTGAGGGGAGGGGGAAACTGGAAGAAACGGCTGAGAGGATTCTGCACACAAATGCGGTGACAAAAGAGCATCTCTTTCTTCTTCTCATCTCTCCCGAGATGAGCTCCCCGCTACCGCACGAATAACCATGCAGTTGTTTAGAGGGTGACGTTTGTGGAAACGACTTTCCCGTGTAAAATGGGAGCTGAAAAAACGGAAGCGGTATTTCTGAGGTTATTTATGTCGCTTGCCGTTTATTTCCAACGAATGACACCTTTTCTATCTTATGCAACAATATATGTTGTTTATTGAGGTTGTTCGGTCGATTATATGTTTGCGCAGTTATTCCTCCTAATTACAAGAATTTAAGTAATCATCGCTAGGTAAGAGAGAGAGAGAAGCACATCCTACAAAGAGGGATTAAATTGGTTCACTCAAAGAATATATTTGGTTTGTATTAATGATACAAATTATTCTGCTTCGCCTTCGAGTCTTCTGCTGGTTAACTCCATGACTAGTTTCTAGAAATCCTTTGCAGTTTCCTTGACACAAGAAGTGACATAAGATGACGAACTGCTGTGCTGAAATGAACGTATTGCTGCCATTTAAATCTCGAAGTTAGGTTAATCTAATTCTTATACCTAAAACATAAAAGTAACCGTGGTGAAATATAAAACGTATCAACTAAAAACAGCAGTGACTCTGGCTGAATTATGATGCTTCACGATTTCCTCAGCTATGCCATTATTTAAATCAGAACAATTTTAATTAATAACAGTACTAAAATGGTCATTAATCCGTAATGCATTTAAAAAAGATAACGGATTAAGAGTGGACTAGTCAGATAGCATTGAAATAGTAGGTCCTAGGAAATACATATATCTTTCATGTTGTAACTGTAATTTATTTTATTTTGCTTTCGTTAATTTTTGTACTTGTATTTGATATTCAATTATCTTTTAGATTATAGGATACTTTTAGTTTACGAACATCGTTTCATTTTCCCTGAATTATTCGATTAAACGCCAGTATTGTGAAGTTTAAGAAAAATTCTAATCAGGCTAAGTAATACCCTTATTTTTAGTTATCTTTAAGGGAAAAATTATTTCAGAATGCTAAATAAAAGCTACAATATTTTGTTAAGAAATAGGAGCTGAGTGTAAAAATTTAATTGCAAATAAATATTCAATTTTTGCCTTTAAGAATTTTCCATAAGTGTGTATTTATAAACGGTAACATTTTTGATTTTACCTAAAATTATTTGAATCAGGAAGCGTCGCCGTTCTAGTCTCTCATGAAGCATTTGATAATTATGCGTCATAATAATAAATATGCTATGGTAATTTAAAAAATTAAATTAAATTAAAATCATCAGAGTTTAAATTATAAATGCCGGAAAGTACTGCAGACGTATTTAATTTATAACTTTAGTAGACAAGATTTTTCTTGTACGACGCAAGTATCATATAATGTCTCTCAGTATCCACATAAAGCTTATGCAAACGAGATGCACATTTTGGGTATAAAGCAGCCGTCTTCAGTAGCGATTCGCCGATATAAGATTCATATAAATATAGACTGTGACGTTTATTCCATTATGCGTCTTAATAGAACAACTTCTGGAGAAGATGTGCAGAATTTGAGAACACTCAACATTAGCATGTATGCTGTGCTGAAATACCTGGGGAAACTTTCACTTTCTCTATGTATTTTACATTGCAATACTTTTCAGTAATTTAAAAATAAGATCTGTTTAACGTATTTTCCCGTCGGTACTTCATAACAAGACGTTTTTAATTATCATTAAGAATAAATTTAAATATTCAGATTTGAATGTACAACAACTTTACTATCAACATCCGCTAGAACAGGGTTTCACAACCTTTTCTTACCAAGTTACCCTTAATTTTGATTAAGTACCATAACCAAAGATACAGACGTTCACATTTATTTTATTAGCATATTTACAGATACAGAAAACAGTTTTTGCTAGATTAAAGAAGCACACGCTATAATTATTTTCTATAAAATTTTATAGGAGATTTTAAAACAAGTATGACATAATAAGGCACAGTATTATTTTAAAATGAGCATTGAAGTATCAACCCCTCCCCGAGTGTATCTCGCGCGCTCCCCGAAGAACTCGTAGTAAATGGTTGAGAAACGGCGCTAAAATACAGATGAGTCTATTTTTCTTAATGCAGAAATTGATTGATATGTGTAGATATTTCATTGGAATTAGGATTTACAAACAAAACCTTTTATAACTAGATAGAGAGTTTGATATATTTGTAAAATTACTGTTAAAATGACAATGAAATAAAAATCAAACTTGCAACCCTTCGAACTACTTTTAATGATATTATTATAAGACAAACGTTCGATTTTATTCACTCAGTCATAAATATACTTAATTACTTCTAGAAAATTTGGATAGCATTTACACCAAATTAATTCTATCTACGCTCAACTGAAACGCGAAATATTAATAATAAAATTTTTTGATAAATAGCCAAAATTTTACATTTTTCAGGCTTCATATTGTATGTTAGAAAAAAAACTAATATTTAATTCCAGAATAGCTTTATATCGCGAATTAGTTTCAGTTGAAAGACAGTGATGACAATAATAACTGAACCTAAGTTTTTATGGATGATTACCTTTTATAATATCAGCTGCATTATTGACTTACAAAGAAATGCAGAATAAAAAAGTAAGATAAGTAAAATAATTCGCTCAAATACATCAAGTCAGTCCGAATAGAGTGATCAATATTTGAGAATTTTTATTACCAATAATAAACGTATAAAATCAATATAAAAACGCGAACGGTCTCTTAGCAAGATAAGACAGTGCGGGGCTATTTTACAATATACAAAGATCTATGCAATTGTACACTTACATTAGCATTTTACCCTGCAATTCACCGGATTAATGAAATTAGTAGGTGGTGTAAACTCACAAATTTTGTCTTTCAATGCTCACTTGCCTTGGCTTGGTTTCTCTATTACAATTTCGAATTATTCTTGTGAGAAAAAGAATCTCACAGTATCCTTCAAAATATCTAGTGTATTCCATCATTTTATCCGTGCCTTTCGATATGTTACTAAGATGTTCGACTCCGTCATGCAGCCCCTCCGACATATATTACTGTAGAATACTCATTCCAGGACTTAGTTGGTATTCCACTATGGATACCTAGTTTAAATTCTTTTGTAATGATATATTACTCATTTATACACCATGGCCTTCTTTGACAAACTACCAGTGACATAACTATTATTAAGCGCGGTTAAGTGGTGCTTAAGGGCCCGCGACTTTAGGGGGCCCAAAGAGGGTTAAAAAAGTAAAATTTTTAACTGAAATCTACTGACAAAAAAGAAATCTTTCAACTGCTTCTTGTGCTAGTTTAATAATTATTCAGAAATGCGTGTATACGGAATATATATATAAATATGAAATGGCTGCCATATGCGTTGCTGCCAGTCTTACGCCTGTATCGACATGCTTGTAATGTTACATGTTTGCCGCTGCGCTTGCGCTCTTCAACCAGCGACATCAAACGGAAAGCATGACATGCGCAGAAGTTGATGCGCGTAAGGACGTCGAAGGCGAAGGGAAAATCAGCTGGGAGAGAAGACGAAGGCTTTTATTATAAATTGTATGGAACTCTTTTGTGTAGCCTTTGTATTAATTTGTGCATTCTTGAAGGAGTTACAAAGGTAAGTGAATTATATTTTGGAAGCCAGTTATTTTATTTCACCATAATGAACCCTATAACATTTAGACCCCAATTCCAGTGTTAATGAAATTCGTGTGGAAGTTTATTTATTGTTCTTATATTCCGTAATTCTTATATTCCCGATCACAATATATAGTTCGTATGTTTCGGAAAATTAGTGCAGTACTTAGAATTTCATTTGAAGATTGACGTGTATTTCTTTTCATTGTTTTATCTGGAGAGTCGGCGTGAGTAGACTAGTGGAAGCAACTCCCAGCGACACAAAGCAAATGGAAAGCAGAAAGCGCTGTTTGAGCTGACTCAAGTCGACTTGCGTCAACGAATGGAAAGCTCCAAATGCGGCCAACACTCACACTAAGGTGAAGTGTTCTGTGCATCGCAGTGTGACTGCATTGTTGCTTTACTAAGGTGTGTGGCGTTGTGCCTTGTGTTTTATGCTTCTGGAAAGTCCGCAGATACAAAATGAATTGATCAATAGTACTGTTGGCAAACATTTAGAAAAACATCTTGTTCAAAATATTAAATTAGCACCCTTTTATTCAATAATTATGGATACTACTCAGGATATTAGTAGAAATGACCAACTAAGTCATGTTTATAGGTTTACTGAAATAGAGAAAATTCAGAAGAAATGCCAATAGCTATGAAAATAAGAGAAATGCTTTTAGGTTTCTTAGCTGTGAACGACCGTTCAGCTTATGGTATAAAAAACACAATTACTACAGTGCTAGAAACACACAGCATAGATTTTTCAAAATGTAGAGGACAAGTCTTTGACGGAGCTAATGTTATGAGCGGATTGTATAACGGAGTGCAAAGGAAAGTTCAAGAAATACAACCTAATGTAGAATATATGCATTGTGTGAGCCATAACCTTAATTTAGTAATAAACGATTGCATTAAAGGTACCTTGGAAGCATCTAACTTTTTTGACATCGTTGGAGAAATGTTCAACTTATTTGGTTGCAGCTTAAATTGATGGGAAATTTTAGCCTCATTTACTGGTGAATCGCGTACTACGATAAAACGATTAAATCCCACAAGTTGGTCAGGACGAATTACATCATTGCTAGATATTAAAGTTTGATTTGTTGACATATTAATAGCATTAACGGACATAACACTGAACTGCAATAAAAAAGAAGAACGCGAAGAAGCAACTCGAATAACAAAAAATATGTCAACATTTGAATTTGTTTTTCTGTTTTTTTTGGCGAAAATATTATCGGAAGTGAATGCCACGTCTAAAATATTGCAGGCCAAAGACATTGACTTACAGAAAGCTTCGCATGCATTAAAAACAACTTCCGAAGCACTAATTAAATTAAGAGAAACTTTTGACGAATGTAAAACTGAAGCTGAAATACTTGTAAATGGGAAATTGAAGACAATTTTAATGAAAAAAGAAGATCAAATTCAAAACTTTTTTTATGATAAAACATTAGACTAAAGATTTAAAAGAGCTGTAGTCGCATTCAGGTTAAATGTGTTTTGCAGTATTTTAGATATGTATAACGCAAATTAGAGAAAGATTTATCGGTATGCAAAAGATTGTAAATAATTTCCCATTTTTGGAGCCTCAGAACTTGCTTAGACTAACGGAAAGTCATATTTAAAAAAATGCAGACAATTTGCAAAAAGTATATGAAGAAAATCTAAGTAAAAATTTTTACATTCAACTTTTACATATTGTTTCAAATAGGTTTATAAAAGAACAAATTAAACCAATAAATTCAATAAGAGAACATGCAGAATTGTTAATAATAAATTATAGCAATTTGTTATGTAGTTACCCGGACACACTACAGCACTTATTTTATATCTAACACTACCTGATACAGTAGCTACTTCCGAAAGATCATTCAGCAAGTTGAAAATAATCAAAAACTATTTGCAAAATACGTTTTAGGAACGACTGAAATATCTTTCACTGATTGCCATTGAAGCCCAAGAGGGAGATAAATTAAATACCAAAGATTTAATTTGAGAATTTGCCAGTGCAAAAAGTAGGATGAAAGATATTTTATAATCCGTGATTTGAGTAATAACTAAGGGTTTATAACAAGCTGTTATAGAGGCAGTGGGCAAAGGATGGTGTTAAGCATCATTGAGCGGTATTTGCGATGATAAATAGGTGACGTTCAGAGAAAGCTGAATTCACAGACTTTCAGTGATGATACCAGAGCAAAGCAAATATCATTAATGACTGTAAGAATTCCCAGGGTATAAAGAAAGAGATGTGCTCCTAAAAATGGGGTGGGGTTGCTGCGCTTCCAGGTAGAGATGGCTCAAGCACTGGTAAAAACCTGGGTGGGCTGTGAAGAGGCTTGAAATTAAAGAAGCCAGCCAGTTGTGTGCGTCACAAGGTCCCTTGTATGTTGATAGCACACCATAACTATTCTGAATGAAATTACAATACTAGGTTTTAAATAAAATAATTAAAAATAGGAAGATTTTATAATTTGGGTATCTATATCATTAATGTGGTTTTACTGTGATTCAGAATTATAATTATTTTTTGTTTATTTGTAATTTATTTGTAATGATATTGTAATTTTGTTAAAATGTGATTTTAAAACATAAGAATTTTTTTGTTAAGGAAATGAATGTATTTAAAAAATAAAATGAATGTATTTTTATTTTGATTTTTTGTTAGTTTTGCAAACATTTTGCTTAGGGGAAAAAATTTGTAGTTACGCCACTGAAAGCAACCTACATAGTTCAGAGCCTTATATAAACCCAATGTGTCTCTCTCAAGTTGATGCCATATGCATGCATCATTTGGTCTGCCGATAAACTAGAGATGATTAAAAATTTTACTTAATTTTTATACGAAAACCACATTCTTGTTGATGGCACCTAAAACCCGACGAATATTCGTATACACAGGGAAATTCCGACGAATGAGCTATTTAGATATTCAATAGACTCAGATACGGAAATATCAATTCCATCAAATATATGTTTAAAATTTAAAGATCGATTCTTGCTTTTTCATAAGGGTAATAGTTGGTTAATAATATATAAATTCTTCAGCCAAATTTGTGGGAGATAAAAGTTTAGCATTTGAGTCGGATTAAGCTACAAGGAGCTATAAAGAAAGATTATTAGTGGCATTCAACGGACGTGCAATTTAAGAGAATTCAGAAACGTGTAGTTTTCTGATTAATCCGTTAATATACTATTATATGGTCGATTGTAGTTCTAAATAATGTCATAATTGCAATTTTTAAAATACAATGAAAATAATGGGAATATATTCGTGAGAATTTTGCAAATTTAGTCGTATCAAAATTTGAAATCTGGACTAATTCAATGGTTCTGGAATATGTAACGTATTTATATGCGAAGGAATCTTAAGAAAATGAGTTTACCGGCAAAGTAAGTTTAGGAGATTAAGGAGAGTTTATGAGATTATAGCGGGAGAAACGAAATCTCAAGGGCAGCAACCAGAATGATAATAGCTCATTCAAAAACAGAAATTCATCAGAGGTTTCTTTCAGAGCACTCTAAGAGAGTATATTACGCGACTTGGAATTTTGGATTACATCCGATATAAGACATTCAGTTTCAAAGAGATCTGAGTTGGACTTAATATGTTTTACGCATTCATTGCTGATAAATGTGAAAATTAGGTTCTTTTAAATTTATGTCAAATTACCTGTGTACAAATGTTATTTTTTAAGTAAAGGGCTTATTTACTGTTGTGTAAATCAAGGACAGTATTTATTGCATGAATATGAGCTTATTCCTACCTAATGAATGCATTGTAATTGTTTAGTTACGAAATAATTGATGTATGTAGAATGAAGATTTAACTTATCTAAATCATTTACGAGGAATAAATTACCCAATCTACACAATATATTTCAATTTTCAAATACTTAAAATACAAGATATTCTATGCAGGTTATTTGAAGTAACTACACTAACTTATAGAAATTAAAATTACGCATAATAACTGATTAATATTATCACTTATTTATACATTTCACTCTCTCCTAAAATCATAAGAAAAATATTTCTAACTTCCACATTTGATTTTTAATTATTACAAATTTCTAGTTAATTCCACAAATATAGATTATTAATGTTTTAACACAGCAGATATGAGTGGTTTACAATGCATTAATAAATTGGTAAAAACAAAACTATTGTATTGGTTATTATGATGATAGATGAAATGTTTCATATATAATATCTGTTGCTAGTGGTACTTTTGGAATGAAGAGTTCAGCAAAAATTATAAAATTTGACCCTTTTTATGATAACCAAGAAGGTTAACGAGGCAGCGATAACTACACCATGGTTGCTTATTTATAACAATATTCTATAAATACCGAATCTCTATCGCAAAAAACGAAATTTGAACAACAAAAATATCTGTAATGATCAGAATATGGTCATAAAGAGAGGATATTTGGAAAATGAGTATTCGATTCCTAAATATTAAATGCAATGGAGAAGTGACTTATAAACAAGGTACTGTAAATTTCATGCATTATATCTAACAATTTTATCAATTTATGTGTACAAAATTATCTATGAGTTACAGACAAAAGTATCTCTAAAATGCAGCCATCAGTTTCAGCGTAGATTAATTGGATATTGCTCATAGACTGAAAATGTAATTTTAATTTCTATTTTCATCAACTGCACAATCATAAATAAAATACAGATTGGAATTTTAAATTTATTTCTATATCTTCAAAACATTTAGCGCAATTTCCAGTAATTACATTTTGCAGAACGCAGGTTTGAGACGGCCATTGTATTGATTTTTGGAGACAAACCAAAAAGTAAAAGACGTCAGAGATGTAACGGAATCGTTTGAAATTACAAAATTATACGTTAACGCATCAATAAATATTGATTCGATATTAGAAGAAAATCCGAGTACTGAACAAGCCGATAATTCGCCCAACTCGGATCCGACTCCGGCGAAACCTCTGGAATAAAGTATAAGGGCGTGGCAGCAATTAGCGCGAAGCTTTATGAATCTCCAGTCCTGCGAAATAGAAGATAAGCTCCATTTGTTGCTACAAATAAATGTGTAAAATCTTACTTGAGAAAGAGTTTTTCTTTTTACAGCCAGAAAGCTGCATCCTACATTCGTCAAAATGTTTACAAAAGAATAGCATGTTGTTATGTGTATAAATAATCGCACGTGACGATTACAAGGAATATCGATAATGGAATGAAATAAGTCTTAACGTTGCAATGAACGGTATTTCACCAAAGACAAGAACCGTTAATGAAAATGATGCGATATATGGCATATAATTTCCAAGTTAAAAATAAGAATTTAACTTATAGATATGTTTGATAAAAATATGGCAAAATAAAACATTAACTACAATGAGATTGTATTGTTCGTATATTAAGAAGTATTTTTTCAACCACGGAAAAGTTTATTTTATATTTACTTTATAATTAACCACACCCTGATTTGTTATTCAATTTTTAGCGGTTTTTCTAAAAAAACGCTTATGTATTCTGCTTGTCTGTCCGTCCGAATATTTGGAAAATACCTTTGGTATCCTACAGTTTGGAGAAACCAAATTTCAAGAAACAATTTGTCTGTATAAGGGCTGGAAATGGCAGAAATTTAGTTGTTCAAGAATAAGCTGCTAGGGAGTAATCGGAAAATTTCTCTAAAAGGTACAGGCTGCATGCATAGGCATCGCTTCTATACCCTGCTGAAAATGCAGTAAATCCTTGTCCAACGCGGGTTTCCCCTACACAGATTTGATTATACGAGATGAAATAAATGCGAGGAATATTTACTCAACACGCATACGATTGAAATGAAAGCGGTCCTGAATTGGGCGAGCGCCACATTTTACCTATGCATGTCATGTAAGAAAGCTCGTAGCTTATGAGAACACGTGATTTTTTCCATAAAGTGTTGAATTTGTGCAGCGCAGTTTTGTTCAATGTGGCCTTTTCCAAGAACGTAACCAGCGCGTTGCGCAAGGGACAACTGTATATTACAGGGGACTACTGTATATTACAGTTGTTGGTGAAAAAACACCTTATGTAATTTGCTCTGCGATTCTTTCCTCAATTGTTTCACCCATAATATCAGTTTGCCAAAAGAATTAGCACATTGGGAGGCATAATTAGAGGAATTTTAGTAGAAGACCTTCATATCTTTCTATTTTGGCTGAGAGCACTTTTCGAAAAGTGCTGGTCCAAATCTTCTGGATAATGTTAGCGTGTGCTTCGTCTTTATGAGAACTATTTATTTTTGCCCATTTAGAGTAACTGGTGCCTCTAAAACAAAACCACCCCATATACTAATTGTTTTTGTACTAAAATTCTGTAAAATTAATAGCTGTCGGAATATCTGTTAATACGGCCAGACCTACAAAACTACGATAGAGATTAAAGTAATAATCAGCAAGTATGTTTTTCGATATAATGAATAACAGTCAAAATATATAATCAAATAAAAATTACCGAGTCACAGAAATGGACCCATTGCACATTCTGTACCTTAGTTGTGTGACTTATTCCTTCAAGTTTCAATGATTATTCATTACAAAATAATTTTCAAATTGAATTTGAATATAACATTTAAATAAAACTATAATTTTATAAAACAAAATATATCGCTTAGTATGAATTTTACTTCATATTTCTTACCATATTATTTGTCTTGCAAATAACGTCTGCGAGGATGAAAAGATGCTTCACCCAGAGCTTGGGAAAGGTTAGGCTGGTTAATGCTAAAATATATCTCAAAAATTGAACATTTTTCTTTGATTAATCAATATTTCAGCGATTCTCAACATTTTCATCTTACACAGTAACCAACCCTTGACATCCTGACATGCGTACGGATGACACGGCTGACAAATGAATTAATTCCTAATGTTACGGTGTATAAATGTAGTGGATGAAAATCATTAGAATCCATCAATACTCTTCCTAAGAGCAATGAGTAATTCGTTTGATAATATTCTTTTCGTCCACGCTAGGTATATATATATATATATATATATATATATATATATATATATATATATATATATATGAGTTCTCTCTCTGTAGCTGAAGAAGGAGTAGTTCCGAAAGCTTTACGTTTGTGATGTTTCTGTGTTTTTGTGTTATTTTACGTGTGTCGCTTCGACATCCCCGGGGCCTCGCCAACCTGAAGTCGTCTGATTGGTGAGTGCTCACTGGGTTTCCTCATCCCAACACCTTGTTGACATCTATATATATATATATGTATGAATGTATGTGTCAACATAAACCGTCCAGAGATGACATGGAACTATAACATTTTGGAACTTTTTATTTGTAAGTAAATCATATATTTTTCTTTAACCAAATTTTTATACTAAAAGTTAGCTCCTTGAAAAAATGTCCTTATGGGCTTTGGAGTCTGTTCAAAAATTACGATCAATAATTGCATTCGAAATACAAGAATTTTAACCAAGAGTACATTTTATCAATGTCAATTTTATTTATAAATTTGGAATGTACGTAACTTTTTTTTTGAGATATTCTGGTTCTCTCCGTTTACGTACTTGTTATTAAAGCGATGATAATTATCAATAATAAGTTCTATATAGAACGGTTTTTTCGTGGATTCAATTGTCTAAGCGTGTGAATTCACATGTTAGAAAAAAATCTGATTTTAGGTGGATGAGCACAAGTGGAGATACGGTATCGTGTCAACTGATTATACGACGATGATAAACATGTAGTGCGTTATCCACGGGCATGGATAAAATTAGAGCGTTTTGTTATATTTTATGTGGTTATACCGCCGCATATTCGACCAATAGTGTCTCGTATGTTTTATAACGTGAGATGCCACGTGAAGATAAGGTATGCGTTGAAATGAGATAGGCTTAGCTAAGAGTAACATCATTCTACATAATGACAAATTTTACATAAAAAGTTATACATTTTTGGATAATTGAGACTTTTATAATGATAATTTAGTTTAGAACGAAATCATCAATTTTTCATTATAACTTTGGGCGTGTCCTTATCGGCCTCTGTATTGTTTATAAAACTCAAAAATTTAAGAAATGTGGTGCACACTAAAGGAAATAAACGTATTTAGCAATTGGTAGTAGATCTTGTTTACTTCTCTCGCTACGAATATTGTTTTCGTTGACAGCAATTAATAGAAATGTGCAAGAAATTTTCTAAATTAAAAATGTTTTGATTTTCTTGTTGGATTTTTCTCAATATTTTCGAAAATAATTGTTATTAGTGCGGAAATTAAGCTCAGAATTTCATTTTTACATTTTTCACATTTTTGGAAATACTCAAGAAACTAACTTTTAAATGGTCCTCAGTCCCAAACTGTAAACTTTCCAAAACCCATATCTAACGAAAAGCTATTGGCAGTAGTACAGAAATGTACCCCCCTGGTTTCAAATCTCTATCATATACGATATCGCCACAATTTAACAGATTGACAGACAGGACAAATTAAAAGTTTAAGCGCATTAAAAAAGGCGCTAAAATTGAATACTAAATTGCAGTACCAATATATGTAGAGAAATAAAATGTGTATTCCAACTGCCAAGCATTTTTCATCGCTGGTGGTACAACGATAGTTGAACATTTTATTTTTTACGGTCCACCGTCGCTCGCTGATTTATCACAGACTACGGCATCTTTGTACCCAACACGCGCGTATTATTTTTACAACAATTTGCGGCCATTGGCGAAACAGACTTCATTTTTTTAAGATAATTGCGATATATTTTTCTTGAATAAATACTGAAAAAATTTCTGTTGATTGTTGATAAGTCCAGAAAATGTCATCCAAATTATTGCAATAGTTCACAACAAAATACTTGATAGACAGATATTTAGCAATATTTAGAGTGATTTCTGATATTCATCTTTTGTTCTTTAATATTTAATTTTATTTTTATTTCTTATTTTTATATTTTCTTGGTTTTTATTTTTCAATCCTGTGTATTTGTCAGTCGCGTGTTTGTGTTATTGTGTCTATAAGCTGTGTCGCTGTCGGTAGGCGCTTGACTTTTGTTTTGGTGTGTGTGTCCAAAGTTGGTTCCTGGGCTCCCTGAAAACTCTAGTGTTAATTTCTCTACTTTATTTTTAATTAACCTTAATTTTTTTCCTCTCCCTCTACCTTTGTGCGATACATTATTTATTAAATTATGGCCTAGGAGCGGATTAATTTCGTTATATTATATTCGAGGTAGTCTCCACTCATTATTAATATATGAGATTTTAGTTAAAATTATATTTTATGATAATCTGATGATGACCTATAATATATTTTCCTATGTATAGATTAGTTATTTCGTAAGATACTATCTTAGCGGATACCAGGACGGATTCCGGGAAAGCAGATCACGTGAAACGCAACTCGGCCTTTTCATGAATGATTTGTTGCGATGCGGAGAGAAAAACATTCAGGTCGATGGTATTATTATTGCTTCCAGGAATGCGTTTAATAAGGTATCTCATCGAAAATTAATAGCAAAGGTAGTAAAATACGGTATCAACCAGAAAATTGTGAATTGGGTGAGAGATTTCCCCAGGAATAGAGAACAGAGCGTGATCATCGATGGAATGCCCTCGTCCCCCGTTCAAGTCGCATGAGGTGTTTCTCAGGGCAGTGTATTGTGCCCTCTACTATTCCTAATTTGTTTAAATGAAATTTGTTCGGTAGCAGATAGTAAAATGTGACTTTTCACAGATGATACCGTGATATATAGGGAGATACTCAACCGGGATGACCATCAGTCACTTCAGGAAGATTTGAAAGCCACTTCCGCATAGTGTAAGGAATGGAAAATTGAAATTAATTACAGTGAATGTGCTGCAGTATTATTTTGGAGAAGTATGAACAGAGAAATAACTTTCGAGTACGAAATAAATGCAAGGAATAGTCAAACAACTGCGCATGTAAAATATTTAGAGTTACCATTTGTCGTGACATTTCGTGGGATATGCACATTTGTGTTACGGGCGCAGCTAACAAGAAACGCGTTCATAGGTAGAATAGTGCGGAATATTACAGAGAAAGTATGCGAAGCGTGTTATTTTTCGCTATATAGACCGAAGGTGGAATATACTTATTGTTTAAGGGATCCGTAAGTGAAGGTCCAAATAATTCAGTTAGAAAGGGTACAGCGGAGAGCGGCCAGATTCATTAAACAAAAGTACGAACATATGGAAAGCGTCACATAATTATTGAAGGATTTAAAATGGAGACCTCTGGAATACCGTAGAAAGTGCTCAAGATTTAGACTTTAGAGAAATACAGGTCAGAATTTCTAGCAGAGAATGTATTGGGAATAATTGAGGCACCAACGTATGTATATTGGTAGAGACGATGATCGCGATAAGATACGTGAGACTGATTGTAGAACGGAGCGTTATAAAGGTTCATTCTTTCCAAGAACAATACGAAATCATAACAGGAAGCACATATCTGCGAATAATAACTGTTATGTTGGCCTCGGTGCGTTACACCCCCTGCCACCCATCAGATTGGTGAATTGCAGGGTGACATGTAGATGTAGATAAAAAGTGAGTTAAACTGAAAGGGAGTTTTCAAAATAATAAGTTTATTTGGAATTACTAGGGGTTAGGTTCATAATACATATATTTCTTCAAAGCCATAAAATAATATGGGAAACCAATTGTGCATTTCGGCTATTTCAGATCATGTTATATTGTGGTGAGTCATCACTGATGACTGCTGATTCGTCTGGTATTCCAAAACGTCATTTCACCTACTGGAAATGCATAGTTTGTCAGTTTGATTTAAGCCAAGAGACGAGCTCGACAATTCTATTAAGAATGATTAGAGAATGAATGAAAAAATAATTGGCCACTGCAGATAATAGAGTAAATAATGCAGTAATAATATAAACAAAGAGAAAAGTATTTTATCGTAAATTTAAATTGGCTAATAGTATCGCCATTGTTGCTTCTCTGTTGATATTTCAAACTAAAGCAAAAGTTGGAAATATTTTTGAAACGATAAAAATTCCGCTATGACCGGGAATCTTCCACTTGCCGAGCGGATATTCTACCACTGAACAATCTTAGCAGAACAATTTTCCCATTTCTGAACGCGAGTGTTAGTCTTAGGTGGGTCCGGGCTAGCCAAAATTGTATCAACCAGCCCCAACGGACGTCTTCGAAGAGATACGTCAAATGATGAGATTGCAAGCTAGAAATTGATGAAATTGTGTGATCTTAAGATACTACACCGACGGGCATGAGTTGCTATGTTGTGAATATTTTTGTAACTAGAAAATATCTGCTATCAACCATTTCCATTTTGGCAGGCCTTTATCAAATGAAAATGTTTTGGCAAATAACTGATTAAGGAAGAGCTAGAGATAAGGCTAAAAACTGAGAAAGGAACAATATACTGAAATATAACGGGCAGAAAATCTATACCCCAGTGTGTCCCAACGCGGTGCCCGCGGTCGCCGCGGCGCTCGCCGACGTTTATTCGTCTTCGCGCGCATTTTCACAGATCTGTAAAAATAATCTTTTGAACAAAAAAAGCTACTACTGACGATTGCTGTCGGAATAGCGATACTTAACAAAATTTCTCAGAGATTAGACGTAAACACGCTGTCAGAATCAGAATGATTCTGAATATCTCATTAAAAACCATTTCCCATAGATCATTTTAATGTTTCCCTACGCCTACGTCATAGTCAGTTGCTGTTCTGCTTTGGGGTCCAAATGTTCGAAATACAAAGCGCTCGACTTATTTTATACTGTCTGCATCCTAAACCAGTGTTTATCAACTGGGACCTGCGCGTTATTTCTCGGGATTCCGCGAGTTGTAGGACATAATTTTTTCCTAAAAATTTTGATCCCGCGCACAGATCTGATTAATATTTCAAGAAGAGAAAACGAGACCATCTATGAAAAATGCATGAACTTTTCATAGAGATGAGATTCGCAGGAATTGTGGAACTTTGTAGGAAGTCCGCAGATCCGGAAAGGTTTATAAACACTACCATAGACCACAGGCTTGTAATTTTTTCAATAACTTACTATGAGGGACTTTATCGAATGCCTTCTTGAAGTCAAGAAAAACCGCGTAACTGAGTCTTTTGATCACCGGATCGTATTATATCATGTGCAAAGAGAGCGAGCTGAGTTTCACAAGATCTTGCCTTCCTAAAACCGTGCTGATATTTACTGAGCATGTCCTGGCTATCTAAGAAGTCCATCACAGAACTAACGATGATGTGCTCTAGAATCTTGCAAGATATTGAGGTTAGCGAAATCGGCCTGTAGTTTTCTCGGACGTCTTTTTTCCCGCCTTTATGTAGTGGAGTTATAAACGCTAATTTCCATTCCTTAGGTATAACGCCATGACTAAGTGACTTACTGAAAACTGTTTCGAGATAAGGTGCTATTTCTAACGCTAATTCCCTTAGTACTCTAGCTGGTATCTCTTCCGGTCTCGGGGATTTGTTTGCATTGATGATTTTGAGCTGTTCTGCTATCCATTTCGCTGATATAAATATATCGTTCATCTTCTCTTCGCTTGGTTCGGGTGGGTCGTCCTTCCCTTTCTCCACTTCGGTCGTAAATACGCTTTGAAAAAATGAGTTTAACTAGTTTCCCTTATCAATGCTATCGTAAACTACCTCTCTTTTGTCGTTTCTTAATGGTGCTACGGTTGGGCGTCCATCTTGAACTTCTCTAACATAAGACCAAAAGATTTTGGGATTTTCGTTTAGATATTCACAGAAAATCTTTTTCTTGAAGTTCATGAAAGCCTTGCGCACAATATTTTTAGTCCAAGTCCGACAATTTCTGTACTTGCTTGAAATTGTATTTATTACCTCCTGTGGCGTATTATTTTTGGCGCATTTAAGTTTCGAGTGAAGCTTTCTTTGTCGCCTGAGAGCACATCTAACATGCCGATTATACCACCTAGGTTCCATATTATCGGAAATATATTTACTTGGTATGTACGTATTTATACCTGTTCTAATTACTGATAAGAAAGCTTTCCAATTTTCCTCAACGTTTTTCGTGATTGCTAATTTGCTGAAAGTTGCGTAGTCTTTAATAAGTTTCTTCTTAAAGTCCGCAAAGTTAGCATTTTAAAATATGCACACTTTTCGCTTAGGATTGCGATACTTTACGAATGCTATGTTCAAGAGAACTCAAACTACTCGGTGATCGCTGATTCCTTCTTCAATAACTACTTCAGAAACACATTCAAGGGTATTAATTGCTATTAAGTCTAATATATTGTCCTCTCTCGTGGGTTCTCTGACTACCTGGATAAGGGAATGTTTATTGAAGATGTCTATCAGTGCTTCGCATGACTCACGATTTCTACCGGGTGGTGTGAAGCTGCAACTGCGCCAATTTATCGAGGGTAGATTGAGGCCTCCCCCTATTATAATAAGACTTTTGCTATTTTTCATCTGAATTGAGTTGATTTGGGCCTCTAGCTCATATAATTCTTCTGCGTCTGCACCTGGCGGCCTATAGCATGCACATACGTGGATGTTTCCTAAACCCTCCCTGCTGATTGTACACCAAATGCTTTCTATTCTGTTTTCCGTAAACACAATTGGCGAACTGATAAGCGTGTCCTTTACCGCTACAAAAACTTCACCTCCGTTCCTATTTACCCTATCTCGTCTGTGAATATTATATCTTAAAGGGAAAATTTCTCGGTCGTGTATATCCGAAGTTAGCCAGCTCTCTGTGCCTATCACTACATCTGCCTCAGTTTCCTCTAATAAATTATGAAATTCTGCTGTCTTATTCCTGATACTACGGCAGTTTATATTTAAAATTGTTAATGAGTCGCTTTCGGGCCGCTTCTGAATTTTTTCTGTGTTATGGATGGTGCGACTAAGAGCGGCGTTATCATTGCTATTGTTAGCGCCGAGTTTATTGAGTCCCAACGTCGACCTAGGTATTGACCTACTATCCGAGTTAATAAAGTTATTCTGATAATTAGTGCAGATATTTGATGACCCCGAAATTGACCTACGCACTGGCCTACTCTCTAATCTAAAAAAGCTCTACAATGCTCGTAGATTCTACTACCTACCTTCTGGGCTGCCACAGCAGTATAGTGAACTCCCGATTTAGACAATTTAACTCAAATATGTGTAAAAAGAATTTTTAGTATTTCTTCTATTGTGGCAGCCCTACGTTTTGTATCTTTATTAAACATCTTGATTTCGTTTTTTTATAATATACGCCTCCTTTCTACAAAATTTCATTGAAATCGGTTCAGTCAATTCTTTTAAAATTCATAAATACCGAAAAATTTAACTTCGTAATTGTGGTACTCCTGCTTTGCCGATCCGGTCCAAATGTGTTATTTGGCAATCTGTTTATGTGAAAATTGTATGCATTAAATTTGGTGGAAATCGGTTAAGGGAATTCTTCCCTGATATATGCGTACGGACGGACGGACGGACATCACGAAGATAATAATGCTTTTTCAGCATTGACGAAAAGCACTAAAAAGGAAAAAATAGAGAGAGTAATGCAATACCGTTTGAGATTCTAAATATCTTAATAATGATAGGAATTAAAATGATGGCGGTTTTAATTTGTCTTAGAAATCTAATGTATTTTTATCCACGAGATATCTGTCATTTTAACAGCGGTCGACAAACTTACCTTCTTGGAGGACCGCATTAAGTCGCGACCGCTTAGGCGAGTCCCATTGGAAGTTGCAATTGTTTCACCGGGCTGTATAAGATCTTACAAACCAGAACATATCTAGAGATATAAGCGAAAATCAGTTGCAAACATTTTTAAGCCTAAATTTCAATAACCAAGTTTCAAAGAACAAATATGAAATTATCTGTGTTAAACTTTACGAATTCCTTGTCCGCATAAATTTGGTGACAGAATGAAATGTTCTGGAGGGCCGCACGACCTGCGGTCAATAATTTGTTGGCCTCTGCTTTATAACATAAGTCGTTCATACTATTTTCAAGGAAAAATACTTATCTCAACAAGCAGAAAAAATAGTTTAAAAGTTAAGACTAGACTTGACTAGACTAGAGCAGGGGTACTTCAAAAAATTTTTGTAATGGCGGATGGTTTAATTTTTTATTAATAAAATTCAGTTTCTTTGTGGTTAAAAGTCACTCACTAATAAAACCCTTCATAATAACCGTTTAGCACTCTTGAACCCTTTTTAGGCTCACAACCATTTAAACTGTCAAAACTGCAATTTATGCTCTATTACATATTTCTAATTTCATGAAATACTTAGTAAAGTTGATATCAATTCTCGGTAATTTATTTATTATAGCAGGAGGAAGATAATACTAAAGAAAATGCTACAACAGAAACCAAACGTTTGTATGACGGCATCATTCTTAATCACAAATTCAAAATATAAATTATTACTTTTAACGATGTACATCAGAAACCTCAAGTTAAGAGCATATAGCGATTTAACTTCATATTCCTTCAATAAAACGGTAGTGAAATACGCCAAAATTCTAAAAATCTTGTCACAAAAGTAACACAACTACAGAATAGTTACACATCAAATGAAACTGGGAAAAGAGTCCCACTGCGAATTATCATGAAAAGTGGAAGTGTGTGACACTTAGAAATCTTTTGTATAATTATGTTATTATGTAGGACAGGGGTAGTTCTCAACCTTTTTCCCCCTTAGAGTAAGAAGACGATTGTGATAAATAACATTAATTTGACGCATTTGATTGATAAGGCTCATTGGGATACGCGACGAAAAAAGTTTGGGAATCGCTGGTCTAGGGCATTCCGCATTTGGGTGCTCGCAAACACCGCTGCGCTCTTTAATAGTCTTACCATGCTAAAAACCATCTTCCTATTACCATTAATTTGATGTTTGCTTGTTTTCTTTTAAAACCTACGAAAGGAAATTTTAATCACTTTGACGTTCATTTGATGTTATTTATGATCATTCCTACTCTTAAAAAGAATAGTGGTGCTCTCTGGGTGCTCCAGTATGTAAATTGGTGCTCACGACATTGAATAGGTTGCGGACTCGGTCAAGAGTGTCATAATTTTTATAGGTTTTGCCATTAGCAAGATATGCTGTACCTCATTACTGAAAGATGTAAAAATTTTAGTTTACATCAAATTTCTCAGTAGTAAGTCCCACTCTCCTGAAATCTTAAGGTTCGGGGGCCGCCAATATTTGTGGGTTTTTATTCTCGGTTATCGCGACAAAGAGGCACAGAAAAACTTTTTCCAATATTATATAACTAGCGCAATTGGCCGACAAAAATGGCAGGCATGTATAAATTAATAATTAAGTTAAAATTAAATTTAAATAAAAATATCAATGAAATAAAATTTAATGTTCACTAAAATGTAAACAATACATAAAATTTGTATCACTGAATGTTTCAGAAGGTTACAGTAATTTTCGGAATATAAAAGTTTTGCGACAAAGAAATACTAATAAACATTTATTTGTTAAACATTACGCTACACAAATTTTATATGACAAAAATTATTTTTACTTTCTGGTGCATTGTCATGAAATTTTCCGATTTATGTTTTACTTTTTAGCGAATATAAAATGTGATTTCATTCAAATGACAACTGAATGCCTTTATTTTCGTTACCGTCGCGTTATTTGTTGCAACCAAGGCATTGTTTAAACTTCAAAACAATGTCGACATTTTGTTAATATATGGACAGATGTGATGCGAATTTATAATTCCTGTTAATTGTACGCAACCCCACTAAACCGACGACAGTACAAATCGCCTAGACAACGAAAGATATTCGCGAAAGAATACGTAAGATTTTTGGTTAAAAGCTAATTTATTGATCTTTTTGACGCGTATTCAAAAATCAACGGAGGAAAACAAAATTTATTTCTTTTAGGTGTTTGTTGATTTATGTCTGGTATTCTAAAGATGTTTATAAGAAATTTTAATATGCGAATGATTAATGTGTTACACTCATACACCTGTTAATCAAATGAAGAAAATAAACGCTCCTGAAATCTAATCTAAGACATATTTTTCAACAAGAGTCAACTTAAATATGAAAGTTGCTCTCCAAAGTAATTCCTGAAAGTTTAGTCGTAAAATAATAAATTAATAAAATAATAGGTTCTCTCAGTTTTCCATTTAACTCCATAAACATTGGACAGTATCAGAGATTCAGAGAAAAAGAGATTATATTTTTAGCAGAGGTATATCATTCGTGAAAACATTTGCGCATCCCCATAGCGAGCTATACAGAATCAAGGACAATCTAAGGTGAGGTATTTAGAACAAAAGCAAGGAATTTTTTTTATAGTTTATATATATATATATATATATATATATATATATATATATATATATATATATATATATATATATATATAATTGCGCTTTTTTCCTGTAAAAGTCTATCCAGAGTGGTAGGTGAACATGCCTGCAATTCTTTCACGCTTTCGCTTTCAGGGATAATTCTTCCAAAATTGATATTCATTATTTTTTTACTTTTGTTTTTGGCAGATGACAGCAATACAACTGCCCGACTTGAGGTTTTCTCAGCTGAGATGTCAGATAAACAACGTCGTATGTTGACACTTGCAATTTCCGAGTTCACCCTACTGAATTTCCTTCTGAAATTCGTCTCGTGTTCTCTCTTCCTTCTTTTCTCTTTTCAAGTGCCCAAGTAAGGGGTAAATAAATAACATATCAGAAATCGCATTGGTGTTCATCTTTACTCGAGAAATTACCTTCAAAAATTATCTGTTGCTGAGGGAATAAGCGATCACAAGGCTGTGTACGTGGAGTTTCAGTTAACATTGAGAAACAGATTACGGCTAAAAGAAAGCTTTATATATTCGCCAAAGCCGATTTCCCAAGATTTAGGTCTTCTCGGCGAAATAAATATACTACTTTCTGCGATGTAACAGATATTGCAGACGCGGAAGAATCCTGGTGCATGTTCAGAGATATGATGCGAGAGTGCACAGATAAATTTATTCCAAGCAAACTGAAGCGTGAAAATGCAGAACCTAGATGGTACAACCAGGAAGTTAGGAGCGCTCGCCGACGGCAAAGAAAACTCCACTCTCGCGTAAATAACATATCCTCAACAGCTACGGTCGAACAGATTGCAACGATAAATTAATTATACTAAATGTGCTGCAGTCACGTTTTGGAAAAGTAAGAACAAAGATTTAGGTTTCGAATATAAAATAGATGAAATGAGCATTCGACAAGCTGAGTATGTAAAATATTTAGGAGTAACCATTTGTCGAGATCTTTCGTGGGCATGCACAGTCGTCGAGTTATAGGCGCGGCCAACAAGAAACTGGCATTTATAGGTAGAATAGTACGAAACACTACAGAGAAAGTACGTGAAACATGCTACTTATCACTGGTAAGACCGCAAGTGGAATACGCAGCGAGCATGTGGAATACGCAGCGAGCATATGGGATCCGTACGAGAAGGGACACATAATTCAACTAGAAAGAGTACAGCGTAGAGCAGCCAGATTTGTAAAACAAAAGTACGAACATAAGGAAAGCGTCACCTCTTTATTGAGCGATTTGAACTGGGTATCACTGGAGGACCGTAGATTGGACTCAATGTTGAAACTTCTGGAGAAATATAGGTCGGAACGTCTAAAAGAGGAGGTAGTGTGGCACCAACGTATATAGGTAGAAATGATCGAGACGATAAAATACGTGAGATCGATTGTAGGACGGAGCGTTATCTAGGCTCGTTCTTTCCGAGGACAATACGAGATCACAATAGAAAATTTCGAATTGCGTTAGACAATCTTTAGGTAGGATTTGGTGCATTGCACTCCCTGCCACCGACCAACTTGGTGAATTGCAGGGTAACTTGTATGTATATGTAGATAAGGCAGCAATACAAGAGGGCGCGCTCCATAGCCAGATTGTCAATGCGTAATGCGTTTAACAATTACAAAAATAAGGTTTTACAGGTTAACGTGAAAGAGGACCCGAAAGCGTTTAGGTCTTACATCAAGGAAGTCCAAGGTAGAGGCCCCACTATTGCGTCACTGAGATCGGAAACGGGAAATGTAGTTCACGATAGTGCTTAGAAAGCAAACCTATTAAATCAACACTTTCAGAAAGCTTTTACTCCGAATGACGATGAAAGTGAAAGCCCTATTCCTATGCATCAGGGCAATTCTATGGAAGTTTTTATATTTTCCGAAAATGGTATCGCACTTCAATTAAATCAAATAAATCTCCTGGGCCGGAGGAAATACCCGCGCGAGTAATGAAAGAGTTAGCGTATGAAATCGCGCCCTATATGAAAATTATATTCAAGAAATCCATTACGAAAGGTGTCGTTCCTAAAGATTGGAAGGTAGCACATATTATGCTCATCAATAAGGGCGGCGAAAAATGGAAGCCCGAAAATTATAGGCCAATTTCCTTAACTTCATTATCGTGCAAGATACTTGAGCACATAATCATTTGTTCTTCAATGCCCTATTGAGATAGTCACTAATTGCTTAGCGGATGCCATCTCGGATTCCGGAGAGGTGGATCATGCAAAACTCAGCTCGGCCTGATGGTGGATGATTTTTTGCGATGCGGAGAGAAAAATACCCTGATCAATGCCATATTTATTGACTTCAGGAAGGCGTTTGATAAAGTATATCATAAGAGATTAATTGTGAAGTTAGGACAACATGGTATCAATCCAAAGTTGTTAGTTGGGCGAGAGACTTCCTCTCTAACTCTCGAATAGAAAACAGAGAGTTGTCATCGATGGGAAATACTCGTCCCCCGTTAAAGTTTCGTCGGGTGTTCCTCAGTGAAGTGTGTTAGGCCCTCTACTTTTCTTAATCTATGTAAATGATATCTGTTAGGTAGTTCGTAGTAAAATCAGACTTTTTGCCGATGACTTCGTTCGGTCTACGGGCTCAAGGATCGTAATGTAAGGGCCGATCCATATTTCACGATTTTGAGAGGTCCCCATGGAACGGTCGGTCCAAATTTCGGCGATGTCCGTCTGCCCGTACGCATATATCAGGGAAGAACAGGCTAAACCAATTTCAACCAAATTTGGTAGGTATATAGAATCTTCAAACAAATTTATGACCAAATGACATATTTGGTTCGGAACAACCGAACAGGGGTGCCGCTCTTGCAAAATAAACGATATTAGTGGTCGCTTTTTAAGAAATATAAACGCCGAAAACTACCAAGCCTAATAAAATGAATTAAAATAAGCGTCGATATTCATCGCTGATTTTTAGAGAAAAGTAAACAGATTATAATCTGTCGAATTTTAAGAACAATTAACGTTGAAAACTACCAAGCTTTCATACAGGTATAGCCTGGGCTGGAGAAACCCATGTGCTCGGTCGCAATTGGCGACTATCATTCTGTCATTTTTTACTGTGGTAGAAGAGCTACTAAATAGGCAATATTTTATACGTTGTACGTACCCAGATTTATAGAATCCTAATTCTAAATTGCTTCACCTGGATTTTGAAAGTAGCATCTAGACTTGGACTAGATTCATTCAGACCTGTGTATGGCAGTTAACAAGAAATTAATTCCACATATGTTTGTAATTACAAAATAATGAAGTTTCAGTTTTTCTGCATCGAAAAGTTAACTTCGCCATTAATCTGGTATAATTCCGTTCGAAATAAGAAGAAAATCGCTCGCGTTTTGGTGTTTCGCATTAACATAGCATGATGGCGGAATGCTTCGACTATAAAGTAAATAATATTATAATTTGAATATTAAATAGATATTTAATAATGTGTTGCGATATATTTTATATAAATTAGTCGATCATTGCTGTTATCAGATAGGTAGATGTAAGACTCGGCAACTACGGCTGAATTTAAGTAAACGCCTTTCAAAACAAAAAGTTATTTTGAAGATTATTCTTGCTTCAATGTAACTATGGCATACTTCAATAAATAAAAGTATTTGTTGCATTTTTGCTTGCACTTTGGATGTAAAGGTGAGAAGAGATAGGGGAAAGGATTTTAAAAAGTATTATAGGTA
Organism: Tanypteryx hageni; assembly: GCA_028673005.1. NCBI lineage: Eukaryota > Metazoa > Arthropoda > Insecta > Odonata > Petaluridae > Tanypteryx > Tanypteryx hageni. The sequence goes on from CM054112.1 coordinate 23,411,727, forward strand.
ATGTAGGTAATGTGCAGTATTAAAAAAAGCATATTGTATTTTTTAGGCAGGTTTCCAAAAAAAGCCTTACGAAATGATCGTGTCTGTGTGTGTGTATTAGTGTGCGTCCCCTACTAACAACTTTTGCATCAATGGACCGATTTTCATGAAACTTAGTATGAGGCTCGTGCTGCCAGGGTCCACCTCCGGGATATATTTTATTTGGCCAAGATTGAAATCTCGGGTTTGATTCCAGGAACGTTTTTTCCCTATTGATTTTACATAAGAAGTCTCAAATCCATCGTGCAGAGATGTATTCTTTAATACTTTAAAATATCTTAAAATTGTGATATCAGAGCGAAGGGGAAAATAATGTACTGGTAACTCTCGTTACACGCGGGACATGCGTTCCTGAAGATAGCCGCTTATATCGAATACGCGTAAAACGGGAGGCTTATAGTTTGTAATAATTCAACTGCAAAGTGATTTGTATATGCTGCCTCACCAGTTAACCTGAGATTGTGCAATGTATTTCGTCTCTAAAAGTGGTCGAACCACCCCCAACTTGCAGAAAAAGGCGTGTGTTCTTTTGCATAAAACAGCCTATATGCGAAAACGCGTATAACGAAAGCGCGAATAACGGGAGTCACCTCTAGATTCTAGTTCTTGTCACAGAATTTTTAAAATTTATCGTATTATTTTGAACTTCTACTAAAACAGCGTTTTTAGCGCTTTTCTTCAATATTGATTTTCGTGATATCCGTCAGTAGAATTGGCGTAACCGATTTCAATCCTATTTGGTACAAAGAATTTTGACATAAATACAGGACCAAAATGGCATATTTTGACCTGATCGACTATGCAGGGGTGCCAAATTTGCAAAATTAAATTTTCGGTAACAATGAATTTCGAAGGAATTGGCAGAACCGATTTCAACGCAATTTTTTATAAAGGTGTGCAACATAAAAAACAAAATAATGATTTTTAGTATAGATATATTAAGCAGGGCTGCAACAATAAAAATAATTTAAAAAATTATTTTTACGAGTATTTGTGTTGAATTGCCCACATCAATTTTAGACAAATTTAACATTTATAATGAACACAAATATACAAACCATAATACCATATTTGGACAAGATCAACAAACAGGGATGCCTCAATTACAAATTAAGCTCTTTCATTAATTAGGGATTTGGAAGGAAATGGCTCAAAGTATTTCAACTAAATTTTCTATATAAGATTCGTGCAACATATCATAATGCAATCAAAATGTTTAAAGCGGAGATAAAGAGCAGGGCTGCCACAGTAAAAATAAATTATATTTTTACACGTTTTTCTAGAGAACTGACTGCATGAATTTTAACCCAATTGCTGCTTCTTACATATATAGGATATATCATATAAAATCTAAGGTACTTTTAGAAATGCTACAGAGCTGACATTTGTCATGAATATAGGTTATTGGGTACAATCTCAGGAAATATCCGAAATTCCACAAAATGTTATTTTAAAGGGGTGATTTCGAACACAATGCCCAGTTTTGAACACCCATAAGAAAAGCATTGAAAATATAAAATTGCTTTTTTTTAAATTATTTACAATTAAGATACAAAGTCAGAGCATGCACCATACTGTGGAAAAAAGAATTATGTTATTTTTTTCTGAAGATGGAATTAAAATCCAAGCTGAATTTGCTTAAAAATTTGATTTTAACCATAAAATTATGAGAAGTTTTTCGGTTTTCAACAATGAAAATGAAAATGTTTCGCTACCGTAGTACGTTCCAATGCCTTTCAATAGGAATGCATTTTGCATACTTCTATAGCATTGATTTAATGCTTAAATTACATTATTCATTCGTGTTCTGTCTTGCGACAGGTCCTACCAATTAATTAATTAATTGGTTTTGACTAGGGAATATACATACACGGTGTGGTGGTTTCCCGTTGCCTTCCACACCGGACTCACACACAGAAGGGAGGAGGGAAACCCGGTGCCGGCATTTGCCTGCTCTTACGAAGAACACCAGGGGGGCCAACGGCTTAACGTCCCTTCCGAAAGACGGAACAGCTGAATTTGCGCGGTCTCCTCAAACCACGCAAACAGGGGGCCGGGTGACCTTGAGAAAAAATCCTACTCGCGCAGGATTCGTACCCGATGACTTTTTCAAGCATCGGGCGAGTAGCAGCCAGCATCCTAACCACTACACCACCGGCACCCCAAATTATAATTAATAAAATATATAATATATATATAATAAAATTATAATGCATTTTATTTCAGCCAACTACGTATACATATGATGATGTAATATTTTTAAATTAATTTTTTATCCAGATACGTACTCAATTGCACGGATGATGATTATGGTTGGTCAAAATTTTTTTTAAAATTTGAAATCGCCTGTACCGGGAAAAGTGGCGTATATGGGCCACTAGTAAACACACACCTTTTTTCTGAAATTGGATAAAGTTTAGACCGGCCGCTGGGCGTTTGAAATTTTTCCGAGAGTAATACATGGGAAATAAAGGTAAAATTATTTTTTTTTAAATAGCTCTTTGCTTATTTTGACAACTTTTTTACAAAATAACACAGAACATACCACGAGGGGGTAGCTGTTTTTAAGTTCCACACCGTGCCCGCCCAACCACCCGCCATAATGGGCACATAATCAATATTTACTTAAACTGTGGTGTCTTTTACCACATATTTGACCTTGTTTTAAAAGCTAGGTAGTAGTTTTCTTGATTCTAGTGTTATTCAAATGAATCCATCGCGAGATCTTTCGCCACTGACTTTGGAAGAAGCCTCTGTCACTAGTTTGACCGCTCTTTCTACAGCCTGCGTGTGGCAGGGAATCTCCCATAAGTCACCATCACCATCACAGATTTTATAATTTCCTTAATGTTCTCATCCGAGATGTGTTTTATTATAGGAGGGTCTGTTATGTTACACTTTTCCCAGTCCAGAAGGTCAATGTAGTTAAGGGCATAGAAATTCAATGGAGGAACTCTAAAGATTCGTATTTCAGCTTTTGTTTTCTTTCTGCCTTTCAAAAATCTTTTTCATCCCAGCTGTCTCACATGTTTCCGCTCATCATTCACCATAACAAGGAGAACATTTTCGGATGACCAAAGTGAGCATTTCTCTGAATGACAGGATCAATTACTGCTCTGATATCTTCGCTAAGGTACCTCGAACGTGAAACAATCTGCCAGAGATGCTTAGCTCTGTCTTTACATGCTGGAGAAACCCTGATGTTAAACCACACGGGCGCGTACACTTTGGCAATGAACTCGGCGAGAGTTCCCAAGGAAAAGGATGGCGTCTTTGTCTCAATATATAAGTGCAATAGCCTATTAGAAGCAGTCAACCATCTGGCGTAAGATAGTTTACCAGGCGATCTGTGTGCCAAGGTTGTGGAGCAATTTTCGATAAATATGATCTGACAAATATCGTACAGATATTTTTGCTCAGTGCTAAGATCCTCATGGTCTACTGATGGCAAGGCAACTTCAGTTCTATTGAAACTCGCTATTGGTAAGAGTTCGCAAGTTTCTAAAAGTTTCCTTAAGGGCACAGTCAAAGTAAATGGTCGTGCTTCGATCAAGGTATTGCAGTAGGTGGCGAAGAATCAGTTCGTTAGAATGAAGTTGGCACACTAACCATTGCAGTGACCGTCCTAAATGTTGCTCAAAGAGGCGGATAACTCCTCCTTTAGCACCAGTGTTGACAGCTTTTCCATCACAAACAATAGCTAATAGATTCGTGATGTCTATATTGTTCTGTTGGAAGTATTGTAAAATAATAGCCTAAAATATATTTTGCGGAGCCGTTCTCAGGATTCACATGACTAATATATTTATTTCCAGGCTCTTGCCGTAGATCTACATGTTCTTCCACTACGGTTTTCTTGAATCTTTTACCATATTTCTCTTGTGTTGATAAAGTTTCATCCTTTCGACTATCAAAAGACAGGGTCTGTAAACATACACCTTCCTTTGAATCTACTTTTTATATTTCAAATCGAGCTTTCTTCCTTTGTCGCCTAATTTTGCTCTTGTCGATAACCAGGGAAGTATCACGTTTTGTTACCAAACACGCATCCACTAATACTGCGCTAGCTATAATTGAAGCTTGACGGTCGAATACTCCAGTTTTTCAGCTGCTTGTGCCAAAGATGGTAGATTCCATCTCATCTGAGAAGTACTTGGCTCCTTGGACGTAGATGGTTTTGGCTCATATAACTGGTCCGTAATGTCAGAACATTCAGATGATGAGCTGCAATATTTTTCTGGTGCTACAGAAACAATTTGTTTTTCGGGTTTTCCGGTCCGTTGCACCTTTCTATTTTCCCTTTAAATCTAGTTTTAAGTACTCTCGTACTTTTACTGTCCACGTTTGCCATTATCATTTCTCTCGTAGTTCTTTGATCGTTGAGAAATACTTGTTTCAACCGAGGCAGTTTGCGGGGCTTTTCGCAAGTACAATATGAGAAGTTGAAACATTTGCAGGTAGAAATATCGAAAAGTGTCGTCTTTGCCTCTTCCTGAAAATCGACAATTCTCTTTTTCAAAATTTCAGTCATTTTTCTCACGGACTTATTATTTACAGGTACAAGAGACCTTTTAAGGTTAAGGAACCTTTTATGATACACCTTTAGTTTAGCAACACATTGTTGACGAGAAATAATCGGCAGAGAAGCCTTTTGCCAAATTTTCTCAAGCTCATCTGTAACTATTCTTGAAATCTCGAGAAAGGTATGGTTCAAAGCAGCACTTTCTTCGCTTATATGGTGTTGCACATAAAGAAAAAATCTTATTATTTCTTCATATGTTGGAAGTGTTAATTCAAAAAGATCTTTCGGATCGCCAAACACAGGGTCACGGGTAGTGCCTGGTACACAGTTTAGCTCCATTAACAGAGGCCATTGTGTACAATTATTATTGTAGAGAACCACAAATTGTCACCCGCACGGCACAAAAGGATACCAGCTCTCTATCGATTGTTCGCAAGCGCAACACTTTTTTGTAAAATCAACGGAGGTATGCAACATGATTCATTGCGGATTAGCAACATTGTTGTTGCTCCGAGTTACGAGGGAGAAATATATTGTAAACTACTACTCTATTTCATTTAGAAAGTAATAAAATGTAATAATTAATCTTCTATCTTCTTAGAAATTGTGCCTTTTTCTTTCGTCTACATTTTACGAAATGTTATAAATTTCAGGCTCACAGCGGGAGGCCTAAACCTTATCCTATTTCAGTAAAACTTTGTGTTTTAATTAGCAGTCCATATACGCAACTTTTCCCGGTACAGGTGATTTCAAATAAAAAAAAATTTTTTCGACCCTCCCTAATCCTAACACAAAAAATATCCTAATTGTTACATGCATTTCAGTGTAACATATAGGTTATTGTCTTAATGATGACTATAGTCATTGCTGAAACATTACGATCTAAGCAATAAAACCTGAAATTCGAAAACTTGTACGGGAGCCGATTGCCAGAGAATTTTAAATTCCGGATAGATGCCTTGATTTCGCGGAAAATGAAAATTATTTTCTTGCTTATATATTACTATGCCATTGATTTTAAACTGCGACGTAAACATAGGATGACGTCATTATACTAGCACACGAAATTTAGTAAAACTTAAAAATGATTTTTATATTGTTTCGTAGTTTTTCGAGAAATTTGGACAATTTTCATTTGTTAAATGTAATGGCGGCATATCTATTTCGCGATTTTTTATCCAAATTCGTGCTATGATACCATAATATTAACACAAAATATCCTAATTTTTCCATAAATTTAGTGTATAGGTAATTATCTGAATGATTATTCTTATTGTTCATGCAGGGCGACCTGAGAAACGAAACTTGAAATACGAAAACTTGGATAAGAGGTGATTGCCAGAGAATTTGTAAATTACGCATAGTTGCCTTAATTACGCCGCAAATATTTTGCTAGTAATCGTGGAATTTATTATCTAATACGTGTAGGCTCCAGGTGACTGAAATGCTGTTGCCTTGGAGATCGCGTTGATTTATTAACGAGTTTAGATCTTGGTGTATGGCGATATTTTTTAAGCGCTGGCAGTATGCAAGCACCAAAAAATCGTATGTAATATTTATATAAATAAATAACCGAAATAACAAATTTCAACCGGGTCGACTGAAGAGAGCTATCACAATATCAAGTTTAGAATTTTTCTGTAACTATGAATTTCGAAGGTATTGGCTGAACCGATTTCAAAGAAAGTTTGTTTGTAGGGCGAGTATGAAATGACCAAAAGAAATGAACATGTTAATAAGGGATCTAAATTGCAGGGCTACCACAATATAAGGAAATATAATTTTCTGAATTAAAAGCAAATACATTAGTATACGATTATCCTAGGGCGAATTTGACGAAAATCACTTCTGTACCACGGGAAACCCGTGTACATTCCTAATTGTTTCCTCTTAATTTGCATTTTATCGGATTGTTGCAATGGAGAATATTATTACTAAAATTTGCTTGAGCATAGACGAGTTATTTTCTTTTCCACTGGACTGCCCATCAGCAATGGACAGTTTATCCATACATATTAGAGTAAAACAGGAACATTTCTTAAATTCGTTTATTTTAAAAAAATGCATGCAAAATATAATGCCAGATAGAGATTTTTGACATTGCTTTTAGTATTTTAAACCTGATAATAATGCAGTAATTTGTTTTCCAAATTTTCTCTACCATTTATAAAATATGAATTACAAATGGTATTTATGGTAAGAAATCCTTGGAATGAAACATTTCCTGTCATAATAAATAATCAATTTGGGACGTCAACTTTTGGAAACAAGCCTGCATTACTCCTGTTTTGTACTTCTTGTTTTATATTAAAATACATAATCGAATAATAATATAAAATCTCAACAAATGGCTTCCCATCTTTCTTCTCGTTTCAATAATTTTTGTTAAAAAAAGCGATTTTTTTAATTTTCTCTATCTCCTTCTCGATCCCTATTATTTCCCATTTGAAAGAATTACACCATTTTAATGCATTAGACTCGTATGTATGATATCAGAATTTTTATTTTTTAATCTTCAAAAATTTCTCTTATCTGCCACCAAACGAATATTTAAGCTAATTCAACACGGATTCGGATTCTCTTTAAAAAAAAAACGAACTGCCCAAGTTTCAATTTGAATCTTAATTCTAACTTAATAAAGTGATGTTATAGATATGTGGCGACGTAATGTACTTCAAATGGTAATTTTTTTATTAAAAAATAATTAATCCACTGGTGTTTCAAGTTCATATCGACAAATATGCCAAGTATCAGATTCTCCCATATTCCTGATCTACCACTCCTACACCGGAGAGAAACACAGGCATCTACACTACAAAAGTAATAAATATAATTCTCCTTATATATATGTGTGTGACCTTTTATTTTTTATTTATCCTTATATTTTAGCATCAACTACATATCATCTTCATCATCATGCTGCTCTCCGAAGAGAGGTTTCAGCTGAATCTCTGCCTCAATTTCTCTTTCTCTCCCCGGAAGCCACTTTTGTGCCTCTATAAATACCATATTACTGCTTTAAATTCTCTAATATTCCTATTTTTCCCCCTCTTCCTCTTTTCTGCTAATTTTGTGTTCTAAGATCGTCCTTGATAAACATTGTCTTTTCAATATGTGCCTTATCCAATTTTCTTTTCTTTTCCTGAATGTTTTTATTAGAATCCTTTCTTCTCCGACCATTTCCAAAACTTCTTCGTTTTTCTTCTTCTCTGTCCATTTCACTTTCATCATCATCCTCCTTACCAACATCTCAAAACTTTCTAAATATATTTTCTCCTTTCTCCTTACCGTCCACATCTCTGAGTCATAAAGAGATATGCACCATATTTGGCATTTCGCTAATTTCTTCCTTGTTTCTAAATTTTTTTCTTGCTTGTGAGAAGCACCTTCTTCTCGTTAAATTCTGCTTTTACCATTGCTATCCTATTTCTGATGGCCTGTCTACTACTTCCATCCTGCGCTAAAATACTGCCAAGATATTTGAAACTACTTACTTGTTCCAATTTTTGACGATTTAGCATTTAATTCTATATGTTCCTTTGAAACCACCAGTACTTTCTTTTTTCCAGCAACGATCTTCATTTCATATTGTTTATTAACCTCCAGTAGCCTGTCTGTAATCCTCCGGAGTACACTCTGGTTTTCTGCTATTAATCCCTGATCATCCGCGTATTTAATGGTGGTAATACTTTCACCTCCTCTCTTAAATCTTTTCTCATCCATCAATGCTTCTTCTGTTATTGTTTATGCTTAAATATTAAATATTGCTGGTGAAATAGGATATCCCTGCCTCACTTCCCTCCCTAATGAAGTTATTGCTGTTTCTTCTCCTTCAAAACTGACTCTAGTCTTTTGATCAATGTAAAGGTTTTTAAGCAATATTTTATATTTCCAATTTATCCCTATTTTATTTAAAATACCCAACATTTTATCCCATTTCATTCGGTCAAAAGCTTTCTCCCAATCTACAAAACAAAAGTACATATCCTTATTGACTTCTTGCGCTATTTTTATCATCATCCTTATACATCCTATACTATCTCTTGTCTTTCTTCCTCTTCTGAAAACAAACTGATTATTTTGCAGTTCCTTTTCTATTTTACCTTCATTTTTTTTGGTTATTATTCTTGTTAGAACTTTAGCTGTATGAGAAATTAAACTAATAATTCTGTAATACTTACAACTTTTTGCATTATTCTTTATCTCTAGTGGAACGATAACAACATTAAAGAATCTTCAGAACAGTTGCCAGTATCATAAAATTTGTTAAAGAATTTTGTGAGTTTCTTAACTGCTTTTAACCCCAAAACCTTAAGAACGTCCACTGTTATATCATCACTCCCAAAAGCCTCCCTTCTTTTCATATCATCAATTTCTATTTTAATTTAAGGCTCGAGAATACTTGGTCCTAGCTGGTCTTTTTCCACATCCTCTTTTTAATCTAATTCATTATTTTTTGGATTATCTTCTTTGTCATACAGCACCTCAATATATTTTTTACAGACAATCATTATATAGCCTGGCTCCGTGGCTATTTTACCACTTTCGTTCATGATTCATTGCGCCCTATCTTTCTTGCCTTTTGCTTGAATAGTTCCCTTTCTTACTATACATGAGGTCTGTTCTAAATATTCTTTCACATTCGACAATTTTCTCTCATTTTTCATTTATCCATTGTTCTCTAGATTTATCTGTTTCCCGTCTTAAAGCATTATTTAACTCCTTGTAGTTTCTTGGGCCTTCTTCCGTGTTTATGTTCTTCTACTTTCTCTTCTCTTCCATTTTTTTCAGGATGACTGCTGCGACCCAGACTATTTTGTTTCCTTCACTCCTTATCTTTCCTATCTTCTTTTCCATAACATCTTTAATGTTGCTATGTATGTATAAAACAGTGAGTCAATTTTTCTTTCGGGGCAACGGCTTGAATACGTGCAACGACTCCTTTCTTTGAACCGGTAATGGCTCTGGCTCCATCCGTGCTTAGCCCAACACATCGACTCCAATCCAATTGACTATCTTTGATGAAGTTGTACGTGTTGGAACAGGTTGGCAGAACAACATACCATCATTGACTTTGTCATTCAGCTCGTACCTGACATACATCTCGAGATTAACTAAATTCACAATATCGGTAGATTCATCGGCTTGCAGTGTACAGTAGCGACAATAATTGCCATTTTTACGTTTCCAGCCATATCTCTGATTCTATAATAAACAGCGTTATTGGACAGGGAAACACGTTCAATCGCTTTGCGTGCTTTCTCTCCAACCATCACTTTCGCCATTATAATGAACACGGGTTTTACTAGTGTATCGCCAATCACCTCAACAACTCTTGACTATTAAGTACGACATACTATGCAAGACTTCCAATGATTTTATATTTTCAACTTCTGTCACGCTGAGCAATGTTTTCTGGAACTTTTGGAGAGAATTTGGTCTATTTTAAAAAAATATTCTACTGTTTTTTTTATGGCATTTTTGTTTGCTATCGAAATGGCGCTTGAGGTTGGAAGGTTTCATACTATAATTTGTGGGAATCTTATAACAAACCAAACATACTGGAATAGGTTCTGCCTCATCACCAGTCTACAAAAATTCATATTTAAGATAATCTTCATCATATTTACGGTCTCTTTCGTTTACTTTGCAGCTGATGCGTTCAACGCTCTCACAGATGGTTCACATGGCTCACTTACTTTGTTTAAACAGTTGTCTAATACAGTTATATCTATGCATTTTCGTTACAGTTATCACAGATACTTGCATTTACTTCACAATTTTCTATTCTACGTTTCAAATATCCTGTTTTATCCAACTACCCAACGTAAATGGGTTTAACAGAAAACACAAAAAGAAAAATTTTGTACATTAATACACTGCACTCAGAAACATGTGTTACTGGCTACGTACGATATTTTGACTACTACTAGCAGTAGTAATACACATCACTCATTATAAATATGCATACGCATCTACCAGAAAGACAACTGCGCCGCAGGCCCCCCGTTATCGCACGTCAAAGGCGGCACACGCTGCTGTACATTAGTTTATACAAGTGCAGCCAGATGTCGCCGAACGCGTCATATTAGTTGCTAATAAAGTAAACCTGTATATTTATATGTATTTCTATATCAACACAATTTTTATCTCCTGATTATTAGTAATTATTCTCCGCGTACCTCTTGAAATCTTACTACCGGTGGTACACGTACCACACTTTGGGAAACACTGCCTTAGGGTAGTCCCCACACGGAGATCCGATTGGAGGACTGTTTTTCCTCCGGAAAATTTTAATGCAGAGATAATCATCGAGATATTTGCAGTTTTTCAGTCCTATCCTGGGAAATATAACGATAAAGTTTCTCCTTGCTTTCCTCATCGCAGTTTGACAAAAGTGATTACCCATCTGTAGCTGCTCAGATCAACATGATCATCACCTACAGAGGTACTGTGCAAGCTGCTGCCCTTGCGCAGGGTAATCTAAAACCCCAAGACTGTAAAACCCAAATATTCCAAGACTGCTTCTTAGCCTGACTCTTCCCCTAAGAGCTTTCCGGCTTGGGTGGTTCTACCAAGAGAATTATTTCCCGCCGGCATAGCTCTTTGGTTCATAAGAACACACAATCACTCCCATCTCAATAAGCCTATGCAGTCCATTGGGAGGGTTTGCTTATATATACTCTTTTAATCATCTAATATGTCTTTCTTTTCCTACCCCTTTCATAAGATTCATCTCCCTATGGCTTCTTTCATCGAACCGTCTCCTTTCAAATTTTGACGCACCTATTTGCGACAAACCAAGTTTAACGACGAAGCCCGCAGGTTTCTTATCCTCTGAAACTGCGACCTATTTTTTAAACTCAGTTTTTGGGAAATGTTCTTTTGCAGTGTAGGGAAAGAAGGCGTATCACATGCACAGCTCGGTATCGAGATGGAAGAGCGTAGGAAGTGAACGAGGGTGGGAAATATATTAAAAGAGGATGAAAGCACAGGGAGAGGCAAGGAAGGACAAACGATAGAAATGGTCTTGATTACCGGTTAAATTTATAGCTCAAAATCGATCTATATTCCAGTTGCCAAATAAAATACGGTTTACAGATATTTATTTACGTTGTTAATCATGGAGTCTCTCCTCAGGAAATGACATCTATATATTTTATCCGTGAGTTCTCAGAGTGACAACTATATATATACAGATCTCTATATTGCCAAAGTAAAAAATACAGTTGGAGCATTAAAGTATTGGAGCAAGAAGCGGAAGGCTATTTTACCGAGAAATAATTTACCTAGAGTAAAGTTGACGCAATTCAGTGATTTACTAGGTATAATGTTGTTCTTTAAATTTTAGCCATAAATTCGATTTTCATTAGTTTTTTATAGTAAGAAAATGAAACTGGCAGTTCTACAGAGAAAAACCCTCTGAAATGAATTGAAAACATCTAAATTACATAAATAAAATTTTGATTAAGAAATTATCATTTGCCCATAGTAGGGGATAATGAGAAAGAAGATAACGATAATGTTAAATATTAATTTCACAATAGTATTGAGGAGCGTCAGAGAAGTAGAAAATATCAATACAAATTCGGTAGGTGAACTTATCATAATTATTTCCCGAATAATATTTGAATCGTTGAAGTCTAGATGCAAATAAAATACATGAATGCAAGAGATGATGCTTTACTCGAGGCGACGGGCAATATTTTGCGCGAACTGGTATTGTTATTGAATGCGTATTTTTTAACACACGAAAATGTTATTTTTACGTAACCTAAATTATGTTAATCTATACCTATGAAGCGCATCAAAATCATTTCAGCACAAAAGTACCATTTGATCTTTTGTTTTTACGTATGTCCAAGTACTGAATTCGCAAATAATTCCAACCGATCTCAAACGCAATATTATAGCACTATTATGCAATGTTTTGGGACCGTAGAATTTAATATATTTTCCGAATAAAAAGCAGTGCTGTTATGCACTGATGAATATACGGAGCCTAAGGCGACATGATGTGACAAAGTAAGCAAGGGTTATCAAAATTTTTCTCTCCTTTTCTCTCATTTCAAAGGCGAGTATTCTTGAAGTTTCAGTTTATTCTGTATTTTACGCAAATTCATCAAATTCAAATACTTGACGTAGATAAATCAAAAAAATATGCGTGCACATGCAGAATGTTTCTTGGATGCTGCTTATTACTGTTACTGTCATTTTCCTCCGATCATCTGTCATAAGATAATCGTCGTTCCGTGGATCACCACTTATGACGGCCGTTTTGTAACCAAAATTAACATTTTATTTTTTAAGCCGTTTTACACTAAATGTAGTCACCTCAATAATCGAATTTATTCCAGCCGTAATGTGAGATCAATATTTTATTTACTGAATATTAGCTAATATGAGAATATATTGCGTTCGAGTCGTTATTTTGAATCGGATGAATCTAGTATCTATCCATTTATAAATAATAACTCTTAAAAATGTAAAAGCTATTCTTTTGTTTTCCTTCTCAGAAATTCAAATTCGGCGCGAATCGCATAAAATTGTGTCTGGGTTGAACTGTAGAATGAGTGAGTACCGTAATTATTGGCATAATTCTTCCCACCCAACATAATTCTCGCATCATGATTTTTAGATGTAAAAATCAGATAATATTTACCTTGGCGCGATCCTCGCTCCCTAATTTTTCGTCGTAGGACACCAGTCTCGTGAAAATTACGAAGGAACGAATCCCGAGAAAGATGATCTGAGAAAAAGCGAAAATAAAGCTTCAGGTGAGGAATTTAGTTCGGGTATCATTTTGCGCTATGGAACGAAATGAAAAATCACTTTCCTCACATTTAGGGATTTCAAAAGGCTTTTGCGCATCATTAAATTATGTAAATGCATGCAGTGTTGCATGAAGTTGCTAAAAATTACAATATATTAGGTATACACTAATGCATAAAATGTGGATTTTGCATCATTGACACATTCCTATTTCAGTTAGTTTTTCAGAATTATATTGTGGATAGATACAGTAATTGCGTCAAGAAAATACCGGGACTGTTCGGTTCCGACATAATCCTTACACCGGAAATAATAGATAGCAAATTTTGAAAAAATAATGGGCGACGTTTATACAAATAAATACAGTACTTTATACAAAACTTCATCGATTCCAAAACAGTAGGGAATTTGGCTGGTTATGCTAAGAGGCATGTACTTGAACCTAAATATGGAAGGAGAGATGGTTACATTGTCAGTTTTCCACACATCTCCATGGCAGATAAGTGGTCACTTTTCATACTAAGCAGGAAATAATTTGCAAAATTATTATCGAGCTCCCATCATTATTTTAATTCAGGTAATAATTTATGCAGCTACAACAATAGCAAGAATTTTGGAAAACCCAGATACCTATCAAATGCGCATTTCGGCTAAAAATCAGTCACTAACATTAGTGATTCGATAATAGTCGATTTTAAAACACGACACTTATAGAATTTAATCTCCGAGTATATGAGCCCGGCCCAAGATACTGGTGAGCTGGGCGGCTCCCCGGGGACACTTTCCCACCATTTCGTATGTTTCCAAAGATCAATTTAGGGTACAAACTGATGCCAGCATAGCTTTTATTCTTTTTTCATAAATTGTACAAATTTCATCACTTGAAAGAAGCGAAAAATAGATCCACAAGCGACTTTAAACGTCGTCACATAAATTTCACAAAGGATGCGATGGAATTTATACTTCCTGTGGAGCCAAAATTCTTTGTGCCAGACCTGATTACAACTGATGAAGGCTCTCTTGGAGCCGACAGCGCATCAGATTTTCCAAACATTAAATCAGTAAAAAACCTATTGATAGGGTTGATATTTATAGGGTTAACCTTTCCAAACCATTCTAAAAATTTCAATCCTAAGAGAGAACTCTTCTACACTAGAATTATGGTGCAGCATCTGCCGGCAACCAAAAGATCCGCACTGGACTCTCACTCAATATCCGTATATCTGCCCTCTCCAACTATTAACAGCAAGTATTTTAATTCTATTCCGTCTCACTGCTAGGATGCTCTCCTAATTTAATAGTTGAGCGATATCTGGAAGTTTTTAAGATGAAATGACAAAAGCCAAGTCCTCCGTTTTAAAAGGGGTCAAGCAAATTCATGGCCAACGCAGGGGAGAAATTTAAAGGTTTTCTTTTATGCCTTAGGCTTAATTTCTTTGTTAACTGAACCACTTTTTGAAAGAGCTCTGTATCCTGCACATTTCATCCCAAATGATAGGGTGAATTTTTCATGGAAATATTTTCAAGAAATGCCTATGAATTACGCTCAAGTTTTACTTGCAGAAATTCGATTCTGAGATGTTTCTGTTTTCTTCTTTGAATAGCATGGAAATGAATACACCTTATTTTTCCCTGGCATTTAACATTACTTGTCATCATCATAGATACTTGCAACTTCAGCCGAAAAACGCCTAAGAGTATTAAATTTTATATTAATGCCGTAAACTTTCAAAGACGCGTCATATCGTTATACAAATGTGTTTTAAAAGCGAGCATTAGACTTTTAGCGGCGCCAAAGAATAGGTCAAATTTTGATAATGGTTTGTTAGTCTTTTTGAACTAAAGGGTAACGAGTCATTATCTTTTCTCTAAAGTATCAGAGTTCAAGTACAGGTGCAATTCTTTCTTCGTTTACGGCATTTGCATGTGAAGCAGTTTTGGAAGATTCTTGAATTTATATCCACCAATAATTTTTTAAGTGGTACAACACAGACCATATAAAGCCCTGGTATAGATAAATACAGCTTTTTGTTTTCATCAAAAAAATCTTCGTACCAAGATACGTGATACGCAGTTACTTGTTTGGCAAATTCTCGAATTTCTATCTCCGAAACTATAAGTTGCAATTATGTTCTCTGGCTTAATTAAACCAACTGTGCAGGTTTTAACAAATGAGAAAGAGAAAAAGCTGCAGTTATTTTAATAGTGATGATTTATTACACTTCTTAGATTATTTACAAATATTTACTTGAAGTATTTTACGAGAAATGCATTCGAGTTAGGGTCGTGCAGTATAAAGTAAATTACTTTGCGGGCCTCATACGGCCTGCAGGTCGCGAATTTGAGATGCCTTAGCTAGGGGATATGTCAGGCATGATGATTTATGGATTTTCCCTGGAAATTCCGGGCATTTCTGCTAGTACAAATGTTACAAATAAATTGACATACACACAAAATCGTGTTGTTTCCTTTAACGAAAGAGGTGAAAATTTTAATATTCTTTCCGTAAGAGGATTATTTCAAAAGGAGAAATGCTATTAATTTTTAAATAATCATGTGCCTATCGACTAGGCAGAATTTTATGTGATTGATAAATCAAGCATGTAATATAGAATGCATAAAAGTCTAACAAATAACAAACGAAGCTTTCTGAGTCAAAACAGGTAGAATTTAAAAGATATTTGACGGAGTCTTACGAGCATGTCCTCATTTTTAACAATATTTTTGTACCAATTTCAAATATATTTGGTAATACTCTGTTTAGTGACAGAATTGAACGTGCATAACACAGTGAGACATTTTATGAGAAATTTGTTCTGCTTATAGCATAAAGACAATTTTCCAAGAACATCGCTTTTATCGGTATAGTAGTATTATTCTTGTACCTTGACCATTGATCACAAAGAAAGCAATACATCTGCATTGTAGACATAAATGTTATGTCAAAGAATAATCCATTCTCATTTGTCCTTTTCACAGAAATCAAAATCGATTATCAAAGATTTTTGGCTATCTAACATATTTTCTTCGGAAATAGGATTTTTAAATAGCGCGTTTAAGTTAATCTATCGTTCATAGCAATTTTATACAGTATCTTAATATCGTTATGGAAATCTCATATCTAACATAGGGTATATGGAACTACTGCTTGTATTCGTGCTACTATCAACGTATATCTAGCTAAAGAAACAGATATACGGGAAATGGCTCTGGCCATGATTACTAAACAATCAAATTTTATAAACGATTACTTCAAGTAGCAATCGATGAAAATTTTGGTATAAACGAGATTATTTTACATGTATTACTATTAGATATAGTAAGAGTATTCTATGGATATTGTAACTTTTTTAGCAAGCTCATACGATTAATAAGATTGTCTGAAAATTAAGACCGACGCAAAAATTTTTACAGGAAATAGTTTATTATTTTTGCTTCGTACTGAGAGAATTCGGCCTTGTAAAATGTTTTCAAAAGTTAATATGAAATTTCTTTCATTTTGTTAATGTACGGTTTTTTTGTTTTAAGGACAGTCAATATTGCGAAGAAGCTAGAAGAGAACTGTATGGATAAAATTTGAATACACAAAGATTTACCAACTAAAATAAATTCCCTTCACTCTTGATTCAATAACATGCATTGTGATTTTTAATTTTATCTATATATTTGGCAAATTGGTATTATATACGAAAGGGATAAAA
Source organism: Tanypteryx hageni (assembly GCA_028673005.1). Lineage (NCBI taxonomy): Eukaryota > Metazoa > Arthropoda > Insecta > Odonata > Petaluridae > Tanypteryx > Tanypteryx hageni. Next base: position 23,428,761 of record CM054112.1, read on the forward strand.
TTTAGCCTAGTTAAAATGTTATTTTCTGCAAGAAATGCTATAGTATTTCTAAAATTATATCTCATAGATAATTTATTTTAAAATAGAACTAGCTCTCAAAAATGAAATTCCTAATAATATTTATGCTACTATTAAGATAAATAATCTTAATAGAAAGATGATTTTAATTTTTAATCGCATAATTAATTAAGTATATTAGATCATGTTTATTTTATTGGAATTTCCCTGATAAATGAACTACAATACTGGTATTTATAACAAGAAAATTTGAGTATTTTTTCGTAATTTGGAAATTAATATTACCATTAGTATATTTTCTAAAACATTTGTTGATAATTGACTGATTTAATTTTGCTAGTAAATCAGTTAACGATTATCCTAAAATGAATATTATGACAGTGATATATTTTCAGGCTAAGGATGCTAAATTATTCAAATTAGACAGTATTAATAATTAAACTGTGGTCACAATACTAATAACAGTTTCCCTAATAATTATGACAACTCATACTATCCAGAGAAATCAATTATCTTTTTCTCAAGAGCCACTGCGGGAAAATTCTTCTGAATCAGGAATATATTACCTAAGATTCGGAATGTATCATGCGAAAATATTCCATGTTGGCTAGCGGGTTATTTTGAGAAAGCGATAGAAAAATAGAACAATATAAATATCTTGGGTCAAGAAGGAATCTGTGACAATTCAGTCTGGTTTTCAAAAGACAACCTGAGCAAGGGGGAGTTTACCCGGCCCGCCTATTTCCTCCAGTGACGAGAATTACAGGAGAAGTGTAAAAATAAAATACTTCTGGAAATTAATAAAAATATCCACAATATAAAATAAAAATTGGTTTAAAAACTAATTTTGTAGGAAAGAAAGTCTGCGAGCATTTCTGGCGAAATTTCGAAGAAAATATTTTATCGCTTTGCTCGACCATCCTCTAATGAAGACGATATCCACTTCATTAATAAAGATGGTGCAGAATTATTTTTCGAGCTTGAATCCATATATAAGAGTTAGGACCATCAAAATTGTTGTCGAGATAGTTTGTGATAAGGTTTCCTTAAGAAATTCTTTCATCGCTTACTATAGAAAACTGCTACGGCTAAATTCGAATCGAATTCCAGCAATTCCGAGTAATTTACGCCTTGTAGGAAAATATATACTTTCCATGAGAAACTAATGTCAGCCGCGTGATAAGCATAAAATATGTACCTGGGGTGGCCAAACCGCTGCTCGCGAACCGCATGCGGCTCTTTAAACTTAGAATGCGGCTCTTTCAAATTTCCATTCAAAGTCTTCTGAACGTTTTTACTACAGAACAAAATGAGATTGTGTGACTTGAAACGTGTTGGGGATATCTATAAGACATGCATTATATCTGAATTGCTTCGGGTGCAGGATATGTTTTACTATTTGTAAATATATGAGCACGGTCTTTTTTCATGCGGGTCTCGAACTTCTGAAGATTATCTATCGAGAGTGTAAGTAAGTTTGGCCACCCCTGCTATATACTATGTGTTCCAGTTGGTCTGGCACCCGAAATATGGAATTCCAATATCCAGAATTTTACGGGCTTCCCCGGCATTACCAGCCATTGTTTTTGCTGGAGAAAAATTTCGCCTCATCCGTATGGATGCAATATCGTTAAAACTAAATTCCACGACTCAACAAATCTTTCTGTAAAATTTCATCACAATGATCTACTCTATGTATTAGTTCATTACTTTACATGCATAGATTTCGTACACCATTTCAATCATTTTGATGGTACTCTTATTTAGCAATTTTACACCAACCGTACTGTCAAAAAGCAAACAATGCGGATAACATGTATATTTTGAAAATACTATGAAAGCGAAAGATCGAATAACTACCACACATCAATACATTTATGGATTTTGTAATGGATAAGTGGTTGGACTCAAACCCGCACCCTTTTGAGGAGATTAAAAAACAACGTTGTAATCACATCTATATTTTACAATGATTTACACAACGGTGGAAATTATATTCAGACACAAAGATCGAAATATTTATTAAGTCACCATGCGTTTTCGTCTACTGTAAAGGCATATGGTATTATTATTTCAACAATTTCGTTAAACCCTATTTACTATTATTATTATTCACAATCATAAAAGTAATCATCATTACCACCATAAGCTACATATCACACTATAAATTATAGAAATAAATAAGATATTACGACGTCAACATGTTTACGTCGTTGATGGAAATTAATTTTATTACTATGTAAAAAAATCTTTCATTATAAATCATTAATTAAATGTTATTATAATAGGGATTCAAATCAAACATTTACTTTTATTCGGAGGCGAATTTATTTATATCTTCAACCAAAATACACCCATTCTTTCAGATATAGAACTGTTCAAGTTCAATCACTACTACGTATCAAATCTTATCAAAAGGGATATTTTGACAATTAATTGAGTAGATGTAATTTATTGAGAGATCAGCTGTGCCTTTCTAAGTGTAATAAATCATGGAAGACTACCACTTAGTAAATGGATGCCTAATTGGAAAATGAATCATTAGAATGGGGTTTCTCAACCGGAGGGTCACAAAGATACTCTTACGAAACAATGGCGCAACTTCACATTTGCGTTCGAAAATTTTGTTTTAATTACAAACAAACTCTCTAGAAATCTAATTTTGTAAAACAAAAATAGCATTTCATCAAAAGCTTTGAAAATAATGAAGAAACGTCGAGAGTAATATTAGAAATTGGGAAACTTTTAGCTGTCGTGTATTGAAATAAGAAAAATAAGATCGAAAGTTAAGGTCCTCATGTTTTGCAGCATTTGTCTTATTCTGCTTAATAGAAGCAAGTCTATATCGGTGGAAATTAAATTTTATTTCCATATTTAAAAAAAATATCTCCTCGCATACCCTCATTCATTGGTATATGGCAAAATAAACAGTTTTCTGGGGAGCGTAATTTAATTGCCAAGATCTCATCTCGGACGGAACTTTAGCTAATAAAGTTTTAGCAATAATTGTTTTTAAGAAATCTTTTTAGATTAAAGAGAATCGCAGACACAGAAAAGGAACGCTTTTTATGACAACCAGCAGTGTACCATACGATTGAAATACCATAGGAAGAACGAAAAGCCAAACGAATGAGGAAAAGGGCAAACTATTCATCATGCAATAGTTAAAAATCGTGACAAAAGACCAGTAATACTAGACCGAATGTAAATTACGAGTGAACGCAGGATAAAAATGAGCTAAGCAATCATTCCGAAGAGGGAAGAATTTTGAACTGAAAAGTAAAGGATTTGAAGAGAACTCTGCAGTTGGGAAGATAAACCAAAATGCAAATGCTAAACGATGCAATTTATACAATTTCAGCAAATGATGATGCAAGAGTTGGTTAATCGGTCTGTTACGTAAAAAAATTGCTGAATGCGGATAGTCTTTTTACTGTTCCCTACGGTTTTATTCTGACAGAGTGAAACCCCAAAATCTTAAAACATAGGAAGATCATAAATGCGAGGGATAAATAATAGAAGATACATCGTTAATGATCCCCCATTAATCATTCCCGTTATTATTAGATTCTGGACATTCACATATATTTTCAAACTTCTCTCATTTCTTTGTAAAATTATCTTATCGCCAGATACTTTGCTTTATTTTCCTTCTTAAGAATTAAAATATAAGGTATTGCTATAGTAATAAGAGGGGGTGACAGGGAGACAAATTTCGCTAGGGAAAAAGAAAAACAGTTTTCGCAATGGAGAAATAATGTGGACCGCACAAAAAAATGTTCTAAAAAAATTGAAATATACCGAGGTACTTGATCAAAACAAAAACCATAAAAATATGCAATCTTTGATTGAAATAATGACTCGATAAAACAATCGTGGAAAAATGTGAAATGTGAACGAAACAAATCAAAAATGGATCAGAGAATGATTACGAAAGATGGGAAATTAGTCACATGATTAGAGAAGAGTAAATAAATTTTATAATGGAAATAGATAGATATATTTGAAAATATGACTTTACCAACAAAATGTAACGCTTCTCTCTTATTCGTATTTCTCTGTAAAAATTCTTCACTATGCTTTGCAGTGCCCACCTGCCGTGGGATCAAGTACGATAAAAACATTCCATCCTCAATATTATGCGCAAATTCTTACGCATGTCTGTGTTCTTATTAACAAACAATTATTCACTCGCTACAAGCTAAAATATAAATTGCCGCCCTTTCAAACTTGCTCCTCAATAGCCAAAAATATTTGTTGTTTCAAAGATTTTTACTCAAAACACGCTCACTCTCGGAAAATAGATTACTTTGAAATATACTGTAGAAAGCTGTAAGATATTTAGAAATTGCTTCCTGAATAGATGTTATTAAATACCGAGTCTAGGTAACTCATAAAAAACCTTAAATTTTGTCCAGGAACTTTTATCTCTGATCTCCGTGATTGAGTGTTCCCAAGGAAGTACATAGTGAGTTATTTAACAAGAAAATAACCTAAAATGCGCAGTTCAAAAAAATCTCCGGAGGAGAAATAGTGGATTTTGAATATATTTCCTAATGCACATGAGCAAACCTGACGTTATTTTGCATCCAAATGTCACTCACACTATCAGATAAAATTTGAATTGAGGGATAAATTACAAAGACCAATACTTTTTCCGAAATTTACTATATTTTAGTCAAATTTAAAGATGACATATTGTAACAATTTCATCTCAAAAGTTTTCCAATTCAATATTCAAATATCCAATAAACTATAGCCTTTGAATGTTATTTTGATTTTTCCTCGTGATGGACAATCGTGTTGCTGCTCTCAAAAGAGATTACGTGTACCAAATTGCATTTAGATATGAGACAACTTCGCTTATTACAGAAAATGTGGAGTAGAATGGTGTTTCTTGAGTTCTGCAGATTAATGTTTGATGAATGTTTTTGTGTATTATTTACACTTGCATCAAAATTAGATTTATTAACGTAAGTTAAAACGAAAGATATAACTGTTGTATATTAATCGCAATTTAAGAAATACTATCAAACTGATACATTATAAATTTTTATTTTACAACAAACTTTGTATAAATGGTATAAAAACAAAATTGGTATTAAATTACAGCGTATATGAATCAATGTTTATTTATTAAGATAATAAGTTATTGAAAAGAACAAATGCGGGAGATAAGATAATCACTATTAAGATGATTAAGCATATTTTATTTACTGCCCTAAAATATCGTTCATCTCGAACCGCTATATCCGGCGAGAAATTATACTAGCACCTATTAGTTGCTTCTTATATAGGAAGAGGATCATATAAAACGTAAGATATTTCTAGAAATACTACAGATATGAAATTTGACATGATGATAGGGCATTGAGTACAATCCTCGGAAACAATCCTAAATTCCAAATGCATTAATTTTGAGTTTTTTTCCTCCACAATTTTTTCATTCACCTCCCCTATAAGAAAAGCATAAAAATCAATGCCTAGCATTATAAATACGCATTTTAAAATAGTGAAATTAAATTAGGAACTTAAGAGTTTCAAAGAAAGAAAGAATTTGATTACTGAAGGCATAAATTTATATTTAATCCGAAAAAAAATAATTTTCAATATCGGAAAAGCTACCGTAGCAATGAGTTCTATGCTTTGAAATGAGGATTAATAATTAATGTATGTATCATCATAGCATTGATTTAATGCTTTTAATGGGAATCAGTGAACTACATTATAATGCCATTGATTTTTAATTACAACCGATGCATATGATGACGTCACAACCCTAACACACGAAATATTCCATGTTCATTAATTTAAGTATAACTAATAGCGTACTGTAAAAGACGAGAAAATGTTTAATTCCATGTTTCGTAATGTTTTTCGAGAAATTTAAAATTGTTTTCTATTAATGATCGAAAGGAACGAGAGAATTGGAATATGGTTTGACGAAATTGTCGAAACAGTAATATAATAAGCTTCTATCACTTACGACGAAAAAATATAATGAAGTCATACGTACCTACTATGCAATTTATTAATTCGGATATTTACTATAAGATGCGCATGGTTACGCCATAATGCTAACTCACAAAATATCCCAATTGTTCATCAATTTTAGTGTAACACATAGCTTAATAATCATTATTGTAATTATTTGTATAGGTCCGGTCACCTAACTCAATACACAACAACTTGGACTTGAGTCAATTCAGAGAATTTGAAAATTACGGATAGATGTCTTAATTTCCCGGAAAATGAGATATATTCAACCAGTATTCTTGCAATTTATTATCTTGTATACATGAGTATTGCCTGGCTCAAATGCTGTTGCCTTGGAGATAGCGCTTATTTATTTGCGGGTTCCGATTTTGGGGTATTATAGAGGTCTATAAAATGCTATAGTATATTATTTCATGGATTTCAAAATATCGGGTTACTGTAAAGTTACCGAATGGATTATAACTATTTTTGTATCTGCAAATCTCCATGCAAGTTAATTTATGCATTGCATGTCTAAATCAATTTTACTTTTTATGGACGCATATTTCCGAAAAAAACACTGTACATATTCCAGAAATTTCTATAAATACGTAAGAAACAAAGTATACATTCTCGATATTACTATAAAAACGACAAAGTAATTGGGATCATGGGTACGTTAGAAAATACGATTTGAAATAGTAAATATAACAGAATTAAAAGGCTAGTTATTTTGCTAAATACATTATTACAGAGCGCACTTTAATGTGGTTAAAAAGTCTCAACTGCACAATTTAAATATGAATTTTATTATTTTCTATATATTTATGCACTTTTTGCTGTATAAATAGACTACGACAATATTGTTGAGTGCCCATCAGGTTATCAATATATCGATGAAAATGATCGTTATCAGTACTGTGGCAAGATAGTGATGCGAAGGGGTAGCATCAGGGAAGTCGCTAGTGAATATTTCTTATAAATAAGCCGGTCAGAGCGAAAGTGGTATAAATCAAATTGACAGGCAAAATGAAAGAAGCTATGAAAAAAACGCAATTCATATTCACATAAAATAACAATTTTGACATTTCTGAGTACATTTTTGTAGATTAAACTGCCGTGCGAAATAAACTGATATTTTATTGAGGAACTCGGAGCAATACGTATCGCACAACATAAAGAAATTCGCTTACACCTCTTTCACTCTGAGTGACTCAAATATTTCGGAAAATATTGTCATTGGATTCAAATACTGTAGACACGGTAATACTTGTAATATATTTATCATCTGGTGCACAATTTGAATGAATATTTTCATACCTTTGAAACCCTTGAGGCGGCGTTTCCTTATGCTCCAGATTTTGTCGCTACGGTTCTGGTGGTAATTGTTTATGCATTTAAATTTCTTATGAGTAATTCTAAAAAATAAAATTTATTGCTTAAATGTTCATTTAAAATTTCTGATAGTGCAGTCATATAAATTGACAGCTTCTTTGGTCGATTTAAAAACTGTAAGCGCGATGAATGTCAGTGCATTTTGGCGTTATTAATGAAAATAGTGTATAATGCCAGTATGTAGGATATAATGAAGTAGAAGTTAACATTTTTCCTCAATAAATAATTGCACTGGAAAAGTAATAGATATTAAAAAAATAAGAAAAATAGTGCCGGTATTATTTCATTTGACATGTTATGGAAAACGTGATTTTTTAAATATTGAATTCATTCTTTAAACTTCGTTAATTTCATGTGATTTTAGGAAGTTTTCAGTTTTGGAAAGATCCATCGTTTTTTCTAGTGTTGGCTCTTCCTGCTGCTCTTATTTTCCTTCATAGTAAGTTTCTATAATATTTTATAAAATAGTATAGACATTTAAAAATATCTGTGAACGCTGTAACATAAGATTGCTAATTAAATCAAAACGGATTGAGCGTTTTTTTCTAATGAAAAATCTCTTCGAATTCGAATTTAGTTTATTGAAGCAATAGATTGTTTTCACTAACGCTTCATGTATAAAATAATGAAATGTTTTAGAAATTTTTATTGTATAGAAAATTATTCAACAAAATTAGGATTTAACAATAATGTAAAGATAAAAATTAATGACACCGTACTAATTTCAACTCTATCTGCAAATATTTCGCAGAAAATGTCGCTAAATCATGATTTCTACATAATTAAAATCCTTGCTGTTATAGATATCTTCATGAACTTTAATTTGTATTTCAAACGTATTACTTTACCATAAATATTTATAGGCTCTAGTCAATTTCATATAGAGAAATTTACTCCAGTATTATAACGAAAGAATCCCTTATTTTTCACAAAAAATATACATACTCCTGCATCAGAAACAAACGCGTGATTAATAGTCAAAAATATTTAATGGAAAAACTAATAAACCTTTATCAAATATTCGGAATATGCCAACCAATTTGCTTATTTGTATATGCCACGCATATTTCAGAGCCAATGTGAAAGAAAATTTTACCGAAGGCGGTCAGATTAATTAAAATAAGTTATATTTTATGTTTGTCTGAGACACCGAGACATAGACTACAGAGATTTTATACTCTATTTTTATTAGTCCTGAAAAAATATATTATGAATTACAAAGAAAAACCTCAATAAATGCCAACAAGAATTAAAATTTATTGAATGTGGTCCATTAATTAAAACACTTATTCCAACATTACTTGGTGATCAGTATTTATAAAATATTCAAATAAACTTCAAACATATATTTGATTTATGACCCTCTGCACTTACCGATACTTAAGAGTGTCGATAGCATGTTTGAAAATTATTTCTAATCTCACAGAGGTGTATGAAATTTTTTCCTGGAAAACTTGTAGCCTTGTTAACCAATAGTCAGAAATGAAATTTATAAAGTGATTCGAGTTAATACTGAACGCCCCTTAATTAATGCAGCCATAAATAAAAATACATAGAAACGACTGGAAGGAAATTGGAGCTCCTGCACAAATCAAATCCGATGCAGCCTAATGCTGTTTCTTTCAAAATTCTCTTTCTTCCTGACGGACACTTTCCCTTCGAGCCAAAGGAACGTACTATACAAGAACGTGGAAAAAAAAAATGTACATTCGACTGAATTGCTCTAGGTAAAATTAATTAAAATAAAATAAATCATCTTCATCCCTTCTGCTAGACCTCATGAAAGTCGCCGATCTTTGTTACGTGATTGTGACATAGCGTCGGTCGTGCATCCATCAGCGGAAAAACATCTCGAAGACCTAAATGAACCAAGTGAGGCCCGACAGGCAGATGACGTGACACGGAATTACATCTCGGAGACACGCAATGTATCCTCTTTGCGTAAAAGGGAGGACGGTGGGGTGGCGGGGGGGGGGGGGGGGTTGGAGGGGGGAGGAAGAACTACGGAGGTAGGCAGTGTGGGTTTTCATTTACGACGCCCTGAACGCCCCGAAACCCTTGAGTCGAAGCGTTCTCTTTTCAGTTACCCCCAGCGAGGCTGTCATCGACAGGGTTTTGGAATGAGGAGGAGGACAAAGAAAAGGGGGGCAGTGGAGGAGGGGAAGGAGGAATGGATGGCGAGAGAGAGAGAACCACCTTCCCTCATCTAAAACGGCGACACGGGGACAATCGGGACACGAGCGGGAGACCCTTCGGGAAGAGAGAGGGAGAGCCAGGGAGAATGAGAGCGGGATGGTGGAGAGTGGGGGGAGGAGAGGTGGAGGGGGAGCTGAGGTCGGCCATTCTATTGCCTTTCCCACACTTTCCATTGAAATCATCCCGGCCAACCAATACCCTTCTCTCCTCCTCAACTTCACCCCTCCCATCTCCCTCCCCCCTCCAAAAAACCACCCTCCTCCCCACTCCACCGCTGCCGCTAACCTTACCGACTAACTCAAACATCCTACATTCCCGCACACCTCCATTTCGGAATTCGAAGGGAGGATTTAAAAAAATCCGCTGCTGCTACACAGCTACGGATTGGAGAGAGAGAGAGGGAGAGGGGAAGGATAGAGGGAGAAGGAAAGGAGAGAGGGAAAGGAGAGAGGGAGAGAGAGAGGAGGAAGGATCCAAAAGTGCAACGTTGATTGTCGGGACGGGAGCTAAAGTGGGATGGAAGTATGGGAGTGGGACGGGACTGGACAACGAGGATGGGAGGGGTGCAGGAGAGAGAGAGGGAGGGATGAGAGGGATGGAGGGAGCGCGAGAGGTGTGAGGCATAAAAGAGAAGGAGAGCGTGTGGCGTAGAGTGGAGGTTATATCGGGTTTACGTCATAATGCGCCAAATCATGAGTATTCAGCATGGCGACGGTGGAATAGGCGGGGCGAGTGCGGTTGCATAGCGGTGGGATGAGGAAGGGGTAAAGGGGCTGTTTTGGGGGGGGGGGAGGGTGGCAGGGGAGGAGAGGAAGAGGAGAAGAGGTTTAAGGGGCGGTGGCCGACGAGTTGAGCAGCGGAGTTAGAAAAGGTGACCGGTGTAGTGGGATGGGATGGAGAAAGGGAGATTGGAGGGGAGAAGAAGAAAAGAGGGAGGAGAGAGAGATAGCGGAAGGGCTGGTACGAGTCCTCGTGTTCGACTCCCGGGGTGGGGCAATGAATCGATAGTTTCCATCAGTTCCACTCTCTCACCCTCTCCTCTCCCTATTTTTCTCTCTCACTCCAGTCTCCTCCAGTTCCAACACTTTCCCACACAGCCGCTCATGACCTCCCCACCCCACCGCAGCCATACTTCTTCTCTTCCGCCCCCATCCCACCCACGCCTTCCCCTATGTCACTGCCCCCTTCCACGCTCCGGACACGGAAGGATCGGCATACACCCGTCTCGACTTCCCTCTCCATCGCCCTTTCTCCACATGGCGAAACCCCCTCTCACTTTCTCTCCCTCCCTCCTTCCCTCGGCAAATAACGCACTCATAACGCTCGGAGGACTGCCGGGAATGGCCGCCGCGCACGGTAATAGCACTGCACTCGCAAATGCCCACCTCTCTTACAACCCCAACCCAACACCCCTTTACCTTTTCCTACAGTAACCTCTCCCACTCCCTCTGTCTTTTTTTTAAGGGGCTGCATCCGTGCGCCCTTTCTCTCCCGCCCTTTCACTTTCCCTCATTCCTCCCACTCCTTTTTCCTCTCTCCTGACTTCCGACCCCCTTCCCCTCCCTTTTCTCAGCCTCTTAGTAATAAAACTCCGCAGCGCATTGTGCCGGAAGTATAAGGCAGCGCATGATTGGCGGCGAAAGTTTTACTTCCCCTCCCATTCCCGCTCCGCGATCGTAAATTTTCGAAATCGGAGATTAAACAGGGCAAAACTAAAAAAAACAAATTGGAAATTCCTAGAAGGGGCAAGGTTTATTACGAAACGCTTTGCCAAACTCCGTTTAAACAAACATGGAGGACATATTGATACTGTTCGATGAGAGGAGAGAAAATTTTTTCACCCTCTTGTTAGTCGATCCGAAGCAAAAATATGCAATTAGAACACCAAAGAGTATAGTTCAATAAAGTTCTCAAACAAAATTAGTACGGACCATTGGATTGATTTTAGGATAAATTTCAATTCTGAATGACAATAAACCGTGGTTTTTATTTACAATAACTTTTTTATCGAGCATAGCCATGGCCTGCAATTCACTTTTTCATTGGTATAGGTGATGAATGCCAAAAATTATTTTTAGATAACGAAATATATTTTAAATTTGAACGAGAAGAATTAATAATCGACAACAACATCGCACAAATATTAATTACACAGATTTCCCATATCACATGATTATACATGCGAAAAATTGCTGCTCGAGATATTGTGAATACCTACGTGAAATTGTATAAAATGAAAGAGGTTTCTGTTAACGTATTTTTCATCAATGAGTACTGTCTTCTTAAAAGTTTTAAACTTTTTCGCTAAAGTAACAAATTTGAGTGACAAACTAAATTCACTGTACCTCGGTTAGTTGCGGTAACCACCTAGCTCCCACAGTTCAGCATAGAATCCTGGTCTCTTTCATAGAAATTGTGTCACGATTTCGTATCTTGTGAATGAACAACTCGTTGCCGTTTCATTTACCACCGCACTTCACAAACACCATTGAAAACAAGGATTCTATCAAAAGAGCTCCTCCGTCTTGTAAGGCGATCAAACTATTTGGAAGCTCATGAATCAAACGCCCATCGTCCGGTATTACATTTACTGAAAATAAATTAGAAAATTACAGAATTGCATTATTAAGTCCTACAGTTCTTAATCATAAAAAAGTTAGAGAGTAAAATTCTTTTTGGATAAAAGTATCTCAGACTTGGAGGACAGACGACAACTGAGGTAACTGAAGGATATTTAAAATTTTTTAAGATAATTATAGCTAGGAAAATAGAAGACGCTACAGAAACATGTAAAGTCCACTGTTAATGCGTTCCTGGAAGTTGCTACTTTATGTGAAACGACGTTACTCTAAACTGAATTTTCCAATACACGCAATGCTATTAACTTAAAGTTAGGTTTCACCTATGGAAAACGAATGGAAAAATATTCTCTGAGATATCCGGCATTTTCTCAATCCAATGCATCCAACCTTAACTAGTGTGTGCTAGACCATAAGGAATGCATTGAAGGGGAATCTTGACTACGTTATTGCCATCTAGTCATATCTGAGATATTTTGGGCTTATCTTAAGGCTAAGTTCTGAAGTCGAGTTAATGGGAAAGGTGCTCAATTGTTCAAACACATGTCTTTATTTCCTTATAAGTATTATATAGAGATATATATTACAATATTGCTACGTTTGTTAGCACGTGTACAGTATAATTCTTTTGTTCTTGGAGGTCTATCTACAGATGACAGTCTTTATACTTCACTATTGATGGGTTTATCATTGTTTCTGCAATAGTTTTGCAGTCCCCTGCTTGCACGGCTTACGGTCTTATCTTCCGGCTCTCTGTCACTTGTTCCTGTAGTTGATCTCTTGATACACTGGGCGTGGTTTTTGTCTACTGATCTTTGTTTTGGCTTTGTGTATAATTTGCATCAGTACGAGGAAGCGTAATTTATATATTTCTGGAAATGGGAAATCATTAATTTGGGTTGGTGCCTTGGAACAGTTTGTTATTTGTAGTACTGTCCAGAAATTTATGGCGGAATGTCTAGTGTAAGTCACATATTCTAGTAAATTTGCTGTTGAGTTTGTTTTCTTATGTCTATGTTCGTAGAATATTCCTCGTCACAGATTAGTCTTAGGCAATCCTTTTGTGTTTGTTAAAGTTACTGCAGGCTAGTGAAGGCAATGTTATTCTATATTGGTCCTGCATATGTAATTACAGGGCTTATTATCGACGTATTTGTTAAAACCAAGTTGTTAATGTTGGGTTTTCGGTGTTTGCTTGAAATCGTATTGGATGTTCATAGCACTGTTGCTGCTTCCGATTTAACTTTACTCGTTTTACTCTCCATATATAAATATTCGGCTGACTGCCCCTATGTTATATTATATACAGTAAACTCTCGTTCTAACGTTTTCGCTTCTAACGTTTTTCCGCATCTTAAGTCGAAATTTTGAGGTTCCAGCTAGAGCTCCATTTACTTCCATTATATCTTTTCCCGTTTCTAAAGTTTTCGTTTGTAACATTTTTCCGCATCCTAAGCATCGAGTTTCAACTCCCCGTCTAGAATTACATCCGCTTATAACGTGAGAATAAAAATGACGAAAACTGGAAAAGGTACATAAACGCAACACAACCTCTATTAAGTTAATTTGTATTATACATAGTTTACGATTAACTCAATAAGGTCAGTAAAAGTGTTTCTTTTGCTTCCAGTATGCCCTACTTAGTTACAATCTATGTACAGAAAAATGTGGCTACTAGATTTCACTTTCATTAAATTACCATCAAACTTTGTATACATACATTGTAGCATCTCTACTCTCAGTCTCCACCGTCTAAACTTTCTCAGTGGCAGTTCTTTATCAGCCGTCGTCTTCGGTACGCAACAAGCCAAGTTCAGTCGTCTACCTTTGGAACTCTGCTCGTTTGTCTGATTGACATAATACAATCAGTGCATTCTATGTCATTTCTATTTTAGTGACAGTTACACCTCGTAAGTTGAAAGCTGTAATTTTACGAAGTTTTAAATATTTTAGAGAATTTTACTCTCAGTGCTGTTTAAAAGTTTTTGTACTCCACCCCATATATTTCTAATGGCATCAAAAAGAAAGGTTATAACTCTTGATGAAAAAAGATTAATAATCGAAGAAGTAGATAGAAATTCACATCTGAAACGTGTTGAAATGGCAAGGCGATTAGGGCTGGCAGTGACATCGCTGAACACAATTATGGCTCACCGAACATCGATCCTCAAAGCTGTAAACGACTGCGGTGTGGCTGCGAAAAGGAGGAAGAACTCTCAAGCATCACCATACGAAAGAGTGGAAGCATTGTTACTCGAGTGGTTTCAGCAGGCTCGAGCTTCCAACATCCCGATTAGCGGTGTTATAATGCGTGAAAAGGCAATACAAATAGCAAATCAACTGGGGTTTCCTACTTTTACGGCATCCAGCGGATGGCTTGATAGGTTTAAAAACCGTCATGGTGTAGTTTATAAAGTCATTGCAGGAGAGAGTGCAAACGTAGATCTTGCATCAGTGAATCATTGGATGACAGGAGAGTTACCCGAGAAAATAAAGAACTATGCACCATGCGATATTTTTAACGCCGATGAAACAGGATTGTTTTATAATTTGTTACCAGATAGAACCTTAACTTTTCGAGGAGAAGCTTGCCATGGAGGGAAGAAAAGCATGAAGCGACTGACAGTTTTGCTGTGCTGCAATGCAGACGGTAGCGAAAAACTCCAACCACTTGTGATTGGAAAATTCGCCAAACCGCGATGCTTCAAGAATGTGAGGACACTCCCATGTAAGTATAAAAAAAACTCCAAGGCATGGATGACATCAAAATTATTCATGGAGTATTTGCAAGAGTTTGATGCAAAAATGGGTTCCACCTCGAGAAAAGTGTTGCTGTTTGTGGATCGTTGTGCAGCTCATCCACAAGATACTGCCAATCTACGGAATGTTAAAGTTATTTTTTACCAGAAAATTGCACAAGTCATTTGCAACCATTGGATCTAGGTATTTTACACAGCTGGAAACAGCAGTATAGAAAGGCGCTGGTATCCAAAGCAGTGGCAATTATGGATTCCAGCAAAAGTACACTGAAATTGACAGTTTTAGAGGCCATGCATTATATAACATCAGCTTGGAAAGCCATTAAGACTGAAACGATAAAGAATTGTTTTAGAAAAGCTGGGTTCTTCCGTGATGCCGTTGCTGACTATGAAGAACAAGATGCTCTTCATGAAGTCGATAATGATGACTGGAAGCTGTTGCAGTTGAATGAAATGACATTTGATGAGTTTGTGACCTTTGATGATAATGTTGCTACTTGTGGTTTACTAACAGTGAGTGAAATTTGTGATTTACAACATGATGACTGTCCTGAAAGTGAAGATGATGATGTAAACGAAACTGAACCACCAAGCTTTAAACAAGCTCTGGAGGGCTTGGTTACCATCAAGAGATATTTGTGGTCCCGTATTGGGACGGAACACCTTCTTGAAGGAACTGATAAACTTGAAAAGGGACTCTATGGTATTCACCCAAATGAAAGAAAGCAACAAAGTAAAATATCCGACTTTTTCAAAAAATACTAAATTTTATCATTTATATTTGTATGGTTTTCATTTGTAATTGTCATTCAAAATTAGTAGTGATCTTTTTTCTTCAAATAACATATCCTAAACAGATATGGTATGTACCTTGCATTTTTTAAAAACTTTTAAAGATTTTTTCCTTAAAATCTCTCCAATCAATTTTTTACAATGTTATGTCTTAATCTCTTGGTTTTCCTTATTTTATCCATCCGGAAAAAAAAACATTTTATTCAATCGACGCATGCGCACAAGACTTACTTCCGACGCTGTGGGTTCACCATTTAGTTTTGATCTTCGATATTCAGCTGTGTGCACATGCTAATTTTGTTCCTGTTATGGGTATGATATTGGAGGTTAACCAGGTAAGTTGCTAATACCTTTTCTCATGACTTATCTAGAGTAGTTTTCTTCGTTACAACTGTAGTAGAATCTTCATATTCGGTAACGGTAACACTTCTACCTTTTAAAGACGTGAGAAGAGAAAATTTTAATTACCATTTTTTAATCATTCAATTCTTACCATGGTACTGAGTGCTTTTGATTTTATCTGAATGGTTCAGAAATGTATAGAAAATATCCCCTTACCTTTAAAGACTGACATATTCGTGTTTAATTAGAATAAGAACGAGAACAAAAATTTGGAATATAATTGAAAATATAAATTTATTTGCGATAAATTAGTACGAAGGCTTCCACGACGTGCTGTTGACATGGTGGTGATTTCCGAGATTCTGCCGTGTTGATCCATTTTCTGGACAATATTTCGCCGGCGTTCCAGTCGGCTTCTTCAGGTCCTGTATTTCATCAACTGTCCCGTAAAATCCTGTATTTTCTGAAGTGAAAGTTTTTACAAATATATTATTATAAGAAAAACATCGCAAATAAATGACATGGTGATGATGTCCGGGATTCTGCCTTGTTGATCCATTTTCTGGACAATATTTCGCCGGCGTTCCAGTCGGCTTCTTCAGGTCACTTCGGACAGTTGATGAAATACAGGACGTTTGGGCGTCCTGTACAATAATTTAAAATGTACCGGACAAGGTACTATTATGTGCGAATATCATTATCTCCATTTCCGCATCTTACGTTTTTCCGCATCTAAAGTCGATTTCCCTTGGTCCGGCAAAAAACGTTAGATCGGGAGTTCACTGTATCTGTTTATTGTATTCAGAGTAAATTGTTTTTTTAACTATTTATAGAATGTGATTACCAGAGCCTCTGTCATATACTTATTTTTTTTCTCTATTTGGAAAAGTATTTCGACAATTGTTTTAGTGCACTTTTCAGGATTTGTACGATGTGTCGCAACTGCCAGAATGACGTAAAGTAGACAATATCATTAACATATCATTAAATACTTAGTTTTATTTGAGCAGGTTCAGGTATGTTGTACATAAATAAATTTGAAACAGTTCTACAATATGTATCCCTTTGGGAAGTATGCTAATATCCGTTTTTGTCTTAGAGTTCATGGTCGATTCTTGTTTTCAAAGTCCTATTCTGGAGCTAGCTTTTGATAAGTCCACTGGAACTTCTAAGGAAACTTAATTGTTAGAGTTTGTATAGCAGCTCTTTATTCAAAATTCCATCAAAGTACTTCTCGATGTCTATGATTATAATGCCTGTGCTTTTGCTCTTAATGAGTTCACTGTGCTTTGTTCTGTTATCCTGTATAAATGTTGCATGGGAAATTGCTCTGTTCTCGAATCACTCCGGCCTTAACAGATTGTTTTTAATCGTTTTCGCTGTATCTCGTTTTCGTGAGTCTTGTTGACTTTGCTTAGGGTTGGTGATAACCTCATATGGTGGCAGTTCGTTGTCTCTGCTTGGTTTTGGAAAGATAAATATGTGTGCATTTTCCATGCTTTTGCAAAGTAATTGCTGTATGTTGTTCATGAATGTTATGATGTAAATAATAGTTTTCTAGTATTGGTGCTGGAGTTATATGTATCGTCTTCTTTCCTCCTCTAGCGTTTTGACAGGATTTAATGCTTTAATAAATCCGCTGTTTCGTATTTCTTTTGTGGTGATGTTCCTGTGATTTTCTATTTGTTCGAGTGATCTCATATTACTTCTTCCCTTTTTATGCCTCTTCATTATTTCATTTTCATAACAACGAAAAGTCGGCAGCTCCATTATGAAAGATCCTACACAGTGCTTCCAAAACTGGGTGCCGCAGCTGATTTTTAGGGATTCCCGAAAAATATTTTATTTAGTAAATAAATCAATGATTTGAATATGTTTATAGATAACTTAGGCAATACATTATTTCTGATAAATTGATGATCGTGTATTAACAACAAATGTATCCTCAAAGGTTGAAATATCTGCATGTAAAATATATTTTACGGCTAGGGTGTCGCAAAATTCAATTTATCTTAGAAAGACTAGGTACCGCACTTATGAAAACTATGGGAACCATTGGAGTATATAAAGTCTCTGAAGAACAGGTCTTTGGTATTTGTGTATTATGTGGATAAAAGTTACGAAATAATTTTAAAATATAGCGCGTTTTACTGTTAGAATAGCAATAAATATTGTCACAAAGCATTACTTTTATAACTTCAACAGACAGAAGGTATCTCTAAATTGTTCATGCTAAAGTAAAACTTAAGTTTAAATACTGGTTATTGATAGATCAACAATCATACGGAAAGATATTCCAACACTCGTGGACGGCAGGTGTTCCATTTTCACCACGAGAGCTCTTCTGACTTGAATTAGTCATATATTATCTAGATGGGTTATGTTTTTTTTAAGCCTCTGAATCTATCGGCATCACGGTAACAAATGGTTTTCACTGTGGTCTAAGGTACTACATGCATTCAACCATTATCAACAGCGCCTTTTCCAGCTTCAAAACAAAGAAAGAGATCCAACTTCACATCAAGAGTAACAATTTTCCTGATCTTTTACCGCTGGAATGAGTGACAACTATTGTGCCTTTATGAACCCATTTTGATGGTGAATTAAAACAATTTAATCTAAAAATTAAGCACTAAATATGTATGTAAATCTAAAGAAAATGCGCTGCAGTAGATTTCACATATTTTAAAATGGCGAATGAAATTCACAAAACACTGCGCACTAAGCAGATCACAGTGTAGCAACAAAGTTCTGTAGGCAACACGGGACGCCGCAACAGGGAATTCTGTAATGCAAACGGGATTGACGTCACCAATTTGCCAACGAGGCAATAGCAAAAAGTCGCAAACTGAATCGACGCAAAGTGAGGTATGGGTGCATTTTCCATTAGTCTACGTTATCTCTGATTTCAATGAAATTTTTTTGCAATAAATTTGCCGGTAATAGTCGCTGGTAGCGAGTATTGATATTAGGAGGATTATAAAATTGTCTACGTCAAATTTTAACGATCACCTATCATCATAACTCCGTGGGCCGAATAAAGCGTGTTCGAGGGCCGCAAGCTGTCCACATCTACATCTACATATTACCCTGCAAGTCACCTTGACGGTGGATGGCAGGGGGTGCCGCGCACCATGTTCCTAACTAATTATTATTCACAGTTATCTATTGTGGTCACGTATTGTCCTAGGGAAAAAGGACTCCTTATATCTCTCCGTCCTACTATCTATTTAGCGAATCTTGTCCTCATTATCCCTCCCTCCGATATACGTTGGTTGTCGAATAATATCCTTCATTTCATTTACGAATATCTCCGACCTATATTTATCTAGAAGTTTAAGTCTCGCCTGTAATCTATGATCTTTCAACGATGGCTAACTCAACTCATCAATGAGTAACGTAACGCTCTGTATTTTATCGTAATTTTTTTCACGAATCTAGCTGCTCGCCGCTGTATTTTTTCTAAATCCTTTATGAGTCCCCTCTGATATGGATCCCAAACCGCTGCTGCGTATTCCATTTGAGGTCTAACCAAAGATAAATAACAGGATTCTCTCACCTTTTCCGTGCTTTTCCTGACTATCCTACGCACAAAAGCCAACTTCTTATTTGCTGCACCTATCACTCGTCTTATGTGGGTGTCCCAAGACAGTTCACGATTCAAGGTTACCCCGAGGTATTTCACGGATTCCGAAACAGGAATGCTCTCACCATCTATCGAGTAGGTAAACACGGACGATGGGCTTCTAGATTTCCAAAAGTTTAGAACGTTACTCTTTTTTTGATTGATTTCTAGCTGCCATATCTTGCACCAAACAGATAACGTATCCAGATCATCCTGAAGCTGACGATGGTCGCTAGGACCACTAATTTCTCTATAGACTAAGGTGTCATCCGCAAAAAGCCTGATATTACTTTTTACAACTGAGCTGATGTCGTTTTTTATAAAGCAAGAAAAGCATAGGTCCGATCACACTACCCTGCGGCACTCCAGAGACTACATCTGCCACACTCGAGGACTTACCATCGATGACTACTTTTTGTTTTCTATTCCAAAGGAAAGCGCGAACCCAGTTAATGACTTTAACATTAACGCCAAGATTTCCCAATTTTAATAACAACTTACGGTGGGGAACCTTGTCAAAAGCTTTTCTAAAATCAAGGAACACTGCATCGACCTGCTTATTATTTTCCACGGGTCGTAGACCAATCAGATGGAAAAACACCATATCAAAGCACCACTACAATGTACACGGCACAACACAACAACCAAGCTTGAGACCAAGAAATATTTCTGAAGCCTAGCAAACCCGCCTTAGTCCACGAATGGTGAGCGTAGCGACAGATCGCAAAGGCGAAAGTGAGCAAGCGACTTCAAAAGGAAGGAGATCACATAAAAGAAAAGCAGGAACACACAAATAGAGAGGGTTACCAACCAAGCAAAGAAAAAGAGTTAATTCGAAATACGCGACACAGCCATCACCTCTAAGCACAAGAACAGGACGAAAGTACGGACAGAAAGATAGAGAGGGAGAGATCGTACAGAAAGTATTTCAAATACAGCAGCGAAAGAGGAAATACAAGAGTAGAAGTCTACATCAAGAGCAGAAACCCATGCAAATAGTAAACAGATACGAAACGGTAAGTGAGAACGAAAACAATGGGGAAGAACCTCCAGAAACGCCTTCACGATTATAACTTCCATATGCATGCGATAAAAACATCCACATGGCGGTGTACGTACTTTAAACCAAAACAAAATAAGAAGCAAAGTTAAATTTAGGAAATACGAAATATCCATTGCAATTGATAACGACATAGTTCACCAAAAAGACAATAAAATGTTAAAGGGATACTAATGAAACACATGCGGCAAGCGCAGAGATGCCAAATAAGTCCTAAAAAACCACCAGGTTATAAAGCGGAGAAAGATAATAATTTTTTAAAATCCAATTAAGGCAATTCAGAGATACCAACTGGGACAACCTACTCAGGTACACATAATTATTTTACTAAATGGAACGAGAATAAAAGACATCACCCAACACAAATTAGTATAATGTGGGAATTATATCCACACAACGGTAAGGCAGCTCAGTGATAAAATTGCTAGGAAACAGAGCATAACGCCAGGCACTCCTGCATTGCCACATGCTGCCGCAATTGCAACTATATCCACGATTCCAGAACGTGCTTAAAAATAAACATGGACGGAGCGCAGACTGCCGTGGCAAGCACGCACCTTCGAATCCAATCTGTACAGTACAGCATGAAACATCTCAGAAAATTCCTGAGAACACAACACACCCAGAAAACTATGCTGAAATTACTAAAGAAAACACCAATTAGAAAGATAGTATAATGGAGATATTCACACTGCTAAATGAAACATTGGAAAATATAGATGCTGCCACAATAATACTATCATTAAAATCACCGAGGGAAAACATAATCATATCCAACTCACGCCAAGGAAGAATAGGGGTAATAATTAAAACAGGACGGCAATGGCTATAAACAAGCTGAACGTAGCACAATGTAACGCCAATGGTCCGACAAGCAAATAAGGAAATAGAAATATTCCTAAAAACACAAAATTGACATATATAAACAATACTGAAAACAGAGGGCCGTTTTTATATAAAAAATACAGACGAATGCGATAAGATAGAAAGCATGGAAGGAAAGGAGGCAGCGACAACCTAATCGAAAACAAAACACTACCTTACACTGGTAAGGGAAAAAGACTTTCAACCTCTGATTTTACACAATAATGTAAGGAAATACGCTATAATGAAATGTAATAAAATCCATCGGAGGTATAAGAATAGTCGAAGAATTCGGCTCGAAGCACTACTCCTGAAGTTTCAACAAAATTAACTAGTGGAGGTGCGCTAGTTAATTCGCAAAACTCACCGAGGTTGCGCATCTTATAAAACCGACACATCTTTTAGGAAAATCACTCAGAACAATGGACATGAGCCTGCTTAAGAATATATGTTTAACGATTTATGTACCAAATAATAGAATGGAGGGTTCGAATCACACTATAACCCAATGACATAATATACAAAAAAGGCAAAAATCATAGCAATAAAACAAACACATAATTTTCACCAATCTGATTGGAAACTATACAAACGCTCCCACCAATTAAACTAGAAAAAACACCCCACAGACAAAGTATTTTAATTTACAACAGCCATAATAGTAGCCTCCAAGAAAATCACCCCACGCGTAAAACACATCTCGCCAGAACATTCACTCGAGTCGGGTTTCCCAAAATGGGTTCCGCGGAAGCTTCCTTGGGTTCCGCGAGAAACCAAGCACGTGACCCATTCACTTAACCAGAGATAACCTATATTACTGGGGCAATAATGTTTGTTCTAAATAAACTTTTATTATTTTGATAAAAACATTGCACTGACGACAAGGTTGTCGTGGTGATTTCATCATGTCAAAAACCTCTCTTTTCAATGCAGTGGTGTAGCTAGGATCTTCTGCACCCCGAGGCAAATCACAGAAATTCGCCCCATACCCATTCCCTCCTGGTCTCTGTACAATTTTCCAGAAAAATTTAATGTGGGAAATAAAATGGAAACTCAATCATATCATAGTGGCCGTTTAATTTGAAATATATTTATTATTTATTATCAGAAGCGTAATTCTCGGCCCATGAGTTTGCGACCCTCAGCCCTGCGCCCGGGAAAACTGCTCCCTTCTTGTCCCACATAGCTACGCCACTGCTTTCATGCGTCGAAATGTGTCGAAATGTCCGTTAGTAAAATAAAATGAGTAGTTCCCACCCATATAATATTTTCAGAATTCCTGCTCAATTAATAAGGAAGGCTGTTGATCTCTAATTCACATTCTGCGGAAATATTTTTCCATGCGGGGTCATATAAGCGTCTATGTTGATTACTGCAGAAGGTTTTTCTTTCTATTCGAAAAATATATTCACCTCCTTCTCCCTACTGACATGGGATTTTCCTTAAGTGCATATTTCACCCAGGAAGAAAAATCTCGTTCCATTTGTTAATGTTTAGAAGAAAGTTAATCACCATCAATGTCACCTAACAGTGAACGAGAAGCGATCTTTCTGCTCTTTCGTTTTTGCCGTGTAATTCAATTTTTCTCACTTTCTGCAGGTTAGTGCTTTTTCAGCAGCTGTTTACATCTTTATTTATAAAATAACATATACATGACGTCGTGTAGTGGTCCGCTCCTTTCTAGAAAAAATTAACCTTCATAAAATACATTGCAGCGCTTTTTTTAAAACGACGTTTATGTATTCGGTTCATCGTCCATCTGCCTGTCCGTTCTTGCGCGGATTGTTTCAAAAACGACTAATAACATTTTTTCTTATAATGTTTGCTAAAAAGTTTTTAGGTATGGAAGGAAAGCTGACTACAAATATATAGTAAAATCTAAGCCTGCTGCTACAGAGCTGCCTAATTTTCTTCTTTTTCCATTACGTACATGACGGATATCGATTTCTGATATTATTTTTTCCTGTGAAGTACAACAGACAAATGTATAAAAATTTACTTTTATAAACCATTAAAATCCTTTCCTTAAAAAATGAAAACTGAAAAGGAAGAATTTACGTTTAATTTTAAGTATAGATGTTTGGTTGAATTGATAAATAAACTTTTAATACATTGAGATAAAAGGGGAAAAAACCTTTGTCACTTCCACAAATTTATTTAACATGACCGGTCTCGCTACAACTGTAGCATCATCTATTTTAATTGTATACGTAAAGTATGGCGATCTCACGAATAAAATAATGTTTTCTGATCGTAGACCCATTCTCACAGGGTCAGTTTGGTCCTGTTGCACCGTAAAACACGTTTTTTTCCTTTTATATTCTCCGAAATTTCTTATTACAGTCTTTGGATTTAATCCTGCAAATATTTCCTCTGCCTATATTTCTTCAATCGTGTCCGGTGTCCTACGACATAATTATAGATTTTTTAGGCATAAGAATATTTTATACAGTGACTCAAAGAAAAACTCGGACAAAACCATGATCCAGGCTTTTGTCAACATAAGGTACAATAGCGCGTTAAATTAAATCGAAGGAAATACGTGAAATTACAGATATGACAAAGTTTATTATAAATCATTTAAACAAACTTTACAATATGCATTATAATAGTAAAAAAATCAAAATTCAATACGTTACAAAAATGACCTCGAAGTAAAACTCGGAAAGTACAAATCCATCGTACTGCCTGCACTTGTATCCGTACTTTTTGACATGTTTGCAACATAGTAATGTAATTCACTAATGCAATATAATGTGATGCACTAATAATTCGTTATGAAGCCTATGTTCTCCTTTACGGCAGTTAGTCTTTTCGGTATAGATCTGAACAACGTTTCACAATAAGTCTGGTCAATTCTGTCCCATTCTTCCAGTAAAGCCCGCTTGAGTTCATTTTTGTTAGAAATACTGCACTTTCGTATATTATCGTCAAAGTAATTTCGCACATTTTAGATGACATTTATATCGGAAGATTGGGGAGGAGTTTCTAGCACATGCGGGAAATTATAGAGTAACCGCATCCAAACTTATGTGCACTTTGCATTTTGATTTTTACTAATTCCATGCGTAGTATAGGGGAAAGTATTGTTTTCATGAAAAAACCGACTCCGAGATTGAAACGTAAATACACGTTTTGAGGTCCCATGAACACGTTTTGACCATTTTCTCGATGATGTCTTTGTGTGTGTGGTGTGGTAACTTTTTGTGGTTTCTCTAACTCAAAAACTATTAATCAGGTTAACGCGAAATATTTTATTTAACATTTTTATGAAAGAAATGTACAATATATGAAAGAAATTTAGTGCAACGAAACACTGTTTTCCTTATTTATTGTGTAGCAAAAATCATCATAATTTGTTACATTTTTGTCATCCTAATTGTAACTTAGTTATATACATTAAGGTAGCATAAACTGTAGCATAGCACCTGGATTCAAATCTTTCAGCCCGAAGTTTACTGTTATAGACCATAAATTATAGCCAAAACTGCATACTCTTCCTGTAATAAATGAAACATAATGGGAACGCAACTTATGCCCTGGTGGTAAAAGAGAACTTTTATTAACTGTAAACAGTTATATTTATGTAAATGTCTCCCAAAAATGATTAGGCATGTAAAGGCAATATTCGATGCGTTTGTCTTTATTTATTTATTGGAAAATAGATTAATTTAAATGATCAACCCAAATTTTTGCTAATATTCGTATAACAGTAGTAATTTTCGTGCAGACTAAGCGTGTGGGTATGCCCTATCTACGTGTTTACTCGTGTAAAATGGGTAAGAAAAGTTGAAGAATGCACATATTGAATCTACGTCGAACTCATTTAGAATAATAGCACATTATTGTCATGAAAAGTTAATATGTCTCTCCGAGATATTAAAGATATCTGGTTTAGTAGAACCACGTTAGGAAGCTGTCATTGCTTAATAGCAAGAGCTCCAGAGTTAGCTTCAAGTAATACACTCATAGTCATCATCTTATATTGTTTGTCCGCAGATAGGTTCGTAATTTTTCTTGACTAAACCTGTTTCTCTAATCTCTGCATTCCGCTATTTTCCTCATGCCTTGATAACTTTTTTCAAGTTACCAATCAGCTGAAACCTTTACTTTCTTCTTCCAGTTTTCCTTCTAAAACGCCTACAACCATATTTTCCCTCTTCAGGTAAACTCCGATCCAGTATGACTCCCTCTTTCTTAACCTATATAATCAATTTCTTTCCCTCCCATGCTTCTTAGTACTTACTCATTTTTCATCCTATCTGCCCATTTTATCTTCAAAGTTCTTTTCCATGCCCATATTTTGAAGCTTCCCAAGCATTTTAGAGAATTTTTCCTTGGTGTCTATGTTTCTGCTCCATAAAAATCAATACGCCATATATAAAATTTTATCAATTTCTTGTAAACATTACATACATTATTTCAAAATAAGATCTCTATAAAAACCTCATCGCCTCTAATATACTTACGTTGCTGGTACGCTTTGTGTAAGTGAAAATGTTCTTCCTTCGTCTCAAAAACATACCGTAGGTATATCTATAGTTATTCTCATTCCTCGTCGGCAGTCTCATATGTAATAAACAATTATTGCAATCATTTCGCCATAGTGATTAGGTGTTTCAGCAGGGATAAATCTTCCGCTTTCCATCTTGTAGATATTTGTTCCTTAGATTTTTTGTTCATATTCCATACCGCAGTAATTTGCAAATGTACTAAAAAAAATTGGTTAGTTGGAGCACTGAAAATTATTTTTTTGAACCTTGTGCTTGAGATAAATATGTTTTGAATGCCATTTTTGTTTTCAGAAATTCCAGACTACCACTTTTATTGCGATTTTGTCTGATCTTTATTTTATAAGCTTATTTTGAAAGCAATGTGCACTTTGGTAGGCTGAAGAAGGACCAAAATACTAATTGCGCAGTTTTTTTTGCGGAATAACAGCTTGCTCCCTGTAGAGGGTTCCCTTTTTTCTATAATTACTCAAGTGAATCTACGCTAGCGTACCCACGAACGGTGAGGTGACTGTTGGATAAAAATGGAACCAGTGAAAAATTTAGCATTAGCGTTAATAATCATTGCTATTACTCTATTCGCAAAGAGCTCCGTGTTTATAGAGATTTAACCAGATTCCTTAAGATCTTCTGTATTCTCTTTCTTTAATTCTTTATAACATACTATTTAAAATAATATGAGGAACTTCCTTCCACTTTCCATTTTGAATTTAACATTTCCTTAAATGACGTCATTGACCATGCATTATTTTCTCAAGACATCCGATAAGGTTTGTCTCCCTCTTTCTTATCAATTGTGTTATCATTCATTGTTTCCTCTATTGTTCATCGTAATTAGTCCTCATTTTCTACTTCTACCGTACATTTTACTTTGCTAGTTTTTATTTTGCACGTCCAAATTTGGAGGATGTTCAGGTGGTTCTTGTAATTTTTTTCTGAGCGTCCATGTTTCCACGCCATACAAGGCATTGCACCATGCATCCCTTTATCAAAACCTCTCATATCTCTTAATTTAGTCTACCTGCTAACAGAAGTTTCTGTCTTCAGCTTCCGCTTTCGTTATTTTTTTGGCTATTTATTCATTACAACATGCTTCTTTTTCATAAGGCTTCTAAGATATTTGTATGTTTTATAAGCTGACGGCCAATATACCCAAGTTTTATTTCCTCCATTTTCTTCCTGCGATCTGTTTATCGATTTTCATAGTCACATCATAAGTTCTTCCAGTTATCATAAATCTGTAAATCGTCTCTTATATTTAGTCTACCTACTACGATCACGAGGTCATTAGATAATTTTATCGTTTTTATAAAGCATCCTCCAATTTTCGAATACTTTGATATGCATCTTCTATCACTATTTCTCCATACACGGTGAATAATAATAGCGGCAATAGGCAAAAAAGTTTCTTTTTTCTTTCCTTTTAAAACATGCTTTGCGTCTTCCATCTCTTTGTGTTAGTAACTTTTACAAATTGAGTTGTTTGTAGATATCCTCTCCTCTAATCGTTTTGGTCCTTTAATATCCTCATCAGTTTTATCCAGTTTATTTTTGGCCTTCTGCTACAAAAGGTCATACGCAAAGGTCTTTTAGTTAAAATCCATATTTGACCTGCTCGTAATTATTCACTTCTTATCTACTCTCGTTTTAATGATTACTAGCGGTAGCCGCAAAAACTATTGCAAGGTCATTCAGAAATCTGCATGTTTAAAAGTAATAGTAGCCAATTTCTCCTTATAAAATTAGGAACAGTTATTTTGAATGTCATGGTTGTTTTCATAATTTATGTGTGTAATCTCTCTCATACGAGAAAGGTCACATTCTAGAATTGAAATAAAGAAAAAAAAATTCTTATGGTCAATCGTTAAAAATGCCCACAGCCCACAAGCAGTTTACTGAATAATAATAATCTTTAATTACTAAGGTAGCAATCTATTAAGTTTGGCATTACTACAACTATAGTTTTGATGCTTCATAAACAGCGCGAAGCGAATATCGCCATTCTTTGTATATCTGAAGGCGTAATAGACGTTAATTCAATCGGAGGCAACAATGCGGGACGTCTTAGCAACGCCCGAAAAGAGTAAGAAAAAGTCATAAAATTTCAAAAAGAAATACGTGTATGCGTGTAATTATTCTGTGTAACGTCAAAACATGGCAAGAATAAGAAATTTTATAGTGTTTGCCGTCGAATAAAGCAAAAACGGTCTATATTTACGTATTTTAATGAATGAAAGAATAAACCTTGCACCTTGAAAAATCAAAACTCCTGAGTAAACACATGGAAAAATAAAATCGTCTCCCAGAGTCGAATCCGGGACACTTTCGTAAACGAAAATACTTTTCACGAGGTCTCCTAATTGGCAGAAACAAAATGGCGTTTAGAGCATTTCTCTATGACAAACTGTTCAAGAGATAAAAGGTTGGACGGACTTACGGACAGACACTGAGTAATTATATATAAAGATTTTTATGATTTTTGATAGTAATTATTACTAAAGACTGAAATTAGATTTTTTCGCAAAATCTCATCACTGAATGCGTTTAAATAAAACATTTTCATATGCATTCAGAGCCTATGTAGCGAATCTCATATAAATTGATTCATCTACTAATTGCAATATCATTTTTAGGCAAGCTTTCATGCGTACCTAATGCAGTCCGACTTAGAAGTATCTCTATTTTTTTTCAAATTTCTTTTAATCCTAAATTTAAAATGAAATCTGCCAGGGCGATTAAAGACTGATTTGCAGTTAATGTATTCAATTAATTGTTTCATTATTGTAGAGATGGTAGGTTGTAGCCCGGTAACTGAAACTGTTGGCCGATGGGCACCGTGCATGCAGGATGACTGCAATTAATGCGTCGACTTTCGTAGCTAATTACATCATTTAAAATGTCCGAGTGGCGGTCAAATTTGATGTCAGACTTAAAACATTGTAGTAATTAATGCCTTTCGTAATTTTAGTTTTTGTAGAAGTACGTATCCTTCATACCGGATTCAAAAAGTGTTACATTTAACTATATGCAGTACATGAATGCTAAAAATTTGTTAATATTGCAAAGCTTTTCTAAAAAAAATGATGTATTAGGATTTCTTTTGCGGATTTAATAACAAAATTACAAACCATTCGCACCCATTTTTGTCATATAGTTAACAGAACATCAAGGAGTGAGCAAAGCGGTAATTCGTTCAATTGTTTTCTGCGTATCTCTGGATATTCTGGGAACTGGAAAAAATTCCTTTCCCATCCTCCCGACTTCTTATCTCGTGACTGACATTTCTTCTTAGTTTATATGTACCGCTTGGTAAAGAGGAAATTTTGTATTGATTATATTATCACTATGGTCATACGTACAATAATAAGTGCTACAACTAACCAAAGATTTCTTCAATATGGGCATAAATTAAACTAAATATTTAATTAATAAGTATTTATAGAAAAAGAGGGAATTTGCAAAAAGAAAGGAAAATTATAGCATTCTGCAATATATATATATATATATATATAAATTCCTCCTATAAAAAGAAACCCAATAGATGACCAACGCAATTAGAGTGACCGTTGAAGTTCAGAGAAGATGAATTTTATTTTAACTATCATTGCTCATGAACATTATCTGTGTCTTCATTTTATTTTTCCATATTCGAAGCTTAAATCAACAAAAGTACCGAATACATAGCACTGGCTTATAATTATTAAGATTATAAAAATGGAACCAAATCGCAGGGTAAGAACTTCTAATACGCTTCCGAACTGGAAACGGCAGTAAATTCAGTCTGTATTGTATATCACCAACTGCAGTAATCATTTCTTTTATAGCAGTGGTTTTTCATCCATCAACCGAATATTTGACCAACGTTTTCTATACGGTTATTGTGTTTGTAACTACCATTATACCCCGGACGAGCAAGTACTCACGCCAGAGCTTCCTCGGTTTTATTTAAAATCTATCCACTCAAATTAATTTTATTAGAATTTGCTTCTGAAGCCCTCCTTATCTCTGTTGAACTCTCACAATATTCCTCGCATAATTATTATTATAATTTTTATGCGTTAACACAGTGGGCTAAGTGAACGCATATAAGATATACACCCATCCCTCGCCTTACAAGGTACGTGCGTTCCCGGAAAAGATCGTGCGAAACGAAACCGAACTAAGTGTGATCGAGTATGCATTGGAATATGCGCGTTCACATTTAGGCACCGTCTCAAATTTAACGTGCAACAAATTAGTTTTGCCATTCACCTAAAATAGTTTCTAAAAGAAAATTTATGATGTATTTCGGCGAGTTATTACTGAAGATGGCTGCTTTTTAGCCTAAATGAACATCTGTTTTTTTATAACCTTGTTGTGACAATCGAAGATACCTGAAACAGGTATTTTTTAAGGGCTTGTTCTTGAAATTATTCAGCCATAGAGCGAGCTCGATAGTTCCTTTTGAATTAGTTATACTATACAGTAGTCTCTCTCTAACCGCGGTGGATACGTTCCTGGTTTGACCGTGGTTGAATAAACCCGCGGTTGAAGATGGCTTATGGAAAATAGAGGGTTAGGGGGAGTGATCCTTGAGAGACATACCTTTACTCTTATAATGCATTCAAAATATACTTAACAATTCTATTTATTGTATTCGTTATCATTATAATCAGTGACGGATTTACGGATAGGCAAAATTATGAAAGGCACTTAACACCAAGCATGAGAGCACCAAATTATGAAATGTATCAGATTATGAAATGCGTCTAATCATAAAAGGCTCAAAATATCTAAGGGACACCAGAATTTGAATACAATGAAAAAGTTTTTCACAACTGTTTTCAATATCGTGTATTATTTTTATATTTTTATAATATTTTTAAAGAGAAAAAAGCGCATCGGAAAACAGTAACTATGGGAGCCAACAACTTAAATCCGGCTCTGATTGGGCTGTGCTGTCGTATTATTGTAACGGAATTTCTTCGAGAAGTTTAAACTTATTTTTATAGTTTGAAGTTCGTCACATTGCCAATTCCGAACACGCCTCTTCTTAAGCTTTTTATTTTCATCGGAAACTTAAAAGATACCTGCCAGTTCATGTATAGGGGTTCCTCACATTCCTATGATTTGCTACTGAGAATGGTGTGAACGAATGAATCTTGAGGTGAAACAAGAAATATGAAGTAATTCGAAAATTTTAAATATTCAAGAACAATTATTTGAGTTTGGATAGTAAAGTACGTATGGCTTTATACATGCATAGAAAACCTCTATAGAATTTCTCAACACATTGTTCATTCACCAGAGAATATGGGAGTGTGGAAGTATGTATAATAGAATAATAATATAATAATTATTTCCTCTACATCCTATATTTTTTATTTTAAATTGAAGTTTAGAATAAAGTACGTCTTTACAGATATACAAGTGTAAGCCTCTTAAATTATATTCTTCGTAGTATTTAATATAATTTATATCAGCTCTTTTTTATGAGATTATAAAGGGATTTAGCTGTTCTATATGAGAGTTTTTGCAAAGCGAACTAAAAGAAATGGTGAAAATATTAAGGCATAAAAGGCATAAAAAATAGAACTGAATCTCCGTTATATATTTCAGTAATAGAAAGAATTGATTTTTACAATGACTTAATTCTGTGAAGGGCTTTTTATCTTTCTTTCTTTGCGACTTCGCGAAATAATTTGGAACAGTAGAAACTGATGAGTCAATTAGTAAACATTTTCATATAAAATAAATTTCTTTATTTATCCATATTACGTATGTTATTGATGTTAGCATTCCACTGCTTTTGTTAATTACAATCATTTCTATCCAGGTTTTTCTACTATTTTTAAGAACTAAAATCATCACCAAATTTTAACTGAGATCTTGCCGTAAATCATCTAGCGTATTTTTTTATCGTTCTTATGTAATCGTTTTCACTATTTATTTATTTATTTAAACATAAATGCTGCCTCGGCAGAGGGGTGGCTAGCGCGTCTGGGTCCCAATGCTAGGGTCGGGGGTTCGAGTCCCGCCACGGTGATGGTTGTATGTGTCGTCTATTGTTACTGTTTCCACTTTAAAATGGCTGCTAGAGCTATATGTGGAATTACTGAATAAATAGAAATAAAGTTGACTAAAGCCAGGTGGCGACGACTGCTTACACTATAGGACCCAAAAATCACTTGCCTTATACATTAATGGAAATTTAAAAAATACAATATACATACAATAATAGTTAATTTATCAATAAAAAATGCAATAGTATTTAATTTAGAACTTATTCAATGCAATTATTACCTATTCTTATGGAGTTTAGAGTTTTCTAGGTTCAAGATGGGCATTCACGGCTACCGTAGCGGTCCCCACCTTACTTCACGCCGTCAAGTATTCTTTTACTTCCTCTAACTCCATCGTCATCTGTTACAATTTGTTACGATTTGCGATATTTTCTATAATGAAACTTACTTTATTCTTAAATATTTTAACATTTTTAGGCAAGGGTTTGAAGAGTTCTACAGGTAGCGTGTTACAATCCCAGATACCTCTATTAAGACAAGAATATTTGGCAATATTTATTTTTTGCGACCTCAATTTAATTTTAAACTCGTATCCGTTATTTCCAATAAAGTGTGCCTTCTTTATCCTACTTCTTAGGTCTTTTCATGCCTTATTTTCCCCAAGTACCTGGAATATACCCCCTTGTTGAAACTTTCTGAGGTATATCTCACTATCTTTCTATGCATATTCTCTAATTTATTAATATGCACTATCTCGTAAGGGTCCCAAACGTTCGTAGCGTACTCTAATATAGACCTAACCAATGATTTATATGTTAACTCTTTTGCTGCCTTAGTACTTCCTTTTAGATTACGCATCACGTAATGCAAGGTCTTACACGCTTTTGCTACGATTTTGTCGATGTTTACACCCCATTTTAGGTCTTTTGTTATTTGAACGCCTTGCAATTACCGCCTTTGTGTACTGTTTCCCTATTAAGCGTATAGCGAAAATTTCCCTCGGTTCTTTTATTTGTGAAATTGATGTGTTTGTACTTTGTTCCATTAACGCTCATTTTGTTCAACTTAATCCAATTTTCTACCCGCTCCATATCTTCCTGCAAAATTGCCCGGTCCTTTTCCGTTCTTATTCCTCTATAGATAACGCAGTCGTCTGCGAAAAGCTGCACTTCAGACTTAACGTAATTAGGTAGGTCGATTACGGAAATAAGGAATGATAAGGGGGCTTAAAGACTCCCTTGTGGAACACTTGATCTTACCAGACATTCCTCGGAGTGACTCTGTACTACTTTAACCCGCTGGGATCTACCAATAATGAAATGTTTTAACCACTGAATGTCGTGGGGCACTACGTCGAAAGATTTAGAAATCCTGAAGAGAAAAAAACCATCGTTAGATTTAAATCAGGGCATCGAACAGAAATTTTTTCGCTCCGGTTTTCGTTCCGGTTCACACAAAACAAAAAATTTCGATTCGGTTCCGGTTTCGCCCAGCAACCACCATTGAAACGGTTCAAAAAGTTTTTTTTTGCTTCGACATTGAATTTTCGGGCAAATTTCAAAAGAATTTCAAAATAATGTTTATTGATTAATGTTATTTTTTATTTAAATCAAATACATCTTCACCATCGAAAATCAAGAAGTGAAAAATGGATATCCGCGCGTAACATCACGAAAGCGCTCCCTCCCACCGTGTAACGAACAGTAAATCATTATATGAATTCCCTTCTTACATTTTTCGTTATTCAATTTGAAAACGGCTCATTTTATTCAGCTCCGGCTAATTATGTTCTATAGGAATTTAAAATTTATTTATTCCCTTTTTACGCGTATAAAAGCTACTAAAATTGTTATTTATATTTTAGTATTTTATTTGATGATAAACCGTTGTTTTTCTTTCATAAGTCAACATTTATTTGATTTTACAATTCCAATATTCCAGATTCCAATGTAAGCAGATACTCTTATTATCAAAATGAATTTACTCCAACCGTCCTCATGCACGTACTTGAACAGGTACAATAATATTGATTCATATTTGAATGTAGAAAGTAATTCATAGAAAGTTTTTCAAAGAAGAGCTATTTAACTATTTAAAAAAATAGAATCATTAAGATGTTAATATTACTAATAAGTACCATACAATATATATAATAACAAATTTTCCAAAGAAGACAAATATGTACACAGAGTAACATTTAACAGGAGTAAGAGTACCTCAAAAGCACGTCTGCCGAGCGATCCTTCCTGGATATGTTTTAGAAAAAGATTACCAGAATATAAGAGTTCAACGAATATGGAGAAGGGATGAAAGTTTATGGGGCAATAACCTTTGAGCTAAATCTAAGTTAAGAATCGTGAAACTTATTTACTCGGAACACTCCACAGGGTAGGCTCAGGAGGAGGTTACCAAGTCGATTAGCGGCTGTCTTCAAAGTACATACCACTAAGTTCCATTCCATTATCCTCGTTTAACAGGATTCTGGGTAATCTCAGCAGGACATATACTAGATGGAAAATACCACCATTGAACCAACAGATATCATCACAAAGATGAATCTCTGCATCTCAAAAAAGACTCATATTCAAGCCAAAGGAAAAATTCTTCTTTCGCTACCATTGTATATGCAAACCGAAAAAATGAAACTAAATAAATAACGGTTTTTGGTTCAGGTTCAGAAAAAAATTCTGTTAGGGGGTTTGGTTTCACTCCAGCTAAAATAACGTTTTTTTCGATGCCTTGATTTAAACCCGTAATAATAAACGCTTTTCGAGTTAAAAAACGCAATTAACCTTAGCACGGTGATGTATGATTATAATTCCATGAGTAAAAATCATAAATCATTTTGTATATAACAAAATACTTAACTTTATGTTCTTATTAATCCAATAATTTGAAAAAGTTAGTACCTTACGCATGGATGCCTTTTACGTTTTAACGCAGATACTCTCTGCCGTTTGAGAGCGTGGTTTCAGAATTATTAATATCTCATCACTTTTAGGACAGTCTTGACAAGCATTCACAAAACTTTCATTCATCTGCTTCTTAACAAGTGTTATGTTCGATTACGTACATGAGAGTAATGCGTCAACTGCAGCGAATCGGCCGCACAACGTTTCATAACGCTTATGTAAAATATTCTACTAAGTTTGCTAATGAGCTAACCATGAAAATCTATTCACCCCAAAAATCAACAATATTGCATGATTTGATGCCGCGACAAGCAACCTAAGTCCCCATATGCGGCCCACGAGAATATCTTATGCCGCAAACAAATCTATGTTGGAAACCTGTATGTAAAACATAGAAGAAAATTTCATGTTTTAAATTAAAATTGTGGTAATAAAACGTTTTTGGAGAACTATAAACGCAGATAAATTATTCGGGCTTGGTTTTCGATTGTATTATGGCACAGAATCTCTAAGTAACTTTCAATGCTACAAACAACCCTCCCGTTGCAATATCCAATGCGGGTCTTCGCGCAGAAATGGTTGCCGGTCCCTGTTCCAATACGATGACCCATCGATTTAGTTTTATGCAATTTCTTCTCTCCATTGGGAAACGAAAAATAAATTCTGAGAGATAAACGCAATTGAGGTATGAGTTTCGCTAATATACAGGCTTCTTTTTCGAATCACTAATAAACTATGAAGCGTCAAATGCGTACACAATACCCTAGATTCGGAATTGGAGTCTTTGAAAGAATTAAATCTAATGACCCTTCGATTTGTGTCTTCGGCGTCAGTTGCAACTGAGATCGTTTCCGTTTCTCGAAATCAGTTTGGAGCGTATAAATTAATATAATATGATGAAATTTCGAGTGTGTCTTTTATATTTTCTAAGTATATTACCTGCGAGAAACCCATCTTCTCTGCCTCGTTCGTCCTTTTCTTACCTCGTCATATAGTGCTTAACAATCAACTATTATTCCTAATGGAATTTTAAGAAAAATTTTATCTTGTAATAAGATTTAGCAAAAACAATTTACTGCCTATAGTTTTTCTAGAACACCACTCTTATAGTTCCTGCGCATTTTGCGTTAGCGCACTGCGTTAATTTCTAAATCTTATCCAATCAAAACGAAATTTGGCGTACATACAGAAAACATCAAACGATCAAAGAAAACCTCAAGCATTTCTCTAAAATGTACAGGGACCCTCCCAGGGGCGCGCAATTTGCGTTCACGTTGTCTCTCCTGTTGAGTCCCAGTGCACTTTGTCTATTTGTCTGTTTGTTCTACAACAACTGCTGTCTCGGTTTTCTGATTTTCACCAAATTTCGTGTGCATGTACAAATAACTTAGAGTCGACTGCTTATAGTTTTTCTAGAACACTCTTATAGTTCCTACGCAATTTGCGTTCGTGCATAGCGCTAATTTTTAAATCCTTTCCAATGAAAACGAAATTTATCATACATGTGGAAAACATGAAACCATGAAGAAAATTTCTCTAAAATTTACAGGGAGCCTCCCAGAGGCGCGCAAATAGCGTTCGCGCGGTCTCAACTGTTGGGTCCTTGTGCGCTTTGTCTGTTTATTTGTTTGTCGGCTTTTCTGTTCTACTATTACTTCTCTCTCAAACAAAATTTTTTAAACAGATGGAACATATTGAATAATACAGAATAATTTAAGAGAAAAACGAGAACTATTTTACTACTGAGGACGGCGTTTTCAATTATAATCAAATTTTTACATCCACACTATATTAAGTAGAGAACTATGAAGACACAATAATATTAATTATGTGATTCCCCCCACCAGCCCTAAGTGGACCGAGGGAGGCCAAAGATCCCGCGGATCATCTAGTTAGTAATACCCTCATCATCATCATAAGGCTTCTTAACATTAGCTCACCCACGAACATTATAGCGCCGATCAAATCAGAGTACGGCAACCTATGAATCCCTGGAAGCATGTGGCCCGCGAATCTATGATGAATAAGCGACAGGTCAAATTTAACAGACGATATCATATTGTCTCAGAAAAATTATTCCCTGAAACCTTTCCTGATAGTAAATAATTTAGATTTCATTTTCACTCATATGAAACCATAAAATATCAAGGCAGCTTCTAATCCCACCGAAGCTCTCGTGATTTCCAATACTGCTCTCCGAAGTGTTTACAACAACGAATGCGGCCTGCCATACAGAAAAGGTCGCCGATCCCTGGATTAATTTATCAAAAATGCTACTACGTAACAGGCAATCAAAATAGGATGGCAATGCTCCTCCGAAAGGAATTACACATAAAATCCCATACAATATATGGAAGCATTTTGTATGAAATATGCAGAAATATTTGCCCATCGAAATACAAATCAAAAATTTTACTGCAATTTAGGAAATTGTAAATATAATTTACTGGAAAAACTATAATTGCCTTATAATTGTCATAATGTACTGTAAATTACGGTTGAGGACGTCTTGTTTGTAACCGAAATACTCACCTGTTTTCCTAACATCATTATGACGATTGACAGGTATAATTAATCAATTTTATTTTAAGATTCAGGTAAGTTTGGACAGTGCTGTAGCTAGGGTATGGCGAAGGAGGAATTTTCCATAGACGCCGCTTATAAAAGGCGCCGAGCGTTCCCGCAAGAAATGCCAAGTATATTTTCTCATAAATAAGTATTAATTTAAAAGTAAAATATTTAAGTTACTGTTAGTAAAACACGATTATTATTAATGAAAACGCACAAAAATTCACATTCTACATAGAAAAGGGTTTTCTTAAAATTTTGCCATAGGCGCCGTATCTCCCAGTTACACCTCCGAGTTTGGATGTTCTTTTAATAATACTACATCTTTTATTAGGGTTCATATTAAGAAAATCGTCCTCTATATATTTTAATTCGCATTCTATTGATTCTAAATAGAAGCTTTTCCATAAGTGCAATCTTTTTCACCATTAATGCGCACACATTTTAGTGCACATTAAAAATGGCATTTCCGTTACTTAGCTTGCTACTATTGCTACTTAATTATGATCTACGGCATCTATTTTTTCCGGTTCCTTCGAAAGCATGTCAAAAGTTTTTTATTCAGGCCTCGATTTTATTTTGAGGATTTTTTTCTATTATGAGAAAATAAGCAAGGCTTCATGCTCTTGTATTGTTAAAAAATATATCATCTCTACAACCCAGTTCGTGGGTCAACATTTCTCACTGCTTCAAGAACAATACTTTATGTATCTCTAATAGCCACAACAAGGTTATAGAAAATCAAATTTAGGCTAAAAGTAGCCGTTTTAGTGGTAATTAACTAAAAGGTCTTTTGGAGACACCTCACAAGTATTTTAAAATGCTTTTTCTTGAAATTTTCACCCGTAAGACGAGTTCAATAATTCGCTGTCGAACGTATTGAAATAACAGATAGAAATACAGGAGATGGAGTTAATTTTATGTTAAGCCAATAATCTACTAAAAGCGATTTTTTGGAAGCGTAGCCGTAAGGCAGTCCATGTGCCAATGAATCAAACGTGAAACAATGAATCATGAAATGCGAAAGAAAAACGCAACAAATTTTCAATTTACTGACAATGTAGTTTATTCAGTAACGTTTAGGATTCAGAGAAAATGGAGGTTTTCTGTCCATGCGTCTGTTACTAGGAAACAGAAAGAGACGGGATAATCACCGTAAACGTTGGGAGCGTCCTTTTATCATAGAAAATATACAACACGGGTCATAAACAGCGCCCGAGTAGCTTACGGAGCATCTGCAAACGTTGGCCCTTTTGTCGATTGAGTAAAGAAACATTTTATGCTTTGTCAGTTGTTGTTAGGCGATAAATTTAGAAAGAAAGTGGTAATTGTAGATTAAGTATCGAATGATTATTTCTCGTTATTCAGAGATATTTACTACTCGATTCAAATATTTTTTTAAAATGTTTGAGAAAATGTCTTATTTAATTGTATACAAATTCGAATATTTATGGCATAGTGTCTTAACACGAACGTATTAGCACATAAAAACTTTTCTTGATTATCTTGTCCTCAACATCTGTAACTATTTATGTTATGCTATGTAGTAATCACAGTTGTGTGTTAAAATTACACAAATTTTATTCAAGTATATTAACCATATCTGAGCTATTTGTTTCCTCTTCCACGTTTCCATGAAATTTTCGGTCGATATTTACGTAGCTCTATAAACTGTTATAATGTAGCTTTCTATTATTTTGCAATCCCATAAAATTTAAAATAATGTCTGGGTTCTCACGCAATGCGACTGAACGCTCAGAATGAAAAATGCTGAACAAAATTGAACAGGCTCCATGAAACACGCTTCGTTCGAGTTTTTTCCTTCAATGACGTCACATGCAACGTTTCACTGGTTTGCAGACACTCGTGTAAAAATATTATGCCGATTACAAGAAAAATGCCTCGTTTCAAGTCTAGCGATTCGTATTTTTTTATTCTAGGTGGGCGAGGTGGGCGTCCTCCTTGACATCATATTTGAGTTATCTCAGAAGTGCTCGATCCGAAATGCAATCTTTCCACCAGTAACGCGCATTACATTTCATTTTATGAAGTTTGAAGAGAGCGTCGCACGGAATTTTATATGATAATTGAACAGAAAATCGGCCGTAGGGAATATTTTAGCTAAGTAGTTCATTGTAAAAGAAACAAGATGAGCCAAACGAAAATTATGATGCCTACTTTCCATTTAATCATTTATTTTAGTACTCATATTTGCTTTTATACTAGCTTTAAAATCACCGCCGATATGTTGCTTTTTGTGTTCTCCAATTTTAGTAAATTATCATTATAAAATATTACAAATACATTCGAACGAAAAACTAAATTTATCACGCGTATTTTTGTGACAAAAACAACGTACGTACTATACTAGGCTATACCGAATCAGAGTTCAACATTAGTTGTTATAGAAACACTCTCGTAATGAGTAAAAAAATTGAAAAGTCAATATTTACGCAAAATGCGAAAAAATACGATCGATAAGTAAAATTCTACGATAAAAATTAAAATATCCATTCCGTTCCTCAGAGAATAGTACAAATACCTCTCCGATATTATAATTCTAAGATATTTTAATGTGCAAGAGAATATTACCCTGCACGATGAAGTTCAGATTCCCCATTTAAATCAAATGGGAATGATAGCTCCTGAAATTTAACCAGGGACTTTCAATCTTTGCAACAAAAATTATCCTCTGGAGGTCTACCCAAGTAGCAAGAGATTTATTGGTTCAAAAGTTAATAATAGTAATAATCCGTATTTATTTAGGGCGATATTTAGACAATCATGTCCATTCTTGCATATAGCCCCGATATGACATCCATGTCCCTAGGCGGGATT
Source organism: Tanypteryx hageni (assembly GCA_028673005.1). Taxonomy (NCBI): domain Eukaryota; kingdom Metazoa; phylum Arthropoda; class Insecta; order Odonata; family Petaluridae; genus Tanypteryx; species Tanypteryx hageni. The sequence goes on from CM054112.1 coordinate 23,469,198, forward strand.
CGAACCCTCACCATTAGCATCCGTTGGCAGAAACTCTAACCACCCGGCTACCGAGGTCGACATAGGGAGGAGAGACAGACAGACAGACGCAACGACGAAACTACAAGCCTATTTCCATTCGGGAAAGTAGGATAAAAATTGTGATTTCAGCGTGGTTGCATCAATCATTACGTACAGTGGTGTCCCATTGTGCGATTCAAGTGATTATAACATTTTACGTGGCACTTTAGCACGGAAAAGAGAAAAGAAAGATATGTATGAATTTAAAAGGGAAACGCAATGATATGTACTTTCAAATTGCCTGTGGGCGATTCAGTTTCATCTTATACGGAATTAATGATTTTTATCTGACATTCGCTCCTTCCAGGCAATTTCAGCTTCGTTACTTGTCTATAATCCGGCAAAAGGAAAACAATACATATCATAGGATGACTATAGCCCGTCCTTTAGAATTATCTTTCTAAAGTAAAACTGTGAAGACATAGCAGATTTTATTAGCTTTCATTACTATTTTGTGGCACTCTGCGCGGAACACCTATTATTGCACTGACTATAATGGGTATATATTTGTTATTTATACTAGTAGTTAATATTTCCCTAAATATAATCGTATCTTTTTATTTATAATATTAGCAACGGTTTTTTTTATTTCGAAGTGATACATTTTTTGGACGGTTTCACCATTCTCGCATCGTGTTTGACCAAATTGGCTAAAATCTTTTTTAATCCTGGAAGGGTACACTGGGTCCTGAATACCTCACGATTTATATTTTGCGTGTGAGCAGGAGATGATTGTGTATATTAACTTATCACTTTTAGAGTTCTCTTAGGGTCACTTAAAGATGATGTTGAGAATAATTTTGTTTGTCATACCTTTTTTTGTGCTTTCTGTAGCGTCTTTGGATAACTGAATATCCCAGTGTACTGGAATCGGATGTTTTTCTTCGAACCTGTTTCAGTGAACTTTACTAGTCACCGTAATTTTAAAATCCGATGCAAACTATAACTCCACCGGTCAGATTAGTAGAAAATTTGACATTGAGACAAGTTTTTATACATTGCATCTATCTTAAAACTTTTGCCACGGATGCCGATATAGCTGTTTACCTCTCGGAGTGGATCAACTAGAAGATGGCCTCCTGCTAACATTTATGGATTGTTAAATACTGCAGCTATCAATGCATTTGTTATTTTTTCACACAATAATGGCATGAAAGGCAAATATAAGCTGTCTAGGCATTCGTTTTTGATGAAATTGGGAGAAGCTATGTTCAGGCCCCAGCTCCAAGAACGCCTCCAAATTAAAACTTGGAGAACTTCCCTCCGTAAGTTCCTATCTTCACAACTTCGACTGCCAGAGGCTTCAACGAGTACTGCAATCAATTTGAAGTCAAGGAGTGGAAGGGAGTGGAAGGGGTGCAAAACTACAGCATGCTGCAAGAGCTGTCAGGAGTTTAATTGCCGGAAAAATTCGGATATAATTTGCAACAAATGTTTTAAATCATTTTTTAATTTGTTACTTTTTTGTTTACAGATTAAATCATAAACATTTGTTTGCAAACAGTTAATGGCTAAATACATATTTTCTTCATGGGGTACTCAGTGCCCCAGTGTACCTGAATATGGTGCCAAAACATAGTGTACCTTACCAGGGTTACAGCTCGTTTAAAATTAAGTGTTACATCAATTATCCAGAAGGAAATATTACAATACAGAGAATTTTTAAAAAATATTAAGAAATTGTACCGTGCACTACACAAACCACAAAATGGTAGTCAAAAAACTTCCTATTTAAAGGAATTTATCGGACATGAAATACTCGAGGTTCTTTTGTGGATTCCCAGGAAAAGAGTATCTCTTTCTAATCATCACATCGAAAACTACAAAAAATAATTCTTTAATATTATAAGGACCAATAATGAGAAGGTGACCTCAAGCAGTACGCAGTTTTGTTTATACCAATGATACTTGTATTGTTCGCGCAACGAATCGGATATAGACCACTATTTCCCAGTCGTTATTTTATTCCAGCATAAAAATCGAATAAGTACATTTGCCTGGTGACAACATCTTTTTCTATATGTTGCATTGGCATGCTGAACAATATTTATTTAGATACAAAATCAAATCATGAAAACCTAAATTATTACTATTATTTCAACAAATTATTCTATAACCAAATTTATACCAAATTGAAAATATTTATTCTAATATTCTTTGGGATATACCTACATATTTCACCGCGTACAATTTGTTTACAGTATTAAATATAGGTTTTTATATGTCGTAATAGACCGAAATTTGCGACGATTGCATACCAGAAACAAGAACATTAAATCTATCTAAGTTTATATTATTTGACGGGCAACGTATGAACTACTCGCTCTGGAAGGCATAACAAATTTATAAATTAGAATCAGAAAAACAGACAAGCCGCTCAGACTAATACTAAACACGAATAATAGCACAACAAGTAATGGTTACTGCTAAAGATGGAAAATTTGACGCACAATAACTGACACAAGTGTTTACGCTTTGTTTTACTAAAACCATCTAAATGTTCTTTTGGGTGTAAAAATTCAATACTTTTCATCTCTACGTTGCAGTGGTATTTTTCCCGCTATAAACAAGAGATTTTATATTTTTCATTATCATTAATCTATGTAAATTTTAATACAAAAATAAATTATGGTGTAATGCGATTAATGTTTTTAGATGATAACATTTCGGCCTCGCAAGTACGAGAACCGATCCCCAATTTACACTTTACTTTTATGACTTGACGCCCATTAACCACGAACGGAGAGATATAACTGAGCTTTTGAACACAGAGAATTTGCTTCTCAAACTTGATTATTTTATAGTACACATTTTAAAACAAACTAAGAACCGAGAAAATTTGAACTGAAATTGAGAATAGGAAGGATATTCACTAAATGGGAAAATCTTTACTATTCCTTCCGAGCTTACCAAAAATAACCTATCAAGGCTCTTCATACATTTTTGCCTCTTTTAAAGGTCTTTTTTTAAGGTCAGTGTACCCCTAATAGCATTTTAATGATCGTGTACCCCTTAAAACGATAATAATAAAAACGTTGTAAATTCTACATAAATCTATTTCATGCGACCATGGTTTTGCTGCAGAGCAACATCATCAGGAGGAAATACAGACTTCAGGGTATATTATATCGAAATCACTAGTGAGAGGAGGGGATTATAAGCTGATTATGTTCCTCAGAAAGAAAGTCGTGGTCGTGTTAAATATATTTATGTGGGATTTACAACGTTTTTCATTTTCGTTGACATGAAACAGTTCCACCAAGTTACGTTGGAAACTGTTACATTTTAAAGCTATAATGAAATGAATAACATTTGTGTTAAGATAGATAACTCAAGTTTATAAGGTTAAAATTCACATTTTGCGTATGTTTTATAAGGAAATTCTTAGCCGTAAAATTGCAACTTTTGATACATAAGTCACGAGTGAAAGACGAAATAAGAAGAAAAATTAGAATCATCAAGACTTTCCCTTCAAAACCTTAAGTATAGGCGTATTCCCGGTTGAAAATCCTTGACTATTCCGTCCGCTAATTTTTATTTGCCTACCTTGAATGAACTTAGACATTTCAGCTATTTCACTGCGGTTGAAATCAAATTAAGAAAAGATTCACGGACAAATGGTCGGAGAATATTTTTATTAATACAAGACATTTTGTCGCTTCGCTTTACCTAGCGGTACAGAAAATCATTTCAGAGATCGCCTGCCGCAGGTGGTGTCCGGAGATTCTGGCTTATATTATCATTATTATTATTAAAATACACAGTGCAATTTGGCTCTAGGCCTGGTAGAAATGTCGATACAACAATTTCTTACAGAAAATATTGGGACAATTTTTAAGCACAAAAAGACAAGAAGACATGGAAGACTTGTACATGCTCAATTAAATTAACACTTGATCGATTTCTGATTTGATAAACAACTAATAAATAAATCTACTCCATATGAAGATTGAACTGGAAGATACAAAGTCGAACCAGTGTATGTTATCGATAGTACTGACAAAAGATTTTGCTGTGAAATTTTGGATTTCATGTTATGCGCAGTTTCTCTCAAAAATAACTTTATAGTGGCAGTTTTAGTCAGAAAACGAGAAAATTTAACTAATCGGTAAGAATTTGAAAATGATAAGCACTAGTAAAAATATTTTAGTTAATACGAGTTCTTTGAATTGTGATTTATTTTTGTATATAAATAGCCCGTAAGCATTTTAATTTTGTTTATTTATATGCAATATTATGGTGGATATTTCCTTCGTAAATTGTGGCTTCGAACTTTCCAAAACAGCAAAGATAAATTAGTGTTAGCAAAAAATATTCATTGGTACGAATGTCATACGTATTTGCGACCAAAGTTCCAGTCGCAATTGGTGTATTGGTTTGGTCGTAGGGAGATTTCGAATATATGGTGACTTCTTTTTTTTGGAGCTTCGATAATGGAAGAATTTTAGTCAACGCCATTTATCATTCGAGTTCCTGATTGGTTATTCTTTACTTGTAATGTATATGCAAACAACTAAAATACGATGCTACACTTTCGTTTAGTTGAACGAGTAAAACTTCAAAGTTCGCTTTAAGGCGCGATTCGTTTCCAATTTTTAATAGACAGTCCGGTGGGTCGTGGTGTTTCGATATTTCAGGTGTGCCTTCGTTCAAACTATACTGTTTAGTTTCAAGGTCTCCATCGCACGAAACGCGCATTTTGTGATACGCTGTACACTTTCCTAATTTGTTTCTATTGGAGATAAAACGCGTTGCTAGAATATAAATAGAGATTAGGAAAAATCAATTATTCGCGTAGTCTACGAGCTTTTTATATCACATTGATAAAATGCTGTGCACGCTCCATTCACGTTGAACTAATAAGTATAACACTTACCATATCATGTGTAAACACAAATCCTCGTCAAAGAATCCAGCGACGAACAAGGGTTTACTGTATACACTTGATATTGGACTAATACGCAAATACATACACCAATAACTTAAAGATTTAAATCAGTTTCTTTCTTCTTTAACTGACTGCATTCACAGACGGTAATTTTCACTATTACCCTGTCAAACGATATTTCAGGCATTTGCTTGAAAATAATTCTGATTGGTTATTGTCATGATCGTTCAGTCTATTAGAAAAATTTATCCATTGCTTCTAAACGTGTATTTTACTTCAGATATATTCAAATTCTCTTAAGCATGAATACTTTTTCATATCAAACCAATATGTTCGCGTAGATACCATTTTTCTTTTATAGGGATAAAAATACTCTTGACAGCCGTAGCTAAACCTTACACGTAAACACATAATAAAGACTTTAATATACTAACCGGAATTCAAGTAAGAAAGTGTCAAAATTAACTTGCCGCTACGGACAAGTTCCTTTTAAAAACATTATTTGGTGTTGAATAGTTTTGAAGAGATTCTTCGGAGGTCTGAATCACATGTCTATATATTTTACTTCGTGTTTTATATACCACCAAATTGTTTCGATAACGTTAAAATTCTTTATGTATAACTTCTTATTTACACCACATGACACTGTCTAATACTAATAATATTTTTTCAAACAAATACTCTAAAATGTTTTGAGGCTGAAAAATACATTTAATATATATAGTAGAATAAAGGAGGGAGAAGTTCATCAAAATTCTTGGATTTCGATCAATGGAACTAACCCTGACAGAACGACCGAAGAAAATAAGCTCGCCGAAAGAGAAACGCTAAGGAGCAAAAAGGATTTGATATCGGAATTTATTTAGAAAATACCATCAAGATCAGCTAAAATAGGTACTCCCGTTTGGCCGAGGAAAAATTCATTTAAACATCAAGCAATTATGCAAAAACCGAATAAAGTCGCTGAAGGAATATTAAGTGTAAGAACGTACTTGTTAAAAATATATTATTGTTGTAAGAAGAGTAATCGCACATATTGAGTTACATGCAGAAGTTAAAAATAGACATATCAGGGACTCCTATAAAGTGTCGGAAAATATTGAAGGCCGGCGAATTATTTTAATAAAAAATTCAAGATTAGTGCGATGTCAACGAGCGTCATAATACAAAATATAAAGATATTTACATCTATCCCTCACTTTTTACGACACATGAGTTCCTGGAAAAGACCGTTCAAAACTAAATATCGCAAATTGGGATTGGTTCCTACAATGTAATAATTGTCGTTACATTTGAGCACTATCTTGAGCTCATTGCTCAATAATTTAGTTATACTTTATTTTGAAAAATTTCTTATATTATTTATAACCGCTAGATAGAACTGAAGCGTTTTATGATTTTTAAATTTTTAACCCTTGGAGAAGTTTTCAAAATCGTGATAAAGCGATGTCGAGGTAGTACTCTAAAAAGAAAATCGTGCTAAAATGAAAACGCGCAAAGTGAGAGATGTATGCACAAAAAATATAGAGGTGTGCATTGAACAGAAGTAGCTAAAGAAAGACTTTCTACTTTGCTGGCCTATACTATGGGTGAAACTTTCTCGGGTTTCTCTCTGCCAGGCAGAGATCGTCAAGACGACCCGGTTAGAAACCCGAGAACCTTTCACCCCCAGAAGTAGCAAAAGATTGAACGCAGTACTCATTTTTCCCAATAGCATATTGAATGAAAATCCACCAAAAATTCGTCTTCCGTGCTTATCATATTTTTTACTCATTAGAATCAATTGGTAGTCCTTCTCTCTGATTTGTTTATGAGCAAGATTATCCAAAAATAACTCATAATGCCTACTTTTCAACGCAATTAGTTTAAATTAAATGTGGTTCAGCAATCACTTACATTGGCTTTAATTGCTATAAAATCACCGCAAATGAGTTGCTTTTGTGTTCCCAAATGCGTTATAAAATATTGTATATACATTCGAACCGAATAATAAACCGATCACGCGTATTTCTCTGACAAAAATAACGCGTGTATGTATACACTAGATTATGCCAAATCCGAGTCCATCTATAGTCGTTGCAATGGCAACACTCTCATAACGAGTGATTAAATCTTCAAAAACGCCGGTATTTACGCAAAATTCGAAGAAATACGCTCAATAAGCAATATTCTACGATAGAAATTAGAATCTCCATTCCTTTTTTCAGAGAATAGTACAAATCCCGCTCCAATTCTAAGATATTTAAATGTGCAAGAGAAAATGACCCTGCACGATGGATTTTTTATTTCCTGTGTAAATAAAATCGAAAGGATAGTTCCTGGAATCAAACCCGGGACTTTCAATCTTCCCAACAACAACTATTCTCGGTAGCTCGGCTCCAGTAGCAAGAGATTTCCACCAAGTCTCATGAAAATTGGTCTATTGGTTCAAAAGTTAATAGGGGAGGACTGACAGACAGACGGACCCAACGAATAAACTATAAGCCTATTTCCATACTGAAAGGTTTGCTAAAAATGTATTTATCTAAATGCTTTCAGAAGATATGCGAGCAAAAAAATGATCCTTATGCACGCTTTCAGCTTACCCCGGAACACAGTGGCGCGAAGAGTGGATGATTTGGGGATAATTGGCATCAGAAGTGAAGGAAAAATGCATGAATTAGAAAAGTCCGCCCTATTACTTTGATTAAAGTGTGTCGTAGCAAGATATGCACTATTGTGTGTATAATGAAGGATTTATTTGAATAGCGGTGAAATTATTACAGAATTTTTAATAATTTGTGTTGCGGCATTGATGAAGGCGTAGTTTTTGTAAAACCAAAACATTAATTCTAACTCTGATAAATCACAAAACCCTTTCACCAACTTTGCTTTTATGTTATAAATGACACCTTTGGTGATACCCTTTTCTTTTCTGATCACGTAATAGAAAGCCCCACCTAATTATTGGTTTTTCTATAATAGATTGCTTGTGCTGTTTTCTGAACGAGAAATTTTTCTCTCTCCCATTGCCCAAGCATCAGCCATAAATTATTACAATTTTAGTCCCAACAAATTGGTTCAAACAGTAACTTGTTGAAAATGGAAATAATATAGAAATAGCTACTAAGGCATTTTCCCTTTGGAAAATCACGTGTAGTTGAAAAAACGATCCATTTCCCAAAAATATATGAAATGAAATGCAGTATTGACAGGATGATTCCCTTTTTTGAAAAATATAATTCAATATGGGCTTTTTAGATATGCATACAGTACATATTAATATATATTTGGAAAATGGCTGAGGAAAGGAATTAGAAAATATAGAACATTTTTGTTTCGAAGATAGGATTAGAACAATTTTTGAAACGAGAAAAAAGTCTGCTATGACCGGGAATTGAACCCGGGTCTTCCACTTGCCGGGCGGATATTCTACCTCTGAACTATCGTAGCAGAACATTTTCTCTCGTTTCTGAACAAGGATGTTTTCCTTGGTGGGACGGGAACTAGTTTCAAAAATTGTTCCAACTTTCACAGCTTATGCCTGTCTGCATAGGATCTTCGGATCATATCATTCCATCAATTTCATGTTTGGCAATCTCACCATTTGAGAGGGAGGAGTTTCTTTCGATGATTCTCTTTGAGGACATCTGTTGGGGCAGTTTGATACTAGCTTGGCTAGTTCCCGTCCCACCAAGGAAAACATCCGTGTTCAGAAACGAGAGAAAATGTTCTGCTACGATAGTTCAGAGGTAGAATATCCGCCCGGCAAGTGGAAGCCCCGGTTTCAATTCCCGGTCATAGCAGACTTTTTTCTCGTTTCAAAAATTGTTCCAACTTTCACAGCTTATGCCTGTCTGCATAGGATCTTCGGATCATATCATTCCATCAATTTCGAAGATAGGAGTTTAAAATAATTATATTTATAATTTATCAATAGATAAAAAGCAGGGTATAGAAGAATAAATCGCTGAAAATGGGCATAGACAAAGGAAAGAAATATGGAGGAGCTCTGTCGAGTCATTTCCTTGGAGCCACCACAAATTCCAACAGAGATATTGAAAAAAACCAATAAATAGATAAAAATTAAGTATGGTATCATTGTAAACATTTAGAATATACTATTGCATTTTCCAAAGGCAAATAAAATAAAATATCCTCGAAAATCGAGCAAAACGCCAGATAAAAAGTTTTACCAACACCAAAAGGAAAATTTTCAAACATTAGAACAAATTATTCATGTCCTACAAAGATAAATATAATTACTATTCTGTCCAGTGCAGCATGGCTTGCAATTTGGATGAAACAGCGAAAGGAGGTAGGAAATAGGACTGAAAATATGAATTTCATAGGCAACATTTATTGCATCATCATAAATAGCTGCTTCTTATGCAGGGTGTTCCTAAATTATACCGACAAAATGAAATGCATTGTAGGGCGGTATGCCCAATGTGCGAAACACCCGGTCCCAGTGCCCGGAGGTTTCCTGTTCGAGCTACGAGGTGAGAAATCTCATACCTAAGCGCCCGGTGTTAAGGCAACCTGTCCAATGGGCAGCTCGCTCCTTTGGATCTCAATCCTCTGGATTTTTTTGTTTGGGGGTCAAATCAAGAGTCTCCTATATGAAAATGCAGTCGGTTAAGAGGCGGACCTTTTCCCTCGCAATCAGGCTGCTTGTGATTCAATCCGCAACACAGCTCGAATTTTCGAACGAACGACGCAATAATTGTTCTGAAGGTGCATGTTTGAAGGTTGAAAGTTTCCAGTTTAAGCACTTCCTTTAATGAGTCTCCTCCCGTACTCAGTACTGTAATTTTGGATTAATAAAACATGCTGTTACGTCCCGAAGTTCCATTTTCTTTTTTTTCTAACTCGGCAAGCACACATGCCACAGAATACACCATCCGCAATACGTGCACTCGTGCCTGCAAGCAATACTAAGTAAACAGAGTGAGCAAAACATTTCAGTGTGCACCGAGGCAGCGCATCACAGGTCCCGTGCCAATCACAAGGATTACCTTAATACCGGGAGCCTAGGTACGAGTTTTCTCACCTCGTAGCTCGAACAGGAAACTGATCCCGACACAGGGACCGGGTGTTTCGCACATTGGGCATGCCGCCCTACAACTCATATCATTTTGTCGGCATAATTTAGGAACACCCTGTATATACAGGCATCCCTCGCATAACGACACATCGTACAACAACGTTTCGCGGCTAGGACGCCATAACATTGTGGCCCTTTTTCGCACTTAGGACAAGTCTACTTCGTGATTACGACGCTGAAGAAAAACTTAGCACTTATTATTCCCTATAAAAACTCTCTCCCAGGAGGCAATTCAAAAGATAGCTTCAAAAAACCCAGGGAGATTTTCCCCATTCTTCCTCTTACAAAGGATGTTTACATATTGACACTTGAAAAACACAAACGCTTGGAAAATGCAAAAACTTCAAGTGGTCGGTGAAGCATGTAGACCACAGCTCAAAATTGGAGTGTAAGGCCTAGTAAGATCACGCGATCACCACTCACCATAAGAGGCGATTGGTTTAAAATAATGTTTGGGGTGATTTTGTTGGCATTTCTTTTTCCGACTTGTCTTTCATCGGACGGGTGCCTTTAGTTAATCGCTTTCCACCATTTGTAGTGTAAATTGTGAATACGTCTGTTATATAATTTTTTGTTTTTTCCATGGAATCAATTTATCATGTCACAGAAATGATCGAGTAATTATACAAGTGCTTCATCTAAAAGAAAACGTAAACATATTACATTGGAAGAGAAGCTAGATATTTTGAAGAGAGATAATGATGTTGAACCTGCTACTGATGTTTTTAATAAGTTGGATCTGTAAAGTTCGACGGTAAGGTCCATAATTCAGCACGTTGTAGCAACGCCTATTTGACGATTTTAATTTATTGACACCATAAAACACGTTTTAAATATATTTGCGCAGTTACTTTTTGCCAGAAATGCATCCTATCATTCATCTATTCTAATGGAATATTTATTCCATCTATTTTACACTCGAAACCTACTTCTATGTTCTTACTTTTCCAGAATGTTACTGCTGCACATTTAGTGTAATTAATTTCAATTTGTCATTCTTTGCACCACGCTGAAATGGCTCTTACTGAAGTTCTAACCATAATAAATATCGATTCTAGGCGGATCAAAGTTGGCTTAGGTCCACATCAGAAGATTGGACCAGGTTAATAAAATCCTCCTAGATTAAATTCCTATAGCGCTGTCAGGTAAATAGAAGAACATTTCATTAATGGGTTAAATAGCTCTGAAGCTGTAACATACAAGCGAAGTCTTTCAAGTGCTACCCTCCGATTTCAATGAAACTTTGCAGGCCCTAAGAAAAAACTTTGATGTGGCCACCACATGACTTTCTCCATATCTGTAATATTTCTAAAAATTCCAAATAGGTTACGTAATAATAAATATTTTAAGAAACTGAGAGAAAAATTTAGACTACAAAGAACAGAAATAAACTCAAACCATAGCCTCCTGATATTGGATATTGCCACAAAGCTCCAACAATTAAGAAAAGAAATTGGAGTGTAACTAAGATATAACTAAGCGTCAATTGTTAACAATAGTCGTCGGTAGGTGGCGTGGTGGTGACAGCTAAAATATAAGATATCTCTTAAACAATGCATTATATGGAAAATGTATCAAACAAAGGTTGTAGAAACTTACATTTCCTATAACACTTATTCTGATACATTTTTACATTTATCAAATATTAAAGCAAATATTTCAAAATAACAGATAAGTGACAAGAGTAAACACCCACTTTCGGTGGACCGATTTTTACCAAAAACAAATCAGTTCTTCTGATCTCTATCAAAATGTTAAATATAGAATTTCGCGTTGACCCAATTAATACTTTCTGAGTTAGAGCACCCACAAAAAGCTATCACACACGCACGCACGCACGTACCCAACCACCCACCCTCCCACCCGCGCGCGCGCGCACGCACGCACGCGCACATACTCCCCCTAGACACTCCCACACCCACTCACACGCACGTACACACACAGAGAAATCATCGAGAAAATGTTCAAAACGTGTTCAGGGGACCTCAAAACGTGTATTTCCGTTGAAATCTCGGTCGATTTTTTTATGAATACAATACTTTCCCCTATACTACGTATATGGAGAAAGTAAAAAACAATAGGAAACCTATTATTTCTTATCGCCCATTGCGCGGTTATAGGAGATTGAATAACATTACCTATTAACCCAAATATCTTTTGGAAGAATTACTCCAAAACTATGGAATATGCGAAAATGCTTACAGTACAAAAGTCATTAGCCAATAAACATGCTTTACGGCGTGAGTGAAAATTTTTAAAATGGATTTTTTAAGCTTGAATTGTGTTAAATTACCCTTATTTTGAAATAATTCTGTACTCACATATGTATTGAAAAAATTAAGTTTTTCTCAACAAATTTGGGGCCTTCTGAACGCCAGCCAAATTTCATCAAAACCAGATATAGAACCTGAGAAGGCCATCTTGCTATGCTCATTTCTCTGAAAACTTATTCCAAATATTTCATAAAAGGAAGTATATTAGCAAAGTCCACCAGACTAAAGTAGATTTTACCCAACTTCGACCTTAGCCGGTTTCGGCCATTCACTGCTGCATTTATTTCGGTTAATTTTTCATTTTTATGGCAAAGATGCGAATGAAAGGCATAAATTTTAATAAGGTTATTATAGAAACTCCGTCGATAGCAATGTCCAAATATCGCCTCCTGATGAGCATCCAAGACGAATGTATACCTCGTCGAGTTTTTCGCTCTCTCTTCGACCGAGGCGGATATTAAACCGTTCCAATATATCCTCCTCCCTCCTTCCACCATTGCATCCTCGCCCCGGCCGCCATCGCCATCTCCTCCTCCGACGCAGCGCTAAATCAAGTGGTCCCGAACGTTTCGGAAGTTTGGTCATCGGTGCGGCAGGAATATTTCCGCCGCCGCCGCGACATGCATTAGATTAGAAGAATCGATTGCCGGAGAGAGGCAACGGCCGTTAGCATTTTCATTATTGCCTCCTCGATGTGGCGAATCAGTCCTACTCTCCTTGTTCTCCGCGCGTTGCCAGCGCGTTAATCAACTGACGTTTTAATCTCAATTATAAACTCTACTCCTTGACCCTTAACCACCGAGTTGCATTTTGCAACTGTAAGCGCATCGCTTTCCTCCAAGCAGAAACCTAAACTGCGGTTATTCGGAGCATGGAAAGCGTCGCGAATTCGCGGCGCATTTCGCAGAAGCAGTACGTCATGCGAACGCAAGCGATGCGGCGCCGGCGCCGAAATATACCGTCAGCATTATCTACTTCAGAGGGCGATAAAATCTACTCGTGCTGTCAATCAATCTATTCCCCTAGGCAGGTCTGCAGATAGGATAATATAGGCGCTTTTCCCTCACTGGCGTTAACAAATGATAAGCGATTTTTTGTTTTGGAAATCCTCTTTCAGCTTGTCGCAAATCGCAAACAAGATATTGTTTAAACTTCCAAACAACATCGCAAAGTTGGCGAATATGTAGATAGACGCGGTGCGAAGTTATTACCCCGGTCAATCATTTGCAATTACAAGAAAATGGAAATAATTCAAAACACCTCGACGATGAAAGATATTTTAAGTAACAATGTTTTCCCCTATACTATAGGGTGACCAGATTCTGAGGAAGTAAAACCCGCACACAACGTGTTCTGGGTAAGAAAAACCGGGTCATAACCGAGACAATATAAGATCTTTAGTTGTTTTGTCGCTTACATGCCAAACAGATAAATTCTGCACAGCTTGGCCATGATTTCTTGACAAAGTAGCCCATATTCTTTTCAAATTCTAGCATTATGTGCACACAATTAATATAGAATTGGTCAGAAAATTTATGGGAACAAATAGTTTAGCCATTTTTACAGTATTTTTCGGACTATATGACGCACCCCAAGTTTTTAGAAAATTTTCCAGGAAAAAGGGTATTTAGGTTCACCCAAGCATTTAGGAAAAACCACGTCGCCTATCACTTCTAGCCGTGGTTAAATCCGTATCTGGCAACATTCAAGAAAACATTATGGCATGATAACAGTTAAATATAACGTTTTAGATAAACTTAATTCGTGAAAGTAAATAGGGATCATCTAAAACATAAATAATTGCTTCGAAACCCGTATAGCTAAATGTGCCCTGCGTGCACTCGACTGCCGGAGTGCGCTGCACACCTCGCACCTATAGGCAACCCTTATGTATTGTACTTATTTAAACTTATTTAAAAGATGAGATTTTAATTCCTAATAAATGGATTGCTTGTGTAATAACACATTACTGGTGGAATGTGATTTATTGATTCTATATTTATGAAAATAATAAATTTTAACCGGGACAAATACTAACCCGGACGGGACGCCGGGACAAAATCTAAAATCCGGGAATGTCTCAGCTAAACCGGGACGTATGGTCCCCCTACTAAGCTGTGTATGGAGAAATTAAGAATACGTCAAATTTTCGTTAATTATTTACTTATTTATTGATCGATGCAACGCGTATTAAAATCGATGACAGTAAACTAATTTTTGTTCTTTTAGGTGCTCCTTGATTCAAGTCTCGAAATTCTACGATGATTTTCAATAATTTTAATAGGAGAATGATTAATGTGCTACACTCATTCCTGTCTGAGCCAAATGAAGAAAATAAACGCTCCTAAGATCAAACTCATGACGTCAATGTCGACTGCAAGCAGCTTAAAATATAAAAGTTGCTATTCAAAGTAGTTTCTGAAAATTTGATCGTAAACGAATGAAAAGTTTTTGAGTGATTTTTTCTCGCTCACATTTAACTCCATAGACAATTGACAGTATCCGAGATTCAGAGAAAATGAGTTTATATTATTAGTAGAGATAGATCATGCGTAAAAATACTTGCTCGTCCCGAGTTATACAGAATCAAGGATAATACAAGTTTGATCTATATAGAATGAAACGTTTTCGAGTTATAACCGGCTTTCTCATCCCATTTTACTCCAAAGATGAATAATTTTGAGTTATTTTGTACACGGACAGACGGTGGATTGGATCAAAGACAAAATATTTTTTTAAATGCTAAAAATAAACAAGGTTTTAATTTTCAAGGCAACACAAAGCAGTGCCGCACTCAGTATAGGCTAATATCGACTGTGAAATACTAAGTCTAGATTTAAGACGGCGATTTTGCCAACGCAACTTCACCACCTTCTCTTTGGCGCCATGATGGGCAACACTGCTACGAGTGGCGACGGTTAAACGACACAACATTTTGCGACAGGTCGCATTTGCAACTTTTTCCGATGTGTCCGGATGAGTCTTTGTCGCGATTACAATGGGCAGTATTGTTTTAATGTGAAGAGTTATAAGGTGTAATCCTATCGCCAGAACATCAGGAGCCGGCAGTGTCATCTTTCGATGAGAGAAAATACTGCTGAAACTGAGAAACATCTAGCATTTGTAAATTTGACCCGAATAATTAAGATTATAGATAATCGGCGTTCTGTAATTATTGTTCGAATCAAGATATTTGAAGCTCTCGCACGACTAAAATTTTATCCTGATAATTGGAAAACCGGATAATTAGCGTACATATTTTACCGTATAAATGACGAGAGCGTATAAATGATGTATTAAATTAACATAAAAATTGTACAAGGTATTTAATAGTTCTCTGTTACTTAGGGCATAAAAATTCCATTGTGTACAAAATTAGAAATATAATTAGGATAATTGCATTCAATTACAAAAAGGGCTATTGGAGAAAGAGATAGGAGGGGTGGCCAAACCGTGGCTCTCTAGCGGCTCTTTTAAGTTAGTATGCGGCTCTTTTAAATTTACACTTAGAGGCGTGTCAAAGTTTTTCACTAAATATCAAAATGTCGTAGTGTGACTTGAAACGCTTTGGGGATGACTAAGGGACATATATTTCTATGTGATATAATAGGCTTGCTAGAATTCGACGCTTATTTTTTCAGAATCGACGATTTAATCGTTTATTTTCCGAAGAGATTTTCGACGAATATCGACGCTTAAAATTACTACTTGGCAGTTTTCGACATTTATTTTTTCTTAAAAATCGGCGACGAATTTCGATACATTTTATAAATTTTTAACTATAAAAGTGCTATAAATAGAATTCCATCTAATTAAATTTAACTAAAAGTGTATAAATAAAAATAAATCTTCCTGTATTTGATTGTTGTTATCTATATTTTGGTGAATGTGTTGTTGTTGACATCGGCAACCAACCTGGTACAGCTAATCTTTTGCTATAAATCAGAAAGTATATTCTACTCATTAATATACGCCCCTTATTCATAAAGTCGTGATCATTAGTGAGAAAATTAATGTGACATGAATATAATGCACAACCTAATGTATGAATGAATATTTTGATGAAAAATATCAAACCTTCTTGAGTAACAAACGATTATGAATGCAGAAAATTTTCCCGAGTGCGTATATGGAACAATACTCCTTCTAAAGCATTGCAAAAGAAACCAAGTACGGGGAACACTCTCTCTCAGACGGATTATATAAATTTTAGGACAGGGTGCTTTTAGAAACGCTATAAGGCCATCTGAAAATCGGAATTCATTTTTTAGTCAGCGGAAACCTTTGATTTCGCCTCTTGAAGGAGGTCGGCAGATAACGTCGCGCAGAGGACGCAATAGACGTCCCTCTACTTTTCATGAATTGAGTCGAAAGTGCGTAGGGATTATCGGATCTGGCCGAGGACAAAGAAAGATTGCAATAATCCGATCATAATATTTCGTCCTTTACCTTTGGATCTCACGGCTGCTCAATACGTGCCCTTATGACAGTGACATAAGCGATATTAGAAAGCAAATTCCGAATATTGTGCGGCTGTTTGGTATGACAAATACAGACTGTCTCTTCTGTTTGCATATTTGATGGTAAAATATGTTGTTTGATAGAGGGAAACAAATTTGAAAATCATGACGCATAAATTTCTTAGTAAATGTAGTGGTGATCATCCGACACTTATCGACGACAATTCATTTTCTTCGAATTTAAAAGTTATTAAAATTCGATGTTTGTCGACATTTATCAATTTAAATCGTATCCTACTAAGCCTAGATATAATTTATATCTGAATTACTTCGGATATATTACATTTACTGCTCGTAAATTTATGAGCACAAAATGTGTCATGCGGCTCTCGAACTTCTGAATATTATTGAATGCGGCCCCAAAGGTATATAAGTTTGGCCAACCCTGAGATACGATGAAAATATTTTACAAACAAAAAATTTGGACTAATGGTCCGACAAAGGCTTTTTCCTGATTTGTCAATTTATTTAGTATTTACAATAGTATACAAATTAAGTCACATTTATATATACATTTAACGATTCGCCTTCATTGATATTAATAAAATTAAATGAAAAAATACAAAATTCGCCCAAAAAATATATATCTAGTAAAACACTATTTGCGGTGTTATTTTCGTCATTCATCTACTTGAAAAGTTTATGGCATATTTTTCCACTCGTTTTTGTTGGAAGAATTCAGCTTGCTCCATAATAGTTTATTCTTCTCAATTTTTTCAAACATCTCTTGCCAAGCCTTTGAGTAATTCATTAGGATTACCTAGAGAGATATTACAGTTTCAATGGTCATCGATGACTTTTCCGATACCCAAAAGTTAAAATCAGCGAATATTGCCTCGAGATAGCATCGTCCGTACACTGCAAAGAGAGGACAAATCCGCACATGTTATTTATGTTTGGAGTATTAATATTCTCACGACGAAAATATTTAAGTACATTAAACCATCTCGGATCTGTAGATACTTTCTCCTTGTCCTATTCGCCTAGTAAGTTGTCATTAAGCTATGATTTATGGACACAACATTCATTAAAAAGATTATCATACGACAAAGTGGGAAGAGCACTTTCGAAAAAGATTTCATGCCTTCTCCAAATCACTTCATTCAGTGCTTTTTCAACTGAATCCAGGATAACTGAAAGAAGCTATAAAGATATTCCTTCCAAAGGAAGTGGTCCAAAGTACGGCCCGGGAGGGTATGATGGACAAGTATGAAAAGATGTACTCCATGTCGGAGTACATAAAGTTTCCAAATGCGTTCTTTGAGATAAAAAATTTTTAGTAAAACACCCCAATGCCAAATTTCATCAAAATATATTCTGCGGTTCCCGGGTTGAAACGTATATTGTAAACTACATGTAGGTCTTCTTGTAAAGTGGTCGTAATTATTGTCAGATTGTAACTAAAGCTGGAATCGATAAAACAATTTTAGTAAACACCTGAATACCAAATTTAATCAAAATACGTTCAGCGGTTCCCGAGTTTGAACAAGCGGACGGACGGACGGAAACGACCTTCCCCATATGCGTTCACTTCGTACAAGGAACGCAAAATAAGGATAATGTGGCTCTCAATATTTTGTCTCATGTGTATTTTTATTCTAATGCTTACTGGTTTGATTCATTCAGTTATGATTTCTCGAAATATTGTAATTTTCGGGACATTTCGATGGTTTATAGGAACTGAATCTTTGAAATCGAGACTGTCCCGAAAAATTCGGGACGTATGGTCAGCTTAAGTATAGGTCAGCGTTTCTCAAGCGGTGCTCAGTAAACATTAGCTATATGTACCGCAAGCTTTCGGAAAAATTAAAAACTGAACAGTTCTACATCTACATCTACATTATACCCTGTAAGTCACCTTTTTGGTGGAGGGCAGGGGGTGCAGTGCACCAAGGGTCCATAGTTTTCCTACGCTATCCTTTCCTATTATGGTCTCTTATCGTCCTAGGGAAAAACGATCCTCTATATCGCTCCGTTCTACAGTCGATCTCGCGAATCTTATCCTCACTGTCCTGCCTTCCGAGATACGTCGGGCTTCTGATAAGTCCTACTACCTCATTCGCTAGTCCCTCCGACATAAATTTTTCCAGTAGTTTAAATTTAGCCTGCAGCCTACGTTCCTCTAACGATGTCCATTTCAGATTTTCTATTAATGATGTTACGCTTTGTTTACTATCGTAATTTCTCTTTACAAATCTAGCTGCCCTGCGCTGAACCTTTTCTATCACGTTAGTGAGTCCATTGTCGTAGGGATCCCACACAGCTGAAGCATATTCGACCTGCGGTCGAACCAAGGATAAATAACATAATTCTTTCATTTTTTCGGAGCTATTTCGAACTATTCTCCCTATAAAGGCCAGCTTTTTGTTAGCGGCACCTATCAATCGACGAATGTGGGTGTCCCACGAGAGATCACGATGGATCGTGACTCCGAGATATTTAATCGAGTCTAAAACTGTGGTCTCTACTCCGTCCAAAGTATAATTATTATCCAACGAGATACGCTTGGTTCTCCAGAAGTTGATGACGCAGCTTTTCATTTGGTTGATCTCTAACTGCCATTCCATACACCATGCAGAAATAGCTTCTAGGTCATTTTGGAGTTACTGGTTGTCTTCCGGATTGCTTATTTCTCTATAGATGACGGTGTCGTCCGCGAAAAGTTTAATTTTACTTCTGGCTACTGAGCTGATATCGTTTATATAAATTAGAAATAATAACGGACCAATTACACTACCCTGCGAAACGCCAGAGACAACCTCCACTAAGTTCGAAGATTTCCCATCTATAACAACCATTTGCTTCCTATGATTTAAAAATTCACGGATCCAACTAACGATTTTAGAATTAACGCCTAAGGTTTCTAATTTCGTTGTTAACTTCCTGTGAGGTACCTTATCAAAGGCTTTCCTAAAATCTAAGAAGATGGCATCGACCTGCGTATTCTTTTCTCCGTTTCTCAGTATACAATTAACAAAAAGACCGAGCTGAGTATCACATGATCTACCTTTCCTGCAGCCGTATTGACAATCATCTAACAATGAATTACTATCAAGAAATCGCATTATGTTGCTAACGAGTATATGCTCGGGAATCTTACACAATATCGAAGTTAAAGAAATCGGCCTGTAATTTTCTGGGTACTCCTTGTCACCGCCCTTATGAATTGGGGTAATGTGCGCTAACCTCCAGTCGCTAGGGACCTCTGCGTGAGAAATGGATTTCTCGAAGATTATCCGAAGAAATGGTGCTATTTCTTTAGCTAATTCTTTTAAAACGCGAGCAGGAATTTCTTCGGGGCCAGAGGCTTTATTATGTCTGATGGAACTTCATTGCTTTGCAATTCCCACCTCAGAAAATACTATATCGTCCATCAGGCCCCCCCTTATTGCGGGTGCATAATGTACGCAATGGTCGCTGACGGCTGTGAATGCTTTTACAAAATGACCGTTTAACAGGTTGGCTTTCTCTACGCTATCATGAATAACGGCACCCGAGTCATTATGCAGGGAAGGTATTGTAGGGTCTCTACCTTGGACCTCTCTCACATAGTACCAAAACGCTTTAGGGTCCTCCTTCAAATAATTATTTAATACCTTATTCCAGAAGTTAGTAAAAGCCTCGCGCATAGTATTTCTCGCTTAAGCGAGGTATTACTTACACGTCTTAACTTTAGTTGCTCTATATTCATCGGATGATGTAGACGGCATATTTTTTATTTTCGCGTGGCTAATTCTCTGACGCCTAAGCGCACTCCTAACTTGCTTATTGTACCAACGTGGCTCTTTATTGTCGACCTTCAATTTAATTGGAATGTACTTATCGATACCCTCTAGCATTATATCCTTGAATAGTGTCCATGACGACTCAGCACCTGATCGTTCGGTCATATCACGGAAGCCAGGTAGTATTTCTCGTAGGCGCGACCTGAAGCTTGAAAAGTTTGCCTTAGCAAATATATAAAACTTTCTTTGAGGCTTAGGGTGCCTATCGATTTTCAACTTCCACTCTGCATATACGGCCTGATGATCACTTATCCCGTCTTCAATGGTGACTTTGTTTATTCTATCTGGGACGTTAGTTGCTAATTAATCTAATATGTTTCCCGATCGCGTTGGCTTTCTGACTAATTGAAGGAGAGAGTGCTCGCAGAATGTTTTGATTAATGCATCACAGGATTGGCGTTCTTTACCCCTAGATTCGAAACATAGGTTTTCCCAATCAATTGAGTGTAAGTTAAAGTCACCACCGACTATAACGATTCCATCTTGATTTATCAGTCTAAGCTTTGACAGTTGTTTTTCGAGACTTAAAATATAATCTACACCAGCGTTAGGTGGCCTGTAAAACGAGCATATGAACACCTTTTTTGGAGCCATCTTCACCTATGTGGCACCAAACACTCTCGATATCCTCGTCACTTATCGGAATCTCACTGCTATCGTACTTATCGCTAACCACTATGAAAACTCCCCTGCCCGATCTATTAGCGCGATCTTTTCTATAGACACGATAGTCTCTAGGAAATATCTCCTGACTCTGAATCTCATCCGTTAACCAACTTTCTGTGCCTATCACGACGTCGGCATGCAGACTGCGAATAAGATGCTCGAACTCAGCAATTTTCCTGCGGATGCTGCGACAGTTCAGTACGACGACGTTTAATTTCTCACTATCACTTTGCATACTAATCTCACCCTTGACTTTCTCTTCCACTCTAAAACTACATGCGCTCCCATCACAATCACTCCCACGATTGTATGGCGTCGCATCAAAATTGGAATTGCGAGCCGTCGCGCCCTTTACGGAACATTCTATCAATGACCTATCGCGAAATTGGTGCTGCATGTTACGCTCGGAGTATATTCTATCATTAGATAATCTTTCGGGATTCTTATTTTCTACAAATGCATCGATTATCCCCTGACCCAAAACTGACCTACACCCTGCCCTACTCTCTAGCCTAAAAAATCCTTACTGTGCTCTAGAATCCTGCTCGCTACTCTCTGAGCCGATTAGGGCGTGTAGTGAACACCAGAGTGATCCAGTGGTGCCCTGCACGATTCAATATTCGGTCGTAGGTCGACTAAGTCCACTCCCAAGTCCCGACATAAATTCCACAGCCTTCGGTTCAGACCTTCAACTCTACTCCAAACCTATTGGTTGTAATAAGAAAACGAGAAATTCTCATGGATTGGAAACTCAAGCCGATAAAGTAAGGGACTTGGCATAACAGTTCCTAGAAGACCACAATTCCTCAATTCAAGCTTCTCTATACCGTTTTAGGTTTGTTAACTGTCTCAATTTAAGCTTATATTTAGCGTATTGGGTTTGTTAATTGAACTCTCGTGGGTCGTCATATCTATCTCGTTTAGAAACAAAACTTCTTTTTGAAATTTTCAAGAGCATATTTTGCCTTCAGTTTTGTAATATACCGCAAAATGACCCAGATCATACTCCAGATCGTAACTGCCTTGAACATGGAGGTCACTGCCTTTTATTCCAGCAAACAAATGAATCATTTCTCTAGAGAATTGCGTTAACTCGCCATATTCCATGCCCCACTAGTTTCTTATTGTGCACCGTAGTTTCTACACTGTAGCCTTTCTTCCGTACAAATTCACCGAGTTTTCATTTTTCATACGCATGTTTATGATCGTTTTATAATTTGCAACAGCAGTGAAGATTAGCGAACGTGTCTTATGATTGAGTAGTTAATTTTCAGCAACTCTGAATACAACATTAACCTTGGAAACCCACTTCAACTAATCTGCGTTTCAGTGTATTTTGACGTTAATAAAATTGACGTCCAACTTGCTGCCCTTCGGATAAAATGAGCAAACAAAGTAAGTTGACTTTCTTCATAAAAAATTAGAAATGCGTGAAGTAAATGTTGAAGAAGCGATCCCCTCAACGTCTATGCGAACATTGCCGATGATATACTATGCAATTTAACTTCTGCAGAAAGTAAAATACAAAGTGTTGCATCGAAAATAGGATCCTCGGTTTTACATGTCAATGCCGAAGTCCACAGTTTGTTATTCATTCCAAAGCTTAATCTAATAGCTTCATGTTTCCAGCAAACTGAAAAGACATTTTGAAACAACATATCATCAGTATCATGACAAAACAGTAGAGTTTTTAAGAGAAGGGAAAACGAAATTAAAAGCCAGTAGACATTATTTAGAAACATAGTTAATGTAAGTGAAGCAGCGCTTAAAGCAGCATTATTAATTTAACTTTGAATAGCCAAAACTAGGCAATCTTTCATCATAGGGGACAGTTTATCTATTCCTTATATTATAGATGTAAGCAAGAAAGTTTTGGGTGAGGAGGCTGACAAAATAATGAAAAAGATTTCCCTTTCAAATGATAATGTTGCGAGACGTAACAAAATGATGAGTGAAGATGTTTATCATCTACTTTTCGAAAAAAGTAAAAAAATCAAAAACATTTGATCTTCAATTGGATGAATCGACAAACGATGTTAACAAAGCTTTGATAATTATGTACGTTCGATATATTGATTGGGGCAAAGAAAGTAGTTGAAGAATTTATGAGCAGCTTTGACTTGCCACAATGTGCAACTGGGTCCGAAATATTCCAGTTAATATCTGATTATTTCTCTAGCAAATTATGTATCAATTTGTATTGGCGGTGCAGCGAACATGACTGGTGTACATGAAAGATTAATTGAAAATTTGAAGGAACTAGCACCACATATTCAATGTACGTATTTTATTATACACGGAGAATGTTGGCAAGTAAACAATTAAGTGCAGAGTTAAATCAAGTGTTAAATGTAGATATCAAATCAGTGAATTTCATAAAAACTAGCTCTCTAAATTCTCGATTATTTGCAATATTATGCGAGGAAATGGGATTCGCACATTCCATGTTATTACTTCATGTAGAAGTACGCTGGATGTCCAGAGGTAGAGTATTAAGAAGATTGTGTGAACTTAGAGAGAAAGTAGTTGTATTTCTGACAGCCAAAATTTCTTATCTTGCTAAATACTACAAATATATCAATTAGAGCTTGAAACACTTCTATATTTCGAACATTTCTCAGATTTTGAATAAATTAAATTTCTCTCTTCAAGGACCATGGAAAACGTGTTTCATATGCATAACACAATAGAAGGGTTTAAAAATAAATTGAAGTTATGGGTTAACAGGGCCAAAGACAATTGTTTTATATATTTGTTGAGTTAACGGAGATATTAAATGAAGTAAAAAAGAGTAATAATGAAGATTATAATGCTACAGAACTTCAATCAGTTATTGTTAATCATCTGAATGCACTTTGCTATAAATTTAATGATTGTTTTCAGTCAAACGAAGATCCTTATGAAGGCAGTTTGTGGATATTAGATCAATTTAATGTTAATCGGGGAAATAATTTATCAATGGAAGAAAAAGAGTTTCTAGCCAATCTATCTTCGGACCGTACATTGAAAACTGCAAAAAAATATTTTTCTCTTGAAACATTTTATATTAAAGCCCACACTGAATTTCCACAACTGAGTGAAAAGCACTGAATGACCTTATTTTTCATCAACCTAATTGCGTGAAAGTGGATTTTCAGCAGTTACCGAAACAAAAAACAAGCACAGACACCGTTTCGACATAACTTCTACACTAAGACTTTCTTTGACTAAACTTATTCCAAGGATTAGATATCCTTTGTTTGAGCATTCAGGCTCTCAAAGTTCCAATTAAACCTGAATATTGGTGCACGTTTAAGATACGTGCTTCACTGTTCATCATTTTGTATTGATTTATTTTTTTATTAAATAACAATTATATAATACTAAAAAAAGGTGCTGGCATTCTGAAAGCATTTCATCTCACCATGAAAACAATTTTTCAGACAGATATTTCATTATTAGAAATATTTTTTAAATTCAAAATTTGCAACTCTGCGCCAATTTTTGCTCTTTACTCATGGGACGATATTGGAATAATTGCAATCCCTAAAATTTTAAAAACATTAAACTTTTTTCGATTGTTTGGTACTAACGCCACACGTTTATGCCAAATTTTAATGTTGTAGCACATCTAGAAGTGAAATACTGATATATATCTAATTGTTTAAATTTTAATAATTTTTGACAGCTGCAATAACAACTTCATGGAGATTTTCAAATGTTAATGTGCGTTTTTGCACCAAGTTTTAAATAACTGAATATTTCAGCTCCCTAGCTCATCCCATAGTACCTAAAATTTATGTATTTGTTTAAATTTTAAGAATTTTTAACAGCCAAATAAATTAATATCTTTAAATTTCTGTAATCCATATTCAGTTATTTTACAAATTACACCTTTACAAAAAATTTCAGCTTTGTAGCACACAGAAATTTGTATTTGTTTAAATATTTGCAAATTTTTAGTGGACGCAATGTTAAACTTTTCTAAGATTTTTAGATTTTCTAGTCGGTTATAAACGTAGTCCTACCTACGTAAAAAATTTCAAGCCTCTAGCTTATTTGAAAGTGTCTAAACATAACATAAAATCAAATAGCTAAAGCTCTCCACCGATTTACGTGCTTTTTTATGGGGCAAAAATGGACCAAAACAGCCTCTTAACACTAGTATGCAAACGGTGTGTTGCCGCACCCCACATGTTTTAAAAATTGCGTATACTGGGTAGTAGCGTTCATGCGTGTGCACAACCGTCCATGTATTTTCCTTCCTCAGCCTACGCTACACAGTCACCTCACCTCGCCACACCTCACCTTGTACGAGTTTTATGAAATGTACATTCATGACGGTGGCATCATTTCATTTCAGGATTGAAAGTAGTTTGCCTCTTACTGTTTAACCATGGCTCTTTCAGTGGATATTCTTACATTTGAAGAAATAAACCAAGCAGCTCTGCTTGAGACAGATACTGAGAGTAATGACTACACTGAAGTGGATTCTGGGTCTGAATATGAGGGTACTGTAGAAATACAGCCTGAAGTTGACAGTGAATTGAGTTCTGGAGAGGTCAATGAAGAAGAGTAAGTAAACATACAACCAACAAGAAGAGGTGTTATTACTGGAAAGAATGTTTACTGATGGGTTGCAGAACCTGCCATACGTCGTGGACGCACTGTATCTAAAAACAGCGCTGAGGATTCCAGGTTGTAAAAGAGAAGCCATAGAAATTAAAACAATTCCAAGCATGGAATCTCCTTCTTAATGATGAGATTATTAAAATTGTGAAATATACGATTCATGAGATAAATATAAAATATAAAAACTATTCGGACTCCACGAACTACTGCCTAGAAACTGATGCAGTCCGTGCTCTGGTAGGACTGTTGTATACGGCAGAAACTTTCAAGCAAGGAACAGTCAACACAACCAAAATGTGGTCTATCCATGGCCAGCCTATATATCGGGCAATAATGGGCGAGAGCCAGTTCAGATTTCTGATAACTGCATTAGGTTTGATGACAAGGCACGCAAAAATCGGCAGGAAAAATTCGCATCAATAAGAGAAATTTGGGATATCTTTATCTACAATAGTGCAAAATATTATACCCCCATGAATACTTCATCATTGATGAGAAGCTGCTATGTACGAGAGCAGGACCTGCTACATAATACATAAATATTCATTGTTCAAATAAAATGAGTTATTACAGAATAAATTCTACCAAAACCATAATGGGGTGCGCAGACACCCCGTATGCAGTAATAGCTGTCAAAAATGCGTGTGCAGTCGAGGGTTAAAATATGATTTCGGATTTTTCTGTTTGGTTGTGACGAAAAACCTATAGCCTATATATCTATATAACCTATATATCTGAGAAGTGCCTAAACTTTAGTATCCTCCTGATATATCATAAGTAGGAAGCGGCTATATAGTATAGATGTGTGAGATCGTTTTTAATTGCATTTCGATATTTTTTGTTCATTCATTTTTGATTAGATCGTTTTTATACTGACAGTTGTACTATTTTGGACATTCCATCTGGTATGTAACAAATGTTTTCCTGAGAAGTATGCTCCAGTATATCTCTAGGTGCTCCCCGGTCTGCTATTGAGAAACACTGATATAGGTCGTTTCCAAGCCGATATCTCAGGCACGCCTAGTATTTGAGTTACTTGGGAATAAAATTCTTTCTATTGTGTTCTAATAATTTGGGAATAATTTTGTGCTAGAAAGTGCCAACAAAAAGAGTCGTTCGGAAATAATCCTTTTAGCACCACAATGAAAAAATTATGAGTCTCCGAAAAAAATAAATATTTTTAATCAAAAGAAAACGCAACGAATTCCTAAGAAATTATCACCATAGTTCACAAACAAGATCCATAAAAAATAAATAGCAAAATATTTCTAAACCAATGATAATTTTCCACGTTTTCCTCATGATGTAACATCCCCTAAAGATGCAATGATTATTAATTTAGCCTCTCTACAGACTGTAATAAAATTGGAAAGTAACGGTAACATTTTCATTATTAGTATAAAACGGAGGTTTTCGGCAGTTTTTTGCTGACCTTACCCTTAGAGATTTTTTGAATGGCCGCGTTCCCCTTAAAGCATTTTTTAATGGTCACGTAACTCTTATTAGATTTAAAAGTGATAGTAAAATGAATAACACTAGTATTAATATTGAGATTTCACGTTTTTAACGTTAAAATTAACAGTTTTGGCGTATTTTTCTGTTTTATAATATTATTATTTGTCGTAACACCGCAGACTTTGATCCCGAAATCCTACATGATGAATGAAGTAAGAATAAAAATTATAAACAATACCCTTTTCATGTACCCCTACAATACTCTTGACATCTCTTTAAGGGTATGCATTTCCCTAGAACAAGTTATACAGATTTGTTTCCATTTCCTTCAAATTTTCCTATGGGGCTGGAGTTGTATAGGTTTAGTTTTTCTTTATGCCAGGGATTTTCAAAGTATGGGCCGCGAAGTGTTGAAAATGGACCGCAAGGCCATTGCCCGCAAATATAATAGTATGTATCTCGATAGGTAAAATGGTTACATATTACCAAATCAGCCGAGTATCTTCCTTGCAAAATTTCCCATCCATTCCCGCTGTTAGGGCACTTTTCAAGGTGCTATCCCTTTCTCAAAAGCTGACCTACTGTAGCACCCTCGGGTAGCAAGGGAGAACCATCTGCTTCCTCGATAATTATTTTCCTGGAAAATGCAAAGCATATTTTCCGAAGTTTCATTCTCGATAATCTTATGTTTGAGGATAAATTGCCTTAACCCCTAAAGCGCGGAGGGCATTTAAATCAATTCCATCCCGGAGGTCGAAGATTTAAATGATTTACCTAATCAGAAGTAAACTTATAAAAAATGCATAACTTTTTACCTATTCATTAGATTCATCTGAAATTTTTTTAGAATTTGTGTAAAAAAATGAGTATTTATACTTTATTTTAAACATTTTTTTATGTATTTCTTTTTGGTGAAATGGTTTGATGAAGTATTTTATGCATTCACAGGAGCGCTATATCGCACGTCTTTATTCCAGGTTTACGGATTACTTCGTGTATACCGCTTTATCGTAGATTTCTACATATTCCTCGTAAGTTTATCGGAAAAAACATTCAAATAAGGATAAACAAAGATGCTAGAAACGCGCAGGGGCAGGAGAGAGTGGACGTTTCGCATTTTCCCACTCAACAAAAAATGCCAAAAATATAGGTTTTTACCTAAGCAATTTGAGCACGATATTCAATATGATTCCCACTATCACTGTCTGAACTTTATTCCAACTCATTTTCAAGTAAGTATTCCTCTCGTTTTTATCATCAGGTATTGATTGCTTTTTTCTACTGGTTGACGCCATGATAACTTCCGACTCTTTTATCCTCTTAGAAATTAAACAAAAGTAATCGCAAACAAAACGAACAATAGCTGCCTACGTACCGCGTAAATTCTTCCTCAGACTAACTTCTTCAGAGCGGCAAGAGAATATTTGTTGAGCGATGCAAGCGCTTCCCATGCGCTCTGATCACGCTTTCGGTCAAGACGGCTTGTTTGTGCAGTGATATCGGATAAGTGCTTCTCTCTCTCAATCACATTATATTGTCCTTAAGAGATGCTGAGCCAAGCACTAACCCAGATCCTTTATTTCTTTATAGCTCTCAAGTGTTGACGCGTAAGAAAAAATATTCATCTCAAGAGTGAAAGACGTCACAGAGCAGATCATCATGCGTAATACACAACTAAAAACACATAATACACAATTAAAAACGCACAAACGTAATACACAATTGCAAACAAATCACAGAAAAAATAAGAACCACAAGAAGTACCGCTCAGGGCAAAGACCTCTTTCGGTCGGCGTAAAAACGCTCAGGGGATCAGTCGGCAATTTCCACGTAGGCTTTTAGCTTTCTTGCTCAACCTTTTCTTTAATGACTTATGCTTGTCCTTATCCTTCGGAGATAATTGAGGCTGTTTGGAAGACCCACATCGTCTCACTACCTTGATCTAATGAAAGTTCGTGTATAGAGAACGCATGGCCAAGAGATTCTGCTGAGGTAAACAAAAATGACGTAAAATCCTCAAAAATCTCGCCCACACTTCCAAATCACTTATAGATTGTCCCTTTGAGTCGAAATGAAGTTCGTCTCATCTTAGGTTTGAGAGATTTGGAAGGCTAAAAATTCAAAATTTCATTCAGCAGTAAGACTATGTACCAACATAATAAGACAATATCTTTGCAGATTAAGCACTAAAAATTCAAAATTTAACTTAAGAATAACCGCCAAACCTTACTCTATTATAATATATAAACAAAAAGCAGATACTATAACATTTGATCGGGATAATCATAATTAAGCCAAACGTACAGGGTCGGTGCAGTGCACGTATGGCGACGTTGAGGGGTTAAAGTTATATTTCCAGAAACCAATCTTTAGTTCAAAGGGAAGGTAATTTCGGAGCCATATGGTTAATTACAACTAATGAAAAATAAATAAATAAAAATAACAAAAAGGAAGTACTCCCACGCCGGTTTAGGAGAAATTACTCAACGCCAGGGACCTAGCACACGCAATTTCACAAACACTCCGGGTTTAGGGGAAACTACAGCAATGCCAGAACTTTTTCTCACATACGCAAAAACATAAATCCTTTAGTGACCACATGAAACACTTTGATAACATCGATATTGTCCATAACATGTCTGAAGGAACATTTACTAAACAAGAACTCCATCTCCTGAGCAAAGGACTTAACTTTTGTCTGCCTCACAAAGAATCTCCTTTGGATGATATTATAGGCATTCAATCATCCATTAAAAACCTGAATGATACTATAAATATCACGTAAGTCCTGTTTGAAAAATACAATTGGAACATAATATAAAAAGACACTATAAATCACCTTCCCAGTCCCGATTAAAACTCATAAAAATTAAAAGACTTTATTTATATATAATTATTTTAGTAAAACCCCGTTTTATATGTTATAAAAAGTAAAAATATATCCAAATGCACTCAATTTAATGTTTCAGAAAGCGAAAATTATTTTGGGAATATAAAAGTTGCCTAGCGTAATGTACAGCAAAAAATTTTTTATTAATATGTCTTTGTGACACAACTTTCGTATTCCCCAAACTATTGTTAAATTATGAAACATTAAATTATGTTCATTTTATGTATTTTTCACTTTTCGGTATATATAAAGTTAGTTAGTTTTTAAGAAATCACCTGTATTCAGTTCCTCCATCGGTTTCTCCGTCTATAATATAATTAAAAAATGACTTGTTGCAAACGCTTAAAAACGAGAAATTTCAAAATAGATAGATATAAATTAGTGCTAGATATAGTATAAATATGGTTGATCTAGGATCAGCTGCTATGGAGTAATCAGAATAAATCTCTAAAAAGCACATGCTACTACAAACGTTGGCAACCAACAATACATCACAGCTGTGATTTTTAATACTTTGGAAAGATAACAGTCGGTTTAAAAAAAGCCTCTAATGTAATTTGCTCTGCTATTCTTCCCTCGTTTGTTGCTCTTTGTTAGGAGTGAAAATTTTCTGTCAAACGCATTGAATTAGCAGGTGGAAAATGCGTCGTTTTCTCACCAGTAAAATTTCTACGACGCGCCATGATTTTTAAATTTTGGTATACTGCATTCAAGTTCAGTATATTTCATCCCCAAAAATTCAAAACGTGAAATAAACTCGGTATTTGTAATAAAATACGGCCACACTTCATTCTAAATCACCTACTTTTCGCTTTCTAAGGTCCCTTACATCAGGGGCCGCGAGGGTCTTTCAGGTGGTCCGTGGGTTGCCGGTAAATGAAACTTACAAATACCGATCACTAAAGCCGAAGCCAAACGTGAGAGCTAAGCAGAAGCTTAATCCCGCGTAACGCCACACTACTCGACCGAATCACGCAATTAATTATATTAAAACAGTTGTAAAATTTACTCCATTATTCGAAATCGTTTCGTTCGGGTAGCTCAACCAATTACTGCTACACGTTGAAAAAAGTAATTAAGACAGTTTTAGGAGAGAAAAGTTTATCTAACTTTTGGCTCCACATACATCCCGATATCCTGAACTCGCCGACGTGGCATTGAAGCAGTGAGTCCCTTCTTGTTTATTTCATTTTATATCTCGCATTCTATTCTTCCGCTGTTATTAAATTATTGTTTTTGTTATTTTCTGAGAGGTGCTGATTTAAGTCGGTGGAACTTTATTTTTCTCCTATAGAATTCACGAGAAATTCTTAGAAACTATAATATTTTCTCTTCACGCTAGAGACGTCTTGAAAATTTGCTGGTAGAAACAAGAAAATACGTCCTGTTTTTAGAAGTTATCGTACTACAGGTATGCGATAAAAACGCCTCTTTCACGACTATCTCGTTTGTCAATCCGTTCGTATGTCGCGAATTTCATCGGTTGAACCGCTCAAACTATTTCAAGTAGATTTAGTATGAGCAATCCTCACAAAAATGTGTCGCTTAATTGTGTATTTGAGCAGCATAGGTTAATTAGATCCTCCGATTTTTTGATAGACATTAGTTAGCTTACATTCCCACATCATTAAATGAAATTTAGTAAGCATCAATTGAAAACCAAATTTCCTATCCCAAGGAATTGTATAACCTGAAAGTTATTCTATAAAAATACATTCAAATAGAACAAGAGTTACTAAAAAAATGTCCGTGAGGGTACTATATAAATAAAAAGGTTACAGGGGAAAAAGCTTACTACCATGCACAAATAATGGAAATATTAACTTACACCCTTGAAATATTTGCGTGTTCCATTCATAGTACGTAATTTGTTGTCTGGTCTTTATGGAAAGTCGGAGAGTATAAGAAAGGTGGGCCGCGGGGGTCTTTATCTCACTAAAGTGGCCCGCAGACCGAAAAAGTTCAACATTTTTCGGTAATGTACCCCTTGTTAATTTTCAACATTGTCGTGTACTCCCCACCCCCTCTTCCCACTTTAATTTTATGTTCAAGATTTTCTTATATAACAAAATAACTATGACAACATTTAATGAAATATTATATTTTAATCGCCTTTTCAAAAATCAATCTTATAATTTAAAAAGACGACTTATTAATTTATTTATAATATCTATTAGACTATAAGACACTTCGGACTATAATAGGCACCAAGACTATGAATATAAAAATTTAGGAAACAAAATCTCATTATTTTTTTACGTTTACTTATATATAAAAGCAAAAATGAAGCACTACAGAACGGCAATGCAGCACAAAATTTCAAGTGTTCTTACTCATAAAAACCCGACAAGTCTCTCACTATTTACAGATGAGGTCGTCACTTTGTAGAATTACAATATTGAAAATAAATAAGTGAAGAAGGAACACTAAAACTTTGTCGGAAAATTTTTTGTCGAAGTCAAGTCTTGCACGGGCGGTTTCAAACGTCATACGCATCATCATCTGAAGATAATATAATTGCGCGGAAGCTGGTCATGCAATTTATGAGTCTGATGGGGTAGATTTAGCGCGGTTTTGGTGTTATTTCCTAAGCACTTGTGCTATAATGAAACTTTCACAATCTTCAAATAGCACGCCATATTCACTGCCATCAACTGCCTTGCTAATACTACGTTTTCTAAAAAACTAACAAAACAAGGGGAATAGCAGTAATATCTACAATTTGTAAGATTAAACAATCACCGCGCAGTCATGCGGGAGACTTAAAAAATTACTCACATTATAGTCAACTGCTTCGACCGTTACTTTGTAGAAATTCATAATTCAAAAATAATGTAAACTGGTATTCTAGAAATTTTACCAAGTTACCATATTTTTTAATTACTTACATTAGTGCCATTTTTGCACCTGTTCTCCAGACATAATCTTCTCGATGCGCGGTCGAATTTTGGTCACTGAAAGGACGATCGTGTTCGGAGGTCAGACGATTGCGGTTCCGCGTCTTTATTGCTGTCAAAGTTTAGAATCCCATTGGTCAACCCCTCAAGATATTTCATCGAATTCCACCCGTCAGGTCGAAGGATGATTAAATAAATCGGCGATTTATGTCTCTCCCTTTCCTCGTATTCACCGTCCCACCCCCTCCCTAAAATGTTAAAACTTCGCATACAAAGAACGTCTTGTGTACTGATACTCACTCACTCTACATCCATTTTAAGCAAATATTTTTGCTTTCCCCTTCTCTCCCAAAAACTCCACGGGTCTGTATGAACGCATTGTTGGCACTGTCAGCACCCTTGTCACTCTGTACTCCCTGGAAGAAATTCTGTACCCCCGGTTGAGAACCTCTGCTTTGTATCATTGTCTTAAGGACGGAGCTGCAGCGGGATCCAAGGGCACGGGATAAAACAATAGGATCTGTTTATTGCATTTAGTTTTCGCCCTCGATTAGATGCGATAATCCCAACGCACTTTGGGCTGTTTTTACTTTATACTTAGCCGGCGTACTCCACTTATTGAAAAGCCGGGGATGTCTATACATATAGTCATCTGTGCGACATTATCTTTCGGTCTCCAAGATGAAAAAAATAATGATCTCCCCAAGCTGAAAAATGAGTACCGATCGCCAGATGTCCGAATAGTATTTTCACAAGCACAATATCATACAATTTGTATTTTTGGGAGTCGTTCCTAAAATTCATCCTTCGAATGAATATCCCATGCTTAGTTTCGCTTGCATTGCTCTCGAAGGAGAAACGTTTCGTGCTCGCACACTGTTTTCTCAGCATTCATCGTGGTTTGTTAAACAATTAAGGATTTTTCTTCAAATACTCGTACATATGTACACTTGGTTTTAAAGTTTATCCACGCCACAATTTTAAGTAACGCGATTTAACGAGAAATGTACACTATCCGATTTATTCCGAAAGATTTGCAGTCCGGAGTTTCTGATCAACAGCAACACATTTGCCAACATTTAGAGAACAGCAAACAATCTGGCTAAAAAGAAGTAAGTCTTATTTTTATAATAGCTGAAGTACCTGGCGTGCCAGGGTAAAAATCTATTATACTTCATGTATAACAAACTTACATGATTTTAAGTTCTGGTTAGAAAAGTTTTTCGGATAAAGTTAATTTACCACAAAAATTTCAGTGAGAGCACATAACTGCAACTTAAAATTCGGAGATATATATCCTCCAGAATGTGCCAAAAATTCCATTTGTCTACTTCGGTTGACTGTAATAAAAACATTTTCCTCTCCCTTGGTCTTATATGATCTGTGAGGTAGCAATTAAAATATTTATTCAGAGATGTAAATTTGAGAATTTCCCAAGAATGCTTCACACGTAAACGAAATGAATATTGTGCCTGGACTCAAACCCTTATGCTTCAGAGAAAACTAACGTGTCGTTGTCCTTCATCTCAAATGGAATATCAAAGTATTACAAAAGTTTAACTTATCTTGGGTGACCGCCGTATGCGCAAAGATTTTCAGCTTATAGAAATGTCGAATATTTGCGTTCAAAACAAATTTGCGTATAGATTTTATGCCGCATTGAAAATTAGTGTTATGAAAATAAATCTATTCTATTAGGGGATTTTAGTTGAAGTTCCGAATTTAAATCATGAATATAAGTAATTTTAAAACTTAATTAAAAAATATGCTATATTTCTATGCTATTCTCAAGGAAAAAAATCTCCTGAAATAGAACCTGAGGCCTTGGGAGCTGGTACAAACGTAGCCTTTGACCTTATTCTGGATGAAAGTGGATTCGATGCAGAATTTGCATGCACTGGTTCTTGCGGTGTCCGAATACATAAAGGAGAGACAGATAAACACACATCTTTATATATTAGAATACACTTTCAGTAAAATGTAAACGGAAGGAACTCAATGTATATTTTTTCTAGATAAAAACCCATAAAATGCATTAAAATTATTGTCGATATTTGTAGTTGATTTTTAGGAAAAGTAGCATCAAAATTAGGTGTCTCTTTTTAAGAAATATAAATGTCTAAAATCATCAAGCCTAAAAAATTTATTAAAATAAACGTTGATATTTGTCGTAGAGTTTTAGGAAAACTAAACTTCGATATTAGTCGTCGATTTATAAAAAAAAACGTTGAAATCTACCAAGCCTAGATATCAGTGTTATAAAATAAATATTCAAAATGTATGTTATTCCTTCACTGTGTATACGATTTTTGTATTTGTCCAATTATACTAATTTTTAATTAACAGGATCACCACAGCTCCAATTAAGTATGTTTTTATCTTTCCCATGAGAGAGGAGAAAAAATGTTTAGATCTTTAGATCTTGTGAGCATTTACTTTTTGAGAGTTTGATTTGGATGAAGTAGGTCTCTTCTTTATTTCTTTACAACTACTAGTTCATTCGATTTATATTCGAGGATAATGCATACGGAAATTGCCCAATTAAGGACGATCTATTGTATTTTATAGCCGTAATTACGTAGTTAATCACACGTTACACGCAATTGTATCTTTCCATCGACTAAAAACCAAACAGAAAATCAGCAACGTCACAGAAATACAAATTCATACTTCATCAGATATTTTACGTCGTGTGAGAGGATACGCGTTGCCCCCTTTCACAAGTACAAGGTAGACATTCTACTATTAAATGATATTGCATTTATCTTCTGATGTGCTCCAGATATTAAGAGTGATAGCAACCATTTCCGAGTCCAAAACAATTTTCAAAATATAATTATATTTGTGTATGACAAGCAACGTAAAAAGTCGTGTCTTTGGCTATAATTCTTTAAGTTTCAATACTCGATCGGGAGAAGTTGTTTTCTTAAGCTCCATAATTAAAAGACTATAAAAATGAAACAAAATATTATTATGCAATCCGTATTTTTTCGGCGATCGACTTTTATGATAAATAAATCAATGCCGCTGCCGAAACAATGGATTTAAAGTGATTTGAGTGGCATTTAATACAAAAAATGACAATTTTATAAGAAGTGCAAAAATTAATCGATATTCTTGTAGTTCAATCGTATTCACTGTGAAAGAACGCATAAAGCATCTTATTAATGAAGCGCTTCACCAGGAAGCAACAATAACTTGTTTATAATTTTCTCAAGCATGTTGTGCGCGTTATATTCTCATAAAATTTCTTATTATTTTATTAGCGTTATTACAGCAAGAGATATTTTTCCGGTCGAACACCATGACTGAGCTGTTTAACATAGCCTTCGGAGAAGACCCGCAATTAATTACAGCATATTCGAGTTAGTGTCCCCCTCCAATCAACAAATTATATATCGTGGGAATGGAAAGCTATGCGCGAACTGAACAGAAGCGCTGTCTTGCCCGCGGTTTGGTTAATATTTGGATGTTCCCCTCCACCAATGAATAGAACAAACATTACCGATCCCTTGTGTAAGCATTTTCCATGGCATGGATTGGAGAATTCTTTTTGGAATATATTGAACTAGAATGCCGAAGTGGACTAGTAATTCATTTCCAATTTGTTGTCATTAGAAAATAAATTGTAATAGCAGGCACACTTGCCTGTGATGTGTGCGCGTTTAGTAAAAGAGACTGTAATGGCCGGTTCTACAATAACCGATGCTGTAAGATACGGTAAGTAAAGAAAGTAACGAGTCAAATTTCTCGAGTCATATAGTTTTTGTTTTCGATATTCGATTTCACAAACTAATGCAATTTTTAAGCATTGGCGATGTAATGATAATAGAGAACTTGAAAAATGCGACTCTAAGGTTAAGGCGATCTGAATATGAGCATTAAAGATTAAGGTAACTGTTCGATAGAAGGATAGAATTATTTCGAGGATATACAAGGCCACTCCGCTACTACGTATAGTAAGTAAAACTCTTTCATCTATTTTTAACCATAGACCTGCGTTCACTTTTATCTTCATCAACCCATCTCAAAATATGGCTCATCATAATCGCAAATTATGGTTACTCTAACACTGTTCAATCCGATACCTTTGCTCTTGTGTAAGCATTTCTTATGGAATGGATTGGAAAATTCATTTTGAAATATATTAAGCTAGAAAGTCACAGTGGACAAGGAATTTATTTCCAATTTGTCTTCAGAAAATAAATTTTAACTACACACTCTAAGTTGAAATTCTTCGTTATTGAAAAACTGTCATGTTGATTAACGAATAAGGACTTAATTATAAAAAAATTGAAAAATCAAGTACAGTACGAAGTCCCAAATCAAGCATTTGGGTGAATTGTAAGCTGCCGTTTATAGGATTTTTCCTGTTTTTGGATCATATATACTAGATATGTACATACATACAGCCTAAGGATGAATTACCAAAAATGTCCAAATGGAATAAGGAAAACAAAATACTGAACGCAAATATAGAATGTTTTATCGATTGACCAAAACTTATACATCTTCTCCCGAGAGCCACATGCGGCCCATGAGTGGGCCTTATGCAGCCCGCGTAGATGTGATTAAATTGTTCTGGAAAATTTCACATGAGCAATTTCATGTTTTTCAGTAAAATGATGGTCTACAAACAGTTTCTGGTAAATTTGTAACGTTTAGTAAATAATGTAGACTTGATTTTCGCTTATATGAGACCACAGAAACTCTAGGTAACTTGTGATGTATTCTTCTTTTCGGCTCTCGAAGGTTTCTTGACTTCCAATTCGGTCCTCCGAAGCATTCATAACTGTGAATGTGTCCCGTCATGCAAAAAAGTTTGCCGTCACCTGGCTTTGGGAGTAAAATATGCAAGTAAGGGCTGTGGTGATTATTTACCTCTCGGCTCCGAAAGTGGAGCGGCGGGCAATTAGATTTTTGATGTAGAAAAGTTTTATCGCGCAATCTTCAGTAGGTTTATTTGGAAAATTTCACGTAATTTCAGTTGTATCGTATATGTATTTTTGCTTTTCTGAAATGCGTTTTCTTTGAATTTTATAAATAGACAATTTTTTATATATTAATAAAGCTTCTTTGCTCAAGTCCCTTAATTAAATCATTTGCACATGCGAACAATGTTAGAATGCATTTCCCCCCGTTAGTGCAGTATTGTCCTCTGCTGCTAGCGTCTTTCGTGGAACATAGCGACAGAAAAGAGTAGTCTCATCGGTGTGATATATGTAAAATTGTCATCAGAAACTAATTTTCAAATTCATCAATATAGTTCTCGACAGCTTCATGATCGGTAGAAGACTTTTCACCACACGAATACCGTGCGATATTTTGAATTTCGTGAGCTATCCAGTATAATAATCACAGGGCGTTGCAATATTCATGTCTTTTTGGAAAACTTGCGCTTGGGTCAAGAGCAGATGGGTTATTCACAAAACAAGTCCGGTGCCGAATTCAAGAACTTTTTTGCCGCAACTTACACAGAATTTGTTAATGGAAAATTTTGTATACTATCCGGATTTTGGATTATTCGGGATTTTGGACTTTGTACTGAATTAATCTCTCAAATTATTTTGCTTCTCAAAGATGTACAGTAGTTAGACACCTATACCTATGGCGTTGAAAAATGTATTCCAACCAATGACTTGAGCGGAAATCCAGATCTAAAATATTATAATGTTAACGTAAGAAGACTGAAGAGAAAGGCCAGGAAGCATAACAAAAACTAAAGGAAGAGCAATACTTGGAAAAGTAAGAAGCAATTTATAGGAAACTATAAATAAAAGCAGAAGTGATAAGGGAAATTTTTATTCAACACACTGAATCGTCGGGACTAGAGAAATCTATTTAAATATTTTTGGTTGCGAAAAGTTAGATAATATACTGATGAAACAAAATGGACTTAAATTCTACAGCACTACTTCAATGGTCGAAGAAAATATGACGACTGGTTTGCCAGATCACTTATCACTGAGGAGGAAATGAATGATGAGTACATTTATGATTTGAGTGATCCGTTTTAATATTTCCGAATAAGAGATAAGGTTATCTTAAATAGGACAAACAAGAGTAAGTCGCATTAATCGTGTGGACCTGATTGCACAACAGGAGAAGCAATAAAACCAGGAGGAGAAGTAATTTTTCCATACCTCAGTGTAATTTTTACGATAAATTTGAACAACGGAGAAATACCGAAAGACTGGAAAAGTGCAATTGTCGTTCCTATACAGAAAGGAGACGCGCGTGCAAATTTAGATAATTATCGCCTAATCAGCTTAACATATATAATCTGTAAGCAGTTGTACTACATAATCGCCAATTATATTAATATATTCTGACAGATAAACAAATGGTTATGGGAGAAACAACACGATTAACGTAGTGGTTACTCGTGCAAAAGGCAGATGACCGCATTTGCTCAAGATATTTCCTAGGTACTGGATAAAGATAAACCAATAAGATGCTATCGTAGTGGATTTTTTCAAAGGCTTTGATGGGGAAAATCATAATTTTCTATTGTGAAAATTATCGGAAATTGGGTTGGACAAGATATTTCTTAAAAGTCGTACGGAAAAGAGTGAGAATAGAAGGCAAAGTGAATAAGGCGCCAACTCGGGCTTTTCGCAAGGAAGTGCGCTTGGACGCATACTTTTCTTAATTTTCATCAACGACTTACCAAAATCCATTAAATCAAACGTTAGATTATTTGCTGATGACTGTCTCATATACAAATTAATAGAAAACGAAGACGACTGGAACACATTGCAAGCAGATTTAGGCGAGTTTGTAGATTGGACCGCTAGAAGTAAGATGTTCGTTAACGTACAGAAAACAAATTTGTTACATTTCTGTCGGAGTAATAGTAGAGTAGATTACAGGTATATATTAGATGTCTGGAGATTAGCAGATGATTATTCATGGAAACACCTAGGGGTAAACTTCACGAAATACTTGCAATGGGGGTCTCAGAGAGACAAAATAATTGCGATGGTTCATTGACCTCTACATCCTATTATGAGATATGATAGAAAAATCAACCCAAGTGCAAAGAAAGTGACATACAAATCATACGTTAGGTTGATATATTAATAATAAGACATTGTATGGGACATACACAATGAATGGCACGTGAACAAGTTAGAATTGATACAGAGTACGGCAGCTCGTTTCGTGGGATGGGCGTCGCTAGAGCACAGAAATATAGCTAGATTGCGCGTATTCAACTATGCTTACATTAAGAAATTGGGAGTTTGTTCATGTAATGGCAGAGAAGCCCTTGGTGAGGCCGCCCGTCTGGTCTCACGCCAAAAATTCTTCAAATTTAATTCCTCGTACATTCATTTCCCTACTAATTTGTGGTCTTATCGGGAGCTATGAACCCTCATTCCTATATCACTCCTTGTAAAGACTAGTTAGTGCCTAGATTCTTCCATAACATGGATTTTAATATTAGTAAAACTAGCCAACTAAACACAGCAGCGCGGAGAATTGAGGATATGGAAGACTAGATACCGCGGCTGACAAAACCATGTACAACTTTTAATCGCGGATACACAGCACCATGGTTGACAATAACGCACTTTGCGAGGGACTATTAATGACATTAGCGCGTTTTTTCTATTATTAAATTAATTTGTATTTTTTCCAATTTCGCTTTGAATACATATCCCAATAACTAAATTTACGATCTGAGGAGATTGTAATATTATCGCCCGTTGTATGCATAAATTTAGATTGTCTTATTTTCCATGAGATTATACGACACATATTTGGCCACTAGAGCCTCGTTTGTAAGTGACATTAATGTGAAAGTGTACGCTCAAAATGTTAGATTTCCTCTTTTATCTCTACTAAGATATTAAAAACAATTAATGGTCTTCTATCCGACCCTGAAAATTTTTCAAACCACAATGGTACAGAAAATATAATGGCGATATTACAGTTTTCCAAGTTTCAGCTCTTGTTCGTTTACGGTTTCGTCACAATTTCATTTTAAGCAACTGCATAGACAGACGCCAAAAATAAGCTATAACTAAATTTTAAAATGCACTAAAATAGATAATTAATATTAAGGACAAGTAAAATTAAGGTAATTACATATATATTACACACACACACACAAACATACATATATATTCATTCATTCGTGTTCTGTCTTGCGACAGGTCCTACCAATTAATTAATTAATTGGTATATATATATATATATATATATATATATATAAATAGATGTCAACAACACCTTTTTGACATCTATTTATCTATTTTACCTTTCCTTTTCCGTAAGTTGTTATATATATATATATATATATATATATATATATATATATATATATATATATATATATATATATATCATCATCATCATGCTTCTGTCCGAAGACAGGTTTTAACTGAATCGCTGCCTCCATTTCTCTCTCTCCCTAGAAGCCTCTTTTATACCTCTATAAGTAGTATATCCCTGCTTTATATTATCTAATATTCCTATTCTTTTTCTCCCTCTTCCTCTTTTTCCACTAATTTTTCCTTCTAAGATCGTCCTTTGTAAACACTGTCTTCTCAATATGTGCCCTATCCAATTTGCTTTTCTTTTCCT
The DNA here is from genome assembly GCA_028673005.1 of Tanypteryx hageni. NCBI lineage: Eukaryota > Metazoa > Arthropoda > Insecta > Odonata > Petaluridae > Tanypteryx > Tanypteryx hageni. Next base: position 23,510,918 of record CM054112.1, read on the forward strand.
GATTGTTTTTATTAGCATCCTATCTTCTCCCACCATTTCTAATACTTCTTCGTTTCTCTTCCTCTCTGTCCATTTCACTTTCATCATTCTTCTACATACCCACATCTCAAAACTTTCTAAATATTTTTCCTCCTTTCTCCTTATCGTCCACGTCTCTGCACCATAAAGAGCTATGCTCCATATGTAGCATTTTGCTAATTTCTTCCTTGTTTCTAGATTTATTTTCTTGCTTGTGAGAAGCTCCTTCTTCTCGTTAAATGCTGCTTTTGCCATTGCAATCCTACTTCTGATGTCCTGTGTACTACTTCCATCCTGTGCTAAAATACTGCCGAGATATTTGAAACTACTTACTTGTTCCAATTTTTGGCCATTTGCCATTATATTTAATTCTTTATGTTCCTTTGAAACCACCATGACTTTCGTTTTTTCTGTATTGATCTTCATTCCATATTGTTGGCCAACCTCAACTAGTCTGTCTGTCATCCTCTGAAGCTCTTTCTCGCCTTCTGCTATTAAGCCCTGATCATCTGCGTATTTAATGGTGGTAATACTTTCACCTCCTATCTTACATCCTTTCTCTTCCATCAACGCTTCTTCTGTTATTGTTTCTGCATAAATATTAAATATCGCTGGTGAAATAGGACAGCCCTGCCTCACTCCCCTCCCTATTGAAGTACTTTCTGTTTCTTCTCCTTCAACCCTGACTCTAATCTTTTGATCAAAGTAAAGGTTTTTAAGCAGTCTTTTATCTTTCCAATCTATTCCTATTTTGTTTAAAATACCCAGCATCTTATCCCATTTCACTCGGTCAAAAGCTTTCTCCCAATCTATAAAACAAAAATACATACCTTTATTGACTTCTAGCACTCTTTCTATCATCATCCTCATACATCCTATAGCATCTCTAGTCCCCCTTCCTCTTCTAAAACCAAACTGATTATCTTGCAGCTCCTTTTCTATTTTACATTCAATTCTTTTGGTTATTATTCTGGTTAGAACTTTAGCTGTATGAGAAATTAAACTAATAGTTCTGTAATCCTTACAACATTTTGCATTGTTCTTTTTCTCCAGTGGTACCATCACAACATCTAAAAAATCTTCAGGCCATACGCCAGTATCATATACTTGGTTAAAAAATTTTGTGAGTTGCTTAACTGCTTTAGACCCCAAAACCTTAAGAACGTCCACGGGTATATCATCACTCCCAACAGCCTTTCTTCTTTTCATGTCATCAATTGCTCTTTTAACTTCAGACTCGAGAATACTTGGTCCTAGCTGATCTTCTTCCACATCCTCTTCTTCATTCAATTCAATATTTCTTGGCTTTCCTTCTTTGTCATACAGAACCTCAATGTATTCTTTCCAGACATACTTTACATTGTCTGGCTCCGATACTATTTTACCACTTTTGTTCATGATTCCTTTACGTCCTATCTTTCTTGCTTTTTTCTTGAATAGTTCCCTTGCTTTGCTATACATGAGGTCTGTTCTACAAATTCTTTCACATTCGACAATCTCCTCGCATTTCTCATTTATCCACTGTTCTCTGGCTTTATCTGTTTCCCTTCTTAAAGCATTAATTAACTCCTTGTACTTTCTTTGGCCTTCTTCAGTGTTTATGTTCTTCCACTTTCTCTGCTCTTCCATTTTTTGCAGCATGGCTGCTGTGATCCAGGGTTTTTTTATTCTTTCACTCGTTATCTTTCATACCTTCTTTTCCATTACATCTTTAATGTTGCTATGGATGTATCTCCACTCCTCATCTACATTCTTCCTATTTTCTTCAGCTCTCTCCCCCAACCTTTCCTCCAGCTCTATCATGATAGCCTCGTTGTTTTTAAGGAGTTCCTCTAAGTTCCATTTCTTGTTAACTCTTATGTTTCTCTTAATGCTCTCCAGTCTACATTGTGTATTTGCCACCAAAAGGTTGTGGTCGGAATCGATATCTGCCCCTGGTAATGTTTTCACATTTTTAATGCTATTTCTAAATCTTTCATTGACTAGTATGTAATCTATCTAGTATCGGCTCTGGTCTCCTGGGCTTCTCCATGTGTAAAGTCTCCGCTGGTGATGCTTAAACCATGTATTTGTTACAATCAATCTATTTCTATGGCAGAATTCCACAAGTTTCTCCCCTCTTTCATTTCTCTTCCCTAGTCCATATTTTCCCACTATGTTATCTTCCTGTCCCTCTCCGACTACACTGTTCCAGTCTCCCATTACTATAGTGTTGACCCTTCCTTTTCCCTCCTCCTCCAATATCTCCATAATCTGTTCATAGATTTCATCTACTTCGTCGTCGCCAGCATTAGTCGTTGGCATATACACTTGAATTATAAGCATTTCCACTGGCTCCATCTGAAGTTTTACGGCTATTAATCTATCATTAACTGTCACTACCTTGCTAATTCTTTCAGCTATCTCTTTTCTCATTATAATCCCCACTCCCCTTTCCTTTTTCTCCCCTCCCGAGTAAATAATCTTAAATTCGTCTGAATTTATCTCGCCTTCTCCTTCCCACCTAACTTCACTAAGACCTACTATACCTACATTATTCCTTCTCATTTCCCTTTTTATGTTCTCTAGTTTACCCCCTGAATTCATAGTCCTAACAATCCATGTGCCTATTCTTAATTTCTCACCACTTGCTTTCCTATTAATGTTAAATTTCCTCTGTGCATCCCCTAGGGTAGTCCCCACCCGGAGATCCGATTGGGGGACTATTTTACCTCCGGAATATTTTACCCCAGAAAGATCCATAGAGGTATTTTTCAGCTTTTCAGCCTATCATGGGAAATATAATGAGGTAGTTTCCCCTTTCTTTCCTCATCGCAGTTTCACAGAGTGATTACCCATCTGTAGCTGTTCAGATCCACATGATCACCACCTACAGAGGTACTGTGCAAGCTGCTGCCCTTGCACAGGGGGATGTAAAACCCCCAAGACTGCTTCTTAGTCTGACTCTTCCCCTCAGACCTTTCCGGCTTGGATGGTCCTACCAGGAGAATTATCTCCCGCCGGCATAGCTCTTTGGTTCGTAAGAGTACACAAACCCTCCCACCTCTGTAAGGTTATGCAGTCCTTAGGGAGGGATATATATATATATATATATATATATATATATATATATATATATATATATATAAATATATAGAATGGGATGAAATTAAAACCAGTATCAAGGATACCTTGGATAAAGAGATTGGAAAACAAGAGAAGAAAATCAGAAAACCATGGATCACGAAGGAAATGCTGGAGAAAATGGATGAGAGACGAAAATGGAAAAACGTTAACAGTGAAGAAGGTAGAGCCAACTATAGGCGAATAAACAATGAGTTGAGAAGGGTAACAGATAAAGCTAGAGAAAATTGGCTAAAAGGAAAATGTGATGAAATAGAACAAATGGAGAACTTAGGACGGTACGATATGATGTACGCTAGGGCACTGGAATTAGAAGATAAGAAGTCTAATGGAATTTGTGGTAAAGGAATTATGAATACGGATGGGAAGATAGTCTCAGAAACAAAGGATGTAGCACAGGTATGGGAAGAATACATTAAGGAATTATACAGCAAACAGACAGGAGCGGCAAAAATAGAACTGGAAAATGAGGAAAACATTGAAGAAGACAACTTAGGACCAAGTATTATGGAGAGCGAAGTAGAAAAAGCGATAGTGGAACTTAAGAAGGGGAAAGCCACGGGCAGCGATGGAATACCGGCTGAGATACTTAAAGTCATAGGATCAGAAGGACTAAAAGCGATCACGAAATTAATTAATAAGATTTACGACACGGGAGAGTGGCCTCAGGATTTCCTAGAAGTAACAATGATCCCTCTAAAGAAGAAGCCAAAGGCAATGCAGTGTAAAGATTACAGAACTATAAGCCTTCTGTCACACACATCGAAGATCATCACGAGGATTCTTAATAAAAGGCTGGAGAAAAAGGCAGAAGAAATAATAGGGGAAGATCAATTCGGTTTCAGAAAAGGACGAGGAACTAGAGATGCTATAGGAGTAGTAAGAATCATATCAGAGAGGGCAATAGAATACAGTCAAGATATCTGCGCATGTTTCGTAGACTGGCAGAAGGCCTTTGATAGAGTAAATTGGGTAAAGTTGATGAAGATATTAAAGGATATAGGTGTAGACTGGAAAGACAGGAGACTGATTAGGAATCTATATGAGAATCAAGTTGTAAAGGTCAGGTTTGAGAATGTGGACACCTGCGGAATAAATATCGGTAGAGGAGTAAGACAAGGCTGCTGCCTATCGCAAACCCTATTCAATATATATGGAGAAAGTCTAATGCAAGAAGCTTTAGAAGGCACAGGGGATTTCAAAATTGGAGGAAGGATTATAAGAACAGTAAAATACGCAGATGATCAAGTACTTCTAGCAAGAAAGGAAGAGGAGCTACAAAAAATGATAAATAGACTAGTGATAACAGGTAGAAAACACGGTATGGAAATAAATACAGAAAAATCCAAGGTCATTCGAATATCGGGCAAAGAAGAGAATCTGAACATAACTATTGGGGGAAAGCCATTAGAACAAGTTTCAGAATATAAATACCTTGGAAGTATCATAACACGAGAGGCAAAATGTACGGATGAGATCAAAACTAGAATAGGAAAAGCAAAAGCGGCTTTCAGGAGAAAGAAACAACTACTTACAGGGAATATTAGGGAAGATATCCGCAAGAAGTTGATAAAATGCTACGTATGGAGTATAGCATTGTATGGGGCAGAAACATGGACGCTAAGGAAAAATGACATCAAATACTTGGAAAGCTTTGAAATGTGGACTTGGAGGAGAATGCTGAAGATAAAATGGACAGATAGGATGAAAAACGATGAAGTGCTACGAAGAATAGGAGAGAAGCGAATGATTATACAGACTACCAGAAAGAGGAAGGCTAACTGGGTTGGACATTACCTGAGGAGAGAGAGTATGATTAAAGACGTGTTAGAAGGAAAACTAGATGGGAAAAGGGAAAGAGGTAGGAAAAGGTTTCAGCTGATAGACGATTTGAAAGGTAAAGAGAGTTATCAAGATATAAAGAGGACAGCGGAAAATAGGAGTATATGGAGAACCAGGTTTAACCATGAATAATCACGGACCTGTCTACGGACAGACTACCTATGATGATGATGATATATATATATATATATATATATATATATATATATATATATATATATATATATACACAGGTTGTTTCAAAACACTACTGCATAAATTAACCCACGTGTGGGAAAACTCATTCCAAGCAAAAAATTTCCTATAAACATATGTCCGAATCTCCATGGTTCCGGAGCTATGACAACCGAAAACATTATTTGGGACTCAACGCGTTATCCTAGAAACCATGCCATAGCGTCTTCCCATTTCTATGAGGGGGGATGAAACTTTGAACGAAGTTGCAATAGATTTGTACCCATGCTTGGCTGTAGCTACATGAACCATATTTGGCGATGTCTCCTTGGTAACGCCACTAAACTAACGTAAATGTCTCTATGAAAATTTATTTTTCGACAGTATCTTGTTTATTTATCGAGATACGCAAAAACAAGCTGTTAGTAAAAGTCTTTTGCACAGCATGACCTGTCTAAAATGGGCTCAACCACTTTTTAAGTGGATTAGTTCAAGAGAAATTGCGTTTGGAATTATGCGTGCCAAGTAAGAAATCAATTCTCGTGCGATTTAATAACATTGCTTAAGAATAGAATTTCATAGTAAGTTCAAAAATGATAATTAAATAGCATCGAGACTACCAATATTGAATTTAACACGGAATCAAAGTTAAATTTAACATGGCCTTGATTATCTGAAATGCCAAAATGCATAATCTGAAAATTTTTCCTTAAAATGGAATAATGAATGAAAATAGACATTTACCTCTCACGGAAGACGTAAGATCATTTGGCCGTCGTAGCAGTGATTGTATTAATTTTGTGCAACTAATATCCTCTACGTTTTCGACGATCAAACCATTCTCTTCCATAATGCCACTTAGCACGATTAATGCATAACCAAGTTAATCACATTACGGCTATTGTTGCTCCGAAGGAGAGCGAAATGTATTGTTGTGAATAAAAGAGGAAATGGTATTGTTGCCGACAAAGTCTAACACCATATTACGTAGAAGACTTATCTATTGCGAGTTGAGTAGTAGAAGCGAATTGTGTTACAATAAATCTCGAGTTCTGCAGCAGTGGTTCTCAAAGTGTGGTCCGCGGACCATTGGTGGGCCGATAGGGGCTTTCAGGTGGTCCGCGGGCTACTGGAAAATGAAGCATACAAATACCGATCACTAAAGTCGAAGCAATACTTGAGAGCTAAACAGAAGCTTAATCGCGCTTAACGGCATACTACTCGACCCACTCACGTAATTAATTATATTAAAACAATAATATAATTTACTCCATTATTCGAAAACTTTGGAACGTTGAATAAAATAATTAAGACAGTTTTTGGAGAGAAAATTCTAACTAATTTTTGACTCCACATACGTCCCGAGCATCCTGGACTCGTCAACGTAGCATTGAAGCGATGAGTTCCTTCTTATTTTGTTGAACTTTTCTCGGGTTTCCAACCGGGTTGGCTCGGAGATTTCTTCCGACGTTTCGGCGACTGGCTCTGTCACCATCTTTAGGGATCCTGAGAATCACCCACGGTTGAGTACGCAACAAATGTGTGGGATCCCTACGAGATTGGTTTGACTAAAAGTGTAGAAAAACTACAAAGAAGGGCAGCTCGGTATGTATTGGGAAGACACCGAAGGGAGGGAAGTGTAACTCAAATGATTGAAATTTTAGGTTGGGAATCGTTGGAAAAAAGAAGAGAAATCAACTGACTAGCAGGGATCTATCAAAGTAGGAGTAGCTATCCTGCATGGAAAGAATTGCATGAGAACATACTCTCTCGAGGAACCGGATCGCCTTCTCTTTGAAATGGAGATCGGTGATAGGCACACCCGAAAACTGTCACTTTTTAAAATTGAAATAAGTCAAGCAAATATTCCGACCAAAAACTTCTCCACGTCATAAAACGGCACAAAATTTCTCTCCTCGTCATATGAGGAGTAAAATAATCGATAATGAAGTACTGAGAGGAAGGAAAAATTATTCGTCCCTCGTTCAAATGTTGGCCGATAGGGTGTATCGTGTAATTTGTATTCGTAATTTCTTTTGATAACTTACAACACAATATATTACAATAAAGCAATGTAGTTAAATTTATAAGTGCATATCATGAAAATTTCTATGGTTCTACTGCAAATTATTCATTGATGGCCACTCTATAGTGAATCTTATATTCTATTTAGCAAAATAATAACCAATTACTGATACTTGTATTGATGAAACATGAGTGGTGTGAGTTTGCTTTTTGATAAATCAAGTTATTTGTGCGGCCACCTAATTTAAAACCGTACTTAATCATAAGTAAAACGACAGAAGAATAATGTATAAAAATCTGCTGAACATTCAATTCCACTGTTTTACTAATATACTAATATGTGGATAATGAAATCCATTTAGCGCCTATTTTAATAATAACGGCGAAGTCTTTTGCGCAATATTTAGTTATCACTCACTAATTAAGGCAGTTTAACACTTTACGAAAAGAAATTCGCTCTTTCAAAACTAAATTTTCCTATTAGTTACTTCTTTTGACTCCAAGCTCTCCAGCAAGCATATGTCAGACTTGGATCGCTGTTGATGACGCACGTTCCTCTCCGGTGCTCTGTGAGGCGAGGTTCTTGCTCGCTTCACTTCCTCGTAGTACACCCCTATGCTCCACTCAAGGCATGGTTAAATGGTTGTTTAATGAATTCTTTTCTTAAATTAGTAATAAAATAAAAGGCAAATGCCTTTGCCGTTATTGTTGAAATCTGCACGAAATGGCTTCATTGAGGTATCCACATATTATGAGAACAGCGGAATTGAACGTTCAGCTTATTTTTCTATAGTTTTATTTATAACGAATTAAGATATTAAATACGGTGACCGTACAAATTTCTCGATTGATGATTAAACCCATTATTTTTCACCAATTTCAACAATCAATTATTATTTTTCCTTTGCTAAATAGAATATATCATTAACTATACAACGATCATACATATGTAAATGAAGAATTGGCAATAAAACGATAATTATTTTCATTGATACGCACTTGAAAATTTAACCACATTGCTTTATTTTAATAGGTTGTGGCGTATAAGTTATCAAAAGAGACTCCGAATACAAATTACAAGCAGGAAATATCTTTCAATACGACCTTTCGGTAAACATTTGACCTGTGGACTAGCATTTATTTCCCTCCTCCAAAAACTTGGTTACTGATTACTAGCTTAAGTCCCGTTGCCCGGGTAAATCCAATAGTTTACGTCTGTAAAACTGGAGACATTTATTCTTATGAATTCCTATAATTCACCTAATTTGCGTTTCACAAAGTGCTCTCAGACCCCGTCTCCGGTTCTTTTCCTTCCTTTCCTCAGAGAATAGAGAATTATCACGCATTTTTTCGAAATTGAGAATTTTGCTATTTTTAATGTGAAACTCGACCGACGACGAGGAATTTCAATATTGCCCTCAGAAACCCGTCAAGTACGTTTCCTTTCAAATTTTCGTCGCCGTCTAAATTTCTCTGTTTGCATATCGTAACATCTTCATTTTCTCAATGACTGCTTTATTTCTTAATTTCATTCTCTTATTTTTTAATCCCCCTTAGATGTGTATCGATTTAATCCAGGAGCGTCCATTTCATCTCTTAGAATGTCGTGGAAAAGTTCATATATTGCTAACATCGGTTGTTGCGAAGATTCATTGGGTGGACACCAATAGCGAAACCACGTTTTCCTCACCCCAGTTCTTACTTGATTTGTGAAGCACCGATTAGAAAACATATTCGGTGAAGGTATAACATTTGCCACAAAAACGTCGCCAAGAGCACTTACCTGCAACTTATACTTTCGGAGATAGAAAGTAAGAAATGTGTTGAACATGCAATTGCGTATTCTGTCTACATCGCATTTCACGAAGATTATTTTTTGGGAACAATTAAAAAACCGTATTTTCTTCTTCTTTCGTTTTATATGATCTGTGAGATACCAATTAAAAAATTATTCAGATACAAAAGTCGGCAAGGTTCCAATTCTGCTTCAGACGTGCATGATGGAAAATTTTTGGTATGTCTCTGAGAGATCACTCCCCATAACCCCCAATTCTCCATAAACCCTGACTGTCGCCAACCACGGTTTTGCCACCCGCGAGCTACGTCAAGAAATGCAACCCTCGCGGTTGCCGAGAGATTATTTATTTGAAGGATGCAACGTAAAATCTTAAATATTCATTAGAATATAAATGATACCTTAAAACTTGGAATGCGCAAGTTGCTGTAAATTAGTTTTCATGGACATTTAAAATATCTAAATTTTCATAAATGATCATCAAAAACGAAAAATGTGGCGAATACTTTGAAATCTTAAAAACGTTCCTGATCTGTAGCATATATTTAGAAGTGCCTATAAATTAATATTCTAAATGAGAAGCACGCATGTAATTTGGATGCGTAACTTCCAAACAAAACAATTTGATGTGGCCACCTCAGGACTTTCTTCATATCTGTAATATTTGTAAAAATTCCAAATAGGATAGATAATAATAAATATTTTAAGAAAATGCGAAAAAATTTTAGACTTGACAAAGAACATAAATAAACTCATACCATAGCCTTCTGATATTTGATATAATCACAAAGCTTCAACAATTTAGAAAAGAAAAAGAAGCGTTACTAAGACGTAACTAAGCGTCAATTGTTAACAATAGTGGTCGGTAGGTGGCGTGGTGGTGGCAGCTAAAAATATAAGATATCTCTTAAACAATGCATTATATGGAAAAATATTTCAAAATAAGGTTGTAGAAAAATAAATTGTAATAAAAATAATTGTTCTAATTTATATTAATTAAAACTGTGTTAAAACTACGAAGAGTAAAAAAACTACTTTCGATGGAATTGTCGGGTTCTGATAGAAATTGTGTATAGTATCACTACTGGGTCTCGAAATATTACCAAAAGAGTTGAAAGCATTAAGGGTGTTATATACTGTCAGCTAACATTCATCAATCTACAATTAATGCATATATTGTAATTTGGGAAAGCGCCCCTTAGATTATGATAACCAGTGCAAGCGCATTCTATCAAAATGGTTGATGTTGTCCCACTAAGTAAATACGAATATTAAATTTGGGTTCAATAAAAATTTTAAGATTTCAATCAAATCGTTTCTAGTTAATGAATATTACTCTAAAATTTCCATACAGGCATTTCAAACTGATATTTATACTAAACCTTTAGGTTTGTAGTTATTATTTCTGGTTGTATAATAAAATGAAAGCTGTTTTGCTAATCTGGGGTATTTTCCGCTAGATCTAGCTTACTCCGTTGATCATCTGGGGTAAGAAAATCTTTAAAATCCGCTAAGCGTGTTTTCTATGTAAATGAATTAAGAGGTTTTTGCTCACATATTTAAAATTTTTAAAAAGTTTTAATCTTCTATAATAATCTCAATCTTCTACAAAAAGTTCATATTACATGTATTTAATACACAGTATTTTCAGAAATTCTGTGAAATGATGCTCGCAAAATTTTTAGCGTAGATAAGAAAGTGACGTGAATGAAATTCCAATCCCTAACTTATTTTCGTCTGAAACTAGAAGATTTTTCAATACCATTTAGCGGATATTTTTTGGCAGCTGTAATGCTTTCCAGAATGTATTCTTTTCTCTTCGCTTCTATCCATAAAAAGTTCAATCTCCATTAATGTTTCATTCCAAATACCTCTTTCCTCTAATTCGTTTGCTAAATTGATATTGAGTAACTCCTATTATTTTTCAGATTCACCCAATCCTCTCTCCCAGGAATTGTGCAACCCTTTTATCTCACTGACATCAATAAACAAGCATTCTCTTTTTCAAGGTATGTCTCAGATCCACTTTGCTAAACATTGAAAAAATTATCCAATTTATCTCCGTCAAGTCCAACCATTCATCAAATTAACATCTATGTGTAGGTAATTCTTTCAATCATCTTACTACCCGATATTCCTAGCAAATTCTATCCTCCAGTTACGTCTTCGGTAACTTGTGACGAATCCTTGGAATCACTTACGATATTTCATCACGTGTGTGTGTGTGCATAATTTTAATTGGCGAAATTAACTTCTTATTAAATATTAATTTGTATTTCCAATTCATATACTTTATCCTCCGCTATTGGGAGTAAGTTTCCAAAGTTTTGGTAGGTCTAGATTTTCTCTCGATTTACAAGTGCCGTTCAACTACCTGATATCAATACCTGCAGGAAAGGAATTGTTCGCATTATAACGAATGCAAGAGGTATAATGGCATACCATGCAATTTTCTTTTTCTAACTAAGGCTTAACAAATGCAAACCCGGTGTCATAAAGCATAAAAGTTAGGAGTTAGGACTACATTTCGGTAGATTTTCAAACCACTAGTCTAATTTTAATCAACGCGAAGCTATTTTCCTCTATTAAAAAAAGCATTTATGCCATAAATTATGTTGAAATGGGCTTAGAATCAGCGTGAAATTACTCACCGCTTCTTTGGGCATTATTTTTTATTGGAATCCTAACATGGTTATTGTATAGAGCTACACAAATCCTAATAAAACGAAAGATTGATGCAAATTTGCTTTTACTGCACAGTTTCTATCATTCTCCTCTCAAAATTTCAATGTAATAAAGAAAGACACTTCTCTTTTCCAGATGAAATTACGAATTACCAACATTTTAATCCTCAGCACTTCATGAAAATAATGCTTACCCGTCAGATTCTCTTTTCCACTTCAAGTTTCACATCCTTATTTAAGTGAATTTCAAGGATATAGTTGAATTCACCGGGAAAAAAATTAATAAAGACATTTCTATCTTGCCACTAGTCAAATTATAAACCAACTACCATTTCTCTAGCCTCGGTAATAATCCAGGATGTAGATTAGTCAGAAATACACGCACACAGTTTCTTTAGCCTGACTCAAGTAAACGTATTTTTCAACATTGAGTAAACTTTGTAAACTAAATAATATAGATTAATTCTTTTTAGAATTTAACATTTGATATTTGACCTGTTAGTTATATTTTTAATCTCAAGTTATAAGTTCTTCAACATAGAATATAAGAAAAAAGATACACATTTAGAATCTAGAGAAGGAAGCGCATGGATTAAAAGATCACAAGGGGGAATAATATGAGAAATATTGGAAAATACAGAGCAGAACGAAGAACGACCTACAACCGAACATTAATTAAGTTACTGTATCAAAACTTTAGCGTACAATTAAGTTTAAATTTAAGAATTTGCTTCAGCAAGTTTCAATAGATAATTATCGGGCTCATCTTATGGCTAAAAACAAATTAAAAAATAATCACATAAGTAGAAAATATTGAAAAATTAAATATGTGTATTAAGTATCTCCAATAGGCATAAAAAGATAAACAGATGGCCATTTCGGCTAAAAGAAAACGTATTCAGTTCTTTTTCAGAATCTAATTTCGGCTAATCACCACTGAAGATGGCTTTATTGTAACCGTAATTCGCATCTGATTATTTATAACCTTGTTATGGGTATTAATGATACCTAACGAATTCATTTTTCAATTTTTCTTATTCTAGAAATTTTCCCTACACAAGGTTGATTAGAAAAACCAAAACGCGAGTAAAAGACTGAGGTTTTTCAGATAATTATGTATTCACTTGATTTTTATGATGGTTAAAACGACATATTAAGGAATTGGATTGAACATTATGAGAGGAGATCATTCGAGAAATATTTTGAGAGAACCACTGATCATTAAATGTGAATCAATGAAGAATTTTTTGCATAAACTTTAGAAATATATGGTAAATTTAGAAAAGGATCACATTACGTGAAAGTGAGAAATGTGGAATAGAAGTTTGGAAAATGTGAGTGAGTATTAGAAGGTGGCAATTAGATTTGACAGAGAAGTAAACCAAATGTAAAAACATCCGAAGAATTGAGATTTTAAGAGAACAACACCAATAGATTTAAATTTGAAACCATGTAATACTGGTCGGTCAGCAATTAAGGTAACCGCGACAAAATAAAATAGATTAGGAAAATCGTGGATTTCATCTGCAAATCAGCCGTCTTCAGTAACAGAATATAGATGCGTACAAATTAATGCCGGTTAAAAGAAAATGAGAAAGGAGAAAGTTGGATTCTCACAAGTTCGTAAGATGGGCATTGTCGTGAGAAGGCACAAAATGGCCGTGAGTGGAGATGACGAGCGGCGTTGAAGGATGATGGAGATAAATTGAAAATGCAATTCACAAAGTCGATAATTTTTTCTCCGATTTAGAAATGAACATTAAGTTATTTTAGTGATACATATCCGTTTTCAGAAATAATATAAAATTGTAATTTTACTAATTTACTTATAGTTTGTAAGTTGTGAATCTCATCTTAATGCAGAAATCAAATTGAACGTTTTTTCCTATAATCATCGTTAAATCTACTAATTTATAATTTACTCTCGGCGAACCGCCACTGATGACGGTTGTCTTGAAGTTGAAATGCGTACCTGGTTTACTAAACCATTTCAAGGTTGCTGGAGAGATATATTTTTTTCAATTATATATATATATATATATATATATATATATATATATATATATATATATATATATATATATATATATATATATATTAAAATGACAGAAAATAAAATAATAGTAATTTGAACTCGTTTAGCGCATCGATTTATTGATAAGATAATGAACGAATTTTCATTTTAGATCAAATAAATGGGATTAATAGTAGAGATTATCTGTATCGAACTTGACTGTGAATCATGTGAATCAACCGCCGATTTTAGATAGAGTAAATTTTTCCGTACATCCCTTTGGAAAGAGAAATATACCAAAAAACATACTATTTTCCCAATATAGGCTAATACCTAGCATGAATACGTTTAAAATTGTCCTCGGAAGAAGGAGACGGTTCTTTGTTCACTGTAAATTATGGGTCACATTTTAGTCTCCTGTCGTGATCTTTCATTTTGGCCATTTCATAACTGGAAGCCTAACATTTTCCTACAAATCATTTACTTACGCGAAATGCTTCTGAGATATGTTCATAATGCACACAAAATTTGAATGTATGTACAATGGTATGTATTTCAATATATTCAACAAATGAAAAGGAAGTTTCATTCTAAAGTAATTATCATTCTCTGATTTGCTGCTTCGTACATGAAGTTCTATAGAATTTGGAATTGCTGCATTAATTTAAACCTCCAAATGAGTTTCCTGCGTTAACTAATGAGAGTGGAACTTGACTACTTTTCCTTCCGAAAACTAATGCTGAAAATTAAGTATTCAATGATGATGGAATTGAATAAATTGCAATATGAATTATTATACTAAATTAGAATTCTGCAATACAAGATAAGTATAACGAATATTTCGAAATTGCTCTTCAGTAGTCTGAAATGCTTTGGAATATTTAAAATAAGATTTAAGTTAATGAAATTTTGCAAGTAAGACCTTCCATTTTTTACTTTGTCACTATTAAATTATAAACAGAAAGTTTACAAAGCCGAAATAATGAGCTAATACTGCGTAACGATACAGGGTGAGTGCACTTTAGAATTAAACTCTGTGCGCTAAATAACCATCACGACCTCAAATATTACCATTATATATTATATAGAATAAGTGAATTCATCAAACAACAATGCGCATCACTATAAAAGTGGAAATTTCCAACATTTATTCTTGAAACATCCGTCTTTGCTCTTCAGTATGTATATAAATCTTCTTTGAAATACTTTCTAACCTGTTAAGATGTCTGCCATCATTTTAATTCAAATCTTAACGGTTCATTTCAAAAAGTCAGTGATAATCAAGAATATTCAATATTCAAGCTATCCGAAGAATTTTTTGCGAAATTATCTTGCTAAAATGTACGTAATTCCGCACATTGTAGTTTAATGAAAATATAAGTAAGAATAGCCCCTTGTTATAAATTCAGATAAAATATAAAACATCTTTATTTTCCGCTGCAGACGATGAAACGTAATATCTAAAATAATCTCAGAAAACTAGAGAATTTAAATTCTGAATTAATGGAATCTTGCGCAGTCAACAATGTAACCCACCATGGCTTTTTGAAAAGATATCCTACCATCGCAAGTTTAAAAGAACTTATAAAATATCTGTAATAAAATAATTTTTTACTAAATGATATTTAGGTTTTTAAATGAACGCTAAATTTTACCCGTTCTCTGAGCCAAAATTAATACGAAACTTCTAACACGATTGTGTATTAAAAATTTGAAGTTCTTCTAAATTCCATTGAATTCCTGAGCTCATGAAATTTTATAAGAAAACTGAAGACAACCACAGTTATTAATGAACGGAAAGGACCGATTGGTAAAATATGTAAAACGTCATTTGAGGGGAAGTTTTTCCATTGTCTTTGAATCTTTATAGGAGAGTATAACTAAAGCAGTAACCAATCCAAAATATTAATGTGTGCGTCTTTACTATAAAACGTTTTAATTATCCTCAAACTACGGCATCTTTGCAGAAAGCAAACAATTTTTTGCTCTCACTTTCTCTTCCCCCTATAACCGAATTCCTTGGCTATATCCACATTTTCCTTAATCTTTTTACTGCATCATTTGGCATTCATGGACCTTCAAAATTATGCTTTGTATTTTATAACATCAGGAAAACAAAATATTGCAATGCTTTACCTTAGAAGATATGGCCACGGACTAAATTACTCCAAATTGATGGAGCGAATTGATCTTAAGCTCCAATGCAGACAGGCATAAGCTGTAAAGTTAATTACTTCAGCTTCACAATAATAAGGCTACAAAAACCATTTATTTTAGGAACAATGTAATTATACTAAATCCCGAACTAGTTTCACTGTAAAATATTTGCATGGATCAAACTAATCAGGCGATTTATTAATATAGCAATAAAAATGTTTACTACAGTTACATAAAATTCATACAAGCAGAAAATGCAATTTATCTCTAAAAACACAGATGGGTGATTTTTAAAATTTATATTCTCGAAATACTGCGAAAGCCCAAATAGTAGCATAAATAAAAAGGCAGAAATGTGTAATATGTTATTACTAATAAGATTTTATGTTTACATGGTACTAGTTTACATGAAAAACAGGTAGAATTTAAATAAAAATAAAATTATCTAATTGCGTTTTTTTACAATATTTATCAAATGCTACTTTTATGATACATTATTTCTTAACATGGAAGAACTCCTGTTTCAACCAAATTTCATAATTACTTTATGGATGGTTGACGCTTGAAACTTGAAAACTCTCAACTTCGGAAGATAAATGTTTACACTGATTGAGTACTTTTTAACTCAGTGCTATGGAAATTTTATAGTCGTGTGTTATTTTTCTTATATTATGCGCTCATTGGATACCAATTGTTTTAATTTTTCTGTAATGTATGGTTGTGTGTATATTATGTGTGATATTGTTTAAATTATTTTATTCTATTTCCTTGCCACCAAGCTTATGGTCTTTTTGCAATGTTAACTAAACAAATAAATATAAACAGAAAATTATATTTTTTCAGACCATTTAGTTCAGTCCCAATATGTAATTTAGTAAATTCATAGCGGGCGGATAGACCGACTCAAACTTTGAGCCATAAGCACTTTCTAATATAAATTCTTTGATATAAGTGAGTCTTTGTAGCACATCGGCATGCTTTTATATATCTAACGAGTTTATTCTGCGAAATACTTACTTCAATATAGTTTAAATAAAATTTTCTTCGTGGAGGTATTTTTATTAATTACTTCCAAAATTGAGTTACGTGAGTGATCCGAAAATAACTTCACTCGACTATAGCATGGTTAGAGCATTCCTCTTAATATAATTCACATGGTAAATTAAACTTTTGCCGTTCGCAAGGGCTACGTTCTTTGGAAACATCGCGAACGGTAAGAACTTGATTGAACGAGAAATAAGAGGTTAGGGACCGGGGTTAGCAGAACTAAGCCTTTTTTTAGATATCTTAATTTGTGACTAAAAATATCTAAAACAAATAACAGATGTCGTTAACTCATTCATCATCCTCATGTGTAATCTGTCCATGATTATTCTTGGTTAAACCTGTTTTCCGTAATCTTCATATCCTGGTAGCTCTCTTCACCTTTCACGTCGCATATCGGCTGAAATCTTTTCCTACTTCTTTTTTCCTTACTAAGAAAAATAGGAGAAATGCGAATGTTTTTACAAACTATAAGAAAGAGGAAAGAAAACTGGATCGGAGAGAGAGAGAATGACTATAGACGTTTTAGAAGGAAAACTGTATTTCCTCGTTATTCTTCCTACCTGTCCATTTTATTTTTCGGATACTTCTAAAGCTTTCCACGTATTTTATATTATTTTTCCTTGGCGTCCACTATTCAGCTCCATACAAACTGATAATCCGTATATAATGATATCAATTTCTTGTGATAAATTCCTTAAGAGCACTTGTCAGTAGGAGTTTATTTCATTTGAAAGCGGCTTCTTCTTTCACTAGGACAGTCATTACTTTATCGGTACAATTTTCATTGTCATTATTTTAACATTGTTATTATCCAAATATAATATCATTAATGCTATGTATACGCTTCTTTCTTTTCCTGTAACGCTTGAGACATAATTAGTTTGCAGATGGAAGTCAAACTGAAAGTTTGCACTGTAAACCGAATTATTAGTGCAAATCTTCGAGAAAGTGTAATAGTTTAGAACCAATATATCAATATTAATATATGAATATATATTAATCAATATTAATATATGAAATTCAAAGAAGAATTGTTAATAAGAATGGTATTTTATGCGAGTACATCTGAAAAACATGCCTTTGAATAAATTAAACAAATTTTGGGGACTCTTATACCAGAGTGGAGGTATTTCCAATATAGTTCGCGATTCGCGAGCCTCCGAGTGTCACGTCACCAACGGCAAAGGTTTACTCTTAAAAGGCGTAAAGCGAAATTTATTGAATTATTCCTTTTTCAATTGTGTAAAACAGCGTACTCTTTCTAGATACGTGACTTTATTCTCTGTTCGCGCTGTTTTTTTTGCTAATAGGTGCGTCTACTTATTTCAATTTTTCCAAAAATCGTATGCGCAACCTTTTCACATGACCGGCCGCATATTCAGTTGAAAATGCCCCGGCGTGCTCAATGTGAGTTTACAATAAAACTCATTCAACAAGTTACGTGTTATTATAAAACTAAAATTCAATTCTGACAGTAATTTTAATCTTAAAACTTCGCCAGAAAATATTACGAGCTTGATTTTCAGTATGGCAATAAAATTACCAAATGAAAACAATATCGCAGTTTCGTCAAACTTTTGCGGGCCTTTTCAGCGCGTCCCTGATCTAATGGTTTCTTCGATTCCTTCACCACTTGCGCACGCTGCTCCAGTTTTTATTCCATCGGTTTTTTGCAGTATATGCTCATGTAAAATTTTTATTTTTAAAAGTTCATCAATCTAAGGATTTTCTTTCGCAAATTGCCAAGCAAGTAATTCTTTGTGAGAAACGTAATTTGAAAAATATAACGTTGAAACTACAGTAGTGGCAAAAAATGTCTTCTGGGATTATGGGTAGAGACCGGTGTTAGAAAACACGAACGCAATTAATTTTTTCGATCGTTTCGTCCAGACGCGTATACTTCAGAAACCTCCCCCACACATCACCTAGCGATGGCCTCGTATTGATCGGCGCTTTGTAAGTTCGAACTACCAATCGAATGGACGGTTACAGTTCGTAAAAGCACCTACCACTATGCTTTTGTCGAATGGGAGAAGACTTCATAACGGTTATCGTCAATTTGACGAAACAATTCGAAGGGAAAGATCAAATAATAAAAAAATTGTGTTCCCGCCCTGCCTGATGAGATAATAAATATATTTTTTGTTCCAAATAAAAATTAGCTGAATATGCCAGTAACAATAGATAAGACCACTAACTTTATAAATGAAAAACTTTATCAGGTTGTATTTCTAATAATACGTCAATTATGATTTACCACATGGTAGAGAAACGTATGTGCAGGGAAAAATTACTTGGATTATCGAAGGTGACAGCAAAAGTTAAATAATGATTGTTACAAATAAAAATTACAAATCACTCCATGCCATAAAATGAATATCCGAACTCGGATGGATAGCAGTCGTAAGAATAAACTACCAAGACAACATACCATCGCAGAGATTAATATTAGCACCACAAATTTTAACACGCTTTCAAAAATGCATATCGACCTCTGCAGGACAATGTATGTAAATTCGAGAAAAGAAAAATGTTTTAACGATAGTGTTGGAACGGCCTGTAATTGGTTATAAATTTAGCCATTTAGGTTTCTGTGATGAAAAAGGATGTTCGCATAATTGTTATGGACTCACAGGAATGTTATAGGTTATTTTAGGTAAATGTTTCGCAGAGATTGATTATAATGCCGTACAATGATTTGTACGAGTCTTCATTACTGTCTGAAAGTATGTTAACTCCCCAGTTGATATATGCTTCCCATAGCTTATACAAGGAATGAGTACGTATCTTTTAAAATTGTCTATTCTTGATTATATTGAGTGAACGCACGTACAGATATTTTAGAATTCATTAATTTGAATAATAGTGAAATAGATAATTTGACCAATGTTTTATTAAACTAAGCTCTTTGATGCGTGAAATGTACAAAAATTGAATCTACTCCTATGAGAAAAGTTTACTTGGGAAGGCTTGACATTGTGGAAAGATTCCATAATAGAAATAAAACAATTATTGTAATTTCCACTGAACAAGAATTTTATCTACCGGTTTCGCCTAATACAGCATCATCAAGTATGAAAGCATTGTCGAGGGTTGTATAAATATAGTAAATGGATGGAGGGAGGAGTGAAAGTAAGGGTAAAACGAATAATAGACAGGAGGTAGAATATAAGATCGGTAATGAGATAAATGGAATACAATAATTAAGTAGAAGTTACGAAGCAATATGAAATTAATTTAATTAGTTGTGGATATCATTAATTTCGTTACCAGATGATGCTTTAATAGGCGAAACCTATCGATAAAATTCTTGTTCAGTTGAAGTTAGAATAATTGTTGTGTTTCTATTACACCAATTAAGTCAAAATTGAGCTACAATCGTTGGCGATGTAAAAACGGGAATAAAATCTTTTATAGCCATGAATCACTCCAATGAATATTGACTGAAAAAGGAAATATTACGTTAATTAAGTAATATTGAAATAAAAATGGTCTAGAATTATGAAAAAGAGTCGCCTTTGGATAAAAAAATTCCTGTAACCGAGTATGATATTACAACACAGTCAGTAAATTTCTTTTTGGAGGATCACCTGTTATAGGGTGGAATTTGTTATAAAATTCCTGAACAGCTTATAAATGTGTAGATGGAGAATAATTCTGAAAATCGAATGTAAGGATAGAATAACAAGAAATTTTAAGATGATTAGGGGAGAATAGCTCGGTAAATCAAATAGTTAGAAAGAAGGCGGCCTACTAGATCGGTTACATCCTGAGGAGAGACGAAAAATTGATGGAAAAATTGAGGGCAATAGAGAAAAATTAAAGAAAAGGTTTCAGCTGATAGACAAATTGAATAGAAAACAGGGGTGACAAGAAATGAAGAAGGTGGCGGAGGACACGTAGAACTCGTTTTTAACGCGGACCTGTCTGCTGACAGAAGACTAATGGTGGCAATGGAAGAATATGAAAAGATAGCGTATTATATCGGGGGAAACCGATGGAAACACTATGATTAAGGGAAAATATTTGGGGAACCATGCCCAGATTAATATATTGTAGACGTCCTAAGTGATTTTAAAAAATAACAGGCTTGAGGAGAGCGCTATAGATATCATTTGATTAATTTTCTATGGCAGACGAAATTTAATTGAATTTTTTGTTCATTGCCAAATAGTGATGATACACCGGAATAAGACACTTTTCTCGTCACGTTGGGCGTTCTAGAATTATTTCTTACACTATAAGTAATTGAACCACAGCTTGTTGCGATTATTGTTATTTTACTCGTTTTTTATTATTATTAGCCTACTTTACAGAATGGAAATAGGCTTATAGTTTCTTCGTTATCTGTCTGTCCGTTCTCCCTATTAACTTTTGAACCAATAGATCAATTTTCATAACGTGGTGAAAAAACTCTTGTTACTTAGGCCGAGCTCCCGAGGAAGGTTTTTGTTGCGAAGATTTAAAACCCCGGGTTTGATTCCAGGAACTATCCTTACAATTTATTTTGATTTACATGGGGAATCTGAAATCCATTGTGCAGGATAATTTTCTCTTGCACATGAAAGTATTTAAAAATTGGTATATCCGAGCGAAATTAATACTATTCTCTGAGAAAAGGAATAAAGATTTTAAGTTTTATCGTAGAATTTTGCTTATAGATCGTATTTCTTAGAATTTCGCAGTTTATATCAATCATTGCGATAGTGCTGCCATTGCAACGACAATTGTTGAACTCGAATTTGGCATAGTCTAATGCATACACGCGTTATTTTTGCTGCACAAATACCCGTGAAAAATTTAGTTTTCCGTTTGACTGTATTGTAATATTTCATAACGCTTAATGATGAAATTTGGGAACACAGAGGGCATTTTTTATTATCCATTGGAAATTTTCATAATTGATGTTATCATTGATGTTGACTCTGGCTGTCGTAATGACAACTCCGGATGTCTACGCATGAATGCGTAATGCCACTTTTTATCTGTTATACCATTATCTTTGTTAAAATTACGAAGCAAATCAATTCTGTCTGCAACGCCATACGCTAATTTCATGATGCCATTGATCGTAAATCCGAGCATCATCTCTTCTAACTTCAGGATGTGCTTCACGAGTTCATCTTCAGTTTCTTTGGAGAAGAAAGCACTCCTCCCAAAGTGTTTCATTGCCCCATTGGCATGCTTTTCATTTTCAGCGCGACGTTTAATTGTAGCTTTAGTCACATTATAAACGCGGGCACTTTCGTTTAGCCTAAAGTCTCCATTTTTGTAAGCGGCCACGGCTCGGCTAAGGTTGTCTACATTCCACTTCCCATGTTTCCCTCTTGATGCCATGCTGAAATAACAATCACCACCTTTTATGTACATAGAATTAAAATTTTGAATAAAATGTAATCCCATTATCTTTGTAGTGATTATTAGTATTTCTAAATTGGACCGGTTCAATTTAGGTATCTCTTCATGGTCCAAATTAGGATACAACGCCATATTGACTTGCACCGACCAATATCTACATTACTTGCCCACTTATTAGCAATTTCGTACGATGAAATGAAAGAGAGAACAGTATAATTTTAGCACGAACCCTTGACATATTAAAATTACGTACTTTGAGAATGAATTTATGCTTAGATATGATTTCCAAAAATAGCTATGCACATGCTAAAATTGAACTATTCCTCCCACACCAACCGTCTCAAACCACACACCTCTCACAACTGATATAGCGGTTTAATGCATCATGAAATTCCTATTTGTGATGCTAGAACGCCCTTATGTACAGAATTTCTACACTATAATCATTGTCCAATTTTGGCGGCGGTCCAATATATGCAACTCTCCCCTATACGCTCAAAACAATCACTAGCATAATGGTTAACTATTCGAGGAGAAGCAGTTCGAAAAGAAATATTGGACAGTTTATAAAGAAAGATAATTAGGCGGAATTAATCGATAAATTCAGCAATTCGAATATGCAATTATAAAAATGAGAAGTGAGGGAAGACTTGGAGAGTAAACTATATAAGGCGCTTCTTTCACCGAATACTGTCCTTCCAGCGGAATAACGAATCGCCGATAGAATGTATTGTTTGTTGCCTACACTTGTGGCACGTACCTATTTCATCGATTTCTTTTTCCAATTTTCTCCCAGCAGCAAATTCTAGATCCACCAAAATTTTAATTTTCCCGTATATTGACCAAACTGTCCTAAAAATTTGGGTCCTCCGAATTGCAGAGATGGACGGACGGGCAGAGCAATTGCATAAGGTACTTTTTAGGAAAACAGCACTATAAAATTAAAAACTTTCATTAATGTAATCATTGATTACCAATTATGATGGATACTTACATAAAATAGAAAGTAGCTTACCCAGTTGTTTTGTGTCTATATTTTGCATTGGACCTTTTACTTAGGGCCATCAAAAATTCATATCTGATATTTCAGCTTTCCAGTTATATTGAGATGAGCAAACCTCTGTAGAATCCGTCGCTGCAGATAATTTTTGTAAAACTAAAATATATTAAGTAAAAACTGATACAATTAACAACATATGCATCAAGTATAGTTGTTATCTAGGGAACGGTAATCGGCGTTGTGCACGGCCTTTGTCTTTGGCATTGGAAATCCGCGAAGAGTTCATCATACTACGATCATTTGAAGCAAAATTCCCATATTTTGCTTATATCATTCCTTGAATTCGCAGATCTCTAATAAGGTGCAAATTTTATTTTAATTGTAAACATTTCTTCTTAAGTACATAAGATATTCATATATTTCAAGGTTTGTATTGCCTTTAAAATGTAAAAAACGATATTACTATATATTACGATTTTGCTATGCAAATAATGGAATCTAATTCTTTTCGTCCTCCTGCAGAACATAGTTTCTTTGAATGCATAACATTTTTAACTTTACGCAGTAGTCATTTGATTGTACAGAGAAGATTAAAATAGGAACTAGAGGAACTTTTCAAGAGCTGGGACATGCAAGTTGCAATTTTGCAATGCAATCAAGATAGCTTCACTAGCCTCTAAAATGATTCGGAAAATACTTCTTTCCAAATCAATGACTGTCTAATCGCCACTGAGGACGGCTAATTTGTACACTACAGAGCCATTTGGTGTTCATTACCGATTCATGGCTGAGTTATCATGATGAGAAAATTGGTTCCAGACATAAAGCAAGCATACTATTTTTTTGGGACTCTCCTAAATATTATTTATACTCAAAAATGAAAACACACCACCGAGAGTTAGAGTAACGCCCCGCGTTGGTCGAGACATTTCCGGATTCAGCAGGCAATCCCGGCCGGTCAACCAAAATTTTAGTAAAAGTCGCCTAACACTTATCTGATCATACGTTATTTTTCCTAGAGAGACGAAGAGTGTCTGAGAGATTTATCAGTAGTCCTTTGGTAGCTAATACGACTTTTAAAAGTGTGGCCACTTTAATATCGAAATCACATTGTAGGCAGAGACATTTTTACAGTGAAGCGCGGAAAAAACGTGTACTGATTGAAAAGCTGCTGTGCGGAGAATATGATAGAGTACTTAAAACCTTACAGTTATATAAAAACATATGCGTTTAAATTAAAACGAGTTTTGTTTTAATTATATATGTACTTACAAACAGAGTTACAGTTGTTTAAACTTTGCATTCAAAATGATGGCGACCCGCCTTGACATATCAAAATTTACAGGGGAGAAACATTTTAATATCACTCGTCTGGGATATGACCACCATTCTCCTTAATCCCGTCCTTCATACTTCACTTTCAATGAAGATTGGCAGTTTTATATAGTTATTATTAAAGTACAATTTACCAAGGCTCTTCCATGCGATCAAGAAGTACCGCTATGATGCGATATGGCTGCCGTTCGTTTCAAGGCGTCAAAAATTCTACAATGCACAGTTTGCTAACAGATGTTGTTTTTTTCTGGAATTCCAGTAACCAGTCTCTTTCCTCTTTATCCCTTCAGTTAAAAAAGTTTCAGTTACGTCTGAATCATTTCCTGTCAACTTAATGTTGAGACAACAATAGTGAATGGCTATGCGTGCGAATTAGCAAGCGCCACACTTCAAATTTGATAGAGGTTCATTACGATTGCAATTTAACCGACCCTCGCAAAATTTCACCGCTTTAAAAGCTGTGACTCTTTCGTATGCTTTTATTTAATTTGTTTTGATTTTAATGGAATATAATGTAATTTAACCTAATGTTTAGTGAGGGAATACCATTGTTTTTATTCTTAAGCATAAACATCTATAACTTTGTTTTTAACTATATTATGTACATGGAATGTTTTCAGAACTTAGTTTCATATAATCTTATTTAGCTGTGTGGTTTTTCATAACCCAGACTATTAGGTTAACGGAAAAGCCTATCGTCGAGCAGGATGCGATTTTTCCGCTCTAGTAGATAATATATGTCTCGATTCAGCTGAAAGAGTCATGAATTTAAGTGTGTTTAGCCTAACATCGAGGTAACAACGGAAAGCACCAATAAAAAATATGAACAGTTTTCAATGGATTTGAGTCATTTTGATGATTTACCTTTAGCAAACGAATGTAAGTTTGAACGTTAACGCGATATAATGATAGGCATTGAATAGAAAGAGATTCAAGTGTGAAGACAAAATGGTGTTGAATATTTTACGAATTTTAACGAAATAATTATTTCAGCACTTCTTGAGCAGGTTGTCAAATTTATACTGTTTTCCTATAATATCATCATCAGTAGAAGTTGTGTTCTCTATCATGAATATAGTATGCCCACCGAATCTAGAATGCATATATACATTATATGCATATATGTACTGTTTGATCTCTCTATTACTTTAAAAATTGAATTGATGCTCAAATGCTGAAGCAAAAATAAAAATAAGGCTCCAAGTTTCTAAATATAGTAAATATTTTGTAAAAATAATTATTCATAAAAAAAATTGTTTCTATAAAATAATACTTATCGATTTTGTTACGCAAAAATTAGCAACGTAATGACCCTGATATATTTTAAAAAATACACAAAGCGAAGAATTTTACGCATTTCACATTTAGCGATATTTAATGAACCAAAAGATCATGTAATGTTTCCTGTTTTCCTCATTATAACTCTTCATGTCCTTGTTTGGTCTCTTTGGCAACCGTAAAAATAGTATTACTAAATGATGCGCCTTTCCTCATCGTATTCTAACAAACTTTCACAAAATATTTTCCAATAACCTTATTTTGATACATGTAACAATAAATAAATAACAAGTGATATTTATTCTTAACGTGAATTTTCACCGCAGGTAATTTAGAAAATTTGGCTGCTAGATGGCAGTGGGTAATACACAGTCCTGGTTTTAGGTATTCTCATTTCAGGCCACGTTCTACCTTTCTGAATTGTTTTTTGTGAAATGGGCATTCAGAAAATATGAAGAATGCGATCCATTGGGTGAATTTTTACCCATTGCAATGTTAGTGTAATATTTTTCAACACAGGTCTAATTTTAATTGACGCATATAAACCGAATAATATTTAATTATGAAAGCGAAATGATGAAATATATCGGAAAATCGGGATATATTTCTTCCTAAAATGTTTTAACTGACCAGCTATTCATTGCACTACCACTCAGATACCCATTGCGAGTAGCCCAGAGGGAATCACTAGGTCGTAAAAATAATATATCGTGTTTAAAAGATAATAAAACCAACGTACGTTACTTTGTCAAGTAGACAACGATCTTCGGTTTAGTAAATACGCAGTGAGATCATTGTATTGAGAAATTTGTGAATACACTAAAGTGATAACAGGTAACTCCCTTTTGTGGTTTTCGTTGCAATATTTTATGCATGGCTGAATATTAAATTTTGATAAATGCTAACATTTGATTGACTGTAAATATTGACTTTCCCAGGTTTTATATTGAACGTAACTGATGGCAGCGCGTAACAAACTGTAAATTCCGTCCGAAATCAATTCGTCACCACACTGTCATTTCAACGTGATTTCTTCATCAGAAGTAATATGCCACATTTCTGATAGCCGGTATTTGAAATATTATAAGTATGATACAACTGAATCTTTTACGCTTATCTTCTTTAGCTAAGATGTCGAGCCTAAAGAAAGATGAAATAACGATTGTTATTCATTCATTGAGGAAGAGGATATTACTGTGGAAGATTTGGTTCAAGATGACGAGTTTGAAAATGACGTTGCAGATGATGTTTCTTAGTGTATTCCTATTACACCATAATCATCAACAGAAATTGCAGACGTGCCGCATAAAGGTACAGATTTTAACTGTAATCGTCAACGGGACTCTTCAGACCAAAGAAAACGTAAACGTCTATTAACTGAGGATTTGTGGTTTAGCATGCGTGATGAATCAACTGTGTTTGTTCCAAAAGCTAGCATACTGAAGTGGGTAAGAATCAAACTTGGTCCACAGATCCATCGGGCGGCCACAAGACTCCACTCGCAATATTATCAGGAAGGCACCTGGTTCATTAGGAGACGCTCGGAAAATAAAAACGGAGATAAAGTCTTGGAACCTATTCTTTGATGATTCAATGCTAAATAATAGTCCAATTCACTTAACAGAAAATAGTTCATCAGCGATCCAGTTACAGTGTCAAGCAAAATTGGACAAAGGAAACTGATCTCATGGAACTAAAGGCTTTATTAGGATTGATTTACAGTATTGGAGCAAGAAAAGATAATCACATGAATGCTACGTTTCTACAGCCTATATTAGGAAACCCTTTGTACAAAGCAGTAATGACTCTAGAAAAGTATACATATCCCACCATTTTCTTACGTTTTGATAACAGGGAAACAAGAAATGAGCGTAAAAGAATTGATCCATCACTAACATTAGATCGACATGGAAAAGATTTATCTCTCATTCTATCGAGTATTACTGGCCAACATCAGAATACACCATTGATGAAAATTTACTAGGGTTTAGGGGTCATTGCCCTTTTAGTATGTTTATTCCGATGAAACCGTATAAGTGTCGAATAAAACTTGTTCTTATGTGCGATTCGCATTCTTTCTATTTGATCAATGGTATACCTAATATCGGTATAACCACAGGAAATTCCACTAGCTCAATAATTTGTCCAGGAATTGTCCAAATCGATTCACGGAACCAACTCAAACATTAATGTAGACAACTGGTTTACCTCCATTCCTCTGATGAAGATCCTTTTAATTAACTATAAACTAACATTAGTTGGAACAATTAGAAAAAATAAGGCAGAAATTCCGAATGAGCTAATCCAGCCGAATAGTTGGCCTGTAAACAGTTCCGTATTTATTTACGATTCTCATAACATATAAAAGCTTGTTTTTTTTTGCCCCAAGGCTAGAAAACTTGTACTTCTAGCTTCTAGTTTGCATGATTTGCCGTCTGTATCACGCATTACAAACAAACCAGAAGTAATAGACTACTATAACTGGACCAAAGGTGGAGTTGCCACTTTTGATCATCTGTGCAAAAATTACAGTTGTAGCTGGGATAAATGCAAATTTGACTTTCGCTTTCCACATGGCTTTATGAATGGGCTTTAGTAATTCCTTTCCCGAGAAAAAGGCTGTTTATTGCAAATCTTCAAAAAAACATTCGATCCAAAATCAAAGAAATACTAAATGAAAGATCGGTTTCTTCGTTCAATGCTATAAATGTAGACCATTCGTCAGCCGCAAAACAAGGGAGATGTAAGCTTTGACCACGAAATGCTGATAAAAAGTTCAGCGTCAGATGCTTCATATGTTTTAATTTTATGTGTGGCCATCATAGAAGCACAATTTGTAACAATTGTAAGTAACTTATCATGCTATTTTGGTATAATACACATAACTTAGTCTTTTGTACTATAAAGGTCCAAATTTGTTTCTTTGAATTCTGGCATGTTTTTCTGTAATATCATCATCATCATAGGTAGTCTGTCCGTAGACAGGTCCGTGATTATACTTGGTTAAACCTGGTTCTCCATATACCCCTATTTTCCGCTGTCCTCTTTATATCTTGATAACTCTCTTTCCCTTTCAAATCGTCTATCAGCTGAAACCTTTTCCTACCTCTTTCCCTTTTCCCATCTAGTTTTCCTTCTAACACGTCTTTTATCATACTCTCTCTCCTCAGGTAATGTCCAACCCAGTTAGCCTTCCTCTTTCTGATAGTCTGTATAATCATTCGCTTCTCTCCTATTCTTAGTAGCACTTCATCGTTTTTCATCTTATCTGTCCATTTTATCTTCAGCATTCTCCTCCAAGTCCACATTTCAAAGCTTTCCAAGTATTTGATGTCATTTTTCCTTAGCGTCCATGTTTCTGCCCCGTACAATGCTATACTCCATACATAGCATTTTATCAACTTCTTGCGGATATCTTCCCTAATATTCCCTGTAAGTAGTTGTTTCTTTCTCCTGAAAGCCGCTTTTGCTTTTCCTATTCTAGTTTTGATCTCATCCGTACATTTTGCCTCTCGTGTTATGATACTTCCAAGGTATTTATATTCTGAAACTTGTTCTAATGGCTTTCCCCCAATAGTTATGTTAAGATTCTCTTCTTTACCCGATATTCGAATTACCTTGGATTTTTCTGTATTTATTTCCATACCGTATTTTCTACCTGTTATCACTAGTCTATTTATCATTTTTTGTAGCTCCTCTTCCTTTCTTGCTAGAAGTACTTGATCATCTGCGTATTTTACTGTTCTTATAATCCTTCCTCCAATTTTGAAATCCCCTGTGCCTTCTAAAGCTTCTTGCATTAGACTTTCTCCATATATATTGAATAGGGTTGGCGATAGGCAGCAGCCTTGTCTCACTCCTCTACCGATATTTATTCCGCAGGTGTCCACATTCTCAAACCTGACCTTTACAACTTGATTCTCATATAGATTCCTAATCAGTCTCCTATCTTTCCAGTCTACACCTATATCCTTTAATATCTTCATCAACTTTACCCAATTTACTCTATCAAAGGCCTTCTGCCAGTCTACGAAACATGCGCAGATATCTTGACTGTATTCTATTGCCCTTTCTGATATGATTCTAACTACTCCTATAGCATCTCTAGTTCCTCGTCCTTTTCTGAAACCGAATTGATCTTCCCCTATTATTTCTTCTGCCTTTTTCTCCAGCCTTTTATTAAGAATCCTCGTGATGATCTTCGATGTGTGTGACAGAAGGCTTATAGTTCTGTAATCTTTACACTGCATTGCCTTTGGCTTCTTCTTTAGAGGGATCATTGTTACTTCTAGGAAATCCTGAGGCCACTCTCCCGTGTCGTAAATCTTATTAATTAATTTCGTGATCGCTTTTAGTCCTTCTGATCCTATGACTTTAAGTATCTCAGCCGGTATTCCATCGCTGCCCATGGCTTTCCCCTTCTTTAGTTCCACTATCGCCTTTTCTACTTCGCTCTCCATAATACTTGGTCCTAAGTTGTCTTCATCAATGTTTTCCTCGTTTTCCAGTTCTATTTTTGCCGCTCTTGCCTGTTTGCTGTATAATTCCTTAATGTATTCTTCCCATACCTGTGCTACATCCTTTGTTTCTGAGACTATCTTCCCATCCGTATTCATAATTCCTTTACCACAAATTCCATTAGACTTCTTATCTTCTAATTCCAGTGCCCTAGCGTACATCATATCGTACCGTCCTAACTTCTCCATTTGTTCTATTTCATCACATTTTCCTTTTATCCAATTTTCTCTAGCTTTATCTGTTACCCTTCTCAACTCATTGTTTATACATCTAACGTTTTTCCATTTTCGTCTCTCATCCATTTTCTCTAGAAATGCCTTCGTGATCCATGGTTTTCTGATTTTCTTCTCTTGTTTTCCAATTTATTTATCCAAGGTATACATGATACTGGTTTTAATTTCATCCCATTCTATATCAACGGTCTTCGGTTTGTTTTCAAACTTTTTTAGGTTATCTTCCAACTTCATGCTGATTACATCCTTCCTTTCCTTCAGTTTTTCTAGGTCCCAGGTCTGTCTTTCTCTTCTCGTTTTTCTTAATTGTTTGAGCTTTGTACTCACGTCAAGTATTAGAAGGCTGTGATCTGAATCAATGTCTGCTCCTTGCAATGCCTTGGCGTTCTTTATGCTGTTCCTGAATCTTTGTTTTACAAGGATGTAATCTATTTGGCATCTCATTCTATCTCCTGGACTTTTCCATGTGTATAACCTTCGTTTATGGTTTTTGAACCATGTATTACTCACTACAAGGTCATTATTGATGCAGAATTCTACGAGTTTCTCCCCTCCTCGATTTCTCTTCCCAAGTCCGTATTGCCCGACAACATTTTCTTCCTGTCCTTCTCCGACTATGCTGTTCCAATCTCCCATTATTATGCAGTTTACTTTTCCTCTTCCGTCTTCTTCGTAAATTTCATTAATTTGCTCATAGATCTCATCTATTTCTTCATCGTCATGAGCTGACGTTGGCATATATACCTGGATTATCAGCATGTCCACTGGGACTGCTTCTAGCTTTATTGCCATCAGTCTATCGTTCGTTGCTATTATCTTTGTCACGCTTTTCATCATATCTTTCCTAAGTACCAGAGCTACTCCCCTTTCCCCACTATTTCCTCCAGAATAAACTACCGTGAATTCTTCCGAGTCGAACTGTCCTTCTCCCTCCCATCTAGTTTCGCTTAGCCCTATAATGTCAACTCTATTTCTTCTCATTTCTTCTTTCAAGTTCTCTAGCTTTCCTGCCTTTCTCATAGTTCTTACGTTCCAAGTCCCTATTCGTAATTTACTTTCGACAAATGTTTTCCTCAAGGCAGTCCCCGCCCGGAGACCCGATTGGGGGACTATTTTACCTCCGGATTGTTTTACCTCGAGAGAACTCATATTGTCCAACCATATAATCTTTACTAGGGATTGTAATGTGGTAGTTTCCCTCTTGCTTTCCACATCGCAGTACTGTAGCCGTTCAAATCGTCCTGATCACGCCTACAGCTGTATTGGATATAGACCCAACCAACATCATTTGTTTTCGGCTCTATACCATATTGGCAGTACTGCTGCCTACTGCCAGGCACTGATGATGTTTTTTTTAAATAAAACCTCCATTCGAGGGGTTTGAACCCTCGAACTTTGCAATAGAAAGCCAACACGCTAACCACTACACCACCAGTGCATATAATATATATGTAATATATGAATTAATAAATATGTAATATATGAATTAATAAATATGTAATTTTAATGGTAAACTATTTTATTTTTAAAAAATAATAAATAAATTTCATATATATAATAAAAATCAAACTAAGCGCAGAGGGGTTAATTTTCACCCCGTAGTAGTGTTACTGTGATTACATGACATGGTAGTATTTAAGGGTTAAGCAAACAAATTAAGTTAATTTTACAATAATTATATCTTTTCGGACCAAAGCCGCACGATCCGTTTAATTAGAATTGGTATATAAAAAAACTATTTTTTCGACGCTTAATTAACAGTAATTCCAACTTAAAGGTGCATTATGAATGATTTTTTTGAGAAAAAAAGGAATTCTCTCAGAGAATATTTCCGTTCATTTGTCATAATAATCGCCGTTTATGTGATCACTCTAGGCGGTAATAGATCAAATGAAGAAAGACAAACTACAAGTTAGCAGGATTCTAGCACATATTTTCTTATAAATAAACTAAAATTGGTGCGTGTTAATTAATATTTCCAAAAACAACAAATTAAAAACCTTTATAAGAATGCTTATGACGGTCTTGAGGTTCATTTCGTAGTTTCAAAATAATAACCAATGAAAATAATAAATAATAATCGGATCACAAAGACCAAGTTCCGGTTTCTGCTATTTTTACTTTAAAATTACTAATTAGGCCCTCGTTAAACGCAGTAACATTTTAGATAGAACATTAGCAACTGGCAGGGCACGTAAGTTTTGCAACTGGGCCGGATCCTTATTTTCAGAGGATTTATTTTCATTTATTTTGATATGCGTCACTGAAATGATTTGTTGATTCCACGATAGATAACCGCGTAATTAATGCCCCAAAATCGCTTTGTATCATTTATGAATATTTTGCTTGATTCTAACTTCCGCACAAGTTTCGATTGTGCAACGTGTCGCGTTTATGACGAGCCGAGATTTAATTTTTGTGTAACACAAGACGCACATGCTATTAATATAGTGTAGGTAATTAAACCCTAAAAAAGGAGCTACACGGCGCCAAAAATATGTAGGATAAATTATTGTGTACGTTTACGAGCGTTTCGTTGATAAGATGATATTGATTCTAAACAGTTTCTTCTTAAAATAGGCAAGTAAATAGCAATGGAGTACAAGGCCGACTAGGAACTTGAAATACTTCTAATTGTTAATACCAATACCTTATTAACATGTCTAAAGAAGGTTATTTTGTAAATCACAACTTAGTCATCAATTTGTTAGTCTATGGATCCAGAACTTCAATAATAATGAGGTTATACTGAACATTAAAAAAATAATAAGAACAATAAACCAAAATGTATTGTGAAAAAATTCTTTAGATTCCTTCCATAACCAATGCCCATATTATACAAATTTCATATGCACTAAACTTCGGGAAATCTGCCGGAAAATGTTTCTTTTGATTTTCCTCTTTCTTTCCTTCTAATTAGCGAGTATATATCTCTGAGTGACTTTTTATGTCGTACCTCAGAAACGTTATCTCGGTAGTCTTCTTAATGAGGTTCAATTTTTATGAAGTTTCTCAATAACGCTCCTTTCTCTATTCTCCATTTATGCTACTTTCATCGGTTGCTATTCTTTTGCGTTCAGCTAATTCGATTATTTGTGTAAGATAGTAGACAATAAACAATTTGAAAGGAAACTATCTCTAAAGTTATTTTTAACCATTATAACCTCTAATTTCCGCAAACGTATAGTCTCTTTGTGTGTATATGTTGTAATCAATGTAGCAAACTCTTTAAGCTATAAAATAATCAACAATTATCCCGATCCCGATGTTGTATAAACCCTTCCTGGAACTGCCAAATACTTAAAATTACTTCCGCATAAATTGCTTTCTCTCTCTCTCTAATTTATACAAACCGAAGAGAAGATTTGAAATTTTCCTTAAAAAATATAATTTTTTTGCAACAAATCGATAAATGAACGAATTTAATAAGTGATGAAATCTACTGTATAGAAAGGATTAGTATGTTTTTCGCCTGTGCTCTCTAGCTCTATTTCTTGAATTGATTTCTATTTTTTATAATTTTCTTGCGTATTTGCTTAGATGCGATTTCTATGTTTTAACAATCCGGTACATTTCCGCAAAGATTAAATTAAAATAAATCATTTTTTCATCTTTGCGCACACGGTTGGGAAATTTAAAATAAATGTAGGTAAAAGATCGAAACAAACGAATTCTGGAAGAATAAACACATTCGGAGCCGGTTTTAGGCGCGGGCGACGGCCTATGTCGGCTCGACATGAATGGTGGATCTTTCGGCCGCCGTAGTACCGATAAAGCGAAATTGTGCAGGAACAAAATTTTGTCCCCTTTTCAAAATATTCGATTATTTGAAAGGAATCAACAAATTAAATACAATATTACTATTTTTATTCTGTTCTGCAATACTCGGCTTATTAAAACATCCATAAATGGAAGAAGATATTATTTTAAATGCCAATTCGCAAATGACACTAAAATCTGATTATAAAATTCGAATATTAAAAATGAATCCACAAAGAAGATGTATTATTTTATTTAATCTGTAAATGGTGACAGTGAAATTTGTTTTTATAACCAAATTATTTCGTTTCGGCTCTGAAATAAATAACATAACCTATTTGTTGATCATTTTGAATCATCCAGAATCATCAGTATGAATTTTCTCTACCCCTAAAATTAAGGGAGAGTTTATCCAGGGTCCCATATGTGTTTAAAACGGCCATGTGTATAATATATATTCTAAATCATGAAGTTACTCATTGAGTTGGCTATAATTGGCATTTTAAGTAACAAATTGAAGGGTAATAAAATAAATACATATAAAAAGAAATAAAAAAGCTGTAAGAATAAATACCTGAACTAAAATACACAAATATTGAAATTTATTAATATAGATGCAGGGAAACTGTTTCAGTTAAAAATATAAATATTTAATTTAATAAACCGCTGATATGCAAACTTGTTTTCAGTCTGAAGTTTGTATTTATAAGCGAACAAAATCGTGAACTCCAGCTCAATGGCGTCTATTTGAAAACTTGTCGTTACTTAAGATTTCCACTTTGACTGCAATCTCAAAATGGTGACTTGATGTGAGAAGCGTATCTCTAAAATAATCGCTCATTAAAGGGTTAAGGACTGATGTTTGGCATACAAAAAAACCAACTCAGACCAGGTTAAAACAACATTGTTGTTTTCACTATTCCTCTCACAGAGAGCAATTCTACTGGGTGAGCAACGGCCATAGTACGGTCTTTTATATGTTATTACTCAATGTCTCTCCGTCTGTCAGCTATCCTTCCCCCATTTATCTATTGAACAGTTTGTCATAGAGAAATTTAAACGCATTTTGTTTCTGCCGACTAGGAAGCTCTAGGAAAACTATTTTCGGTTACAGAAATATCTCAAGTTCGACTCCAGAAGATGATTATATTTTCCTATAAGTTTACACGGGATTTTCGATTTCTCTAGGCACAATATTTCTTTCCTTCATTCATTAAAATACGTAAATTTGGACCAATTTTATCCGTTTTTGCTTTATTCGACGACTAAAACTATAAATTATCTTATTCTTGCAATCCATAGGTGTTAGACGGAAGAATTTACCAGAAATACGCATTTATTTTTGAAATTTTATTGCTTTTTAGGCGCGTTTAGCTTTCAGCGTAAGCGCCTTAGCGTCCGTCCGTCCGTCCGCTGATCCTCATGTTCGTTCTCGGTTTCTACTGAACGGATTTTCATGAAATTTCATATTAAGGACTTGCAATCAAAGACAATAAGAAAATCACAAAAATAAATCACGTAAAACCAACAAGAGTGCCACTTTACTGGTGACAAAAAATGAACTTTCCGTTATATATCGTAAATATTTCGTCAAATTAAAATAGTTTTCAAAAAACCTTGCAGAACTAGTAACTATTTCTTCTTCTTCTTACATTTTTATCGTAGGAGTAGCAGTTATCAAGAAAATTGGACAAGAATGTCGTAAATCGGTTTGAACTTAGAAAGATTAATGCATAGCTACTTAATTGTTGTCAACATAATTAATCTCATTGGTTACTAAAGTAAATAAGATCTGCTATAAATACAAAATACATTCAATTCCTTACGCGTACATGAAAAAATTTTGTAAACGGAAGGAAATGGATAATCTACGGGGAAGAAAAGAACATAAACGTAAATATTACAACTACGGAACTCAAGTGAGGTGTTTTAAATAATTTTCGATTGTTCGGTTGATTAAAACTCATTAGATAAATAACTAAATATAAATTGAATATTTCCCTAGAATAATTTCTGACATTGTTTTGCAGTATTTAGTCATTAAAATTACATAATATGTTAATTGATAAACTCACTAAGGGGGGAGGAGAAATTTTTAATAGATAAAGGTACAGTCGGATGTTTTGCTGTTTTATGGTGTGTTCGGTCAAATTATATCGTATAGTTTCAAATACTCCATCACACAAAACGTGCGTATTTGTGACACACTTCCTAACTTGTTTTGTATTCTTTCCGGAAGTTACCAAGACGACCCGCATTGTTGCCTCAGATTCAATTATCGTCTATTAAGCCTTCAAACAGACGAAAGAATTGCGTTATTTGCTTCGCGCTTTTTATGAAGCATCGAAATTATTTTTGTATCAATGTCAAGCTTAACAGATTGTAACGTTGATAACTGCAGATAATCATTATTTGGTAAACTGCGTGTGGAATGTGGACGTTTTTAACGATCGACTAAAAGAAAAAATCTTTTTCCTTTATTTCAATACAGGAATATTACCTTTTCTTAATGCAGAAGCAATTAAAATTGCACATATAAAACATACAAGCAAACATCACATTCAATATGTCAGTTGTGTAATTTAATAAGGAGAATATGGTCAATTAATAATAAATGAAAATAACACATTGTGAAACCAAAAAAATTTCTTTTGGTAATTATTTATTGGTAAAAAATGAAATAAATGGTCGAATTAATTGTAAATGAAAAAATTGCATATATTTCAATAAATAAAAAAAATGTTCAAGCATTAATGACAGAAAATTTTGAAAATAATTGCTGTGTATCATCTTTTTTCCTGTGTAAGATGACTTGTAAACATGCAGATTTCTGACTGACTTCGCAAAGTTTTTGTGGGCACCACTAGTAATTATTATTTTTCTTCGGTGAGGTTAGTTACAGACGAAGAAACTCTGATTATTTTACCTTGAAATAGGAAAACCGTTACGAATAATATGAAGAGAAAAAATACTGCGAATTGATGTTTCTGCGATAAGGAGTGTGCTCCCCGCAGAGTGCTACATACGACAATGCGGCCCACAAACGTTTTCTATTTGGGGACATACGGCTAACGACGCCTGCAATTTTTTTCACACATTTATTTCCAAAAATAATTTCACAAGATTACCCGCAGTCCTACAACGAAATACGAGTATATTTTCTCCTTCGGACAGATTGAAATAATACTAAAATGGCCTTACAAGCGATTCTTCTCAGCGGAGCGAATGTGGAATAAAATGTTTCAGTTTTGTGTGATGAAACCAGATTGTCCATATGCAGTTATTGAGTTCATCCTATGTTGTTCCCCTCTCTTGTTACTCTCCTGCATCAACTTCCTTCTTTTTTCCAATTTTAGTGCCCGATAAAGTGTTGTTATAACAGAAATCGCACAGCATTGTTAATCATGATCAATGGATTCAGACTGAATGTTTACCATCAAAACCGTACTTTTTCCATTGAACTACTTGACTAATAAATTCCAAGCAGTCGATTTTCAGCTCAGTTATCTCATGAAATAATATATCATTCCCCACTAAACTTAGAAAAAATACCTCATTTTGTATATCCTCTGAGGAGCAAATTAATTATTTTTATCGTCAAAATAGAGCTGCCGAAAGTCTTTAGTAATAACTATAGTTCGGAATAGTTTTAAAAAATGTTCTTATAAATGTAAATAATGTGTGTAAATCATTAATTCAGTTAAAAGCAAAGAATTCAATAAAAATAATTAGCCAGGCCTTCATTATTTATGATAGGATTTGAACCACGATTAATTTTACTTTTAATTCAGATATTACCCTCCTACTCTGCTAAGACAGATAATATTATATAGATCAGTAAAAAATACTTAAATAAAATAAACCCAATTGAAAAAGCAATCATTGAAAAGTAGTTCTTACAGCTTTCTTTCAAAAATGCGATGTATAAAACTTCGTAAGATTATTGCTTGGAATTCGGTGAGGATTACGTTTATTTTCGTTTCATAACTTCATCAACAATTCGAAAAGATATTTCATAAATTTAATGATAAGGTGATCAAAACTGCTTTTGGGCGTGACAAAAATAATGAAGTTAACACAAGAAAACTGGAATAGCTACGACGTACTAAATATTAACCGAAAGGTTTAAAAAAATTATCAAAGAGCGATTTATCGCTATTCTTAACGTGGAAACTCGAAAACTTATTTCAATATATTTGGGTACCAAGTACTTATTTCATTTGAAATTGCCTGTGGTTCATGAGTGAATAATGAAAAAATTAAGTAAGTTTAATCCCATATTTGTTGAATTTGAAACTTTCTTCGACTTTTCTCATCTCAGTCAAAGCATACATTCTGCGTTAAAAATCCATCAAAATGAGAAGCGTTTATTTCACAAAATTATTCATAGATTACGGCCATCGGAGCAGAGGTTGTCCATCTGCATGAAATACCTTTTTGACGTAGAGATCGGTTAATTTTATAAATCCGAAGATTAGCAAAAAGCAGTCCTGAGCCAGAATATTTTATCGAAAATCCAGGTGACTTCAGCTCAAATCCGATGGGGTGGCGACAATAAAAGTAAATAATTGTTTCATTACCCTTATGCACGATGACTTCTCATTTAATCCATGTTAACGTGACATGGTGCAATTGCCTAATCACTCGCACATAATGATAAATGTTAATCTCACTCTGAAACATGAACAAAATATCGAGGAAAATTGAAAAGCTCTTTCTCCAATAGCGATGATAAGATTAGAAAAAAACGTATGCGCATTTTGGCTATAAAGCAGCCGCCATCAATGGCGATTATCCGATGGCAGACATAATAATACAGTGTCGGTAAATGACGGCCAATTTGCAGCGTAAATGCGCTTATGGTTTTCACACCTTTTCTATGGTTATTGGAGGAAGTTTTTCAATTATGATTCCAGTCATAAATTCAGTTCGATAATTCTTTCTCGAAAAATCTCGTTATTTATGTAAATACCTCTGATCTTTTGTGTGACTGCACTACGACTACACAAGTAACCGAGAATGAAACTTTGCGAAATACGAAGCCAATTAGAAGTAAAAAATGAAATCAATGTGATTTACTTCTGAAGAATAAACTTTAAAAATTTTCAAAACACTAATTAAAACCATGACAAAAGGAGGTTGGATAAAAGTTTGTGCGACGGTCTTCTATTTTTAAAATGCTTTTTTCATTATAGTTTTCAAATTAAGAGCCATTCTTTACGGCAAAGACGAAACTGCCGTGTCCGTAAGAAAACATATATCCAGGTTGCTAGAATAAAAATAAAGCAGTGAATTTATCTTGGCAAACATAGAAACTATTTGATTAAATTATGAGAGATTTATTTGCCATTTTTTGGTGTCATAATCTATAGTTTCTCTAAGAAACGGTAAGCATTGATTGTTAATTTCATGTGAACTTCCATTTTGGCCTACCTTACGAAGTACCTAAAATGATTTTGTCAAAATTATAGAAGATATATCTCGATTTCACTTCCTTAAAACTTATTACAACTTAACTGTACGAGCCTTTACTTGATGGTACTCCATATTTTAAAAAACACGACAAAAATAACTTTTACAATACCACAATTTAATTTACAAATCATCCTGATGATGACGCGAAGTATCGAAACTCGGGTCGTGAATCTTTTAAATTAAATTTGTGGTATTGTAAAAGTTATTATTATCGTGTGTTTACTACAACTTATTTAATCTGTTCCTTTGCCGAATTTTCCTCAGATATCTGCAGACATTTTTGGAGTTCCTAAGTTGTATATATTATCTGTTGCACTAGAATATAAGATTTTTAATAACTGCTAGTATTTAAGATTTTTGCCTATATGAATGCAACACTAGTTACCCTGGCTCAAATATTAATAAAACATTTTAGTTTTTGAATAAAATCCTATGTGCACTTTTGAAAATTCTAAAATTTTCAGAAATTATAAGGGGGAGATTGATATTAAAAAAGCCTTTAAGACAGGTGATTGCTTAGTTGTATTCTGATGCTAGACCGATTGTAAGCTATCCTCAGAATTGCGGTATCGGAGCGGAGTTTGTAGGGTTCTAAGGAAAAAAATATAAATTCTAATTCCTATCACAGAATTTAATAATCGAATGCATTTCCTTTAATTTCTAGTAAGCGATAGCGTTTTTGGTGTTTTAAATCGCATATTATTGGAGTGTTTCCCTGGAAATGATTATTACCGAAGAGTGCAAAAATGGGTAATATTCCACTCCACTACATCTCAGCCATTGACCGCAGATTCGGGTGCATTTTATGGTACTTATGACGTAAACTAATGGAGTAAATAGAAAGTAGGTAAGTCCCTGCTATTGCAAATTTGGAACATGCCGTCATTGTTATAATGCAAATATTACATAAAATAAAATTTAAAAAATATAAAATAAATAAATTTTTAATATAAAATTTAAAATAAAATATGCAACTTTGGCAAACCAGCTTGTATTTGTGTCTTCTTGTTTTATATGGAAGGTAACGTTTATTCAGTATTTGTCCCAGGGTGTCAGAGATTGAAATAAGTACTCTACTTTGTGGTCCTTCGATATTTTGGAGGCGCAGTTTGCCTGAATAAGCATATCTTTGGCTAGATGGCTGGATACTTCCCAATGTACTATCGCACAGTACTAAGTCGGAAAGGGAATTTTTGGGAATTTTTAAATCACTCGTCCAGAGCATACACCGCAATCATCCGACTTCGATTGCTTGTGATTGCGCTTTCCTCATCAGTTCATCAGATATTTGAATGGAGGACAAATCGAACCAGTGGAACAAATAAACGACGGCCACTCCGAGCAAAATTAGAAAACATGACTTCTAAAACAGTTTCCTGACGTTGCGGCACTGTTGGGCGAAGTTCATGTATCAGTAAGGAGACTATTTTGAAGGAGACTATTCTCATTTCATAACATTCCTGTGTTTTTGCATATCATCAGTTTGGGAATCTTTGGGTCACACTTACAAGGAACATTCACAAAGTGTTACCGTCCGATTTGATTCAATTTAATTTAGATTAAGAGTACATGAAAACCCAAGTAATAATATAAAAATGAATCATTATAAATAACTTTTATATAGATAATGACTTAATATGCATTGACGTAATGTTATTTTCAATAACTTAGGTTACATTATTTAATATATTTACACTGAACTTGCTTGAAGCACTTATATATTCATTCAGCACTTGTATATTCATACTTAATTCAGTAAAAATTTTCCATATAATCCAATGAAATTACGATAATGGAGCAAGCGTGAGTTTGTCTCTCTGGATTCTGATTGACTGTCGACAAGCGACAGCCCTGCCTCTGGCGACAAGGAATCGTAATTTTGAAATAAAAATTTCGTGTTTGTTTCTGAATTAAACGAATTTTGCATGACTTTCTAAGTCAGATGACTCTCTTAGAACATATCCTTACGATCCAGCGTCTTTACAAAATCGAAGATAAAAGGTACGATTGGAGGAGACGAATAAAAATTACCGCTACAGAGGATTTCCAAAGGCAATCTCATAACATACCAACACTAAACGATACAAAATATAAAAAAGCACAAAAACTTACGGCAAACATTATCGTGTAACTACAGATATATTCAGAATCAATCGCAACATAAATTGTTTTATTTTTTGGATTATTTCAAGTAAATATAAACATTTATGTTGCCTTGGAAGTGCCAATCAACGAATAACAGTGAAAGAAAACGTCAGTATTGTTGCCAATACATAGAAATGAAGATAATCATTTATTTTGCACTTTAAATAAGGGCAATACCGCTTGTTCTGTTTGGAAGAAATGATTTCAAAAATGTTTAATCTTTATTCTTTAATAAGTTTCAAAAATTGATTACTGATTATTGAATATCTCTTTATAGATAATATTTTTGATTTTACATAAATTATTATATTGTTTACAGAATATTTTGTGGTTTTTTCGATTAGTAACACGTTGCAACATATAATTGGCCGTGAGAGAAGACGTCTTCTTTCAAATAAATCAAAACATTTGTGCGAGTTTGGCCTTGACTTTTATTTATTGTTATTGCAAAGGCTGGTCTAAGGGGGAATCATCTTCGTTTGAGTGTAAAAGGATGACCCGAATCCAAAGACATCAAAATAATTCTAGGAATCAAAACTTTATTTCCATTGAATGTTCCGCCAAGAATTTTAGCTTTGATTATTTTATTTGAAGGGCGAATTTCCAAAACTTTTAATTTAGTTCCAATAGATAAGCCAAGAGTGGTATTAAGGTTTCTCATAAGTATGACACTACAGTTTTTTAGCAGTAAACTATGAGGAGGGGTTCCACTGATATTAATAGTATTTAAAAATTCTGCAGGATATAAGTTCTGACTTTCTTCTTCAACAATTGAGTACGAACTTAATCGAGTTATTTGTGATCCTGGAGATTTCCCGAGAATATATGGGTTAATTTCATCAACAAATAGATTTTTTGTTTTACAATTGTCCAATTATGTAATAGCTGTTTCTTATCAATCAATTGGTCGATGAAAATTTCGAAATTAGAAAGAGGTGACAACAGATCATTAGGTAAAGTTATATGGTCTTCACTGTCATTATCTTCCACTTTTCCGAGTCGTAAAAGATATGAAACAAATTCCTGATCTGAATGTTACTCAACTTAATTAATCTTTGTTTATTTACTGGTTGTGGCCTGTTTGTGGATAGCAACGAAGTAATTTGTTTATTTACTGGTTATAGATAGCAACGTAGTAATTTGTTGCACGCAAAAATGAGTTTTCTTTATATATAGTATAGATAGATATAGATAAATGATTATGTTAATGAAGTCAGATACAGAGATTTGAATTGATGAATATATGAAGGATTTCGAGTACATTTTCTGGGAAAGATGCATGTCTTTAATATTTAGATAAAAAGAGAAAAAATATTTAATTTATTTTATGAAATCATGTTTTGCATGCACTAAAAACTAAAAAATTGCTATTTCTATTTCGAAGTAAAGGTACATCTCACCCAGTTAAGACTTCAATAGAACAGTTTATCCCTTATAATAATCTTTTGATAATTGTCTCCACAATTCACTGGATATTCCTAGATTACTAATATATTTCGCAGAACTCACGAAGAAGTATACTAAAAAAATGTTCAAATCTCTCTATAGCAATACAAATGAATAGCTAATGAAGACTGATAAACAAAACAATATTTCTAAATACAATAATTGCATCAAATATTATTGATACGAAAATATTTAATAACATAGTCTTTTAATAAGTACCTCCAAAGTTCACTGAATAATATTTTGTATGACTTACAAAGGAGTATTTCGAAGAAATATTCAAATCGAATAGAACTAACAATAATATGTTGCTAAATTAAAATCAGTTCTCAACAGTTCACTGAATAATATTTCGTTGGACTGACAAAGAAATAGGTATTCCGAAGAAATATTCAAATCTATGATATTTGACAACAATACGTTACCAAAACAAAATCAGTTCTATAGCTCACCAGCAGATGGCAGATAATATGTTGCCTTTACATTAAAATGGAAAAAGGAATTGAATTTTATTTTCAGTATGTGTGTTTTGCATTAAAATACGTGTCTTAGATATTTTTTTTAAATTCATTCTTTTACACTTATTCTATCGTGGCTGAATCC
Organism: Tanypteryx hageni; assembly: GCA_028673005.1. NCBI lineage: Eukaryota > Metazoa > Arthropoda > Insecta > Odonata > Petaluridae > Tanypteryx > Tanypteryx hageni. The sequence continues at coordinate 23,554,947 of CM054112.1, forward strand.
GTTTATATTTTAATTTCATATTGAAATAACGCTTGCAAGATAATATTCCACTAAGCTACAACTATAAATATTTGCAATTGCAAGTTATTTTTAATACGGATTGCTAATTCCCATTAAAAACATTGTCTTGGTTGCTATGGTAGCTGAAGTTCTTTATTGTTGAGCATCTGCTTTTTCCGATTTAATACATATATTTCTTCGTCAATTCGCCACTGATTTAAATTTCGTTCTCAAAATAAGAAACTTCATTCTTTTAGCTATAGAACTGTTTTCATCCCGAGTTTCTATCCGAATTATAACTAATTTAAAAATGCAAATTTCCATGTTTTTCTTATGGAGTATCGAAATGGTACATTGGGTCGTAAATACCCCATTATAAATTTTTTAAATGGGAATTTTCAATTTTTCTAGTTAGTTGTACTTAATAACCTATCATCCTGCCAAGTTTCAGGTCCGTGGCATAAGTACCTTAGCTTTTATATCATATATATTTCACGGTAAATGTGGATATATAGGATATATATATACACACATCGTATATCCTCCGTAATAAGCAGCTATTTATAATAGAGATATATGTTACGGTAAGGGTACATAATCGGGAAACGTGTACATTTACCGGTAAATGTGCACATTTACCACCAAGCTCGGTAAATGTAAGTTTCAGTTTCCAGAAATACGTATTATCCGTACATTTCCCGATAAATGTGCACTTTTATCGATGTATTTTGATGAATGTGAAAATAAGTAACAATGAGAAATGCTACACGTTAATAATTATGTTAATTTATAATAAAAATCATCGAGGGTTCGGCTCCACTGGTATTGTATATTAAGATGAACGCTTTTCAACCCGAGGGGGGAACACAGTGAACGTGAGGAAGAAACAAAAACACTTCGACCAACTTACCCAACCCGATGGGGCCGAGAAAAATTTGCCTTCATGTTCAAATTTAGTGTAGTTGTGCACATTTACTAGGAAATTTACACATTTACCGGACAATGCCCATTTATTCGTGCTTATAAACTACAACTGATGTTCGCAACGCCGCCAAGCTGTGGCCTGTGTTGAAATGTTTATCCACTTTTACCAGTCTCTCTAGGTAAATGTGTACATTTCCCTAATCCAATCGGTAAAATTATGTTATACTTACATTTACCGAACTTGGTGGTAAATGTGCACATTAACCGGGAAATGTACACATTTACCGGACTACACATATTTACCGTGACATAATTATATATATATATATATATATACATTGAAATATAGCAGGCAATTTTATATAAAGTTATTAAAAATACGAATTGTGAAATTATTCGTGCCCTCGTGGACTATGAACCGAATTATTTGCATCATCTGTTCTAAATATTATAAAGCTTTCTTATTCATCGAAATATTTAAAAGGCTGTAAAGTTAATTTATTAGAATCCATGCGCATGATTTAAACCATGCCGTGATGTCAAGTTAATTTGTTTTTAAATATCAATAAAAGAAATGTAACCATCAAAATAAAAATTACAATAGTATACGGCGGGCAACCGAAAGGCCAATAGCAGTTTATGTAAATTGTGGTATTAATCTGAAAAAAACAATAATTGAAATTTAAAATAGGTATTTTATTTATGCTAAATTAAACTTTTTAAGTACAAACATGAAAATTTGTATAGGAATGAGAGAAACACAGTCGCATCTCACAGAGGGCACACTTTATAAATGTTGCAGTCCCAGAGAGGCACAATTCGTTCGTTCTCTCAACGAAAGCCATCTTGATAAAGCTAATATTATTCATGTTATGCTTTGTGTTTAACAATCGTCGGCAATCTACGACCCGCGAGTCATTTGTCACCCCAGAGAGTTATTTTATGCGGCACGCAAAAGCTATGATTAAAAAGAGGTCAGTAAAATTTTAGCAATAACAACTTCATATCGGTTATTGAAAAAAGACCATAAAACTTGGAATGCTAGAATGCTAACGCTAAAAATAATCGGTTGATTTTCATTTATATTATAATACGGAACCTCTTGGCAAGCTGTAAATGCATATCCAGCTCTTTGAAATATTTGCAACTTTTAATTCGTCCCGCCAATTAGAAATGTCTTCCTTCCTCGGGTGTAAGAAAAACATTGTTTTAGAAAATTATATTTTCCGATGGAGATTCTGAGGATAAAAAAACATTTTTGCGCTGTCATACGTTGCCATCACCTAAAAAAAATTCTTTTAAACCATCTTAAACTACGTCACGGAGTCGGATTACATGTATGATGCTTTCCTTGCAAAAATAAGCGAGAGAAAGCCCTAAATAAAGAGTACCTCCTTGTAGTACTAGTTTTTTCCGGAATCAACATGAAAATATTTGTTAGCGACAATTTCGTCCATTCCAAGAAGCTCATGAAAGAAGGTGGTGAAAGTTTTATGATGCGCGACTGCTGAGAATGAAGAGCGAAAGGTCATTTTGCAACGAGAGAAAAGACCTTTTGCCGCTAGCTCGATTATGTTTAGTCGTGGTACGCTCAAAACTTTGGCAACCCAATATTTAGAATTATTTAAGATACATGGCAATGTAATGGCCGTACGTATTTGGTCTAAGAGCAAGTAAAATTAAAGCGCCTTCACAGTGCTATCAATTTCACTCGACAAAGGAACGTCAGAGAAGGGATCGGCAGCCTCTTTTACATGGAAGGCCGCGTTTATGGTTGCGAATTCTTCTGCGGGCCAGAATGGTAATAGTTGGATTATAGGATTTTAAGTCGGAAGGCAATTAAAGATTGTGTTAAACAAAATGAGTGAAAACATAATCTACACAAATTTTTAGAGTTAAAACTTCCGCAGGCGAGGTTTTTTGAGTATAGTTTTAAATAAAACTGAAAGCGAAATCCGCAAGGAAGAGGCAATACTACTTAGGATGCCATTTTGGCCGATGCTGTGGAAGCGTCTCACTTAATCGCTGAAACCGTTTGCGAAAATTTAGATGAGATAATTTTACTACTTAAGGAGAATTTTTGTTAGGGGCAGGCAGGGAAGAAGTGCAAAATAACCTGATTAGCGAAAGGTCAATAGAATGTCTACAACGCAGCAATCAATGGGGACGGCGACGGAGTAATAATAAGGTCAAAGGACTGCGCTTACATTAAATATAAAAAACTGATGATAATTTGCCATCCTTCACTTTGGAAATTCACTGAAGCGCTTAAGAACAAAGAACAAGAAAATGAGCATGTTAATGCTCTGCTAGTTGAGAGCTATAGGTAAGCAGATAAGACCAATTGTGCATAGGCGCACGGTAGCTAATCAACGTCATGATATCGAAATGTTTCAATTTATGTTTAATATAAGACACAATATCGCATAGCTTCAAGTCTCCGAAATATCGCCAATAGGGTGAATACAAATCCGGCTTCATCTTAAGAAGATGAATTTGAGATTTCCTAACGTTTTTGGTATTTTTCTTCAATTTTAATTATATTTTTACTACTACATACTATAATTCATTGCTAAAGAACTTGTGCGAGTCATTTTATTCTGTAGTTTACAAAATATGTTGAAAAGGACCAAATGTTATATCGAAACATTTAAAAGGACGAGCGCAACACGCAAAAATATTTGCGAAGTCATTCAGAAATCTGCATGTTTAAAAGTAATAATAGCCCATTTCTCTTTATAAAATTAGGCAACTGACATTTTGAATTTCATGATCGTTTTATAATTTATATGTGCAATTTTAATTGCTTCTCCCTTCTCACATTCCATTATTGAAATAAAAAAGGTTTTTTCTTATGGTCAATCGTTAAAAATGCCCCCAGCCCGCAGCATTTTATTGAATAATAAAAATCTTCAATTATTAACGTTGCAATCTAATAAGTTTGGCAATGCTACAACTATAATTTCGGTGCTTCAAAAAACCGCGAAGCAAATGAAGGAACACCCGGAAAGAGTACAAAAAAGTCATAAAATTTCAAAAAGAAACGCGTGGTTCCGAGAAATCCTTCCGTCTAACATCTAAAAATTGAAAAAATTAGATATTTTATAGTTTTAATCGTCAAATTACGAAAAAATGGAGATTATCGGTCCATATTTACTTATTTTAATGAATGTAGGAAATATACCTTGCGCCTTGAAAAATCAAAACTCCTGCGTAGACGTATAGGAAAATATAATCGTCTCCCGGAGTCGAATCTGGGGCACTTCCGTAAGCCATATAGTTTTCCAGGGTCTCCTAGTGGGCAAAAACAAAATGGCGTTTACAGAATTTATCCATGAGAAAATGCTCAAGAGAGAAAAGATGGGACAGACGGACATTGAATAATTACATATATAAAATCGATGTTTTATTTATTTTTCCTTTCTTACTGAACAAAATGTTCTGTGAGGAATATGAATGATATAACAAATCTAGTGCATATTTTGGGGGTAACTCCGTTGATTTATGAACGTTAACGTGGATACGTATTGACACTCTTCGAACCGATCAAGGCAATATTTCAGCATTTACCTGATTTTTACGTCAAATTTATCGCAAGGAAACCTTTGTTCAATAAAAAGGTTAGGTTTCGAAAATTCATTGCTTTGATGAAGGCATAAGAGCCACTTCAAAAATCTAGACGTAAGAGTCAATTTCAATGGTTTGCTATTTAGAATCAGGGTTATATAAATCTGTATATAATACATATAGACTAAGCATAAGACGTGAAAGTATTATCTACTTAGTCTACTAATTAACAAATTATAAGGGAAAAGTATAGGCGCCTTTATGAAAATTTTAGTCGCCAATGGCCACCTGGATTTCTCCATCATTCCATAACGCAATTCTGTTTCCAAAAAAGTTGTAAAAAATTTATAATTCTAAATTTTGCATATTTTTAATAGTGCCAAGTTTCTCATTGTATCAAAGAAAATTATTGAATATTTGAAAAGTTGATGCAAGAGATGATTAACTCTTTGCCACATACTATCGAAAAAATAAAGCTAAAATATTTTGGAATTTCAATTGTATACAAGTAAATGTCATAATCGATTTTAACATAACATTTCAGTTGTTACTTATAACTCAGGAAGACCAAAATTCGATCAATTGATACTCTTATTTATGAGTCACATATATCGAAAACTCACTTTTATTTAACAATTTCATTCTTACGGGGTTTCTCTTAAGGGTGGAAACTAAGCTACCAAAGTACTATAGCTACCTTTCAATTTAAAACGAATTACACGAAATTTATTCGAATGCCTATCTAAACTTTGACCCTAACTACAATAACGGATGAAATGCGAATAAGTTACCCCCGTAAGAGGAAGCTGCAGCCGTCCAAGTTGCCTGGGCAACTTCATTTTTTTCCATTCACCCGTTAATCTGGTCCGAGTTCGAATCCTGTTTGATGCCTTGTGCGTCGTTCGTATTAGCATTCAATATGATTGAATCCATAAGTATGGTTTGGTGGTTACCTTTGAAATCTCACCATAAATTCAAAATCCCTTCCAGTAATACTTCAAATAAATGGCAATGCACTATTTAGCAAATGTTTCCACTTGTAAAATAATCATGTGGTTGAAGACATTTTACGAGCTTATTATTACTTGTAAACCTTTTTAAACTCTGAGTTTCAACTTTAATTTTTCCATTTTATACATTTTTCTTTAATGATCAACTGATCAAGAATAATATTCTCGGTCTGCTGAGTTTAACGAAGAAATCAAATGGATGAGCAGACCATTAATACTAAGAGGACTTCTCAAATCCAAATATCATGGAAAATATCGACCGCAAACAGACCGCCAAAAATGGACTAGATACCCAAGTGAGTTATAGCGTTAAAGGCTATAATATAAGGTAAAAAGAACGAGCCATTAACAATACTTACAAGTCTCTTATTATGCTCTCTGAAATCTTCAAAATCGAGGAACCGATCAATTTGTCGATTATTATTCGGTTAAAACTTTGTTTTTATACTACTTTTACTAGTATTTACAATACTTAATCTATTTCTGGAATTTCTTCAGTTAATACCTATGTCAGTCATTCTCACTCATTTTTGACCGTTGTATCCTGGAAGGAATGTCTCGAGGCATTAATTTACTTCACATTTCAAACGCCATTACGTACCAAATGAATTAATTGACATATTTGCTTTAATAGTTGGAGGACTGCTTCCATTAGCTTTCATATAAAAATTATGAGAATTTTAAATTCCGCACACCAAATATTTTGTTAGTATTTGCGTATTACCCAATCTCTTTCTCGAAAATTTCACTTATTATATATCAACGTCCACCTTTTGCAAAATTGCGAGAAAGATGAAATGTTTCTTCTTCCTTTTTTAATAAATAATTGTATCTTGTGTTTGTTTAATTGTTATAGCACATACATAACAAAACTATTGACAGAACAGATGCATAGATAAAAACATAAATCGAATTCGTAGAAAGAAAATGTTTTCTAAAGGTTCTTGTTAGCCAAATTTTGCTATTCCAACAATTTCGTTCAATAGCCTATATATATTATCTTAAACAATCTGAATCACCTTACAGTGACTTTGTGATCGTTAATTATGGCCGCTAGTGCCGCTGCACTGCATTTGTAGTCGCAAAACCGTATCTTCGGTGAATTCACCAGCAATAAAATAACCTACCACCTACCATGGCTTTTAGCTTCGGGTATCTCATTCCTTGAGGTAACGGTATTAGTTTAAGAAAGCATTATTGCGTCAGAAAAAGTATGTGTTTACATTACTATTTTTATTACATCCGAGTAACTTTTGCTGAATACCATCAATCATTCTCATCGAGTGCGATATCTACTTTCCTAATATTTAAAAGAAAAAGTTTAAAATTCAGTTGATTTTAGGGAAATCTTGCAGAGAACTTTAAAAAAACTCTTCTCTACCTTACGAAAAGATAACACAACTACCTTTCACCAATCAGACACCTCTAAGCACTTCCTGTAAAATTTATTTTAGAATATATGATTTGGTCAAAACTGCCTTTGCTATAACCAAACCGTATAAATAAATTTGATTGTTTCCTTTCTGTGTGAAAAAAAAATAATTTTCACCAATAAAAAGCGTCATAAGGTCGTAGAGATATTTTGAGGCAAAAACTAAAAGTTTATCTCTATTTTCTTATTTACAAAATAAAAATTCTAATTACTTATATATTTAATCAATTTCACTGAATGCCTCTCTTAGAGATCCGTACAATGTAAATAATTCATGCTATCCGATAAGTAAGGTGTAATAATAGTTTTCTCTTTTACGAAAAAAGACATATGAACTAACATATACGATAATTATTGCAACATACTGAAAGGTTTTGTCCACATGGGTATCCAGGTATGGAAATAGGAATTATTTTGGTGGGAAAAGTAAATGAATCAGGCAATGGATTGGTTTAGTCTAGGATGGTGCTGGCCAAATTTATCACATTCACTTGCATAAGACCTCAAAAAGCAAGAGCGGAATCAAAAGAGTTAATAGGAGAGACAAAATAAAACTAAAGTATCCTTTCTGAAAGAAAGAATATAATGTTAAGTACCTGTTTTCATAAATGATTCACAACTATGATGTATAAATGCGTACAATTTTAAATATAATTTCTTATTGACTACAAAAGAATTTCATTTGGAGATCCGCGCTATATTTCATAATATACTCCTTGGAGTGAAAAGCATTAATACCACATGCTTGATGAAGGCCATTTTTAGAAAGGGGCCCCAGAATCGCCTCCATATCTTACAAATAGTTCTTACCACCGAATTCTTAGTTCATCAATAATGCGTATAATTAGACAAAACTGCGAATGGGCCCCACAATGCGAACTCCTTGGAATCAATTCTTAGGCACTATAGTGAAATAGTCAAAGGCAAAACATAAGGAAAATCCTTTCCAATCACGATAACGCAAATCTGCAAATTTCTCGTGTTTTCGCCGACTTCCGAGGCCCAATGAAATATAGATGTTGCCACATTCACCGTGAACTCGAGATTTGGCTCTCTCCGATTTCTGGCTGGTACTAGGGCCTGAAAGGGCCTCGTCGTGCTTTAATGGACAGCCTGAATTCCGCAGTTATGATTCTGAAAATGTCCTCGATGGACTCTCTCACTCAGAGGGCGTACGCTTGGATAAATATTTTCCACTCCAAAGAAGCTTTTTTGTAAAGGAATACTTATCACTAAATGTATGAATTACTGCTCAAGTCAAATATTTATTCCCAATAATCACAGATCATTCCCCGTATCTTTTTTATATTCTGCTTTTAATTTTTGTCATATAACAATATTCTCCTTGCTCAACAATTGGCACACAAGTTTGATGAAATCCTTTTCTCCAGAATATTTATTCCTGCTTAACTATTAGTCTAAAATGCAATTTAGCTCATACATAGGAACTTATGACAGTATATAATATTTCAAGGCAAGCATCGATACAAAATTGAGAGCGAGAAAATTACCGCGTGTTTAGTCATGGCGAATATATTATATGTGAGAATTTTCAGGGAATATACAATTTGAAGAAGTAAAAGTATAATATATATTTATGGTTGGGCTGCCTCAATAGTCGGCCACCTATGTTATTTTGAACAACTGGTAGGCGCGGGCCTTCCTTGCGCTATAATGACTCCGCTTAAAACGGGGTCGCGCAAAGCGAGGTATGCCTGTATTTGAATGGAAATGAAAAACAAACTTCGGATATTTTGTAAGTGTTCTTTGAATATATTTAATAAATGTTTAGACCACTTAGATATATTGTATAAGTAATACATTTGAGTTTGGGCTGCAACATAGTATTAAGTATGTATCTTGCGTACTTCGCCGGATTTATAAGGGCTCTTCGCATGCCGTGATTTGAGGCTCCAGAGCTATGCCGTTTGCGGAGCTCCGCGTACCCATATATCTTGGGATAACGGTCAGCTCAAGCTCCAGGTAAGGATAGTAGAAATTCCATTAATAACATACAACGGTTTTTATATCTTTTTGACCGAGGATAATTGTTTAATGCAAATTCGCGATAAGAATAAATGCGATACCCGGGTACATGTGTTGCATGAATATCAAAAAGTATCTATCTAATGTACGTGATTATTTAAAAAATAAAATCTTATTCGAACGGGAGAAACTAAATTATCCCATAGACTTATTCTAAACCTATTCCGATAATAACCACATTTGCGTTACAAACCGATTGATTAGAAATCCTAGATTATTATTGATAACATTTAAAATAAAAATTATTTATTAGCTAGATATGCACTCTCTTCTCGATTCAGCGTACGAGAATTATTGTTAATGGGAGTTCAAACACTATCTATGGACACTAAATTCTAAAAATAACATCGGAGATATGTGATTCAAATTAAAATTTTAGAAAAATGTCCATAAGTAAAAATATAATATAACAGAATTAATTAACTTTCAATGTATAAAATTAATAGCTAATATTAATTTTGCAAAAATACTCTAATGAAAGATAAAATTAACGTTGCTTTACAAACTTTTGCATAAATTATGGAAAATATTACATTACAAGTTTAATCACCAAGCCTTTGCCTTTCGTTGATAATTGTTGATCATAAAATTGATGTTTTATTAGCAAAAATTAATTTTAATAGATGTTGAAATGAATAATCGTTTCCGTTAAACCTCCAAACTGTAACGGAAATTTGTCACCAACATCGCAATAATTATCATAATGCCATCGTAAATATACACGCTTGTTAAACTGGTAACGTTATTTTTTTAATTCTAATATTCTTCAACATCTATGTCAAAACAAAAAGGCGAAAACTATGATTATGAAATCTGTATTCAGGGGATTCATCAGATGCTCAATTGAGTGACCGAACCTCCGATACAAAGATTTATTTTCAAAATGAATGCAAATAATTACATTTCCATTATCTGAGCGAATAACAGCGGTAATCATAAATAATAGAGTCCCAAGGGACGCATTCTTTGACGGCAAGACTAGAAACTTTGTCTAAATGGACACAATAAATATATTTCAATGACTAAGAGCACGAAATATTTCATTTAATAACCAATAAATATAGTAAAAATGTCTAAAATTTTATTTATTTAATGGTTCTTGTAAACTTGGGCCGAGAATTCACTTTTGTTTAATCTGTAAATGTCCCCAACTAGCATGTATACTATATGGTATCCGTATGTTAGCTGAAACTATTATCTTAACTAGCGGTAGGCAAGCTTTTCTGCGTAGCATGCCGCAATCCAAGTTGTCAGTGCTTCGGTAGGCCAGATTAGACTTTGAATCGGATATTAACTAGAGATTCTGAGGTGTCATATCAGTGAAAATCGAGTCTAAATTACATTTTTAGGGTTAAAATTTAAATATCAAGAGTTTTATTGTCGCAATTTGAATGTATATTACATGAATGTGTGTTAAATTTCCTTATAAAACACTCTAGAGGACCGCATGCAACCGTCGGGCCTCAGGTTCCTCACTACAATGTGTTTCTACATAGCGAATAATTCTATTATATGAAAAAATCGGAGAGGGTATTTTTAAATTCCAGTGATTAAAAGGTTTCATATTCGACAGTGACAACATTAGAAAAGCGTGGCGGTTTGGAGTTTGATGGATTTTTGTATAAGATAGAAGAATGTGATAACGAACAGAAATAATCTTCTATCCATTAGAAATATCGACGATACAGCTGCCTCAAAAATGTAGAATACGCCTACATTTCTCATTTTGCTACAGTTACCAAAATATTTATTGGTTTTATTAAAAAATATTTAACATTTCTTCTAGTTTTCAAGGCGTCTCTTGTTATGGAACCAATCGTAAGAGAATTATGCCATTATTGATATCTTTCGCCCTCGAAAAAATTCTTTATAAATAGTTGTACCTATTTCAAATATTCGTGTTACATTTGTTTCGTTTCCGAGTAAATTAAGATTTAGCTTGAAAACCAGAGATACGTTCTGTGAATCTGCAAAAAACGAATGTATCTGCTATCCATAACTAACTGCTAATAATAACAATAACGCGCGCGAAATAAACTTGATTTTTGATGCAAAACACGCTACCCATCTCTCGGAATGCAACAGTGACAACGCACGGCTGCGGGCACGCGTGATTCTGCGACGCGACGACAGAGTTAAACTCTCAAAATATTTGCCATAGAAATTATTACAGAAACACAATTTGAGGTTCGCTATTAAGACATCTTAATAATAAAAAACAGACAACGTTATAGAAATGATGTATTGCTATAGTATGCCAGTTATAAACTATGAAATTTGCTTTGGAGAGCAAAGATGCGAGAGTATCGGGAAGTTATAAACTTGAACTTCAAAAACACTAGAATGCAGTTCATCGCCTAAATCCGACGATGGCGTTATTTTTATTTTCTCCATACGTAGTACAGGGGAACGTATTGTTTTCACGAAAAAAAATCGACTTCGCACATTTTGAGGTCTCCTGAATACGTTTTGACCATTTTCTCGATGATGTCTCTGTGCGTGTTTTTGAGTGTGTATGTGGCAGCTTTTTTGCGGGTGCTTGAACTCAAAAATTATTAATCAGATTAAGGTGAAATTTTATATTTTACATATATAAAAGTCACAAGAACTGACTGGTTTTTGGTCAAAATCGGTAAACCGAAAGTGGGTTATTACTCTAGTCATTTATCCGTTATTTTGAAATATCCACCCTTATAATAATAAAAATCTGATGTGGCCACCACATGACTTTCTCCATATCTGTAATATTACTCAATATTCCAAATTGGTTACACAATATTTTAAGAAACTGCGAGAAAAATTTATAGTTTACAAAGAACAGAAATAAATTCAACCATAGCCTTCTGATATTGAATAAAGCCACAAAGCTCCAACAATTAAAATAAGAAAAAGGGTCATTACTATGACGTAACTAAGCGACAATTGTTAACAATAGTCGGTAGGGGGCGTGGTGGTGGCAGTTAAAATATAAAATATCTCTTAAACAATGCATTCTATGAAAAAATATTTCAAATAAAGGTTGTATAAAATTACATTTCTTACAACATTTATTCCAGTATATTTTTACATTTATTAAATATTAAAGCAAATATTTCAAAATAAGGAATAAGTGACAAGAGTAAACACCTACTTCCATTTGACCGATTTTACCAAAAACTAATCAGTTCTTCTAACTTTTATAATAAAGTTAAATATAAAATTTTGCGTTGACCTGATTAATAGTATCAGTAATGAGGTCAGGCTCAACTCTATGGAATTTACTCATATTGAAAAAATAAGTGTTATTTCCACAAATTTAATCAAAAAACGACCGGTTTCACTACGATCGTATTTCATGAATACAATACTTTCCCCTATACTACGTATATGGAGAAACTAAAAAGCTATGTTGGTTGGTTGGTCCGTTTCACGCCCTTAAAACGCAAATAACTCGATCATATATGCATATATATATATATATATATATATATATATATATATATATATATATATATATATACTTGAAATTTGGCAGATATAATCTAATAGGATATGAAAATGCTGTGACGAAGGAGAATCTACGAAAAACGCCCAAGATTCGTCTCCAGGAGATGATTTGCATTCTCCATAAGATAACAGGTAAAAATCGACTTATTGGCGCGCAGGCTTATCTTCTTTTTGACATTAATATTAGAAATATTTAACTCACGACTTTTAGATCTAGATCATTTTAACGAAATAATTACACGGTTTCTTATTCTGTTCATCTTTTTCGCATACAGTTAGAAACTCCTCATGTTAATTGTTTAATTTTCATATTTCGGAGAAATCTTGACATTTTAACGGGATGTTGCCATGCTTACCAATTACATTGTTAAACCTCGAAATTCTATTGTTATCTCAACTCATATAAGTTTTAGTGCGTATTGAAGGCTTTTAATACGAGAAGGAGAGAAACATGGAAGGGGAGGGAAATGATATTCTGCAAACAACATTCGATGCATTATTTACGAGAAGGAATACCAAAAGAGTTGAAATATTATTCAAAAAGATAAAAAATAGAAATAATCAGCTAAATTCAATATTAATGAAACACAAATGGTATAAAAATCTGAGGAACGTGCTGGAAGTTTAATAAACAAACCGAGAGTGTAAAAAATGTATAGAGTGAAGGATTGCGCGATAGGCTATGGGAGTTAGATAGATGGTTGGAGGACTTGAGTACGGTTTGGGAAACTTTAAAAGAATCACAAAAATAATAATAAAAAGCTTATTTTTCAGTCAGTTGGTATGAATGTCAAGTTATTAAAACGCGAATAACTCGATGAAGAATGTAGATAGTAAATTGAATGTTGACCGAAATTTATATAATGAGCTAATCAGAATTAGTTTACTTAAGGTTGACATGGTAATTTAAGAAATTACTCTTCGTTTGTGGCGTTGTTTTGAGGGGAGAGGGATATATTGCACTTCCTTCGAATAAAACTAATAAATTTTGATTTAATGAAATATTTTATGTGGACTGAAAATTACAAAGTATATAATTCACATTATAGTATGCTCCAAAGAGTTGAATTATATTCTTAGTCTCATATTAATGCTTAATAATAGCACTATTTTAGTGCTTTAACCCTGAGTAGTAACACCGGGGTCTATGAGGCCCCAGCGGATTTTGAATTCGGGGCCAAAACTTGACGTCCAAAGATATGCATTCCACATTAAATGTAAATACATTTGGCAACCTCGCTAGCTTGCCAGTATACCTAGCGTTGCCATTCCGGTGTCAGTTTTCTTATAGTGCGAGCGTCAACTTATGTTGGGGTCCCCGGGACCCCACTGTGACTACGGTTTGTGTTTTTCTCGCTCTCGGAGAACTCGCTATTTTCGACGCGCCCCTCTCTCATTTTCTTGATTAATTGGACTACGCTTTAACGAAGTAAGTATGTTGTATATTTTCTTATTTTTAAATGTTCCTGTGTCTATCCTTCAAGGTAACATTCAGGTTTTCATTTATTTTTAATAGCAGTCATGGCTTCAACATCTCATTGTTTCTGCGACGACGAGGAAATTCGTCGAGCTTTACTAGAGTCGGCGAAGGAAGACGAAGACTTCATTGGCGAAATACTGATGAGGATTCAGATGCAGGAGAAGATCATAGGTACGGGGAGTGAGCAAAGTGCAGATGATTGCGAAGGAGAAGAAGAAATTGTGATTCAAGCAGGTCATTCTAAGCAACAGCCTTCACAGTTTCTTAGGGGCAGAAACGGCTACCCATGGACGACCAAGGTTCCTGAGAGACGAGGACGAGTCCAAAAAAAAATAGTGTAAGCCATCTTCCAGGGCCCAAAGGAAGAAGATTGATTCTCCGTTACAAGCCTGGAATTTGCTGATTGGTGCGGGCATTGTTGAGAAGATTGTATTGCATACAAATGAGGAAATTGAAAGGAAACAATGAGGTATTGAAATTCAATCTTAACATATTGTCACGACAACTTTAGAAATGAGAGCGTTCCTTGGATTGTTATACATAAGTGGTGTGCACAAAATGTCTCGCGTGAACATTCAGGAACTTTGATCAGCGAGATGTGAAATTACTGTATTCAGAGTTACAATGTCCATGCATCGCTCCATGTTTCTAGCAGCTTCATTGCGTTTTGACGACAAGAATACACGGGTTGCGCATCAGAGAGATATTGGAAATATTTATTTTGAACTGCAAACCTTTTTACACTCCATTCCAATCGTCTTCTTACTCTCAACAATACATCAAGGTGATGACATGGATGCAATAACCGGCATGCCAAAAATAATCCTAAGTTATAATGACACAAAAGAAGGGACTGATACATTCGATCAACTGCGTCACACTTACACGACCGCGAGGAATACAAGGCGGTGGCCAATGAGGTTTCCCTTAGGAATTCTGGAACAAAGCGGGGTAAATGCTATGGTTTTATTCAAGAACAGCAACATAAAAACTTCTATGAACAGGTGATCATTCGTGAACGCTATGGGATGGTCGCTCATTGATCGGCATCTAAAAGTTCGCTTGGGAACTACAAGCCTCGGAAAAAATTTAGGCATCATTATTGAAGATGCACTGAAACTACCGTATACCAACAACAAAAGACCTCAAAGTTTCCATAGAAAAGTGCGATGTTCCTTTTGAAGCAGAGTAAGGAACAGAAAAACTAAAATGCTCTGTACATCTTGCTCAAAAGCGATATGTGACGACCACAGAGCAGTGTTGTGCTTTGAATGTACTGAGTAAATTTGAGTGTATTTTGGTCATTATCTAAGTACGAAGAATAAAAATTTTTCAGTCTATTCCTCAACTATTTAGTATTCAATTTTCATTATAATAAGAGGTTAATGCAATGTTATAAGAAGTATTTTTGTTTATCTTACTTTCTTCTAAAAATCAAGTGCATTTCTACATTTAAACAAAAAAGCTTTCTAAAAAACTGATTTTATTCCTCTATGTCTAGCTTTCCTTATACTTCAAGGTGCTAACTAAAATCCTAATATGCTTCAAAACTATTAATACTGAAATCATTGAAGTAAGTGGAAGTAACGGAATGGGGTCGCACAGACCCCGGTGTGACTATTGTGCAACGAAAATTGAGGTGTGACTACGCAGGGTTAATACGGATCAGGCTTTTATGCAATAGTATAACACATATACTGAATCTATTAAGTAGTTAGAAGGTGGAAGGAAAAGGGAATGGAAATGACCAGAAATTGAGAAAAAGGAAGAGGAGGACGCAGAGTTTGCGTAGAATTAAAAGGAGCTGCAGCACAAAAATAACAATAATAAATTCTAATTCGTTATAAAACATTTTATACGATCGAATCATTCACCATTGCCAAACGGTAAGATTTCATTACACTAAATATAACGTTATTTTTAATGGATTTCTTTAAATGAAAATACAGAAAATATTTCGAAACAAATTTCTAATACGATTGAAATAATAACATTCTATGACTTTTTGAAAATTTCTTTAAATACAGCAAATTTTCTGAAAAAAAAATTCAAAACTACAATAGTTAAAAGAAAATTATGATCTTAAAATATAGTTAAAACTCATTGTAGTTCGTGTAAGTATTTAGTTCACAGTAAGTTACTACACATTTTTCCTTTGATGGTAAATTGACTTCATTAACAATTATCCTGTTTTTAAGCGTAAGATTAAAACAAATTTTATTATTAAGTTAAATTCTGTACATTTTAAGTCACCTACCGATGACTATTGTTAGCAATTGACGCTTAGTTACGTCTTAGTAACGCGCTCCTCTTTCTTTTCTTAATTCTTGGAGCTTTGTGGCTATATTCAATATCAGAAGGCTATGGTTTGTGCTTATTTCTGTTTTTGTGAAGTCTAAAATTTTCTCGCAGAAGGCTATGGTTTGTGTTTCTTTCTGTTTTTGTCAAGTCTAAAATTGTCTCGCAGTTTCTTAAAATATTTATTATTATGTAACCTATTTGGAATTTTTAGGAATATTACAGATATGGAGAAAGTCATGTGGTGGCCACATCAGATTTTTTTAATTAGCGAAGTTGTATCCATATTAGGAATCGGGCTGGATTCAATTAACCAGGCGATTCAATTAAATTTGAGATCCACCCAATACACGAAATTTCGTAAAAAGGAAGAATGGATCTTTTTCGGCTTTGGAGTCACGTGGGAGGCACGTAAAGAGATAGATGAAAAATGTATTATCGCGGCATCTCATTGGCTGCACGGCGGCCAATGGCAGCGCATCAAATGTTTACACTCTTCGGCCAAATTCGAGGCCTTCCGTCGGGGAAAATCGGCAGCGCGCCAACGATCCATCACTAAAACTACATTTCACGGAAAATCAAAGCAATCACTTGGTATAAAATCGCGAGTTATTCGTGTAAACATCGTCCGCGGAAAAGGGTTGTGTGACCACAAGAATACCAATGCCTGGCGAACGATCACCTCGATCCCCCATTACTTTCCCTAATCATACATCAACAACAACTTCCCCAGAATACCACAAGAAATTCCGCGTCACAGGGTGACATTTTTTCATCTCTTTCACCCTCTTTCTATCAATTTTCCTCTTGACGCTACCGGGAAGATGATCAATTATTGTAATCCTGCGTCATCTTGGTACATTAAAATGCTTGTGGGTGAGAGTTCATGATACTCCTTTGATCCTTAGTTGAATAAATACAGAAAAGAATATAAAGCCTTCTCAGCCCTTAGTTAACATCTCACAAAGGGGATAAAAACACATATAAATTGTTCTTTGAGTCAAACTTCTTTGGATTCAAATGTGATTTTTGTAATCATGTGGAAATTATTACAGTTCCTTAGATTTACAGTCAAATAAAAGTTTAATATCTTTTGAACAAATTTATAAAATCGGTACTCACTCTAAAACATTATGCGAAAAGAGTTTATAATGGAAAGGCTTCAATGTTACAGCAGTTACAGTTAAGATTATTATTTTAATAACAACTTGTAGATTTTTGTCTTTAGAAAAGATTTAATTCGAATTTAATTGAAAACTGTCTAGCAGTAGTAAGAAGTTGAAAATAGATAAGTTAAGAACATTATTTGAAATTGAAAATATAAGCATAGCCTTGCATTTCTTAAATAATATTTTAAATAAAAATTAGCATTTCAAGTTATTGAAATCGTTGTTCAGTTCATTAAATAAGCTACTCCAAAAGCCATAACAAGGCTAAGAAAATTTAATTAGAATTTAGCCTACAAAGACTATGTCACCAGCAGTGATTCTCAGATAGAGTCGGCAAATTTATAAAATACGTTCTTAATAAAATAAAGAAATAGTTTCGTAAATAACGGTTTTTCAAATTACTTCTTCTTTTCTTCTGTTTTATGTCGCATTGGAGAGACGATTACTTTTTTATATTAGTCAGGTGTATAACTCTGTATTCTGCCATCACAATTATAATATTTATATAGCCACAAGAAATATTCTATTCATGCACGTAATTATTAAAAAGTTAATATTATAATTTTGCGTTATTTATTGATCTATTATTTTCGAGGTAAGAGGTAAATCTTCGGACTACCGTACGGCGCTCATGAGGTTACCGCTCTACTATACCCAAACAAGAATCTTTTACTTATTCCAACACCACCGTAATTTCATGCAATTAACAACGTCACATAATTATTAAAAACTCTTAATTTTATCAAACTATTTCACGTTTTTAGGCAAAAGCTTGAAGAGAATTTCTATTCACTCTTTTCCGTTGATAAACGAGAAGTTAGGAAAATTTCGTCTCTGGGCGTCTCGGCAGCGTCCATTTTGTCCCACGAAATTTTGCTTTTCGATCAAACTCCTCACATAATCTTATTTCTTGTCACTACTTGGCTTATATATGCCGCGTAATCTATTCATCCGCTTCTGTTCTCTATTGTACACCAATTAAATATGTATATCCACTCGGTGACGATTTCCTCTTCCTTATATTCACCTAAGTAATACACATCCTGCAGGCTTCCTATGAGCCTTCTTGAATTTAATTTTTAAGCCACAGTCCTATTGGTCACGCATTTTATTATAGGCTTGATTTGAAAGTAAATTCTTCTTCTGCTATTTAATTATTCACTCAAAATTACGCATCACGGCGAGCTCTTAGTGATAGCGATATTCCCAACATCAATCAATAACATCAATAACTTCCGGTGATTTCAGTAGAGAACTCTAGGTCTATCTCCAACGAGTGTATGAATATCCAAAATTTTCCCAATGCAGGACGCTGTGAGCATTCTCTGATTCCAGTGCAAACGATGGATTGCTTGCAGTGAATCCTTAAGAATACCGAGGCCATCATCTTTTACTCGAGTCGTGGATTCATCCCATAGGTAAATGCCGCCACCAATCTCAGCTTCTTACTGAGGAGAAGGTTAACATGGTAGGCGCACGTCGAGGAGACCCGCATCGAGGCAATCAGGACCCTTGGAGGACTTGATATTGAATACCTCGCGGCTAGAAATGCAGTCTGTACCTTCCATGTATACTGCCCGTCTCCATTCGCGCATCTCCAGTATGATCCGGAATGTTAAAAAAGCCATGCTGCAGCGCCTCCAATTCTTCCAGAACTAACCCCTTAAGATGGTACTAAATATCCCGCTGCTCAGACGCGAAGAACCTAGACGAATTCCTTTAAATTACGGTGGAGAAGTTTTCCGATAATTCCGCGAATTCCAAATACCATGGTTTGCAAAAACCGAGGGAGATTCTGGTGACGTGTTGGGACAAATACGAGGGTTCTGTCGCCAGCCCAGATTTTCCTGATTAGGTCGTATTTTGATGAAATTTGATATTGGAAAGATTTACTAAAATTGATCGACCGATTCCAATTTTTGTTTAACTCGAACTTATATAACGACCACTTCACACGAAGACCTACATATAGTTTACAACGTACCTCTGTTTCAATTCGGGAACCGCCTGACGTATTTTGATGAAATTTGGTATTGGAGAATTTAACTAAAATTTGTCGACCTCAAAGAACGCATTTAGAAACTCTCTGTACTCTGATATGGGGTACAACTTTCCATACTTGTTATTCTAGTTCATAAAGAATGATAAAATTACTATCTATATCTGAAAAATGCATTGAAGTTTTTATTTAAGCACGCTCAATTAGTTATATAAGGGCAAAAAAGTGTGGATTATAAAACCATGGTAAATGTAATCATTGCCACTTATTGTTATTAAACCTTCCAAAACCATGGTCTTTGAATCGTATACAATTCTTGCGAGACAATCCACAGATGCCAGTCCCATTTCAAATAATGGACTCAAACCATTATTCATGACACAATGGCGAAATTATCCCTAATAGGTACATTAAACCGCACCCCTTGCTCATATCCTATTTTCTTCCTCGGCTTTGGTTGATCTGCGTTCTAACGTTCACCTCCCGTAGATTCCCTTCAATTCTCCCCGTGCAATTTTTAAGTACCTCGAGGAGAGATATGCTAAGCTTATATCGGAAGTATTAGGGTACAGGTATTTCCTGAGAGGATTACCGCGATCCCTCTACCGTAAAACCTCAAGTCCACATCAAAGGTAATGAGTGATCTTCCGCTCAACGTAGTGCACGCAGTGGCAAAAAAACATCCTCGTGGTTTTAGCTTTGCGGCATGGTCGGATTTAGAAATATTCCCAGGTGTGGGCATGGCGGTCCCGATGGCTTTTCGAAACCACGCGTATATTTTAGAAAATTCTGTAGATTTCTAATAAAAGATAAATAAATCACGGCTGAAAATTTCTCTTATAGTATTGTAACTTACATTTCTCATTTTTTTATTTCCAACTTAAATAGAGATTGAATCGTATTTGTTCTCAACTCAATCAAATTTCTAGACTCGGAAAATGCACTCTTACCATTTTTCTTTGTATTCAAATAGGATTTCCTGGTCCTTCCCCGAAGTCGTCGACTAACTCAATTGAATATAATGGCGTACATTTTAAACAATATTTACTGAACCTCTCAAACATTGACTCATCTGAAACTCGTAGCAGTATTTCCGATGATCCATGGCACACTTTCTTCTTATGTGAATTACTCATACGAAATTGATCCACATAAATAATTTATCAAAATTCGCTCTTTCGTTAACCTATAACTTTACCAATGCTGGAATCGAATAAATTTAAAATACTTAACATTAATCATGTATACAGGAATTTTTTTATTTAAGCTATATTCACTATTGAAAAATGCAATTTTTTTGCACCTTTGACCTTTTCAGAACCGATTTATTTATAAATAGTCAAGAAATATGCCTTCAGTGGTTGTTTAAGGGTATCTTAATCGGCAAAGGTAGTTTCGAAAAATTGCAATTTTTTTATCTTTCCTCTTAACTGATTATAATCGAATTAGTGTATTGCCCGTCATATGACGGATATATATATATATATATTAATATTCCCTACCTCCCTCTCACCGTCTCACTCTCCTTCCCTCTTTCTCCCTCTCCCCCTCTTGTTCTCCGTCTCCTTCTGTATATCTTTCCTCCCGTCCTTTTCAAATTCTATGCCTTCCTTACTCTCTATGTACCTTCAATCCTATATCCTTTCCTTCCTATCAACCTCCCCACATCCTCCTCTCTATTACTCTACATCTATATAGTCGTTTAGATAAGCAAAAGTATACAAACTAAATCCCAGTCACATTTGGATTACGTATATTTGCAAAAAATCCTACGACAATCCTAAGGCAATCAATGCATTCGTATATATTGCACGTATGCGGGTTGAGACAACAATTAAATTGATTATCGAAGTTTAACAATGACGTAGTCGGCAAGATAACATCCCTTTTAAAAGTCGATATTTTCACAAAATATGTGATATAAATGTTTAATATGAGAGATTTCGAACGGTAGACGGAAA
This sequence comes from Tanypteryx hageni, assembly GCA_028673005.1. NCBI lineage: Eukaryota > Metazoa > Arthropoda > Insecta > Odonata > Petaluridae > Tanypteryx > Tanypteryx hageni. The sequence goes on from CM054112.1 coordinate 23,576,319, forward strand.
AATATGAATAGAATAAGATGTTTCATTAATTTTCCTAAAACACAGTTAAAATTTGAAGATAGCACGTCAATTTGTTCTAATTTTAATTTCCAAAAGAATATAAGCCTGCACTTCAGAAAGTCGATTTTTACGTGTTATCTTACGGGAAACGGATATCGCCCCCTGGAGTCGAATCAGGATTTTTTTGCGTATTTTGTTTTCGTCGTTTAATTTTTATATCCGATTCAAAGCTTAGATGGCTTTCATTATAATAACTAAGGAGAGGCCATTGAAATTCAACGGAAAACTTTTTAAAATGAAATTCCGTGAATAGATTTGACGCGAAGCTATTATCCAAGTCAATGGTATCCAATTACACGATATGGGCAACAATGCGAATCACTAAGAATAGGTCAAATTCTAGCGTTAAAAATTGATTTGTTGATCGATTCGACACGTATTAAAAAATCGATGGCAGGAAAACAAACTATCGTTCTTTTAGGCGTTCGTAGTTTCAAGCCTTGAACTCCTACCATGATTCTAAGTAATTTTTATATGCGAATTATGTTCTGCATTCAAATTTACTCTTTCTCGTAAATGCTGTTTAGATTCGTTACTATAAAAATCATTTCCCTCTCCTTCCTTCTCTCTCTCTCTCTCACTCGCTCGTACTAAAAGCATTCAATTCGTGCTAAGAGGTGAAATAACAATAGTATTTCGAGGTTTAACAATGTAATGGGTTGGCAAGGAAACATCCCGTTAAAATTGCAAGATTTCCCAAAAATATGTGAATTAAACGTTTAACACGAGGAATTTCGAACTATAGGCGGAAGAAGATGAACAGAATAAGAAATATTATAATGTTTTCTTCAAAATTATTTAGATTCGAAGATCGTAGGTAAATTCTTTCTAATTTAATTATGAAAATGAATAAGAGTCTGCACGTCGAAAAATCGTTTTTTACATCTCATATTATGGAAAATGGAAAGTCTTCCTTGGGTTCGAACCCGGATTTATTTCGAGATTTCTTTTCGTCATCACCTTAAGATATGCAAATTTAGTATTCCTGCCAATTTAAAAAAATATATCTCGATCGTTTATTGAATTATTTGCATTTTTATAGCGTGACAGAGGGAGTCACATAGGGACAGAAGTAGCCTTTTATATATTTTAGATATCTTCGCTTTTGTAACGACAATTTACCGATTCGACTCACGAATGTAATTTCCGTTTCCCGTAACGTAACGAGCGATTTTTCGAATTGCAGGCTGTTATTCTTTTGCAAATTTAAATTAAAAAAACAGACCAATAATCTCCAAACCAGAACTATTTTAAAGGAGAATAAATAAAGTAGCTTATTATTTTCGTTGAGTTTTCCCAACAATTCGAAATCGCTCAAATTTATCATTCAGATCTTGTATTTTGCCTTTTAACCGTTTGCTGCTTGGGCAACTATTTTGTTGCCAAAACTAAATTTTCTATTGCTATCTCAATTCTATTATACGTAAGAAAGAGTACATTATGATTTAACTAGGAATCATTTAAATTCATATCCGTCATTTTTGATGGGCACTTACTTTAGTCTAATAATAACAATTGTTACTCTTTGTATTTCTGTTGGTAACGCGGCATGGAGTTGAATGGGATTATATAAGATGCGAAGGAAGTATTGCAGAGCAAATAACGTAAGGCTCTTTTTTCCTCAGACTGCTATCTTTCCGTCGTAGTAAAGTATGGCAGAAGTAGTGTATTTCTGGTTGCCTGCGTTTGTAGCAGAATGTGTGTTTTGATGGTATTTTTCGATTTCTCCTCAGCAGTTAACCCTCGATCTGCTGTATTTGTAATATATGTAACACTAATGTATATCTATCTATCCTAGAACTTTGGCTTTATAATGTTATTTTCGAGTTATTCTGTACACGGACAAACGGACAGGTGTACCTAATACATACGCAATATTTTAGAAAGATAATGACACCTAATTTTATAAGCACTAAAAAGTAAAAAATGCATATAAAATTTACATAATTAAATGATTCAGAAAGTAACAGTAGTTTTTGGAATACAAGAGAATTGTGACAAATAAATATTAATGAAGACATATTTGTTTAAATTAAGCCAGACAACTTCTATATTCCCAAATCAATTTTTACTTTCAACCATGTTAATTTTAGATTTTTTTTACTTTTTAGTGCATATAAAACATGATTTCATTGAAATAAATTTATATAAAGTTTATTTTTCCGTTTAGTCTAAGATTAGAAAGGGATTCTGTTTTGCAAAAACATTCAAGTACTCACAAAATATACAGTTATTTTAATCTCTATATCTGGCTTCGCTAATGCAATATAAACATAAAACTGAATATTTGTTTATTATCATTATCGTGGTATTATAACTACGACCAAGGTATAGTTGAAACATCAAAACAGCTTCGAGTTATTTTGGATATGTGAGCATATGCTATGGAAATTTATAATTCTAGTTTATCATACCTTATTACACAAAATGCAAGCCATCTTAATGACGAAAGGTTTTCATGAAAAATACGTAAAATTTTCGTGTTTATAACTGATATGTCAATCGATCCGACAAGTATTAAAAATCGGTTGTGGGAAAAATAATTTCGTTCTTTCAGGCGTTCGTTGTTTCAAGTCTTGAACATTTACGATGATTATAAGTAATTGAAATATGTGAATGATTAATGTGTTACTCTCATCCCCTTTGTGAATCAAATGGATAAAATGGACGATCCTCCAATTGGAGCAGCTTAAGATATAAATGTTGCTCTTCTAATTCCTAAAAGTTTGATCGTAAAAGCGCTAAAACGATATTAAGTCGAAAAATGTAGTTCCAATTTTAATCATTTACTTATCTGTAGTATATAGTGATTTTCAATTTAAAAATTATTTACAATCATGGTGCAAACGCGGAAATTGAATCCAAGAACGGCTAAGTAATGAACATTTATTTTATTACAATCAAAATATAAAAAAAAATCCAAGTTTCGGAAAGTTTTTTGAACAGGAAAATTTATCGTATTTTAAACGAAATGTTTTCGTAAACTCAGCGGCATTGTGAAATAAAATTGTATTTACATATTGAATATATTTTAAAAATTTTTTATCTAAACATCTTTTAGGCTATGGTGAGTTGTCAAAATTTAAATTTAACGAAAGAAAAAACTGATATACCGTTAACTATTGGTGTGTTTGTATCGGAATTTTAAAACGTTCTAATTATTTTCAACCTATACGATTATAGTTTTTTTATTTTATTTTTTAATGCATTTGGGATTAGCTGTGTTATTTTTAACACGTAATGATTTTGACGGTAAATTGCACAAGTTTTTCTTACTGCAGAAAAAAGAATAGAATTGCAAACCATAAATTGATTAAATAGCTATAATAATAATAGAAATAGCTATAATGCGTCACAATATCACAATGGAAGCTGGATAAAAGATTAAGAGGATATAAGTAAGTTCAAACGTGTGCACGAGTGGCAAATTTTGAGTTTCAATATAGGAGGAATTGCAACAATCATACTATCTAGATTAACATTGATTAATGAGATTTGTGGTTGCTAGCAGCGTGAAAACAATGGAAAAACATACAAATGATGGGAGTCTCTGTAAGGTATATCCATCCGACAAATGAGTTATAAATATTTCAAAACGGGTCATATTCATTTACAAAAACATACCATCACACAAAAAAAGAGAAACGGCATTATTACAGAAATTCAATTGCATTCGCTAAAGGAACGCAGACCTCAAGCAGTATTGAACCGCTAGGGAAATGCATGCTGGAGGAATTAGGCTACGAGGTTTTATGTCTAATAGATTTTCTCACATGTAGCGGATATTAAGGTCACGAAGATAAATGTGAGAGATCAATTTTAACACTGCATAAAACATAAATTTGCTTCTCTCGAGGAATTTTAGAAACCCAGTATGAGAACCAAGGCAGTAGCGTAGCAAATTTTTAGGGACCCTCATTGAGAAATCCTTTTCGGTTCGTCATATTATTATTTCGGACATAAAAATGAGAAGCCAACTAACTATCCATCTATAAGAGCAAGGCTATGCTAATTTTAACATGATAATGCGATAGAAATTGATTTCTAATGATTTTGACGAGCCTCGCCAGAAATACTGCGAAAACTGAAGGCACAAAGGAAAATTACCATGACCTCGAGGATGCTGCAAAATATGAGTTGAAGTTGTTTGAAACTATTAACAAAAAATAACCAGTTAAAAAATTAACATTACAAAATAAAAATTATTTCTGACGAAATGCTTTTCTGCAGTAGCGGATTCCTGGACTCCGGTTCATTTCACCGGTTCGCTATAATTACGCTACGCCACTGGCAGAAAGTGAGCATTATAAGTGATAGCCAAGTGAACGAAAAGTTTACGGTTTAATTTTTTGTTGATTTAGTAGTACAAATGTGCAGTTTGTTGCACTGTAAAATCTGTCTCCGACTCATTCTTATCGATATTGTAGGAGGTCATAAACCTGTGTTATGTCTGATTTATACAATTTCAGTACTTCTTGTTAGGTATTTGCCGTCGTCGTAAAAATTATTCCAAAAGCGTTGACCTACGTATTATAAATAGCGATGTGCGGAGATTTTTTCTGATCCCTAACATACACTCAAGAAAGCCAAAGTATCCTCCGTGAGGGCAAAGTTAGTCTTTTAGAACAATCCATAGGCCAGTTTTCTAAGTCTTCAGTGGAAAACTCCTGAATCATTAAGATCAAAAAGACGAGATTGTCGAAATCGAAGGCAAATATAATGTTGATCTATTTATTTTGTTATTAAACATATTATTCACTCCAACTTTGTCCTACATTGTGGAAGAGTGAACTCTGCATCTCACTTTTACATCATTAAACGACTGAGAGACGAAATTTGTAGAAAGATACAAATTATTATCTGGATCTCTGTGTTCTACACAACTCACCATCGCACAATGTTCTATTATTAAGGGAATTTTTGGCAAAATTAAAGTTCACTATGCTAGATCATTCACCATATTCATTCGATTTCATCTCGTGCCTTTTTGATCCGAATGTTCCAAATTTCACCGAAAAGATGACACTTAAGAGTGAATGAAATAAATCAAATAAACATTATGGCTACTCTGAGGAACGTTTTAAAACACGACTCCTAAAAACATTTCCTGGCCTGCCAACTCTGTGAGAAAAGCGTACGGCATGGCAAAATGATTATTTTGATGGCGTCTACGTTAAGATAATTCCATTTTATAGGTGTGATTTCATTTATCACAAGGTCGGAACCTTCTCGGCCACACCTCGTACGTAGTTGTGCACTTAACCGCTTTGAGATCAGATACTCTAATCTAGAAGGAAACATCACTATAAATTATCAAACATAGCAATGGACGCAAGCTCGCTTCTTTTTTGCCGATATTTTTATCCATGTGCAGCATTCATAATCCATTCTACAAATTAAATTACAAATTAATGAAAAGTATTTACTAACGAAAGATGTTTCTAGATTCCTTTGCAAGCATGTGTAAATGAAACATTTATATTTTAACTACTCCTTCGATAAATGACATAGAACACCCCCGTTTGCTTTGTGATATACGTATCTGTAACATTTCTGAATTACAACGCTCACCGGTTAAGGTGCCATTTAAAAAGGTGCCACCTAGCCGAATATACGTAGATTTTCCGTGTTTATTTACGTATTTAGATGCTTGAACCAATTATAAAAGACACTATCAGGAAGAAATTAATAACGCCGCATATAGCGTGCAATCGGTCGCATCGTGCTAGGTCTTACAAGGCGGGTCGCGCCGCCTGCACCTTTGTATGTAGATCCGCTCCTTGGCCGATGAGCACTGTGTTTCTTTTTCATTCTCCCTATTTATGAAATATTACTTTGTTACATGCTTATTAGAATGGATTCACGCGTTCTTCGTGCATGTAGGAAATACGGGATAGGTTCCAATAATGGAGCCCGTATTTTGAAAGAGAAGAAGGTTGCTCGATTCATCGTTTGTTGGAATATTTTCAAGTTGATTTTCCCCGAAATGCATATTCTTACGAAGTCTTGCACAGAAAAAAGTCTGCTTTCGAAGGAGACTTCAACTCCCAACAAACCGTACAACCGAAAACCTGTCAATAATCCTCACTTTCAAATTCGCACCCTTCTTTGAAGATTTACAAACATTCGCTCTCAAATATTAACCGTCTTCCTACTAACTGCAAGCATAAAACACACAATACATTTATTGTTTTTAAAACCAAAGCGAGAAAATTACAACTAAGGATGTCTGTTTGTTGAGTTATATACGAACATTTAATGGTTACATGAGTCACCTACACAGATTCATTTTCCCAACTTTTTGTTTCGTAAATCAGTGAAAGAAAATACAACGGAAAGAAAAGAGTATTCTAACAAGATTATTAAGCAACTTGGAACAAATCGAAGGGGACGATAAAATAAAACCATTTACCTTACAAGAGAATTTCTTTACCCGTAATTTTCAATGAATTTCAGCTGTTTGTGCGTTGAACGGTTATATTTTCCATATATTTTCTAAATTCACGGGACAAACGGACATTGAATTGTGAGCGTATAAAATATTACGAGACTACAGGGCGTGGACGATTAATGCCATGGGGATTCCCGTGAATGTGTCTATATACAATAATATCCTGAACCAAATATGTAATTAGATAATCAAATATAATGCAAAAAATTTGAAAAATATTTTTTTACTTTTTTATTTCATTACGGTCAAAACGACTATGCGTGACCTATTAAGGATTATATATATATGATGGTTTTCTTCTAGGATTCATCCTGTTTCCACCTTGGAAAGTGTTTGTCAAAAAGAAATTCTACATTCATATTTTTGCGTGCGCCAAACTTAAACTGAAAGTACACAGAAGAAAAATTTCCAAAGTATTAATCTTAATTAAAAAGAAAACTTTTACTCAACAAATGTCTACGACGTTTGTTGTGTTATCTCGATCACAGCTATATCGTCATTTATTGCGTTCAACATACTATTCTTCCCGCGGCTCTTCCCGTAAAATCCCCCTTGGATGAGCATGACTCCATTTGTTGGAATCTACAAAGGCCGTTAAAAGAGCAAAATATTTACCGCGTCCATAATCCTTCAATTTTTGTAAAAACCCGTCTGCTGCCATTTTCTGGACTCCGATTCTTTTCATGCTCTACACGCCATTTTTCTTTCGGCAACCTCCAATCCTTGACCAATCGGCTGTGACTCGAAAACGAGAATATCAGGTTCCCTTTTCCCTTAAACTGCGCTGAATATAAAAATGCTTAATACGGATCTCGATGTTTGCGATAAGGTTCATCCCAGTCGAAATCTCTTTGTAAGCCACGCAATTATTTAACCACAACCCCTTCCGTTCACATCCACCTATATTACAAATACTTTTCACGTACTATTGTCATTCTCTGTTTATTTTCTTATAAAATTCCGAAAAAGACATGTAACTCCATGAAAGCTACTACTTTTCCAGAAGAAGTACAACTGCGTATAATTCCTAATAGGATGTGAATTTAAGTAACTGAAAGTTCAAAAATGCTTTAGCAAATTTTATTTATTTAATTTTGCCCATCTTGTAACATTTGTTATATCAGCACTTTTGCGTTCAGTGAGACACGCAATCTCTCCGAATACGGCGTTCACAATGAAATGGTATTCCGTTATAATATTCTCGGAAACACTAAGCATTTCACAAATTTAATAAGCATTATTGAATCTAATTATTGAGTTCTGCTTTCCTTCGATTGATGGAAGACCGCAAGATAAGGAATGATAAGAGGATTATTTAAATAAAATGTTGACTATGGCAAATGGAATTAAATCTTAAGGGGAGGCTGGAGATAATTATTAGCAACTTGTTCTGCCAATCAATCTTTAACCAAAAATACTTCGCTAACAGATGTATATTCTTAACAGTTTCCAAAATATCTACAAAATTAAATTAAATCATATAGCACACGTTTGGATTGAATAGAATTAATTACGTATACTTAGGGCTCCCCAAAATACGGCCCGCAGGCCACATCCGGCCTGCGCAATGATTTGATCCGGCCCGCATCAGGAGTATTCATTAGATATCAATTATGATATCTAAACTATATTTTCCGAGTGCTTGAATGGAATCTACTTTAAATATAAGCGAATTACGTATTACAGAATCGAAAAAAATTCTCAAAACTTGCTCTTTAAAAGTTTTATACGGCCCGATCAGTCATTTGAAATGCCGTATGTGGCCCGCACAGTGGATCGCAAAGCATCATGTGGCCCTTTCAGTAAAAATATGGTGACCACTGACGAATACAAGTATTTTGCTTAAACAGTATCGTAAGAGGTGGCAACCCTTTTGATCACGATAATTTGAAATGCTCTTTTTTGGAATTTTTAATCAGTGATGTGCCTATGACGACGGCTAACTTTCTTTGATAATAATCACAGAAAATATCTTTGTCCAAGGGTCTCATCATTTAAAAATTCACCAGCAATCGGAATAGGAGAAAAGAAGTAAATGTGAAATTGTCCATGGAGATATTCAATAAAATCTTCCGTTAATCCCAGCAAATATAACGTTTCGTAGAAATTTTCTAGAATTTTAGGCATTTATCACGAATTTTATTAAATATATCTGCTACTATATATCGTCTATCATTTCATCAAAATGATTGAAGCATTAATATTTTTCCTCCGGGAAAGTAACCTGAAATTTTCTTCGAAGTCATATAGTTGCTAATTATGACGCTTACTATACTCTGATACATTCATTTATCTTCTCCGTAAATCCAAGCTTTCGTCTCCAATAGAAATTTTAGTTCTTTGAGGGGAAAATTCCTCAAATTCTGAAATATTTTGTTTCCACGAGTATAATTTAAATATTTCTTCTGCCTTTCATAATTATCATTTCATTTTACGATCTCTATTATTTAAAATAGGGAGATAGAAGCAGCATTAGGTTTAAATAGACAAATGAATAACTTTTAACAGTTTCTTTCTTTCATATACGAAATGGATAGGTAATGCTAAGTTTTATTGCATTAACTCGACATCAAGTTGTTTCTAATTCGTTGAAAATAATATATCCTTTTAGAGAAAGGATGGCTACATTTAACACGATACGTGCCTGTTTTCCTTTGGGTTTTTTTCAAATAAGAACTGTTTAAAATCCTTGAAACTTATTTGTAAAGTGGAGTTTAACAAATTATTATATTTTAGGTTAGATTTCGCAATATTACAGCTTCGTGTAAGTATATTTGTGTTTTATTGGTTTACTGTCTTTCCATTTTTAAGTACATAACTCGAAGTATTGCAATAGCGGTGTTGCTGATAATGTCTATTGCCTAATATATACCACAGTTTGTTTCCTAGTGATTTAAGAATTAGAATACTAATATCTTTTACAATTTATATTATTATAAAAAAAGCCTAGATGGTGTGGTTTGTGTGTAACGCTGACGTCATCAAAGGTACTTTTTAACGAGTTTTTAACAAACTTCCCGATTAGGTGGAAGGTTGACATTTCGCAGGAATGTTTGATTAAGATATAAAAATTTAATGAAGAATAAAATATGAGAGCGACCCGGGTTCGACTCCGGGGAAGCGATTTTCGTTTCCCGTAAGATAACACGTAAAAATCAACTCTGTAACCTTCCGGCACACGCAATCGTTCTGAGAGATACATGACTTATGTTTTTGTTTACATATCGTTACTTGTTAGCTTAGAGACGCGGTGAGTCAGTATACCTTTTACTCACTTTTCTATGCATCTGTTGTCAAGTTTTGGTTAGTTTAGCTCAAACCGCCTCACTGCTAGGGTCGCTTTTCCACTGCAGCGCCTGGGTTTTGTATCTAGTAGATACATTGCGTGCTATTACGTTATTATTGAAGTAGTGTCAAAATTTTCGGCATGCCTTCGGAGAAACGTGTTTTCAACTTGGAAAATGAACAAGACGTTTAGAAGATTATGGAAATTTGTTTTTAAACTGATAATGATGAACAAAATGAAGATTATTTTGGTGACAGAGAAGGAGACAAGATGAAGAAGAAGTTCCACAACAATGCGCCAAAAGAAAGCGCTGTGTAACCTGCAACAATACTAAGAGCGATTCTCCTCAGCAATAGCAAGAAACATTTTTTATTTTTCTGTTTTATAAGCAGGTGCATAATTGAATTGAATAAATTTTACTCGGGCATATTTTTCAATTGGCCTCTTTAGTTTGTGAATAAAAATGCTTTATATTTATGGCGATGGAGCTGAAATAACTTTTTCCGAGTGCCGCGTTTAACTACGGCTCGGCAAAAATGCATTCAATTCAAAATGTTTTACAATTTGTTCATAAAAGATATATGAGCCCCAAATAACTATTTATTTTATGCCTTTTTGCCTTTTAGAATGTCTGAATATATGAAAGATAAAATAAAGCCTAAAGTAACATATCAGCGATAAATAATAAGTTTAGACATGTTGAGCATTTTCCTTTATTTTTTTGTATCGTAATACCAAATAATTTTCCATTTTGTCGTGCTGTTATGTTGATCTGTTAAATTTCTGCTTAGATATTTCGGAAAGGATACATTTATTATAACGCTTCTACTTCCATTGACAGTCTCAAAGGATTAAATTGATTGCAATGGTCACATTAGTTAAAAATCTAAGTATATTTTTTTTGATGCAATTAAATTGCACAGAGCATTTGGGCGATCTATTATTTCTGTTACATTTGCGTTATTTTGTTAAAATAACGTTTTTATTAGCAGGGATCTTCACTGTGAAGAGGCGTCGATGAGGACCTTCTCTTCTGCTCCAAGTTATTGTGAATGCATATTACCTTTGGTTCGCGCTATGGACATGTTTTCTATAAATTATATTGCTTGTTGACAGTTATGAAAATGGACTTACAGAACTGGAGGTGCAATGCAATCTTATAATTCCAGATTATTCCACTGCTTCAAAAGTAGCGAAGAATTAATTTTTCCCTTTCGCAAAAATTGTTCGAAATTTATTTTAATTATGAACTATTTAGACTCGCGAACTTTTACAAAAATTTTTGATTTGGGCTTTATAAATTACAAAAATGATTTGCCCATGCATTTCAGAAACTTGCATGTTTTACAAGAGCACCTAGATCTTAAAATGTTGGATTCGAAAATTAAATTAAATTTTGTGTTTGAAAAACACACTAGTATATTTAATATACTAAACAACATAGAAATGTTAACTTAACTTAATGGTAACATGAAACAATATAAATTTGTACGAACGTGAAAATCTTCTCCAAGTATTAAATATGAAATCATTGCAAAATAATTTAAAAACGAAAGTAGCATATTTGTTTCTTGATATACAAAATTCTCTGTGGTTAATGATTAAGGCTGATCTTTTAATATAGTAATTTTGATAATTTTCTCATGGACTATGTCAATCCTGGTTAGTTCACTATTTAACCGCATGCCTAGAGCGTCGCTCTTCACCGAGGTTACTGATCAACCTAAGCAAAATAAAAGTAATTTGCAATAAATGCAAAAATTAGGAGATTTATAGTGAAGCAGTCAATTATCTTTTCAGCTCTAACTTCTGTCACGAAAATAGTTTTGCTTTTCTTAAAACAAATATTTAAATTTTTGTATTATTTCATCCAAGTAGTTGCTGACAAGTAATTCATTAAATAAATGTTATGAAACAACGCCAATGATATTTATAGTAATATATATTCTTAAATTCATTAAGCTCTACAGTATTGGTTTTAGGTTACAAATCAATATTTTGCTAGCATAATCGGATAGGTAAGTATAATTATTTATCTTTCATCAGTAAAGCCAGAGATGAATACCACCTCGTGGTAAATATTTCTGTTTATGCCCGAAAATCCACGATTGTCGTTTTTAGAACTAGATATGTTTTTAAATTAGGAATCTGGAACCAGAGTAAAACTTGCAATGAGGTTAAGGAGTAGTGGTACAGTAATGAAAACCCTATTTTGACTTCTAAGTGTTCATAATGGACATTTATTTTTAATGATAGGTGGCCGTTATTTGTAAAAAAATTCGGAATATGATATTTGCTATTAGCCGAGATTTTCTTGCTCATATAAGCAAATTAGAAATTTTTGCGACAAGCGCCATTTAGGAATTTCATTTCTTCAGGTGCACTCCGAATGACATAAATAAGATTAAAAGAAAAAGCTATATTGTAGTTTGATTAGTGTTTCGATGATCGAGGCAAGGCCATGGGTTATAGCAAACCCCAAGAGAAAGTGCAAATTTTTCTATGATTAATACCGAGACGCATTATCCAATTTTTAGTTAAACAATTGGCAGAGCATTAACAAATACTTGGGCAATTCATAGAAATGATCAAAATGAGTTATGTTCCCAATATACCGTAGTCCTGATAAATTCTTCTAAAATTCATTTTTATAAAGACTGGAAGTAAAATATAATTCATATTTCTGACCTTGAAATGAGGATTTAAAATGTAATTCCATCAAAACGCGACATTAATAACAGTTATGCTTTACCAGTGAAAACTTTCCCAAAAATCTATTACTGGGGGAAAAATTATCGCTTTTTACCATGTACAATAGGCATATGAGTATTATATACTAAAATTTATGGTACGATCCAGTTTACAAATGGAGAATATATAAATTCTATAAAGAAATCTTTCGAGTGGGAAAACCGCTTTATAGTCCGATCAAACATCTAGTCGATATTCTGTGAGTTGGAGCAATAGATCTTCCTCTTCTCTCTAATTAGCAAAATGAAGAATCTTATAATTTCATATATTCATCTCCTATATATTGGTAAAATTAAAGACATTGAATGAATCGGCGCAATTGCGTAATTTTTTAAAACTGCATTTCATTTGGTCCAGTTGCTTTTATATAAATCTCCATGTCTACATCTGAGATGGATAGTTTTACTCCAAAGAATTACAAGTCGAGAGATTTAGTTTATTAATCGAGAAATATTTCACTCCGCTGAATTATAAATATTTTTCTTTCATTTCAAATTAATTTCCTATTAATTATAGAATTCCAACTTTCATATGGTTCTCGCCATGATTTACTTATATTTTTGATCGTTTTATTTTTAATTAATCAATGACGATAAAATACCAAAAAAATACAACTCGTATGTGCGCCTAAATGTTACATTTCATTTATCGTTTTTCGCAATAACAACAATATAATAGTAGGAAACATAGCAAAGAAGTGCTATATTAGATGAATTTCTAAGAGAAAGTATTGTAATTGTCCAAAAAAGTAACTTTCGGAAAAAATGTCCAAATGCTTAGCATTCTGAATTTACAGTTTCTTTTGCCAGTCAGGTGCTGGGAGAGATGGTCGATTGCGTGTGTATTTTCTGGCGAATCAGTCTCTTGGGCTATTATTATCTTCGGTCGGACGATTGCGCCGAGGCGGGATGACGGGCGTGGTGCGAAGATGATGCTCTCGCCCGGTCCACTCATAGCGCTGCGGCCGACAACCGATTCGCATCGACAATTGCCAAAATAGATACTGAAAATTTATCGCGTATTTTTCGAGTTGAGCGGAGGAAATATAGTGTGTCTAATAGCTTTTATGCACGGAATAATTGGACTAAACTATTCGTATAATTGGATTGCATATTGCATCTCTTACGTTCAATATACTAGCATAAAAATTCTTCCCAAAATATTTAGATTTGTATTCGTTAGAAGATAAGATACTACCCTCATCAGAATGGAATTACAATTTTTTATTTTAGTGAATTAAGTATTGATTGAATTATTAACGAAAATACACTAAAACATTGAGAAATCCTGTTGAAATATCACCAAGGTGTGAATATTCAAATATGTTGCCTAAACGCTGTACAAAGTCTGCATATAAAAATTTGTGCTGAGTAAATGAATGCGGAGCAGTCACTCCGTACCCGCGGTTTAACTAATCGCATTTTTGGGTTTGCTACGCACACTCTTGGTTGCATGCAGGCAAGCGGTATGGCACATAAGTTACTCAACTGTGCCAGATCCTTTAGTTTTACAGGATAATATTTGTTTTGCTTTGCTCTACATTATGAAATATTTCCGGTTTTGCTTTGCTCTACATTATGAACTATTTCCGGTTTTGCGACGCCATTCCTTTCTGACGGCGACATTTCTTTCTCGTGTTGTCGAAACACAAATCTCACTTGTTTGTATTCGGCAAGTAAGGTAATGTGGATGATTTACCACTTTATAAAGCTCGAAAAGAAAGAATTTTACCTCCAAGAAAAGCACTTAGTGTAAAATGTAAGTAAGTATATATTTACAAATGGGTTAGACAAAATTAAGACAATACAAAAGAAGTCCGACGAAAAAGGTAAACAAGTAGAAAAATGACAAGGTAAGAAAAATCCTCTAAGGACGAATATTTTCCTTATTATACATATGTTAATTATCTTGAATGACCACTTAAATTGCTGATGACAATGTTTTATCAATTAAGATGTTTCATGGGCTATTACTATGATCTATTTTACCAGATTTGCATTTCTTTTATAATATGTTTTGCCTTATAAGCCAAAAACACTTTTCTCGTATACCCTTGGTTTTAGTATCCGTGGTTTTACCATCTGCGGTGTTATCCAGGAAAAAAATTTCCACGGATTTTAATGCCAATGAGAACTCTCATAAAGATTTTTCCCTAGGTAATACCTGTAAACTGAAAATAATTTGAGATTTATCGTCAATTCTTCCGAGGAGCGTTTGATCTGCTCAATAGCTGCATTTAGTATTGAATTAATGCAAAGGAGATTATAACCACGTTATTTTCAAAGGTATATTGATATAGCTTCAAAATTTCACGCAATATTAGGCATAATGTGCATTTATTTATAGTACCTGAATTTATTTAGTGATTTGTACCAAGGTTTTAGTGCCAAATAGCAAATATTTTTAGAAACAGTTTTAAAGATAATGTTACTCAAATTGCTCAAGCATTTTTCTAAAAAAGTATTTTTGCCTATGATGTCTACTGTCAATATTTAAAAAAAATATTTCCAAATCTAATTCCTTTCCCGAACGTGTGATTTTGTAATGAATCGTATAAAACCAAGCCCCTTAAATTCAACTAAATTACACCTCAAGTATTGCTAGAAAAATAAATTTATAACTAATCACATTCTCTAGGTTTCGGTGTAGAACCAAACCTATAGATAGAACGGCAAATGTAACTACATAAAAGTAATTGTCATTCCTGAGGCTAAGGTTAGCATAGACAAATTATATAGTGGAGATTGCTATAAGATTCTTATTTTACATGGTAGGTATATATTAAATGTTATGACTTATATTTAAGAATTGTGTTGATTTTAAACGAAATCAATACGTGTTATAACGGATTAAGAAGCTGAAATTTTATTAGTGAATAAACAAAATTTCTTGCAGAAATATAAGTAAAAGACGCGTTACAAATTTATTCCAAGCAGAAACACTGGGATACAAAAATATCGGCACCAGGAGCAGGCTTCTATATTTGCAATGATTATCGTCTTGCCATAGATACCATAGCAAAGAATAGAAACCATCTTAACTTCCACATAAAAACGTATAGAGCGATCGCGTTTCATTAATTTACATAAGTTGAATATTAATGTACAGCTTACTGACTCCCATTGCTGAGCCACTGTACTTAGAAAAGTTCAACTCTTGTTAGTTCGGTTTGCCCGCAGTGTCAATTTTAGAGAGAGCACGAAGTGTGCACAAATTAACTAAGTGAATAAAACAAATTCACTTATTAGTAAATGACATTGGCTGGCCCTTGCTCTCCGAGGATATCATCCTTCAGCGTTGTTAATTTTATCTAAAATTCCAAGTTTAATTATAGTGCAACAGATGGACGGACGGAAAAGTGAATACTAACGGGCTTTAGTCTAAAATAAAAACGTAACAAATCTAAAAATAAGTTTTTAAGGAGTATGTAAAAAAGCATAACATTGGGACAGCGAATTACGGTATTTTATTTAGATTCAAATTCCATAAGAGGAAGAACTCAGTGTTGACGGATTGACACTTGACGGTATTTTGCCGATAAAAATATTTATGGTGAAAGCGATATAATAACCTGAATAAAACGCTAAAAATACATGATTATCAAAATCGTTGAATTGGAAGAGAAAATAAAAATACGTCGCATAATTGGGATATAGCACTCAATACTGAAATTTCATCCATCCTTGACTAATAAAGTTAATTTTAACGAAAATGATTAAAGAGGATTAAAGAAAATCTATAACAATAATACACAATTTTTTTCTGTCCGGAAAATACAGTTATGCTATCTATCAGCGCTCTACCTGAACTAAATCTTCTATTATTGAAGTAAAATTATAGATTATCATTTGTTTACTATAGCAACAAAGTTATTAAATATAATAGATGTTTGGTAAAACATACTAAAAGTGCTTCGTAAGATATTTTCTACAACACATTAAAAGTTCTTCGTAAAAATTCTTGGAATGCCATGACGACCAAGAAGTGCATCTAACGAACCTGAAAATGAAAAAGGAGATAAAGGTAAGCAAGAGAAAATGAATCGATTGAAGAAAGATTTCAACGTCTAGAAGCAGATCGAATGCGGCAACAAAGGCAAAGAGCCAATGAATCAAATGAGCAAAGATGTAAACGATTAGAAGCTGAAAGAAGCAGACAGACTTTGAATTGAGAGGTAGAGAAATGAGAAAAATCACTTAATAGCTTCGATAAAAGAAAATATACAAGTAGATGAATTCAAATGTGGTAAATTAACAGAAAAATTCAATTATTGTGGGGCCAAATATTTTCAAAAAGAGTTAAGTGAATTGAAACGTTATACTGATTGTTGTCATAATGGAAAATTACAGATATTAAAACTGAAAGAAAACATGAGAGCGGCACCCAACGAAAAAGTGTTTGCAGTTTGGCTTCAAACGACGGGATGAAATACGGAGATTTTATAGAAATCCGTGAAAATTGTTTCTCCGAAGAGCCAAATTGTGTTGATTACTTATTGCGCTTTATTTACATGATGAAAGTCATCTGTTGGGCACATCATATTGCTAAAACACGAATTTACGCGACTATTTTTTGCATATTATACGGTAAAAGTAGCTTTTCAGATTGAGGCTTAATTTACTTTACAACCTCTATATTTGAACCCCAGGGAAGAATTGTACAATAACTTACTCAATTGAAAATATACATAGGTATTTTGAGTATGGGAATAGAAACTTGGAATCACTGCATCTAAATAACGAAAAATCGATGGATAAGAATTAAAGTAACGATGGTATGACTATGGTTAACAAAACTAATATTCTTAATCCAAGAGATCGCCATTGCAGGCGACCAGCGTCGAAAGTGTTCTTCCTCTCGGAGTCCTTTCTATGCAATTCCTTCTTTTGTGCAAGCTGCTGCTTTATATCATCTTGAGTCTTACTAGTAAACTTGTTTTCTTTCTGAACTTTCCATCTTCACATCCACACGGAGCTGTTAGCATATCGTTTTTCAAGCCTTTCTACCGGTCTATAACATATTTATTAAGACCCGACGCTTTTAACTCTTAACTAACCACACTTAGTTTTTTACGCTAATACCGACGCCTCGTCTCACCGACTACTTTATCTTCTCGCCCCCACATCTCGGCGATAAAGCATGCTAAGAGCGCTAAAACCGTTTTCCTTTGTTTTAACTCTAATTACCAATTAGTTTCCTTTTCTGTAGAAAAAAATGGCCAAACCTAACCATATAAATTGGCAATATATGTAAACAGTATTACAAGAAAAGAAAGAAAATAGTTGAACCAGTATTTTTGAATACAAATTTATCATCTTAAAAATACAAAACTTATTGCAACTGTATGTTTTTAAGGATATATAAATATATTTTAGCTAAAAAGATTACAAGAAAACCAAAAGCATCGATATAAATAATGTCAACGACGCGTCGTTTGTGAGACTTTGACGACAGCTTCCACTCAACTGATCGTTTTGAAACACTACAAGCCATTTGAAGATACTAGGACGCAGGAGGTTCGAAGATTAGATAATAGAGAGCAACAGCGATTAATAAAAACGCACTCGCCCCACAGACTAGTGGTAGTTAAGGGTTAAGTAAAGCTTTACTAAAAACTCTAGTCGGATTCAGTTCAGTTTTTTACTCCCTAACGATAAAATAGTGTGGTATGTCATTACGCAAATTATCGTTTGTCCGCTCCTAACTCCGGCCCGCTCTGATTTATGGAAGCTGTGCATTTGGAGTGTCTTTAAAATGAGTGGTTTTGAATTTTTTGTAGGAATTTTTTAGAAATAAATACATAAATATTCCTAAGCCTCTTTTTATGCACGGACAACTTTATGTGGCTTTTCCAGATTAAGAAGAACTTCTTAATCTGGAAAAGCCACATAAAGTTGTCCGTGCATAAAAAGAGGCTTAGGAATATTTATGTATTTATTTCTAAAAAACTCCTACAAAAAATTCAAAACCACTCATTTTAAAGACACTCCAAATGCACAGCTTCCATAAATCAGAGCGGGCCGGAGTTAGGAGCGGACAAACGATAATTTGCGTAATGACATACCACACTATTTTATCGTTAGGGAGTAAAAAACTGAACTGAATCCGACTAGAGTTTTTAGTAAAGCTTTACTTAACCCTTAACTACCACTAGTCTGTGGGGCGAGTGCGTTTTTATTAATCGCTGTTGCTCTCTATTATCTAATCTTCGAACCTCCTGCGTCCTAGTATCTTCAAATGGCTTGTAGTGTTTCAAAACGATCAGTTGAGTGGAAGCTGTCGTCAAAGTCTCACAAACGACGCGTCGTTGACATTATTTATATCGATGCTTTTGGTTTTCTTGTAATCTTTTTAGCTAAAATATATTTATATATCCTTAAAAACATACAGTTGCAATAAGTTTTGTATTTTTAAGATGATAAATTTGTATTCAAAAATACTGGTTCAACTATTTTCTTTCTTTTCTTGTAGTACTGTTTACATATATTGCCAATTTATATGGTTAGGTTTGGCCATTTTTTTCTACAGAAAAGGAAACTAATTGGTAATTAGAGTTTAAACAAAGGAAAACGGTTTTAGCGCTCTTAGCATGCTTTATCGCCGAGATGTGGGGGCGAGAAGATAAAGTAGTCGGTGAGACGAGGCGTCGGTATTAGCGTAAAAAACTAAGTGTGGTTAGTTAAGAGTTAAAAGCGTCGGGTCTTAATAAATATGTTATAGACCGGTAGAAAGGCTTGAAAAACGATATGCTAACAGCTCCGTGTGGATGTGAAGATGGAAAGTTCAGAAAGAAAACAAGTTTACTAGTAAGACTCAAGATGATATAAAGCAGCAGCTTGCACAAAAGAAGGAATTGCATAGAAAGGACTCCGAGAGGAAGAACACTTTCGACGCTGGTCGCCTGCAATGGCGATCTCTTGGATTAAGAATATTAGTTTTGTTAACCATAGTCATACCATCGTTACTTTAATTCTTATCCATCGATTTTTCGTTATTTAGATGCAGTGATTCCAAGTTTCTATTCCCATACTCAAAATACCTATGTATATTTTCAATTGAGTAAGTTATTGTACAATTCTTCCCTGGGGTTCAAATATAGAGGTTGTAAAGTAAATTAAGCCTCAATCTGAAAAGCTACTTTTACCGAGTAATATGCAAAAAAATAATCGCGTATATATCTGTCACGGTAAATGTGTACATTTCCCGGTTAATGTGCACATTTACCACCAAGTTCGGTAAATGTAAGTATTACATACTTTTACCGATTGGATTAGGAAAATGTGCACATTTACCTAGAGACTCTGGTAAATGTGGATAAACGTCGCAACACAGGCCACAACTTGGCGGCGTCCCAAACATCTATTGCAGTTTAGAAGCACGGTAAATGTGTGTTGTCCGGTAAATGTGTAAATTTCGTGGTAAATATGCACAACTAAACTAAATTTGAACATGAAGGCAAATTTTACTCGGCCCCACCGGGTTTGATAGGTTAGTCGAAGTGTTTTTAGTTCCTCCTCACGTTCACTGTGTTCCACCCACGAGTTGGAATGCGTTCATCTTAATATATACCAGTGGAGCCGAACCCTTGGTGATTTTTGATTTAAATTAATGTAATTAATAAAGTGTAGCATTTCTCATTTTTACTTATTTCCACATTTACAAAGGTACATCGATAAAAGTGCACATTTACCGGGAAATGTACGGATAATACGTATTTCTGGAAACTTAAACTTACATTTACCGGTAAATGTACACATTTCCCGATTACGTACCTTTACCGTAACATATACATTTTAAAATTGTAAGTGTTTCAATATCAAAATAATGCTAATAATTATGAATATATGTATTTTATTTAGTGTACAGTCGATGTTTACAAAACCTAAAAGCTGTAGAACGCGCAAGATTTTGTATAGACACTATTTAGCTCGAGTTGGAGATTATGATTGTTCGTTGAATCTTGAATCTAACGTAGTAACAAATTTATTTATCAGTTTGCTTATTTCATCCCTTGTCCTGTGTAAATTTTCTTAGACATATTAATATGCCTATATAAGCTATTCTTAGCTAAAATAATTTTCTATTTGAATATATTTTTACATAGTATACATATACATTTAAAACTGTTCATAGATACTATCTTCCGAAGTTATACGGATAACATCATTACGGTTTACAATGCCTATCAGACAAAAAGCATTTCGTATTGCTAAAAACAAAAAGATAAAAACCAATAAATATATATTTTTAAATCAACTTTTAGAACACGGCGAATTAAAAATAATAAAAATCCAAGAATAACATCAATTATTCATAAATTTTAACTTTCTAATAAACTGTCTTCTACGACCGAAGGTACGCACGTTATTTTTCGGAGGTCCGCGAAATCAGTAGGACACATTTAGTTTATCAAAAACTGGTTTTATCTGCGCATAGATCTGATTAATATTTCAAAGTAAAAAAAACAGATGGAAATAGTAATAATGTTTTATGGGGATGGAGGCAGCGGAAATTGTGGGACTACGTTGGGCGTGAAAGGCTCCAATAGATTGAGAAACACTGCTCAGCAAGCCAAGATGCAATCTTCTACAGATTTTGTTTTAAATATGTCTCACTTAAGCCATAGTATATATTTCGCTACAAGATACCAAACTATTCAAACTCGATTTTTGCTTCTATTTTTTGTCTTGCCTGCATTTATTCACGAGTATTTCAATTACTTTCGAATTCATTTTATGTCGAACACACTTGAAAATTAATTGATTTAAACCGGAAATGATTGGTTGGGTTTGATGGATCTCAACCGTACCTCCAGTATAAATTGTTTTCAGAAAAGAAAAGTTAATTAGGCAAAGATATTAATTGCACTTCATCTTTGGGCCAATTTAACGAAGAATCTTGAAAAAAGAATTAGATAATGTGAAGTTTTATTGTACAAGATTAGCATAACCAACTGCAGAAAAAGACGGACATATACCTATAATTGAAAAAGAATTCAACTGGTATTTCAAACGAGAGGCTTGAATTTCAACTCAAGTTGAGGTACTTTTTACAAATATGATAAAGAATCAGTCAGTAAACTACATTTCATATATAACAATTCGGAACTGGTTGTGAAATACAAATGTGCATTTCTGCTGCAAGGGTAATTCACCGATAAGGGATTATTCCTATAATCTGGTACCAATGAATTAAAATGGCTGCCTTCAGATATGCACATTTGTTTTTCATAACTATTTTATGACTTTTGGAGAATTCTAATTTATCAGTATGATCTTGATGCAAGGAAATCTTTACCATTAATATCGTATAATATTTGTTTTATTCTACTTATTAGGGTGAAATGTTTGCCACTGCATGAGATACAATGTTAATGTGCGAAAAATATGATAGTAACAGCAGATTGATATGCTGTCACCTTCTTTTGATTTGACTGATTTTTCCTCGTTCTCTTTCGCTTAATACGTAATTCTTCACCAGGATAATTTCGGCATTCTCTTTTACCTCAAAATTTGTCCAAGTTACCATGCCTGTTTCTAACAAAGTTAATGAAACATCAATATTTGGAATATTTGGTTTATTCCTTATCCAATTCATTTCCTCTCTTGTACTCTTTCCTTAAAGCTAAACTCTATAATCGACACGTTTACCTTCCTTGTATCCCATTAGCTCTAATCAATATAATGGTGGATATGATAAATACAATCAAAATCAATGCGTATCCTCAAGATTTGCAGTAATTTTCGAATTAACGTTGACGAAATATGAGTTGGAAATCATAAAAAAATATTTTATCCGCTGTTAATGTTGTTTCTTTACCATTCTCCACCAGTATCCGACGTAATCTTTGAATAATAGACGAAGTACATACTAAAAAATTGTGTTAAATTAAGACTGAAAATCCTCTCAAACGTCAAATCATTTATTAATCGACGGAATATCCAATTTTCCAAATAAATTCTGAAAAGTCCAAAAAGAACTTCAATTGGTGGGCGAGAAACTTAGCATTTGCGCATAATTTATGCCATAAGTGTGGTATTAAAATTGATAATAATTACCAATATGAATGAATTCTAACATTTAAGAATTTAAAATCGATCGTCTCAAACATATGAGCCTCGTGTACGGACGAAATTGAATTCCAAAGAGCAACATTTGAATGAGCTGGCGAGTATCAAACCTTCATAAATGATTTTCTTAGTATGTACCATGCAACTTTGCCTCCAACCAACAAATGGTAGAAAATAGGACACATTTCCCTGTTTCGACTTTTAAATGGAAATTAAGTTGTCCTGTACGGCTGTCCCGGAGCCGATTGAGACTGTTACAATGTTAACATGCGGTTTTTTAATACTTGGGCTGCCTTATATATACCGCAATTTTTCAATTATAATTTGTAAGGGAATTGTTAGATTCAAAGATTACCAGAAGTCCTACTAAATAAACGAGTTTTTGTTTTTAGTACTATTATATGCGTCAGCAGCAACATTCTCTGTTAAATATATTTTATCACAGTTACAGTTACTCTGGCTCTTCGGTGATGTGTATCACAGTAATGTGGTTCATCGTTATTTTAACAATGGGCGACAAAAAGAGTTTAGATCACGTTGAGAAAAAAGGTTCTTCCAAATCTCAGGTTAACAGAGGAATCCGACAAAGTATCACATGCATTTTAAAATAGTCGTAGATTAATCGGTGTTCTAAAAACCCACCGAAAATGATAAATTAAGGATAACTGTTATGCTTACAGTCACGGCCAACAGGCAAAAACTGACTGACTCCCTACGTAATTTTAAATCGTAAAAGGATGTCAAAGGAAAAGTTACCGTCAGGTGTAATCCTTCGCGCGCAAGGAGAAGGGGTGGATGAAGGAGGAACTTGTGTTAGATTGTCTGAAGGTTGTTTGGGGTTAAGTTATATTCGAGGTTTAGTTTTACTTGGAAAAACTTTCCAAAAATCTTAGGATCGCGTTATAATCGAGGTCGCTTTGTATTCGGGACAATACGGTATTTCCATGTTATTTTGTTATCGAAGGCAATCAAGCGGTATACGCAAAAGAAATCGAGAAACATTTTAATTTAGTTGTTGGCAGAATCAGGTAATTTACAATTTTAGAGAGGTTCAGATGATGAATTCTCATAAAATTGTAATTCAGATTACTATAGTTCCTTCATCTGAGGACGAAGGAAACCTAGATGATGCAGCCAATTCTGTATCAACTTAATCAGAATATGATGCTGCGACCATTCATATATAGTTTCAAACATATTCTTAATCCATTACCTAAAGTCACAATATTATTCCAGAAAATGACATTTATTTGGAGATTTTTCTGTGCGTTCAATTGAGTCCACGTTAATTCAGTAAATATTTCTCACAATTATCCGCAGACGAACCAGAATTTCTTATTGCAAATGGTATTATCCCGAAAACTTGTCAAAAAGGGAAGGACGATTTCAAATTAATCATCCCAGAGATAAAAATTTATTAATGAGTACTTTTAATACGGGCATTAAAAATAATAAGAGACTCTAGGTGTCAACAACCACGAAAAAGAGCGTTTTAAATTCATTGATTGTCAGTAAGGAAATCGGACTATTATTAACTTTCACAGCTATTAATAAAGCACTTGCAGCCAATTTTTATTAACCCATAAGTTAATTATCGAGCCCTTCTTATGGATGAAATCCACTCATCTTTAAAAGATTTGGAAAACTACTATAGATGCGCATTTCGGCAGAAAGGAAGCAGTCTTCAGTCACTGTTTAACGATAATGAATCCTAGAATATAATAATCTAGTATTTTAAATTTAGTATCAATGAATCACTATTGATGACTAAATGCGCGTCTGGTTTTCTCAATCATTTATGGCTATTGGAGCGAATATATCTCCTATTACAGATATAATCTATGACACGCATCACGGAACCATACACGGAAGGAATCATTTTCAGAACGAAAGGACGTCTAAATTTTGACAAAAACCTTTTATGTAAATAAAAGATTATTATATAATAATAATTATTATTATTAATTATTATTATTAATTATAATAATTATATTATGAATATTTACCAAATCCACCCTGCTTTTATAAAGGAATTTCAGAAAGAATCTTAACTTGTACTTCTTATACATCCTCACATTAAGTATTTTTATCCCATCAAGCTTAATAACCCTGTATTGTAATTAAACCAAACTAGCGACAATAAAATTTTCAAGATCTATAATAAGACATATTTGAACAAAAAATAGAATAATACTTATTAATATTTTTGAAATATTCACAATTCACTCTCACCAGCATTGTTATTATTTCTGGCATGTGAAGATGTAGAAGCATGTTTAAAAGTAAGAGAGAGCCTAATTAAATCTCAGATGTGCAAATGACAAATCATTGGTTAGTAATTCTGAAAACAGCCTTCTGATGCTAGTTAGTTTCTTAAATGAAAACTAATAAGAAGAAAACAAAAGTCGTGAGATTTTCCAGCAGCAGAGAATCCCAAGTCAATGTCTGAGTGAATGGGGAAAGATTGGAATAGGTGAAATTTATTTATTTAGGTAGTATATTGCCTCAGGATGGAAAAAGCATGAAATAAATCAGAGAAGGGTAGAAAGAGCACAAGAGGTATTTTTTAGATCATTTGCGAGATTAAGCGAGTTGTTGACAGTAAGTCTGAAGAGATTTATAAAAGAGAGGTTAGTGAAAACTTTCATATAGAGTGCAAGACATGGACAATGAGGAAGAAGATTTGAGCAGATTATAAGCCTTGGAGATGTGTGACATAGGCTAGAGAAAATTAGTTGGGAAGAGAGAAAAAATGAGGGCTTTAAATAGAGTGGGGGAAAGATAAGAGCTTTTAAAAAGAATAATAAGGGAAAAGAGGTGGACAAATTTCGAAAGGAATCAAGTCTGCCGAAAGAAATCCTAGAAGGAAGAAAATTAGGAAAGAGGTAATGAAGTAGGAAGAGGAAAGGTATATTAGACGCATTTAAAGGAGGAATTTGGTGCGAAAATGCGAAGGAAAAGGCCTTGGATAGCAGACTGAGTTGGGCATGCCTAAAACCAACCTCAAAGTCGAATTACGAAGAATGGATGATCAGAAATTCTTCATACAAGAGAATGTTCCTGCAGCAATGATAATCTTGCATCCGCTTCTCTCAACGGAGATATAATTTTTCCTATTCCTCGTAATACTTCATTTACTCCTTCCGCCTTTGGAATTGTTCTTCACGCACGCGCATCAAAGCTTTCCATGAATTTCTTACTCTTTTCTAAAGCATCAACTTTTTCTACCCCGAATAAGGCAATCCTCCATGCATACCATTCCGCCAATTAAATATCGGCAAAATATTCTATTTACAAGACGATATTTTATCACAAGAACGACATTTACTAAACCACGCGAGTCATAAAACATCCATATGACATAATGTAGATGATATAATGGAAAGAGAACAATTGTAGTGATTGTAACTATGTGAATCAGGATCGTCTACATCAAGGATGACCAAACCTACCTGCCCTCGAAGCCGCATAGGATAATTTTTCCGAGAGCCGCATGACAAGTCCTGCGCTCATAAATATACGAATAGAAAACATAATACCTGTATATCCTAAGCATTTCAGATACAATGCATGACCCTTGGGCATCCCCAACACAGCTCAAGTCACTCAACGTCATTGTGTTCTGTAGAGAAAAACGTTGACACGCCATTAAATAGAAATATGAAATAGCCGTATACAAAGATAAAAGATCCGCATGCAGCTCGCGAGCCACGGTTTGGCTACTCCTGGTTTACATATTGCTGCCGTAACGGACTCTAAAACAGAGACTTTGTTTGGTATAATTTCTTCAAAGAAGCACCGATTTTCTAAAAAAATACAGCTGAGCAAAGAGCCAAATGTAGACTACCGACAAAAGCTCAGTCCGTTTTAGGGTCGCATTCTGCGCTGATCAAAGTCTTCCTGTACTTTTCTGACGTTCGGGATCTTTTATCCCAACATAAAGATTTTTTATTTGTTGTGGAATTCCTGTTCCGTGAAATTAGATGTTCTATACAGTACATCTCAAATTTCTCTCTTTTAAATATATACATTTTCTGTGGAGAAAAGAAACACTCGAGAAAAGAATGGTGGAGCAAATTGCATTAGGTGCTTTTTTTTTTAGGATTATGACATCATCACAAGATTATATCTTTGGTTGAGATCGACGGCCTCTTAATATAGTTTGTAAAATCTCTTTTAAAGGAATTATATATATGAATAAAAACACATATTCGCTCTTATTCGACACAGATTTGAATTCTGTTTGTTTTAATATAAGCCTCCTGTCTTTATTAAATAGATCTGTTCATGTTCCGAGCTCCTATCTTAATTTTAACTTTTTTTAAAAGCGAATTTATAAAGCCCTGTACCTATATCATGCTCTTTTTAAGGGGGAGGAGAGTATCGAAATAAAGGGGTTGAAAAAAGACATTATTTACTCAGCAGATAATTATAGGTCAACTAAGTTTGTGGCATATTTAGCCCTTATATAGATTGTCCTATCCAGAAAACTTGGTTTCTCCAAGTCTCAGAAAATCCAAAGATATTGCCCAAACATACGGACGGACTAACAAACCGAATACATAGGTGATTTTTTTAGAAAAATGTGCTAAAAATAAATAAATATTAAGGATTGTTTACTTGGTTAGTGTGAAGCGTTTCCACTAAATTTTAAGGTAATGGTTTTGAAGGAATCATCCAAATTATAAAAACATTCATTATAATCTTTACGAGTGGAATATTGATTGCACATATGTAGGATGTCGTGAAAGCCTTCAAATGATTTTATCCTAGAGTTCTCACCAACTAAAAACATCGAACAAAATTTAGATAAATACTAGAGCCCCGTGGCTTAACACACCTGCTGAATAATTCGAAAACATTGCGGCGCTGTAGAACATGAACGTAAGAGTTCCCCGTTCAAAAGGAGAGGAAAAAAGTTATAGGGTCGGACCAATAGCTAGGAAAGTGATAATAAATGTATAGAGAGAGAGAGAGATAAGAAAAAACCTGGTAAGGTTTTTCATTACAAAGTGACCGTAAAACGACAGAAAGTAAACAACAAAATCCAGCAGAAATTGGAACGGGAATAAAAATAAAAATTTTGGAAAGAAAAGAAAACGAAGGAAGAAGAGAAGAAAGCAAGGACTGAGTAAAAAATTAATAAATAATCGAAAAAAGCTTTTAAGTGTGAGAACGAGGATAAAGAATGAAAAAGTGCAGAGGAAGAGCAACTAGAAACGAAATTCGCGTAAATAAATGAGATTAATATGAAACAAGTTTGTAATGTGCATCACGAATTTGCGCGTTTCGTGCGATGGATTATTTGAGACTAAACGCTATGGTTTTAACGAACGCATACCATTTATAAAACAGCTAAGCACCACGGCCCGATTGTCTCTCTGTCTACCAAAAATGTATTTGCCTCCATCAGTTGGTGCAAAAATAAACTATTACGAAATAGGAAAAGCTCGTTTTTTTGTTTCCAGTCGAGTAGGACCCTTAAATGGTTTATGTAAACTGTTTATGCCATTTTCTTATAGTCATTGAACTTAAGTCCTGAATACAAAATTTCGTGATAATCCGTTCTGAATATGCCGGGAAAGAACATGCGGACGGACGGACAGAACGAACCTAATTGCCGCTTACGCTGGAAATGAAACTCGCCTAAAAATCTAAAAAAAATCCAATAGCTTTACGCATAAAATATTTATTATCGCTTCTGTTTTTGCAGGAAATCGATAAAAATTCCGAATGTCCCTAACTGCATTTTTTAACGGTGTAGTAGCGCTATAATCTAACGTACTCTGTGCGGCGTACACAGTTGCAAAAGGCTTATATTTTCCCCATAGCGTCTTAAAATCACGGATGGATGAAAACCTTTGGACAATTATTCTATGATTGGTTTCAAACTTTCATTGATAGAAATTACTAAAACGCTCCTTGCAATTCGTGCATACCAGTTTCGACCCTTTCTAAAGGTCGTGTCTCTTTGTGATTCCATTTTCCATTTGAGCCGGTCCGTACCTTTGTAGAGATGCTTGAGCTCGTTATATAATTACCACTGTTGATCTTTATAATTCGCCCATTCAGTCAATTTTTCAAAGGATTCACTAAATCTCTGAATGCATTATCAAAAGTAAACCGCAGAATTATACGTTTCGCGATGTAAGGTAGATAAAAGTAAATAAACGAATCAAAGTGATAATTACGAATGCACGAAGAAAGACAATTTAATAATAATATCTATTTGCAACGAGTAAAATAGTGAGAATCTGAACAAGTGTGAGAAATATTCAATGGTCATAAAAAAATAAAGATTTATAAGAAATGTAAAAACAGTAAAATGAATGAGTCGTGGAACGAACTTAGAATCGCAGATTGAAGAATATAAACTGCTGATGAAGTTTGTCTAAAATTAAAAATAATATGGAAAACTGATCAACTGAAACCTTGTAAATGTTAAGTGATTCCAAAAAATATCAGTGAATGTCAATTAATATACAATCCGTGAGATGTATACTTTTAAACTACATTCAAGTTCCCTCAGAAAGGGTTCGAGAAAATTCACATATATTTTGTTTCTGAAAATTAATTTTTTAACAAAATCAATTTCATTTTGGGACAGCAAAAACGCGCTACTCTGAAAATATTTCCAGATTCAAAACGCTAGTGTGTTAGGTATTAAAATTATAAGTTAGTCACAAAACGCCATCAGCTCCATATCCTATCTAGGAAAGCAATCAATAACCATCTGCCTCCATACTTCAATAACATTATTCTCAGCTGATATATATTGAAAATAAACTTCAACAAAAAGGTAATAAATCTACGCATACACAATCTAATTATTGGGGAAAAATTATTTTTCAATTATTCAAAAACGAAAACAATACGGTAAAATTCTTTTCGCTTAAAACTTTCCCTAAATTTTTTATCGTAAAAGCTTTAATACCAATTTATAACTCATTTTTCTAACGCTTGCTCACTGATATCTTAGTTTTTAATGTATTATGAAATGATAGAAAAAACCTCACGCAAATCGCCAAACCAAAAGCAATTGGGTGTGTGGCTCACCAGCACGAGTCCGTAGATGTGCTCTGCCTATCCTCTCCTTTGAGATTATAAACTAGACTCACTTGCATTCACAAAAAAGCAAAACTTACGCTTTCACAGATATAGTTGACCACTAACAAACCACATAGTTCCGTTCATCAGACAATGCGAACTAAACTGGCGACATAAACCTATCGCATTTGTTAGTCGACCTGAATTGCCAAATGAACTATTGTTAAGGTCACCAATGGTATATTAGAGAGACAGTTTATCAGAACAATGGTTTATTCTACTTGGCATCGTTTTAAAGACCGTATCTAACCTTCAAATTAAAATAGTGAGACGCCAGCGCCACAATGCGCTAGGAGCGTTAACCAAAGATCCGAACGCCCGGCATAGGAGAAAATCAATGAATTGCACTTGTTTTGCGGATAAGTCGTATTAAACATCCTTTGGATTGGCAGGGAAGTATATTTTTATCAAAAGAGATATCAATGAGAAATTTACTCATCATAAAAATGAAATCACTCTCTAAAACTGATTTTATTAACGAGTATAATAGTTTGCCATTTCAAATGTAATAGGATCATCTAAGTAAAATATGTATGGCGTATAATAAAGGAATAAGAAACAATAAATGCAACAAGGTACGAAATATGCTTATTACACATTATATGAACATCTGTCAAAAGACTAGTGTGAGTTAAAATTAAATTCACTAAGCTGGCTTTGACTTCGTGGAGCAAAACAAAATTTGTTTCAGAATAATATAATGATAATCCATTCATTTCCAATAGACAATGTGGAGCTGATCGCCGAAACTTTGGTCGCACTACTGCAGTATATTTTTATATTTTCATTGAAGAAGAAATAAATCAAGTTATTCTTAAACAAATTTTGTTTGCATTCCTGATTTAAATAAGTTCATTCGGTACTGATATATGCTGCATTTTTTCATTCAAACACAGCTTTATAATCCTGCCTATAAATACTCATCAGCATATAACTAATTTTATGAATATGATTGGCTATTTTGTATAAAATTTGCATACAGATTTTTGAATTAATATGTATCTTTCTTAAAAATAAGAGCGAATCTCAGAATAGAATTATGTAACTAATCTGCACGTATTTAGACTGATTTCAAATCAAAAGGTACTGATTGATTCGTGTGTTTGTACCTGTCTATATTTAAACTGCTTAAAATCGTATTATTCCGTCAGTACTGATTCTCTATATTTTAATATCTTCTACGATAAAATCTCAAAATGTGTGTTTAGAATTTGATTATATAGTCAATCTAGAATACACAATATATTTTGGAAATCATTTGAATTTATAGCAAATGCTCATAAATAGTAATTCAAACTTTTAAAAATTCATCGGCTCACTACAGTGATTTAAAAGTGTAGTGTAATTTCCAATGGCATGGAATTCTATTTTCAAATTTTATGCTAGGAAAAAAACAACATCCCTCTTTATATTACATAGATGGTTTATACCTCGGCTCTTTGTTTTTTAGTTTCGTCTACATTTATTATGATCAATTTTGTATTTTATATAAAGAGAAGACCCGTTTTTTCAGAACTCGTCTCTATGATAGTAAAACATAAACACCAATTTTATTTGGTGTACCTATAAAATTAAGATGATAAAAATATTCCGAATAAGCTTCGTTATTTAGCTAAATTTTTATCATTTTGGTCTCCCTAGATGAAAAAACTCTCATTATCGTAGTCTCGTTCAAAGGAATGGTAAATATCCAGTGAGCGTAAGAGACGAGGAGTGCGTAATGGCCGCTTCGGCGGAGCCTACTCCTCGCGGAGAGGGACGTCTGCTTCCCGCAAGTACGCGGGTTCGAAACTCATGCGTGAATGTTTCACTCTCATATTATACCACAATTTCATGTCATCATTTATACTAAAAAATTGATATACATTAAACAAGTTTGCGTAAAAACAAGTTTAAAATAATTCTTAATGAAAAATATAATAAATAAGCAAAAATAAGTTCTTGAATCTGCATTGACTTTACGGTAATCTTATGAACATACAGACACATTTATGAGACCTAATATGTCAGCAATAATCATGCAATCATAATTATATGAACCTGAGAATATGAACATGTCGTTAAAATATTTTTGACGAATATATTCACAAAAATATTTACCTGATCTGGAAAATGACGCCCAAATGATAATTTCAAACGAAAATGAATGCATCGAAATTCTTCTCACCCAAATAATTCTCTCATTATTACCTCTATGATTGAAACTTAGCTGTTCAGATTCTAAATTTCTCGGACTTGATCAGCTTCAATGAAAACTTCCGTAAGTGAGAAAGTGTATTCAAATCAATTTCAGCAATACAAAAATATTAATATTAACCAGATGCGACACATTTTATAAGTTCATAAAATTTTATTTGAGTTTTTCGCTTAACTAACCAAAGAAGTAAATATATTTTCTGTATATTTCTTGTGAATCCAAAAATCACCGTGATTCAAGGCAAGGATGATTTTACTCGCATTTTCCACCACAACTATTCTTGTTCCTATTCTAGTGTTACTATCTAAGTATTATCTTACACATTAATGAGAAAGATACAATTCCCTAAAGGAAAATGATACTTGGTAACCTATTTGCTTTTATAAAGCATATTCTTTGTAGACAAAATGTTATCACTTTTTATATAAACTTATAGTACCTGAATAAGGGATATATGCACCAATTAACTCTCCAACTAAATTTTTCCTTTAGAAGATATTACACTGGACGAAAAAACTAAATTTAATTTTCTTACAATGTAAGGAATGTGTTTAGCTCGGTTTCACCTTGATTTAGAGAGGCAACGCACCGTGAAAGTTTTAAAATACATACTGCAATAGGCTGATAAAAAATGAAAATGTTTACTAGTTATTATTACTGTACATGGCCGAGTCAGTCGATTATAAAGCAGAGAAATGCAGTCATGCAACGACATTTATTATTTGATTAATATAGTCAAAGCAGTACACTTAGACTGTAGAAACAAAATAATGAAAATTTTCATCCTTTATGTAATTATTTTCGTTTTATTCGAATAAAAATTTTTCGTTAAAAATACATATTTGCTATTACTTTAGCTTGACATAAATCGAGTTCCGTCAGAGGGTAACTTATTCGTAGCGGACCAAACATTCTCGGAAACACTGGACAGGGCCAATTAAGATGCAGCCGGATGTATTTAACACAATTAGGATAAGTGTGCGCTATGCATCATCCACGGTGGGTTTAATTTGGAAACGGGTTTGTTTGGCGTCGTATGATATAGGCAAAGGATTCGAAATGCAATATATCATGAAACAGCTCTTTAATTCTAGGCAAGATAAAACTCTTGATAACATAGCTTGGAATCATTTTACCTCATCCATCATATTGTAAATCCAGCCATACCGTAATTATTAATAATAGCTGTTATTTCTTCGTAAAATTTTCTTGTTTTATCCTCATTCTGAATTGAATCTCATCGAGAGATGGGCGTATTGTAAGACAAAATCTCACAACAAATCTACCACGCATTATTTCCAAGTTTACATTTAAAAATTTCAGAGGAACCATTTGAAAACTATAAAGTGAATTTTACGATTTGATGGTCAAAAAGTAGTATTTTTTACTTTATTTTTTAATATGGTCAGGAATAGGAAAAAAAAACTAAACGCTAATCTTTTAATTCGAATATGAACGGATTATGCATACACAAAAAGATTTTTCATGCACTGAATTATTAATACAGCGAGTTTCTACGAAGCATGTACAGTTCGTACGAATAAAACTAATATATATAACTTCCCGATAAATTACTTTATCTAACCAAAAAAACTAATAAACGGTTTCCTGTGTTGTTATTTAGGAAGTGTGGAGCGTCCTTGGAACCTTAATAGCATCGAAAGATAATTTTCTTTAAACAAAACTTTTTTCGAGGAAACTTGACAATAGATTCAAGAAAAAATTAAGAACATTATCTTCGCGAGGCCACCATAGTCGCTTGCACACATGTGGGCTCTATTTCTCTCTCGCTCTCTCTCTGACAAAAGTGAAGGGATGATCACGGCAGCGTCGGCCGCGCCATCTGTTGGCCTATCACGAAATCACGTGCGAACGCTTTGGAGGCGCTCACTATAGATTCGAGAGGCGCTCGCACACTAAGCACGCCCATCCGCACGGACGGAAGCCTTTCGGGGAGACACGCGCCCGGCCCTCCTCCTCCCTACCCTCCTCCTCCCCACCTATCTATTCTGCTCTCTCTCCCCACTATTCCTCCTCTCTCACTCCCCACTCTCCTCCCTCTCACACTCCCCGATCTCCCTCATTTCGGCGAGTGGCTGTCCTGCAACCGGTCACTCGAAACTGAGTCGGCCAATGGAGGCGCAGTGAAGGAGGAGGGAAAGGGCAGAAAGGGGTTGAACTGCACTCACCGGGGAAAAGGGGTTGGATTTTAAGGGATCGCTACGAAATTTAAAAAAGGCACCTCGCGGGTAATTGCGGCAATGGAGTTTATAAATTATGACTCAATTTTGCGGAACGCCGATGGACTTGCCTCCGTTTCGAAAGCTTCGTTATAAATTTCGACGGCATAAAAATACTACCAATATAATCCAATTTCCATATGACTAGCTATGGCTAAGATAAAACGTTGGCAATACCGATGATTCGGCTTGCGAAATATGTAATGATTATTATACCTATATTATTAATGCTAATTTTCCTGCTATTTTTTAAATTCCTTTATCAATCGAACTGTTCTTGAAATAAACAGCAATAAAAACATGGACAAAGAAAATGTTAATTTGATAATAGGAAATTTAGGTCTAACACTAGGTCAGAGGACGTCAACCTCTTCAACTTTGTACGCCGCATCCATAATTTCAGCATCGCATGGGAGATTGCGAGTACCTAGGCGGGTAGGATGTGTTTATATCAGATGTTGCTTAGAGATTATATAGCGTCACACTTCTAAAAATCAAGTATAAATAATTTAATAGTTTTCAAACTTTGCCAGAAAAGGTTTGACGAGCATTTTTTTAATTAAATAATGAAATCGTTTGCTTAATTTCACGTCTTCAGTTTACGGGCGAGAAAAAGTGTTTATACCGACCACAGATGTCCGACCCCTTGATCATGTCATCCAAATGATACTTCCAAACGTTTTCGCCGTATTCTCTTGACTGGATTACCATGATTAGTGTATGCACTGCAATCCTCAGCTATTCTGATAGCCTTTTAAAAGATTTTCCTGCGACGATTTTGATTTGATTGATCCATCGACTATGCGCTCTTCCTCTTTATCTGACACACTCAATTCTTTCCTGAACTATCAGTCTTTCAAGATCGACGTCATTACTTCGCATGGCACGCACGACCAAAACCTTCAGGATGCGTATGTGGACCATGTTCGACAATTTTTGCTTTATTTTGAATTCTGCACGAGGAATTCTTATCATTCTCCTCCATCGCCAAAATGCGCCAATCCGTTTCTTATATCTCTCATAGATGGTCCAGGTCTCTTCTTCATATATGAAAGCGGATAAAAGTGAAGTCCTAAAAAAATGCGTCTTCGTTATTCTAGTGAGGTGTTTATCTTAACATTTTTTTTGTAGCCGACTCTTTGCCCGTTGCCATCTCTTCTTTTTCTTGCTTCATGTTCCGCCAAGAGAGACTTACCGGATAACCATTTCGGTCCCATCATTAGGTCTTACGTCAGACCAGTTATATTTTTTACAATAAAATATCATAACCCTAATAGTTTCTCTATTAATTTCCAAATTTCCAACATTGTCTTTCAACTACTGTCAGCAATCTCTTTAGTTCATCCGTGCTATTGATCAAGAGCGTTGTATAATCAGTATGCCGTAGAACAGGCATATCAAACTGGCGGCCCTAATTATGCCATGTTGCGATCCGAATGCTAATTTTTGTCTTACCTAAATCGCTGGATATTTTAACCCTTGTATTACCGAACTTTGTTTCACCCATTTTCTACCAATAGGGGTATAAAATGTACCCCATGAGAATTAATGTTCTTTTTTACTTGTTAGATGAAATTGAACCTCTAGTAGAACTAAAATGAATTTTCAAACATAAAAACAGAGTGTGTCATGTATTTGTCATTTTTATTTTCATTAACAAATCAATTTTTAGCAATACATATTGATTAAAATTCAACTGAAAATTCCATTAAAAATATGTGGAAGAAATAAAAAATATTGAACATGTTAAATAGGAAAACCAATCTTCATCGCATTCTTTGCATGCTATTTTTATCGATTTGGTGCAATGTAATGTTGGGGTACATTTTGGACCTCAATCGCTTTTATTGTTTTTTCTACTAATCTAAAATGAAAGGAAATAAATCTGCAATCATAGGAACGCTAAATAAGTTTTCAACAAATACAAAAATCAAGAGACAATTGGAATGAAAATTAAGCAATTGACGAGCAAAATATATGTGTGGGTTCCATAATGGACCCCATCGGCAAAGGTAGCAAGTACCATTTTATTTCTATGAGTAGGAAATATTTTCCATAGTTATTGAGGTACTATAAGAACGCGTTTTCTAAATAATTGTTTTTAACAACAAGACAGATATCGAATCTCCTAGATATAGACTATCAGTCTCTGCCCTTATTAAACAAATGTAATCCTATTTCGGCCCTTCCGGACAGTCCATCCATTTGATGTGGCCCTGATGCATCTCCGAGTTTTACATGCCTGCAGGAGAATGTAGGTTTTTCTGCCTACTATTGATATTTCACCTTGCAAGCCATCACGAACCGCCTTAGCTCAATAATGGTGATAAAAATGCAAACTTGTCGCACATAGTAGCGGATTCACACAGCCTACTTATTAAATAAACAAGATTTCCTGGGGCTCCCATTTCTAAAAATATTATCCATAGCATATCCAATTAACTGCTGCATTAACATGCATGAAAGAGCGGCAACTGTTTCTTCCCGACACATCATTCCTGTATCCTATAAATTTATAATATAGTCATTTCATTGCAATTTAGCTTTTCATTGACTACAGAACAATGAAATATTTTCAGTTAATATCTCCGATTCATTTTCACCAATACGTCGACATATGGAAAATCTTTGAAAAATAAATAAATACCTTTGTTTGTGTGCCACATAAAATACTCTCGCAGAAAAAGTGACAGTAGGACATGGTTGTGCTTATTCAGCTTATCAATCAATCATTGTTTTAATTTTAATAATTAATAAAAATAAAAAATTACGAAATGTTTAATTTTTCGTTATTTTTAGTATAATTAGTTCTGTCATTTGAATATTTATCAAATGATTTACTTGATGGCTTCTTATAAAGTTCTAAGAAACGTCAAAAGTTATCGGAGAAGATATTTGAGGCGGTAATGTCTCCATTTTCAAATTCTGTACATGCAGAGAGAATTTGTAAGTGCAATTATTCTTGTTGTATCATCATATATCTTTTTAAATGAGATAAGGCGTATTTTCAGTTTTCTGCGATAAAACAGAAATCATTATGATCTTTATTACCCAAACAGAAGTAGGTAACTGTAATCATTATAGTCAGTTGATCACCGTAGATTATAAAATTTCTTAAATAATCAGTTTTTATCAGGAATAAATAATCGGCCATGGTGTAGGACAAACACAAATTTAAAAATGCGTATTTTAATATACTACAATAGCCAAGAGAATATCGCATCGTGACCGATTAAAAATGATTGCACCATTTTTAATGGGAATTACAAATGGAGTTTAATGGTGGAAAGGTTTGTAACGAATGAGGAGTAAGAAGAAGAGCAGGAGCCGGGTCGGAGTTTCTGGACGGAATAATTGTATAAATGGAAAGGGATAAAGCGCCGGAGTTTAAAATGGACCGAGATAAAGGATGCCTCTGGTCTCGGAGCGACCTTCCCTTAAGAAAAGCACTTGGAGGTTTCCTAAGTCAATTACACCCAAACGACAGTTCTTATTGTAGTTGCTAACTTAGGAGTCCGTATAAACGTTTTCGTGCTCTCCGTGGACGGAGCCACATGAGCGGCTCTCCCTTATCGTATCTCTCTCCATCTTTGATTGCCCACTAGCCAAAAAGTATCTCGAGGATCATTGCTCCAACATACGGAGGCGGTTAATTTTACCGAATTTCCATATCAACTGTCGATCATCCGTTCCGATTTCCAGGACTTTACAAATATACATACGAGTACTAGCATCGAGTGCATCTTTTTACAACAAAAGACAAGAATACTTCGGTATTTCTCACAATGATACCTTATAATCTTTACGATTTATCGACCGATTTAATTTAACCGTGATAATCGGAGAAATTTGATTTAAAAAAGAGATTATTCTTGAACGGGAATGCTGGAAGTGCATTTACTCAACGCTCTATTTATAGAATTACTCGACTCGTATTGAAACATGAACATTTTACGACATAAATATTGTTTTTCTTATTCATAGCTCAAAAATTTTCAAATATGATTTGGCTATTATTTCCTCGCAATGTTTTCGTTGAGTACAATGTCCGATGCGCGTTGATCAGTCTTCTAAACTAGCACATCACACTAACGCCAAGCTTTTATGCAACTTTTACCTTCCGATTGTCTTCCGCCTTCCCTCAGCCACAAAAAATACAGACACAAAGAATGCTTTAAAATCAAAAATATATAGACAAACTTATCCTCCAGCTTGAATTCATTAGATGGTCTCCTTCTGCTACCTAGAATCAATTATCACTATGGGTGGCTATATTGTGGAAAAATACTTTTTGACTTAATATTTACAGGTTTAACCATGCTCGATCTACTACTAACGAAGTGAAGATTATGCTGAGGATGATAGAGCCTGCCACGATCAGCATTTGT
The DNA here is from genome assembly GCA_028673005.1 of Tanypteryx hageni. Taxonomy (NCBI): domain Eukaryota; kingdom Metazoa; phylum Arthropoda; class Insecta; order Odonata; family Petaluridae; genus Tanypteryx; species Tanypteryx hageni. The sequence goes on from CM054112.1 coordinate 23,614,869, forward strand.
CAACTTTAATCAGCAGTAAGATATATTTTGTCATCCTACACGAAAGAAAAACGCATTCCCAAATTATTCAACCGCGATTGATGTCATATCAGTTTGAATCGTTAAAAGCTTATGAACTGCTTCTAAAAATAACCAAAAATTTTGCCGGTTTCGAAATTCTCAAGTGGGATGATCATCTTAATAAAATCCAATCTGTGATACAACAAAAAGTTCAAAATAAAACTAACAGACTCCTCAAGAAATACTATGTTCTTATAAAAAACAAATAGAAAAACACTTCCTATAATTTTAAACTACATCAAGACAATGTAATATACCTCACACATACGACTTTCACCCATGAAGAACTCTCCTTTCGCGGAAAAGGACTCAAGTACACACTTCCACATAAAAAACCACCCATATATGATACTGTGGCAGATATTGAATCTTTCATTAAAGACACACCAAACAACAGCAAAAATATCATCAGGGTCATCGCATTATCCCAGATAACAGAAACCATCGCCAAAAAAACAAATAAAAATCAACATAAACATTCCGAACACAGCACAATTAAATCACTTAAAAATCTGATGTGGCCACCACATGACTTTCTCCATATCTGTAATATTTCTAAAATTCCAAACATAATAATATTTTAAGAAACTGCGAGAAAATATAGACTTTACAAAGAACAGAAATATACACAAACCATAGCCTTCTGATAATGGATATTGCCACAAAGCTCCAACAATTAAGAAAAGAAAAAGGAGCGTTACTAACAGTAAGACGTAACTAAGCGTCAATTGTTAACAATAGTCGTCGGTAGATGGCATGGTGGTGGCAGCTAAAAATATAAGATATCTCTTAAGCAATGCATTTTATGAAAAAATATTTCAAACAGAGGTTGTAAAAAATTAAATTTCCTACAATCTTTATTCTAGCACACCTTTACATATATCAAATAATAAAGCAAATATATCAAAATAACGGATAAGTGACAAGAGCAAAAACCCACTTCCGGTTGACCGATTTTTACCAAAAACTAATCAGTTTTTGTGACTTCTATAAAAATGTTAAATATAAAATTTCGCGTTGACCTGATTAATAGCTTTTAGTTAGAGCACCTACAAAAAGCTATCACACACACACACACACAGACATCATCGAGAAAATGGTCAAAACGTGTTCAGGGGACCTCAAAACGTGTATTTCCGTTGAAATGTCGAAGTCTATTTTTTTCATGAATTCAATACTTTCCCCTATACTACGTATATGGAGAAAGCAAAAATCAAAAATAAAAAAGTAACTATACTTCATTATTTTTTACCGACTTATTTCGTTATAACGTTAAACGTGGCGGAAAACTAAATTTAGATTTTAGCGTAACAAAAACCAAATCGATTTTTTGCCTGTAACGAAAAACGTAACGAATAGTTTTTTTCGTTTGCCAGCACTGATATAGCAGATTAATTCTCCCGTTTTAGAACGTGAACTTTTTTCTAGGTTGATGCCGAGCCAGCCAAGATGTATCTACCATCATCCCCAATGAATGCCGCACAGGAGGTACACCGATGAACATCTTTTTTTCAATTGTGAGATTGCCTTTCTTTGAAATTGATTAGCATGGCAGGATTTTTCTCCCGATTTCAAAATTATTTGGAAAAATGTTTAAAAGGTTATAGAAAAATTAAATTTTCTACAAATTGTATTCTAATATATTTTTACATTTATATTAAAGCAAATATTTCAAAATAACGGATAAGTGACAAGAGTAAACACCCACTTACGGTTGACCGATTTTTACCAAAAAGTAATCAGTTGTTCTAACTTTTATAAAAATGTGAAATATAAAATTTCGCGTTGACCTGATTAATAGTTTTTGACTTAGGGCACCCACAAAAAGCTATCACACACAAACACACAGACATCATCGAGAAAATGGCCAAAACGTGTTCAGGAGACCTCAAAACATTTATTTCGGTTGAAATCTTGCAGTTGATTTTTTCATAAATACAATACTTTCCCCTATACTACGTTTAGATGTAGATGTATATGAAGTAAGTAAAAATTGCTTTTATTTAAAGGCAGACAAAGGGAACACCGTAGTCACTATGCAAAAAAATCAATACCACGACAAAGTAGAGAAAACGCTAAAAGAAGGGCCGTACACAATTATACCCAAAAATCCCATCAATAAAATGATCTCAGAAACTTCCAAAATTGTTAAAAACATGCACCATACTTATCACAATATAACTCAGCCTCCAACTCCACACCTCTATTCCTAGCGTTCGCAGGATGTATTGCTTACCTAAAATCCACAAAGAAGACATCCATCCCCCTTAGACCCATGGTTTCTTCCATTAACAGCCCGACAAAATTTCACGGTGGATTAATGATCAATTTAAATAATTTCCTTTCATACAAGACTCAGATATAAAAAACCCATCATTTTATTAACCAAGTTAAAGGCATAAAATTACAGGACAGTGAAATTGTAGTTTCCTTTTATGTTTCTTCTCTTTTTCCCACTGTTCCCATAAATGAAATCTTACAATTTATCCTTGAATGGCTCTCCGACCAAAACTTACCATCAAAAAAGGTAGAGAAAATAATACGACTTACGCATCTGTGCATGAACCAACATTTTTTTCAAGTCAATAACAAGTTCTATCAACATTACCACGGTACTACTATGGGAACCTCCCTTTCGCCGTTCTTAGCCTACCTATTTATGGTTAACTTTGAAAAACGTTGCAGAAACACCTTCACCTACTTCCCACGTTTATGGCTAAGATATGTAGACGACATATTTGCGATATTTGACACCTCCAATAACAACATAATAAAATATATTCAGCAACTAAAGGATAAATATGCCTCCATGAAGTATAAAAACAAAACACATTACCCTTTCTTGACCTTCTAATAAAAAGAGAAAACAACAAAATTAAGTTCGGGATTTACCGTAAACCCACACACACAGACACGTACATTACTTCTGATTCTAATCATCATATATCACATAAGTTAGCTCCATTCCACTCAATGGTACATAGAGTCTTACAAGTCCCTCTTTCCAAAGTTCATTTTATTACATAATTAAAACATAAAAAATGCGCTAAAATCAACGGTTACGACCCTCAGATAACATAAAATATTTTACACAAATAAAAGCACAGCCTTATTCTAAAAACACACAATACCCTCACAAACAAGACTCCCCAAAAAAAAAATACGTAAAAATCCCCTTCGTCCCTGGCATCACAAACGGTTTATCGAATGCCTTCGCAAAGCAAAACCTAAAAGCAGTATTAGTTAATTGAAAATAAACTTTTAAATTTACTACATAATCCAAAGGATTTTACCGAATTATAACTCTTCAAAACCCGCAGTATCTGAGCTCCAAATTTTCCCAAATGAACTCTGTACACAACGCCAACACTAGGGGCACCAATCTTTTCCAGATCCCACATCACAGGACGAAAATTTATAATAAATCCTTCCACGTTACAGCTTGTAGACTTTGGAACGCCCTACCTACTGATCTCCAAAACGCAACATCTCTCCACATATTCAAACATAAATACTTTAAATTGCTGTTCTCTGCCCAAAATTCAGGTCAGCTTTAACATTTTCTTCTTACCTATTGCAAGACGGCTTCCTTCACTCTTCCTTACTTAATGAACATTAATTAATTTCTTCGCAGGTTATCGAGGTCGCAAAATGTACGCCTCCTTCGACTGTTACCTTTTTATTGTCTAGTGTCTACTAAGTTATAGTGTTTATACTAATTCTCATTGTTTTATATCATTCTGTATTGTTTCATACTATTTTATACTGATTTATATCATTTTGTATTGTTTTATACTATTTCGTATTACTTTATTTTATTATGTATTGTTTTATATCATATGTGTAATTTTATATAATTTCCTTCTTTCTTATGTTATGCATGATCCAACAACAATCTCCATATTCATTGTATATATTTCAAGTATATTTCATCTTATTCTGCCTAATTATTGTATTATATTTCTTGGTTTGCATTACGTTAATACCTATATATGTATTTTTTATGACGGTATACAACGATTCTGTATATACGAAGACTTACTGTACATACTCCTTTCTATTTAATGTTGTATTACTATATTATAATATGTACACTATCTAGGGTTTTCGCAGGTTTTTCACACCCCCCTTCTCAGTGGGTGTTTTCCTGCGTGGGTTTTACTAGGGAGGACATGCCTGTTTTACCTAGGTTTTCCCCACAATCTCTAATCTGCCTTCAATTTTATATATTTTTTTTTACTCTGTATGATTTAGGTATATACTGTTTATGTTATGCGTATTGTAATATCTTACTTTACCATTTTTTTATATTTATTATATTGACGAAGGGTTAAATGTAAGAATGGACCTTATGGTCTAAATTTCGCCCGAATAAAGACGATTATCTATCTATCTAAAGGTCAAGATACCGACACTCCAAAAATCCGGTATATATAAAATCACTTGCACAGACTGCGCTAAAGTCTATCTAGGACAAACTAGACGGAAGCTGGAAACTAGGTTTAAGGAACATTGCGCGTTATAAACATAATAGGGTTAACAGGTCTAGCGTTGCAATTATAAAGGAATATAATCACCCGATTAAAATCGAAAGCATGACTCTTTTAAAATCCACACAATCGGACTGGAAACTAGACGCTTACGAAAGTTTTTCAGAAATAAATACGAAGACAAGGTTATGAATAACGACCGCGGATATCCTTCACTCGCCTCTTTACACGCTGACCATTAAGAATTCCCCCATCCCCCTTCCCTCCCTCCACTCCTACCAAGAAAGTTTAAATACCCCAAATAACATAAAAAACAGTCATACCATCTAAGCTACCGAAGATGAGAGCTTAGCTCTCGAAATGCGTATTTAGCGTCTTCCGAGTTCCCGAGTGATTGTGCAGGTGTGTGTGTGTGTCTGTTCCTTTTCCTCTCCTCTCCTTTAACCAGTTTTAGACAATCATGTCCCTGCAGACGTTCATCCTTCAAGCCTGTAAGTAATTTTAATTTTTTTTTAATTTTAACAAATTTTTAAATTTCCCTTTTATTGACGAGTGATTGTTTCTCGGGATAATTTTTCTATGCCTGTTAAAATTCAGAAAAAATCGCATTAATTTGATCACTTTTCCTCTTTTTCTGGTTAAACCTCTTAACACCAAGGAGGATAAAAATAATCACCTGAAGGTAGCTTTTATTTGTCTTTCTTATAGGTTTTTTCATGTTATCCTTATATATATTAGTTTTTTTACTCTCCTGAATGGTCAACTTATTAGCTAATATTATCTAAGCAATTATTATTTCTAAAAATTACCGTTCTCTTGGCCGATTAAGACCTCAAGTTCCACATTCTTTTACCACATTTTTGTAGAACAAAAATTAAATAAATGCATTAATATATCAATAGGAGAAAGGCGCCTAATATCGTCCACCGAGGTTTTGACTCTGTCATGTGCTTAAATCTATCGGTGACGGTAGGAACTTATCCATAGGGCTTAGTTAGCCATCTTGTGAGTCAGTCTGGTGGTTGCTGTTGTAAGAGTAAGCGTTATTGCTAGTGAAAGAAATTCGTGAAGGCCAGGTTTTTGGAAGAGTATCATATAGAAGCGTTTTTTAGCGTCAAAGGTACGTCATAAATATTAATTTATTACACGCAGAATTTTAGCAGATATAAAAGTTATTTGATAGTAATGATCATGAACATCCTACCAACGGTAGCCTCACAACGTTGCGCCATGTTGAACTTAGGTTAGGTTCCTAATATCGCCCAGTAGTTGGATCCAGACAAAACCTTCACCAAATGGTTTGAGTATTTTGTTGCCATAGTAAAACCTACTGTTGATGACCCAGTGCTACTAGTTCTAGATGGTCAATATTCTCATACGAGGAACATCGATGCAATAGAAATGGCACGAGCCAATGTTGTTTCAATTGTTTGTCTTCCACCACACACAACACATAAAATGCAGCCTCTTTATGTGTCTTTATGAGCCTACTAAAAACCTACTATACTCAGAAGATAGAGAACTGGTTGAAGCAACATGAAAATAGGGTCGTAACAGCTTACCAAATCGGTGAATTAATGGGTAACGCCTAATTGAAATCAGAAACAGTTCAAGTGGCTATAAATGGGTTCCGGAAAACAGGCCTTTTCCACTAAACAAACACATTGCTAACGAATACGAATTCGTGCATGATGCTGCAGAAACATCCAGCACAAGCAGTCCCCGTTTCGTTACACCAAGTTACATTAGTCCTGCTCCTGCGATTAGAATGAATTATGCAACTGAAACTGGACCTTCTTTTCTTGGTTCTACTGCCCTAATAACAGGGTCCCCATACAAAAATAAGCTGCATCATAACATTCAGAGAAAACAAAAAGAGCAATCCAAGGCAAAAATACAGGCCGAAAAAAAGATCGCCTCTTCATCATCATCTAGTTCCAAGGATCAAGTAAGATTAGTAAGCACTAACGATGATGATGACAGTGAGGACGATGCTCAATGTTTATACTGCCAAAAGCTCTACTCAAATGACAACAGAGATGGAAAATGGTTTCAATGCACGAAATGCCACGAATGATGTCATGAGAAATGTGCTGGCGTACGTGAAGATTGGCGTTTCTTTATTTGCTCTGCTATAAGGATAATTGAAGCTTTATTTTCATTTGCGCGTTTCATAGCATTTTAAATTATATTTGTATTTCAGTTGTTTGAAGTTCTTTAAAAATAAATATTTGACTTTTTTGTACAATTATTATGGGGATACTAGTGGTGGACAATATTGGGACTCCTGGTGTGTAATATCGTCCACCCTCTAGAATGATTTTAATTTGAAAAAGAGTGCCTTAAAAAGTAATTCTGTAAAATTTATTGATATTGGTCGATAATACTCACTCATTATCATTCAACTGCATTGCTAGTTCTTTGATCCTTCAGCTTATATAAGTTTTATTTAAGGAAAAAAAGGTGGACGGTATTAGGCACCCTTACCCTATAACGCCCGCGTTTCATTAAAAATAAAGAGCTTTGATATCCCACTCAATAGGGCTCATGACAGAGCTGTCTTCAATAGCCATAAAACATGAAAATTTTACTTTAAAAATGAGGCGATCTCGATAACTTTCCGTTGTGTCGAAGTGGATAATTAACTCTACACTTGGTCTACCTGGGGACTATATTTTAAAAATTTTCTCCTATCTACATTTTTAATATATCGACACCGTATTTATAGAAACTGGAGGCCTTTTAACAGATAAAAAACGATATAATCGTTACCTTAAAAATATGATCCGAAAGCAAAAAAAAATAAATTCAAAGCTCTCTACATTTGCACCAGGAGTTTCTCAAAATTCAAAATTGATGTGAAAAAATAGTAACTATAATACATAAAAATATCCTGAAAATCTGAGATTGTTACGTTTTCTCATTCAGCAATAGTTTTAATGCATGTACGTGCAGAGACATAAGGTCAGACTGACAGAGGGGCTGATAGAACAACAGTTGGGTCCGATAACTAACCAACACCAGTGAGGGTTACTGTATTCTGTAATAGGAAGGTGCCAAAAACCTTAGTGGTAGATAGGTTAATCACTTATTTCTAGCAGAAGCCTTATTTTGCCAAAATTGTTTCACAGTCCAATTTATGAAATCGATAATTTTTCCTCTTATAAGTCTATTCGCATTTAATGAAAACTTTACGGAAAAAAACGATTCCTTTTACAAAAGACGAAAAAGCATTGACAAAACTCCATAATTCATTCATCAGGAAAATAACAGAAATATTGATTCATCTGACGGCATCCAGAGAAATTTTTATTATTATTTATTGCTAACCCATTCGAAAGGTCGCGCCAGTACTTTTCGGTACAGCTGAATAACGAAATCTCATTACCATTGAAATTCATTCCGGGACGCGAGAGAATCATCTCATAGGCGCATCCGTGTAGAAGAACTCTTTGACTACGTCACCGCTCTAGGGAGAACGGCGAACATGAACGAATTTTCAAATAGCAGCCGTTTCCTCCTCATTCCGCCCTCACACCAAGACCGATTTACATCATAGACAAACACAAGCTCTAGCGTATCCTGTTGAATATTTAAAACGAATCGTAACTTAAGAGCAGATGACCTCTCGCGGCAAAAGGAAGCGGAATAGATGACTCTTTTACGATTATGACGATGGAAGAGAAATAAATTACGGACGTTTCCTACGGCATCTCGAAATCCTCCGATTGAGAGAGAGAGAAAGAGTTAAAGTGGGGAGTGAGAGGCGATGAGTTTCAGGAAAACAGCATAATCTCTTCATCGAGAGGATTTTTTCACCAACGAATAATACCCAGGCCCATCGTGCGCGACACCACAACAGATGCGCATTGTTGGGCTTGATAGATAGAGGGAGCAGGTGGTCAGCTCGAGGGCAGTGCTGAGGAAGGCCACCCTCTACGACCCGCTGCTTCAGTCCGCGACTGACCAGCGAATGCCCCCTCCCTCTCCCTCATTCTCCCCAATACCTTTCTTATTTTAGACTGCGCTAAATCTATGATAAAAGTAGTATGTTCGTGCGAGATAGGAAGCAGAATTCATCTCTGATACAATAACTAATTACATTGGAATACAATGGTTTCTTTCTTCGGTATCATGAACGACAACGATAAACAGCGTTTAAGATTTTAATTTTATTACATAAGATATCTATAGGGGTAGTGTTTTATTCATCTCTGATACAGTAACTAATTCCATTGGAATACAATGGTTTCTGTCTTCGGTATCATGAACCAAAACGATAAACAGCGTTTAAGATTTTAATTGTATTACATAAGATATCTATAGGGGTATTCTTTTATTTCCCCTTCGGGAGTTTCTTCGTACGACTTTTTAAGCTTCTTTGGATCGTTTTCCTTTTTATAGTATTCCATTGAATTATCCACAATCTGGAAATTGTATCTAAAGCGTGATCATTAGGTCCTGACTGTTAAAAACCTTTTGTATTGCTCTTTTTAATTCAATAGGGATTTAACGAACTCGTCTTATAGCAGAAAAAATTCAAGAACAAGCACTTAAAAAAATACTTTTAGGGTATCTTCAATAGCCACAACTAGGTTATGAAAAACAGATGCGCATTTCAGCTACAAAGCAGGCGTATTCAGTGGTAATTGGCAAAAAATATTTTATATAATATCTATTCTAATGCATCTGTGTTTTTATAACCGTGTTGTGGCTTTAGAAGATATCTGAGACAAGCATTTTTAAGTGCTTTTTCTTCTCTGTCAGTAATTACCTCAAAGCACCATCCTTTCATTAGCATTTCATTCCCATTCAAGATCTATCTTATTCATTTCTTCTATATTTTCATAATCAATTTCCTTTTCCAATGCCTTCTCGAAATTATTCCTTTGTATTTAGATTTCCAATTCAGTGGCACATCCAGTTATCGAGTATTATTGGTCCACTCCCATTCTCTTTCGATTAAACAAAAAACAAAACCTTCAATAACAAATCGCCTGCGATTAATTAAAAAAACAATTTTAAAAAGGATATTGATATAATTTAGTTTAAAAAAGTTTAATTTTAGGAACTGAGAATGTTTAAGTGATAGATAAATATAATCAGATGATCAAACTAAGTGGCCATAGGGTTTAAAATGGGTCGTGTATTTGACGTCTCTCTTCCGGAAGTGTTTCTATGGTAAATTTCATGATTTTATAGTGGGTTGTATAATGTTTCATGCTATTGTGACTTTAGGATCAACTGTTAGAAAACTGAAAATCATAGCTCAGGATAATATTGACTAAAATAGCGATTTTTGTGATATTATTACGATAATTTTACATCAAAAGTATTTGAATGGACTCCTAGTGTGAGTGACATGTATTACAATTTTAAAGAATTAATGGCAAATAGACCTCATTCTTCGAAACGAAGTTTATTTAGTTTTTGCTATCCTAAATTTTCCTTTGTGATATTTTCATATATTCGGCCATTAAATCATAACGCCAGTGCAATATAATTATGCGATTAATCTCTTATATGTAAATCATACAAATTTTTTGCTCAATCATTTACTATTGACAGCTGAAGGAGACTCGATAGATTCGACGGCCTCTAAATGAAGACATTTATCTAGTATCAAGTATCAGCGGTTATGCCGCTTTAACATCCTAGACAGCCATCCACTCGCTCCTCCAATCACGTATTTTTTCCTCACGGCTCTTAAGTTTCATGTCCATGTGGTCAACTATCATCTACTTCGTTTTTTGCCTCCACTGCTACCAAAATAGTACATCCGAGCATCCCTCTCTCTCTCATTCTCTCCGTAAGGGCTCGCCTATTTCTCCTAGCGGAATCTTACTTATTTTTTCCCACATCTTACCCGTCATAGCTTCCCGAACTCCTTGTATCTCTACATAATTCGTTCTCCGGCAATGGATCTGGCTAGATTTGCGCTCGTTCCCCGCGAGGTGACTGTTGCTGCCGCCGGGCAATGGTTAAAAGACGGATGAGAGAGATAAGGAATTTAAGAAGGTGGGAACCGGTGTATGTGGAAAAAAAACTTGTAATGGAATGAAAAGGAAATACCATTGATAACAATCCTGTAATTATTATTGTATTCATATATCTACATAAAAAGAAAAATCAAGATGGAAAAGTATACTGCATAAATGGAATACGCAGATTTTAAAGGCGTTCTTTATGGGAAATACGTATGGAACGGTATCGAAAGAATAGGTGATTCTTGAATTTTTATCTCCCAAACTATAAGTCGCAATTATATCGGGGACTATCTTGTAGTAAATGTTTTTCTCTTTCCAAGTGAAGTTTTCAATCTACACCTCACATATCATATAAGAGCTTGGGAGAGAAATATATAGATTTTAATCGTTTTTTGTTGAGAGAACCGTCTTCGCGATCGATGTATTTCCGTGAATAGCAAAAAATAATTAATATATCGTACTAACTCCATAGGCGATTAATTTTCTATCACGGCCTCCTTACGATATGCATAATGTACGAAATATACCCTGCATGTTCATAGGAATTGCAGTTAGAGTAAATAAGTGAATGGTCACACATCGATTTACAGGAAGTGAGTGCATACAGATAATCCATGACATTTTACATGAATTGATACAAGAATTAGACGTTGGAGGAAGGAGAAAGCAAGACGTAGGGAGAGAGGAAACAAGGAAAAGTAAATAAGATGGAGGGAGAGGAAAGGAATGAATCCGCGTAGTGCGAAATATAAAAGATGGCGCAATGGTGGGTAGGATTTGGAGTGCTGAAAAGTTATTGATAAGGAGTTGTTCAACAGAGAACTATCATGCTCGTCTTATGACTGAAAAAATCAAGTTCAAGCAATTTAAAAAATGTACTTGCCTCGGGTATCTCCAATAACCTTGTTGTGGCTATTGAAAATATCTGAGGCAAGTACATTTTTTTAAATTGCTTGTTCTTGAACTTGGCGTAGAAAAACGAAAAATTATATTCTAAAATTAGGAAACTGACTATGGTACACAGAAAATTATAATGGGGAGCGCAGAATTGGCCTCCTTGCTCCAGATAATAAAATAATACCTTTCGTGCACCGCGGAAACGCTTCATATTAGAGAAATTAATCTTAAATAAGATATAATTTAATATCGATTGTGTAATTTAATTCCTGCATCACTACACTACAGTAAATATGAAAATTAATTTCCAGAGGTTTTAACCTATTCACATACTTGCACCAACAAACAGAAATTTTTCAAAAACGGACAAATATGAACCACATTTCTCTAGTTGAAGCCTATTATCGGTTTACAGCTGGGTTTGGTCACCAAATTAACGTAAAAAGTGCCATTTATTTTCAAATATACAAAAAACTCAGAGTATTAATAGCTGCATCGCAGGTAAATAACATAGTATTAATTTTAAAATTCCAATTATCGTATATTTAATGGCACTTATTTTTAAAAACACGAAATATTTTCTGTAAAGCAATTCCTTTAATGGTAGGATGACCGAGTATATTTTTCCTAAATACTATTTCTACATATTTTATATAATTTGGATAGGACTACAACATTCTTATTTCAGCTTCAGTTCTTAAAACGGAAGACAAAAAGTGTAGTCCAGTTACACATGTTTAATAAATTAAATGTACAAGCTCTTCTCTTACGAGTAAACGTGTATCTTCCGGAAATAAGACTTGGAACGTATATTTTGTTCATCGAGCTTTATTCATTAGAAATGGTTAGTTTCTAGGGCCGTAGGCTTCCGATGTCTGGTTTGCAACTACCAACGTTTTAGAACCGCATGCGGATCATCATCATAACGTCTTGAACGTGAACAGACTACCGCTGACCTCAGGTAGAGAACCACTGATTTTGATCAACACGTTCGCCACTATCCACATAAGGCGAATTAGCCGCATGTGACGAATTGATGCTTTTAATCAGTGGTATTTTTCTGTTAAATTTGAAAATGTTAGAAATTTATTTTTTTGACTTGGAAATTATTTTGATGATAAAAATTTTTGAGTCCAATAGTATTAACCACCTATTTTATAGACATGAGAGAATTTTTTTCTTTTTTGTCAGTGATTCAAAATTCCAATTTACTATGGTCTATTTTTGTATTTTCAGTCTCGATTGACGTCAATTTGCAATCACAAACCTATTTTGATAAGATTACATATATTAGCATAGCATGTATTTTATGTGGAATTACCAAATAAGTCTCTTTATTTCTACAATATTTTACATTTTTTGAAGAATATGATGACCTGATCTCTACAAGTTTATAGGGTATTTAAATCTAAGGGGTACCCCTGATTTATATGTGATGGATCTCTTAACAGGCTATTCACGTGATATTCGGCAACTTTAATTGCAAGTCAGAAATATGGAACTGATATATCAAAAAAATTCTTTTCTTCGAACATCGGCAGCAAGAATAAGACTATTTATTTGTTATGCGACTGTGTGCGCTTCTATAAGCCGAAATATGTTTTAAGGACGTTGCATAATATAAGGCGTTACCGAAGAAAACAACTGGCAAATCGTCTTCATTATATTATGCCGATTTATATTCAAAATATTTATCTAAATATTTATTGTGCAATGAAAAGTTTTCAAGTACACGCTTCATCGTTGATCACCAAGTATAAAATAAAATTATTTTTTGAAAATGTTGGTTGTTCTCGAATTCCAGATAATTCACGTAAAAACAATCTTAACTACAAGCACGATAATCTCCCCCTAGATACTATTTATGTAAATCAACACAAAATATATTCACTTCTAAAGCCTTTACATTTATATTTGTTCTATTTTCTTGTCGTGAAAATACCGCATAAATTATTCTAAACGTTAGTTTCTTAGATTATTACGGCACGGCAACGAATAGAGAAACGGCAAACAAACATTCCTTTTTATCTTTGTAATTCACTGCGATGGAAAGCAACTTGGCGGAAACTAAGCAGAAGAAGGAGATCAAAGATAAGATGAGGAAAAAAGTCCCTTTCACCACGGTCTTAAAGTGCATGGCACTTAAGAAAATGGGTTAGGATATGTGACTTCGCTCGGAAGCAGAAGAAAGGGAGGAAAGCGGGGGCTGAGGAGGAGTATTAGCCATAAAGGTGTGTGTACGTGTGCGGCTTTTGGTTTTTGCATTCCTCGGAATGAGGATATCTACAAAGACACAGAGAGAGAGAGAAAACGGGAAGGGAAGAGAGTGAGGTGAGGTGAGGGGAGGTAGTCCGCAAGCCAAATCGTCCGGGTGCTGCAGCTTCTTATCGCGATTCGCCCGATTCGTAAGCCTCTTCCCCTCCCCTACCGCCAATAGCCTTACAAGCTATCTCCTTTTCCTCCCTAACCCTTCTCTCCATCCTTACCCTCCGCTCTGCTTAGCGTCTCTCCCTCCTCCCCTCAAGACACCCTCATCTCCTACTGTTTCCTAGGAACCAGGTATCGCCTCGGAGAAAAGTTTTTTTGCCTTTCCTTCTCTCGCTGGAACTGAGAGAGAGAGGGTGGGTAGGGAAGGAGGGGGAAAGAGAGATGGAGTTTCGCTGAGAAAGGTACCTACCTCTTTCTCTCTCTCTAAGACATATTCGAGAGACAGTAAGCTCTGCTCACGTCGCAAGATGGGGAAGAAGTTTTAAAACGACTCGAGTATCAAGGGAGGAAAAAACGCAACACTGCAGCGAAATGGGGACACATAAAGGACACTCACCGGGAATTTAAATTAAGAGTTTTGGATGAGAGAGTGCGGGCGGAATAAAAAGTCGTGGGAGTCGTTTTAAAGAAGTTGCAATAACTACTACTCCTCGGTGTCGGGATCATTCATTTTATCATGAATGTGACTTACTCTTCAATCTTGCTGTCCTTTCTTATCTTAAAGAATCATAGATTAAGTTTTATAGAATTGAGTTTAAATTTTCCAACATATATTATTTTATTAAGGTGTTCTCATAATAAATTATTCTGAAGGTTTTTCAATAGTAAAAATATCTTAATCGTCAATAATTGCCATTTTATATTTATTTCACTTTTATTAATTCATTGAGAAAGAATCTACCTACAGCAAAGAGACTAATTACAGCAGATTATATCAATTACTGGGCACATTTCTATGTATCCCTATGGTTTGATACGTAGAAAACGGTCGGAGTGAACGCTGAAAGCATTTAAAACTTATTTAAAGTACTCTGCTAAATTCTACAGAAATGAAATTTTTTTAAATATATTCTAAATTTAGGTTTGATCTGGATTAATGATGCGATTCATCAATTTGTGCAAAAAATATCAGACTGTATTTAACACCGAAATATTTCAAAGGCTTAAAAAAAAGGAAAACGAAAAGGCTTAGCCCAACTCAAAATTCATCGTTTTAGGCCGGGCTTTTCTTGCGGAACAAGTAGAAAATTATTCTCAAGAGCGGCTTCGCTGCTTGATTCTCGCGAAACAATAAGCTTGATTTCTTGGCATCATTATTTCTCCAACCGGTTCCGCTCAACCGTAGCGGAATTTCACGGAAAGCTGAGTTTGGCATTTTACGTCAAGCTCTTTATATTTTCAAATACGGAGATGGAAATGGCGCTACGAATATAACCCAGCATAATCTGAAACTAGAACTGCTACGCCGCACTCAAAAATTGATTGGCGCTTCGATGGCGCCTAGAGGGGCTGTGTCCGATTGGTCGATCCCTTCTCCTTCACTTGCACCCTTTTCTTCACAGCCAACGCGCCTTCCTAGTCTCCTTCCCGATCAACCCTCCCGTCTTCCGATATCGCCCTCTCGTTCCATTTTGCTATGGACTGCAACGTCTCCTCTCAAGGCGCCGCTGGAAACCATCCTCTTCAATGTCCTCTGACGCTTTCCTCTTTCTTCCCTTTCCTCTCCGTCTCCTCCCCAAAACCTCTCTCCTCCTCCTCCTCCTCATATACGCCTCATCAAATGGCGTCCATTTTGGCAACAACGACTCCTCGCTAATGGCGCTTGAGCCTGGGGAAAGAACGCGTAATCACCACTTCGGCGGCTCCTTCTTCCCGCGCTTTCTCTCTTTCCCTTCCCTCCTCCCATTCTCACATAAAAAGATGAAGAGGAGGATGGGAGAATTTCTCCCCCTCCGCCTCTCCTCTCCCTAATCTCCCTCCTCCATTCCCACCCCCCCCTCCCACTTACTACCTCGCCTTCTTTGCGCATCCATTATGAACCCGGGCTCTTTACCATTCTAAATTTGTCATCTACTGCCGTCGCTTCCCCTCTCAAAACCTTGATACGCCTCCTAGCATTGCAAAATTCAACGGTAGCGTGGACAGGTAACCAGAAGGTTCCTGCGTCTCGAAGCAGTCAATTTCGGCTGTTTTTTATTGGGCTAGGCGTTGCGGATTCTTGTTTATGCCAGTGCATTTTGAGGTCAATGCCAAGTAAGCTAATTGTTCGTTAATGTTTGTGATTATTAATGGACGAATGTCAAGTTTGTGATTATTTTTCCTTTTCAATCCGTAGCTTCTCAAGCAGCCTTCATCTTCCAATTAATAAAGTGGCAGCGACTTTGCTCTAATGTCTAGTTATAAAATTTCATCTTGGCACTATGATTTCAGTTGGTCATTTATTTGTTTAATCCGCAGGCTCAAATAAATTATATTAGACTTGAGCAATAAAAATAGATTATCTAGCTGGTTATATTATTACTTGAATCAAAATTGATGATCAATCCTAAACGGTCATAAAACGGTCGATTTTTCGAATCGAGGATCGGTTAGTTACCGCTGAAGACAGTTACTTATTGGGTAGAATTTTTATGTTTTGCCCAAGCGTTGCTGTGTGACTAAATGGAGTCACCTCGATCATCCAAATATTGCAGGTAATATGGTCGTTATATTATTATCAACAGCATTTATTTAAGTTTCCTTTAGTTTCAATATAATATAATATCATTTCAGGGCTAATATTTCATTATTTTTTATTCGGAACTTACACAGCTATATTTTCAGACAATGTATTATTATGAAAACTGTCTAGTGATTCTCCGATGAAATAACAGAAAGCGATAAGGTCAGTCGATATTTTTCTCTCAACGCTGATCGACAACAAACGTTTTTCTTGAATCCCTATTCTAACACGTACCATAACAACAGGAGAAAAGGGCCGAG
Source organism: Tanypteryx hageni (assembly GCA_028673005.1). NCBI lineage: Eukaryota > Metazoa > Arthropoda > Insecta > Odonata > Petaluridae > Tanypteryx > Tanypteryx hageni. The sequence goes on from CM054112.1 coordinate 23,631,553, forward strand.
ACACACTGCTGAGTATATTTCACGATACGTATAAACGTCACGGTGGTTTTAACGACTTATCCGGAGTTAGA